>OX383284.1:27500000-28750000 GCA_947523025.1 Dryobota labecula | reverse complement strand
AGACCAATTATGATCATGCATCATGCATTAAAAGCTGAAGGTTCTCTCTCTACCGATCTCGATCTGGTACTAATTGAATATAAAGATTAATTAATGAACAATGTGTGATTTGAAGCAGGTACAAAAGGCAGTTTTAGAAAATATGAAATGATAACTAACTAATTAATATCTATTAAATGAAGTCGTTGTTAATACAATATTTTTGGCAGACTTTAGTAATATTTAAGTGTTTCAGGTCAAGAGATGGCATTGTGGAGAAGCTCGCTCTTATTCTGGCAAGAAAACTGTATAGTAGGCCGCATATCTATGGTAACCTTACCAGTATAAAATGGCACCTTATTCTATTGAAACTCTGTGCTACGCTAGGCCAGCCCTAGTACAATAAAAAGTGTTATCTCCGATGTGCGAACTATTATACCAATCCACAATTTTTCATCAGCCTACAACTGTCCTGCCTGCTGTTAAAGTCTTTGTTTTAAAGGAGAAGTTCGGTGTTAGTTCCTGGGGGGATGGACTACATCCACCAATCCAATCACCTCCAGATCCTACAGGTATTGTCCTTGGATGCTGTGATGATCGCATCTCCTGCGTAAGAGAACGCACAGGAGAAGATCTCTCCTTGGTGGCCCGACAGGACCTGAAAGCATAGTATTATAATTATGAATAAAGAGTTCTGACAAATCCAGGTTCCGGGTTCTCCTAAACATTAAATTGTTTTTTGTTAGCAGTATATACCTACATCATGGAGGACAGAAAGAAACGGAGATGCCCCGCAAGGCGAGATCTCTTTAGAATGAAACGTCGCCAGAATGCGGGTGATAGGGGGAAAATGTGCTCACTATTTGTAAATCCATCTAGCGGTGAAAGGAATTATTACAGTGTAACTGCACTAGCCATTTCTCATTTACTGGCCACTTTGGCGTAAAAAAGCATGGCACTGTTCAAGAAAATCTATGTGCGTTAGTATGGCGGGACTACATTATTTATTATCCAACTGGGGCGAAGCCCAAAAGGTGGGTAATGTGTTCCCTGTTTGAAACTGAAACATAGGGTAAGTAGGTAGGTGGGCAGTAAAATCAAAAAGTTGTTATAATCATCAATCTTTATAGGACAGTAACGCCCGGTTTCTCGACGTCTATTCAAATCTACAATCAACTAACAAACCTGTTAAATTAACAGAACAGTCAAATCAAATTGGGTTGCTGAATTGGCGATTACGATAAAATTAACTAATCAACGATCAATGTCAACTGATTAACGAAAATAGGTTGTGTGTATGGCAACATCGTATTCTTCATTCATTTTGATAAATAGTTCTTTCAATTTAATATCAAGTTGACACTGTTGACATTTCTAAAGGCGGCATTTTATTGAAAGTTTTGAATGTTCGAGGTATCTAGCACGTTGGCTGCCATACGAGTATACTCGTAGTAACTTTTTTATATGCACATTGCCACCATACAAAACAAAAAAACTAGCGATACACATTTTTGAAATCTACATTCATAACGCCTCCATGATCTACAACCAACACGCCAACCTTCCTCTGGAAAAAAAATTGGATGCCCTTTCGTTTAAAGACGAAGTCGTAAAACATCTTTTAGAGGAGAAATTTACAAGAGTATAGTCACCATGTATCACTCTTCCTTGATTTCATAGTGATGTACCCAAAAAAAAAAAACAATTTAACTGTTTTTTCTGATTAAATAATGTTTTACTTGAAATGCCAAAAAATTTAACCCCTCAACTTACTCTTCTAGAATTCGTTAGAAATCGCATATAATCAAGTACGAGAATACTAGTTAACAGTGGGGCCCAGATATTGTACTAAGAGTATACTCGTGGGTTGGCAGTCAACGTGCTAGAGATATAAATTAAAAAATGGTTTAGTGCTTTTCATTGAATTATGTGCCGTGTGGTGCCGGACGTAAATATTAGCATCATCCTATTTCTTCCCGTGGGTGTCGTAAAAGGCGACTAAAGGACTTCCTAGAGAATGAGCAGCAGCGTTCTCTATTCATTTTTAACATCATACTGCGATCGCCAACCCGCCTGCTAAGCCTGGCGATTATGGCAAAACCCCCCAATTGGGGGAGGCCTATGTCCAGCAGTGGACGTCTTTCGGCTGAAATGATGATGATGATGATTGAATTATGGCATCGGCATCGACATCAAGAGGGAGAAACTCAGAACGCGAGAAATGTTCACTTTTGAGTATAATACATAGACAGGTAAGTAACTATTGCACGTTTTTATTGGTAAATATAATATATAATATGTTTATTTCTGATTGGTGTACAAACAAATCGTGAAATCCTTCGTAAGTACCTCACGGTTCCGTTTGTTTGTAAGAAATATAATTGTTCGGTTATCATATGTCCAGTAGAAAATTTATCAATCTCGAGTCCGCTATGGGTAGCCGAAGTTGTTTTATTAATTATAACTAGAAACTATCCAAAGAAAACTGAAAATCACAGGGAACGCAAAGATAATCGCCCATGCTCGACAGATTAGCTAACACAATATTTGACAGCTGCTTGACCTGGCATTCAAGCTTAATCGTTCTTTCAGAAACCCAAATTCTGATTTAAGAAGGGATTTTTGTACTAATTTGATTGTTGTGTTAAGAGATCAACGATTTAAATCAAAGTTTTTAATTAACGTTCGTGCAACTCGTTTTCGACTTAACAAGAGATTTGACACATGGTTAGTTAATTTTAGATTTGAACAGCCGTCGAGAAACCGGGCGTAAGTAAGTTGGTTTGTACAAACACTTTTACACGTCAATCATAATTTTAAAACTAGATGAGGTTGGCGTTTCGTATCTGACTACTCTGAGAAGAAAGGCCGAAACAAAGTCAGAGATCAAAGTCTCTTTTAAAGCTTAGACATAATCTTGGTAAAATCATGTGAAGACATATATGTGAGATATTGGTGTCTGAAATGGTCTTCAGAGGAAAGAAGTTAAGTTAACAGATTAATGGACCTGTCCAGTCAGTGCACGCATTTGTCAGTAATCGTGCAGCTCAACTCGGAACATAAGGAGCTCAACGATTCGACGAACAATACCAAAGAAAGGACATTTGTAGGCCGCATAAATTACTCAAACTGCCATACCATGTTTAAAAAGAAACTGAGAAAAAAAAAAAACGAAAATGATTACAAAAAAATAATAGAATAAAAAAACAACCAATAAATTACATGAAGATAATAAATTCTATTAAATAGAGTCTTGCGGGCATTTTGCACACATTTTTATATATCAGTTGGGGTTGACCACTTACCAACAGATGGCGTATTTATCTTCTTTTAAAATTTTCTTGTTTCATGTATCAAGGTATTAGATAATGATAAAAATACGAAATCGTGAGAAGTGGTTAGAGTGCATCTCTTTGACGACAGATGTCCCTTAACTACAACAATGTTGCGGTCAAACGAGAAAATGTGTTTTAAAATGAAAATATTAATTTTGGGATTTACACGTGAAACGTTATACCATCAATACGTTTCAGTTTTAATCCTGAATTATTAGAATCTAACAACAGCGCACTTATAAAAACAATTTAACCATTCAAAAACTATTAAAATAGAACGAAACCGAACGCGATGACGGTTCACTCGATAATAAGGTTTTCGGCCCCGCCCACTGTGACATCATGACCTAATTGAAGGCGCATGACCTAATTGGTTTGCGGCATCTCCGCTTCTTTCTGTCCTCCGTGACCTACATGCACCTGCTTCAATCAGTAGATATTGCTCTAAATATTGTGGGTAATGACAATGTATCTATACAAATAAATAAAATTGAAGCGTCAGCAGCGTAACAGCTTTTTACTAAATGCATATGAAAGTACGAGTCCTTATGTATACTGTTTTTCTGTCCGTCTGTGAGTTCGTTCCGGTATTTCCGAAACGGCTGAAGCGATTTTGACGGGACTTTCACTGGCAGATAGCTCAGGTTATATGGAGTAGGTTAGGTTACTTTAATTATAGAAAAGGCTACGCGGGCGAAACCGCGGGCAGCAGCTAGTCGTAAATTAATAATAATGTTCTATCAACTACGAGTATAGCTAATTTGTTTTTTAGCCTTATTGTCATGGAACTGTTTTTTAAACCTAACGTGGGTAGGAAAAAAACTACAAAACAAAAACGACAAATTGACACAATTACTTCTCAAGGATGTAACATTTTCGTGGGTGATGTAATGGATGCAATGGGTGCATTCCATATCCACGTAGCTAGGTTACAGATAATTTATATCTAGATGGCAAAACGGAACAGACGGGTCTCAAAACGGTGAAGGAAAATATCTTGAGGCAACCGGCATGTCCTAAAACCAAAAATTCAAAGACATGTGACGTCCATCAACACGTATTGATTATGGCCCACTACCTCTCACAGAGAGGTCTGAGTTGTGTCCCAGCACTCCCAGCAGTGTGAACGCTAGGGGATGTGATACGCTCTGCTTATTCAGACCAAGTGTACCTGAATGCAGTTCCCAGTGCTAGTGTTCCATACTCTGGAACTCCTGTCAGCTGATGCCGTTAGCAGGCACCCGCCTGCTGGACTGAAGCAAACCTGTTTACATAAACAATTACTTAGACCAATGATGCCAAAAGAAAAAAAAAAAAACGAGATTTTTCTCATTACAATATGACTGCCGAAGTCATTATAATTTTGTGATGTGGAAAAGGTGTTATAAGTACTTTCTTTCTGACGGTACTTAGGTACGTAACTCTGCATTAGTCCCACTATGTTTCTACGATTTTCTCGAGTATCGTGAGTGGATAATTGCATATCTCACATACAAAAACACCCGTTCTTTGTCTGCAATAATTGATTGCGCAAAAGCAAATCATACAACCAATGCGTCAACTGTGATATCAGTTAAATTAGTTAGACGTGACATAAAAACGCTAATAGAGGAGGACAAACACAACAAACACACTTTCATCATCTGCTTAACAATGGGTTAGGGGTCGGGGGCCAGTGTTTTACATGGACCGAACCCTAGTCAAGACTGGTTGTCAGACTTTCGGGCTTCTGACTAGCCGGCTGTCATTCGTAGATCTTTGACAGTGAGTCAAAGATCTACGAATGACAGCCGGGACCAACGGCTAAACGTGCTTTCCGAAGCATGGGAGGGCTCGATATATAACGGATGGTCATGACTAAAGCGCTTCGCATGGTTTTTACGACTTCAAAAAACACCGAGAATTTCTTGTTATATCTAAGGTTAATATTAACGTTTTATACACATAAACATTCCGGAATAAATTATCTAAATAATGGTGAAAACCGTATCAAAATCCGTTGCGAAGTTTAGAAGCACAACGCGGTCACACAAACAGACACGAAAAGTGACTTTAAATTATAATATGTATAGATTAAGTATGGATAATATAAGTAGGATAGTATAGCATACCTTGGACACCTCGCCGCGATGACCCTTCATGACGGCCAGCTCCTTGAAGTCCGACTTGACGTCGTAGATCCTGGCGGAGCAGTCGCTGGACGCCGTCGCCATGCGCTGGCCAGCCCAGTCGAAGCAGATGTCTAACACCTTGGAGTGGAAATACCAGTAGGTATGCTTTTATATGTGAAAGTGAATCTCCCGATTGGCCTTATTTCTGTTTGGTTCTTAGTTACGGACTTACGGCTTAGCTAAGCTACTCAAATGTATTTTAATGAATTCAGGCAGGGTGGCAGTTTGTTGTAAGGACGATATGATAAAAAGCCAATAATAATGATAATGTTTTTAAAGATCCAGTCAACAAAAAAAGCAATAGGCAGTGCCGAGGAATCCAGCTATTGGCAGCAATATTAATTTCCTGCCTTCATTCCTATCAAACTCTTCTGATGACTCTACATTATTATTATATTTTTTTATTTTTTGGGGTGGTCTATTAACACCCTGATGGCCAGCTTACCTCATCAGTATGTCCTGACGCTGTAGCCAGGCAGGAGCTCTGTCTTGCGTCCCACAGTTTGGCACTGCCGTCCAGAGAAGACGAGCCCACGAGAGAACTGTCCCAGTTGAACTGCACGTTGGAGATCTCGCCTTCATGGCCCCGGAGCACTGATACACGACTGGATTCGGAAACACATCAGATTGTGTAGTATAGAAAAGTTATTTTTTTTAACACGTTTTATTAGCTTGATCTGTATCTTATCTATATAGGTAACGGAATCTTTCAATGTAATTTTCACCAACTTCAAGACGTCCGATTACCTTGAAAATTTGAACACGTATTGAGGACCGACGACAGTACTATAATTTGGTATCTTGGAGCTGATCTGATTATGGAGACAAAAGGTGGATAGTAAAACCCTCGAATTTGGGCACGTATCATTCGTTTTGACGAGCGTAATGACGAGCAACATCGAAATCGCGGAAAAATTATCAGTTATGCCGTACAAAACTTCATTAGGTAACTACTCGACCTAAATAAAAATAATCAACCGTCCCTTGGTCCCATGGAGAAAGTTGTTCAGTTTGATGGTACCCTTAAATTTGACCACAATTTTTTGATAATCCATGTATTTGTAGTTCGGATGATGTTCGTATGTTTGGTATCTTGGAGCTGATCTGATGATGGAGCCAGAAGGTGGATAGTGGAACTCTTCAGTGTCTACTAGTAAACCGGTTAAGTCATAACTTCGTGGACTTTAGACTTATTAACTAAATGAAGAATACAGGGTATAAGGGACAGCCCTCCGCAGACAGATGGGGTGAATTCAGTATATCATACTAAGATAATTAGATGACCGGTACATGAAATTATTTCAGGAAGGTTATGGGAATCCAATAAACCTGATTTGTTTTATTACCTCACACGCTATGAGAATGCTGAGATGGTTTGGTCATGTTGAGAGGATAAATGAAAGGTGACTAACAATAGGTAATTACAAGGCAGATGTGAGTGGAACCATCGGGAGGGGACGCCTTACATATAGTGACCTAATTGGTGATGTTCTTCAGAAAGGTCAGGAGCATAGCACTTGCAACCGGCGTGCATGAATGACCAGATGTATGAATGTAAACGAAGCAAAAGGAGTATGTAAGGAGCATAGCAGGTGGCGTTCTATAGTTTCAGCCTACCCCCATGGGAAGAAGGCGTGAGTTCATGTATGTATGTACCTCACCCGCAATGTATCGTTACCGTGGCAAAACGCACGTAGCGAACGTCAGCTCAGCGAGCCTTCGGCCGTCACGGAGCGCGGTGAGTTCGATGAACTCTGTAGCTAGGCAGAAAGTGAACAGCTGATTTCGAGCATCGTTCGTTGATCCATTGCAGATTTTTTTTTATTTTAGCAGTTTATTTTACATAAATGGAGTGCTGGGTACAGACAATGTGATTTTATATATAAAAGAATAATAACTGAAAAAAAAAATACCGGCCAAGTGCGTGTCGGATCACGCACAATGAAGGGTTCCGTAGTTGGTATGAATTTATCCCTAAAACAAACTTAACACACATTGTAAATGTAAGTTGCTTGACTATTACTCGGTTACTTGTGAAGCCTACTTAGCTGTGATAGTTTTCTTTTAACTTCGTTATTTAGACTACTGCTGTGAATTTTTTCACATATCTAAATATAATCATTTAGTTCGCAGGGGGGACACGTGACCCTAACAAAAATTAGCACTTTAAAGCTTAATATTACGCAAACGGATCCTTGAATCGAAAAATTGCTTTAACAAACCCGCAATATTTTTGAACGGCCTATCCAACGATACCCCACACCACGGGATAGACGAGAAAAAAAATATCATCCTTACTTTACGTGTAGGAGAGGTACATTAAAAAAAAAAAAACTAGATTTTATTTTGCCACTAAGCCGGCGACACCAAATTACAGCTTTGTCAATACTCAATACTCAATATATTTATTGGTTCCACATGTGAACTTAGGTGGTAGGTTTTACAAAGATATGATCATTGTGGACGCTGTCGGGCACAGCAAAAGTAGGAGAGAGGAAGAGGGGCTTTTATTTGACTACTTAGTTGTTATAATAATAATGTTGAATAGGTATTGTGATTATTACCATATAACATGTTATTTAAAATTTGTCATTTAAGTATTCATTGATATTGTAATAGCATTTAGATAACAGAAATTGTTTTAATTTATTTATGAATGACGTATGACGACGTTCACTGCTGGACATAGGCCTCTCCCAATTGGGGGGGTTTGCCATAATCGCCACGCTTGGCAGCCTGGTCGGTAGTTTTACTAAGTAAAGGCTGCCAAGCGTGGCGGTTCGTGGCGGTCCAGCAGTGAACGTCTTTCAGCAGAAATAATGATAATGAGTAAAAGTGTGTTTTTTTTAACTACGTGTTTTTAGGGTTCCGTAGTAAACAAGGAACCCTTATAGTTTCACCATGTCCGTCTGTCTGTCTGTCTGTGTGTAAGACCTTTTACTAAGTAAGTAAAATTTTTTGTGCATGATAAAAGCGTGTTTTTTTTTGTTTTTTTTATACTACATAATTTTTTTCTAATGAAACAAGACTGGATAGTTTAATAGAGCAACGTGTTGTCAACGGTAAATTGCTCACATATTTACTGTAGGCGCTTCGAAGTTTGTTTATCGGGTTTTTAAAGTGCGCCGTCAGATAATATTTTTTGTCAATTCTCAGAGAATTATTGACTTGTCTATGGATCGCATGAATACTGTGGTAACTCTTTGTCCATGAACTACACAGCTTGTCAGTGGTGTTGTTGTAGACACTGTGTGAGATAGTAAGCAGGTTGCTTAGCACTAATATCGTTACTTCTGAAAACGCTTTTGTATTTGTCTTAATTATAAAATAACTAGCTGACTTGACAGACTTCGTTCTGTCAAAAGCTATAGTATAAACTCCACTACTCTATCCTACCCTACCCTACCCACCCTACCTACCTATAGCTATAAGTTATAGTATAAACTCCACTACCCTACCCTACCCTACCCTACCCTGTCCTACCTACCTACCTACCCTACCCTACCCTACCCTACACTACCCTACCTATCTACCTACCTACCCTACCGTACCCTACCTACCTACCTAAAACTTAAAAAAAAATAGATAGTAGCCGATTCTCAGACCTACTGAATATGCATATAAAATTTCATAAAAATCGGTCAAGCCGTTTCGGAGGAGTATGGTAACTAACACTGTGACACGAGAATTTTATATTTAAGATTAACTGATAAGCTAAGGTTGACTGGTAGAAAATGCCTCAGGCATTAAGTCCGCCTTTGTACTGTATTTTTTTACTTGTGCATAAAGTTTTAATAAATAAATAAATAAATAAGCATCTTAGTATTGTTTGTAAGCTTTTATCAGCTAATTAAGTAGGTAATAAGACTTGTTATGGTAAAAATTGCTTTTCCACCCACTTAGATAGGGATGCCAGGATGGCGTCCTACCGGATCGTAAGAAAAGTTGTGTTAAACAGGATTAAAATTGTTTAGTCAATAACAAAACCTGTGTAAAATAAAGTTAAGATTTAAAAGAGTGTCCATGGAGTTTCTTGCCCGTTCTTCTCCAAAACAGGAACCTACATTTTGGAATGGGCAACTTAAGAGTCACTTATTAACTCAAACTGAATGATTGCTTGATAAATGATAAAGCCCTATTATAGGCACTTTTGAATTATCATTTCTTAGTTAATAAGTTAGTTAGTTAGTTTGCTTAGTTTTAGTTTGAGTTATGTGTTGTGTGTGATTGAAATTCAACACCTTCATACCACCAACGAAGAATTACATCGGAAATTGGTCAGAGACGGTTTGCACTGGGTTCTGGGTACCCCCGTTCTCAGATATATATGTTATATATATATTACTTATATTTGGAATTGTCTCATTACTAGCTTTAGATACCAGCATTGTTGTAATTTATTTTAAAAAAAACCTTCTCTTTCCTTTTTTTTTGTATTTGCAGATGCAATACATAAATATTATATAGCCTATGTCACTACCACAATTATGACGAATCTAACGACACCTCATATGTTAAAATCCATCAAGCCGTTTAGGCTAGAGAGCGTGCCAAAGAAATAGACATACATACATACTATCGAAAACATTACCCTTCTTCTTGGGCAGTTGGGTAAAAATATGTTAGCAATTGTTAGTAGACGAAGGTATTTTAATAAATAAATTACAATCTTCGAAAATATTCCTTCAGATCCTATTCGAAGAGAGACGACCACGTTTTCCACAAAACATGAAAAGTAATTTTCAGCAACTTTTATCATAGGGTTATTATAATAATCGATCTTACTCCTCAGCTCTGGTGTCCCACAAGGATATGGTGCCGTCAAAGGAGCCAGTGATCAGCTTCTGACCCTCGTTGGGGTCAAACTGCAGTGCGATTACCTCGGCAGTGTGGCCGGTGTAAGTGTGGATCTCGCTTCCTGAAAATTTGCAAAACCTGAGTTACGAGTATTTCACTTTTATGAGGAGTGATAGTACTAACCAGCCGCTACCATAAATTCAAAATTTTCGAAGTTATTTATTATCCAAAAGCAGGTAAGCTTGCAATAATCGACATGAATATACACTTTTGCTGCAAACTTAATGACCATTTTAGGTGCAAGGAGATCCTATGTCCAAACAGAGATTAAGATAAAAAAAATCATGCCCACGTAATCAAGCATTTTGAGGATCCCTTCTTACTAAGAATGTTATTACTTCGACCAGCAGTTTAAGAAAAAAGAGTAAGGCGGTATTTACCAGTGCGAACATCAAACAGCTTAGCAGTATGGTCCATGGATCCAGTAGCGGCCATGTCTCCCTTAGCACTGAACTGGCAAGCCACCACCTCCCCACGGTGGCCCAATAGAGTAGCCAGGCATTCAGCTGTCTCCGGGTCCCAGATCCTCGCAGACTTGTCAAAAGAACCAGTCAGTACGCGGTTGCTGAATAAAAAGAAATTGGTTTATACAGGGTTAAATTAAATTAGTTAGCGAAACTCCGCAAAGGTGATGGGTATCAATCGTAACAATATAAAACAAAACAAAAATGATTTGATGATTTTTTTTTGGGGGTCAGCGACCTTAGTAAGTTTATTTTCTTGAAATGTCAGTTTTTTTGTGTTAACTTCACTCAAGTGATGTGTATTGATGTCTCATTTTCTCACAAAACCCAAAAAAAATTACCTCTTTATTTTTGTGTTTAGATATCGTTACACATCAGGTTTACGAAGTTTCGCTAGCTAATATAATTTATTACCTATTTATTTATTTAAGACGGTTTAAAAACCAATTACAAAAATTAAAGACACAGTTTGACACAAGCACATAAAGAAAATAAAAAATCAAAGAAACAAGTTCAAAGTAAAAAGGGCTCTAAACGAGTACTTTGAACTTGTTTTTTTATTTTTTATACCTACCTATGGTAAGTTTTAAAATTTAAATCATGCCATGTCAATCAAAACCCTTATTATATTTAAATGGTACACCGTTCACACATGAAGGCCCGTAATTTAAAAAAAATAAAATCTATTCGTAATTTCAGCGACAATCAATGTGAAAAACTTGTCAAAAATTTAGAAAAATTACAGGTATTTTAGACAAATTGAGAGTGAAGAATACGGACCTTCGTAAAAATGTGGGAATTGCCACTCAGGTTTACCTTTTTTAGGGTTCCGCAGTCAGCAAGGAACCATTATAGTTTCGCCATGTCCGTCTGTCTGTCTGTCTGTCCGCGGCTTAGCTCAGAGACTCTTAGTCCTAGAAAGCTGTAATTGGGTATGGGTTAATCACACATATTAATCACGCCGACAGTGGTAAAATACAATCTTGTGTTTTTTTTTTTAGGGTACCGCCCCTACTCGTAAAGTGGGGATAATAATTGTTTTTCTTGTCTATCCCATAGTGAGGGGTATCGTTGGACAGGCCGTTCAAATATTGCGGGTTTGAGAAAACCATTTTTTTTGTTAGAGTCAAGTGACCTGCCAGCTAAATGGTTGATTTTGGGTAAGTGAAAAAATTCATGGCAGTAGTTTAAGTAACGAGGTTAAAATGAAAGCTATCACAGTAGACTTTACAAGATAACGGGTAATAGTCAACCAACTTACATTTACAGTTTGGAGAATTGAACATCACGTATATCAATGTATTCTCCGATACATCGATATACGTGACGTTCAATTCTCCATGTATTTCAACTACAATGTTAAGTTTGTCTTGGGATAAATTCGTTCCAGCTACGGAACAATTCATTGTGCTTGGTCCGACACGCACTTGATCGGTTTTTTATAGTATATTTTATATCGAGGGACTAAACGAAGCCATAATAATTATACCAGAGGCGGTTCCACTCCCGAGCGTGCGAGGGAGTCAATGAAACCGAGGGTATATTAAGTTGGCGTTTAGTCTCAAGGTGCAAACTGTACTTTTCACTTTGAGTTCGAGAAAAATAGTCAATTTAGTACAAAAACATTTAATAAATATTATTCCTCCAGTCCATAAAACTTTCGTAAGTTTTTAGGTAAATCTTCCACGATGTTGGCGGCAAAAGATTATCTATTATTTCTTTTGCTCTTTGCTCGACGTCAAACTCTTCACTGTCACTGGACATTCTTAATAAATTTATTTAAAACCGAACAAATATACACTCGACAAAAATTCTGAAATTTACGCGGTCAGTTTTTTCTTCTTAACCAGTCACAGATTAACAATTTAAAACACATGGCGCCACCTTCTTTGCGGAAAAACCATGGAACTTAAGCTCTCAACATTTTCGCAATGAAAATGGTCCACACTCCACAGATAATAGTATATTTACTGGCTGTTTGAATTTGTATATGTCACATGACGAAAATTAAAAACTAATTACTTTTCACTCCCTAGAGACTAAAGTGGTCACTTTAGTCCGGCTTCGTAGGGCTATATTGGCGTACTTTTAGAGCATGAGAAGTGAAAAGATATTTAGTACCAAATACATGACGCTGTTACGATAATTGCTATTCACAATACACATACGACAGACAAGGGAAATGTTTGATCCGTCCGTCAGAAAATTTAAAATCGCTAACTATTATTATATACGAACTATCTTGCTTTATTAATCGGTTTGTTTCGAGTGGTTCCTCAATTATTTTTACGGTTGTAGCTCTGAGAGTACTCACCATGCTGGGAAGTTGAAGCCGACGGAGTACACGACGTTCTGATGTCCTGAGAGCGTCTGCATCTCCTTCCCGGACTCCACGTCCCACACTTTGCAGGTCCGGTCATAGCTCCCGGATAGACATCTGTGGACAGAATACAGTACAGTAGTTTTTTTTTTTTCGAATTCAAACATTCTTATTTATTTATTTATGTACACACAAAATACTTGACAGGACAATATATCAAATATATATCATATTATATTCTTCTGTAAATCAGTCAATATTATATCCAATATTATTTGTCAATATTATTTTCGTTACGTTCAATATTAAGCGAGAATAAATTGCTAGAAAATTACTTATTTTTGATATGAAAAAGCGTTGCTGTCATAGTTAGTGTATCTGCTACGACAGCAACGGTCTTTCAGACGAATATGTTAGCCGAGTTCAGGTGGTTGTTGAACTTAAGTATGCAATGAGCAATGTAATGATCTTCTTGAAAACGTTGGGATATGATATTCTTGCCATCTCAGTTTGCCGTTTTATACCAAATGTAAAATCGACCAAAGATTTATCGCAAGAGCAAAGTTTTTCTTTGTACACAGCGATCACTAATCCATTTCCCAAGCGTTGCCGCTGACGACAATGCAGTGGTATGATAAGATGTATTATAACGCAAACTTCCTAAAGTAGAGAGAAATAGACGCTGAGACTCCCGAAACCCGCCGAATACCAAGAGAGCCTCGAAGAATAGAGATCGTCAATTTTAAGTGCTCCTAAGTTCTTTCAAAACCACTTGCCTGTTCCCAGTTTTATCGAAGGCAACATTTGTGAGAGGAAGCACATGCGTCATCAGGGTCTTGTAGATGTAGAACCTCTTGCCCGTTGGACCTTCGTGCTCGATCCTCTTCTTCAGGATGTCAAGGCATTGCTCCAGCTGTTCTCGGACATCTTCGGTGATGAGGGGCTGTTTCTGGTATAGGCGGATAGCTATCACTTTGATGTCTGAGCTGAAGGAAGATACCAGAAAAATCTATACTTTAAGCAGCATGTCTCGGAATTAACGCAAACCTCCTAATACCCCAATTAGAATATTATGTTGTAAATTTGTAATCATATCACAGACACTGAATTTTTTTACTATTATGTATAAAACATTATTTATTAAATAGACTGATGGTGGGACAAAATTGTGGTCATATAATAAATCTGGGCACGCACACAGTCGCACACGTTTAAGGGTCTACACATTGTGTTCTCTGTGTGAAAAGTAACTCTGACTGCCTGTCTGTCAGTTACCTTTTCACGGATTTTCACACAGGTACACACGGCTACAAATCAAGCTATACATATCTCATTTAAGCTGATCTGGCATTGTATAGGATTTCCGTACAATGAGAGGTCAGCTTATATTGGAAATGTATAGCTTGATTTGTAGCTGTCCGTACACCATGACCTGGGTTGGGTTGGTTTATCCTGGTAGTACGTCCCTGTAAGTAATTTGCGACCTCTACTCGGGCGAAGCGGCGCGGCGGGCAGAAACTAGTATGGAATAAAATCGGGGCAAGTGTGGATTTTCAACTGTTTCTAGGTTGATGACTCTTCCTTCATGGAAATCATAAGAGGCAATTAAGAGAATTTGCAGCAACAGCGTCATTCTTTCCGCTCAAGCTGCGCGTAGCAGTAGAATGCGGTCTTATTGCGCTCGCGTGACGCGAACTTGACGATAGCGTATCTGACAGCGGTAGAGAATACGAAAAGGGTTGTTTTGATCGAAACAAAACTTCAATTGCACTGCTACTGAAATTCTTTAATTAGGTACGTGAATAGTTTAAAGACACAGGTCAATGGGTCACCCATATTCGGCAGTGAACGTTAAATTCACGTTGAGTTTTGTACATGGTACTACCGATTATTCCCGATGTCCACCACTCGTTTGGCCACCACTGGGGGACAGCGTCACAACTTTTAAATTATTTCCATTCGCCACCATTGGTGAAGAGCGACACGGATTTTAAATATTCCTTATGGCCACCGCTCGGGGACAATGGCACAACTTTTATTCAATTCCCACTGGCCATCAATTTAACTCATAACCGACATCGACGCGGGTGGAGCCGCGGGCAAGGGCTAGTGTTATTATAATCCTAAAAGTCATGATTTCATGAAATAGTCATTCAATAGGATTATATGAACTTAGTGAGTTGTGTTGATGATTTTTATGATTATAATTCTATGAATAAATATTTGATACGGCCGCGAACCTGATAGTGACTTAGGTATTTTTTTCACTTTTTATTTTGTTTGTGTTTCACGAACTGTGACCAAATGAACGTTATTCTTTCTTTCTTTCTTTAGTTAGGAATTCAATTAAATAGAAGACGAAAATACCTTTGGAGGAACTTACTCAGAATTCAGATCCAATAAATCTATTTCTTTTTTTTTCACGACACCCTTTTGTAAATATTCCAATGTGATACCCGGGGGGTGATATCTCAGGTGAAATTTTAATAGTTTCATGATGAAATCAAATAAAACGTCTACTTAGAAAACCATTTTTTTGCGATCCTTTTTTTCGGAGCAAATTGAAAACTGTCAGAATTTTGTCAATATTGAAGTAACCATGGCAACCGTCCGTGTGATTGTTTTTATTGAAATAACAAAGAGGATTGAGGCATTGAGGTTATAGGGTCAAGGTAAGTTGATTTAATAAGGGGGCATGTTACGGGGTAGGTAATGCATGACAGGGAAATAAAGTTGTGAGGTTATATCCAGTTATCGTAAAGTTGATTCGTTATAAACCACTCAGATATCAACGTGAGTCTAACTTCTGGAATTTGTAATCTTTTTTGGAATTTTAACTCCAAACCGTTGTCTTGATGTTATGGACAAATAGGTACTGTGTTACTCGTAGTGCCTGATCTTCAAAATTTGTTGTTAGTCAAGTGTGTATGGCCAGCTAAGTGGTTGTTTTTGGATATGTGGAAAAAATCACGATAGTAGTATAACGAAGTCAAAAGCAAAACTATCATAGCTAAGTAGGTTTTATAAGACAACGAGAAATAGTCGACCAACTTATATTTGCAGTTGTAATGTATGGGAGAACATATATTTCAACTACTTACCTACAATGTTAAGTTTGTTCTTGGGATAAATTCATCTCAATTACGGAACGCTTCAAGGCTTCTACAAAATGGCGCGACACGCGAGTACGCGACGCGACACGAAGACACCGCGTGCTGCGCGACGAGCGGTCTCTTTGTGTCGAGTTTCGTGTCGCGCCTGTTTGTAGGAGGCTTCATTGTGCGTGGTCCAACACGCACTTATCCGTTTTTTGGTGGTTGTCGAAGCTCTTGGCTGTTTGATCCAGAGGTATGTAAATGAAACTTCTTTTAGGTATCAAATCAAAATACTTGACTACTTTTCCCGACATTCAAAGTTTTGTTAATTTAGAATAACCTATAAAATGGTTTTGTTAATATACATACATACCTTTCAGCTTTATTACTTACCAAGGCGATAAATGATTGATCGTCAGTTGTTTTGCGACATCGGTAATAAACCTGTGTTCCTTGCCCACCATGTTGCTCCATCCCCGGTCAGTCAATCAGTTTCAGCCGCTTCAGTTACAAACTTGTGAAATTCACACCCGTCCGGTTGGTCAACATCCAATTATTGGGAAAATTACATCGTATCAGGAAGGGCAAAGTTTTGAAACTGTATTAGAATATAATTAGAACTGCGTTACTTACACATCGGCTGAATAACCTTGTTATATGGTAGCGATAAAAAGCGAATAAAGTTCATCGTTTCGTATTCAAAATAAAAATATTCACAGGTACTACGAGTATCACTGTCACGGACATGTTAAACAAAGTTACCTGCACTTATTTGGATTGCCAGTAATATCGGTTGTGCCAGCAGCCATTACTTAGCTGTATTGTATGTACAATAAACCATTCTTTGATAAATCTCTACTTTGCCTATTTTCTTTTATCAGGTACCTACCAACCAGGTATTCTAAATTGTATTTAACAGGAGGTCTTATAGGTCTGCCTAAAATGTTTTTTTGCAGATTATAATTCTACATGACAATTCAGCTTGCAGTCTGCAGTAATTTCCATGTACCTACAAACATGGCTGCACCCATGCTGGTTCAACTGTGATAGAAATAGATTCATCGATTTAACAATAAGCCGGAAATCCATTTGGTAGTAATGTGATTGTGACATATTATGACTACAACATGGGAGAGGTTTATTAAAGCAGTGGATTGCAAAATAGGCAGTTGATCAATAAAACTATTGAATTACTGGGCAGTTGAAGCCTCAAGCTTAAATCTAAAGCCTGATTTACTTACACGGTTCGTTTAAATTGCCTGTGGCATACCATAAGGAGCAGTGATGGTCCAGCAGTAACGGCTCCGACTTCCCAGTTGTAGATCGTGGGTTCGAACCCAGGCAGGCGCTTTACTTGTGTAAATAATTTCATCACCGCACTGCTCTCAAAACGGTGAAAGAAAACATGCATGTCCTAGAACCAAAGAATTCGAAAACATGTTACATCTACCAACTCTCACTGGGCCCGCTTGGTAGATTACAGCCCACTCCCTCCACACACTCCCCTCCCCCAACACCCCACTCCCTCCACTCCCCTCGACTGGGCAGTCACAGGTGGGACACAGGCCTCCTGTCTTCAACAGGGCTCTTGAAGAGAGGCCTGTGTCCCACCAGTGGAAACATTATAGGCTGGTTATGAGACCATAAGTTGAAGCAACAAAAAAGTTGCACCGTCTGAACAGTCAAGTTATTTGTTGCTTCAGTTTGATTGTATGAAACAGGCAAGAAACTTGCATCATGTACTTAAATTGGGCTAAAAACATAGAAAACAACTTTACAAATTTTTGGAACTACCAACTCTAAACCTGAATTTCAAAGCCCCAATATAGCTAAACAATCACTTTCCTACCTATTTTCTCAAGTTATTCTACCCTACAATAACCAACAAATCATTTTAAAATACCCTCACATTAACAGACGCACACAGTACGGTATATTAGCCAGCTCGGGAACAAAGGCCAGGTGCCCCATATACGAGCTACACAAAGGTATGAAAAGGCTGCGAGATGGAGAGATGAACCGCTTTCATGTCGTGGCACATATTTGTCTAACATTCGAGAATGTTCGCTGATGTTTGTGGATGTTTTTCTTTAAGGATTAAGGTTGGAAACAGCTGGAAAATCAAATCAAAAAAATATATTTTATTTCACATAAACCTACATGGGCACTAAAGAACGACCAATTGGAATCGTGCATCTAGCTTCTAACGTGAAGCTAGATGGACGATTCCAATTGGTCGTTTCCTATGGAGAAGAGCCGGCACTAAACTCCACGGTTACTCTTTTAAAAATAATTGTCTTTTACAATATTTTCTAATAAAAGTGTTAATAGGTATGGGAGGACAGTGTAGGCCTTTCAACAAGTACCAGGTACTTAACAAAATAGGAAATAGGCAACAAATCTACAGTCTATATAACTTAGCTATAAGCTTTTCTGTTAGTGGACTCTGGTAGATACATCATCTATGTACTTATGACCTTTATATTATAACACGCATGTATTTTCAGAAGGGTGGATATAGTCTGCAGATGTGAAAATCTCCCACAATTTTCCAGAAAAGTAATAAGTCCGAGGCTTAAAGGAGTGGGCCTAAATTGCCATTTAACGAGCAGTAAAGGTGGCTAGGACAGATTGGATGCGGAAGGTGGAGGAAAAGGTGTTGTGGCGCAGCCTGGGAGAGGCTTATGTCCAGTTGTGGACTGCGATAGACTGAGTTGAAAGATCCACACTCCGATCTACAAAAATATGCAATAACACTTTGTGACACCAGGACGAACGAACCCAGAACCCCGTTCTGTAGACCAAAACTATGACTTGCGACCTCTCGCTAGACCAACGAGGCAATAAATGTAATGGATCATATAGTTGTCTGAATAAATATATTATTATTATTATAATAAGACATTCAAAAACATAACACAGAACATACACACAAGGTACACGGTATATTTTTATAACCAGTTTCAAAACCATTAATTAAATAGCAGCGCCAGTACAAGCGAAGGCTTCTCTCATTTCTCAGGCTAGCTCATTGTTGAGCGATTTCCGGTGCTCGTCGCGAAACAACCAGTTTTGGTCGATGCGGTAACAGAACCGGATCTAAAGCGATGAGAACTTGACATCCAACGATGATGCGTGAACTTTTGTATTTTTTTAAAGGTATTTTTAGTATTACAGTTTTTTTTTAGTATCTCATTTAAGTAGTGAAAACCGTCGTAATGTGCAGGTCATGTGTTTATATAGATAAATCGTTTTTTTTTCCAGATAGATTTTGAATCGGGGAATACACTTTCAAAGTTGAATGTAAAACACTATCTCTCGCCTTAAACATTTTTTTTTTAGTTCTTTGTACTTGTTTCATGATTGTTATTGTATATACATATTTAAATATAGATAATTATAGCATACTTTATGTATGTATTTATTGTATATGTAAATGATTCATCACAGACTACCTGCAGTATTGTCTCTCCTTTTCTACCTTAATCTATCCAAAGGTTGTCTTTAAAATATCACTTTTAGCGGATAGATCGCCCATTGTGTCACCCCTTGTAAAATGTCTAGGTACATATAAATCTGTAATTTTTATATATAGTGTACAATAAAGGCTCCTACAAACAGGCGCGACACGCGATGCGATACATAGTCACCGCGTGTCACATGATGAGCGGTGCCTTTGTGTCACGTCGCGTGTCGCGCCTGTTTGTAGGAGCAATCTATCTATATATCTAATGTATTGATTACACGATATGGGTAGAACCGGAGAGTATTTTGGGCCTTAGAATGAAACAAAAAGACTTACAATGTTGATAGTAAACCAATTGGGAAATTGGAAGTACGTGCACACGTTTGAAGCTTAAAATGAAATCGAATCTGAATACTCGTAGCATCGTAAATATGACCACGTTCACAGTTTAGTATGCCACCTCGATGTTAAGTATTACTTCACACATACTAAACAGATTTCAATTGATTTGTTAACAATACTACTTTGTCGGAGTGAAAAGTGAGAAGATAGACAGAGGATAATTCTATTATTATGAGATCGAATGGAATGAACAGTTTAAGGTCTTAATTTGTATCCCTGTTAAGACGCAGATACATGCCAGTTACCTTGAGAGGTTAGCTTGCGTGTTCTGTACTGAGCTCACGCAACGCGTCGTATGTCCAGCCAGTAATATGATTCGCCCATTCAGGAGCGCTGTCCCAAATAAGACGCATTATTAATTTATTATACGTAAAACAAAAGGTATTTTAATAAAACACGTATACTAAAGATCAATAGTTAAATTATCTTTAAAAAGGTGAAGGTTTCAGTAAAATACGCTTGATAGATTTTGCGTGATTCGCAGTTTTTTATCCGCGTTAGACATAACTTTACAAAATAATTTCACTATGTAGTATAAACATAATCTTAAATATTCACATATCAACTTATTAAAAAAAATGGTCTAATGTAACATATATTTTTTCCAAATCATTAACACTACTCGTTTAGACGAGATTTTCAGTATAACATCATTAAAACTTGGTTATCGTCGCCTTAATGGGAATTATAAGCTTGCACTGGTTTCCTAGCTTAAATTTGATTTTATTTGTGCCATCTGCACTTACATAGTAGCAATTTGGTCGGCTTTCAAGCATAATCAGCCTATAAAGTTGCCACTGCAAGGACACAGGCTCTTCGAAAAAGAGTGGGCTGTAATCACCTACGCGGGCCCAGGCGGGTTGGTAGATGTCACATGTCTTTGAATTTTTGGTTCTATACAGGTCATGCAGTGCTGATGAAATTATTAACACAAAGTAAAGCGCCTATCTGGGTTCGCATATATATAACCTACAATTCGTAGGTAAAGGCGCAACACGCGAGGCGACTCAAAGGCACGGCGTGTAGCGCGACGATCGGTGCCTGTTTGTAGGAGCCTTAACTCGAGGCCGTTACAACTAGACCACCACTGCTCTTAACAATATCAATAATCGGTAAATCTCTGAATCCTCTTACTCATCTCATCTTATAACACATTCTGGCCGCAGTTTAAAATGGTCTCTTGGATTCTAATCCAACAATCGATCTGTTTGCGGATAAATGGATGAAGATTTGATTGGCAAAACATAAAAAAAAAATTAACTAACGCACTTTCATGAATCCCTCTCACAGTACCGACTTCTCAATTAATCTGATTGAGAAAGTCATGAGTGTTGTTACTTAACTTTTTTATGTTTTAACCTCAACTTTATAATTAGGTTTCCTGGGTAAAAAAAACAGTTTAGTTCGTCAGTCAAATAAAAAAATATTAGACACGTATTTTTTGCTTTATCAAATTAATAAAACCGGCCAAGTGCGTGTCGGACCACGCACAATGCAGGGTTGCATAGTTGGTATGAATTTATCCCAAGAACAAACTTAACATTGTAGTTGAAAAACATGTTCTTCCATACGGAATGTTTGGGAGAACATGTTTTTCAACTGTAAATGTAAGTTGGTCGACTGTTACTTGGTAACTTGTAAAGCAACTATTTGCAAGTACTTAATTGTGATAGTTTTCCTTTTAACTTCGACTATATACGAGTACTACCTACTACTGTGATTTTTTTCACATATCCAAGTAGAACCATTTAGCTGGCCCGGGGGGCGGGAACACTTGACTCTCACAAAAATTAGCACTTCAAAGCTTAATATTACGCAAACGGATCCATGAATCGAAAAATGGTTTGAAAAAACCCGCAATATTTTTGAACGGCCTATCTAATGATATCCCACACCATGGGATTGACGAGAAAAAAAAAAACATCCCCACTCTACGTATAGGGGAGGTATACAATTTTTTTTTTTATCAACATTTTATTTTACCTCTTTGTTGGCGTGATTAATATGAACGTTAAAGTTGGGGAGTGGGGGCTCGTTATGTCACAATTCTAACAAACTACGTATAAAATCTAGCAAAGAGTGACGTCCTGCGGTCCTGCCACATTTGAAATCAATGTATCGCCCTAAATTTTTGTTAACGTAAAAAAAGAAAAAATACGTATCCAATATCTTTTAATAATGTACAAGACGGACAAAACATTTTTTTTTTGTCAACATCCCTATTTTTGTAATTGGATTTTTAATAATAATGGATACCATCTGCAAGGTTGAACTAGTGTTTTATCAATAACCTGTATACTTTCGTATGCATTTGGTTAAAAGCTGTTATTTGGACATTAAAAACAGACACTTCAATTTTATTTATTTGTGTGTGTTGCAGTACAGATAAACTCAAGTAGCTACTTTTGAATTGAAAAAGTTTCATTGGTAGGTACTTGCCCGGGTTTAAGGTCAATTTATAACGCGTATGGATTATATATTGGTAAGACATTATTCTAAGTACAACATAAGTTTAAGTAAATAGATAACAAATTAATTTCACTTGAGTTGTTCGTATATTTTACGGACAGTTTCCTGCGCTTTGCAATTTCTGTACAATGCTCCATAAAACAATTAGCTAATAGTTCTTACGTTACTATTCTTTTGTAACTTGAAGTAATTAAAGCATCCTTCTTATATCTTTCGTCGCGCTGTGGTGTTGGTTTTTTAGCCCTGGCAAAAGCCCTTCAAAAGGATAATAGCGCTAGCGTCACCACGACTGCCTCTGAGGTGCTCCTAATATCAAGCCCATGCCAGAAAAGGCCCCGAATACGGCTGATAACGATGACGGTTTCGTGCCGGTGCAAAGGAGGTAGCATTGATCGCAAACGAACAAGAACCGTTGCGGCAGAGCTCTTACGAAGCTCAAAGAGAGGCTGCTGCGTGCCGCAAAGCCGAATACACCGGTGTACATCTCCCGCCTGCAATACACCACTAAGGCGGAAGACATCGTGGAGTAGGTGCGCCAGAAGACGAGTTAACCGCCGAGGCTGCAGTTAGTGGAGTCGCACCGGAACGTCAACTTCATGGCGGTCGTGGTGCGTGTACCGAACTTTTATCTGCCCCTCGGTATGGAAGAAGACTTTTGGCCGCAGGACGTGGTCTTCCGTCGCTTCCGCAGACAAGTTCCACAGGACAGCACAAAGTCAAGTTATTGCAAAGTGAAGTGTTTCTAACGTACGTAGTTTTAAGCCTTATTTTCTATTGGCCAGTGTCGTTTGAAATAAATGTTTTATTTTATTTTTATTCTTTTTTTATGCTGTGCTACCAAACCATGTCTCAAGCCGTCAATAGCGGTTGTTTTAATGTTTTCAACAGTTAATTAATTACTGTCATTACGCCGTTAGGTGCTAAGCGTTAAGATGAGTGGTCTGATAATGACATCAACACCTACTTATTATCCAAATTAGTATGAAATATTATCATCGTTAATTTTAGAAGATTACTTAGTGTCATATTACCAAGTAGGCAGG
The DNA here is from genome assembly GCA_947523025.1 of Dryobota labecula. NCBI lineage: Eukaryota > Metazoa > Arthropoda > Insecta > Lepidoptera > Noctuidae > Dryobota > Dryobota labecula. Next base: position 28,726,399 of record OX383284.1, on the reverse strand, counting down.
CGTTAAAACTGTAAATAATTTCTGTCGTACGATGACATTGTGTTTGTTGTTTGGACAAGGCTGTAGGCTAGAAAGGGCTTAGAAATGCGTGGAAAATGGTGTTAGACACAGACACGGTTTTCACGAGTGACATATTTTTGTAACTTATCAGCATAACTCTTTTTGAAGTTCTGGCTTATTTGGATTATTTACTTAAGTAGGTACCTATGTGATTTGTTGTCATTATAATAACGTAAGCGTGTAATTTTGAATTTATTTAATGTGGAATACACCTCATATATTGTAACTAAAGTCTCCAAATACCATAAAATTAAAAATAGAACATAGAAATTATCCCTATCAACCTAACATAACAACTTCAAGTCAAGCTCGGACGCACAGAATTAATTAACTCACACTATTCCACCATTTTTGGGTGGTGGAGCGTGGCACCACCACCTATTATTCCCTTTGGCAACCCTACGGGTATGGCGTCCGGTCAGCCTGCTACAGGCTGGTTGCTCGGTCCTTGACCGCTTGCTACCGGCTTGGGAAACACTACCTGGCTTTAACGCAAGATCCTATTGTCAGGGGTAATTTTACCACTTTTTGTGGATAATTTTGAATGATGGAGATGAGTGGTGTCGTTTGCACAGTCTTTTTTTTTTAATGTATTGTGTGGATAGATTGATATTTTAAATTATGATATGTATTTTTGTATGGTTTACTGTTGTAGCTAGAGAGACAAATAGAACGTTAGAGATAATTTAATTTGTTAATAAGTCAATAAATAGGGATTGAAGATAACACTGTATCCACACAAATGAGGACTATTGGAACTATACAATATGTTTGTCTAAGGATTTTCTTAGATTATTCAATGACGCAGTTAGAAAACTACACTACTACTATGAGCTACAGTATTTTCTGAAATGTTAGCATTTCTGAACAATTAACAATTAAGACATAAAATACTACTATCAGTATTTGCAGACTTAATTATAGTGATTAGAATATCATTCCATGGAAGTTAAAAATCCTAAGGCTGGCAACACTCCGGTGCGCGCGCAGTCTGCCGTGCGCCAGGTGAGCGCGCGCACGTTACAAACGCTTCCAAATTCAAAATCCGCATCGCGAATCCCGCGCACGATAACTTTTACTTTCTTTTTTTTAATATTACGTCACAGTCGTGTTACGTTTAGTAATCGCCGGCCGTTCTGACGCAACAGTGCTTTTAGTGCAAGTGAAGTGGTTCCTTTTAAGTTTTTTGTGAGTTCTAAAATGGAATTGTGATTGACTGGAGTGGTAAAGAAAATGTAAGTGGGAAAAGCTTTTAGAAGAAAAGTATAATTTATTCATTATGTAATTGAGATTTTATTCATAACAAGGTCAAAAATTGGCTATACCTTGCTGGTCTCCTACCGGCTCTGCTCTACTTCACAAACAGCTGTAAACTAAGTAAACTTGAGTGTTCCTAACTCAAAATCACCACGTTTAGTTAACTTGGTTACTAAACGTAATACAGCCCGACTTATTTACCTATATGTCAAGCCAAGAAATATTAAGTTACTGCTAAGTAACTTTGCTGGCATTGATACACCTGTTATTTGAACAGTAGCATAATATTGTTCTAGGTACCTCTTTAGTTAATGATTTGCAAATTATTACTAGTTAAGGAGCGTAATTGTCATACAAATCAATTCATTTCGCAAAAGCTGTTTTAATAAGTCAGGGCGGTGATTGGATCAAGGGCCAAGGCGTTCTACTAAACTGGATACCTTTCGATACAATACCATAAATTAAACTGTATAATTGTAGATATTAATTACTAGAACCCAATTTGTGTAACTAACTCACAATCCCCTTAATTTTGAAAGGGATCCATAATCAATTGCTTCCTCAGAGGATTAACGCCGGTCCACTAACGACACTCCTTTAAAAACATATTATCTCGTGACTGAGAAGGAATTATGAAAAACGCCTCAACTAACTATATCGGTGTGTCTAAAATTTTCTAATACCTTTTTTAAAGTTTCATAATGAGACACGAAGCAACAAAATTCGATCTAAATAAAAACCTACCTAAACCTACGTACATTATGGATTACAATAAAGACTAATTGTACTGAATTGAATTGAATTAATAAAAAATCCTTTTTACAAACTTTTCGATTAACGTAATCACGTTGAACTAATTGCATTCAAATTGCATTTAAATTCAAATAAAATTGAATGTCATTAAGTCATTGCGATTGCGTTCCGAAATAAGGGTTCATGTGACATAATCAGAAGGTGAGACATTCTGGCATAATTATAATGATCGACGCCATTCACTGCTCCAGCCACATTTTTTTAAACTGGTTAAGGTAAACAGCATGTCTGAATTTATGTCAAGAGAGACAAGAGGCCTAATGTTACCTACATATATTTTTGAACGAGGATGAGACAAGAGTGACAACCTAAAGTTAAAGACAAATGGATGTCCATAATATGTATCTGTGATCTTGAGTCGAGATTCCCGATTATTGGATGCTTGCTCTCACAGACATAACCCTAATGTCCAAATTGCCTTCACAATTGAGTGGTGGTTATCACACAACATGCAATTATTTGCAGCCTTGATGTGCCTTTCCAATCGCTGTTAATTTGTCGTCAACACGACCCTTTTGCAGCCAGTTATTAATGTATTATGACAAGATACATCCATGACATAAGCAGAGTTTCCACTACCGGTCTATTCTGTATAAATCTCACCGGCTGGTTGTTTAACGTGGTGGAGTTCCTTGAAAGTTCATTAAGTTCGATGCATTGCGAGCTAGACTTGACAAATAGGTATCGTATTTCTGCACAGCCCATGTTGATTGCTAGAGAAGAAAATATAGGAGAAAAGGAATAACGTCAGTGTCACCAAGCTTGACAAAAGGGATTGGCGAATGCAGTGCCGAATGCTTACAGTTGAAGGAGAATTTCTTTAAGGTTACCCACGAAAAAGATTGGGTTTTCTCAAGACCTTCTTTCTAATTGATTTGTCTCTTAAATTAATTTGAAAGTTTATTCAAACTTAATAGTTATAATTACACGTATTTTCATTTTTACTCTAATTGCCTAGCTCACGACTAATTTCTACATCCTTCACGCATCAAAATAAAAACGGCTGTCACGACTCTATTAAAAACGTGATCTCTTAAACAAACAGTACCAGTAATCTACGATGAAATTATCACTAATGTAGATACATTCTAATCGTTATAATATTTGTTGTTGAAGTAATTATATAAACGGTGTAAAGTCACGTTGCAACACATTGCAACGATACTGTTTTGTTTTAAACTGTTTCAACTGTGGCAATTATGTTATAAGAATGTGGGTGTGATGCTGAAATTTCACAAGGCTTTTACGGGTTACAAATAGCAGCATTACAGGAAAATGTCTCTTGATAGCCCCAATAACTTTATTATCACTCATTAAAATTCCTTATCTAAAACGAGGTTAGAAAACGTTTTCAGCTTAAAAAAAAGGCGTTGAATGGCGTTGATAATGGTGTAAGTTAACATCAATCTTCTTCTTTTCCAATTGACGAGGTACTAGTTTGTAACTATTCTATCTAGATAGTTCCGTCTGTCGTTTGCTCAAATCAAAGAAGGTGAGGCATAGCGTGTGAAGAGTTTTCAAATGTACAGTGTTTGGGATGAGTCGATGATGCCTTATTTGGCCAGATTGTTTGATAGTCAGCAGAATAATGAATTCCCCTCATTCCAGTAACATCGTGTACCTTTACGACCAGTTGCATCTTCATTCAAAACAGACCCCAAAAGTTTTCTTAACCATAATTTGTATGATAGGTGAACACAACTTTAATGAAGTTCGTGCCCAGAGTAACAAAAAGACAGAGAAATCAGAGAGGAGAGTTTTAAGTAAAAGTAAATACTTAATAATGAAATATTCTGTGCCAGTTATAGTTGTTATAAAAATCTTCACGTTCGCCATCTTGGAGGCGTAATGTGCTGCACTTACGTAAGGCAAATGCGGAAGATTATTAATAGATAGATATTAGATGTTCATTATTGCAGGAAGCTGTTTCAGACACGTGGAGGCATGGCATAATTATTATTGAATAGCAGTTATAAATAAAAGTATAACAATAAAAAAAAAGTAGAAGTAGTTATAATAATATCATCTTAATAATAATATTATCACTATTTGGGTTCGACTTTCCTACCTTAGGTAAGTACTAGATGATGAAAACCTGCACAATTTATAACAGATAACGTGCATACTTTATGCAGAATCCAACGTTCATAGAAATAAACATACTAAAAGGTGACAATTATTACTTATTTGTTTACTTACTTTTGTGAAGTAGGACTAATGTTAGGTGTAAGTAAAGTAATCAAATATCACTTGAGATAACAGAGATGGTAGCGAATCCTACCTGGCTGGACGTAGGTCCAGCCAGGTAGGATTCGTCCATCCAGAAGCGCTGTCCCAAATAAGACGCATTATTAATTTATGATACATAAAACAAAAGGTATTGTAATGAAACATGTATACTAAAAGATCATTAATTAAATTATCTTTAAAAAGTGAAGGTTTCAGAAAATACGCTTGATAGTTTTGCGTGATTCTCAGTTTTTTATCTGCGTTAGACATAACTTTACAAATTAATTTCACTATGTAATATAAACACTATCTAAAATATTCATATATTAAGTTATTAAAAAAATACTCTAATTTAACATATATTTTCTCCAAATCATTAACACTACTCGTTTAGACGTGATCTTCAGTATAAAATTATTAAAAGCCGGTTATCGTCGCCTTAAACCGTTGGTCCCGACTGTCATTCGTGGATCTTTGATAGTTGTCATAAGCCCGAAAGTCCGACAACCAGTCTTACTAAGGGGTATCGTCTTACCCAGTAACTGGGTTAGACTGGAATCCGACCCCAACATAGTTGAAAAAGGGCTAGGCAGGTGATGATGATGGATCATCTTATGCATGGTGTCGGTTCCCAAAAAAAATCCGAAGAACATCGGTCTAGGAACTCAGTCAGGAGGCTTCTCTTTTTCTCCCTTATCTGCAACAAACTAATTATGAGCATGAGAATAGTTAAAATCATGATGGTAAAAATTATAGGCCACTATGGAAATTTAATTTAATTTTATTTCTGTAAGTAGGTTTGCACAGACACTTTTCCACGTCAGTCATATTTTAAAACTAGATGAGGTCGGCGTTTCGTATCTGACTACTCTGAGAAGAAAGGCCGAAACAAATTCAGAGGTCACAATCTCTTTTAAAGTCCAGACATAATCTTGGTCAAATCATGTGAAGACCATGTAGATTGGTGTCTGAAATGCTCTTTTGAGGAAAGAACCACATAGATTGAGTGGACCTGTCCAGTCAGTGCACGCATTTATCAGTAATCGTGCAGTTCAACTCAGAATATAAGGTTGAGGTAAGTAACAAATATAAGATAGGTACCTGACCTGATTCAGTTAAAAGGACACAGCACGGGTTATTGTATTTATGATTGCATAGGCAATGCATTGTCTTATCAGTAGGTAAACGTGCCGAATACACATCTCGACTGATAACGTTTTAGTAACTAGATTCCAATGCATTCATGTTATTCGTTAGGAAATGGGCACGATTCCAAGTAGGACCAATGTGACCATTTGGTTATTGACGTTTAAACAAATTAAAAAAAAACAATGTTTATTTTTGTGCCATAATAATATTTCATGTTATTTCTTAAATTTGTTTAAAAAAAAAAAAATACAAAGTTGCGCAAATAACTCATCGCGAGTGAATTTTGCAAGACTGCAGCATTAAGGAAGTTGTCTGGGGAGTCCTATTCCGTAGTGGAATCACAATCGTAATTTGATAGTTACGAAAAAGGAAATTTTGGATTTCCGATCTAGGGAGGGTAGAAGGCCTAGAACAGTCTGCCAAGTGTCAATAGATATTATTCAGGTTACCTAATCCAACCCCGTTTTTTCGGCACTAAAATTAATATTAAAATTACTTCCCTGTCTCAATTAAAACCCAAGTAGCATCACGTAATGAGTTTTTCTGTACCAAAGCCTTTTGACATCACAAAAAGATCCAAACTTGCCAGGTAGCGGCTAAAATAAAAACAACATAATATTACAACGTTATTTTTTACCGACTCGAGCACACCATGAATATGCATAGGTCACAGTACCTACAGAGGCATGTAAAACACACTCTTGTGTACACCTGCCTTACGTAGTTAGTAATGTATGAATTAAATATATTGCAAATTTATGTAATAATGTGTGTTTCTATGAATTTTTTTTATGTTTAAGTTTTAAAATCCTGATAGAAAAATCTGGGTCATCATGGTTAAGCGAGCAAGCATTGAATTTTGATGATTACCTAAATACTTATTCTATCATTAAAAACTCATTGATTTTCTATTTTAAGTGACAACCTTAATTATTTTTCGCAAAAAATGATTTTGGAATAATTGGATAAGATCAGAAAGCGCAGTAAGACAGAATTGAATCGGGCGAAATCTAATGTTGATGATTTCAATTTGTACTTTTTAAAGAGACGATCAAACTAAAAATCTCTTCAGATATCGGAAGACTTTATTTTCTTCTCATTTCAACAGATCGATATATGCGTTATAGAGAAAGCGTGAAAAACCGACGATAAGTAAAATAATGTTTAGCTGAGTGGAGAGAATCGATGTCACGCATCGCTTCAGGTCAAGCCTGCGTCTGCGGAAAACGATAGCAAATCGTTGATAGCCGGCTTTTGTGTTGAGTGACACTGTTCTGGTTGACAGGACACGTTGGAGATCAGTCAGGTCGTTTATCTCGTTTAGAGTTCGGCTTCCGGTGTTGAGATGAGACTGAATATCAGTGTTGGATTGTTTGATATAGAAGACAACAGCGACGGATTAAGCAAGCACGGGGTCCGTAGCAAATTCTATCGAGGGGCCCTGGATCTGCTGTGGGTTCTCAAAGATAAAGTGTAAATAAATAATTCAAGACTTAATACACTTGCAATCGAAATTTCCCATTTTCCATTTAAATAACATGGGAAAAATTATTTTTAAACTTTGGAATTTTATATCTGGTCTGACAAACACTTTACCTCCTACCGCGTATGTATATGTTTTTATACAAAATTTAACGCTCTATAAAAAAGGTATCTTGTCTTGTATATTATCCCAATAATAATCTTTCGATAAATTCACGTTTTCAAAAGTTATTCGCGGTTAAAGTTGGACATACCCTATATTGTCAGTTTTTTTTTTTCATTTTTGGCAAAATTATTATTGGTTTGATTTTTTTTTTCATCTTGTACGAAATTCTGTGTTATATTTTCGAAAAGAAATAATCGATTGTTTGATGTGGATTGTCTTAGTTGGAAAGGGTGTTACGTCTCAGTTTTTTAAGTAAATTTAATATACTATATATGAGGTAGGTGGGTTTGGATACGCGGGGCCTTCTTTTGCGCGGGGCCCATAGCAAATGCTACTCTTGCTACGTGGTTAATCCGGCACTGGAAGGCAAGTGTAATTTTCATTTAATCGTGTCGGACTTGTCACCTTCCTGCCTGGCTAATTACTTATATTAACCACGGTCATGAAGCTAATCCTTAATTATTTTTTCCTATACATATTAATAAGAATCTAGCCTAATAGACTAATACCGGATGACATTTTTTACCGTCTCGTAAAAATTTGGGTATACTAGGTGAACGGAGTAGAAGCCTATGGCATAGTTTTTATTATTTTTTCTTTAACCTAGAAACAAATTGATCTATGGATAAATACCACACATTTGCAGTAAACTTATCATACTATAACAATAAACACAGAAATTTAACAAAAAACATAATTCAATAAATAAATACGATAAATAATATTTAAATTTAAATCATACGCACCCAAATTTCAATATTTTTATCTTTTATTTTAGTTTTATTTCTGAAAAAAAAAAAAAAATTGCTATGCTATAGGCTTCTACTCCGTTCACCTAGTATACCCAATTTTTTTCGAGACTGTAAAAAAAGTCATCCGGTATAAGAAATTTAACTATGACTTATACGAGTAGTTTACGTGATAGATTATGTTATTTAAACTAAGAATAGTGTCAATTTGCACTTTTACAATTTTTTTTTTGCTAATTTGAGCGAAGAAGGCTAGATTGGCTGCCCTCTGAACTAATGTTTTTATACTGAATTTCAACAAGGCCAAAAGGTAGTTTTGGCGGGTCCAAAGGCAGGATTTAAAAGTCCACCTTGCTCATTTCTTTTTCTCCTACATATCCCTTGTCCCAATAAAGAACAAAGATATAAAACAATAGGTTACTTAAAGTTTACCCAAAACATCATTGCCACAATGCCTTACAATTTACGACCTGCTCGAAAACTATACGATCAAAATGAACCGCTAACTAAACTGCCTCACCTTTGGGGCCAAAGTAAGCTGTCAGTTTACATAACGCAGGTAACAGACAACTACAGCAGTGTAACAGGTGTGTTGTGCTTGCGCAGTGACACAGAACCGGATCGATGTGACGTCACGCGTAGAAAGGCGTGCGCCCGGCGCGTGCGCACCCACTCGGATGTGGCTGTAGGGCTGGCAACACTGCTGCACTGTGATTAATGTCCCTTTTATTGATTGGTGCAATTAATGCGAATCTTATCGAATCTTGGATTTTTACACTATAGGTGAATGCTCGTCAGTCAGTGAGATAATATTGTAACGTAATGCTCAAAATAGAATCTTGGATTGTTACAGGCGAATGTTCCGAAGAAGGAGCGGCTTTAAGTAGTATAATATTTATTAAACAGTTCCGCGACTGACTGACTAACAGAAAACGCACTGGGATAACATAAAGTTCCTAAGTTCCCCCGGGTGAAACGGAATGCTGATGCTTCTGTGCGAAAACCTCGAATTTCGAAAATGCAGCTGAATCGCGTGCAAAAGCTAGTAGATACTAATAAACTAAACATGCCAATCATTATTAGTTTCCGTAATTGTTCCGCGGATAGTAGAAAGTGTGCCGCCGTTACTATCCACAAATATCCGATCAATGAGGAAACGAGATCTCATTTGTTTTTCTAGATAGATTTCACTCTCAACGGTTTGCTTGTTAACTCCGCTTTAAATTAGCTAAAATCTTCGGCTCGAATTGCAATGAATATAGCTGTGTTTTATTTATTCCAACAACATGACTCTACAATTCTACAGACGTAAGAGATTAATATAGGTAGTCAAACTGAAATTGTCTAAAAAAGTAACTAAATGCAAAAAAAAATAAGTATTGAAACTAATTTCTTTTGGACACTAACTTCTTATACACATATTTAAAAAAAAAAAAGAATTACATACATTGAAACTAGAAATCTTGGGCCTATTTTTGGCGCCCAACCTGCGTCCTTATTTCGGCAATCGCAATGGAAAAGCAATCGATTGATTAATCCATACTAATATTATAAATGTGAAAGTAACTCTGTCTGTCTGTCTATCTGTCTGTCTGTCTGTCTGTATGTTACGTTTTCACGCCTAAACCGCTGAACCGATCTTCATGAAATTTGTCAAAGATATAGCCTGGGATATGGAGAAGGACATAGGCTACTATTTTACGCGATAACCGACATCTACGCGGGCGAAGCCGCGGGCAAAAGCTAGTCAACTATAAATGATTACCTAATCATACCAATGTTTATTAAAAATTAGCTTTGCCCTGGCCTGGCTTCGCACAGGTACTAACTATCTACCCTCTACCCTACTTATCCTACCTATCTTACCGTACCTAACTAAATAACAAAATTTATATAAAACCCTACCCTATCTACCTGCCTACCTACCTACCCTATCCTACCCTTCTTACTTACTTTATCTACCCTACCCTTCCTACTTACTCTATCTACCCTTCCCTTCCTATCTACCTACCTACCTTACGCCACCTACCCTACCTACCTTCCTACCTAGTCTACCCTACCTTACCTACCTACCTACCTACCCACCCTACCCTACCCTACCTACCTACCTACCTACCCTACCTAAAACCTTCCCGGGCGCGTACAACATTGACGTTATGACGTACTGAACAACTGAACGTATAAAAATGTAGTTAAAAAAAAAAACATTGGACAATAACCAACATAAAAAAAAGAATTATCCAATTTGGTGCAGAAGTTCGGAAGTTATAGGCGTACATACATTTCGGCGATTCGTTTTTATTTATATAGATATTGTCTTCTTCAAAACAAGATTTCCAATAAGGATCCTAGTAAGTTGCCAAGATTATAAATTTACTATCCTATTTTTTTATTTTACTTCGATTGGAACACGGCTTTTAAAACCAAGCGATCTTTAGCTTACCTGTAACCAGCATCTTCTTCTACAATTTAATTTACTGTTCTGTGTCTCGTAATGTTAATTACTTTATATACCTACTATTGTATAGAATCAAGTTTATCTAACTGAACAGACAGCTGTGCTGCTGTGGAGTTTGTTGCGCCACTTCTTCTTCCTGGCTAAAGCACTAGGTAGTGGTAAAGGGCTGGCGTTTTGGAGGACTGTTTTATGTAATTTTGACGTTCAAAAAGTGCTGATACTCAGCCTAATTTGAATAAAAGACTTTTGGCTTTTTCACATGGTAACTCACCGATTTATTCTTAAAAAATCTCAACGTGAAAACTTAGGTCATCTGACCTTGAAGTGAGCTGTCAATAGTGTGAATCCCTAGCATCAGTCACTTAGCCAACATTTTTCAAAGTGAGGTTTTTACAGAAGGCATAAGCAGCCCTAATCATGGCTCTCATGGAATGTGTCGATTCCCATGACGCCACCATTGTTGCATTGTGGCCTGTATCGTTTCCAAATGACACTTTTTATGGGGTCCTTCATTGTAAGTTCTTGTATTGTTGATGTTCGGACATTTGGTGCGATGATTATAAATTAAGGTTTTAGTAGATTGGGGTCAGATTATTTTAAGAATGTGTCCAGCTTTTGATGTTATTAATTTTTAGAGTTCCGTAGTAAACAAAGAACCCTCATAGTTTCGCCATGTCCGTATGTCTGTCTGTCTGTCCGCGGCTTAACTTAGAGACTTTTAGTGCTAGAAAGCTGTAATTTGGTATGAATATAAATATTAATCACGCCGACAAAGTGAAAAATAAAATCTTGTAATATATATTTTTTTAGGGTACTTCCCTACACGTAAAGTGGGGATGATATTTTTTTTCTTGTCTGTCCCATGATGTGGGCATCGTAGGATAGGCCGTTCAAAAATATTGTCCGTTTGCGTAATATTAAGTTTTAAAGTGCAAATTTTTACTATAGTCAAGTGTCGCCCCCCTTTTGTTTTTTTTTTTTTTTTGGGTGGATATTATCAAATAACTTCTCCCGCTCTGGGCGGAACGGGAGGGTGTGTCAGACTTCTACTGACTAAAACCCACCCGTATTCCTTCAGTTGCCTGTGTGCCAAGGCCACGGTATCCCTTTCGGACAAACCCGCAACTCTGGCAGGCACCGGTCCTAGCGGACCCCGTCAGTGCGTGCTAACATCTCTTTGAGGCGTGCGTGGAACACAACGCGCCGTCGACCCGGCGCTGGTCCTTACCGGACGGCGAGCTGGCCATAGCTCGCCGTCCGCAAGCCCGCGCCTACGGTGGCCGGGAATCGGCTATCTATTCCCGCCGCCCAGGGCGTCTCCTGCGGCGACTAGGGACGTGGGGGCGCACAGACTGCTGCTCCCTCACGCGTTCCGCCTCCTCCTTCGCGAGCATTACTGCTTCGCAGAAGGAGGACTGCTTCCCTTGCACTCTCGCTCCGGACCATGGCCTGGACCAGGGCCGGACGCGAGAGATCACGGCCGCCAATCGCCTCCGTGAGGACACGGCGGTGCTCTGCCCAAGCCGGGCAGACCTCCACCGTATGCACCACCGTGTCCTCCGGGCGATCCACACCCCTGCCAGCTAAATGGTTGTATTTGGATATGTAAAAAAAATCACAGCAGTAGTATACATATAAATGGAGTTAAAAGGAAATTATAAGTAGGCTTCACAAGTTACCGAGTAAAAAACTTCATCATATCAAATTTTTGTTTCCTCCCCTACCCGTAAAGTGGGGACTTTACGTGTAGGGGAGGAACCAAAAATATTAGATTTTATTTTATCACTTTGTCGGCGTGATTAATATTTCTTTTTCAAACATTACATTGACAAATTACAGCTTTCTAGTACTAAGAGTCTCTGAGCTAAGCCGCGGATAGACAGATAGACAAACGGACATGGCGAAACTATAAGGGTTCCTTGTTGACAACAGAGCCCTAAAAAAGTTTCTTGAAAACCTCAACTGTGGTGAGCTTTTTCTTTATCTTTCGTAATGACACTTGGGAATACCTCATTATCATTGTTAAAATAGGCGATCAAGAGAGATGGTAACAGGACTGCCCAGTGTGCGCTAGAGGTATATTTATTTCACCAAACGTGAGGTATCTCAAAAGCTTTATATGCAACGTACACACGGCCACAAATCAAGCTATACATTTATAGCTTGATTTGTGGCCGTGTGTACAAGCATTTATTACAGTTAAACATTCGTTATCAATTATATACATTCACAAACACACTTTAATTTAAAAAAAATACTCTCATTAATAATCATACCAAAACAATTAAGCACCTTTCAACGAAAGCATCACTGTGTCAAATGATTGACCGATTTCTCTAGTATCTATTTCCATCATTGAACTATTGATTAGCAATATATTAATGTCATTGTGTGTCATTGCCCTCAGAATACGATGTCGACGGACAGCACGGGCTGTGTGAACAACGCGTTCGAGGGCGCTGACGATGGCTTCCACACCATAGACTTGAGAACTGGCAGGAGGGAAGATGAGAATCAGACTAGAACTCAGGTAAACTTACACATAATGATCGGAATTTTCCGATTCACTCGATTTTTTTTAACCTTTTATAGCCACACTATCGAATTAACTCCAAGATAGTTTCTTGGAGTTAATTCGATAGTGTGGCTATCAACTATTATTAATATTATGTATACACGGTTATTAGTAAAACATTAACACCTCTCAGGACTATAATACTCATATCATAAACAATAACTTTTGCTATATGACTTTTAATTATTATTATTATTAATTTTATTTTAATATAATTTGGTAAGTACCTAACTTATAAACTTAGCCCAACAAAAACATTGCAGCGGTTTGACTGTGGGGTCAGAGTCTCTAGACAGTAATAATTCATCAGACTTTCATTCAAAAATAAAAAGGTTTAAATTCAACGCTCTAAATGTAAAGAAAGACGAAATCTTTAAAGTTTGTTTTTGGTAAATGTATCATGTTTTGTAAAAAGTCACAGAACAAAAGTTGTTTATTCCAGTCCTGCAAGGTTGTAAGTATTTTACCAATAAACCTGTATATCCCATAAATCATATATTTATATTTAAAATGAAATATCAAAATACCAACTACATTAAACAAAAAAGTACCTATTTTGTTATTACACTATCACAAACTCTGCAAAAAAAATCCTGTTGGTGTATGATCTATGTACTCGTAATTGGTGAAAACATAGAGGATCGAACTTATAGGCGTGCAATTCGAGAAGTTTAAGTCGAACAATGTTTTTTTTGCATTAGGCTGGTGATGTTCTGTCTCACGGTTTGTTAAAGTTCTCCACAGAACTAGGTTATAATTATTTTCGTCTAAAACTAAGATACCTATTATTATTTTGGCATCTTTACCTAGTCTTAGTAAACATTGCCGGTGACTGGCACCGTTAATTCGCCACTTGTGTGAAAAATCAATGGTAATATCTTCCTTCATTACTTTCTCCATAAAATAATAATAAACAATTCTTCATACAATATTAAAATTCTTAAAGTACTGACTTTAAGGAAGACGTGTAGAGAACGAAGTACTTCTCGCTAGCCATTCTCGATTTCCCTCCTAAAGCCATAAATATGGCGCGAATTTCATTATGTTCCAAATTCAAATTAAAGTCACGTCAAGTTCGCACGTGCGCAGTACTACGGCGGAGTACAGATTAAAAACTAGAGTGCTCTCCAAACTCAAGGAGGCTAAATTAATTCGTTAGTCTATACTTCCGTTCGATATTAAAGGAGCTATTATAGCTTCAACGGTAATGTAAGAAATGGGTACATAATAGGCTAATATGGTTATAAATTAATGCTCAGTGCGTAGGATGTATTCATTTACGAGCGAGTTAAATAAATTATTATAAATGCTTGTACTTATAGTAACTTTTTAGACTCTACTCTTCTCTAGACATGAGTGAATTGAAAATTATCTGATAAAGTAATGTAATGACTAATGTAATGTAATGTATTGTGATGAGTGGGTAATGGTGGATTTTATGGATTTTCCTAGTTCGGAACTATGAAGTTAATAAAGACAGAAATAAATCTCTTTGATAAGGAGGTGAAGAATAATATTAATAATAGAATAATATTAGTATTTTATAGACAGATTGTGTAGGTTCAGCAATTAATTCAACTACAGCATGTTTTCATTCAGGAATTTAAACTCACTTAAACGTGATCTTTTAAAGCTAGACGTTTTACACGACTGCCCAAAAAAACGTAGTGTTATGTTTTCAGCATTCATGTATGTACATATGTGTGTTTTTTTATTCCGCCATAATTTTCATAATATGCTTTTGTTCTAACTAAACAATCCAGATAGAATAAAGACCTTGTTTCACCTCACATCTCCAAAACATTTATACTTCCCACACATCATAACAAATTCTTTCTGTATGTCAAAACCTAGCATATACTACATTCCCTGTTTATAACCGGTGGTGTGCCGGTGTAGAACTCAGTTGCCTTCGTGGGGTCGTCCCGCCCGCCCACAGCGATCGCGCGTTGCTCCGTAGTCGAAACTTTTACGATAACTCACGAACGCGTACGAAGTTTGAATTTGAACACGGAATGGTTTGAAATAAGAAGTGAAGGTGGAAAACGGTTGTTCCAAAATGGTAATTAATTGTTTTTATTTTTATTTTTTGTAGATTTTCGCGGTAGGTTTTTTTGGAAATGAGAAAACGAACATTATGAAAAATCACAGGGTTTTTCAGGGATCCTAAAGTAAATACTTATATATATTAAAAAAAAACACCTTTTAAATGAAAAGCTTGAGTCCATAATTTATGTTAAGGAAAATTTATGTAGGTATATCATCACGTCATATGATTAATAGAACCATTGAGGATAAAGGATGCATTTAGGCTTAAAGTTACGGACCTAACCTGATCTCTAAATCTATTAATTTATGTATATATATAAAATCTATACCTATATGTATAAATTATGCATATATAAGTTTATAGGTACATATAAAAATTGCCGTGCGTTAGTCTCACAAAAACTCGTAAATAACTCGACCAATTTTTTTTTTGTCTTGGTTGGTTTAGGAAAAAACACAATTAGGGAAAACCCAAAGGAACATCCGAAAAATTGTTAAATACGAGAAATTTTAAACGTGGTACGAAGTTCACCAGATCATCTGATAAATAATAAACTGTACTCGTAGTAATAACTGTATTTAGCCAAAGTTAAGTGTGTTAGTCTTCCTCATAAAATAACAGAACATTAACAATATTTTCAGTTACGTGCGTAGGTACCTTTGCTCTCAACCTTGACGTTACCTACTCATATACCGATAAAAAAACATACCATTTCCTATTTACATAACATTCATGGTTTTATGTTCGGTGTTTTTATTTTATTTGTATTTGCATTTTATATGCTAGAGCAGATTATCTAGAAGAACCACATATGTAATCTCATGTACAAAGATGCTGTGGGTATGAATAATATTTATTCATCATTATCATCATCTGCCTATAGCAGTCCACAGCTGGACATAGGCCTTTCCAATTGCACGCCATTCAGCTCGATTCCCGGCGACTCTCATCCAGCTGCTACCAGCCACCCTGCGAAGATCGTCGCTCCACCTAGCCTGAGGGCGTCCCACCGTACGTTTGCCGATTCGCGGTCTCCACTCAAGAACACGTCTACCCCAACGGTCATCGGTTCTACGGCTAATATGGCCGGCCTATTGCCACTTCAGCTTGCTTATTCTGTGAGCTATGTCAACAAGTTTGGTTCTCTGCCGTATCACCTCGTTCCGGATTCGATCCCTTAGAGAAACTCCAATCATAGCCCGTTCCATAGCTCGCTGACCGACCTTGAATTTATGGACCAGCCGTACCGTGAGTGTCCACGTTTCGACTCCGTAAGTCATCACAGGCAGGACGCACTGATAGAAGACCTTGGTCTTTAGACTCTGTGGAATACGCGACGAGAAGACTCGACGAAGCTTCCCAAATGCTGCCCAGCCCAGCTGAATTCTTCTGCTTGTCTCCCTCTCAAAGTTGTTCTTACCAAACTGCAGAGTTTGAGTTTGAATATTTATTGGCATAAAACAATTATAGAACTACTCCCACAGCATAAAAAAATAGTTATTTACTTGTTATTATTACTACTCTTCATTACTTGATACGGTGGCCAGCACATCAAGTTACCACAAACTGTAAAATTTTCTCGTTCGATTTTGAACTTATCGTCAAAATTTTTAATTTTAAAATCGTTTGGAGAAATTTGACAGTTTCGTGTAGCTTGATGTGCTCGCCACTGTACTTATATGAGTATTTACATCTCGTTTTCCCACTCCTAAACATTTTTAAATTAAACCTTAGTTATATTAAGGTATAGCTATTTCAATAAGATGAGTTACCTCCTACACAATCTTAGTTAGATAATTATGATACATAAGTAATTTGTGTCTACCCACGATGATAATAACCTCTGAATGATGTTCATTACTCCTAGACATTAATTCGACCTGAACAAGACAAAACTAAATTAGAAAAAGTCTCATTAGAATCGTACTTCTATCGACACTTCTATAATTATTTGGCTGAACTAGTATTCTTTCAAAAACTTTAGAAGAGTCTTTTGTGCTTTCTATAGGTACTAAGCAGTGCAGCAGTGATAGCCTAGTGTTGTAACCGTCGGACTGCCAATATCTCGAGTTCTATCCCAAGGCACGCACCTCTGACTTTTCGGATTCATTTGAGTATTGTATAATTATCACTTGTTTAGAAAACGGTGAAGAAAAACATCATGAGGAAACCGGCATGCCTGAGAGATGTTTCTCGACGGGATGGATGCCAAGTCGGAGACCCATGACTTGCTGCCGTGGGCAGCATAAAAACTCAGACACCTGAGCGGTCGCCGACATCTCGGGCTTCTTACTTACAACCTTCACAAATGACAACCAAAGGCTTAATTGCGTAACACGCTAACAGTAACAATGGGTTTCATTTTGTCAGTTCAACAACATTCACTGCGTTATTTACGTGGTTGAGCTGACAATATTTTCAAACATATTTATTTCTTACGAACACTGCTATCATTACATGAAAAATTCCTAATGAATTAAAATCAAATGAATCTTTATAATTCATATGAAGCAATGGATTAGGAATATCCCACAAAATCATTCAGATTATGATTGATGGTGTCTTACGCAATTAGGGTACAGGGTTGCCTATTGACCAACTGAGTGATCAAGCCACGAACGAAATTGATCTGAATTTGCCGCAATACATAGTCATAAAAGATGATGTAATCCGAGTCGCAAGATACCCAATGTCTTGAAAAAAGTTTACAAAACTTGCTTAAATTATGAAAAGGTCAATAACCAGTCATCTGTAGTCCATTTGAAATAAAATTATACATTTAAATAAACATTTTTTACAGTCCGTTCAACCGATTTTGACTTCTATTCCGTAGGTATAAGGATGGCATTATAAGCAAAAAAGTGGTTACAATACCAACTGTTTACTGCAGCTGCCATTTGTCATGCCACCAACGCAATAGAAGTCAAAATCGGTTGAACGGATTGTAAAACAGTTTTACTTAAATGTCTAAAGTTATTTCAAATGGAGTATAGGTGACATCGACACTCTTGAAATGGTTCTTTGACAGTTTAGATATAAGTTCTTTCATTTTTTCTCAATACTTACATACATTTATTTATTTATTTTTAGTTAACTAAAACGGCACAACACCAATTATATTTACATTAATTAATATACACATAACAAATGCTAATATTTACATATTTTTTTTATATAACTTAATTAAAACTAACATGGGACAGTAGACTCCCTTGCATACTTTGTTTCACCAGACATAATAATATACGCATAATTTTACTCCATTCATCCACGAACACATCACATTAGGGTTGGCAATCAGAAGGGCGTTGAGTATATTCAAAGTACGACACACTGATGGATTTAGCTCTGGCAACAGTTTTGGTTGACGGTTGCGCAAACAGATTGTTCTGGCGACTCGGACGGTGTCCGATGTATTTGTTGGGCACAAAAAGACGGCAGAAGACGCCATGGAGCTCTGGGCAGTCTATACGCCCCCAAAAGGGTTTACAGGCTACCGTGAGCTGATCAAAGCCTCTTCTCACTTCCAAGTTAAGGCCCAAAATCCCTAAAACATAGTTGGTAGGTTACACATAGGGAATGAAATTGTATAACCTTTGGAAGTGCCATCTTAGGAAGGTTTTCTGGACCTTTTCAAGCATCAGTGTTCGGGTCGCGGTATAGGGGTGCCAAACACAGGCACTGGATTCGAGTTTGCCTCGAACCAGAGTGGTGAACAAGAGCCTAATAACACTTGGTTTGCGGAAGTCACGAGTATTTCGCAAAACAAATCCCAGGCGCCTGAAAGATTCCTTCTATAGGGTAGAAACGTGACAGCGGTCGAAAGTCACACCTAAGTCCTTGTTGGTGACACGAGTAATTAGTTCACCACCCAAACTATTGTCATAACGGACTGTACGTCTTGACGTAGCAATTGTTAGTATTGAAAAATAACTTGTTCACAATGCTCCACTGAAAGACGGCGTCAATATCCCTTTGTAGGAGTTTGCAATCGTCATCTGTTCTGATGTGTGCGACAAGCTTTAGGTCGTCGATATATAGAAGGCATTTGGCAATCTTAACATTTGCTATGAGATCATTGATCATGATCAGGAACAGAGGCGGCCCCAACACTGACCCTGATCCCTGACTCACGCCCGAGCGTGTGTTATAAGGTTCGGACTCGAAGCAGCCATGTCTGGCAAACTGCTTGTGATCGCGGGACTATACCTGCGGAGGTATAGTTGGAAAAGAAGTGAAGGAGACCGGACGAGAAACCGATGGTCCCCAGCTTTGTCAAGAGCACATTGTTGTCAACTCTGTCGAATGCTTTCCGGTAAAATCAAAATACATATTTTATAGTACTTACAGTCGGCACAATCGATTTAGGCCTGATACTCTACACAATTACAAGATCTGTCTTTAATTATTTTGTTATTTAATATAACATATTAGGTTCCGTACCTCAAAAGGAAAAAAACGGAACCCTTATAGGATCACTCGCGTGTCTGTCTGTCTGTCCGTCTGTCACAACCAATTTGATCCGAATCTTATGGATCGAATAAATTGAAATTTGGCACACATATCCATTTTTGTGACCCAAACACGGACGTGTTACGTAAATAAATGAATTTTGAAAATGAGAGTTACTTTTGGGAGACAAAAAAGAAAATTTAAAAAAGTTTTGCACACTACCGTGTACTTACATATAATATTTTTGCCAGCCTGAAACAAAGACAGTAAATATGCTTACGTGAAAAACAAATTTAATGCTTTACGTTATCGCCTGTATCTTATGCGCTGTAATTAAAGGGATTATTATGGCGCTCTACACCGTGTGTAAATGTGGATTTGAAATGATATTTCTACGTACAGGTTAATATTCTAGAGTTGCGTATCATGTTTTAAAATAAAAAGGTCAACAACAGAGGTTGCAAAAACAGAGGAGTCGTCAAGAAGTTCTGGTTAATCGCTTTCGTGCCTTAACTTCAACAACGAAAAATACCAGAAATCTAACAATCTGAAATTATTTTATATTAATCTAAAAATGTTTTTAAACACGCACTTGTATTTTTTTTCTATCCGTTATCAGAATCAAAAACTTTGAACTCGTCAACAATAAAATTAATAAAACATTGAGAAGAAATTCTACCGACAACTTAGCCTACACAGAGTGTTTCGAACTTGGACCTTGAAACCGAATGGTAACGACCTAGCCTCGAAAGGACCATGGTGTAATTTAGCTGTCAACTTGACATGTGATTAGGTTTTATATGGCTTATTAATTGTGGTTATTTGGCTAGGAAGAACTTTGATTTATCACGACAGGAGTTGGAATAACATAAATATGATACAGCCTTTCTTACCGCCTTACCTATACTAATATTATAGAGGTCAAATTTGTTTGTAAGTTTGTATGTAGAGGGTAATCTCTGGAACTACCAGTCGGTATTGAAAAATTCATTTTGCATATGATAGCCCAATTCTTTAGGAAGGATATTATTATTATTATTATTTATTTATTATTTATAACAAACATAGTTTATAGAAATCTTAAATTAAGAATTATGCCCCGCAAACCGTTTTCACGGTTTGTCTATGGGAACAGAACAAATAGTTATTACTAATAATGTTTATTAGTGCGGACACTTAATTTTCTCTTATTGCACTTATGAAGTAACTTAGGTACAATAATATTATAACTAATATGTATGGAAAAAACATCGATTACAAACTCTTGAAAAAAACTTCTTAAGTAATTTGGCAAAATCTTGTATTTCCTGATTTCTTATTTCAGTTGGCAACTATAGGCTATTTTTACATCGCGCTGTGACACTTAGGAGTAGAGTAAAAAGAAGAAAGTCAGAAAAAACGCTTAGTGAAAACAAAATAATATCGCTGGCGGCCTTTGGGCTAAAATTTCTTGTTCCCCCAACATTGAGACATTGTTGAGGAAACAAGAAATTTCACGCGAACGAAGTCGCGTGTAAAAGCTTGTGTGTTCATAAATTGCTTAATAATGTAGATCCTCGCACTCTGTCTATATACCTTATTTACCCACCCTACACATGGAACTCATAGTTAAAAAATAAAATCCAGCCTTCTGGCGTTATACACAGTAGACCCGGCAACGGAAAATGTTTCTTCTGGCTTTTCCCGAAACCCACTTTGATGTCTAAAATTTCCTCGAGAAGCTGCAGAAAATGATGGTGAAGTCTTTTGGTAAGCAAATATTCCATAGCAACTCCTTGACTTATCACTAAGCATCTAACGATACTCTTAAAACTTCCTTATTAAACCAACGATACACATTCAATTCGAGCCCATTCATCAGTCAATAGCTGCAGAAGTACCCTGGTAGCAGTGGTGGCGAAGTATTAAGTACTTGAGCACAAAGCACAGGATACAAGCTGTTGTGACATATTGTTGGTCTACGAGCCCTTTGTGTGGCCTGTATGGACCCATTTATAGCCATTCATGGCACACACGTGATGGCTTATAGGGTGAAGAGATTTTGCTCTGCAATAGATTCGACTTCAGACTTAGATTAAAATGATATCGCATGATTAATGTATGCTCTTTGTGTTGACAAAGATGGCCATGTGACGTAACTGTCTTTTCGGTCCTTAGATAACGAAGGTGGTACTACGGACGGATTTTTGAAAATTGATCCCCTAAAGGGGCTAAATGAGGGATGAAAGTTTGTATAGAAGTTTGTCGTTTTTGTTGATGGGAAATCCCATCAGGCACACGGCTTGTGTTATTCTTAAAGCGCTATTCCACCAGTGTGCGACACTGTACTGCACAGTGTACGGCGCAAATGTTATTTTCGGTGGACTCACTCAAGTTAACATTTGCAAATGTTTTGCACTGTACGCTTACAAAAATTACGTACTGTTTTGTCGGTGAAAACGGATCTGCAGCTCAGTACGTGCACTGTTGGAGTTCTGCACAAAATGTTTGTGAACAAATGTGCTGAACACAATTTTGGTGGAATCGTGCCTTTATAATAACAATCGATGCCTGCCATCAGTGATGATAAATAATTATGAGATGGTTATATTCTGGGAAAACCAAACATAGCTAACCATTGAACTTTGTAAAACGTACCGAATGGTGAAAAATTCAGATCAAGATCCATGGCACAAGACACTGCTCCACCCAGTCTCATTCAGAATTTCAAATACTTAAAAAAGTTGAATGAAAGTGTCATCACTTTGTTCAACTGATGGTGATTGGGTTGATGAATTAAATAGCAAACAATTTGTTTGAGCAACTTAATCGTTGGCATCCAAGTCTACAGGAGTCATCGCCTTGCAATGAACTTGAGCAAAATTATCTAATTTAATAAATTACTTTGTCGTATCAGCGGAGGTATGATTCAAACTGAACTCAGTTCCATAAGTCGGAAACGCCCACTGCGTCCCGTTTTGGTCTTTGTGATTTAGTTGTTTTTATTTTTATCTCTTGAACTGTTTGGGTTATATACCTTTTATAGATAAAATTGCTCCTTTATGGAATGCATGATTTGCATTAGCTGATGTGGCTTCATGGAGTGGTGACCATCCTTCTTTACACCGCAATACACCTACGTTTACCTGCAGCTTTGGTGCTGCACCCTAACGGCGTAACACACAATCAATCGCAATCTGAATGATTTTGAAGCAGATTGCTAATTCATTGCTTCATATGTTCGAAAAATTTGTCGGCTTAACAACGTAAATAATGCAATGAATGTTGTTGAACTGTCAAAATTAAACCGATTCCTATTGATTATGTGTTACGCAATTAGGCCTTTGGTTTTCATTTGTGAAGGTTGTAAGTAAGAAACCCGAGATGTCGATGGCCGCTCAGGTATCAAAGCTTTTATGCTGCCCACGGCAGCAAGTCATGGGTCTCTGACTTGGCATCCATACCGTCGAGAAATATCTCTCAAGCATTCCGGTTTCCTCACCATGTTTTTCTTCACCGTTTTCTAAACAAGTGATAATTATACAATACGCAAATTAATCCGAAAAGTCAGAGGTGTGTGCCTTGGGTTTGAACTTGAGACCTATGACTTGGCAGTGTGACGGTCACAACACTAGGCTATAACTGTTGAACAAAAGAAAGTTTATTTTGTAACAGAAACACGGTCATAATCGTTCATGCTTTTTATTTTGATGGATGGCATGGTATATTTAAAGAACAAAGGCGAACTCCCGAACAAAATTTTGTTGACATTTTTTTTTTGCGTTTGGTTATGAAAAATATTTAACAGTGTAGATTTTGAATTCCTGAACAGTTTTGTCTTCAGTTATACTTTTATAGGAAGTCAGGAATTAAAGATATTCCAGTTTGAAGTTCTAGAGGTTTGGTATGTCTTGTCAACCAACAACAAATTAATCGAAAAAGAAATACCTACTTACCACTTAAAATATCATAGATAGAAATGCATTTTTACGACAAAATAAGATACGGAGTACGTATTCAGAAAGTTATATATATATTATATGGTAAATTATATGGTAGAGGTAGGTCACGGGTATAGAAAAAAAAACAAAACTTTTTTTATATTTATTCCTCATCTTCTCTTATTACAATGTCATCAAGAAAACCTGCAGGTGCTGAGATATTTTGTTGATGCCTAGCCCATCCTAGATACCACACTACAGTCATTGTATGTGCGCAACATCCAACAGTTCATTATTATTTTATTTCACATTATTTTTCCCGGTATCGGCGCATTTTATTGACACACATGATGCGTGTAGGCTTAACACGGTTACCCATCGTGATAAACAAATCGATGCATACTACAAAATCCAAGGTATCAGCCAGAATCGGAATCCAGAGTCACAGAAAAATGTAGTCGTATAGGCAAACAATCAGAATTCTTAGGCAAGCACTAGTCACACAGGGAACAGTAAATCTCAGAGTATGGTAAGCAGAAGCAATTGATGAAGTAGAAAATCACGGAAAATCGATGGAAAACTAAATAACGAGACGCACGCGTAAACAACCAGTTGTCAGTAAGGTACATGTCAATATGCGGCGTTGACAACTTAAATGTTATATTTCTTTTTTTGCGATGTTGCCATACTCGAATAAATTGCACTACGAGGTCATAATTGTATGTATTAAATTAAACAACTATGACCGCTATATTCTTAGCACAAAAAAATATTTTTATTTTCACATTTATTTTCTGTTGCAATAATGTATTTCATAAGTATATTAATGCAATACGAAAAGCAAAGCATTTTATGTAACTTGACCAAGATTTATATTGCATGGCAACATTAAACGTTCGGCTTAGCCAAAAGTCATGAAGTTAAGCCAGAAAAAAGTAACGAAGCCATGATTATTTATCATCATCATTAATCTAGTCAATTCAGTTTTCAATTATGACGACTTTTTTTCCAGGCTTTAATAGATCATAAGCTTGATTTGATAAAACTTAGTGAATTATTTCGTCGGTACCTATCACGGTGATATATGTAGACGCTTAATAATTTAATCAACAATTTTCTCGCCATTGTTCTTTAGTACTGATATTCAGCTGCATCAGCTGTTACATAGGAAGCTTGGATTAGGTCTGATAAAAGTAAGAAAGGACAGTAAAGAAAACGGTTTAATTGACTCAATGTTAGACTTTAATGCCCACAGTAGATTTTCACGTTTAGTAGGATTTTCACGTTAAGTAATTACATCCCGGCATCGTCTGACGTCAGCTAAAATTCAAACTGAAGTTTAAAAGCACAGAACTAGGTAACTGAGTCATTGCATGTAATGTATGTGCTACAAATTATATCATGCAGAACTATTTAGACTCGGAACAATAAATTAATGGTAGGTTTGATAAAAAAGCACGGCATTACAACATCCAGGTCAAAGGTTCGTGATACATGTGGTTAAGGTTATAGACACGATTGTGCATTGCCCCAGTTAGCACAACTGCAACTTCTGTGACCGACTAGAATTTATTAGTAACTAAATTCGTATTACAACATGACATTTACGTTATTTATAATGCAAAAGTGACTGACTGTTTGCTAAGTTTTTACGGCAAACTACCAATCTGAATTTGATAATTTTTGGCTAGAGGACCAAGCGAATTTGAATAAAAATAAAAAAATCGGAATATTTTATTTCACGTAAACCCACATTAATGAAACGTCAGAAGTTAGGTGCGCGGTTCCAATTGGTCGTTTCCTCCACTTCACGGTTACTCTTTTAAAATTAATTGTCTTTTACTATATTTTCAAATAACAGTGTTAATAGCTATGGGAGGACAGTGTAGGCCTTTCAACAAGTACCAGGTACTTAACAAAATTGAAAATGGTCTACAAATCTACAGTCTATTAAGCCTACAAACTTCTCACATTCACGAAATGCCTATAAAAGGATATATATTTAAAAAAAAACTATTTGTATCAAATGACATGATTGCCATTACAACTGTAAAAAATCTGTCCACAAAAGCCTAGAATAACTAGCAGAATATGATTAGGCATTTGATTACACAAAATCAATAATTTTACATGTTTCATTCATTAGAAATCGCTCACACACCCCAGTATTACATAAATAAAAAATAGGTAAACACTGCACTGTTTATCTTAAATCTACTAAATTCAATTATTTTTATCATGGAGCTGTCCAATAAATCACTTTTATTAATACCAGCACATAACTCTTGGTATGCCTCACAAATCTTTTAAGGCGCTATGAGTTAGAGCCGACTGAAGTAGGTAGGCTAGCGAAGTCGCGAGTAGTTGTCTTGCGCATTTGGTAGGTATTTAAACATAGTACTTATTTTATAAAGACAATCTCAGCGAATTGTGCTAAACAATCTTACTACCTTTTCATTAATTTAAAAATAAGAAATAAAAAGTCTGTTTTGTAGCTATGAGATTGATTATACATTACGACATGGGTTAACTTTGGGATCCTTTAAACAAGTAATATTTTTTTTCATAATTTTATAACACTGTTTTATTATGTCTCCCATAGATTTAAAAAACCGGCCAAATGCGAGTTGGACTCGCGCACGGGTTCCGTACCATTATTTATAAAAACGAGCAAAAAAGTCACGTTTTTTGTATGGGACCCCCCTTAATATTTATTTTATTCTCAAATCAAATCATTTATTTTTTGCCAACACGATAGATGACAAACATGTTTCGAAAGTTCTCCATGCTCTGCCGGCACTTGGGCATGCAAAATTTACACATAAATTACAATCAAAATATCATGCTGAATAAGAATAAATATTACAAAATTGGAAAATCATTTTAACCATTTTATTTTTCAATGTCAAGAAGTATCTGAAGTAGTCAATAATTGAATGAATGTCATAGTAAATAGTGAATAAAATAAAAGTCCAAGTTATAATAATAATTTTGAGTTACACATGTCATTTCTATTATTAAATATCTGATTTTTAGTATTCTGTTTTTTAGTATTTGTTGTTATAGCGGCAACAGAAATACATCATCTGTGTCTAACTATCACGGTTCATGAGATACAGCCTGGTGACAGACGGACAGACAGAAAGACATACAGACGGACAGCGGAGTCTTAGTAATAGGGTCCCGTTTTACCCTTTGGGTACGGAACCCTAAAAAACTAGTAAGCACGGTCTCTTTCAGATAATACCGCCTTAAGTCGGAAACGCCCACTGTCTCGTATTTCTTAACTTCTGTTTCTATTATTGTATAATTTATTTAATGCTTGCACTAAATCTTTATTTGACTGATAGATGTTCCGGTCTGTGATGGTTTTATTCAGAGTTTAATCTTATACGGGGAACATTATTTCAATTAGAATGATTATCGAGGGTCTCGCCAAAGTATTTTATCAAAGTCAAAGTCAAATTAAATCTATTTCAATGAAATCATTTACAGGCACTATTTCTTCCCGTGGGTGTCGTAAAAGGCGACTAAGGGATTTACTAGAGAATGGGCAGCAGCGTTCTCTATGCATTTTTAACACCATACTGCGATCGCCAACCCGCCTGCTAAGCGTGGCGATTATGGCACCCCCCCCCCCCCCATCTTTTGAGGGATTTCGGCTGAAATGATGACAGGCAATTTGAATTGTCAAGGAATCGGTTAGTTAGTCAGAAAGTTATTTGCCCATTCCAAAATGTAGACCTCTATGGAAGAGCGGGCAAGAAACTTCATGGATTCTCTTAGTGTTATTACTTTTCATGAAGAACATACATACATACATACATACATAAACTCACGCCTTCTTCCAATGGGGGTAGGCAGAAACTATACAACGCCACCTGCTACGATCCTTACATACATACTTCTTTTGCTTCGTTAACGTTCATACATCTGGTCATACACGGTTCTGAGTACTACGCACCTGACCTTTCTGAAGAACATCACCAATTAAAAATTGATATACTAACTTTGCCTTCTCTTTATATCTTAGAAAGTATTTTGTATGTTCGCAAAAACTTAGGACTTTTCAAAATAAGAAGCGATTTCCATAATATAAATACACGTAGTAAACATGAAATTGTGATACCCAAATTCAGATTAACTAAAACTAGTAAGTCATTTCTTATAAACAGTATCCGCTTTTATAACAAGTTGCCAAAGTCGGTTACAGAACTTAGCGATGGAAAGTTCAAAACCCACATCAAACGTGTCCATATCAAAAAAGCATCAATCAATCTGCCTAGCCTTTTCCCAACTATGTTGGGGTCGGCTTCCAGTCTAACCGGATGCAGCTGAATACCAGTATTTTACATGGAGCGACTGCCTTTCTGACCTCCACAACCCAGTAACTGGGTAACACGATACCCCTTGGTAAGACTGGCTGTCAGACTTTTGGGCTTCTGACGACCCGTAACGACTGTCAAAGATCCACGAATGACAGCCAGGACCAACGGCTTAACGTGCTTTCCGAGGCACGGAGGAGTCTCGGTATGTAAAGATGAACCCTGGCAAGCGTAGTTTAACCTAACGGATCGACCCATGCGGCTGTTATTACTTAGCCACGAGCTCCTCCGTATCAAAAAAGCATATTATAAGATAAAAGACTACGTTGAAGACAAGGAAGTTTGGCAATAATTCCTTCTGCACATGTGGCTTCCCTGGTACCTCATAAACAACATAACTATGTATATATTTGGGAGCAGTTAATATATATAACAATATATATTAACTGCTCCCAAATAACGATGTTTATTTAGAATTTTTAATAATTTTTTTATATACTTCCTTGACATAATCTTTTCATTATTTGACATTATTTACCTACAAATCGAATTCCAATTCTTTATTAGTGGCTTTTGTGGACATGATATTTATTCAGATATGTTACTGTAGTTGTAATTGCAATCATGTCATTCATATTTTATATACTTAGATTATTTTCTATTTTGTGAATGTGAGAACGTTGTAGGCCTAGTAGAGTGTAGATTTGTTGGCACTTTTCTATTTTGTTAAGTACCTGGTAATTGTTGAAAGGCCTACACTGTCCTCCCATACCTATCATCACTGTTATTTGATAATATTGTAAAGCCAATTATTTTTAAAAGAGTAACCGTGGAGTTTCTTGCCGGCTCTTCTCCATAGGAAACGACTAATTGGAACCGTGCACCTAGCTTCTGACGTTTCATAAGTGCCCATGTAGGTTTATGTGAAATAAAATATTTTGATTTTGATTGAATTAGGTCACTAAATGTCCTCCTAGGACGTCTCCTCGCCGCGTTTCCACTCACATATGCCTTGTAAATACCTTTTGTTAGTCGCCTTTCATTCATCCTCTCAACATGACCAAACCATCTAAGCATACTCTTTTAAATTGTTGACGAAGAAGTGCAATGTTAAATGGTTGCGCTGAATATCGGAGTATCAAATTGTTCTGCCTAGGTCAAGGTTTCTCGTAAACTCTTTACGCTGTAGGAAAAAGTAGGTATCTATATTTATATATGCAAATCAGTTGGTCGAATAGTTTTCTGAAGTATTGAAGTTTACGCCATTTACAGAAAAATCAAATATCTCGCTGAACTGATATCGAAATTATTAAAAGACCCAGTACACGTTCTTCTGTTCCCACCAGGCCACGACAGAAGCTGCACCAGCATCTCCAAAGAGAACAGCCCACGATGAGGAGCAGTCGCTTAAGTGCGGCTGGGGGATGTTCCGCCCCTCGTG
The DNA here is from genome assembly GCA_947523025.1 of Dryobota labecula. Taxonomy (NCBI): domain Eukaryota; kingdom Metazoa; phylum Arthropoda; class Insecta; order Lepidoptera; family Noctuidae; genus Dryobota; species Dryobota labecula. Next base: position 28,697,273 of record OX383284.1, on the reverse strand, counting down.
GCTGCAGCGCTTCCGCACTGCCAAATGGGCGCTCTTCTGGCTATGCTGGGCAGGAGCTATACAGGGTAAGTAATTTGAGCTACTCGTTTTTGAGCTGCTCGGTATTGAGCTAGGTCTGTTTGTTTATGTGGTAATAACGGTTATTTTTTACATTTTACCTATGTATGAAGTTTTTGTTTTTACGAGTATTTTAGAAAATTATGTTGATACCCCACGGTAGTTTAGAAGTGATGCATTTGTCTGGCCAGTCACACTCTCGCTTCGATATATAGTGCAAGTCTTCTACGATACGCCAATGCATTGCATACTCTAAGGACCAAATAAAAAACAACTGCCAGGAATCCGCTTGATGCTAGAAGCACAGAACCGGTCGAAGTGGTGGTGCTTGGGGGAGGGGTATGTCCAACAATGGACGTCTTTCGGCTCAAATTATGATGATGATGATGATGAAATGCTTCATCAAAAGTCATTTATTCAAATTAGGCTGAGAATTATTTTCAATCACCAAAATTACATAAGACAGTCCTCCAAAACGCCCGCCCTTCACCACTTCCCAGTGCATCACATCCAAACATTGCATTCCTGAACAAAGCAATGTTATTGCATGGCAGCTTAAACGAAGCTGTAGGTACTGGTGCTGTACTGTAAGCTCGCATTGTATAGGATGTCCGTATGATGAGAGGTCAGCTTATATTGGAAATGTATAGCTTCATATGTAGCCGTGCGTACATCTCCATTAAAAACCAATGAGTTCAATGACTTTAATTCTAAGAACCTATTTACAAACAAAAGGCCGGCCTCCGAATGATATCACAATTACGTCCGATCAGTAACAACCTAGGTAATACGAGTATAGGCATAGTCCACAGGGTTACATTACTCATAAATAGAACAATAACAAATTAATTGGTTATGATGTAATTAAGTTTAGTAAATAATGCACATGTGCATGTTTTAAGAATGAGTCAATGATAAGGGGAATTAGAACAACTTTCAGATTACGCAGTTACTTTCTGGAATAATATTTTTAAATAACATCACGCCTGTGTTCCTCGAAAGGTTAGGCAGAGTTGAGGTGAGGTGGGTTATTTTTAAATACCTAAATGCCAAACGTACCTATAAGTGATGAAACTTTAAAATTAAGGTAAAAATATAATATGTACACTGGATAAACTTCTTATACTACATAAATAATAAACGATTTCTATAGGTACATACATACATTACATACAATTGAAGTGTCTGTTCGTAATGTCTAAATAACAATTAGTAAAAAGTTGTTCGTATTAAGCCGTATGTTTTTGTTTTAGGTTTATTATTACTTTTATTTCATTGACTAGCTGCTACCCGCAGCTTCGCCTGCGTGGCTTTTTCTTTAGTTACTCGTTATAACATCAGCTATCTGCCAGTGAAAGTCCCATCAAAATCGGTTTAGCCGTTTTGGAGATTAGCCGGAACAAACAGACAGACAGACGGGAGACAAAATCTTAAAAATTGTTTTTTTTTATATAAGTACCGAATAAATTTTCTTGTGCATTTAGTAAAAAGCTGTCATTTTGACATTACAAACAGACACTTGAATTTTATTTATTTTTATAGAATTTATGGAATATAAAATAGAAGATCTGCCAAGAAGATAGTAAGTAGATATCCCAAGATATTCCAAGTGCATACATATTTATTTAAAAAACCATCTCCCATTTGCCACGCACGACACCTCCACATAACCAATCAGATGTTAATCTATGCAAATGATCATAACCAATGATCTAGAGACAGTATTCACAGCTAGAAAGCACACGCATATTGTGTGTGAGAAACTGTGCTACCCGTACGATCACTGCGATCGCGAATCACACACTTTCCATATGAAATTGGCTTCCGACATGAAACTGTGCCGATATAAAAATCGCTTGTAGAACAAACAGTATTGTTTCTATGGTTCCGCAGGGAATTCTTTTTGTGTTATTATTGTGAAGCATAGGGAGTATTTTTTCAACTCACGAGATTGGAACACGTGGTGTGTTGTCAAGGGTGAAGCCCTTGTGAGATGAAAATAAGACAAGAATTAACTTCCATATTGACGAATTCGTCATGTGGTCATGCCTAATGCTTGCATGCTAACGTAGATAAATATATTTTACCAGTATTGTGAGCGTTTTTGGAAAACACAATAAGTGATGTGTACATGGCGTAGCCGAACGGTGTCCGACCTATTAAGGCGAAGCAATATGATCAATTTTATCGACAAATCCACGATTTGGCTTTTTTTTTGTTAATATTTTAGTGCATCTAAAAAGTAAAAAGAAAGGTATATTAACAGTCTAGTTTTTTTTAAACATTTAAATAGTTAAAAAAACAATTAAAAAAAATCATACTTTTTGCGTTGCAAGTAATTTTTAAGGTTTTAATGACAGTTTTTGTAAACTTTTTAGTCTCAACTTATTACCTACTTTTCTAGCTGTCGAACGAAACTTGTATGCCTGTAGGACGTCTGCATCGGTAGATATTGCAAAATAAATGAACCCACCTGCCGGTCGATTCTGTTAAAAACTCACCGTGAAAACTCAGGTGATGTGAGCTTACAGTGAACTATCACTCTACCCTGATGCTAGAGATTGACGGCTCACTTCAAGCTCCCTTTACCTAAATTTTCACGGTGAGATCATTATAATAGCAGAACTGTACTCAGTAAAAAAAAAGGTTGTCATTTCAAAACGGTAGGGCCAAAATGCCTTATTATGGTGGATTTGTCGATAAAATTGATCATATTGCTTCGCCTTAAGGGGTCGGACACCGTTGATCAGACGCACTGTATACTGGGTAATAATTATATTGGATGCTCTTCTTGATACAATCATAAAAGTAGTGTGTTAGGTTGCCAACTTACGTACCTTAACACATTATGTTACCTACATAATGTAACCATAAACATTAAAACTTTGTTAATTCTCGTCGGTGCTATATAGGGGGCAGGTGAAGACATTACAATTTGGTGAAGAGCAGTTCCCCTTATGGATGCAATTATGATATCTCATACAGTAATAGGGGTTGCCTATGAAGCCGGGCGAGTCCATTATGAAGCGATAATTAAATTAATTAAGCAGCCCCGTGCCTGGTCGCCACGTGGGTCTAATTGAGTAGAATGGGTTACATGCTGCTGGTAACCGATTACTAAATGTATTAGAACTTAATTTAATTAGGAGTGTGAACGCAATTGTGTAATATAATTTAATCAGTTCAGGCCTGAACTTTGCAGCAACTGAAAACGGCTGCAGGGTAGGTAAATGTTATAATGATGTTCAAGTTCATATCACTATTTATAAAGTGAAGCGAATATTTTGAGAATGAAAAAATTAAAACAAGGACAGTGTGCTAAAAGGCCCCAAATAGGATAATTTCTACATTGGTTGCTTAAAAGACGAGTTAAGAAATAAACTTTAACTGTAATATAAATAAACACGGAGTAAAGTTATGGTAGGTATAAATATTAAAAACATGTATGGTTATACCGAAGTTATTCCTAGGATAACTTTATTCGGTGTTTATTTGTAAGGCCCTTAAAGCACAAAACTCAAGAAATAGGCACGAGATAGAGTCGACTCTCTCTCAATAAAAAAAATAACAAATATTTTTCCTTACATGTCGATAGAATTTAAGTGTTTTGTGATTCAATGAAATTATGAGACACCACATAGCAATGTTCTGAAATGTTATTTATTGTTTTAATTTACAAACAGTGACTTATGGTTGAAACATTAGAAATTGCTAACACGCAGGTGCAAGCGTGGTTATCATAATGCTCATTCCTTCTCTGTAGACATATACTTCTTCTCTCGGATCGGCACAAACTACCTATGTATGTACAATGAACCCACAGTTCCCTGTACTATACTGCGTTCGCAATCTAGATTCAAAAATGTGTTTTTGGAAAAATTACTATAATCGTACCACACGTAAGGCTCAGTTTGCGATACACCAATTTGTTTACTCCTATTTACTTAATCTACTACTACGTACTAATATTATATACCCATTTATGTCTATATGTATGTATGTATACCTATGTATTTATTGTTGTATTTTATACTTATTTTTGTTTTATCCTCCATGTTGCTCCTGCCATGTTTCCTTTCTGCATCACCCTAAGGTTGACTGGTAGAAAATGCCTCAGGCATTAAGGGGGCTATCTCGGGTCCACTAGCGCTACTTCTTTAAAAAAATATTATCTCGTGACTGAGAAGGAGTGGACCCGAGACAGCGCTCTTAAGTTCGCCTACGTACGGTATTTTTTTACTTATGTATAAAGTTTTAATAAATAAATATATGTTTAAGTGGAAGTAAGATCATTTGGAAACAAGGATTTGAACAAACCATAGAAAATGCACTATGCACTATGTAATATATAAAGCTGAAGAGTTTGTTTGTTTGTCTGTTTGTTTGTTTGTTTGAACGCGCTAATCTCAGGAACTACTGGTTGGAATTGAAAAATTCTTTTTGTGTTGGATAGTCCAGTTATTGAGGAATATTATAGGCTATATAACATCACGCTACGACCAAAAGGAGCGGAGCATAAATGAAAAATGTTACAAAAACGGGAAATATTATTCCTTTTTGAGAGCTTCCGTTGCATGCGCTGCGTAAACGGTTTAAGTTACGCAAATATCATGTATGATGGAATTGTTCCTCTTTAAAAGTTCTAAAAAAAAGTCCGCGACAGCATATGTCTATCTTTTAAGATTGACTCTCTATAACCTTTTTTTATTGTAATCAAGCTTGTTCGAAATTAATGCATTATTTGCGAAGGAGTTTTATCAACATAATAATAATCCTTGTCCAAATAAATATGTTATTAATCACAAGTATTTAAATGTAAAAAAAATTGTCCTTGACATCACTTGATTTCAATCAACATCTTAGGAAATATCATAATTTTAATATAACTCCGTAACAAAATAAGTAGTAAATTCATTACTTAAACCACTCTCTCTCTTAGGTGACGCAGACGAAGTTGCGCGGGTCAGCTATATTATAAAGCTATACAGTACAGTATAAAGAAGAGTTTGTTTGTTTGGTTGAACGCGCTGATCTCTGGAACTAGATACTGGTTCGAATAGAAAAATTATTTTAGTGTTGGATAGCCGATTTATCGAGGTAGGCTATATAACATCACGTTAGATCCTTAGTTCCATGTGGTGCCGGATGTAAAGAATAGCTCCATCCCATTTCCTACCGTAGGTGTCGTAAAAGGCGACTAAGGGATTTACTAGAGAATGGGTAGCAGCGTTCTCTATTTATTTTTAACACCATACTGCGATCGCCAACCCGCCTGCCAAGCGTGGCGATTATGGCAAACCCCCCCAATTAGGGGAGGCCTATGTCCAGCAGTGGACGTCTTTCGGCTGAAATGATGATGATGATGATGAGATCCTTAGGAGCCAAGCGAAAAGAACAAAAGTCAGAAAGAACGCTAAGCGATAACGAAGTTATAGCGCGGGCGAGCGACGGAATGCGACGCGATGGGTGGCCCGAAATTTCACGCGGACGAAGTCGCGGGCAGAAGCTAGTGCACTATATACAGACACTACAGGCTAAAAAAATCTGCTTAGTCTTTTCCCAACTATGTCGGGGTCAGCTATCAGACTAACAGGATGCAGCTGAAAACCAGTATTTTGCATGGAGCGACTACCTATTCGACCTCCACAACCCACAGTTACAGAGTAACACGATACCCTTCGGTAAGACTGGTTGTCAGACGTTCGGGCTTCTACTTGTACCGAACGCTACAGGCTGATATAGTTCTTATATTATAGATGTTATTTTGATTGTATGATAATACACTAATAACACTAATGTTACAAAGGCGGAAGCTTGTGAGTTTGTGTGTATGTTTGTCTCTTCTTCACGCTCACACGGCTGGACCAATTTTGATAAAATTGGCTAAGTAATAACAGCCGCACGAGTTGATCGATCAGGTTAAGCTATACTTGCCACGGTTGGTCGGTGAATGGGTGACCGTGTGTACATACCAAGACTACTCCGTGCATTTGAAAGCATGTTAAGCCGTTGATCCCAGCTGTCATTTGTAGATCTTTGACAGTCGTTACGGGTCGTCAGAATCCCGAAAGTCTGACAACCAGTCTTCCCAAGGGGTATCGTATTACCCAGTAACTGGGTTGTGGAGGTCAAATAGGCAGTCGCTCCATGTAACAGACTGATAATCAGCTGAATCCATCCATTCAAAAGCTAGTCTTTTGATAATTGTATGATAATTTTCATAAACCTTGCGGTATCCTAAAACGCAATAGTTATTATGCATTATAACCGTTCGATAGTCACGAGAACCCTAGCTATATTTGTTACAATTTCACCTTGAGGTGATCGTTGAGGTGAAATTGTTACAACACCATTTTATTCTTGTTTTATGGTATTATCGGTTATGCACTGGTTGTTTGTATTGGAAGTGGATGTTACGTCTGTGGGAACAATGTCAAACGTATGAACATCTAGGGTTCCCTGTAACTACAATGAATATTCAGTTTATAAGGCCGCGCTTAATGTCATCAATTTATGTGACAAATGTGTGCACTGACTGGACAGGTTCACTTAAAACTGTGTGATTTTTTCCGCAAAAGCAGTCTCAGACACTATTTATGTATATCTGCATGGTCCTCAATTGGCCTGAATAAGATTATGTCTAGATTTTAAAAGAGACTTTGACTGCTGTGTTTGTTGCGGTCTTTGTTATCAGAGTAGGTACCTACCTAGTCGGTTAGGAACGTTAGGAAACAAAACTCGTCTAGTTTTAAAACATAATTAAATTGTGACGTTTTTTTTTTCAAGTTACAGAAATACATATCATTTATCAATGTATCATACGAAAATAGTCATTTGCATCATCATTTCAGCCGAAAGATGTCCACTGTTGGACATAGGCCTCCCCCAATTGGGGGGATTTGCCATAATCGCCAAGCTTGGCAGGCGGGTTGACGATCGCAGTATGGTGTTAAAAATACATAGAGAACGCTGCTGACCATTCTCTAGTAAGTCCCTTATTCGCCTTTTACGACACCCACGGGAGGAAATGGGGTGGTGCTATTCTTTACGTCGACACCACACGGAACGAAAATAGTACCTATAGAATTTTCTTCATATTGTTTAATGAGGATTTTTATTTTTTATTTTTTTTTGGTTTTTTGTTACTAAATGCATATGAAAGCTTATAAATAGAAGTTATAACAAAAAAGACTATAGTTATAAATTTTTTGTCTGTCTTTCTGTCAGTCTGTCTGTTTGTTTGTTCCGGCTAATCTCCGAAACGGCTGGACTGATTTTGACGGGACTTTCTTCCTTTTTTTTTCTTTCTTTAGGCTACTTTTAGAAAAAGACACGCGGGCGAAGCCGCGGGCAGCAGCTAGTATATAATATGAACATTCAAGAAAGAATAAAACCTATTTAAAAATAATACATCACCCCCAAAACATCGAAATAACAACAAATTATAGAGCATAACACGAAACCATAATCGCATTACCCAGTTCGTCGACTTCCAACAAAAACACTTAAGTTCCACAGGAAGCCTTTGTCGAACCCCAAACAAATAGGGAAAAAGGGTTAATGAAATAATAAAATACATTAATTAATATAAAAAAACAGCAACTCTGCCCAACGGGGCCGGATAACTAGATTTACACGGCGATTCGCCCACAAAATTAACTGGAGGTCCCAAGCTATGAGATGTAGCGACTTGTGACTGGAAAAGGTCATCGCAAAGGCTAGGTAGTCCTGGCGGTTGATTGTTATTCGTCATTGCTGACTCACGAAACTAAAAAGAGTGCTATTTACTTTGTAGAATCTGTAACTCATTGGATTTCTCTTCAATATTCAAATGAAGTCTTAGATCCTGTCTTCCTGTCAGGCGTTACTATGCAAATTAGGCCTCTACGGCAGAAACAGCGGAGATTAATGTGATAATATTAATTTCCGCGGTTTAATTTAACCCCTCGTTATTTTCGAAAGAATTAGTGTTGTAGACAAGATAGAAAAGAAAAAAGAAAGAAAGAAAGTACGTTTATTTGCGGTAAACACGACGTAAAGAAAGAATACAAACACGAAAATAACAAGTTGGGGGAAAATATCCGCCACATAGTCACATTCACGCAAAACGGCCATCGCTCAGGATAATGCTGCGACCCTATGAGAGACAGAGCCCCAGCGCTGGTTTTCAGCGACAGCCGACGTTGACGTGATGACGTCAACAGATGCAACATATAATAAAATAAAAACAACAAAATAAAATAAATGCAATAAGTACTTAATTCTAAATGATAAATAAATATAATATTTAAAATGCCAACATTACCAATGACACCTCCAAAAGCCTGGATTGATCTCTTCACTATTCATATAGGTCTCTCGTAAATAGCATTCGCTAGATAAAGATATATTTATTGCATAACTGTGTTGACCAGTTATTGAAGTGAAAACTTCTTTAGCCGCGTTGAGCAATTTTTGGTAGGTTTAACTTATGGGTTCGAGTCACCGAAATGCGCGACATGCTCGTGACGCGTAGCGCGTAGCGATTTAAACATTCAAAAAAGAACACGGTTATTCCAAAGTTTTGAGTTTTCACTTCTTTGGGCAGTCCTTATGACTGCCTATTTTTTATCTTAAAAGTTAAAAAATGGCTTAACAGTCTACCTATGTTGGATATGCAATAGTATTACAAGTTAAAATTGCTATCGCTTATGACTTGCAGATATAATACCATGCAAAAACACTCTATAGTAATTTCGCAAAAAAAGGTTAAAAGCCTTGCGGAAATACCTGCAAAGTGTTAATATTGTTGCTTCAGCCCCGGCTTCTTAAATGTTACAAATGGGGATGCATTATATTTTTCCTCCTTTCCTTCCCTTGTGTTTATAGAGGTTGGCGGTGGTTTTTTAAATATTATTTTCGGAATTAAAAAACTAATTTTTTATAGAGGATTTATTTCAGGAACTTTTCATATGTGTTGTAAATAGGACAGTAGTTTCAAGTTTTTGTTGTTTGGGTAATTAAGTTGTTTAATCGCTAGACGGACTAAAACTCAAACTCAAATCATTTATTTCAATTAAACCATTTACAGGCACTTTTGAATTGTCAAGGAGTCGAACAGTAAGAAAAATGAAGCTACATGCATAATAATTATCGTACAAAATTAATTGATCCTGAACTATAGTAATTCGCAGGCCGTGTATTATGACCCGACAAACACCACGCTTATTAGTTTTTTTTAATCCATGGGAAACATAAAAAACAGTGTTATAAAATTCAGTTTTTTTTTAAATCTTATTTAAGGATCTGGCGGACACGCAATCGATTTTAATAACACAATTAAATGATAAATGATAAATGATTTTATTTCTGTAAGTAGGTTTTTACAAACACTTTTATACGTCAATCATATTTTAAAACTAGATGAGGTCGGCGTTTCGTATCTGACTACTCTGAGAAGAAAGACCGAAACAAACTCAGAGATCACAGTCTCTTTTAAAGTCCAGACATAATCTTGGTCAAATCATGTGAAGACCATGTAGATTGGTGTCTGAAATGGTCTTTTGAAGAAAGAACCACACAGATTGAGTGGACCTATCCATTCAGTGCACGCATTTGTCAGTAATCGTGCAGCTCAACTCAGAACATAAGGAGCTCAACGATTCGACGAACAATACCAAAGAAAGGACATTTGGGCAGGCCGCATAAATTACTCAAACTGCCATACCATGATCAGAAAAAAAAAAAAAAAACTGAGAAGAAAAAAATAAAAATAAAGACCCACATAGTCTTCACATTCACAATAATTAAAATAATAATATTATACTTCACAAGTAAATATTCATGTCAATGTGTATAAAGCAATCACAATAAAAAAAGTTTCAATATGTAAAATTTGGAGCAGCTCAATCCCAAGCCTTTTTGTCCTCAATATAATCTTTAATGGTATAAAAGGCTTTCTGGTTCAACTTACGTTTAATGAATGATTTGAATTTATTAATGCTTAGATCTTGAACGTGGCTTGGAAGTTTATTATAAAAGCGTATACATTGACATCTGAACGAACCACCTATTTTCTTGAGCCGAGTTTTAGGTACAACATACATGTGTTTGTTCCTAGTATTTATATTATGGATATCACTGTATTGTTTAAACAATTTTATGTTTTTATGGGCATATAAAAGATTTTCGAAAATATACTGAGAAGGCACAGTCATAACATTAATTTCCTTAAATTTCTCTCTGAGAGAGTGTCTCGAACTTAATTTATAAATTGATCGAACAGCTCTTTTCTGCAAAACAAAGATAGACTGAATGTCGGCGGCATTTCCCCACAACAGAATACCGTACGACATTACACTATGAAAATAACTAAAGTACACTAAACGGGCTGTCTCTAGGTCAGTTAAATTACGAATTTTTCTAACAGCGTATGCTGCGGAGCTCAGCTTCTTAGACAATTTATCTATATGTGGGCCCCACTGAAGCTTAGCATCCAAAGTTAAGCCCAAGAATACAGTGCTATCTTCAGGATTCAATTCTTCGCCCTTTATCAACACATTATTTTTCACCTGCCTCACGTGAGGCAGCGTAAACTTAATACACTTGGTTTTTTTTTCATTAAGTAGTAAATTATTAACATTGAACCAATGAACTACTTTTGAGATCGCGCTATTTACATCGTCAGTAACCAGCTCCTGACGTTTAAGTTTAAACAAAAGTGAAGTGTCATCCGCAAACAACACTATTTCATGATTATCCTTTATGAGGTAAGGCAAGTCATTAATATAAATCAGAAACAAGAAAGGACCAAGAATTGAGCCCTGTGGGACTCCCATTGTTACTAAAGATCCGGGAGATCTTTTCCCATTAACGTCAACGCTCTGAAACCTATTACTCAAGTATGAAGCAAGAAGATCCAGAGCGGTGTTCCGGATCCCGTAGTGGCGGAGTTTCCTGATTAACGTTTCATGAAGAACACAATCGAATGCCTTGGACAAATCACAAAAGATGCCCAAGGCATCACATTTATCTTCCCATGCATTATAAATATGTCCTAAAAGTTCAACACCAGCATCAGTAGTTGAACGACCCCTTGTAAAACCGAACTGTTTACTGTGTAATAATTTATTTTTATTAAAAAATCTTTGCAATTGGTCTAACATTAATTTCTCAAAAATTTTACTAAAGGTAGGTAGTACTGAAATAGGTCTATAATTTGTGGGGTCTGATGTACTACCTGATTTAAACAATGGTATTATTTTACTATTTTTCATAAGATCGGGAAACTCCCCACAGTCGATACAATTATTAAATATAAGAGCTAAAGTAGGTGCTACAATGTCAATAATAGACTTAGCAACTTCTACAGAATTACCCCACAGATCCGCAGTCTTTTTGACGTTTAAAGTGTGAAAGGTTCTAATTACATCTCTACAGGTAATATGTTCAAAATTAAATTCTGAATCGCAAACATTAACATTTTCCTTAAGCAAAGACTCAGCAACAGAAGGTGAAGAGTTTAGGGATTTAGTAGTTAAAACGGGAATATCCGAAAAGAAATTTTCAAAGGCCGCGGCGACTTGTGAGTCTGATTTTATTATTTTGTCATTAATTGATAGGCTGTAGTCAGTATTTCGGTTGCTAGACCTTCCCGTTTCACTATTAATAATATTCCAAGTCGTTTTAATAACATTACTACTGTTTTTAATCTTCGAACTCAAATAACGAGACTTGGCCATACAACAAACTTTTTTAAATAATTTTGAATAATTTCTAACATATAAATTAAATTCAGCGGTATTTACACAAGTCCTTTCATTGTACAACTCATAAAGCCGCGTTCTACTTTTATGAATACCAATGGTAGCCCAATCACTGAAAGATGCGTTACTATTAACTGAGATAGTTTTGGGAATAAACGTGGAATGAAATTGTTTACAGTATATATAAAAAAAATCATCATATAGATGAATAGGATCAGCGTGAATAGACAAAGCTGGTAATTTATTAATTAGTTTAACTTTAAAATCTTCCAAGCGACTTGCAGTTTTGGGATTAACAGTGATATCCTTTTTTGCCATTTTGTTATTTTGGTTTTGGATAGTAATCCGTTGCCCGCAATGATCAGAATCTAGTAAATTTATAATTTCTTTGTGGCTTGGTATAATATCCGTATAAATATTATCTAGGCATGAGGCGCTAGTAGGGGTTATTCTTGTGGGCTCCGAAAATAGGTGTACAAGATTGTAGGACTGAAACAGACTTATTATTTTACTGCAAGAACCTGACTTTTCTAATAAATTAACATTAAAATCACCACAAGTGATAATGGACTTGTTCGAGTTACAAATCTTGTGTAACACTTCATCCATTACCTTTTCAAAGCAGTCATACAATCCTGAAGGAGGTCTGTACACACTTAATACTATAAACTGCTCCAATTCTATACAGGCTATTTCAATTATCCGCTCAACAGATAGGCTCACAATATCTTTACGGTCTTTAAATTTAAGCTGGTTACTTACTAAAATTAATGAGCCACCATGTATAGCATTTACTCTGCTGAACGAACTACCAACCTGGTGATTACTAAAATTGAACAAGAACTGGTGGCTTTTAAGCCAATGTTCAGTTATACAAAGAATATCAATACTGTTACAATTCATAAATAATTCTACTTCTAAATCTTTGTTCATAAATCCTTGAATATTTTGATGCACCAGGTTGATACTATTTACTGATTTTAAACTTTTATTTTTGCAATTGTGTACATTATTGCTAGAGGTTGCCTCTGTTGTCTTAATTTCTAATTTAAATGATTATCAATGTCAATTTTTGATACCAAATTATTGGCTGAATTATTTAACATGTCATAGCATTGCTCAATAGAAGCAATTTGTTTAGCCAAATTCTTGGCTGTAATAGAAAAATAATATGATAGCGACACAGCTATCTGTCTTTTACAGTACTTTGAAAGATAGTACCTATCCATAAAAAATCTATCTTTTGTCAAATATAAATGATTACCAACATAATTGTTAGTGTCAATTAAATGGAATGAATTGTTATTATACATCAAATTATGCAATGTCATATTCATTTCAGATCTAAAGTTGTTTTCTTCCTGTGGCAAACTTTGGCTGTATGGGAATGTGAACATCACAATTTTTCTTAAACTAAGGTTACATAATGAACTATAATATTGGAGTAATTCTCCTTTATTCACATTACCCCTATTACCCACAAAAATTATTAGAATTGTATCCTGGTTAAAATTGCATTTTATAATTTTTTTCATTATGTCAAATAAAGAACAACCAGGCATACAGTAGTTTATTATTGAGTGTCCCGGATACTTATTTGTCAACAAGTGGCCTAGATCCTTTCCAATTTCATCACAAAATAAAACTATTTCTTTATTTACACTCTGTTTAGTAAAACAATTAGTAATTGATACTGGCAAACTGGCACAAGACTGCGGTATGGTGGTATCACATATTGTCAATGAATGATCTGGTGTGGGTTCAACAGATGGTGGTTGACAACGTTCACATTTGTTTGTGCTCACCAGCTCATTCATTGCCAATACATATTCCCTCATTTGGTTTTCAGAGGCTGTATATTTGATGGTCATAGAAGTAAGTTTCTCTTGTAGTTGGTCAAGTTCATACTGCAAGTCTTCTGTGTCAATTTGGTATTTCCTAGTACTTTTTTCTAAGTTAAATGAATACATATCTAATTGTTTCAGTAGATTTAACCTTTCCCTATTAAGTTTTACATTTTTGATGAAAAACTTTTGTTTTTTGACCATTTTCTTAGTTTTAACTATGTATTTGTTAATTTTTATGTATTTTTTAAGTTTATTTTTACTAGTACCTACCCTCACTAATTTACATGATTTTGAATCATCATGACCTGTTAAATCTATTGTGTAAGAGGGGTTTATTGCAGACACCATTGATGGGGCTATAGGCACCAATTCATTGAAAAGACTTTGATTCAACGAGGCAGTGATGTTAAGGTTTGTTGTCTCAAGTTGTTCAATCTGACTTTGAGCCTCATGTAGCTGCTGTTGTAATAAATATTTGTGATTAAGAGCTTGTTCATACTCATTGCTACACTGGCTGAACCCGTCCACAACAATTTGGAGCCTGTCCCGGGCTGCTATGGCATCAGTGTGTTGAATATATAACTGAGCCATTTCAGTTTTTAACTTGCTATTCCTTTCAAGGACACCAAGGAACTCTATTTCACTTTCATCCTTTTCCCTAATCAGTTGGTCGCAGAGCTTCTTAGACGCTTTTAGTTCGCTCAAAGCCTGAGTGAGTTTTGACTCTTCAAGGCGAGCCCGCGCGCTGCGAGTCATAATCATGATTAAAGAGAAAAGAGAAGAGATTGGAAAAGAGTAGTGGATTGAATAACAGATGATTAGTTGAACGGAAAATGAAATTTAGATCGTTAAGAAAGAAGTTCTGTCACCAAACTAATTAAGGTTATGTTTACGTTTTTTAAGGTCATTGGCATAAACTTGTAGCCGTAATAAAAGTAATCCAACGAATTGTCGGCAAAATATTAGAACGTAAACAAACTAATACCAAGTAAAATATTTAGTATTGTACCTGATACCGAGATGAAAATGCAACAATCGCTTGAGCCGGTAACTGTCACTGAATCACAATTAAAGTTTTACACTTATTTTGCACTTAATACATAAATTTAACACCTAAAACACTAAATTACGCTTTATACTAGTTAATTAATTGGAAATAGGCCTTATTAAGAAGGAAATCTATTATTTAAAATTAAAATTACAGGGACAAATTCAAATCAGCTGTTAGCTGTAGTGTTGCCACAGGAAAAAACCAGATTAGATTAACTTTGTTGCATGGATAGAAAAAAATCCCAATGTTACCCCTTTTCGTAATGTTTATTTACTCGTAATATCTCATAGCTACAAAATATACTTTTTTTCTTGTTTTTTATATAAATGAAAAGGTAGTAAGATTGTTTAGCACAATTAGCTGAGTTTGTCTTGATAAAATGATTACTATGTTTACATACCTATCAAATGCGAGGCAACATCTCGCGACTTCGCGAGCCTACTTCAGTTGGCTCGAGCATAGCGCCTTAAATATAACTGGTGAAATGTCTGGGTTCATAAAAATAATAATAAAATAATAATAATACTTTTTTCAACACACTTGCTCGTAAAGTGGCTCTTAATGAACCGCTTTTAGGTCCATAATGCAGTGTATTAAAAACGCGTGCTTTTTACTTTACGTTACCGCGCTAGTGTTCTAACGCCACAGATAACTATTTATTAACCGAACAATTGCGCTTTTTTGAATCTCATCAAAGAGACTTCCATAATTCTGGAGCCATATTTCATAATGAATAATACCGCCTCGAGCGCAATGATCAACTTAGCACACATGTATCATAATGTACTATTTTCTGCATACCCTACGGGGAATACAGCCATGTGTATGTAACTTTCCCTATGTAACTTTCCCACTATTTATCTACAATTCTACATAAACAAAATGGCTGCTAAAACACTTTCAACGGGTATTAATTCCGTACTGCATACAGTTATCGATTCATGAAGATATCGGATAATGACAGTCACGTGACTGCAGCGCGTTTACTTTTCTACGCTAAATTAGTGTGCTAAGGTGTAACACTGAAATCTGAAAACTGAATTGGAAAATTAATATGGCATGCATCTAATCGAACTTGAAATAATTCCAATTTTGTTTTCCTAAAAATATTATTGAACACAATAATATAATGAATGCGCCTCGTTTTGTGAACCTCAAATAATTCCCATTTTCGGGTCCTAATATTACGAAATAGTACTAGTAACTGCGATCAACTCAGATTTCTAATTTTCTAATTCCTATCATAAAGTTTCATATTGAGACACGAAGAGAGGAATGTGGCCGCTTTTCTTTAGATCGAATTTTGTTGCTTGAAACAAAAATATTGTCCATCTTAGGTTCCGTTGGAAAAACCGGAAACAAAAACTACTCTCAAAATTACTAACACAAGTCCCCAGTTCATATAATATGTCCTGCTCACTGCACAAACACTGAGCATATGTGAAATAAAATATAGGTAGCACATTACCTATATAGTGGGTAAAAAGTTGGTATAAACAAAAGCAACAGTGGCCGGCATTTAAAAGCCATTACGTGGTGGAACACGACACCATCCCGCCATGCACCATGGATGTAGGGATACTGGATCTGCTATTGTTTTTAACTGGTCACTGAAACTTTTTGGGAGCAAATCTTTTATCTATAAGTAGATCTGTTTATTTATTTATTTGAACTTCATGTACAATAGTGGTGCATAGGCGGACTTAATGTCACAAGGCATTCTCTACCATTCAACCTTTGGGTTAATTATAAAAACATAGTTATAGGGTACAAAAATAATGTCTAAAATACTAACTTCACCGAATATATTTTGAGTTTCGTTCGAATTAATGTTTATTACATTTTAACCCTTAAATGCATGATTTAAAAAAAAAAAAAAATAATAATTGGATTATATTCTTTGGAAGCTGTAAAAAGAGGGAAAAATAGTAAAAAAAAAATAATAAATATTTTTATGGTTTTTAATTTAAAAAAAATGTTGAGTCATTTTTGGGACAGTATGCAAAATAGGTACAAAAAATTCAGGGTTTGTGGAATAAATTAAAACAATCGTTTCCTTTCTTTGCACAAAGGAATACATTACATTTTATACATTTGATGAAACTCTGTAATTTACAGCCATGTCTCATGCACCTCATGCGTTGGTCTGTTTTAATTTGGCTATGACCAACGTTGTCATAACGGATGTCAGAAGCTGGTAAAACTTGGCACCCTTTTCTTCTTTTTATTTCTGGTTCCATAGAGTTGATGCTGCTGTGGCTTGGACGCCCTCTTGTAGCCTGGTTCGTGGAGCCATAGGTACACAAAACGTCAGCAAGCTCTGACCTGAACTCTCCCAGATTCTTGAGCTTTTTCGGTTCCAATCCTTTTTTCGTCTCCACTGACTTATACAGGACCCAAGAGTTTATTATAGTGAGGTCTAAAAGGTGGTAAAAAATTCTCATGTACCACTTCCTAGTCTTAACTTTTATCCTGCACCTGCCCAAAAAAGAATCCATGAGGTCAACGCCCCCCATGTGGGCGTTGTACTCTTTGACGATTTTTGGGCAGTCTATAGTTACCTTTTTCTTTTCGGATTTGTCATACCGTTCGATAGTCTGGATTGGCTCGGCTCCTACGTAGGTCGAGAGCAGTACTACCTGCTTATTATCTTTCCAGCTAACAGAAGAAATGTCGACTCCGTCAACATGTGTAGTATATTCCACATACGACCCCCTAGGCACTTGTCTTTTCATAACATCCTGCTTTGAGGGTAGTTTGCAATTTTTGCCAAGGCGGTTTCTTTGCACAGTTCCCACACATTGGTGCCGATTCTCTTGTCACAAAATTCTCTAAACTAGACTAAAAATCACCAAAATTTAGTTTATTCCTGTCAAACGACCATTTCCTATTCTGAAATTGACTAAAGTGACACAACTTAACTATATTTTAGTTTGACAGCTCTAAGATAGTACTGAGTTTTTAAATTTAGTGAAAATGGCAATTTTGCTATTCTGAATTTGACGTTTTTAAACTAAAATTTAGATTTTCTAACTAAATCTGACTATTTTTAATCGCGATTAAAAAGGTGTGGAATAAAATTAGTTTTCATGAACTAAAATTCACACCAATCACCTCGACTTCTGGTGCAAAACCAGTACTGTTTAGAAG
Organism: Dryobota labecula; assembly: GCA_947523025.1. Taxonomy (NCBI): domain Eukaryota; kingdom Metazoa; phylum Arthropoda; class Insecta; order Lepidoptera; family Noctuidae; genus Dryobota; species Dryobota labecula. The sequence continues at coordinate 28,679,424 of OX383284.1, read as the reverse complement.
GTGTATCTATTCATACACGAAATATTTTAAGAGAAACATCTTTATGTCGTAAAAAAGCGAAAAAATCCTTTATTTACATATTCTATGAATGACCCGCCTCGACGCGGTGACGCCGAACGGTGCGGTGGGGTGGCGGCACGAGCGCGGTGAATTTTGATAATTAATCATCATATCAAGTAATTTTAAATTATTTAATTTTTTAAATAATATACTCGCAATAAAAAAGAAAATCATTTCCATGGCTTCTTTACCACTTATAGGTGTATCACTTAAAATATTTCGTGTTTATCCCTATATATTTTTTTCTTTTCTTTTGCTTATATCTCCAAAATGGTGCGTCCTATCGCAAAAATAATGAAAATTTCGACCCCCTTTTAGAAACCACTATTACGCTACATGTAGGTAATCTTTTTTTTTATTTTCCACACAAAAAGTGAAAAATTCCATAAAAAAACACGTCGCGGCTGCCCCCCATGTGCGCCTCCGGCTCTAAAATAAATCATAGGCAAACAAGTACAACGTTGCGAAGCCAAAAAAAAAAAATACCACGTGGAGTCACGATTGTCAAATTCGATTTAGTTGTGTCAAACTTATTTTTAAATTTAGAGAATTTTGTTTGCAGAATAGCTTTAAGATTCTCATAGCCAAAAGTAACGAATTTTAGTGATAGTTTAGTTAGTTTAGTTCGGTGTACAAGAGAATCGGCACCATTGTATCCCTTGTTTGGCGAAATAGTACATCAAGGGCAATGAGGTATAGAAATTATCATGGTATATAATATGATTGACATGTCTGGGAATTATTCTTGCAAGTTTTATTACTGTCTGTGGCACAACTCCTATATCGGGCTCATTAGGCAAACGATCATCTTTTTCTTTGCCAGCGTAAATAAGAAAGCGATAAGCAAAACCTGTCAGTGAACAAAGTACAAATAATTTGAAGCCCCATTTATGGGGTTTGTTAGGCAAGTACTGTTTCAAAAAATGGCCTATCTTGGTGGCACACATCTGTTCATCAATCAGCGCCGGATTTAAAGGTGTGGAGGCCCTGGGGCAACCAAGAAGTGGTCTCCACTTCTTCGTTACCCCATGATTTTTTTGAACACCCAAAAAAAAAAAACAATTTAAAAAGATACCTTGTGAATGTGAACTTGTTTTTCTTTGACAAAAGATGTATTCTTTCTTATAAAAAAAAAACTGATTGTGGAGGCCCCTTCTTTGTGGAGGCCCGGGGCTAGAGCCCCTGTTGCCCTGCCCTAAATCCGGCCCTGTCATCAATGGACAAACGTTGACTAAGTGGAATGCTGGAGAATTTTTCATTGAGATGGTCAATTATTGGGCGTAGCTTGTGAAGTCGATCATGCTGGGGATGATCTGTTGGTAAATGATTATTATTGTCGTTGAAGTGGAGGATACGTCTTATTTTTTCAAATTTATTGACTGGCATCGCTTTTATTATTGCCTCAAACCCATGCTTGTTCGCCCAGTACCCACGTACACTCGGATAGTGGTAGATACTCATATAAATCAAGATTCCCAAATACTTCCTAAGTTCTCCTAATGTTATAACTTCAGGTCGATCAGGTTTCTTTTTTACGGCATATTTGTTTGTTTCACTTATTATATGTGCTAAAAATTCTTCAGTAAAAAAATATGAAAAGAACTGGAATGGTGTCTGAAGATTCATCAAACATTCAGGATAATCATCAGATCCACGAAATGTTGTAAGATTTTCATTGAGCGTCATAGACTGATTTTTCCATATCAACCTCTGAATATCTAATAATGGTACTGGTGTCGTAGTGCTGTTTGAGGGAAGAGCATCTTCAACAACCAAAGGAGGATCGGAAATTATTTCGTTCTGATTATTATCAATAGTCTCACCGTCAACGTCAACATCATTTTCCAAAGCATCTAACAAATCTTGTTGGGTAGGATAAAAATCAAGATCATCGCCATCTGACTCGAAATCGTCTTCGGAAATGGCGCCATCTTCAAGCTGCCTCAACCAAAATTCGATGTCACCATCTCTGTGATTATTTTGTGCCATTTCTACAACAAAATAAGCAACCGCATGCATATCACACCAAAGCAAAACCAACAAAACAGGAATATATGTAATACTAAATAAAAGTCGTAATTTATACCATTAGTGCATGTTGTCCCATTTTTGCATCAAAACAAAATAAGCTTCCTCTTCACATACCAGTTACAAAATATTGAAAATAGCAAAGGAAATAAGATAAATAATAGTCTCACCTTTAGAAAATATTTTTTGTTGCACGGAATCACGAAATATCTCCGTATAATAACGCAGCTCAAGTATCGTAAAATCAGACCAATTCTAAAAAAGCGCGCGTAACGGTAAAATGACGTGCCGCAACAATTAGTGACGTCTCATGTCACTATTTTAGTTCTTTTTTTATATGTAAGGAGTAAAGGAATTCATACCATAAAGCTTATCTGTCAAACTCAATATTATTTTCGGATAGCACTTCGAAAAGTTATTGATTCATTTTTGGGACCCTATGCATTTAAGGTGAATCCATCGAATAAAGATGGGAAGTGCTACGTTTGAAATCTACAGACGCTTGGGTGTTTGTTTGTCTGTAGCATCGTACTCATCATGATCAGGTATTTTTATCACCAATTTCTGTGCCATTCTAGCATTTTATAAACTCATACATAAATTCACGGTTTCTTCCTATGGGGTTAGGTAGAAACTACAGAACGCTACCTGCTACGATCCTTACATACCCTTTTGCCTCGTTTACGTCCATGGTCTGGTCATACATGCACGCCGGTTGCGAGCATTTTCTCGTTAGATATAACGTTATTTTCTCGTTAGATATAACGTTATATGTAACGTTACATTTTTCCGGGAGGGGAAAAATGTAAGGTCAGAGATAGAACTACCACCTACCTATCATCAGAACTGGAGGAGTCCCGGCTTAAGAAGAAAATAAACAAGTTAAGAGTAGAATTTTATTAAATAAAAACAATTAGATATCTATCATTAAATTTATCAGGCCCTACCGAATGGGTAAACGCAGTGGTGTGCAAGTGTGTGGGGTGAAGAGTAGTGAGGTATTGTAAGAGTGTTAGTTAGTATGTGATAACGACTATTAGGATATGGTCCTATAGCACGTTGTAGAGTAAGCCAAACTCCAACTTGTAAGTGACCCCGAGATGTTTTAAGAACACTAATAAGCCAAGAATGGATGCCAATTACCAGTGGGTAAAGGAATATGATAGTTCTATCTCTGACCTTACATTTTTCCCCTCCAGGAAAAATGTAACGTTACAATATGTATATCTCTCTCTTTCTCGTCTTCATCTTCGTCTTGATTCTGGTTCTGATCTCGTCACATAGAGGTGCTTCTACTATCACCACATCTAGAAAACCCGAATCCTTGTAAAAAACTTTGTTCCCCATAAATCTGCATTAAGTTTTGCGTGGCGGTGTGCGCGAGGGGTTATGGCGCGCCAGTATCGCCAACAGGTGTACACCGCTGCTTTTGTATACGCAGCTTTTTTGTGACGTGTGCTTGTGGAAGGAGTTTATTACTTTCGTGGTCCTGTATGAGTATTACTATAGCACGAGGTCGGAAATATGCATGCCTCATCAAGTTTTTTAAAAAGCTCAGCTTTGCAGTGCGTTATCGACTCTGTCGGTCATTTCTATTTCGAAAGCTCAAGTTTTTTGATTCCTTAAAGAAAATAAAATATACTTAGGTTCTGTACAAGTTTGCATAAAGCTTAATTAGATTAATAACTGAGACAAATATACTTATCAGACATTATGTTGTATGCTCAACCAAGGTGATCTGCTGAAAGCCCTGATTGCTCAGGAGCCGCTATTATGAATAGCAGTTAATCTATATTTAATGTTTGCATGAAGTTTTTCAGTTAAATGTTTTGTGGTTGGCATTCTGCGCGCATTATTGTTAACTGTAAGTACACCAAGCAATTGTCATTGTCATATAAATAAGTTATCATTTATCTTCATTAAAAATTAGAAAATTTTAGTAATAACTAGCTGACCCGACAGACTTCGTTCTGTCAAAAGCTATAGTATAAACTCCACTACTCTACCCTACCCTACGCTACCTACCCTACCTACCTACCTACCTACCTACCTACCCTACCTACCTACCTACCTACCTACCTACCTACCTACCTATCCTACCCTACGCTACCCTACCCTACCTACCTACCTACCCTACCCTACCCTACCTACCTACCCTACCCTACCCTACCCTACCCTACCTACCTACCTACCCTACCCTACCCTACCCTACGCTACCCTACCCTACCTACCTACCTACCCTACCCTACCCTACCTACCTACCCTACCCTACCCTACCTACCTACCCTACCCTACCCTACCCTACGCTACCCTACCCTACCTACCTACCTACCCTACCCTACCCTACCTACCTACCCTACCCTACCTACCTACCCTACCCTATTCTACCCTACCCTACCCTACCCACCTACCTACCCTACCCACCTACCTACCCTACCCTACCCACCTACCTACCCTACCCTACCCACCTACCTACCCTACCCTACCTACCCTACCCTACCCTACCTACCCTACCCTACCCTACCCTACCCTATCTACCTACCCTGCCCTACTCTACCCTACCCTAATTTTTCGTAAAAACCATTTAAAAAAAAAAAAAACACAAAAAAAAAGTTGCTATAAACCTCACGGAGCCTGAGACCTTTCCAACGAATGCAAAACCGTGGAAATCGGTTCGTGCGTTCTGGAGTTATAGCGTCAGGAAGGAAAACCCGACTTATTTTTATATAGTAGATTTCCACCTCACTATGAAACCATTGCACAAAGTAATCTTATTAAGTGAATGCAATGATACACCCTCCCCCTACATTCAAATATCTGTGTATTAGGGTGCGTTTACATTGGGTCACTGACTAGTTTAGTAAAGTGTTTTTACGATCTTAGCTTAAATGTTCTTCTAAATTATGGGTGTTGAGATGGTGGCAGTGCAGTGGAATGAAAAATATGTCACTTATTCCCTTAAATTAAGATCATTACATCCAGCCACGAAACTTGTAACACCAAAACGATCTTGCATTACCGGTTTCAAAACTATCCAAATTCCATTCCATTATGTAATGTGTATCAAGATTTTCAATAAATTCAAATAAAAAGTAACAATATATTTTTAGAGGTATGAGGAACAGGGTGTAAAGTTCACTCATACTCTATGGAAAAGGGAGGATCCTCCGACCAGACGGGTGTTGTGTCTGGTGGGCAACTGCCCAACGGTTGATATCGGGATGTTGTATATGTATATGCTAGTCGCGCGGTAAACTCTGATAGCGCGATGCAGGATTTGTGACGTCAGGTCTTTGATGCGTAGTTCGCATGTGGCGTTGTTGATACCGCCACATATTTAAAACAAAATTGTTCACTTATTTGAAACAGAAGTGGTTCAAAGAACAAAATATAACTGCCACTGTTGCTTTTGTTTATAACAACTTTTTACCAAGAAGAAGGTAATATATATTTTATTTTTATTTGAAGTAACACATTGAAAGAGATTTTCGACGAAATAAAAATATGAATAAATAAATAAAAAGTAATGGAATAAATAGCTCACCAATGTTTGTTATATATTTAATTTATATATGTGTTTATTATATTTAATTTATTTGAATTAATTATCTTTAATTTTGATTTAACTTATTTTTATTCTTTAATTCTTATAATAAATAATATAATTCGATTACTACAATAAATAATAATTGTTCTATTCTATTGATTAGAACTATGTGTTTTTTGTTGTTGTAAAATAACACATTATATGACATGTATTGTATTGTAATGTAATTTATAATTCTTTTGTTTAATTTTTTTATTTTTAGAGGGTATCTTAACAGGGTACAGGTATCTTATTCCAACCTCTGTACAACATGTTTGCAATAAACTGATTTGATTTTTTTATTTGGTTTTTATAATGTAAATTATGTTGTAAGAGAAGTAGAAGAACCAATCATTGTTAAAACTCCTAGGAAGACCACTTGAACCTATAACACATGAGTAAAGAAACAGAACAGAGACATAACATAACATAACATAACACTTCATATAACCGCGCTATGATAGGTACAATACTACTAGCATGAGGCGCGTGTGTGCGTACCACTGGCAGCTTCGTCGCGTACGAAGAGAAACCGGTTTATACCGCCTCGGCCAGTTGAATCTACGTTACATTTTAGGTACCTATACCTCCGTTGGTATAGGTAACTAGACTGCAATGCAACCAGGTAACGCAACTATTACCCATGCAGTCATACACTTACATATGTCGAAACTGTTTATTAGTTTTCGAACCTATGCATGTTCTGTGATTTACGCAATGAAATGTCCTCTACGTCTTTACGCACGAAAAAATAAGAGAATAGCGCTAGTGTAGCTCCCGTCTACTATATAGGAACAACAAACAGCTACATTATGCAATATGACAAACGAGAATACATAAATAACATAATAATAAACGAATATATAGCCCACAGTGCTGTTCACAGATTACCTACCAATAATAAATACTCGTAAATAGTCACTAGTAGGGTAGGAGGTGAACTATTCATGCATGACAGTTAATATTATTAAAAAAAATAAAACAACAACATACAATTATTAGTCCATGAGTTCGAGTGTCTATTACAAAACCTTTTCGAAGAACATGTAAATATATCTACTTTTAGAATGCTTCATTGTAGGTTGCTGCCATTCGCCGAAGTGCTGAACGTAGACCACAGTGTTAGATCGGCAGGTACCCACTGCAAAGAATTTGCCTACACGCTCCTGTAGTCTATGGACGGTTCTGTTTGGTACTATTAAGTTTAGCTACAGGGCTGTTTGCCAAAGGCACTGGACGTAATTAGGATCATTACTGGAATAACTTTTAATGCACTGAAATACTCTACTACAACGAATACTAGATAACTAACTCTACCAATGAAAACGCGGCTTTAAATGCGTTCGGGGCTCGCGGCTCACCGCGTAAATTTTATAAATCCATGATTTGTGGCCACACCCTATTGGGGGAATAAGTTATAATGTTTTACGATAGTCGTAGCTGTTGTTTGTGGTTATGTATTATTTGCATATTTGGTTGCCTTTGCTAGTGAATAAAGTTTAAAAAGTGAATTTAGAATAGTATGACAGAATAAATGCCTTAAAAACCACTTTTTGATTTACAAAATGTTCATTTGTAAGTATAGTACAATTTAATTTAAAAATTCGATATTTCGAGAAAAAGAAGAGCACATACGTATACAACATTCCCATTAAATTCGTAAGTTTCTCCTTTTCTATTAATATTTATAAACAAAACAATAACCACAGCAAAATCTACAATAATTACTTCACTAGTGCATAATTAAAAACTGCACCTGGAAGTAGCTCACACAAAGAAACAACAAGCAAATGGCTAATTATAAGCAATAAATAACACTCATAAAGTCCTTTTAATCAGCAAAGGCAATAAATATAGATCTTTTCTCCTCTACTAAGCTAAAGTTTAAAACTAGAAAGCTATAAAAATGTCTAAAGTTAAATGAGCCACGCTGCACACCTGTTGTCGTACGAACTTGGACGTAGAGTTCACCATCCAGTCGGATTCGTACGGACATATTGGTCTACCGTCCGGACTTTTTAACCTAATGGGAAAAGGAAATTGACCAAGTGAATAAGGTACTTAGTATCGGTATGAAACTTTTGGTGGATCAAAGATTTATGGTTTAATTTAAAGGATGATTTTAGGGCTTTGAAATGTTATTTACCAATTTATCGCAATTCTCCGCATAACAAGGTAATTTGGTCTCAAAATTTAGTCTAACATCAAGAAAATGAAAATTGATAACTAAAATGTTCAGCTTTTTTCAGGACTTTAGAAAAAAACATTTTCAACACTTTTATGAAAAAAAAAAATGTGGGTTCTTGGAGCGATTTCTGCCAATGTCATTTCTAAATGGTAACCCTACTTGGGGGAAGCCAACTTAGAACAACTTCATGTTAAAGCCAGTCTTGAGAAACTTTTGTCTAGATTTCTTTTGTTTTTCCTAGATTTGATTGTAGATAGTCTTGTTGGCTTCAGCTTTGTTTTGTTGAAAGTGCTTGGAAGAAAAATATTCTGGATTTTTTCTAAACAACAGTTACTTAGGTACTAACTTACTTTGTAACACCTGTTAAACATTATGGAATGCAAATAAATATGAATATGAATATGAACTTAGATGGTTGTTTTTCATATAATCTAAAAACTTTAGTGATTAGGTAGTCTATTCCACTTTGATACATTTAAATATGTATACATACTTACGAAAATAGGAAAAAAAATCGTACCTACGTAAATAATTTGTATGCTCTGACAGTAAAATTAAATTTCCCTAACACAATTAATCATAACATGACACCTCAAACCCAAAAAAGACAGTCAAATACCAAAATGAAAATTCAAAAAACTCAATTACGACACCAAAAACTCGCTAAGCCCTGTTAACTTCTTTCAAATTAAACTTGCTAACATCATGAAAATCCACATAATCTCTTATTTAAACATGACGTGACGGGGTACATCACAACTTTTTTAATTAATTCGGGCAAAGGCACCTAAGCAAGGTGCCAAGTAATTAGCGCGTGTAAATGTACGCGTCAAAGTTATGATTAACAACTTGCATTATTCAAACTTGTTGGGAGTTTGATGAAAATGTGGACGCAAGTCATAGATGGGTGACTACTGATAATGTGTTGCGGAATTAATCATTTTGTTGTACATAAGTTCTGACACGGGTATTGTGTCGGTGAGTTGGTACATGATTTGGTAATTTGTTCTTAATTTCTAGGTACAAAATCGTTACAAAAAAGTAAATACGGCTAAGATCTAGCAGACTGATGAATAGATGCTACAAAAACTTTCAACGTTAATGGCAGCTTGCTTTGTTTAACGAAAACCTTACGATCTTGAGCGGCTTTAATTCAGGTAGCATCAAAGATAAAGTAGAAAATTACGAAAAACTCTTTAATGTTTGGAATAATTATTGACTTATGCGTTGCATTTTTTTTTATCAATCAGTTATAGCTGGACTCAAAACATATAATGTGGCTGAAAGGAAAAACATAACAGTCTTGAAACGAAGCTAAAAGTTTGTACTCAAATTATAGTTATATAGTATCTCTTTGTATTTTACTGTGTACATAAATAATAAAATAAATAAATCATAACTAAATAAAATATAATTTTTGGGAATGACGGAAACACATTAAACACAAAATTACCTCTTGCCAGCATCCGAAATATGCACTTAATAATAAGTTGCATGCTAACAGCATAAGTTGCGTCAAGTTGAGTGTAAGTTAAACCGAGCAATTTATCAAGCGACAGGTGTTAGCGGCTAATGTAGCGCGTAACTTAGCACAACTTGTAGCTATGAGCCGAAAACTTAGCGTTCGGTTAACTTCGGGAAAGTTCGGCAATGTAGGTAGTGATGGAATGCAATTTGGTAATACAAGGTCCTTAAGTGTGTGATTTTCGGAATATCATATGAGACAGAACTACTACTAAGTTTTATTAATAACTTTAGGTTGTACAGGAACAGCCACGAGCAAAAAAACAAGTCATGTGTGGTAACACAGTATAGATACATAATTTGGGTTCTATCTAAATGGTCAAAAAGCGAATCTAGGTACTCCAAAAATGAACGATTCCATTCCAGGAATATGATTCCTCATAGTTATGTAAAACTGTATTGCTATCATTACTAAACATGGCTAATTACTATCAATAACCACCAATCACAGCACATTATGGACAATGATCACTGCGGAATGCTATTTGTTATTGTCATCCGTAAAAAGCAAAATCTCACACCAAGACGACGCAAATTTATTCATAAATAACATCACGACTGTTTTTCCCGAAGAGAGGAAATTGTGGATAAGTAATAACGGCCGCACGGGTCGGGTTGCCACGATACACGGCTGCCTCGGGAAGTACCTGCAGTGTCGCATAGGCAGGGAGCCAGACGCTCGGTATCCACTGTCGGGAGGACACGGCGTGGCATATGCTTGCAGAGTGTGCAGCTTGGGAGGAGCCGCGCCGTGCCCTTGTTTCAGAAGTGGGAAGCGACTGGTCGCCGCCAGCTGTGGTTCGATCTATGGCGGCGGCACAGCGTCGTGGGATGCGGTGACCTCCTGCGTAAATGTCATGTCGCAGAAGGAGGCAGCGGAAAGGGAGAGGGAGATTTCGAGTGCTCTCCCGACCCGCAGCGCCAGCTGCGGGTCGGGAGAGCACTGGGCGCACCGGGCGTCGGCCCCCTAAATGGGTCCAGGGACGGCCGTCGCCCCCTGTCATATATAAGACCCGAGGTGGTGGCACGTAATGTTCCACGCACGCCCCTCTTAGATGTCGCGGGGGGAGTCAAATACCTCACTCCCCCTGCTTACCAAACGGAGCTCGCATCGTCGGGGGCAACGTTGAAGAGTGCTTAAGTGCCCCCGTAGCACCCGGTGCAAGTGTGAACATGGAATGGTTTTAGTCAGTAGAAGTCTGACAGACCCCTCCGTCTGCCCCCGGGCGGAGGACATCCATGAGGACTTCCACCAAGTTACCAAAAAAAAAAGGCTTGACACGGTTGATCGGTGGATGGGTGACCATATTTACATACCAAGACCCTTCCGTGCCTCGGAAAGCACGTTAAGCCGTTGGTCCCGGCTGTCATTTGTAGATCTTTGACAGTTGTTATGGGTCGACAGAAGCCCAAAAGTCTGACAACCAGTCTTACTAAGAGGTATAGTGTTACCCAGTAACTGGGTTGCAGAGGTCAGATAGGCAGTCGCTTCATGTAAAATACTGCATCCGGTTAGACTAGAAGCTGACCCCAAAATAGTTGGGAAAAGGCTAGGCAGATTATGGATAAGGTAACCTCTAATGACACGGGGATCTTCCCAAGGCCATCTCTCAGCAGCCATACTTGCGATCCGTAGACCAACGAGGCAGACAAACACACTATTACGATATCAACATTCATTCATCATCATTCATTTCAGCCGAAAGACGTCCACTGCTCGACATAGGGCACCCCCACTCTGACAGATTGTGTACTTGCCGCTGATTCTTGCGGCCTTCACAAGGTCATCGGTCTACCTTATGGGAGGCCTTCCAATGCTACGTCTTCCGGTACGCGGTCGCCACTCCAGAACTTTTGGGCCCCAACGGCCCTCTGTTCTGCGAGCAATGTGCCCAGCCCATTATACCACTTAAGTTTGGCAATTCTTCGAGCTATGTCGGTTATCTTGGTTCTCTTGCTGAACTCTTCATTTCTGATTCGATCACGTAGGGAAACTCCAAGCATAGCACTCTCCATTGCCCTTTGGGTACCTACCTACATTATCTATATCTAAACATAATCGCTTTTCGAATGTGTGACGAGCCGGTTGTTGAGCGTATCCAATATTCAGTTCCTTCAAAACCTCCCAGACATCCCATCACCAGGTTGTTTAATATTCCTTTCCGCAAATCTAATCTTGGTCTCAACGCTCCCTTGCTCCGAATTGTAGAAATTACAACAGTTTTTGTAAATCGTCAGAAACCGACTTACACGGTGTATCACATATCGAGTTTAGAAGTCTCTGATGGACAAGAGTCCATTTTCTTGGTTTTGTAAATTCATGTTCATATCACAACTTAGATAATCATTACACACACCCTTTTTCACCTTCCACCTTTCGTGATATCATTTAAATAATTTTATTTAATATAATACAAATATATCTAAGTATTCTATATCTTCAGTATTATTATTTTTTGTTAATTAAGATGTTGTTTTGTGGTGAACGCTGTGTATACCTTTAAAGACATACATACTAGTACTTTTATTATTTTATTGTTCTGATTTAATCTTTTGTATGTAAATAAGGTTTATGTGTAAGTAAATCTAGATGTTTTATCAAGTCGTAAGAACCGTGCGTAGCAGGGGCGGGTCGCTAGTCTATAATAACTTGTATCGTCTTTTCATCATGCATCGCTGTTTTTTTATATTTTATATCTAGGGTATCTCAGAGTTGACTTATATAGAGGTCGTAACTCTTTAACCGGTCTTTCCTGTGGTTGCCTTAAGCTCCTAAAAGCCAGGGCGCAAAAACTTATAAACTAAACGACTGCGCGCTAAGGGCACCCCCTGTGGGGCACGAACCTCGGCTTATGGCAGAGTCGGTGGGAGGATGGCAAGGGACCGACGGTGGCTGGATAAAATCAGGGTTATGATTATTATCAGGGGAATTTAAAGCTACAGGCTCAATTATGGCGCGGGTTGGCGCTTCGCTTACGAGCAAGGGTCGGGGAGGACTATTTAGTCGGCGATTTTGCGATGGGCCTCGGCGGCGAGGTCGGAATGACGGTCGTGTATTGCGAGCTGCTGTACTTGTTTCCCTACTGCTCTCCTGGAGGAGAGTTGCCTGGGTGTGGGGTCGTCTGGGTCGGTCCGTGCATCGCTCAGTCTAAAAAAAGGACACTTATAACGTCGACGATATAGCATAATCCGTCTATTGTTTTTCTAATGCTGGGACACAGGCCTCTCGGTGAGAGGGAGTGGGCCTTAATCCACAACGCGGGCCAGTGCGGGTTGGAATAATAGATGTCACTTGTCTTCGAATTTTTGGTTCTAGGACAATTTTTTAATTTTTTGAATTTCCGGTTTCTTCACAATTTTGAGAGCACTGGTGAGGAAAAAATGTACACAAAGTCAAGCGCCTGTTTGGGTTCGAACCAACGATCTGCAAGTCGTAAGTCAGGGCCGATACCGCTGGGCGATCACTGCTTTCACCACCAACACCGCCATTCTTTGTTATATTGGAATTTATTAATGGCTGGTAGGGTTTTAGAAAAAAAAACCCAATTTTGTATAGCTTCCGAATGATAAGTGACATCTCTGACATCAATAGATATACAGGTAAACAACTCAACTTCTTCGCAAAGTAATAAACTCTCTCGCTATACATAGCTGGATATTGGACGATCCAATATCCGTGATATCTGATTTAGTCTAATAAAGTGCTGCATAAGAGTCGAGTAGTTGTCGGTATGATTGGGTTCACTGGGCTGTGTGAACGCGAGTTGCGATTTGTGTAGGGGGTGTAGTGTTAGTGCTTGTTCAGGCGTAAATAAGCATATTCGGAATTAAGTTGTATGGAAAAAATATTGTTTACTAGCGTTGAAATGCCTTTTTCATTTATTTTTTTCAGTAGGAACCTTCTCTGGCGGGCACACAACAACTTATAAAAGTTTAATCACAATCGGTCGAGCTTTGTAGTTGAAAAACAATTTCTCCCATACATTTCAACTGCAAATGTAAGTTTGCACGTACAATATTGAGAGATTTACCTTGTTATATTAAGACTATAGACTTCTTATAGGTTTTCCTGTAATCTTTATAGATTAGAAAAAATTGTTCTTTACATAAGTAAAGAACTATTTCTTCATTCTACACTACTCTTCATATCTATTCTTTTACTATTTCTTAACTTTTGTTTTTTTTTCTATATTTTTTTTTTTCAAAATTCCTTTGTCAAAGTCAAAAGTCAAATCGTTTATTTCAAATAGGCACATAAAAGGCACTTTTGAACGTCAAAATTTACAAAATTATTAATTAATTCTAGTTGCCCCTTCCAAAAGGTGTTACGTATGGAGAAGGATGGGCAAGAAACTCCATACTTACTTTTTTTTAATGTTAACAATATTTTATATACATTAATAATATGTCAGTGTGTGTAGGCTCAATAGTTTCGGAGATAAATGGTAAATTTTCATCTATTTTCTTAAATTCCTTTAAAGGTATATGTTTTAAAATTATTTAAAAAAATATCTTTAATCCTTACAATAAGCCATTTCATTTGTACATATTTTTTTAAATTTTCTATTTTCCTTAAGTGACACGGAACCCAAAAGCGGCGGTGTTTGGGTCATAGAAGTTCATATGTCGACACCCGCTATGTATACGTATGTATCTGCCAGATACACGAAACAGTTTTTATTGCATTTTTGGCATCTATATACCTATATTTACCACATACAAGTTTATTTTATTTTTTCAATTAACCCAACATACTTTTTTCTCAAACGTATAAAGGGGCTTAGCTACGGCGATTTAAAGAAATTTAAATCTTCCATTCGCTCTCCTATAAAATTGGCATTTGTCAGTTACTTAGTTGTACTTACCCAAAAAGTTGTGGGATAAGCTCAATTTTTCTATAATAAAACTGCTGATTGCTTCAACTTAAGTGTATTTTATTTTCCGTCTTTGAATATAACGTCTTACGCCTTTTCCTTCCTAATACCGTCTCTTTTCTACGTATTCTACCTTTTTAAACATTCATTCACTATCTCTTTCACTCCTTGACTATTTCGTTCATTCATCTCTGTCAATCTTTTATGCTTCACATCTGCCATCCATCTTCACGTCTCGTTTCACTGTCCTGTCATAACGTTCCATTCCTACAGCTCGGCCATTCTGATATCTGACTGTCCCCAGTCATATCTAAACTGAAAGCACATCTAATCTCACTATTATCATCTATCATAACTTACAAGTAAACATCAATGAAATATTAGGTCAAGAATAAACCCCAAAGGTGTCTCCCTAACCTAACACATGATAACTAACAAAACCTATTCACCTAACTCAACAGTATTTCCATACACTGGCCATGGCTTCATATTATCTGCAGAGGTGGAAGTCATCCTAGAACCATCTGCCATGTGATCCATCTTCTCAACATCATATCGATTATTTCTTTTTACTTTAGTAACTCTGTATGGTCCTAGATACTTCGGTTTGAGCTTCAATCCAGTACCAAACTGTGTACGTTTGATGGCTACAACATCTCCTACTACATATTTTCGACTTTCTTTTCTTCTTCTATTATACGTCTTACAGTTTTCATTTTGAACTTTTCTTATTTGTTCTTTTGCCTTCATTTTTAAGTCTTCTCTAATCTTCAAGAAATTACTTCTCTGCTCTTGCTGAAGCAAATCATAAATTTCAATATCTTCTTTTGTTTTTATCTTTGTCCCCAAGATAAGTTCATAGGGAGTGGTGTCAATGCAATTTAAAAATCTCTCCTGTTTACCTTCTTCTTTGGTCGCTAGCAAACATGGTATGCACGACTGTAAAAACTCTTCAATCTTCTTGTTAATATTTTTGATGAAATATTCTTGTTCTAACAGTTCAATCTTTTTTCGTTCTCCAAAATGCCCCTTCTGGTGTATTCTTCTCAGAATTTCAAATTCTAAGTTTCTTAGTATTATCAACTTTCTTTCTAGTCCTTTGTACCATAAACCATCGCTGTAGATATAATCTTCGTATGGTTGAAGTTTTACAATCTCTATGATTGCCTTTATTCCTTCATCCAACATTTGTGCTTGCTTGACTTGATCATGTAGGCTTAACTCAACTGCTCCAACAAATGGATTTCTGCTCAAAGCGTCTGCATGTTGCATTTTGCCTCCTGGTCGATGTTCAATCACATAATCATACTCTTCCAGTAATAATACCCATCTGGCTACTCTCGTTGTTAGGTCCTTCTTATTTAATGTCTTCTGAAAGGCTTGACAGTCTGTAACAATTTTAAAGTGTTTTCCGTACAAGTAATGCCTAAACTTCTTTACTCCTTCAATAATGGCCAAAGCTTCCAGCTCATAGCTACTGTACTTCTTCTCAGCATCACTGGTCTTCCTACTGTAGTAGTGTACAGGATGTAACTCACCTGCATGGTCTTTCTGAAGTAAGATAGCACTGTATGCTATTGCAGAGGCATCAGTATGCAATTCAGTTAATAACTGTGCATCGAAAATCCTTAACACTGGGCTACTAGCTAAAGCATTCTTCAGTTTGTTAAATGCACTTCTCTGAACATCTTCAAACACAAAATTAACATCCTTCTTCAATAAATCAGTTAACGGGTTAGCTATTAATGCGAAATCTTTGATATACTTTCTAAAATACGAAGTTAATCCGACAAAACTATGAAGTTGCTTTAAAGTCTTGGGTTCAGGGTATCTAGTAACAGCATCTGTTTTGTCATGAGAGGGTTGAACTTTTCCATCTTCTATAATGTGTCCTAAATTCTCTACTCTTCGACATAGTAATTGCGTCTTTTTCCAATTAATCTTTATACTTTCCTTACTGACTCGCAAATGAAAGAAACCATTTTTCAAATGTAACACACTAAAAACACGATCACCTTTAAGTTTATCAATCAAATCGTCAATAATAGGCAGAGGAAATTCATCTTTAATCATCTTTTTGTTTATAGGTCTATAGTCTACACATACTCTAGTACTGCCATCTTTTTTCTTTACTAACACCAAGGGAGATGAATATTCCGAAAAACTTACGCGAATGATCCCATCCTTAAGCCACTCTGATACTTGTTCTTCAACAATCCGTTGTTCAGCTAAAGATATACGTCTTGGTCGTTGAGTCACTGGAATGTCATCCTTGAGCACAATGCGCAATTCTATTGGCGCCTCCTTTACCTGTACTGGTTTATAATTCTTCACACAGTCGATAACTCCTTGTTGCACCTGCTTGTCTTGAACTTTACCTAAAACAAACTCATCCTGACTAACTACACATGCAAGCCTTGATAACCAACTGTTTACGTTTGGAGCAATCAGTATTGACCCATTCGACATAATTGTAAAAACATCTTTAAGGAATTCTTGACCCAATATAACACTACACGGCATAGCGTACCTAGGAACAACATGAAATGCAATATCGTTATATTCATGCCCATCTAACAATACACATGCACTAAACTTTTGCGTAGATACTATGCTGCCGCCTAATCCCACAAGATTCGTGACAGTATTTACAGACTCAGGAGATCCAAGATGAACATACAATTCGGTACACACCAAATTTATCTCACTACCCGAATCAATTAACGCATTTACTTGGCACTTATTCACACAAATCGTTTTGCAGGCTTTTTCAAATCTAATCCGTGTTTTCTCTTCGACGTAAACATCAGTGAAGTTGGCGTCAATCCCAACTGACATCGCCATCTTGTCACCGTCACTGACGTTGGTACTCCTGTCAATGTCGTCAGTTTTGCCAACCGCAGCCTCGCGAATGTTTGGAGTGAAGTCGGTCACACACATCGTTCGTCTATCTTCGTGAAAATTCGGTTTTCCGCTTCGCTGTTCCCGTTCTCGGTCATGGGTCCTTTCATTCGTAGACCGAATGCATTGCGTAGAAATGTGTCCAAACTCGTTACACTTGAAACATTTCAGCCCTTTTTCTTTATTTGGACATTGGGATGATTGATGATCTTTTTCACCACAGCTGTAACACCTCTTGATTCCCGCGCCCTTTTCTTGACTTTCAGATTTCTTGTATCGGCTATGACCACTGTTATCCGTCCTCATCTTCTCTTTAATCGTCTCATAAATTTTGATCTTATCTTTCAGGTCTGAGTACGTCGTAACTCCGTACAACATCGTTTTGTTAATTTCCGAGTCGATTATGCCGTCGATGATATATTTGATGGCGACATAATCAGGCATCTTGCCACGTTTTCCCATCTCCTTCATGACTAACATGTAGTCTAGACACCTTTCGTCCTTCTTTTTCTTTCTGGCGGCCATCATCTCATGGATGGTTTTGCTATCCACCGAATCTGGAAACTCCTTAAGTAATCCAGTTTTTAAATCCTCCCAGCTTTTAAAAGGTTTTTCAGATCTGAGCCACAGCGCAGCAGTTCCGACCAAAGCCCTTCTGGCTACAATCAGAGTTTGTAGTGGCGACCACTGAAAAATCTCAGCATTGTCGTCAATGTCCTGCGCCCATTTAGCTACCGAAAACGTTTTGTCTTGCCCGCTGAAATTTGGGACAAGGCTCTCATGGAAAATAGCCTGATCACGGCAAAACCCCTGCTTAGCCGATGTGGATGCGTCATGTTCGTCTTCGTCGTAGTCGGTTTGGCGGCGATTTTTCCCTTGTCGCGGCGTCCTTTCCATGTTCGTCTTTTTCTCGTCTTTTGTAACTATTGTTACCGTCTTCTATTCGCTATGGCGTCTTGAATACCGTCTTCTGTTTTTTTTCTTTTTGCTTCTTTGGGTCCGAAAACTTGAAATATTGAGCTATCCCGGACGAGCCCCCAAAAAGTTGTGGGATAAGCTCAATTTTTCTATAATAAAACTGCTGATTGCTTCAACTTAAGTGTATTTTATTTTCCGTCCTTTAATATAACGTCTTACGCCTTTTCCTTCCTAATACCGTCTCTTTTCTACGTATTCTACCTTTTTAAACATTCATTCACTATCTCTTTCACTCCTTGACTATTTCGTTCATTCATCTCTGTCAATCTTTTATGCTTCACATCTGCCATCCATCTTCACGTCTCGTTTCACTGTCCTGTCATAACGTTCCATTCCTACATACGTATGTATCTGCCAGATACACGAAACAGTTTTTATTGCATTTTTGGCATCTATATACCTATATTTACCACATACAAGTTTATTTTATTTTTTCAATTAACCCAACATACTTTTTTCTCAAACGTATAAAGGGGCTTAGCTACGGCGATTTAAAGAAATTTAAATCTTCCATTCGCTCTCCTATAAAATTGGCATTTGTCAGTTACTTAGTTGTACTTAGGAGCTGTCGATGTGTACCAATTTTCAACTTAATCGGCCAGTAGATCCGGAGAAAATTGGCTGTGACAGATGGCCAGACAGACAGACAGACCAGACGGACACACGAGTGATCCTATTATGGTTCCGTTTTTCCTTTTGAGATACGGAACCCTAAAAATAAATAAACCCATAATTTACAATAAAAAAAAAAACCGTAACTATGTATGTACTATAAATATTACGACCGACTCACGCCCGACGCTCCAACATCACAAGTCCATGCTTACAGGGGGCCAAGTCTACTAATGTACAAACGTTGCAATGGTCTCTTCATTGTGAGTTTTTGACAGATTTGCCATACAAACACTGTCAAATACTCACAATGGCGAGACCATTGCAACGTTTGTAAATTAGTAGACTTAGGCCCCAGGGCCTCAAGTCTGCTATTACAATAGTGTCAGACTGGTCTCGCCATTGTGAGTATTTGACAGTGTTTGTATGGCAAATCTGTCAAAAACTCACAATGAAGAGACCATTCCGACACTATTATAATAGCAGACTTGAGGCCCTGACTATTTGTCTTTAGTGTAAGACAAGCGAAGCTAGTTCCTTTAGTAAAAAATATTAACACGGCTCCATACCTAATAGCACTCTATTTATAGTACCTAAATCCCTTTCCATGATGACGTGTTGGCTCGACAGATCATAATTATACATTTGGCATCACCAATCACCTCACGCCACACATCAAGGTCAAGAGGTGCTAAAGGGTCATCAACTAATAGCATTGTTGATTAAAATACGTGTTTGAATCTAATACTAACATACGAGGCTACAAGACGGCTGCGTTTGTATGAGACCAGCGAACCGTGAATACTGGGGGTACACTGAGAGAAAAACCAGTTATTAATGATTTAGTGACTAAAAATTATTTTAGAAGTAATAGTGCCGAGGGGCTTGTGGCTAAGTAATAACAGCCGCATAGGACGATCGATTAGGTCAAGCAACGCTTGCTGCGGTTGGTCCTTGGATGGGTGGCCATCTTTACATACCAAGACCTCTTCGTGCCTCGGAAAGCACGTTATTCCGTTGGTCCTGGCTGTCATTCGTGGATCTTTGACAGTCGTTACGGATTGACAGCTCGAAAGTCTGAAAACCAGTCTTACCAAGGGGTATCGTATTAACTAGGTTGTGGAAGTCAGATAGGTAGTTGCTCCATGTAAAATATTGGTATTCAGCTGCATCCGGTTAGACTAGAAGCCGACCCTAACATGGTTGGGAAAACGCTAGATGATATATAATGAGATGATAAGTGCCGTACATTTTTGTAACATCTGTATTTAGCTAAGATGACTTACACATCAATGCTTGGAAATAAAATATCCCAATCGCATCGAATTCAGAATTCATTTAAAGTTCTGAAAAGCAGGATTTACCAAGTCATGATATGAAATCGGATCCAACAATATTATCAATAATGGTGCTAATCATTTCACAAAGGGCTATAGCGCAACTTTTTAACTTATTTCCTTTTAGGAATAGATAAAAAACTCCCCGATTCGGGTGAACAATATTTTTGAACGGTCTATAAAAAATTGTTTAAAAAAAAGAATAGTACTCCAGACCGAATTACGGCCATGGCGACCAATCTCCGCGGAGTCCAGTCCGGCGGCTTCGAAGATATTATAGTGCACAAGTGTGTGTGCATACACAGACGCACTCTCTCTTTCCTCACTATCATAATCCGATGGAACGGCAATATGGCACTACCGGAGAGAGATTAGGCGCAGGGCCAACTGCTTAACGTGCTCTCCGAGGCCCCCCCCATGTCTCGGAGAGCAAGTTAGGCCGTTGGCCCCCACGTATCCCACCGCCAACTTCCAAACTCCGGGCTGTTACTAAGGAAGGAAATAAATTCCGGGAATCGAACCTAGGACCCCACCGTCAGCAGTCTATAAAAAATTGTGGCGGTGTTCTTAATCGTCTGTTTGTAGAAGAAGTCCATAGCTTCTCTTATACTATTCTTGTACCCAGTGTGCCCTCAACTCAATCGCTCTCGATGGAGTGTATCGAGTTGGCGACACAAACAGTTTAAAAGTGTCGGACACACGCGAGTGGCGCTGGCAGCTAATATTGTGCGGTATCGTACTACGGGCTATGGGCTTCAGGCTATCGGGAATAGCCGGCGAACGGCCACAGATTGTGAGACTATTCATTGCAATATACAATTTGTCATAACTCATAACAGGAGCTTTTGTACTTTTTGTGCAGTCTCGATTTATAGAAAGGACTTTTTGAAAGGACTTAGAATGAATGTTATATATAGGATTTTGAAAACTACTCAATACTCAATATTTATTTACTAACTTAACTATTTAATTCACTCTCAAACTCAACTGGCTTAACTATGGATAAAGACTAGTTAGTCTGCAGGCAGGACTCAAAGCAGAATTAATCAAATGAATGGATCAATGAATCAATCAATCAATTAATCAGTTCTCCTGGATTTCCTGGTAAGGAAGACAAGAAATGAGTTTTAGATGGAATGCGACAAACCTGAAAATGGATATCATTGGCCGCAATACCGAAGTTTAATTGGAAATAGACATTTGACATGTTTCTATATCTGATTCAATCTGATCTATGTTTCGACATTGTTTTAAAAAGCGTGTCTTCAAATCGGCAAGACGCTACTTCATATCAAAATTGCTACTGAAATGAAAATAAATAGCTTATTCTGTAAATAGAATATCGGAATCACTTTTATAGAAATAAAAAAATCGTTAGATGGAGTCGACATTTCCTATCTGACTACCCCTGAGAAGAAATAGCGAAATTACCTTAGGGTCAAAGTCTCTTTTAAAGTTCAGACATAATCTTAGTCAGATCATGTGAGGACCATGTAGATCCGTGTCTGAAATGGTATTTTGAGGAAAGAATCACACTTTGAGTGGACCTGTCCAGTCAGTGCAAGCATTTGTCAGTAATCGTGTAGCTCTCAACTCTGGACTTAGAAACTTAACGAACAAACTAGGCAAGAATTTGATCCAGTCAGTTCTTCTGAATTTAGTTGTGTAGGCAGATATTTATAACGTAAGACATGTCCAATTTTGTTGTATTCTAAGGCGTGACACATGTTTTTGAAGCCGTTTTGGTGTTCTTTCGATGTCACATATTTGTGCTGCCACTTGTATATGCTTTCCACAAGTGATTACATATATTTGCCGTCATCTTAACGACAGATATTAATGGATGAATCATGGAGTCAGATATTATTGCCGAGACTGCTGTCCGTAGTAATATATATTTATGGTCGTGACTGTACGCAAAAACAAATGACAATTCAAAAGCTCACGTCCCATACTCAAACAGCTAATGTTTTGCAAGAAGTCACGACTCACGACATTATTTCGTCACAAAGGGCCATAACAAGTGCGACTTGATATTAATACCTATATCTTTAAGAATCAATCTGCAGCTGAATATCAGTATTTTACATGAAGCGACTGCCTATCTGACCTCCACAACCCAGTTACTGGGTAACACCCCTTGGAAGACTGGTTGTTAGGCTGGTTTTAGAGTCACGCTGACCGCACGCTGACAGCCGAAACGTATGAACTTCTAGGAAGCATTTTAGAATAACGCGTAGCTATCAGCGCGTGCGTTTGTCAGCGCTGAGGGGTCAGCGGCCGCACGAGTCGCGCGTCGGCGCTGCGTAGCCATCGGCGCTGACCGCCGCACGCGCGCCTCTGTCTTCAGTGAGCGTTCTAATATCAAGCCGAGTGGACGCGTGAAGTCATGACGTATTTCGCATTTTTGTCCGTCTGTACTCCGCAGTGATCAGCACGATACTGAAACGTCTCGCGCTGAACCTCAGCGCTGACAAGCTACGCGCTGAGCTGTCAGCGCCGATGGTCAGCGTGACTCTAAAACTAGCTTTAGAGTCACGCTGACCGCACGCTGACCGTCAGCGCTGACAGCCGAAACGTATGAACTTCTTTCTAGGAAGCGTTTTAGAATAAAGGCTCGTACAGACTAGTGCGATATCGCGGGCGCGACGCGACACTAGTAGCAGAATTTCTTTGTCGGTGCCTGTCGCGCCCGCGATATCGCGCGAGTCTGTACGAGCCTTAACGCGTAGCTATCAGCACGTGCGTTTGTTAGCGCTGACGGGTCAGCGGCCGTAGGCATCGCGCGTCGGCGCTGCGTAACCGTCGGTGCTGACCGCCGCACGCGCGCCTCTGTCTTCAGTGTGCGTTCTAGTGTCGAGCCGAGCGGACGCCGTCAGCGTGAACAGTCATGACGCATTTCGCATTTTTGTGGGTCTTTACTCCACAGTGATCAGCACGATACTGAAACTTCTCGCGCTGAACCTCAGCGCTGACAAGCTACGCGCCGAGCTGTCAGTGCGGATGGTCAGCGTAACTCTAAAAACAGCGTTACACAGTTAGACTTTTGGGCTTCTGACTACCCGTAACGACTGTCAAAGATCTACGAATGATAGCCGGGAACAACAAAATACTAACTTCTACTAAACTAAACCTTCGTTCCACCCGTGTGGCTGTTATTATGTAGCCACGAGCCCGTCCTAGTACTAATATTATCGATACTAATATCATAATACAATTGTGTTAATCAGGCATGTGAATGATCTTAATCCTTTGAAGCTAATTACATGTTATTTACTCCTCAATCAACGACACTCCCTCAAGACTGATTATAAACATACGTCGCGCGTCGGTTTTGGCTATGAAGTACGCGGGCTTAGAAGTTAGTTTTGTGATCAACAAAAGTTTCTGTTGCTACCAGTTCTAACGATTCTATGATGATCTGAATTCTGAATTCATATTTTTTTTCCTGCACATGCCGTCAGAGTCCATGAAACCTAAAATTGTACCTTCAAATAGAAATTCCAAAGAGCACCTCCTGTTTTTGAGTCATATCCATTGGCGTCTTTAGTGTTAGCTATTGTTATTATTTTTGTTTAATTATGTAAGGTAATGCTCTAATTTATTTTTATAATCATGTATTTGAAGTTTTATATTTTATTTCGTAAAGTTGTAACCATGTGCCCAAGTGAAATTATATTGAATAATACGAGTATGTAGTTGTTAAACTGACTTTTGCCATTTGGCGCCAACTGATTGCCAGTTGGCGCCCACTAGCAGTCATTCTGTAGCCAACGTGTATAACCTCACTTGGGAACATGGCAGTAACACTCGCGGAGTGTAGATGTACATACTTGGTGTATTTGGAAAGTGTTATCAAGTGTAATATTGGTATTAAACGAATTGTAAAGCTATACTGACTTTGCTTTCTTTCCAACATAGTGGATTATATTAGTGGGGTTGCAATTGGCCGTTATATATTTGCCGTCTTCATTTGGCCAATATGTATTATAAAACATACAGGTTACCCCTCATTGCAAAGGTAATTCTGACAATTGTTACCGATAAAATACTGTTCATTTGTTGAGGCTTTATTCTGTCAAATCTCTTTGAGACCCCCTTCATTAATAAACACGAGTCCTCCCGCTAGTTTAAGGGCCCCAGAATCATGTAAATTAGCTCGCGAGCATTAATAGCGTCTCGATCGGGGCGTGCTCATGTGCTATGCTTACCGTGCTCAGTGGCCGTGCACGCTGAAGTAACACTCCAACCGTGAACTTACTTCATAACTTGTTCTGATTAACTTACTTCTTTTTAGTATTCTTGTAGTTAATAGGGGAGAGGTCGTTGTCGGATATAGAGCTCTTTGAGCTTAGTGACAAAAACCTCTCTAGTACAGTCAACCGCATATCAGTGGTAACGCTCGCACTACAAAAATCTTTCTTACTGCTACGACATAAAGGCGCTGTCAATGTCAAATTGTTACCACTGTTGAGCTGACTGGCTGACTGCGAATAGAATAGAATAGATGTTTATTTCCCTGGTTCATATGTTACATTATGTCCACAGGTCGGTGGTGTATTCGGCCTGTGGGTGTGTCAGCTACTTACAGTCTACCTATGTTTGTCTGAAAGAGATCTATATAAGTGTCGTGTAGTGTGTGCTGTGAGCTTGTTAGTGTGTACAGAATTAGTTTATATAAACTAATAATGTTTTTCTATATTGCCCTATCCTATTTACAGCTAATTATAATTTATGGGGACGTGGAGCGGTCGACTTTAATAGGCTGGCTGACTGTACCGAAGCCTATTAAAGTTATTATCATTTATAGTCGCCTAAAAGAGTTTATGTGATGAATCTTTGGGTTCGGGTCGGTGCATTTCAATCATTCATTCATTCATTCATTCATTCATTATACTTGTGCATAATATATATATATTTTAGTGTTATATTATATTGTATTTTGTATTTAATAGGGCCCTTCCCGGTCCGTCTATCGTCAACGCGAGCATGATTGAAATGCTTGTTGTTTCATCCAGCGCAATGTTAATGCTAACAGGCAATTGAGACCGCAATAACATTGAACGAAAAATAGTGTGCGGAAATTTCATAAAACTTGTTCCAGGAAATACGTGTTTTTGAGATAGCCTTACAAGTTTGTGAAATAAATGTGTGTTATTTAGAATATCCATTACATGTGCGATGTTTTTATGGAGATGTATTCTTTATTTTTACAATTTAAGAGTACATTATGAACGGCCAAAGTTAAGATAAAATGTGTGCAAAAAGCAGATTTTTGGAGGCTTATACTGAATTTGTTTCTCCAAATTTAATTTTTTTGCTTTCATAGAAACCTGCACATGATACTAATTAGTTCAAAATTTTCATTGAAAGACGTGTTCCAACGCCATAATCACGTACGAGCGTTTGTATGAAAATTATGACGGGTTGGCCGCTCTTAAGATTTGTCAAGTGTACCAAAATATAATATAGGTAACTTTTTTGAATTACCTACAAGTAAACGCCAACTATGCTTGATGCAGAATTGCAGATAAAGAAGAAGTCACGTTTTTTTGTGTCGGAGGTGCCTAAGAAGTTAAACTGGATACCTACCTACTTACCAGTTTCTCATATATATTGCAAGCAGTTCTATTTTCTAAGCACCTCACCCCAAAAAAGACGAAAAGAAACCAGCAACTTGCAAATAAAACTTTTTACACTAACTTGAGCGTAAAAATTGTAAGCGACTTGCATCACAACATCGTCAGGGAGTCTATTACAGAGTACATCATTTTAAAACTAATTTCAAGTTTGCTTTACTCCTGAATAATGCGGGGTAAACATGGCGACAGGTGGGGTAAAGTAAAAGTCAAACTGGGTAAAATTATGCGTCGGTAAATATGTCACTCGGGGAGGAAGTTACGCGTTATTAGGCACAGCTTGTTTATTTTTTATCAGTTAATATTGCAAATGGAGCATGGGTAGCCAAAAGCTCAGTAATATAATAATGACATGCATCAGTTTTTCTAAACAGGTTTACTTTTGGTCATATGCAGGGTCAAATTAAATTAGCTAGCGAAACTCCGCAGATACGATGGGCATTGATATCTAAACACGATAAAAAAAATATATATGGCTAGTTTTTTTTTGGGTCAACTATCGCTGGTTGGTACTTCAAAAATGAGTTGAGAAAATCAGTTTTTCTTTGTTTTATCGTGTTAAGATATGGATAGGGTCACGGGTTTTTACTACACTTTTAGTAAAATATGCTGTTGCATGTGATAGATAGATAAAAAAAAAGACGTGTGGCACTCGGGGACTGCCGCGGTAAAGCTATTGCATAGCATTTTGTATCAACTTATGCAATTATAATTATTTATTTATTTTATTTATGCAGTATTTCTTTTTCTTTGATATATATTTTTTTTTTTCGTTACGGAATTTCTGGATTCGGTCCCCGCGCTCAAGGCCCGCGATAGAAGCTATGCAATAGCTTAAAAACAAAATAAATAAGTGCTGAACGTCGTAAAAGTGTATAACTACGTAAACAAAGTCAAATACTATTCAAATATAAGCATAATAACAACTTTAAAATAGACGAAAGTGTTGAACCTAAAGTAATTTTAAATAAAAAAAGAGTGACAAACTGTTTTGACAGCGAAAAAATTCCATGTACATGAGTCATTTCCAACCGTCTAGTCAAGTTAAAAAATTGTTCAACTGGAATGGTATCAACTATTTGGCAAGCTTTAATTAAGTCATTGTAGCCTTGCGGTGCAACAGGGGAACTGAATGTACTAGTAATCGACTGGTCGTGAGTTCGAACCCCACTATCAACAATCACTTTTTGTGAAGATCATAATTTTATAAACTAATATTTATAAGAATAATATACGCAGTACACAGAAAAAAGAACTGCCAGAAATTATTAGATCACTAAGAGGGTACTGGTGTAGTAAAACCGTCGGAGTGGGGAGCGTGAGGTTTTTTCGTTACGGAATTTCTGGATTCGGTCCCCGCGCTCAAGGCCCGCGATAGAAGCTATGCAATAGCTTAAAAATTTATTCAGTGCACACAATAGACATCGCGCAACATACAAAAGCACCATTAAAAATATAAAACCAGATGAATATTTATATAAAAAACAAGGTCCCAACCAATATACAAAAATAAAAAACATACTTAAAGAAATAGAGTGACACTATGACATAATTCAAATCAATGATCAAATATACCACAGAGTACATTTATATATAGGAGGAGGTGCGGTGTGCGTCTCAAGGTTGCACCAAATGGGAGTCCAGCTCAGCATGTATCAGGAAAATAAACCTGACGCTGATATTCTGCTGGATCCGGAGGCATGTGGAAATGTGGTCCAGTAGACTCATTAGTTACAAATATTCCTATTAAGCCACCTAAGCTATCATACTTTATAGTTCCAATTATAAAGAAGACTAGAAAATCCTTTGGCCATCCCGGACATACATCACGCGCCGTCCGGGACCTCTGCGGGACAGTCCCATTGTTTTCCGGGATTTCCGCCGAGTCCTGGTAATACCCAACATTAGTTTGGATTCTAAACGGACATATTACTGTACTTTGTGACTTTTCTTTGTATTTCCTACTATTAGTATTAATGTGTGTTATTAAATGCTTCCCCAGAGGTGAAATGAATGGTGGTTTTTGAAAATGTATGGGTAGTTTGAATCCACGGACCCAGTAAAGGGTGAAATGATCTCTTGGTCAAGGTTGAGAGGTTTGATGAAGATAAAATATGTTAATTTTAAATGGCTTTAGGGTTTAAAAGCAGGTACGCTATCGCATTGTTCTGCCTGCTTGGTATCTAATTACACCACTTAAACGCTGTGGTATGACCTACGTGTGACACGCGTTAAATTAGGCTGGGTTTACACGGCAATACACCGCACGTTTTTTACAATATTCGATTTAAATTTCGTATGGGCTGTTCACACGGTACATTTTTCTCCGTGTAAAAACGAATAGCCACAGTTTGATCGTGTACTATTATGTGCTACTGCAGACCGAATACGTTAGAAGTTCATTCAGTTTGCTTGACAAGTCCGGTGGATATTCGATAAACGTATTTAGGTATGTACGTGTTTTTGCAGTATAAACGAAGTGTGAAAGGGTCTATACTCAATGAATGCCACTACTTAAGGCTCCTACAAGCAGGTGTGACACAAAGGCACCGCTAATCGCGCGACACGTGGTGCCTTTGCGTCGCATTGTAAGCCTTTATAAGGTGACATTAACCACGCAAAAAAAAAAAAAAATTACCTGCAGTACGTGTGAACCTAGCCATAGGGTATATATTAAAAGAGTTGGGATAAAACCATTTTGATATTACGGGTTTCTTAATCATTCAATCAATCTGCCTAGCCTTTTCCCAACTATGTTGGGGTCGGCTTCCAGTCTAACCAGATGCAGCTGAATACCAGTATTTTACATGGAGCGACTGCCTATCTGACCTCCTCAACCCAGTAACTGGGTAACACGATACCCCTTGGTAAGACTGGCTGTCAGACTTTTGGGCTTCTGACGACCCGTAACGACTGTCAAAGATCCACGAATGACAGCCGGGACCCACAGCTTAACGTGCTTTCCGAGGCACGGAGGAGTCTCGGTATGTAAAGATGGTCACCCATCCACGGACCAACCCCGGCAAGCGTAGCTTAACCTGACGGATCGATCCGTGCGGCCGTTACTACTTAGCCACGAGCTCATTAATCAATATAATGTTAAAATAAAAAATATTAATTGAAATAGATAAGAAATCAATCCTAAGTTACAATGACCTGTTTCCGTAAGGAAGGTAAAGGGCCTACATATTTCGTGTAGCATTTGCGTAGCGTCTTCAATGCTACGGATTGCTACGCACGCATGTGCTACACAAAGTGCTACGCGATGCGAAAAAGATGCGCCTCCCTGATAGGTAATGGAGTCCAACCGAGATTGGATTTCATGGCATGATAATGCATTTTAGACCGAAAACGAATACGATTTTTTTGGAAAGAAGTTCTTTATTGCGACTTGCGGTACCTAAGAGAAATTTGGCAGAAATCGTCACGTTGCGAAAAACTGGTTTAAAGTGTCAAAAGCTTTTAATACAGAGCCATCTAGTATAAGTTTTTAGCAAGCAAAAAGAAGTCATACTAAATGGCTCTGTATTAAAAAACAAAACTTATGTCACTTGAAACCTGAGACCATACTAGATGGCTCTGTAATCTATTATTACATAATACACAGCGAAACGGTGTCTTTGTTACCTGTAAATTTAAATATAAATAGAAAAGTAAAAAT
Source organism: Dryobota labecula (assembly GCA_947523025.1). Taxonomy (NCBI): domain Eukaryota; kingdom Metazoa; phylum Arthropoda; class Insecta; order Lepidoptera; family Noctuidae; genus Dryobota; species Dryobota labecula. The sequence goes on along the minus strand of OX383284.1, from coordinate 28,650,036 downwards.
ATTGGTGTCCATTGTAGTACCACATCATTTGGACGTAGTTAAGCAGAAAGGACTCAACCTACATTGTGGTCAGGGATGAGTTATATATACCAAAGAGGTCCTAACGGTTAACGGAAGGTACCCAGCTACATGTGAGTTGGTTCCCAACATTAAAAAAACAACCTTCTCTTTGTAGAGTCAGGATATTTTTTGCTGAGTGAAAGAACCAACCGTTAGGACCTATTTGGTATATACAACTCTTCCCGGACCACAATGTGGGTTGAGTCCTTTCTGCTTACATACGTCCATTTATTCTTCTGCTATCGAGTATGCAACTATGCAACACACATAAATAATAACGGGTTATTAAACTGGCTAGCACACCATAATGACACATTTCCTACAACAGTTACTGTTCTTGCGCAATCATCAGCGTTTGATAATGTGTGGTGCTGGAACGTGGTTAACGATTTGCTGTAGAAGAACGATTCACCAACCGTCATTATTAGTACGTACAAGATTTTTACTAAATCATCTTATTTTATTACTAGCTGCTTACCGCGGCTTCGCCCGCGTGACTTTATCAAAAATAAAAGTAGCCTAAGTTACTTCTTATAAAATCAGTTATCTGCCAGTGAAAGTCCCGTCAAAATCGGTCTAGCCGTTTCGGAGATTAGCCGGAACAAACAGAAAGAACAAACGGAAAGACAAAAATATAAAAAAATGTTTTTTGTTGTTAGTACTGTATATAATTTCATTTGCATTTAGTACTCGTAAGAAGCTGTTATTTTGAAATTACAAACAGACACTTCCATTTTATTTATTTGTATAGATTTATACTCCGCAAATTGGATTTTCTAAAAACTGCACTTTTGGGAGCAGTTAATTTGTCACCAATCTGTTGCAGAAGATAGATAGATAGAATACTCTTTATTGGACACCATAAAAATTCTAATGCAATTCAATGCAATTCAATGTCCAATGTTTACTGATGGTCATAAAAAGACGATTAAATAAATTAGATACCTACATCACGGTCCAACTTTTAAGGATCTCTCGATCTAGAGCTAAACATGCTCCTCTAACTTCAAACTCACTCCTGCACCTTCGACCAACGCTTATAAACTTAATTTTGTAACAATTTTGTCTTTGTCATCCAAATAATATTATTAGATCATAAAAATCACAACTAATTCATTCATGTTGCAATAAATTTGCATGATTCCTACCCTCGTGCAGACCACGCATGTCATCCTATATAATCGGATTACAGAGGATTACTCGACGTTGAAAAGATGCATTTTGATATTGGAGTGGACTGCACAATAGCTTGGGATAGCTTGTAGCTGAGTTCCTGTTCATAATCAGGGGAGATTTTGCTAGAATGTAGGCAAAAAATAGGATGATATAGTGGAACTTTTGTTCTTTTCTAAACTTTACAGCCTAACAAGCCACAACGTTAAAGAAAAAAGTTATAGTCTTGTCAGACCTAGAAGAGACCTACTGATATTAATAAAAAACAATATTGTTTATTCTATCCGGAATTTCTCAGTAGCAAACCGGAGTCTGGATTGTACTCGGTTGATGGCAATAGGCCCTATTACATGGGACTTATTCAGATTCAGATTCATTTATTTACTGTAAAACATAGGTACATTATAAGTTCTTATTTGGTAATACATTGAGGGCGCTATGTTTTGCCTCTAGGGCGTACAAAAGTAGTAATACATGCAATATAATTAAAACAAGAAATTAATATAGATTATATGAACTACAAATAAACAAGTTCATAAATTAGGAAACTTAAACATAACTGGAGAAATGTGGGAGTACTATGGGGGACATCCGAATCGGTACACATTCAAAACAAAATCCCGTGCTCATGGATGTCCACATCTGTTTACCGCTCCTTTTTACGACGACCAATGAAAAAAAAAAAAAACTTTTGTTTAAATAAATTTCCTAGGCTCTGTTTCAATAATCACAGATGTCTGACCAACTCGGCTGGTTTTTTAACTTTTTTTTTAATTTACATTGATGCTGCAATATAGCGGCCGAGCGCTGCAAGCAAGAATAGTTCTTAAGGTGATCCGATTCGTATGTCCGTGATAGTACTATAGGTAGGACCTCTGCCTAATTTTTCAGGGAAACAAGCCGTGATGTTATGTTACGTTATGTTTATTTAGTCAAATAAATAAAAAATTGCTGTCATGCTAACGTATTTTGTTTATTGCCTTCTTAATAGCTTTAAACATAAGCTAAAACAACAGACCGTAATGTTCCAACAATGTACAAATGACATTGAGCAAAGTTATTGAACTGTATGTTTGCACATATGGCATGGCGCTGGCTATGCACACCTCTTCATGAAGAAAACTGTTGTAAAATATGCCTTCGTAACTCACTTTTACATATTTTTAAAGCAAATTATGAAAAGTTGTATTGCCCAAAGCCAGAGGGACCTTGTGGATCACGTAGAGGTAGGTAGTGAAACGTCAAAATGAATCGAAGTGGAGGGAAGGATTATTTGACAGTAATTGACTTTGTTTTCATGACACTTTTTTGAACGTAGACTAATTGCGTAAGGGCGTAACACACTTTATGGCGTTCTTTACGGGCAGTTTGTGGGTCTACTGTACGCGTAGGGCAAAAGATGCTCTTTTTTTTGGGTGGGAAATTATCAACTAACTTCTCCCGCTCTGGGCGGAGCGGGAGAGCGTGTCATACTTTTACTGACTAAAACCCACCCGTGTTCCTTCAGTTGCATGTGTGCCAGGGCCACGGTATCCCTTTCGGACAAACCCGCAACCCTGGCAGGCATCGGTCCTGGCGGACCCGTCAGTGCGTGCTGACATCTATTTGAGGCGCACGTCGAACACAACGCGCCGTCGACCTGGGCCTGGTCTTTACTGGATGGCGAGCTGCCCATAGCTCGCCGACCGCAAACCTGCGCCTACGGTGGCCGGGAATAGCCTATCGATTCTCGTCGCCCAGGGCGTCTCATATGGCGACTAGGGGCGTTAGAGCGCACAGACTGCCTTTCTCTCACGCGTTCCGCCTCCTCCTTCGCGAGCATTACTGCTTCGCAGATGGAGGTGATTGCCTGTCATGCACTCTCGCTCCGGACCATGGCCTGGACCTGGGCTGGATGCGAGAGAATGCCGCCGCCGATTGCCTACGTGAGGACACGGCGGGGCTCTGCCCAAACCGGGTAGACCTCCACCGTGTCCTTCGGGCGCAATAGATGCCCTGCGTGTGCAATATAATAATGGCTTCAGGGTGCTGTTGAGGTTGCCCTGGTTCTGCAGCGCGTCTAACATGTTTGTTGTAGCACGAACTGATGAGTTTAATGCCATTATGAAGAAGAAGATCGCATCCTTAATAAGCAGAATGAGGGCTAGCAGCGACAGTATTTTGAAAACCCTAGCTGAACAACACGATTCACCAATAATAAGACACGCTGTCCGGTTGCTAGTGCGGCAGGGATGAATAATTAATTGTGTGTGCTTCGTTGATAAATACTAACCCTTAGTTGATAAGTTCTTTGTACTAACCAGTGAGCCAATGTTGTCAAATTAAATTAAATATATCATTATTATTAATACTATCAATCACAATCTGAATGACTTTGAAGGATATTGCTAATCCATTGCTTCATATGTATGTTCGATAAATTTGTCTGCTCAACAATGTCAATAACGCAATGAATGTTGGTAAGCTGTCAAAATGCTACCCATTGCTGCTGTGTGTTACGAAATTACCCCGCTGGTTTCTGATGCTGTCAACAATTCGGTAATGACGATAGTGGTTTTCTTAATTAATGGGAGCCAGAAGAATTACTTTACTACCCTAGCACTTATACTCATACACCTTAGTTTGTTCATCATCCATTGAAAATGTCCCATACTTAAACATAAATCTTCCAATAAAAGGACTCGTTTAATTAAAATCCTCTATTCAGACCAGTTAGGATGATGCTGCATATCTCATCTGCTCAATGGAACCTATTAATCACGGCAACTAGATGGCTCAGCCAGTAGGCAAACTGTTGTTAGGCATTCATTTGAGAAACTTTGTAAAATGGATAAAGTTGGGTGCACACTGAACTTTATAACAAGAACAAAATAGTGACTTGTTTCGAATCTTGTTATACAATACCGTGAACATAAAAAAGTTGTTATACATAGATAATATTTTGCCCTTCACAAGAAAAGACTGCTTTGACGAGAATTCTCAATTTCAACTGTTTTTCCTACTTCGGTTGAACTGTCCCTGTTGAACTCAACTCTATCTTCTTTGAGACCACCAAAAATGCTTGTTTCTTTTGATATGGCAAGAGGATTTTTTTTTTATGGAAGAGGAATCCTCTTGCCATATCAAAAGAAACAAGCATTTTTCTGGCAAGAATGAATAGAAAAACTTGTTCCTATTATAATCGATTGGTAAGTTTAAGTAGTCATCTTCTTGGACGATGCGTAAGTAGGTACTTAGGTAGGGCCGATAAAGTGTACATACCCTGGACTGTCACTGGCCAGCCCTGCTACCGCCCATTAACGACACAACACTACAAATAGGTACGCTCTTGTCGATATCGACAAGAGCTACCTATTTAAAAAATCAAAACCATTTAAGTATTTATAAAATAAAATGAAACATTTGCATTTCTAATATAAACTAGCTGCTGCCGGCGGCTTCGCCCGCGCTGCCAGTGAATGTCCCGTCAAAATCGGCCTAGTCGTTTTGGAGATTAGCCGGGACAAACAGACATTTTTTTTTTAAATTGCTATAAGTACCTACGTGTGTACTTTTATATGTATTTAGTAAAAACCTGTTATTTTGAAATTACAAACAGACATTTTAATTTTATTTATTTGTATAGATAACGGTAATTGCTAGTCATTTAGTTTCGCGATAGTACCTACGTAATTCTTCAACGGTAATGTGATAATGTCGTTCACCTCAGCTCGTGTAATTTAATGCAAATTCTAACCACTTCTGTATATCCAGTAGTAAATAATTTACATGTTAACTGGTTTCTAATAGGATTTTTTTTACCGTCTTTCTTTTATTGAATTTCTAATTATTTTGTTTCGGAAATTAGTGAAAAAACTCGTTTTTTGTTAGAAAACTTTAATTTCATGTCTTGGCACGTTTTGCATATTAAGTAATTAATAGCACGATAGTCTAGTTTAATAGATAATTTGGTGGATTATGAACTTGACAATTTTAAAAGTAGTGTGTTTAGACTTTTCGTATAAAACTGGAGCCCTTTCGATATACATACTTAATGTATACCTAATACCTATATTTATATCGATCGACACAATAGGGTATCTCGATTAATAAATAAATGTGTGTTTTTCTATTATTTTAGTAGTTAAAAGAAAGAAAAGAAAGAAAAAGTATTTATTGGGACTCATACAGGAAGTTCACATTTTAAACTAAACACACTCATAGTAACACAAATAAAAACAAAAGTAAAATGAAAACAAAACCTGTACGGGGCCAAAAGGCTCCTATCTCAGCATGATGCTGCGACATTTAAAAATAAGTGTCGCAGCGCTGGTATTCCGATAGGGCCCGCTGTGATGTCACGAACAGATACAGAAATAAAAGTAAAATAAAAAATTATTAAAGTATATATATATATATTTAAAATAAAAATCATTGTAATCCGCGTCAGCACCCGACGTCATCATTAGGTATCGTCATCACTCTGTACATACTAACTAGAAACGATTGTTTGAATCTTTGAAACATACTTACGGAAATAAAATCATTTACCATTTCTGCATCTTTTTCACAGTTTTCCTTACCATTATTAATTTTATGCCCCTTAAAGTGCTTCCCTAATGCCCCATTATAGGGTCAAATATTAATAATCTCGGTGTATCGCCGCCCTAGACAATATTTTCGGCTTCGTACGTGACGTCGCATGAAAATGACGCATGTAAACGTTTTGTGCCCTCTGTTTGTGCTTACCCTTCGCGATTTAGCGTTATAATAAATTTTATTAACACACTTTTGTAAGTAAACGACCTGTTTAAGGAAATTCAGAAGAACGTTTTGGGAAAATTCGTTACACATTGTTAATCTTTACTTAAAATGGAATGAGCGAAATTCTATAAAGTTGAGATAATACTAATTTATTATCATTGAATGCAGTAAATATTTCCATGTTATTATTATAAAGTATTGTGTTTAGAGATTATTCAATTCATTTTGGTGCAATTACCAAAACAAAAAAAAAACAAATTAACATTAAATAGAGTTTTTGTTTTAACACGGATGCTTTAAGGCTCTCGCAGACCTACGCGACGCGACACCCGACTGACGCAACTCTACTAGAACAATTTCTAAGATTATATTATGTGTGCTCTAAGTAAACATAAAGGAAATTGTTCTACCAGAATCGCGTCACACCGTCTTCACGTCGCGCCTGTCTGCGGGGGCCTTTAAATAACTAAATACCCATTTGAAAGACGCGTGAAGGACAGTTTTTATACAGTTGACTTATAAACGAAGATATTTCAAGTGGAACATACCTACATACCTACTGGTATATTAACAAGAAACACTAGGTACGACTTTTTCTGCAATTACGAGGATTTGAAACCAAAGTTCACCTCATTGTGAGGACTTTAGTTTGCTGAGAAAATGGCAGGTTACCTAGGCAAACGATAAAGACAATTTATTAAATTCGTTCCTACAAAATTTCCCATTATTTTGTGTAAAATAACATCATAACATAACATCACGCCTTGTTTCCCCGAAAGGTTAGGCAGAGGTGTACTCATAGTAGGAACATCCACATTTCGCCAGTTATGTTGAAGTCCCATGTAATAGGGGTCGAGTCTATCTATTGCCATCAACCGGGCACAAATCCAGACTCTGGGTTGCGACTGAGAAATTCCTTATGGAAATACCCAATAACACTTTTCCCGACTTGGGAATCGAACCCAGATCCTCATGCTTAGCAGGAGCGCTTGCGACCACTAGACTAATGAGGCAGTTTTGTGTAAATTATTATTTACTAGCTGCGCCCCGCTGTGTTACTCGCGAACATTACATTCTTTCGGGATAAAAATCCAGTGTGTCAGCTACGTCTCTACTAAATTTTATCAAAATTGGTCCAGCCATTTGAGCGTGAAGAGACAAACATATACAAACACTCACAAAATTTCGCCTTTATAATATTAGTGTGATAGTGTGATATTATAGTGTGACTATGCCAAACCAATAGGTATACATTCCCTGGTACGTTGACTGCTTTTTTCTACGAAAAGTTCATGAACCTAAAAGGTATATTGATCGACGATTTTATATTTCTAGGAAAAATCTTGCCGTCGGTAGTCACACTGTAAAGGTACGCAGAATATTGTTACTGTGCTGGGTTTGTAATTAATTTCAAACAAAAAAATCTGATCTGCCCAGCCCAGCCTTTTCCTAACTATATTGGGGTCAGCTTCCAGTCTAACCAGATGTAGCTGAATACCAGTATTTTACATGGAGCGACTGCCTATCTGACCTCCACAACCCAGTTACCTACTGGGTAACACTATACCTCATAGTAAGACTGGTTGTCAGACTTTCGGGCTTCAGACGACTCGTAACGACTGTCGAAGATCTACGAATTACAGCCGGGGCTTAACGTGCTTTCCGAGCACAGAACATATATACTCTAGTGAGAAGAAAATATTTTCGAGGCACGGAGGAATCGCGGTATGTAAAGATGGTCACCACAGACCAACCTCGGCAAGCGTAGTGTCAATCCCTAGCATTAGCCGACCTGTATCAGGTAGTGCGTTATGGTACTAAAACATTTTCAAAAGTTTGGTAAACCTACTTCTGTTGATACCAAAATATTTCAAACTAGCGTCTTCCGCGACTTTGTTCATGTGAAATTTCTTGTTTCCCCGTTTCCCACTCGAGATATTATCAAAAAAGCCGTTCTAATTAATAATGTATGAGAAAATGAATTTCCTTCTTAATTTTTATTTTCGTGAATTTTTTAATAGTTATTCTGCTATTTGGGACGGAGACAAATCCAACAAATCGAAGATCATAAAAATCGGTCCAGCCGTTCTTGAGTTATAAATGGTGTAAAAAACCCGACTTTGTTTTATATATTAGATTGTCCCCCCTAATGCGTTTGACATTGATAGCATAACTTTCAATGTAGCACACCTTATCTTTACCGAACATCAAAAAATTGGAAAAGTTATACAATTTACCTTCTGAAAACAGAGCACCAGGCAATAATACTTAGGTATGGGGGTTATGTTAAATTACAGGAAATCATTACACGGTACATTGGCCCAGAATTTTCCTGTTTTTCATGAAGATAATTATAATTTATTATGGATACATAGGTACTTATTATTTGATGAAATTATAATGATAATTTAGACTATGGGCACTTTTCAGTGTTCAGCTGATAGTAGTCTTGATAATGAAAGTATAATTACACACCTATAGATTTTTATCTCTCATGTAAAATTTTCAGCGTTTTCAAGGCTGAAATTTAAAAATTGCTGTGGTGTTTTGAACTTTTGATGTAGAAATGTAAATTAAAAAGTACCTTACTGATAATAGCTTCAATTATTCATCTAGCTTCAACTTTCTGACTAACTGACCGACTCTTTGACAATTCAAAAGTGCCTGTAAATGGTTTAATTGAAATAAATGCTTGTTGTTTTGAATATTATAACAAAAAACATTATTTTGCAGATGTCTTTGAAATCTCGGGATCCTGGGGTCCCGGACCTTAGGAAGGCGTACGAGGGGCCGAAGCCAACTGGCAGAGGCTCGTTAGAAGTTTTTATTTAAATGAGGCACCAACCGATGATTATCCCCGTACGCACTATGCAAGTGCACCCAAGAACAACCCCCGGTTGGTGTAGGACTATTGTAGGATATGGAAACAAATATATTGGATTATGAGTTTGGGTGGCTTAAGTGAACTGGTTATTTAAGACTATGAAAAGACTGGCCCCTGCTTGACCAATAATAACAAAAAATATTATTATTATTGGTCGTCTCTAAGGTATTTGCCATTAACTGATTTACATGTCTACATAAATTATAGATAGATTCAAATAAATACACTTAGAAGAATTTGCCTATAAAAATAATAATAATAATATAATTCCTAACTCTAGACCGCCACGCTACGATTGAATCCAAATAAACTGAATCAAATCTAGATTGGTCTAATAAAACAATCAGGAACATAATGGAAAACGACGTGTGTCTATTCCGGTTAATACGGACCGTCCGTCGGCCGTCCGTCACCGTCCGGTGCCGGATACGAATCGGAACGTCATGAAACTTTAATCCTTGGCCGGCTAGCTCGACCAGTTATTTCTGTATGACTATTTTTGAAAATCGGTATTGGTAACAGAAAATTGATTTGATTTTTACTATATGTATTTACAATTATGTCAAAATCAAATCATGTTATGTCATGGATTATCAATGGTCGGAATAGGTAGAGTTTATTTACCTAAACTTCGAGGGAGGAAGTAACATAGAGTGGATAATAACATTTTTATCGCAAAATAAATTCTTGAAAAATTGACTGGTTATTGTGTGTATATTATATACACACAATAACCAGTCAATTTTTCAAGAATTTATTTTCCTATAATATGTAAAACAAAGCTCTTTAATTCAATAGTTTTAGTACGGAACCCTAAAAAATGTTATACTTAGAAGATTCTTCAAATCAATAATTTGTAACTATAAATAAAGTCCAATAAATAATAATTTATGGTTTTGAAATCCCGGGTTTTAAACGTCATTATAATTATTCCAGGATTTTAGAGGAGGTATTATCCACTCTATGTATTTTCCTCGATGTTTAGGTAAATAAACTCTACCTATTCCGATCTCTGGGGATTATAGTTGATTTTAACACTTTACGGGACACCAGACACCCCCAGAGGTACTTCTATCAATATTTATTTATTTATTCAACTAAAACACAAATTATCAATAAAAATATATATATATATATATATATAATCGTTTATTTATAAAACTTCTATTGTGTCTCGTTCAATGTCCTATATCCGATTAATTATTGTGTTTGATCAACGAGACCCTTGCAGCAGTTGAAGAATGGTCAATCGGAATTCATAGAATTAAATTGTTTTTTAATTTTATTTTTATAATTATGATAGGTACTTACCTTTTAATATATTTTTTAAGGGTTCCGTACCTCAAAAGAAAAAGACGGAACCCTTAAAGGATCACTCGGGGTGTCTGTCTGTCTGTCCGTCTGAGCCAATTTGCTCCGAATCTACTAGGCCGATTAGATTGAAATTTGGTATACATAATATGAACTTGTATGACCCAAAAACGAACGTGTAACGTAAATAAATGAATTATGAATGGGGGTCACTATTGCGGAACAAACAAGAAAAAAAAATTGCAAACTGTACCGTGTGACATATCAAATGTATTATAAGTAAGGCTTATTGTAAGGATTTCAGATATTTTTTTGTAATTTTAAAATAGATACTTTTAAAATTATTTAAGAAAATAGATGAAAATTAACTATTCCCCCTTATCTCCGAAACAATTGAGTATAAAAAATAGAAAAAAAAAAAAAAAATACAGAAAATAGTTTTTTACTTATAGATTACAGGAAAACCTACAAGAAGTCTATGGTCTTAAAATAACATGGTAAATCTCTCAATATTGTGCGTACAAACTTACATTGACTTCCGAAAATAAAGTTATTTTTCACTTTATAGTGCTTTTTTGGAAGTCGGTTGTTTTTTTGTGTAAAAGGTTTTTTGTTTTTCCCTTTTTGGTTATGGTATCTACCCCACACCAATTCGTATACCACTACTTGCTATGTAAACAACAGTGATAGGAAGTATTATAACACCAAGATACTCAAAGAGTTTTTGAGTTAGCTTCGTTATTACGTATTTAATCTAAAATACGTAATAACGAAGCTAACTCAAAAACTATCTATATGGGACCACCTCGGAAGTAGGAATACGATTTCAAAAACAAAAAAAAAAATCGTTTCACGATTTATTGAGAAATCGGTGGAAATACATTAAAAAAAAAACATACATATAGTCGAACATAGAACCTCTTCTTTTTTCGAAGTCGGTTAATAAATGGAAGAAACTACTCTTCATCGATAGAGTATCAGGCCCAGGGCACAGGGGGAATTATTAGCATTGAAGTAGCAATTTTCTTCTGTATTCGAGTTGACCAAGTGAAACATTTCAGACTGTTTCTGATGACATAAGTACCTATTGGTGTTACGGAACGACTCGTTCACGTGCACTGAAGACTCTGAAAGGTATTGTTTATTAAGAATGTAAATTAAATCAATTATGTTGCTAAATGCTACATGTTTCATTGTTTCTGGCCTGGCATAATTAGCCTTAACGAGTTATGAGTATGACGTACGTTGTCTGCAAAACATTGATACCTCTGTGAAAATTATGCATCCTCCCTCATACAAGTTTTTTCACATTATCATTAAATTAAACATAATATTTAAATGACGTCTGACGTTAGTTGAATGTGTTTTAATTAAGAAAAAATATCCTCTTTTGAATCCTCAATCTACATCTTTGTTAATCGACGCAGTAAACATAAGTTTAATTAAGTAGGTAATTATCAGAGATCGGAATAGGTAGAGTTTATTTACCTAAACTTCAAGGAACATAAATAGAGTGGATATACCTCCTCCAAAATCCCGGAATAATTATAATGACGTTTAAATCCCTGGAATTAAAAACCACGAATTATTTATTGGATGTTATTTATAGTATAGTTACAAATTATTGATTTGAAGAATCATTTATAATTTTTTTTAGGGTTCCGTACTAAGACTATTAAATTAAAGAGCTTTGTTTTACATACTATTAAAGAAAATAAATTCTTGAAAAGTTGGCTGGTTATTGTGGCGATAAATAGGGTTTTATCCACTCTGATACTTCCTGCCTCGAAGGTTAGTTAAATAAACTCTACCTATTCCGATCTCTGGTAATTATGTTTCAACAAGTATGTTCATTTGTCACCAGGTATGGTGGTGAACGGGTTCGTGAATGTGGTGATCACCACTATTGAGAAGAGGTTCGGTCTGAGGTCAATGCAGACGGGAGTTATCGCTGGAGGGTGAGTTACTTATTATTCGTGGTGGTTCAGTGTAACTAGATGGATTTGTGGAATTTCCCATCAAAATCCTTTCCTTTAACAGTTTAAGGGGGAAGCGATATTATGGTAGCAATTTTCAGGTCAGTGGCAGGTTGTATGTTGATCAAAATATGATTTGCGACCGTAACAAGTATGTATTTACAGAATTACCAGCTGACCTGACAGACTTCGTTCTGTCAAAACCTATAGTATAAACTCCACTACTCTACCCTACCCTAGCTACTTACCTACCTACCTACCTACCTACCTACTTACCCTACCCTACCCTATCTACCTACCCTACCCGACCCTACCCTACCCGACCCTACCCTACCCTTCCCTACCTACCTACCTTCCCTATCCTACCCTACCCTACACTACCCTACCTACCTACCTACCTACCTACCCTACCCTACCGTACCTACCTACCTGCCTACCCTACCCTATCCTACCTACCTACCTACCCTACCCTACCCTACACTACCCTACCTACCTACCTACCTTACCCTACCCTACCCTACACTACACTACTCTACCTACCTACCTACCTACCTTACCCTACCCTACCCTACCCTACCCTACCCTACCCTACCCTACCTACCTACCAAAAACTTTAAAAAAATTGGATACCTAGTAGCCGGTTCTCAAACCTGTTTTCAAATTTCATAAAAACCGGTCAAGCTGTTTCGGAGGAATAAGGTAACTAACATTGTGACATGAGAATTTTATATAAAAGATAATCATAAGAATCAGCAATACAAGTCCTTAACACGTTCACTGTCGTCAAAGTAGACACAATAGTTAAACAATCAACCTGAACCATAATGTGATTCAAGGGACAGGAAACATAAGTTAGAATTGGGCTCCAGAATTACACTCAAATGTCATTCAATAAGGTCACTTGGTCTTAGACAGTTGTATTGATGATTGTATTAATTATATTTCTGTAAATACATACCAGTTACGATCGCGAATCATATTTTGATCAACATACAACCCAGTGGCGGATTTACACATTTGCCGCCACTCTACAATTCGATACCCTAGTTCACAATCATATTTATGTATTACATTTTTTTTTGTCAATGAAATTGCAACTTTATGATTTCTGCACGTCCTAATTACATCAGCTTTTTCCCGTTATTAGTATGATTGTGTTGTGAACTAAGCGATGGATGTGTTAGTTCCTAGGTTATTTTTACAAGCCACGTTTTAGTGAAGATTACACAAGTAATAGTTTTTGGGTATATTTCTGAGCTAAGAAAAGTGCAATCCTAGACTATTCAATATGGCAGGCTAAAAAAAGGATCGAATTCCGCTAACAGTTCCAAAATCATACAATAGTTTCCGTTATGCGGATCACCTTTTTTTTTCTCTGAAAGCGAGGCCTCTTGAACACAGTGGATCACTACGTCAACAACTTTCTTCAGAACATTTCCCCAATTAATTTCTTCATCAATCTGGACCTGCAGTAAATTGTCTTTAATAATGGTTTTTTAATTGATTTTTGGAAGACAAAAAAAAAGAAAAAAAATATTTTGAGCAAAATTTGCCGCCCCCTAAAATCTGCCGCCCTAGGCTCCAGCCTACTCAGCCTGGTGGTAAATCCGCCACTGATAGGTACAACCTAAAACTGATCTGTATATTGCAAAAGAACCTAAGAAAATTATAATTTCGCGGGCTTCCCTGACGTGTTCGCCTTAACTTATCGTAATTTCTGTCTCCAATATCCATGTCTGATTATTTTTTTCTGGGATGAATGCTTGAATCCTATCACTAGGATTTGCCGAGCATTATTAACTAGGCGCGTTTCTGGTTAGTCGCTCGCTACTGTAGATCCTGACTATTCCTGACTTACAGGAGTTGCAGTGGCTGGGAATAGTGTGTGATGTCATACTACGCGTACCTAACTTAAACTGATATCACCATCGAAACTGAACGCGATCAGCACATCTAAACTGCGTTCAAGAGCTGAACTGAACTCGGCTTAGATATGCTGATCGCGTTCAATTTCATTGCTGAATTTCGCGCTTAGAGACGGCTCAGCCTTTGCAGCTTTGGTGTATATCTCGAACTTTTTTCGATAGCTGCAGGAACCTATGGTTTTCCTTTTTTGTTCGTAAATCATCATCTTTGTTCCAGCTACGACATGGCTTCCTTCGCGTGCCTAGCACCGGTGACGTACCTCGGCGGCCGCTCCGGCTCTTCCAAGCCTCGCTGGCTAGGTCTGGGGGTACTCCTCATGGGGACTGGCTCCCTGCTGTTCGCGCTGCCACATTTCCTGGTGCCTAACTATAAGATAGCTGGCAATGAGGCTGCTGATCTTTGTACGCCTAATAGGACGGTGAGTTGGTTTTACCTGTGTTTTTGGAAAGAAGTTACTTATCGAACGTTATACTCTGCGAACACACTAAGCGAAGGAGAGACAGTCCAAAAAAAAAAAAAAAAAAAAAACAGCTCAATCGGAACCCGAGAAGTGGGTCAAATTGAAATTGCAAGATTTCATTACAGGCACTGGGACAGGTGAAATTAAATAAAATATTGTAAAAAGTGTAACATTGACCGCCACGACACTTTTGCGATAATACCTAGTAGGTATGTTTTTTTTTTTAATTTGTTATCTTCTCTCAAACGTTGTTAATTGTGCTTGTTATTAAATACATAATAATTATATACAGCGAAAGGAACTTCGTTCCAACTGGCCCCCACGACACCCCGTCTTTCCTGACTTTTTTTATTTTTTAGATGTTTTTGTCGTCTTCTCATTTTAGTTGTGGATCAATCCCAATTTATACGTTCGCAGAAATATTTTACTTAAAGTTCTATAACATATTTAAAATTCATTTGCTGTTAATTCTCATGCCCATGGCTCCTGTCAATGGCTGTCCTAAGAACAACAACAAATCATAAGGTAAAGTTGGAATTAATAAAGGGTCCGTAACCCTTAACTACCTACTTGAAATCATAGACCAACAAAACTCACTGGAACTAAACTTCAAATTAATTAAGATCCTAACTAACTACTTAGATTAAGTTTAGAGTAGTAATAACAGTCCATTTCCAATCAAAACTTAGCTGCTCAAATGTTCATTCAATTTTACGTTCACCGTTCAACGCAAACTTTAGTCTCTTGTCTATGGATCCTAAATCTGAATGAATGAACTTGAATGTGGGCGGGCACAGGCGCGGTGCATTCAGCCAGCCGATCGACAATGTGCGGCCTTCATCATACAATGCAACCGATCTCTGTGATTAATCGGATTGAGTCACCATCCATATCTGCCTGAAAATGTCGTCTGAACAACGGGTAGGCCGCTGTATGCTTTAACATGATTATAGTTTGTTTTCATTGAGTTTTTACCCGACTACGGTCAAGATAAAGGAGGGTTATGATTTTGTCAGACTATGTATGAATGTTCAACCTGTTCCCTCATAAAATAACCCCTCATAACTCCTAAACCTAAACTACTCGTATTTTGACAAACGAGGTATCGTTGGAAGCGTCATTTTTTAATGGATAAACTCAAAAAATACTTGACCGATTTGAAAAATTATTTCACCTATTATAGAAAGCTACCTACATTAAGACTGCACCGAGCGCACAGGGGCGCCCTCATCTTTATTTCGGTGATTTATATTATTTTAGAAATTGTTATGTTTTATTGTAATTATTAAAATGGGGCGGAAAATAGTGGCCACTAAGGCCACTATTTTCCGTTTTAATGATTACAATAAAACATAACAATTTAAAACTTCTGTTTGTAGTAATAATAACGTATAGTCTTGTGAAGCACAACTTGACGGGCTTATTTTCTGCATTTTCATTCTAAAATAAAAGAAATCACCAAAATAACGATGAGGGCGCTACTGTGCACTCGGCGCAGTCTTAACAGCGGGCTGAGGTAAAAAATTAAATTTAAAAAATAATAATAAATAATTTAATTAAATTTTTAATTAAATTTGAAAATTAAATTTTCTTACGTTTTTTTTTTTTTAATTTGCAGGTCAGTGTCAGATTCTATGTTGGTCAAAAATACGATTCGCCACCGTAACAAATTGTCAAATTTCCAACAAAAAAAAAAAGCCGGATTCTAACTTTTGATTTCGGCAGTACCACTGAACCGAATTTAAAGTTTTAGATGCTCATTCGGCGCAGAATTTAACCTTCTTTAATATTGAAACAATTACATTTTCTATCGGACGTACCGTTTTCGAGCTACAAGCAAAAAACTGAAAAAAGAGCGAAAATTTCGCTCCCAAAAGTTATGCACACCTCCTGGGATTGCGCAAACTTGGATTATACGCATTTAGGACACATTTGGTCCTAAATGCGTGTATGTAATAAAACGATTTCCAGCTTACTGGAAATTAATTCTTCAAAACGCTTGTTATGGATCTAATTTGCAAATAAACTATTCTATTCTATTCTATTCTATTCTAATTTGATTGGCCTATTGATGATTTTAATGGGTATAATTCTGTAAATACATATTTGTTACGGTCACGAATCATGTTTAGCTTATTGGGTTTATTTATAAACGCTGGTTAAAGTTAATTAATGATTAGCGACTATTTAACCATACATTTTTGACGTTTGAACGTAACTTTAAGCAACGTTTATGAATAAACCCCTAAATGATCAAACGTTTTTGTCGCAAGTACTTGGTTTTAGTTTTCACTTTCTTTTTATCAACATAATATTATGTTTATGAAAGTGGAAGATGATGAAAAAGATGGTTACCGTAGTCCCTCAGGCCCGTTGTACACACACGTTTTTCTTGCCGTGAAAAACTACGGTCTTAACGTGATAAACTACGGTTGATTCGTCGTATGTAGGCACGGTCGTCAGTGTTGTATGGAACTCTAAGGAAGCTTGTTAACAGACGGCGGTACTACGGCACGCCGTCGCCGTAGCGCATAATTTTCTTTTTTTTAGCTCACACGATTTTTCTACGGCCCCGTTAACACGCCGTACCGTAACGAAACCGTGCCGTGTATAACGGGCTTTACCCTATAAAGCCGGTTGTAAAATAATATCCTTTGAATCAAAACTGGCACTATTGAGTCTGCATACAATGTTCCGACAGCAGCCGGTGCCAAATAAATTGTTAATCGAACACGAAAACCCTATAACGCACTCTAATTATGCAAACTTCCAGACGGGTTTTCAATACGCAGAAATGCAGCTCAAATATAGTTCCCAATATTCAAGTTTATTTCCCCTTATTTACCTGCTGAAAAACTAAAGCAAGCTTGTGTTTATTTATACTTGTCTTTTGGCTTCCGATCACTCTTGGTGGTAGGTAGGTCTAGCTAGGTACGTAGATCTACCTAACTTTTAAAAATTACGATTCAAGATTTGATATTAATATCGAATTCATCTTTTATGATGTTATTTATTTAGTTAGAGTAGATACCTAATCCATTAAATTACTTAAGTACTTGTGATTTGAACGTAAGGTACACAGAACTACTCTAGCTAAAACGGTGATTTTTTAATTACTTTTTCTATTACAGGATGTCAAATTTATACAAATAAATAAAATTGAAGTGTCCGTTTGTAATGTCTGTCAAAATAACAGTTTTTTACTAAATGTAATTGAAAAATGAATAGCCCATCAATCATTGCTCATGATACTGTTAATAACATATCCCGTTTTTTTTGTAGCCTAAGTCCTTCTCCACCATACCCCAGGCTATATCTATGCCAAATTTCATGACGATCGGTTCAACGGTTTAGGCGTGAAAACTTAACATACAGACAGACAGAGTTACTTTCACATTTGTAATATTAGTATGGATTAGTTTATTAGTATTAGTATGGATAAGCCACGCGGGCGAATACTAGCAGCAGCTAGTCTTACATAAAAATTCAAAACGAACTTTAAAAGCTTAATCTCAGGGCGTTAGCTAATTATAGATAGATAGCTTAACATAACATCACGTCTGTCTTCCCCGAAGGTATAGGCAGAGGTGTACCTATAGTAGCACCCACACTTCGCTAGCTATGTTTAAGTCCCAGCATATAATAGAGGGCGAGCTTATTGCCTTCAACCGTGCACAAATCCGGACCCCGTGCTGCTACTGAGAAATTCCAGATGGAAAATCCAAATATCACTTTACCTGACCCAGGAATCGAACCCTCACGCTCGGCAGTAGAGCTTGCGACCACTAGACCAACGAGGCAGTCAGTTGAGGCAGTTAGATAAATGTAGATATTTCAAAAGCTTGACACAATGGGCACTCTTACCTATCGCTAAAAACGAACTTTTATAGACTTTTAAACGCTATTAGCCCCATCCTCTAAGAACCCTGTTTATGAAGCTTTTATCTATGTTCCCTAAAAGTATGTTAAATTTCAGTTGACAGACAGTTGCGACGGCAACATGCCTTCAGAGGGCGGCGCGTGGGCCGTTGCAGTGTTCGTGTTCGCGCAGCTGCTGCACGGCGCGGGCGCCACGCCCCTCTTCACGCTCGGCGTCACCTACATCGACGAGAACGTGTCCAAGAAGATGTCTTCCGTTTATTTGGGTAAGTCTTGAGTCAGAGGGACCCTAGTTTTGGATAACTTCCACACACAGAGCGGCGCGTCGCGTTTCCATACTCTGTGTTTCCACAAGTCTTTCTAATGTGCTATAAAGAGGAATGAGGAACAGGGTGTTAAGATCCTCATTGAAAAGGGAGGATCCCTGACCAGGTTGTTGTGTCTGATGGGCTACTCTACGGTCCAACAGTTGATGTCGGGATGTTGTGTCAACTATTGTGATTGGTTGACTGTGTGGCGGTATCAACAACGCCACATGCGAACTACGCGTCATAGACCTGACGTCACAAATCCTGCATCGCGCTATCAGAGTTTACCGCGCGACTAGCATATATACAACATCCCGACATCAACCGTCAGGCAGTTGCCCACCAGACACAATACCCGTCTGGTCGAAGGATCCTCCCTTTACTATAGAGTATGAGTGAACTTTACACCCTGTTCCTCATACCTCTAAATTGTATCACGTCGGGGTCACCAATTTAGAGATATGAGGAACAGGGTGTAAAGTTCACTCATACTCTAGCCACAACTGAAATAAAAATCACCAAATTAAGATTATATTGAGAAGGTTTTCATTACAATGTGAACTGACAAGTGAAACTAATGGATTAATAATTGTATGGCAACTTAGGTAATCGACCTAAGTTTAATTGTAAACGTAGGAAAATTTGAATTTCGCGGGCTACCCTGACACTTCCTCCTTAAGGCGAAAGCGTCAGAACAGCCCGCGCAATACAGATTAAAAAAAAAAACAAACATTTTCAAAGAAAATTAAAATTCAGGTTGGTAACTATGTTGATCTAAATATGATTCGCGGCCGTATCAAATATTTATTTATATAATTATAATCATAAAAATCATCAATGCAACTCTCTAAGTTCATATTGAATGACTATTTAATGAAATCATGACATTTGAGGCTAATTCTAACATAAGGATACTGCTGATTCTATTGATTATTATAATCCTGTAAATTTATATTTGTTACGGTCGCGAATCAAGTTGTAATCTACATTCAACCTGACACTGACCTCCATCAAAAAACGTTAAAGAAAGATTAATAGGAAAGATTCACCAAAACTCGTTGTGAAAACCATAATACAAGTACCTAAACGAACATACCTATAGGAAGGTATGCCCCGATTAAACTGAGTTCTTGGTTTTAGTGTTAGCTAGCATTAAATTACTTCGAATCGGAACGATAGCACATATTTCTCACGAGAAAAGTAACCGGCCACATTATAACAAGGCTGTATGAAACCAGCCATGGCTAATGATATCAGTTTCCCGGTGAACCGTCGTCATTTGAAACCGTAACTTTGGTATGCCATTCAACTAAGTGGTAACGGGAAAATATGTGGTAGACCTCGATGAAAGTTTCTATATAAGCTGTAATTGGACGTAGGTAAACGAAAAGGCTCCAATCCACACAAAGTCACTTTAGAGATATTTATTGACGTTTGAGTTTAGAAGATATAACATCCATACTAATTCATATCGAAGATATAAATAACATCCATACTAATCCATACGAACATTATAAATGTAAAAGTAACTCTGTCGACAGACAGACATGTCTGTTACGTTTTAACACCTAAACCGCTGAACCGATTGTCAGAAAGTAGTTGGCAGAAATATAGCTTGGGATATGCAAAAGGATATAGGTTACTTTTTACGCGATAACCGACTAGTATTTTATATTTCCGTGCGTATGCTCAGAAATATAAAATAGGCGTTTTGAGGTTGATCAAAATATTTATTTATTTAAACTTCATGTACAATAGTGATACATAGGCGGACTTAATGCCACAAGGCATTCTCAACCAGTCAACCTTTGGGTTAAATATAAAAAAATAGTGATAGGGTACAAAAATAATGTCTAAAATACAAAAAAATATATATATACAAAAAAAAAATATGATCTTTACTTTTTTTTTTGCTCGGATCTTTTTACTGGCCGATAGTATTGATATTTACATCAGTTTTGGAACACTTCATTAATTTTTGACCATGTTGTGGATTAGATCCTTTTCGTTTGACTACGTCCAATTTTACATTGGTGCTAGGTGCTAGGTATAGCTTTTATATGGGAGTGGTGGTACCTATAATAGGTGATGTGTGAGGTCAGAAGGGAAGCTGGTTCAATAAGTACGTCAGTGAGAGTAAGTCATTACGAAGGTTACCAAGTTTGCAAAAGAAATCGTGAAAACCGTTGGAACAAGAAATAGTAAGTCACAAGTAGTATTTAATTGGACATGAAAAGTGGACAATTTTCGTAGTCCTTTTGCTTCGTTTACGTTCATACACGCAAGCCGGTTGAGAATAGATACTCCGCACCTGACCTTTCAGAAGAAAATCACCAATAAGATCGCTATATTATGTTCTTCTAGGGCGTATTCACTCACATCTGCCTTGTAAATTCTTTTTGTTAGTCGCTTTTCAACCAAACCATCTAAGCATACTCTTTTAAATTTATGTCACTACATCTTCTTTTAAACCTTGCCTTGCCTTATCACACCATTCCTCAGTCTTCCAATATCAATTCTTGGTTACCTCGAAGCACTTTTTAGTAGAAAAGTGCAAAGGATTGATTCGATTCCATAATAGAGCCATTCTACTCCACAACCGTCCTTTCACGTGTCCCATGAAAATAATATTATAACAAAAGCTTTCTAAACGGCTCTATATTCAAAGTTATTAACCCTCACACACCGCGCGGGTTGCCAGCTATAAACACAAGAAAGCACTCGCCAATATAGCCGCGTTATAACAAACGTATGGTTCGAATGGACCCCTCTGCTTGAAAGTTTAGTGTTGAGAAAAATTGTTTTAGTTATATGGAGTTTATTGAGTTATGTTAGGGTTAAGTGATTAGCTATTTGTTTTAGAGTTGACAGGTTTGGTAGGGGTGAATTTTTTTGGGATAGATAAGTTGAGTGCATAAATGTTGTCTGTTTGAATTGCTTGTTTATACGTAGGTTTAGCAGGTACAATACCTAGTGTTAAGGAGGAGGACTTACCTACTGCTTGATTAATTTCAAAGTCAAAGGATAAAAAAGGCAAAGGAAATTAAGGTCATGTACACATATGTATGCCAGATTATCTTTAGTGTAACGAATTATCTGTCTTAAACAAAGAGGAATTATTTGTAATTTCTTGTAACAGAACCATAAAAACATACTTTATCTCATGAGAAAACTCGTATGTAGCTCATTGTCTACAACCCACATAAGGCAAGGGTTCCAAAAGTAGCGGAATACTGAATAGTGATACAAGAGGGATGACTTGGGAACAATCAAGAAACACGGGCTTAACACACTCTTAGAGAGAATAGTATTTTACTGACAGGCAATGAGACAACGCACAACCTAACCTCTGAAGAAACAGGATTCAAGAAAATACATTAGGTCCTACTTAGAGAAACGTTTACAAAGGATTATAATAATAATAATAATTAATAATAATAATTTATTTAATCAAATATCAATGTTAACATTAAATTAATAATATCATACGTAGGTACACTTGACTTGTGCTAGTTAAAGTCAAAGTCAAAGCATTTATTTCAAATAGGCACATAAATGGCACATTTGAACGTCAAAATTTACACGAAAATAAAATAGATTCTATTTGTCCTTCCAAAAGGTAGTTTCGCATGGAGAAGAATGGGCAAGACCACCGTTACTCTTTTAAACTGCTAACAAGACAGGTAGGTGTTGCAACCGGCACCTTTACTAATTTATATATAACTGTCCTTAAAACAAGTTATTATATATAATAACTTGTTTTAAGGGCAGTGGTATATAGACCATAGAAAAAAAAAAAGTGCAGTGAGTGTGTGTGTTGTGTGTGTGAGGGTGTGTAATGGTGAGTTTTTATTCCAAACTCAACCCTCGAGCGTGTCAATTTGGATGTTGAAGCTTGTGCACGAATGAAACCGCAGACAACTGCTAGTTGACTGTTATGATAATGATATATCTACCAATCCGCACTGGGCAAGCGTGGTAGATTACAGCCCACGTCCATCTCGAAGAGAGGAGCCCTGTGTCCTGTGGGAATATTATAGGCTGATTATGGTCCGCTTGTCGCTACCATTGAGACCTCACCCTCCCAGCGGCTTTGGACTCTCCAAGTACACAAGCGTCGGAAACGTATTAATGCATTTCCGTGGTCTGGTTCTATTAATTGCACTCGATATAGGCTTTTGGAAGCTGCGATTATTTGCCAGACACTTCATCTTTAATGGGATTCTGTTAAGTGATGGTGCGATGGGATGTTTGTTCAGATGTCATGGGATGTTGCTGATCGATAAGAGTGTGATTGGTGTAACATATAAGATGTTGTTAACCGTTGCTACCCATTATAATTTTATTTATTTATTTATTTTATTATATATTTAAACACAGTAAAATAGATATCATTTTATTGATTTAGGTATTTTATTAATTTGCCTCACCAACAATTGAATACACCGATACAAAGATGTGAGATACATCCAATAGACTTTATAGACTACCTATAGTATACCAATTTCTTACAGGTAAGCACATGCATAACTTATTTGTCGTTTGAAATAAGGAGTAAATAGGCGGTGAATCAACAAGGTGTTTGATATTTTTAATTTATTTACCTACCAGCTCCGTTGATAATTTGCCACTCAGTCACAATCGGAATAGTTTGTAGCTGTTTGAGTATCAGCAGCATGGTACCTTACTTACTCCACGGGAATAGTTAATGGTTTTCGCAATTAAAATCACACAGAAGATCGTGACGAATTCGGTGATGAAAGATGTTTTTTGTGTCCCAAATTATTCTTTTCTCCTAGGTAGGTACCTCCTTGTTTGTGTAGAAAGACAGACCCTTATTGCTTAAGGACTCTTCAAGTGTCTATCTTATATATAAAGTGTTATCACCATTTTGTAAGTGTCAGCCTTCAAGAGTTTTTATCTACCCTCCAAAAATTTTCAATCTTAAACCGTTTACCACTTGAAAAAAAGTAATTTTTGGTTCGAATCTCGTATAACAAACAGACGGAATGAATCTGGCGGTCGATCCTCCACTCTTTTCCCTCTGGAGAGTCTCCGAGGACAAGGAAAAGTATTCAGAGTGCCGTTAGATGGCGCGATGTGTGCCCCACTAGAGATATCGAGGGTTAGGATTGGGTATACGACAAGAAGATCTTGGACGCTGCGAAGAGATGTTGGGGCTGTGGTTTGAAAAGGGAAGATTTGGTTTGCACAGTGGATAAATAAAAAAGTACACAAATGTTGGTTTTGTTTTGAAAGTTTATGAAGACTTGCAAAAACTGAGGATTTCAAAAAAATATTACCTCGAACACCCCAGTTATCTATTTATTGACCTGAGTCTAAGGGTAACCCTGAATCGGTTGTTTTTAGCCATTCTAGTTTACCCTGACTGCATTTTCGCCAAATTGTTTATTCATCTTTCACGGTAGGTACCTACCTATACCTAGATAGACACAACACTCTTGAATGCGGTTGAAAGATTACTGTTTAGAAGTTACCTTTAGACGTTTATGGGCTGATAATATGAAATGAAATGAAAAATGCGTTTATAGGCATTACAGCAAAAAAAAAACCCCTTAAAACTATAAATGAAGGGGCTTCAGCTCAGCATAATGTCAGATGACAACACAGGGTATACACCCTGTGCAGCTGAAAATCAGCGTCAGGTGTTACCACCTGACGCTGATTTTCAGCTGCAACCCACGAGTGCCATACGCTAGAATAATAAACACAGGTTTTGCCCGTTTTAATAAATTAAGGGTGATTATATAAAAAAGCTCATACGAAATCAAATAAAATGTTGTGATAATGATGAGACAAAATGATGGAATGATGGCAGTAATCGTTTTCGAGACACAACACCCTGAAAAGTCAACTTTCAATTTATTGATGTCTAACTCTTGCTATGTTTTCTCACCTGGAAAACCATCGAAAGCTACAAAACTCTTCCACTACGTCCTTCCCCTTACCACTTCGAAGTCGCAGCTTTTAACTGTGAAAACAGGGCGCCCGCTAAGAAATGCGATACTTATGCTTTTTACACTTCACGGGTTATTTTCTTGTGTTTGTCCGTGGTGTAATGTGTTGTAAGTGTAATGGAGGCATCGATGTGTGTGTTATGTGCGATCGAGAGGATGAGAGGTTAAATAGTTTTTTTTTTTTTTTGAGACTATGGAGACAAAAGAGGTTTTGTTTCTGTGGTTTTCTTTTTTCAATTTTAATGGCGAAGGGCAGCTGTAGTGTGTCCTTAGCGGTTTTTTTGCCTTCCGGTTATGGCCAAAGAGCGATAATTTTACGTTATATGTTTGAGAGATGACATGGGAGACGATGAAAATTGCGAAAATCTTTGTTAGTTCTTTTGTAGTGTAACAACCATAACTGTACAGGTTCGTTAACTTTTATTAAATAATACCAACTTGTATGATCTCACACTTACTCGTACGGCGGTAGGGTAGGAGATGCGGCAAGCGATGCCCCTGCCACGCTCCCCACTACCGGTCGCCCCACCAGTATGCATTCTATATATTTTACTGTACGCTACAATAACTTTATAAGTATTCCTGTTTTGACTAATTTCCTTGTTTCCAGGTGTATACTACACGATGGCGGTGGTTGGCCCAGCGATGGGCTACGTGATCGGAGGTCAGATGCTCACCATTTACACAGACTTTCTTAGTGTCGACTCAGAAACGTGAGTACCATTATTACTCTATTTCATTTCCACTGGGTAAGTAACCATAGGAACGTTAGGACTGTTCAAATGCTGCAATATTTTTGTCTATATTAGGTAAAGTGGCCAGCACATCAAGCTACACGTAACTAACAAATTTCTTCAAACGATTTTAAACTTTAAAAGGTTCTCGTTCAAAATCTAACGAGCAAATTTAAGTTTGTGGTAACTTGATGTGCTGGCCACCGTACCTTTCGATTCGTTTATGACGGAAGAGGGAAAAGCTAAAATTATATACCTGGGTAAGTAGGTACTACCTACTTAACAGATTTTTACTACTTAAAATCTAATTTATATTCATTTCTAAGTCGGTACCTATTCTGATGATCTACAAGTGCACCAATTAACTATTCCATGTTCTTTTCCTATGTAAACGACAATAACCTCAACTGTGCGTTTCCCGCGCTTTCCACGCCGCACGCCGCGTCTTGTTCACATTTTTTTAATATTTCATCTCGGCACCGACACGGCTTCATTCAGCCAACTTGCCCTCTCGCTTTCATCTCATTGTGAACCACGTAGGTACGCTGCTCAGGCAACTTTTCAGCCAAATTAATTCCACCATTTTATATTTTCATGGCTTCTGAAACGAAATATGATTTTCAGCGGGACGAGTTTTGAACGACCTCCTTGCCATGGCTTTACTTTTTAATTTATGAATTCTCTCGTTTGCTGATTAAAATATAACCGAAGGGAATCCTGAGATACTGTATCTTGATTAAATTGATTACGCCCATAAGAGGTATTGATGTTTCGTTATTGAAAAGCAAGATTATAAAGGTAAGTAGGTAGGTAGGTAATGAAAAGACGTAAATATCCTTAGTCAAGTGCGATTAACATCTGCGTTTTACTTATATTGCTACTTTATTTATGGCTGTTCAACTTAAGCCTGGTCTCTTGAAAAAAGTATGCAGATGAAGAAACTTTTCGTCGGCATTTACAAAGAAATTACATTATTGCAAAAATTGTTAGTCTACATGATATGATACGTAATTTGGTTTAGCCATAATTTTTATATCTGTATCACATAATAAGCAAAAAAAAAAAACCACCAAATCACTTCCAAATCATTGAGATGAAACCATTTTACTCCTTCATTTTTTATCAAAAAAATTTTTTTTTTAATTTTCTGCTTTCCAATAAAAATGAAAATTATTTGGTTTTGTTACTTTTATTAGAAATAATATATGTATTATTTTTATTGACGTGACATCTAATAAATCGATGAACGCCGGCTGCATGCACGAAAAAGGATGACTCATTGTCCCGTTACGCTCATTGTACGCTTGCGCCGCATCAATGTTTTGTTATGACGTTGTCACGTTAAACTATCGTCCGTAAATCAACTTTACAGACAACCAATTTTTATTATAATAAATTAATAATGCGTTTTTTTTGGGACAGCGCTCCTGAATGGGCGAGTCTTATTACTGGCGGGACGTACGACGCGTTGCGTGAGCTCAGTACAGAACACGCATTAACCACTCAAGGTTACTGGCATATATCTGGGCCTTAAGCATACTGATTTTCTTAAATGTAAACTGTAAATTTAACGAGCCCCCAATCTTATTATTATGGGTTACATACGTATATATCGTACCTCTAATGCAACCGTAATATCGGTGTCATTAGTTAAATTCACACCAAAAAAGAAAGACGTTTCCCAGCAATATTTTTTGCCCAATGTTAGTTTGATGGGCAGTATGCGTATGGTTAACTTTTTACACCCCGTATATTTGTGGCAAAAAATAAATAAATTCCTCGTGTTTTTTGTTTACTCAGATCTTATGAACAGAGTCTAATAATGGCTACTTATAAGTACTTTGAAATACGTCAGAGAACGGTACATTATAATTATAATTCAATCAAAAGGCAGGCAGTAAGAGCGGTTCTATTATTCTAATTCATTTTAAGAGAAGCATTCCCACTTGAAGCCACTCGTTGTGTGGGTACAGGGCCGGATCTGGGGGTGCAAGGAGGTGCAAAAGCCGAATGTAGCTCCAATAGATCCAGTAGGTCCCTTTATGTAAGTTTATTAGCTTTCAAAGACTATCACAGAACTACATTTCTAAAACCTGTGCCTACATTATTTTTAAGGTTCAAGATGATAAAGAATAATTACTTAGACTTACCGCCTTACTTATAAACGCGGAATAAAGTTACACTAGGAATAACTTCGGTATACCATACATTTTTGACGTTTATACCTTGTATAACTTTATTCCGCGTTTATGAGTAAGGCGGTTAGAATATAATTTAGTTTTAGATACCAATTGTTACTGAGCAAGTGAGCAACTAATGAGTAATTGTGAACTATACAATAGACGGTTATGCTGAACCTATTCCTAATTCCGGTCCTGTCTACTCAAGCCTGCCGTTGCGAACCGCAGAGCAACGTTAGATTGTTGAGTAAACGTCCGATTTGCATAAGAAAACAATTGGGCATCGCTACCTAATAACGTATACTTTGCAACACGAAATACCCCTCTGTTTACAGACATATTAGCCCTCGCGAAAATATCGCCTACAAAAGTTATTATAGCAATAACGGAGTTTTCAGATCTGTTGCTCGTTTTTTGTCTAGGGACATATTCAAAAAGGGGTAACGTGAGTTAAACGAGTATGAAAGCGATATTATGGGAGTTTTTATTTGACTTTTAATGCAATTCGAGGCAGGTTTTAAGCTGGTGAGTTATTTTCTTTGTGTGCTTAAGGGAATGAAAATTAGCTACGCCGTTGATGGGAGTTAATATGCCAGAAAATTAGTCCCGTAGGAACTTCATTTCTTTACGAAAAATGGCTTTAAGTATGTGTAGCTTTTGAAACTAAAAAGGTGACTGTCTTTCAAGGTAGATATATACCAACAACACGACTGCCTTTATATCGAGTCGAGTGCAGATGTTTGTGTAGTAGATTTAGGAATTATTAGCCAAGCTATGCAAGCCAATGTTTTCAATTAAACCATTTACAGGTGCTTTTGAACTGTCTAGGAGTCGGTCAGTAAGAAATATGAAGCTTAAGTTGCTCATTCCAAAGCGTAGTAGGTACCTATATGGAGAATAATAGGCAAGAAACTCCATGGACACTCTTTTAAATTAAATTTTTACAAACATATTAGTTACATGTTTAATGTTAAATTTATAACTATATGTGAAAGCGTCCAGAGTAGGTACAAGAAATAGAAAAAAAAAAAAAATTGGCAGTCATAAGGACTGCCGACAGAAGTGAAAACACAAAACTTTGGAATATCTGTTCTTTTTTATACATAAAGCTCATGGAAAGCGTTCGGTGACAATCGCGAACCCATAAGTTTTTCCCCTATCAAAAAGTGCTCAACGCGCTTATAGAAGTTTTCAATTAAAAAAAAAAAAAACAAGAAAAAAATGTGCACATTTTTTTTATTGTTTTTTTATTAGACATGATCAGTCCCAACTGACGGCGCCCGTTCATGAACATAACGCATGGATCAGTAGTATTCAGCTCGGTTGAGCTCCCTCCCTCCCTTCAAAATGGTTATTTTGAAGGGAGCTTAATGATCCAACACACGCGCCACCAGTGAGACATCTGAGTTAGCATGAAATTATACTCTCACCCGCCAGGGCACATTCAAGTCAATGAAAGACATATTACCCGGTGAATGGTAGCTCTACTTATATAGACTCACACCTGTGCTATGCAATTATATTATTACTAGCTGACCCGACAAACTTCGTTCTGTCAAAAGCTATTTGACTGTGGCAGTTTGTCTACGCGCAAAGGAAACTACCTACCTACCCTACCCTACCTTACCCTATCCTACCCTACCCTACCTACCTATCTACCCTACCCTACCCTACCTACCTACCCTACCCTATTCTACCCTACCCTACCCTACCAACCCTACCTACCCTACCCTACCTAACTAAAACCTTAATTTTTTTTGATAAAATCTATTCTCAGACCTACCAAATGATGACTGACACGTTATGTCAAACGCCATAAAGTTACATTAGAAGATAGAGTTACCTACTTATCACTATCACTACATATTATAAAACAAAGTCCTCCGCCGCGTCTGTCTGTCTGTCTGTCTGTCTGTTCGCGATAAACTCAAATACTACTGCACCGATTCTCATGCTGTTTTCACCAATGGATAGCTTGGTTCTCGAAGAAGGTTTTAGTATATAATTTCTTATGTTTTTGTATGCATTTTTGTATGAATTAACGATATTTGTTGGAGGTGTCGGAAAAAAATAAGCCGTCTGGGAGCTTTCAACGAAAACGCTGTCTAAACCCTTTGAGATATAACAAAATAATGTATGGTGGAATTGTGTATCATAAAAAGGTCTTCAAAAAAGTCCGCGATGGCATATGTCTATCTCTTAAGGATAACATACTATATCCATTTTATTGACTTTTTGTAGGTATTTGTTTGCCGAATTTTACTCTTGCAAATACGATTACGATAACAATACGCTATAATATCAGTAGCTATTAGCCAAATTATGTTCGTAGATAAATAAGCTAGCTACTTACGTGTATTTCAAACAGTATACAAGAATATTTATCATAAAAACATTACTAAACACGGCGGCCTTATGATCAAAATTTGTGCATTCCAAAACTTTCGTTACTTTTTCACTGACATATTTATCACTTTTCGATAAACTAACACTCAATACGAAATCTACACTTATTTCTCAGTAATTCTGTATTCTTCTAAGATTAAACCGTTTTCTCATTGAATCCATTACTTTACGCACGTATAACCTTGATGAATGTTTACATTAAGCATCGCGTCACACCGCCACACGACCACAGAGTATAGACGTATTTTGTTTTCTTTTTTCGTTCGTTTAGTGGTGTTCCCGCTTTTTAGCGGGAACACCACTAAACGACCAACCGGTCAAGTATTAGTCGATTAATCGAATCCTACATCCAGATCGTGTTGCAAGTACAAAATAAATGTCAAATATTTCGTCCAATTGCGAACGTGACCCTGAGAAAAGTTATGCACCAATGGTGTTCATTAGACATTTCGAGCGTTTTCTCAGGACAAACGGTGTACCATGCGACATTTCGGAGGATTTCGTTTTGTTTTTATATCGTTGGTACTTACGTGAATTATTCTAAAATTATTATTTGTGTCGCAATTTTATTTCGTGTTGTATTTGGTACAATTGATTGCTTTAAGAATTTGAGTGAAATTTCGTATTTTGATTTTGTGTTTGTTATCTTTAGATAAAGACTCATTCACGTTCAGAACATAAGTACTTTTACTATATTAAATCATTTGTTTCGGTTTCTATTCACATAGTGTTCATGAAGAAACCATAAAACCATAGTTATTATTGCGAAATGTTAAAAGTTTGATGTCAAGCTCGATAGATGGCGTTGACGTCGAAATAGATCTCGCTATGGTTTCGTTACCGCGATTTGGTTGGGGTCTCGCAATTTTAATTAAATATACCAGCTTAGATCAGTCAGTACACAATTGTGGTTTTATTTTCAACCCTATTAGTGTGCACATTAGTTCGATAGTTCAACTCATTACCAGCTCGGTAAAATAAACACATAGTGAGTCACATTAAAATTAATATTAAGTTAGAATTTTGAGATATAGCCTGGGATATGGAGAGGGTAGTACATAGGGTACTTTTTTATGCGATAACCGACATCCACGCGGGCGAAGCCGCGGGCAAAAGCTAGTTATTACAATAAAAATGTAAATATGGTCGTTTTCTTACAATTTTTTTTTTTTTAACTTTCTTTTCTTACATAAGAACCTTCTTCTGACAATAACAAACACAACAAAAAATAATTAGCGAAATCGGTCCAGCCGTTCACGCGTGATGCCGTGACCAAGGGAATAGGGATTCATTTTTATATATATAGATAATACAGAGGAGATTGAGTTTATGTAGGTAATGCAAAGATAGTCTTACAATCTTCAGCAGCTCCAACATTATTTTCAAATGTTAATCAATTAATTGTGGTTGTGGAGCAGGATCAGCATTGAGCCAAGCATTACAAGCATCAACCACTCGCCAGGCACCCATGCACCTACTCTCACTTACCGACCTTTATCTAAGTGCATTCTACTAATAGGTATAGGTACAAAGTCGAAACATTATTTGGAATTATCGTGGATCCCAAAGCTTTTATATCTTGCGCGTATTGGATTAAATTAGATATTGGCCGCGACTTCGCCCGCGTGGTGGTCAGAAAAATAGAAACTATAAAGTATACTAATGTCCTTGGTCACGGTAGGTACCTCATCCAAATCAATTCAGCCGTTAAGACATGATTAATTAACATGTAGATATCCAAACTTTCACATTTATGTTTCTAATGGGATAGAATTCATAGGATTGAATGTCTTGGTGATATTAATGGTAATTTCCAACATTAAAATTGTAGAAAATAAGCCAGCAGTCTTACAATGTGTCATTATCTGTCCAGGTTAGGTGTAACTCCCGTGAGCTCGGTGTGGATCGGCGCCTGGTGGATAGGGTTCATCCTGTCAGCTCTCTTGTGCCTCATCGTGTCGATACCGCTCATGGCTTTCCCCCATGAGTTGCCCGGTAAGTGTGCTACTCTAGTCGTCCAAAATGTTATGTTATTTAAATAAAGAGTACATTCAACGCATCCTGGGCAGTCAGATAGAAACAGCTGATCTTGTGTGTTAGGTGTGATAAGGACAAAACGAGAAGACCATTGTCTACCCGGATAGGTAAATAATTTATATTGCAGAATGAAGATAGTTTTAAAACCCTCAAATAATGAAAGCCAAGGGAAGACAGTTTACAGTCCAAGATCGTAAACTTAGAAACTCATTAATCGCAACAACATATCTCAGGTGCAGCCGAAATCCGAGCATCGAAAGTATCAGAAGCGCACGAGGGCGCAGCCTCCAAGTCTGCAGCCTTCAGCGCCTTACACGAGCTGCCTCAAGCTGCGGCAGCCCTACTGCGGAACCCCACCTTCCTGTTCTTGAACCTGGCTGGAGCCAGTGAAGGCATGCTCATCTCTGGGTTCGCTGCGTTCTTGCCGAAACTCATTGAGAACCAGTTCGCTGTCAACGCTTCAGAAGCGGCTTTGCTTTTGGGTAAGTAGGTACCTAGTTTTTTTTCGTCCAGTATAAACAGGATTTCTTTACTTGTTTCATATTTGGTATGAGAAATTACTTTTAATCCTAGCATGAGTTTGGGGAGTTTAATAAAGGGATTCCCAATCTGTGCTTAGCACGATTTATACAATACGTATGTACTTACGTTATTCTTATGTGATTAATGTTCATATTGGTATAAGCAAATGTGAGCAAGCGTTTCATAAGAAAATAAACATTAGTGTTATAAAATATAGCAAAGTCAAGTCAAATAGCGATCTATGAATAACATTTTTTTTAACACAAAAAGTCAGTCGTTGGTGAATTTATCAGCACCTCTACTTGTCCTTTTTTGAAGAAGCTCCAAGAGTCCTTAGAGCCAGAACGAGCGTGAGTTGTTAACGCCTGCCACGTTCCAGGAGTGATCACGGTGCCCGCGGGCGGCGGCGGCACGTTCCTGGGCGGTTGGCTCGTGAAGCGCTGGCGCCTGGCGTGCGGCGGCATCATCAAGCTGTGCGTGGGCGCCACGCTCGTGGCCGCCGCCTTCACCTTCAGCTTCGTGCTCACGTGCGACGACTACCCGTTCGCGGGAGTCACTGTCATGTACAGCAGTCCGGCCGTGCCGGGGTGAGTGGGCAACCAATGTTCTTCACAAAACATTGCCTCTTTACAAGGTTTCTGCTTAGTTGTTATTTATTTCGTTTTCTTATAATCAGTCAACCTTTACTCTGGTTCTTAGTTTTACACCTCCTTTAGAACTATTGATGAGCGTAGGCCCGAGGCCGTGTAAACATACATACATAATTGATTTGGCCTCATTAGTCAAGGTTTGATAGATGAATCATAATTTGCGTTTTCTCAACCAAGGACGAAATGAAGTCCTCAAATTGTTCATTGTCCTCCCAGCGCCGACCGTCTCACAGCCGTGTGCAACGCGGACTGCTCGTGCATGAACGCGCCGTACTCGCCCGTGTGCGGCGCGGACGGCACGGTGTACTACTCCGCGTGCCACGCCGGCTGCACGCGCCAGACGCTCGCCGGAGCCGCGCAGCTGTTCCACCAGTGCTCCTGTGTCATGACCCGGGAGAACATGACGCTGCCTTCTTATGAACTTGAAGGAGGTGAGTGTGATATGTTAAGCGGACACCCGTGCTCGATCAATGTACTACTCCGCGTGCCACGCCGGCTGCACGCGCCAGACGCTCGCCGGAGCCGCGCAGCTGTTCCACCAGTGCTCCTGTGTCATGACCCGGGAGAACATGACGCTGCCTTCTTATGAACTTGAAGGAGGTGAGTGTGATATGTTAAGCGGACACCCGTGCTCGATCAATGTACTACTCCGCGTGCCACGCCGGCTGCACGCGCCAGACGCTCGCCGGAGCCGCGCAGCTGTTCCACCAGTGCTCCTGTGTCATGACCCGGGAGAACATGACGCTGCCTTCTTATGAACTTGAAGGAGGTGAGTGTGATATGTTAAGCGGACACCCGTGCTCGATCAATGTACTACTCCGCGTGCCACGCCGGCTGCACGCGCCAGACGCTCGCCGGAGCCGCGCAGCTGTTCCACCAGTGCTCCTGTGTCATGACCCGGGAGAACATGACGCTGCCTTCTTATGAACTTGAAGGAGGTGAGTGTGATATGTTAAGCGGACACCCGTGCTCGATCAATGTACTACTCCGCGTGCCACGCCGGCTGCACGCGCCAGACGCTCGCCGGAGCCGCGCAGCTGTTCCACCAGTGCTCCTGTGTCATGACCCGGGAGAACATGACGCTGCCTTCTTATGAACTTGAAGGAGGTGAGTGTGATATGTTAAGCGGACACCCGTGCTCGGTCAATGTACTACTCCGCGTGCCACGCCGGCTGCACGCGCCAGACGCTCGCCGGAGCCGCGCAGCTGTTCCACCAGTGCTCCTGTGTCATGACCCGGGAGAACATGACGCTGCCTTCTTATGAACTTGAAGGAGGTGAGTGTGATATGTTAAGCGGACACCCGTGCTCGGTCAATGTACTACTCCGCGTGCCACGCCGGCTGCACGCGCCAGACGCTCGCCGGAGCCGCGCAGCTGTTCCACCAGTGCTCCTGTGTCATGACCCGGGAGAACATGACGCTGCCTTCTTATGAACTTGAAGGAGGTGAGTGTGATATGTTAAGCGGACACCCGTGCTCGATCAATGTACTACTCCGCGTGCCACGCCGGCTGCACGCGCCAGACGCTCGCCGGAGCCGCGCAGCTGTTCCACCAGTGCTCCTGTGTCATGACCCGGGAGAACATGACGCTGCCTTCTTATGAACTTGAAGGAGGTGAGTGTGATATGTTAAGCGGACACCCGTGCTCGATCAATGTACTACTCCGCGTGCCACGCCGGCTGCACGCGCCAGACGCTCGCCGGAGCCGCGCAGCTGTTCCACCAGTGCTCCTGTGTCATGACCCGGGAGAACATGACGCTGCCTTCTTATGAACTTGAAGGAGGTGAGTGTGATATGTTAAGCGGACACCCGTGCTCGATCAATGTACTACTCCGCGTGCCACGCCGGCTGCACGCGCCAGACGCTCGCCGGAGCCGCGCAGCTGTTCCACCAGTGCTCCTGTGTCATGACCCGGGAGAACATGACGCTGCCTTCTTATGAACTTGAAGGAGGTGAGTGTGATATGTTAAGCGGACACCCGTGCTCGATCAATGTACTACTCCGCGTGCCACGCCGGCTGCACGCGCCAGACGCTCGCCGGAGCCGCGCAGCTGTTCCACCAGTGCTCCTGTGTCATGACCCGGGAGAACATGACGCTGCCTTCTTATGAACTTGAAGGAGGTGAGTGTGATATGTTAAGCGGACACCCCTGCTCGATCAAGCAACACCTACACCCACAACCTCCAGCAACTATTATTATTTAATGAAGCATCCTGATAAGAAGCATGGTGATATCTCCACCATATCGTCTCTTGCCTGAACAACCGGCAGCAAGTACCTCATGCTCCCTTAGATGTCACTGCTTGCGGTAGCGTCGGGGGTTGGGTTGCCACCTTCCCTCAAACGTGGCAAGGGGGGTAGTGGCTGATCTTTGCGTTGTGCTCGAAAACGAGTGCTGCTTATAGTGACTGGTCGTCTTGCTGACCGTTCATTTATTTTACTTTAATGGTCCTAGTTTATCATTTGTGTAACAGCTATAGGAATATGAACATAATCCAGCACGCCCTTTATGCCTGGAAATTTTTATTTAGGTAGATATTATATACCTATGTTTCAAAAATAAACTTTCCAGAACCACTTCCCAGTGCTTTAGCTGGGAAGAAGTAGCGCAACCAACTCCCCGTTGGTTGCGCTACTTCTTCCCAGCTAAAGCACTGGGAAGTGGTTCTGTTGAAGTGGTTGGTTGGTGGTGGCTGGCGTTTTGAGGCGACTTTCTTATGTAATTTTTATGTTCAAAATGTTCTGATTCTCAGCCTAATTTGAATAAATGACTTTTCGTTTTTTGATACATTATAAGAATTAATGTTTACCTATCCATCGATCGGACTTTCTCGTTCCGCTTTCGGCTGCCTGGTAGGATCGATGTAGATGAATTACGAAGGGGTTTGGCTTGCCATGTTGATTGTTCACTCTGTTTATCCATCACTCTGCACAAAGTAATTTTCCTTACACACACGTTTTGTTTGCTCTACTTACTATGTACGAGTATGCCTTATAAATTCTTCCCAACTATTCTTGACGTTCACTTGAACAAGGTAGATCATCTTCTTAGATGTTCTGGATCCTATCCAGAATACCGTGCCTCTAATATATTATGTTGTCTATTGTTCCAGTATCAAACTCGTCGATCTCATACGAGGCCATCAACAGTATCTGCACAACAGACTGTCCGTTCCTCTGGGTGTTCGTCTGCTTGTCTTTCGGAGTCATGCTGTTCACGTTCCTGGCTACCATGCCCGCGCTGTCGGCTACGTTGAGGTAAATTTCTGAATATTAACCTTTTGACCACCACAGTCATGTACAGATGACAAACCAAAATGTGCCCAGCATGCCACGGTCACGACTACATGACAGACGTTTATACGTAAATCTGTAAATAAAGCTCATAAAACAACATAGTCTTTTTATTCCTGTTGCTAATTATGGTCCTTGACTCATCCTAATTTATATTAAGTAGTAGAACTTCTTTCTTTATATTTCATCTTTATTAACATGACAAAAACTCGAAAGGATGAATTCGAATCTTGGCGCCGAGGGCACGTTTTTGCTTTTTTGACGTGGCGGTCAAAAGTTTAAGATTTCTAAGGACAAGACGATTTTAATCTATGCTGTGGTCTTTAATTATTTATTAACTCTAACGGGACGTTCAGTGTGAGTGTTTGGCGTTATTCAACAGTTATTTTCGTATAATTGAAAGTGTTTTGTTGTCACCCAACAGCTACATTTTCTAGGTCCTAAGAAGACCAAGAGAGGAATAGTTTTAAAACACGACTACTAACCAGATGCATTTTGTTTAGATCCTTCATCTATTTCTGTATCCTCAACAGATGTGTCCGCGAAGATCAGCGGTCCTTTGCGCTAGGCATCCAGTGGATCAAGGTCCGTCTGCTGGGCACGATTCCGGCTCCCCTACTCTTCGGGTTCCTCATGGACCTGTCGTGCTCACTGTGGTCCACGTCATGCAACAAGACTGGCGCATGTCTGCAGTATGATAACATTAATATGAGCAGGTAAGGATGTGGGATGCATTTCAATATGTTATAGCCATGGGATATGGAAGATTTCTGAGGGTCCAAGTTTCAAGATGGGAGAATCGTAAGGCTTGGTGTTCAACTCTGAACTTCATCCATGAAAGCAAGATGCTGATAAGTTTTAAGTTCGCCGATTGTTTCCATTTCTTGGCATTGTCTAACTAGATGTTAGACCAAATTATGGCCGAAATACATATTTATCGGATCACATTAGTGATACAAAAACAGTTTGGCGAGTTATTCAAGGTCATCCATTAACTTTTGCGTCAATCGGTTGATCGGATCTTTACGAATCGTGTTTTGGCATTACTTTTCTTGCATTTTTTATCCGTAGACCATCCACTAATCTTGTCTTATTTTCTTCCAGGTACATGCTAGGTATCGCTCTGGTAGGGAAGCTCTGTTCCCTTCTCTTCTTCTTCCTCGCGTGGTGGTTCTACCGTCCACCAGGAAGTAAGAACGGAAATGCCATAGTTCCCTCAGTAGACCTCGTGGTCTGTGCGGAGAAGACCAATGGCAACGTCACTAACGTAGCCAATGGGACCGTAGAACGAGGCAGCAATGGATACTGCAACGCAGCTTTAGAGTGTAGTGATCATTTGTAAGTTAGTTATCAAAGATTTCGTTGTATAATACTGGATGCAGGATAATGCCAGCGATTTGGTCATAACTAGCCTGATGTTTTTAAGACAGTTACTGGCATACAATAACGGGTTTCAAGTAATTCTTGGGGAGTCTCGAATTTTCGATGTACTATTTAAAACATTGATTATTGACAACTATTAGACACAACTTGAAACTGATGAAATGGTACGTAGGTACCATTTCATCAGTTCGAACCATACTTGATAAATCTAGCTAAAAACGCAGATTACAATTTTTATGTAATTTATTGTTTTTAAAAATGAGTTGTGTGGATAATATAGGTACATTTGAAATGATTCTTTACATTCCAAAATAATAATATAAATAAATAGTTCTGTTGTAAAATATCTGTGATGTAATAGTCTGTAGATAATTTTAAGTATATCGCCGATGTAGGGTCGTCCTAGACTAAGATCTTAAGGTGTGTGTAGATCTGTACACTTAAGTATTTAAGTATTAAAATGGGATACGTATTGTTTTGCAAAATTATAAGTAGCTGAACTACAGAAGCAAAAAAGTGGTTACAATACCAACTGTTTACTGCAGCTGCCATTTGTCATGCCACCAACGCAGTAGAAGTCAAAATCGATTGAACGGACTGTAAAAAAGGTTTACTTAAATGTCTAATCTTATTTCAAATTGAGTAGGTATAGCTGACCCGACAAACGTCGTCCTGTCAATATGATCTTGATTTAATACAATTGAAAAAAAAAAGGCACTTTCAGTTTTTCCCGAACTTTCACATTTTCTGGGCAGCTTTTCATGATTTTATTTTTCCATAAAACCCAATTTGGACCATTACGACCATTTTATAACAAAAATTAACCAAATAAGTAGGTCCAGCAGTTCTCAAGTGATGCGCTGACCAGCAAACAGTATTTCATTTTTATTTATACACTAGCTGCACCCGGCCATGCGTTGCAATGCCACATAAGGTAAAAAAGTGTTTGGTCGAACCTTTTTTTTTTTTGGGGCCAGAAACCCTCCCGGGCGTCCTCAGAATACCTTACCAAAGTTTCATCTCAAATCTGATCAATGGTTTAGGAACGGTTAGAGGACAAACCGACACCTCCTAAGTACAACTAAGTAACTGACAAGTCCAAATTTTATAGGAGAGCGAATTGAAGATTTCAATTTCTTTAAATCGCCGTAGCTAAGCCCCTAAATACGTTTGAGGAAAAAGTATGTTGGGTTAATTGAAAAAATAAAATAAACTTGTAAGTGGTAAATATAGGTATATAGATGCCAAAAATGCAATAAAAACCGTTTCGTGTATCTGGCAGATACATACGTATACTTAGCGGGTGTCGAAACATACAAACATTAATTTTTATTTATACCTATAGATGATAGATTTCGTATCGACATTGATGATACCTACCCACAGCAACTTTCAGGAACAAAAAAAACCTACATAAAATAGGTCTACTTGTTATTTTTGCAAAACGTACGTCCCCACGTGTAGTATATATGTATAACTAGCTTCTGCCCGCGACTTCGTCCGCGTTAAATTTCTTGTTCCCCCGACCCACCCCGTCGCAACACATTGCCTGCCCGTGCTTTCACTTCGTTTTCGCATAAACTTTCATTTAAAAAAAATTGTGTCCTAGTTAATAGGAATGTTATTCTTCCTCAAGAATTGGGCTGTAAAATGCAAAAAGATTTTTTCAAATCCAACTCGCAGTTCCAGAGATTAGCGCGTTCAAAAAACAAAAAACCGGCCAAGTGCGAGTCGGACTCGCGCACGAAGGGTTCCGTACCATCCATACAAATCCTTACTAATATTATAAATGTGAAAGTAACTTTGTCTGTCTGTCTATCTGTCTGTCTGTCTGTCTGTATGTTACGTTTTCACGCCTAAACCGCTGAACCGATCGACATGAAATTTGGCAGGAATATAGCCTGGGATATAGAGAAGGATATAGGCTACATTTTTACGCGAAAACAGACATCCGCGCGGGCGGAGCAAAAAATACGGCAAAAAAATCATGTCCGTGGTATGGGAGCCCCCTTAATTTTTTTTTTTTTCTGTTTTTTAGTATTTGTTGTTATAGCGGCAACAGAAATACATCATCTGTGAAAATTTCAACTGTCTAACTATCACGGTTCATGAGATACAGCATGGTGACAGACGGACAGACAGACAGACAGACAGACGGACAGCGGAGTTTTAGTAATAGGGTCCCATTTTACCCTTTGGGTACGGAACCCTAAAAACTAACTCTTCAGCTTTAGAATAGACTACCTCGCAGAGTTGATCATTATTTTGCTGCGGAGTTATTATAAAACAGTTATATCTCCGAAGATATTCATTGAAATTAAATGATGTAAGAGCAACTTGGTTCCAAATTAAATACTTGTGATGAATAACGTATTTATTTGGATAAGGATTAATACCATGTTTATGAAAACTGCTTCGCAAAAATGCATTAATTTCAAACAAATTTGATTACCATAAAAAAGGTTATAGTGAGTCAATCTTAAAAGATAGACATATGCTGTCGCGGACTTTTTTTTAGAACATTTAAAGAGGAACAAATCTATCATACACGATATTTGCGTAACTTAAACCGTTGACGCAGCGCACGCAACGGAAGCTCTCAAAAAGGAATATTTTTTCCCGTTTTTGCAACATTTTTCATTTATGCTCCGCTCCTATTGGTTGTAGCGTGATGTTATATAGCCTATAACCTTCCTCAATAAATGGACTATCCAACACAAAAATAATTTTTCTATTCCAACCAGTAGTGCCTGAGATTAGCGCGTTCAAACAAACAAACAAACAAACAAACAAACTCTTCAGCTTTATATATTATAGTATAGATTAAGTAGAGTACAATTCGGGAAGGCACAATTTTTAAAATATTTTTGTTTTACAATTTTGAATATCATCAAAATAACGGTAAAGGTACACGTGTACAGTTGTACATAGTTTCTAACTTATTCGTTGTTAATGCAAAATCAATAGTTGTTAAAATTGTATTTTGGTTGAAGACTGATTGTTTACTAGTAATAATTAAATTAAATATTAAGTGTATGTGTAACATGATTTTGTATGCGACTGTACTTTTATTGAATTAAAGGATTGTACGATACAGCCGATGAATCATAGCAGGACCTGCAAGGCCGGATTAAGGGCAGGGCAACAGGGGCTCTAGCCCCGGGCCTCCATGATTTGATAGAAAAAAAAAAAAAAACATCTTTTGTGTCCATCAAAGAAAAAAAAAAAGTACACATTAACAAGGTTTTTTTTAGTCTGTTCCAAACAAAATCGGGGCTTCCACTTGGTTGCCCCAGGGCCTCCACACCAACAATTCAACAATTCCGCCCCGGAGGACATGCAAGAAAATTCAGAGGGCCTATGTTCGGAGGCTCTTCGAAGTTTCTTGTATGTCATTTGGTTCCTAAAAAAATGTTATTGCGCAGACTTCTGTGCAAAATTCGGACTGGCCATTATTCATCGGGCTTATCGTATGAGCATAGTTAGTGTTACGAGACGTTAAGCTCACAAATATTAGATTAAAACTTCATAGTAAATGTTCAAAAGTATTCTGCAAACATCACTTCAAGGTAATGCAGATATTTCTACCAATCTTTACAATCCTTTAATTCTTGAAAGATCGGAAAGATACCTGCTGGATGTTTCACTGGATATAAACAAGGCTGTAGGTAGTAAAACCCTGGATATAAAAGTAAAAACAATCAATGAACTGCATTTGGCCTAAAATATCATCCCAGACTGTTTCGATCGATTTCGGATCTCAAAATTCCAATAATGGATCCCAGATTTCTACATAGAATCCAAAACTCCCAAAATGGGTCAAGTATCAGAAAACTATGAAAATATGCAATAGTAATTAGATTTTTATAAAACTACAATTTGTAAAAAATTTACAATTTTTTCTAATGTAATGTGTATCATATAATGTAGGTGATCAATTTTGAAATTGTACAATTTTACACGAATTGATTGAAATAAAAATAATAAAGCAATGTGTCTATTATTTAGATTCTATCACCTCCCGTATTTCCGAAGTTAAATATGGGGTCACTCCTAAGGCGCTAAGCAGGCGATAGACAATCTTTCCGTTACGATAAAACTTATGGAAATCTTGGCAATTTTGTCGTACGTGTGCGTTACTGCATAGATATAATAGGTATGGGTCATTCTCAGGACACTCATTATTTGGTCGACTTCGGTGGCAATTTTTTTTTTACGTTTAGGCATAACTAACATGAAATATCAAATCTAAAGGACTACTAATATGTTTTAAATTAACGCTAGATTTGATATTTCATGTTAGATACGTTACGTTCTTACGTTCTCAATCAATCAATCGTTAATTTTCTTAGAAAGTAGGTAAATACACAAAGATGTTTACAAAATTTTGTGATCCTTGTACGATCTACCTTAAATTAGGCATGCAAACAAAAAAATGTCAGACAAATTAAAATTGGCAACCAAACTAAGCTGGCTATCATCGGATCAGCGCCTAAATTACAATTTTGGATCTCAAACCTGTAACCTGCAACCTGATCCTTGTACGATCTACCTTAAACTAGGCACGCAAAAGAAAAAAAAAAAAAAAACATTTCAAACAAATTAAAATTGGCAAACAAAAAAAAAAAAAAACGCAGAATTGATGCCACCAAACTAAGATGGCCATCATCGGATCAGCGCCTAAATTACAGTTTTGGATCTCAAACCTGTAACCTAATTGCGCAACACACGATCAATTGCAATCTGAATGATTTTGATGCAGATTGCTAATCCATTGCTTCATATGTTCGAAAATTTGTCTGTTCAACAATGTAAATAACGAAATGAATGTTGTTGAACTGTCAAAATGCAACCGATTCGTGCCGATTCCTACTGATAGTGCGTTACGCAATTAGGCCTCTGGATTTTGAAATGAGTTTTAAACTCCAATAATGGATCCCTGTTTTTTTTTATATTTACCGCCCATTGGCTATAGTCGATTCTATCCATTGTTAATGAAATTCGATATAATCAAACCAAAAATTAAAAATACGAATTATATATATATTCCAACATTAAAAATGCTTATAACTTAACAAAATGCATTATAACACTTTCATATTTGTATTAAAAATTGTGTCCTTATTATAATTAGGTAGAAACAGAGCTAGCTATCTCACAGTGGTCTCAGAAAAACTTAACCCCTTGGCTATCGTCGAATTCCATCAGTTCACATCTACCTTTCAGTTCTAAATTCTTTAAAGCCTTTAGTAACACGCTCATGTCGAGGCCGTGGAACTCTGAAACATAATAAAAATAGTTATTAACATGCAATTAACTAACCCTATTTTGAAAAGATATTTGGGCATATCAATAAACAGTTATCGTACGCGAAATACGTGCTTGGACGTGGAGTTGCGGACACCAGCCCATTATATAATCAATAAACAGCTTTATTTTATTTGCGTCTTACAGCTACCAGTGAAGTGACAAAAGTATTGATACAGTAGAAAATACCCTGACTGGAAATTGAGATTTAAGATGCATGCTGCAAAAGAGAATGGCTCACCTTGGTCAACAGTATTTTCACCTTCTCTCAGTTCAAACAGAGTACAAACTGAGTTATTCATTCCATTATTGCAAGCCCAGTTGTACACCAAATTGCCCCATTCATCCAGAGAGTGCCAATATACCTCCCATACATTTTTACTTTTATCCATAGGCGCTGCTCTGCCAGTCTTTGCCATATCCTCCAAGATGGTAAGAATGGCTTCCTGAGACAGCTTTCTGTTAATTTCTGTGTTGTTAAATAGTGGACTATTCTGTGATTCTCTTATGTCTATGGTTGATTGTTTGGTTGTTTTCAAGTATTCTGTGATTAGTTGCTCCCATGCTTCTAATTGCTTTGCTCTTGTTTCTGTGTGCGGTTGAATTCTGGAACAAAGAAAGATGTAGTTATTGTGATTGTTTCTTCATGTCTCTAAGCCATTTGAATGCTGATGGATTTTTTGCCTTAGAGAGCTAATTAGAGAAAACTAAATTAAGATAAAAATGACAACAGCTTGCAATGAGATGATAAATTGATAATGTTACCATTAAGACAATTTCACTATAGATATAGGTATAATATCTTCCAGATCTGTTTAAATACTTACATTCTCTTTCCTTAATCATAGAAGGCTCAATGTACTTCTCATATATTTCTATCAATTTCTTCTCTGTATCCTTTCTTTTGAATAATGTTGCAGGAGATTTTGGTTCCAAGTCAGTCAGAGCCAGTTTGTAAAATATCTTTGATTCCCCTACTTCGACATATGGGAAATTTTCAACATGATT
Source organism: Dryobota labecula (assembly GCA_947523025.1). Taxonomy (NCBI): domain Eukaryota; kingdom Metazoa; phylum Arthropoda; class Insecta; order Lepidoptera; family Noctuidae; genus Dryobota; species Dryobota labecula. The sequence goes on along the minus strand of OX383284.1, from coordinate 28,605,817 downwards.
AGTTGAAAAACTTATCATTATTGAACAGTCTTTAGCTACAGCCGATATTAAGGCTAGATGTATTGGGTTTGCAGTTTTGAGAAAGGTGTCTCTGTCCTTTGGAATATTTAAATCTAAATTCTTTGATATTAGTTCTTCTATTAATTTAGAAACATAGTCATTGTATTTATTTTTGACATCTTTTAGGTCAAAATTACTTGTTTCTGATAGTCTTTGTAATTGCAACAACTTGAAGAGAAATGTGTTGTATTTTAGATTATTGCTTTCTAAACATTGATTAGATTGATGTTTCATTATAATTTTTTTTGACTTCACTAGTTTAATGTGAGACACATTTTTGTCACTCAATAAGATGTCTACAGTAAAATCCAAAAATAAGTTTGTGTCACTAAAATAGTTCATATTTTTCACAATACTATCCAAATCGCTTAGAGATGATTTTTCATGAAAGATCAATGTCCCATCTTTGAATAGTTTAAAGTTATTCTGTGGATTATTTGTCATATTCAACAGGGTATGTTTCATTCTCTCTCTGTCTCCTGAAAATAAGTCCAGGGGACAGTAGTGGCTGGTCTCTGGTATGGCTCCTGTTTGTAGTTTTAAATGTTGTTTCAAACAATAATAACATTTGGAATACTTCCTAAGACTAGATGATATGAAACCTTCTTTTGGTTTGATCTCTATACAATAGTTGGTTTCGCATTTAGGACTGACTACAGACAAGTTTTTGGCTTTTATGCCAATCGGACTGAGTACTGACTTGAATATTCTATTTGCTGGACGAAAAGGCAGTAGAATTTTGCTTAATTCTTCTAAATCATGTTGAGGTATTTCTATTGCTTCTTCGCAGCCATAGAATTTGTTTTCTAGCAAAGGCACCATGATCAAATTCACGAAATTAACGGAGTCGTACACATTCTTCTGATGCGCCGTTTTCTCGTCTTCTTTAATGAGTCGTAGTACGTAATCGGTATCTAATATTTGGACCACGATGTGGGCATTCCCTTCGTTTATATACTTCCAAGATTTTCCTAATAACTTCATGTTTCCTGGTCCAAATTAGGAAGTTTTTATTACAGTACAAATAATCAAGTTTTACTTACGTAAAAAAGGGAGGAAAGTTGTACTGCCAAGGCCATGTTACATCTGCCATCACGATACACTATCGTACTTTACTAATGAAAAGTCTATAACAATTATTTATTTTACACTTTACGGCTTGCACTCGCAGCTGATTAATCGTTTTTGATTGACAGCTGCACAAGTGCACAGAACATAAATGTCCTGTTATCACAGATATCACAAAGCACAGAACATGTATACATACTCCTTGTCACAAAGTGAACGGACTAAAATCAAAAAATCAAAAATCAAAATATTTATTTGCCAGAATATGGTACAGACGCCAGCAGGTCAAGCTACCCGAAACTGTAAAATTTTCGCAGTCAACCTTGAACCTTATACTGTAGTGATATAGTTGTAAATTTATTAAAGAAATTTGACAGTTTGTAGTAGCTTGATGTGCTGGCGTCTGTACAATAGGTATTAAAGTAATTTTGGTACCAGCATATCCTGTCATGATATGGCGTGCAAATACATTTCATGTCAGTGATAAAGTCATTATTCTTATTATTATTATTATTCATTGTTATTCTTACAGAATATAATCGCGTTCTAGGATAGACAAAATGTGTACACTTGACTAAAACGTTAATATTCAAAGCAGCAGTTTCCATAGATCCCTAAAAATTAAAAAGTAAGCTGTCATAATTTTGACAAGCGCGAACAAAATTTGCGTTTTGCTTGCTTCGCAAAAAGTCTTATTTCTAATATTAATTTTTTACTTCTGCTATGTTATAGTTTCTCTCAAACTTAGTTTTGTATAGATTTAAACAATGATTACGCTTAATAGAAAATTGAAAAAGGAGCCTATAGTAGCCCCAGAGCCTACAAATACGACGAATGGGTTGGCTACCAACGAGTCGGTGGTGAGAAGAATATCAGTGAGAGATAAATTGTTGATAAAGGAAGTGCAGGAGATGAATGAAAACCTCCCTGCAACGTGTAGTGTACATTTCGAAGACCCTAACGTGTTGAGTGAGTTCATATTGACTGTTGCACCTGATGAAGGGTATTGGCAGGGAGGCAAGTTCAAATTCAGTGTTTTAGTTACAGACGACTATAATATGGCTGTAAGTATCTATTTCCATTATTTGTGCTAGTTCTGTTGTGTCAACCAGGTCACTATTCAAATTCTACAATTCTTGTAAGTAACTTAATCACTTTAGTTACAAAAAAAAGTCTTCAATTTTGATTTTTAATATCTACCTTTGTCTTCACATAGCAATTCTGGATTACGCTTAAATTATTTTGTTACTAAGAGCACTAGAAACAAAACCTTATCTATTTGGCTCCAAATTTCAGAGTTTCAAGAGGTCATAATAATTGTATAGAAGATACCTTTCGAAATAACTGGTAGTGTCATGCTAATTAATATGATCATATTAATGATGTGCATTTTTTTGTCATGTTTTGTGATCATTTGATTAAACAGGTGTTTTTTCCATTCCATGTCATGTCACACATCTATTTCTTACATATATTGTAGACTTTTTCTACAAATTTACTGCTGCCATCACAATAAATTAGTTTATTTCAGCCTCTTCAGTTATTTACCATTAAAAAATCATCTAGATGTTATTATAATTTTATTTAGTTCTTCTGTATTTTATTATTGAAGTAAGTTTATACTCATCAAAATTATGAAGGGTAACGGTTTTACTGACAATAAATGAATCTTTCTTAATTAACAATGTCATTCACTTATTTTCTAACAACTTATTATCAATTAATTTCCTAACCAGTTTTACTTACCTTATTTAAAAGTCTTAAAATAATAATAATAAGTACAAGTATATAAAAAAGGGAGGGAAAAAAATCATAGGGCATTAAAAAATTCACCAACAGTCCACATCGCTGTTGCCAACGTGCCTAAGAATTACATAATTGTTCAATTATGTTCTATCTAACTGCCTAATGATTTTTTTTTTCAGCCACCAAGAGTAAAATGTCAAACAAGGTTGTGGCACCCAAACATTAATGTGGATGGTGATGTCTGTCTATCACTCCTACGACAGACTTCCGTTGACGAGCACGGCTGGGCACCCACTCGGAGATTGAAGGACGTTGTCTGGGGACTTAATGCTTTATTTACTGTGAGTACTAGTCTGAAGACTTGGCTTTTGGGTTATTTCTAGCATCCTAGATTGTTCCACTTATGAGCAAAGTTCTCCCAGATATATTTTTAACTTACCTTTATCAAACAATAGTCAACAAATCAGTCCTAAAACAGGTGCTACTGTAGCAACTTATTAAATAATTAAATCAGATGTATGTAAGTAATTAAATTGTAATCTGGTTATCTACAATCGGATAGCTTTATAGATAAAAAAGTTAGGTATGAGTAACTGAATATCACAAACAAATCATGTAACTAACAGGAAAGAATTGTAGTGATTAAGGCAGTATTTTTTTTTTCAGGATCTCTTAAATTTCGAAGACCCATTAAACATAGAAGCAGCAGAAATGTACAACAAGAACAAGACGGAATTCCAGGCTAAAGTGCAAGACTACATCACTAAAGGCAAAAGATGAAACATGCATTACCAAGTCACTATTGTATCACTAGGAAACTTTATAAATGATGCAACGGTTTTTATCACATGGGAAATTTAGCACGGGAAACATTACAAAAATTAATCGAATAGCTGCTTTTAAGTGCTTCCAATGTAATTTTAGAAGAGGAACTGTATAAATCAATTTCTATCAATCCAGTCATGAATAAATGAACGTATTTAGGGAATGAGATTTAATATTTTTTAACAGTTTCTTGATGCTCAAGTTAATTCAAAAATATGCTTAAAGTCACATAAATTATATTATTATGCGATGAAGACATCTTTTTAGGGCTCTTTAGTACACAAGGAACCCTTATAGTTTCGCCATATGTCTGTCTGTCCGCGACTTAGCTCAGAGACTCTTAGTACTAGAAAGCTGTAATTTGGTATGCGTATACATGTTAATCACGTCAACAAAGTGGTAAAGTAAAATTTTGATTAAAAAAAATTTTTGGATATCCTCTACACGTTAAGTGGGGTTGTTTTTTTTTCTCTCGTCGATTCCATGGTGTGGGATATTATTAGATAGGCTGTTCAAAAATATTGTGGGTTTTTCAATACCATTTTTCGATTCATAGATCCGTTTGCGTAATATTAAGCTTTGAAGTGCTAATTTAAGGTAGGGTCAAGTGTCCCCCCCCCCATGCCAGCTAAATTGTTCTACTTGGATATGTGAAAAAATTCACAACAGTGGTATATATAACGAAGTTAAAAGGAAAACTATCACAGCTAAAAAGGCTTTACAAGTTACCGAGTAATAGTCAACCAACTTACATTTACAATTGAAAAATATGTTCTTCCAAACATTCCGTATGGAGGAACATGTTTTTCAACTACAATATTAAGTTTGTTCTTGGGATAAATTCATACCAACTACGGAACCCTTCATTGTGCGTGGTCCTACACGCACTTGACCGGTTTTTTATATAAATGTAGTAACACCCAGCAAGCAATATTATTAGTGTTCATAGGATAAAACCCTAAATAATAACAGAAAAATTATTTAGAAATGTTCTAGAAGTATTTTGTCATAACTATTGACTCAAAGAATCAATGATAGTGAGATATAGCTGAAATACTATATAATGTAAGTAATTAAATAATTATATTCTATGAAATTTTTGTAAGCAATAGTAGAAATGAAATGAAAAAAATAAGGCAATGCAATTTTCTAGATTTGGAGCTGCCTGATAAAAAATGTATTAAATAAACATATAATCTATTAAACGAATACTTATATTCTATCTCCCGTGCTAAATTTCCCAATCGTAGTATGTATATTATTGTAATAAATACTCCAAAAAGCAGTGATAATAATATTATGTATTTGTTTTGGAAACTGGTGTATTTTTTATGGACTGATAGATAATTTTGAAAGCTCAAGGCAATCTTATAATAATCCTGGCAAGGAAAGTAGTTGACAATGGGAGGTTCTCAAAACATCTATGATTGAGGATCTAACATGGATTAATTTCATTGTTCTTCTTCGATTTTAACTTTATATATTCTTAGATACTGTCACAATCTCAGTAGACTCCTAATTTCAGAAACACATTACACACTTTATGTGTAGCAGCTAGATACTTGAAGTAATACATATATTAAATTATCATTTTATCATCTGCAGATAGTGATTAAAATATAGCAATTATCATAAAGGTATGGGTAGTTGGTGGTCTTCCATAGTCCTGCACTATGGAAGACCTTTGAGAGGCTAACGATAACGCTGTCGAAGTAGCTGGATTCTGGTCAAAGCTTATTATATTTTTTATTTATATTATAAATTTTTAAAAGAGTATTAACGATACGACGAAGAAGATGAAACCAAACCACCATCAAACTCAACAAGTTTCTCCATGAGACTAACATCGTAATTGCGGACAGTAGCTCCCATTTGTTCTATGGAACATGACGTCATCAGACAAAATGAAACGAATCTTTCTTATTAGAACTTAATTAAATATTTTTATTATTTGTCAAATTGTTCTATGGAACAAGGAAAACGACTCTTTTACAATGTCTGCTGCTTGTAAATAATTATTTATAGTGTCACTTGTGTTAGTGACTTGATTGTAGGTTTTATAGGTACTCTTATTTGAACTGCCTATTTTAGCAACATAGATGTGTCACTCACAATGATAGATCTGTGTCACATGGAACCATTTAGGAAAAATTTAATTCCTATTTTGTACCGTGACGTCACTAAGAAGTCAGCACGGGTGAAACGCTAGTATATAGTTCTATGTGGGCATTTTTCGCTATAACGATGTTGTTTGTTCAGTTTGATTGTAAACCCCCACCTTTTGACCACACTTCTGGTACACGCTGTATAATCAAGTCTTCCTAATATTATATATTATTTAGTATCATCGTACTATAAAGGAATACCACACAAAATACACCAGTTAATATTTACCATAGAAAGTTGATAGCGAATAAATCGCGTCTATTTAAAAATTATATGTAATTTGTGCATGTACACTGAATAGGTTTATAAATAAAATCAATTTTACTATGATAATGAAACCTGTAATTTTATTTCTATTTGAACCCATAGTAAGTTCTTCTATTGCATGCGATTGTTCAGTTAACTGTGTTTTATAGTAGTTTTAATTATTTATATACTGTTCCATGAAGGTTACAGTTACTGTGTTGCTTCAAGAAAAGCATTGTGTGTTGTTAGTTTCATAATAGTACATTGTGGTGGGAAGTAGGTAGACTTGCAAACGAGCTGTCATTAACAAGCCCGAGCCGAAGGCGAGGGTTTTTAATGACTCGAGTTTGCAATAACCTACACAACCGTGTATCACACGACGTTTTTCAATACAGTTGTGGGAAATGGTAAAAAACAAATCAAAGAATTAGGTAAATATGAGAAATTAAAAATTTTAGGCAATGGTGCGTTTTTGCCACTGGACATTTTATTTACAACGACTTTAATTTAATTATTTTCACATTTTTGTCGAAAATCGAAAAGGCTGTATAGCCTATACAGCCTTTTCGATTTTTGACAAAAATGTGAAAATAATTAAAGATGATAATTAAATACATATATTAAACAACCATTTTAAAGACTTTTGAATTCAACGCTAAGACGTCCCGACTCATTCATTTTTCCTCGTATAAAATCTATCCCATGTTATATGTATGAAAACGCCTTGCTACGAAACTTTTTAAATTGTCTTATAAAAAAACTAAACTGCAAAACAAAATGATCGAGCTCGTAAACAAAAGTCACGACCGCGTAACAGAACGATGCCTATGCAAAAGATTCAATTTTCGAATCATAATTATAGCTTCTGAAAGTACGCCCATGTTTAACAACTGTATTGAAAAAGCAAATGTCTGGCGACGGTAACGTTTACCCCAGCAGGAAATGTTTTTGTGAAATACCTAACAAAAAAACTATAACTGCAACAAATTTTAAAATGTGCGCAACAATTACTGACGGACAACTAATTATCTATAACATTTAAATTACTATTTTTGACATTATTTTGCTGGGGTAACGCACACGAAATTTTCCTCTCTTGAGTAACATCCCCTGGGATTTTTGTCTTAAGGATTTAATGGATGACCTTTAACTGAACTTAACTGTGACCAAAAAAAGAAAAGTTGGATTTACATTGGGTAGCCAGCCAGCCGATGTATTCTGTAAAATCTCACCGTGAAAACTTAGGTGAAGTGCTGTCAATCAATAGTGTCTATTCCTAGCATCATTTGGAATGACAGCTCACTTCAAGCACATCATCATGGTGTTTTGTACAGAATAGACCAGCTGGTTTCAGAGGGGGATAATTTCCGACATCCACGCGGGCGAAGCCGCGCGGAAAAGCTAGTTCACTATATTATTGTGGTGTTTCTGAAGTGAAATTAAAATACAACGATATCAAGTCAATGCTCTTTATTAAGTTCAATTAATACTGGAGCATCAATATACCAATTAGTATAAATAATTTAATTAATAAATAGGTAATAAAAATTTGTATACAATAAATAGCTTAACAGTAACAAAACCGTCGTAACATTTTTTTCATTATGACTAGATTTTCGTTTTGATGACGTAAATGTACATGATTTTTGTGAAAAATGTTATGTGGACACACTTGGATTTTTGGTTTAAACTAAAATGGATAGTCGGTTAACCTTTACAGTCAAATCGAAGTCCAGATTACTATTATAATGAATTAATTGAAAGTAAAAAATCTATGGGACTCAAAATTGACCGTTTCATGTTAGTATTAGGTAACTTAGTACTAACCTAATGATGTGTTATAACCGACTTTAAACAAAAAGAGAAATAAGAGATTTTATATACCTAGTAAAAATGAAAATTGTCACGTTGAGTGCTATAGTTACAAAAAAGAAGAAAATAACAAGTCTCATTCATCTACACAGCAATACCGACTATCCCTATAGTATTAACGCCTAAAAGCCCAAGCGCGTGTAGCTCAATGTGTGGAGAAGGTGGTGAGCAGTTCGTCCTGAATGCTGTTGGAGCGCGTCAGCTGGCGCGCGCCGCCGAACGCGGCCGACACCGAGTCCGCCTGCGACGCCTCGCGCGCCTTGCGCTCGTGGTACGAGTCCGAGAACTCCTGGGAGGGACACAATGTTGGTTATCTGTACTCATTCTCCGCTTTAGTTTACACTGCTACAAGGATCTTTTGGCTATCGCATGACGTTGACACGTTGGCATCGAGTTGCCACAAACTGTCAAATTCTCGCGTTCGGTTTTGAACTTAATCGTCAATATTTTAAAGTTTTAAATCGTTTGAAGAAATATGACAGTTTAGTGTAGCTTGATATGCTAACCACTGTACTATGTGGATGTGGGTCATAGTTTATTTTTTGTTTTGCGCTTTTTCTCTGCTAGTTTTTATCATGGTCTGGCAGTTTGAGTAATTTATGCAGCCTACCCATTAAGTTCTGAGTTGAGCTGCACGATTACTGACGAATGCGTACACTGACTGGACAGATCCACTCAATCTGTGTGGTTCTTTCATGAAAAGACCATTTCAGACACTAATCTACATGGCCATCATATAATCTGACCAATATTATGTCTGGACTTTGAAAGAGACTGTGACCTCTGAGTTTGTCTCTCCCGTAAGGAAACGACAGGAAACGCCGACCTCATCTAGTTTTTAAAATATAATTTACGTGTTAAAGTGTTTGTACAAACCTACTCACAAACATAAAATTGTTTATTTAAAAAAAATAATAATAATCTAGTTCCAATTTAGGCTACGCGCCAAAAGATCCATGCACAGCTTTACAGGGTGTAACAGTTTGCGTGTCGACGTCCCATCGACTCGCAAACTGTTACCATGAATTCTGGAAGACTCCAGCTTATTTTCAGTCACTATCAACCAACAAAATACATAGTTTAGCCCGATGGCGTACCTTCAGTCTGTTGCCAAGGAAGCGCGCCCTCTCTCTCTTCTTGTTCATGAAGTCGCTCTGTGTAAGCCACCGGTGCTCGTAGCACTCCTCTGCTAGCGGTCTCTTTAGGGGAACCTTCTTGAATAGGAACATTATGAACCTGGTCGCCTCCTGGAATATGAGATATGGTATTTTGGTTTTAGTTTTGTTTGTGAAAATGTTGAATCAGTCATTTGATCAGTCAAGTTAGTGGTAGAGGCAGTGGAAAACTTATGAAATATAATTTTACTTTTATGGCCTGCTTTACCATCTCTGGATAAGCTCCAGTTAATAAAATTCACCTGGCAGATAATTTCATACTGTTCCATTCTTTAACTGCTAGATAGTGCCAATCTAGGCATTGTTAAACAAACCCTTAAAGTCCTTGATAACATTTAGCTTTTCAGAGCTTTTTTTTTCATGAGGATACACATACCGGCTGACTTTGAATTCATTAGCAACCTTTCAGTGATCACAGAACTCATAAAATATAAGTTTGATATACTTTGATTGAGAGTTACTACTTTCATCTCGTGGAAGGACGCCACAGATGTTAGACTTATTCTGTTGTGATCTTGGTAAATTCACAAGGAATGCATTGTTTATAATTAGTTATACCTACCTAGATGTTACAATCGATAAAGTTAGGAAAGACACATTTACCGCATTGGGTTAAACAAAATCCAGTAATAATATGAATGGGAATGTAGAATTTTTTTAAATAAGGTAAACTGCAATACTCGTTCATACCTGTGTAATCTCCTTATACAGATGCTCGAAGCGGTACCTGACGAAGGAGATGTTCTGCTTGGTCTCCTGGTCGTCGCTCCCCCTGAAGGGCGACACTCCCGACAACATGATGTACGTCAGCACTCCCACGCCCCAGATGTCCGTCTGAGGGAACGCTGGCTCGTCGTTTATTATTTCTGGTGCTGTGGGTGAGAAAACAAGAGGTTTGAGTTGGTTTAAAAAGCCGTTTGGATAGACTAAGGAGTTATGGAAATCGAGAATTATGAGAAGTTATAATAATATTTGTCCATGCACTTAATTTATATGGGCTTATATTGTTTGTAAAAAGGTTCAGTTTTGGGCCATTGAGAAAAAATATTGTTTGAGTGGAGAAAAATCTTTCGTCTCATTACAAAACGAGTTCTTACTTTAGTCCAAGTTTAAACTTATTTTTACAGCCTCTTTTTGTATTTCGAACGTTATTATGACTTGACAACTTAGGGCAAAATTTACAGACCAAACTTCTTTTCTAAGTAAGCGTTTCATACGAATATTAACATAATAATGTTAATATTCGTATGAAACGCTTACTTTAATAAGGATCAGGTTCTTAATAAGTAGTATGAAACTCTTACATTTGCTCATGGGTCAATCATATTCGAATTCGCTAACTTGACTTATCAGAGTCTAAGGCCCGTATTACAGAACGTCACTCTGGGCCTAAGTAGGGTCTGTGAATTTTTCCTTATACACGGTTCTAAAGCCAGTTTGTACATAAACTGGCTTTAGAACCGTGTCTCGCGGTCTCGGACATCGGACCACCGCCAGCGTAACGACTATTCTTCCTTGCAGCGCTCGGCCGCACGCTTACCTACTCTCTTCAACCAATAGCATCGCAGCATCAGATTTTTGCCGAGCCCCTTGTTTTTGTAAATGAAATTAAAAAAAAAAACCGTAATAAAACCAGCCGAAGTCGTCAGACATCTGTGATCAATTAATCGTTGTAACAGAGCCTGAGATTTAAACTGAAGTTTTTTTTATTGGTCCTCGCAAAAGGCGCGGTAAACAGATATGGTCATCGTGTGCAAGGGATATTGTTTTCTAGGTAGTCAGATTTTCGCGATAGTACCTACTTGAACTTTACTGTAGTAGAAGAAAATTCAAAAATGTTGTCTCTCACCTTTGTATTCCAAATCACCCACTTGCGGTACACTGGTGCCCAATTTCGTAACTTTGTGTGCCGATCCGAAGTCGACCAGTTTGACCTGGATGGACCTAACAGATGCCATAACCACGTTGTCAGGCTGCAGGTCCAGGTGGCAATATCCTCGCCAGTGCAGGTACTGCAGACCATCCAGGATCTGAGTGACGATGGTCGCTACCATCTGTTCTGTGTAGTCGTGACGACTGGAGAGGTAGGTCAGGATATCAGCACCTTGGAGTTTTTCTAAGATCAAAGCAGATACGGAGGAGCCAGGGCCTTGATAAGCAGCTATTAAGTTAGATATCCTTTCGTGTCTCAGCCTCCTCAAACATTCGAACTCCCTCTGAATCTGCACCTCAGTGTCCGGTCGTTGTTCCAGAATCTTCGACACGACAACGTTGTCGTTCGTCTTGTCGATGCCTTTGACAACTATCGAGAACTTTCCGCGCCACAGCTCGGAAACAAAGCTGTAGCGTTCAGTAAACTGTTGATTCGACACCCACTCGACTGGTCTATCTTCAATGGAATAGTCCAGCTTGGGTTTGTTCTCATCCAGCGTGACTTCTTGTCCAGATTCCGTGATTTGCTGAAGATGTCTCATTGCTTTAGTGACTTCTATTTTAGGTCCTCCAGATGTTTTAGTTTTCACTAAGTGTGTGGGGATGCCTTTGTCGCTCCATCCGATCCTGTTGCAGGAGGACAGTCGGAATTGATAGCTGGTGTCCGGGGACAGGTTGCGGACGACGAAGAACTCGTGGTCGATGTTGTTGGCGACGTCGCGCCACTCCACGCTATCTCCCGCCTTGTATTGGAGGCTATAGCAGATGACGGTGGAGTTACCGTCGTATTTCGGCTGCTTCCATCTCAGAAGCACCTCAGTATCGGACACTTCAGCAGCTGTAGGGCTGTCTGGAGCGTCTGGGGTGGTAGCTTCCACAATCCTTGTTCTAGCGACTGTCTGCCCGACTTTGTTTCTGGCTACGACCTTGTAGAAGCCGATATCGTGGTGCTTAGCTGGCTCCATGCGTAAAGTAGACCTGCCTTCTTCGTCTTCAATAATCTTAATGCGTTGGCCTTCAGCGATGGGCATGTCGTTTTTAAACCAGGTGATAGCTGGCTTAGGGTCTCCTACGGCGAAGCAGGAGAGTTGAGCATTCTCTCCTTCCCTGACTGGGAGTAACTGAGGTTTTTCCCTGAAGAATGGTAACTGTCCGTCTTTCTTGGACTCCATGAGGGCCTGTGCCTCGGCGTAGGAGTCGAGGCGCGTGCCCAGCTCGTGTCTGAGGCGGCGGATGGTGTAGGACTCGGAGCCGTAGTTGTTGATGCGGTCGCGGCGCTCGTCGTCGATCTCTTCGTCCATGATGTCCGTGAAGCGACGACGCTCGTGGATTATGGGGGTCTGTGGAGGATACGGAATTAGCATCAGCAAATGTTTTGTTTTTTAAGTACTGACGTACAATCTATTGTAAATTGGTCTCCTAACATCTACAAAACAAAAGTATGATGATAATGAGCGCAAAAAAGGACGTGGCCCATCCTTTTTAGATTATACCTTGGTCGCTTTTTTGACACTTAGGTTATTAGCAAATAAAAGGCACTTTTGAACGTCAAAAATTACAAAAATAATTAATTGATTCTATTACACTTGCTCCTTACTAAAGGTAGTTACGTATGGAGAAGAATGGGCAAGAAACTCCATACTTACTCTATTAAAATGTTAACAATATTTTGTATACATTAATTAATAATTTTATGTGAAGACGATATCGCTATGATTACCCAGTGTATTTTTCCCCAAGAACATTCCATTACAACCCAAACAGGATTCGGCTACTCAGCTGAAAATACATATTATGTAGATAATAATATCACGTACCCTGGGATCGTATGTGTCGAACACATTGAGGCTGTACCCAGGCGAGCGGTTACAGGCTACTTTCATATACTCGCGCAGGCGCACCGGGAACTGCGTGTCACGGAGCTGGAGTAGGTACGTGTCAGGACCGTTCTGGTAGCTGTGGGGAAAGAGAAATAATTAAGTTACATGGTAAAGAAGGTATTAACTAGTTTAAAACTAAATCATAATTCGCATAGATGAGTTTTGTTATTGATTTACTTTTTAACCAGACTTACTACTTTTTTTTTTACTTCTTACTATAAATGGTAGATTGTACAGCTAGCTAGTTCTTAAAAAAAAGCCATTTTACCCGAGCCGCAGGCGAGAGTGTGCGATGTTTTATTGTGCGTGTTGGGCCTGATTAACTTAGTCATTGAAAAAAAAAATACTTTTGGCACTAGATCATTAAAAGCGACTTTATGTCGCCTACGCACATCATAAAGACGAACTTTTAGAGCATGAGAAGTGAAAATAATATTTTCTTTTACACTATTTACCTTTTATGGACTATAAACATACTCTTACTGGCTAAACAAAAAAAGCATAATATGTTACTTACTGGCTCTCCGACTGGGCGGACACCTCCCAGTCGGGATGGTCCCACTGCTTGAAGTTGATGTCGTGCTCGCCCGGCTCGCGCTCGTGAGCAGGGCGCTCCGGGGTCGCTGGGAAGTTACATCATTTAGTTATTGTATGTTAATATTGCTAGTTTAACACGAGAGAGAGAGAAATTGGTACGACTGAATAATTAATTCATGTCAAAAATACTGAGAACGGCACGTGCAAGAGAAATCTGTAATGTCCCTTAATATTAAAGTTAAAATCAGGGCATCAAACTGAAGTACTTTTGCATAATCAGCCTACAACGTTCCCACTGCTGGGACACAGGCCTCCTCATTGTGAGAGGGAGTCAGCAGATCGCACAGCAGAGAAGACAAATCATGATAACCATCTAGAATTAGCCGATAATTTATTTAAGGAAAGAATATATTTCCTGGGTTTCAAAGGCATATTGAACGTTACCAATAAGGAGTTTATACACTAAGGGTCTTACAAATAAACGCGGAATAAAGTTATGCTAGGAATAAATTCGGTATGACCATAAATTTTTTGACGTTTATAACTTTATTCCGTGTTTATTTGTAAGGCCCGAAGAAGATAGAGCAGAATTAGCAGATAGTTACCTATACTTATACTACAATCAAGGTGAAAGGAAGAAGTAAGAATATGGACACTTTACTAACTTTCAGGAGTGTAAGTCTCTCCGGGTGGGTACACCATCTTGGAGGGATGCTCGTCGGCCCCGCTGAGCGGTTTGCGCCGGAACCAATTGCGGCATTGTGCATTGCTGGTCCAGTCCCTGATCCAATCAATAACTCCTTTAATAGCCTTCATTGTACCACGCAAATTATCACACTTTTTTTGAAGATAAAAATCTTTTTTTTTTCCACTTAATTTCCCTTCAAGACGTTACATACTACTATTTGGCTTCCTCTCAAAGCCACGTCCAATACGTTGGGAGTAACATCACATGGTCATTGATAAAAATGTTTACCAAAGTTTATGACAAGCGTGGGGGATGATGCCAATTTTATTTTAGTTATTGGCTCGATGTAATTGATTGAGGACAATGCCAAATATATCTGTGACATAATGCATTGAATCATTGTGATTTTCCGGTTTGGGTTAGGGTGCGTGCGACCTGAACTTTGACCGCGCGATATTTCGAAAGGTGCCTTTAAACTAGTGAAACGAGGATGCTGTTCCAGCTACGCTTATGCACATTAACATACTATTCATTATTTGAACTCAATATGGCCTGTATTTTGTAGCATTCAGGCCGGAAAATTCAAGTAAAAGCGACATCCATTTTCATGAAATGCTAGCTTCAGTGTCGTACCTCGCACGGGTAATCGATTATGCGAACATTCACCTAAATAATGACTAGCGCGACGTTCGCATTTACTTAGGAAACGTTTAGCAAGCTACTCGCACGTTTAAACGTTGCGTATTCGTCGCGCAATTTTTATGAGCACGCACCTTTATATTGCATCAAGATTAATTAGTAGTAAATCTATCGCCCACACGGTAAGAAAGGAATCTCGATACATGCAAAATTTTTGCGATATATTTTTTGAGGCCAGAAATGTCATCATCAGATTTGGATTTGTAAAATTTTGACAGCATTAGGCTATCTTTAGAGAACTATTTAAAAAAAATGCCTTATTCGTTTCATTGAAACGTTCGGCTGGCCATTTATGGATACAATTAATGCACATTCTTAAAGTGTGTCCTACAACTTTAAAACGTGTCAAACATAAGACTACAGCCAATCAAGTGTAAAGACAACAGGTAGCCGTGACGTCATCCCCATCACATCATGATAAAGTGGATGCATTTGACGAGTGCGCGTCAATCATTGCAATTATTACGTTATGTCAATGACAAAAAAATCACATGTTGAGCGTTCGTGCTTTGCAATGACTATACTTGATGATCGTGAAACCTGATCAGTAAGGGGGCAGAAAGGCCGGACCACCCATATCGGCATGTAAGAAAAGTATATATTCAAAAACTCACCTATACAAATTATAGTAATTCCTCAACCTATCCGTAGTAATCTGGTACTCTTCCTTATAAATCTTATCAGCCAATCCTAACCAGGGATGGGACAGAGCACTGTTCACATCCATACGCTCATGCCAATTGAAGACCAGCAGCTTGGAGATGAAGTCCCGGCTTTCAGTACTGAGTCGGGACCACCACTCTTCGTCGTGCCATTCCCATCTCCCTTCGCGGATCCTGGTGAGGGTTTCGCGGTCATTGGCCCCTCGGAAGGGCGAGTGCCCGCTGAGCAGGATGTAGGTGATGATGCCGACGCTCCACATGTCGGCCGCGAAGGACACGCCCTCGCCGCCCGCCACCTCGGGCGCCACGTACTCGGGCATGCCGTAGTCCAGGGACGCGTGTTTGTTGAATTGGATTCGGCGAGAGAGACCGAAGTCGCAGAGCTTCAGTTCGTCGCTGCCGGCGTGAGAGAGGAGGAGTTCGCCAATCTGGGGATAACGTTTTTGAGTTATAAATGTGCTTGATATCTTGAAGAATAAAAAAAATTGCATAAAAAAAATATTTGGTAATAAATTCAAAGGCCAAATAAAAATTAATAATGGAACAAAATATATATGTTACACATTATCTGCCGCATAAATTAACTAAAATATATCGGGAGGTGGTTAGACAAAGTATAAGTTAACAAAACGACTTGAAGTCCGAACTGAAATAGGTACTGTTTCGGCCACCATAGAATTCAAGTTGACATGTCAATTCTTGATAAGAGGCGATCCTATTTTGTTTATTTTGAAAATGTTGGAATTAGAGTACTCAAATAGACTGGTTAAATTTATACCAATGAAAAAGAAAAACTTTGTTTTCCACGTAGAAAAATAGTCTTTGCTAAAGACAAGTCAGAATTCAAAGTAAAAAAAAAACAATTCCGACACCACTGTCAAAAAAAAAAAATCTACACATTAATGAGCAAATCAAAATTAACACTCACCGTCAAACCCAAATGCGCGACACTATTATCGTGCATATATTTGACCCCTCTCAACACCTGTCTGATATAACCGGCAATCTCTCTCTCCGTGTACCCCTGACTCCTGAGCAGCCGGTCCCTGACCAGCTCGCCCCCCCCAGCCAGCTCCAGCACTAAGGCCAGGGTGTGTTCATGCTCATAGGCGTCGTAAAGACGGATGAGGTGGCGATCGTTCAGAAGATTCATGATGTCTAACTCGTTCTTCATGAAAGGTTTTAGGTCTGAGTGGCCGTGCATTATCTTTGCGGCATAGTTTCGGCCTGTGGAAGTAAACGTGCCGGAATTATTTAAATTTGTAAGTAGTATAAGGGTCTATGGACGTAGATAAACGTCCACCTGACCATATGCTTATCTAGAGCTGAGCCTTCCAGCTAGGCTCGATGTAGGTAAGTGGGCCTCACTGAATTTGGCATCTACTGTTATGCCAAGAAAAACTGCCGAGTCTACAGTTTCATGCACCTCTATATCTAAGACAATGTTGTGTCCGCCTAACATTCGGTAAGGCGAACTTTATACATTTCGGTATATTTCGCATTGACAACTAAGTCACTTGTCGACAACCAATCCGTAACCATTGAGATTGCACTGTTTACGTCGTCAAAATTATGAATATTCTTAGTATATTTAAAAATAAACTAATAAGAGAGGTATCATCTGCAAACGGTACAACAACGTGACAGATATAATTTAAATTAAATGCTAAGTCATAGATATACACTTAGAATAAAAATGGACCCAGTATTGAGCCTTGAGGTACACCTAAATTGGAACCCGAATTGGTAACTAGGAAGATTTCACACCATTAACACATCGGAACTTATTATGTAAATAAGAATTTATTACTTTGAGAGCTTCGTTTTGGACACCTTTAAGACGTAATTTACGCAAAAGCGTGTCATGGTGCACGGAATCAAAAGCTTTGGAAAGATCACAGAAAACTCCAGTAGCATTTTGCGAGTTCTTCCATGCGTTCAATGTGTTTCAAAAGAGCAACACCCGCATCTGTAGTCGAACGGCCATTTGTAAAGCCATATTCTTCATCATGAAGAAGGCTATTTAAATTTAAATGTCTTAGCTGCTGCTTGAGTATTAAATATTTTCATATATTTTGCTAAATGCAGGTAAGATAGAAATCCCCCATCACCAATCTTTTCTTATCATTTTCGACTGTACCTTTTAGAGAACTATGCGGTCTTTCGGGCTGGTCCTTTTAAAAGTATATACCTACTGCATTTAGTCCGTTTCGATATAAAGTATATGCTTAAAGAATTAAGCATATGAATTAATTATTAATTTAAAGAATCTATAAATAAAATAACAAATTAAAGAATGTATAAAGAGTATTCTATCTATCTATCTATCTAAATAAACAAATTCAAATATATTTGATAAAATAGGTATATTAATACCTATTTTATCAAATATATTTGAATATTTGGATGGCCGTGTGGCCAGTAGTGTTACTATTACGTAACACTACTGGCCACACGGCCATCCACTCTATCTATACTAATCTATACTAATATATAAAGCTGAAGAGTTTGTTTGTTTGTTTGTTTGTTTGTTTGTTTGAACGCGCTAATCTCAGGAACTACTGGTTGGAATAGAAAAATTCTTTTTGTGTTGGATAGTCCATTTATTGAGGAATATTATAGGCTATATAACATCACGCTACAACCAAAAGGAGCGGAGTATAAATGAAAAATGTTGCAAAAACGGGAAAAATTATTCCTTTTTGAGAGCTTCCGTTGCGTGCGCTGCGTAAACGGTTTAAGTTACGCAAATATCATGTATGATGGAATTGTTCCTCTTTAAATTTTCTAAAAAAAAGTCCGCGACAGCATATGTCTATCTTTTAAGATTGACGCACTATAACCTTTTTGATGGTAATCAAATTTGTTCGAAATTAATGCATTATTTGCGAAGGAGTTTTCATAAACATGGTATTAATCCTTATCCAAATAAATACATTATTCATCACAAGTATTTAATTTTGAACAAAGTTGCCTTTAGATCATTTAATTTCAATGAATATCTTAGGAGATATAACTGTTTTATAATAACTCCGCAGCAAAATAATGATCAACTCTGCGAGGTAGTCTATTCTAAAGCTGAAGAGTTCGTTTTTAGGGTTCCGTACCCACAGGGTAAAATGGGACACTATTACTAAAACTCCGCTGTCCGTCTGTCTGTCTGTCTGTCTCTCTGTCCGTCTGTCACCAGGCTGTATCTCATAAACCGTGATAGTTAGACAGTTGAAATTTTCACAGATGATGTATTTCTGTTGCCGCTATAACAACAAATACTAAAAAACAGAAAAAAAAATATTTAAGGGGGGTTCCCATACAACGGACATGATTTTTTGCCGTTTTTTTTGCTCCGCCCGCGTGGATGTCGGTTATATTATCGCGTAAAAAAGTAGCCTATATCCTTCTCCATATCCCAGGCTATATCTCTGCCAAATTTCATGACGATCAGTTCAGCGGTTTAGGTGTGAAAACGTAACATACAGACTGACAGACAGACAGATAGACAGACAGACAGAGTTACTTTCACATTTATAATATTAGTAAGGATAAGGATTTGTATGGATGGTACGGAACCCTTCGTGCGCGAGTCCGACTCGCACTTGGCCGGTTTTTTGTTTTTTGAACGCGCTAATCTCTGGAACTGCGAGTTGGATTTGAAACAATCTTTTTGCATTTTACAGCCCAATTCTTGAGGAAGAATTACATGCCTATTAACTAGGACACAATTTTTTTTATTGAAAGTTTATGCGAAAACGAAGTAAAAGCACGGGCAGGCAATTTGTTGCGACGGGGTGGGTCGGGGGACCAAGAAATTTAACGCGGACGAAGTCGCGGGCAGAAGCTAGTAAATAATAATATATAAATGATGAATAAATTAAAGCCACTTACCATTAAGTCTCTCAGCAGCATGATACACAACTCCCTGCACCCCCCTGCCCAGCTCGTCGCCGAGGTCGTAGAAGTCTCCGAACGGCTTCGTGCTCGGCTTTATGCGGGGAGGATGCTCGCGGATTCTGTGGCATCGTAAGAATATAAATAAGAGGTCTTCTGGTGGATCATTGCTGTTTCTGATCGCAGATTTTTCAGAATCAGAATCAGATAGTAGTTTCACATTAACAAATTCTGAATTTATCTAACTCTACTTTTGTCTCTGCGATCATTTATTATTATCTAACTAGAAATTGGTTCTCTAAAAACTTTATTCTTGGTCCGACCACAGGTCTTGGGTTCATTCCGCAGTGCCGTCCAATGTGTTATTGGATTTCTCGATAAGCAATTTTGTAGTAGCAATTCGGAGTCTGAGTTTTGTCTGAGGGATAGACTCGCTCCCTATTTCATAAGATTTATAGCAAAACTGGTGAAATGGGGGTATACTACCCTTTAGAGTATTACAGTCGTGATGCTACATTACCTGTTGGAGTACTCATGCTCGGACTCCTCCACGTGCAGCATGGCGGAGGTGCTGACACTTCCGGCCACGTTCCTCGCGGAGATGGAGTATAAACCTTCGTCCTTCAAGATCGCGTCGTGGATGATCAACAGGCATATGTCTGGTTCGATGAACTGGATCTGGATATGTAAGTAGGGACAGTGATGACGCAGTTTGATAAAGATCGAAATTCTGGATTGGGTTTTTGCCTGGTTAAAATGTCAAACGACTGAACAACGAATAGATGAATGAAAATTAATAGTTAAAAATTAATAAATAAAAGTGGTGAGCGCATTCTGAGTAGAAAATTTTTCATTGATAATTTGATAATGAATTTAATCTCAACTATATAGAATAGAGTTGAAAAAAGCGTGCATTAAATATTGCTCCGTGGCACGTATTACAAGATACAAGCGCATATGGCGTGTGTGTTCACGTTTATTTTTATAGTCTGGAAAGAATTTACTCTTTGCTGCTCAGTGGGCTCTGACTGCAATGCTTATTAAAAATACGGCTTAAGTGACCTCTGCGCTGCCACCGTCGATGCCGTGGATGTGGCGAGTTTCGGGCCAACAAAATTTAATAAACTGTTGTGCCATCGACACGGCGAAAGACCTATTAGGGCCTATTATATAATAAATAATCACTCATTTAAAATTTTGAGAACATTTTGGTCCTATTTGTTTGATCCTTCTTCCAACTCACCTTAGTCCTACTGCTGGGCGCCAGCGGCTGCCAGTCCTTGTACCACTTGATGTCCGGGAACGGCACGCCGGTGACTCGGGCCTCGATCCTGGCGGTCTTCCTCTGCAGAACCACCACCTCCTCGGGTCTGCGTATGAAGCGCGGGTACTCGGCCAGCTCCAGGCGCACGCGTTGGCGCGCCTGGCCGTGCTCGTTGGTGGCCACGGCCTCGTACCAGCCGGCGTCGCGGTCTAACATCCTGGGGAAGGACATTTTATGCTGGTTTGTTGTTGTGGCGGAGATCGGATAAGGAAAAAGAAAGCCTGTGCGCAGAACTAGGCAAAACCAACAACGATAGACAAATAATATATTATGCAATTAGTGAATAAAAAACGGATTTAAAGCGAGGGCCACAGATGAATCGCGAGCAAGTGAAGGATTCTAACGACTGAATCACGACCGTAGGGAGTGATTCAAGTGTTAGAATCCTGAGCGACGCGAGTGATTCGTGGCCCTCGATATAAATCCGTTTTATTCAAGAGTTGCATACTATACTTTATACCATGACTACGAGAAAAAGAAAGATTTAAGCGAAAATAGACATTTAGTGAAGAAAAAAGTATGAAATTAAAATGCCACTAAAATTGGAACAATTACTAAAATTAAGAGTAATTAGGAAAATATATCGGCTGCCCGCTTTTTCATAAACTCAAGTGTTAACACATCTTCTTCATCTCTTGAATGCATTTTCAATCGATTTATTATTAAGTAACACTAAACTCTATGTTCGTTCATCTTACAGTATTCAAAATAGCGCCAATTTACAAATGACAGCAAAGAACAAAAAACAGTTTTTATTCTAATGCTAAACTCCTTTTCCAAAATGTCGACAAATCAAATCACGAGGAGTTTTTATACAAGGAGTTTGCATGTCGAGCATTCTTTGCACAAGGAGTTTGTATCGAGTATTTTTTTGCAAGGAGGTATTGGTGTATTCTAAATTCAAACTCCAAAATAGTGATTATAAAGTGCTTTTTATTCACTGTTTTCAGTGAATAAAATAAGCTTTTTAGAGGGGGAATGGTATAAAGATTGTTTCGTTACAGTGTGCACAACTTAATCGTTTTTTTAAAGCACTAACGTAAAACAAACTTAACTAGGTCCGGGTCAAAATAATTGAAAACTAAATAAAGTGAAAAAAAAAAAGTTATAAAGCTGCAATTTAATCGAAACTTACAGAAACAAAAAAGATCGTACATTTATTGTCACTAGCGAAATGTTTTATGACCTATTTCCCTAGAATTATGCCAATATGCGTGCTCGCATTTTTGATTAGCCGATATTTTAGATTAATAATAAAATAATAAGTTCAATATACTCACTTGTTAATAAACAGCGTACCCTGTCCATTCCTGGTATAACTCCAGTCGTACCTGCCCCCGATTTCAATAGGCTCATCATTGAAGAAGTACGTCATCTTCGGCTTAGGGTATCCGTAGACAAACCAGAACAGGTTCACATTGTGGCCCTTAACGCCATACTGAGAGTCATACTCCTGGCGAAGGAACTTGGGAGCTTGGGCATAGCCATCATGTGGAGGACGTTCAATATCGAAGTCTTTAGGGAAGTAGGGAGACGTTTCTGGTCTAAAATCAATACCAGGTTCTAAGTATGGGATGAACTTCGGTGGGTCAGGTTCTAGTTTCGATCTGTGTGTGATGGCGAATGGTGAAGGGTCGCTGACGCCATATTTGTTTTCTACGCGGATGCGGAACTTGTAGTCGCGGAAGGGCTCCAGGTTACGAATGTCGCACACGCACGAGCGCAGGCCGGTGCGGGCCGTGAACCAGTCGCCGTCCGGGACCTCGCACATCTCCACCTGGGTGGACAATAATCGATATTACAAATAAAGACAATGCTAGCGTTTATGATAATCCATACTAATATTATAAACGTGAAACTAACTCTGTCTGTATGTTTGTCTGTTAGGTTTTCACGCCTAAACCGCTGAACCGATCGTCATGAAATTTAGCAGAGATTAATATAGCCTGGGATAAGGAGAAGATCATAGGCTACTTTTTTACGCGATAACAGACATCCTAATAAACTTTTTTTTTTAAAGATTTTTTATTTTTATTAATACCTACTTGGTCCTAGTGGATCCTCACACTAGGATTCCCTGTGTTGTGAGCAGCAGGATCTTCCATAAAAAGATCATTTTATAACTTCTGCATGATTCTTCCTAAAATGCCCATGTACTAACAATAGTAGTACCATATGTATAAAGAATTTAGTCAACGCGATTTGGTGTATAGAATTTTATGTTCTAGAAGACACACGTCAGTGTGGAAAGCCATGTTTGAAAAAGAAGAAGGTAATAAAGTTTTTATGATAACATTTTGATCAGCGCTTTAGTTTGCTTTGTAGCATCTTTTAATGTAATTCAGCATCAACAACAGAGTATAGTTTACAAGAAACTCGTTAGTCCAAGACTTTACCTGATAGGTGACAGGGAACCTCGGTCCATGCGGGATGGACGGCTTCCATCCCAGGGTCAGATGCCTGTCAGCCATGCTCCTGATGATGGGCCTGTCGGCTAGCGGCATGGGGATGCCAGTCTTCTTCATCTTGTCGAAGTCCGAGTACTGGTCGCCGATGGGGCGCTTGCTGGTGTGGGGCTCCAAAGCTGAAAAAAGTATAATTTTAGGGCTGCCATTTTCATACAATTAATAAACACATACACACACAGAATCGTCGTCGCGACGAAGTTAACAAAGTAATCTAACAGTAAAACATCTATACAATTAAAGAAATTTGAAGTGTCTGTTTGTAATATCAAAATAACAACTTTTTTCTAAATGCATATGAAAGTATATACGGTACTTTAAAAAAACAAATTTTAAGATTTGTTTGCTTTGTCTGTCTATCTGTCTGTCGGTCTGTCTGTCTGTTATTTTTGCTACAGCTAATCTCCGAAACGGTTGGACCGATTTTGACGGGACTTTCATTAGTAGATAGCTGATGTTATAACGAGTAACTAAGGCTACTTTTATTTTCGACTAGCCGCGGGTTCAACCGCGTGGAAAAAAATAATTGGTTCATTAGAAACACACTTCAATTTTATTTATTTGTGTAGAAAAAGCCATGCGGGCGAAGCCGCGGGCGGCATCTAGTATATTTTTCTACTTATTCAGCCCACTGTCAAAATTGTAAGCATGAATCCGAAACATTGAGATTCCTACAGAGTTCTAGTTATTAATGTAACAGTAGTCGGTCATTGAGTTCTGAAATAAATCTGTTAATTGTTCGTACAATTTATGCTAAACTTATGAGGACTACGGTGGGGTCTACTCAAGTACAGCTGTTCCCCTAAACGGGCAATATGTTCCCACGAAGCTATACTGACTGTCATAAGTGAGCTGCGCGCTGCACGAGGCTTCCCCGTGCGGGTTGTAGATCCGGCAGCGGTACGTGCCCACGTCGGTAGGGTCTACTCCGCTGATGGTCAGGCGAAGTAGACCAGTGGTTTCTTTGTCCATGCGGATTCTTTCGCAAGGGAATAGCCTTTCGTCGTTGCGGAACCTAAAAAAAAAAAAAATTGTACGCACAGTAAAATAGATAGAGATACTACTTAATTCTAATTTTGAGAACAAAGGTACTGCTTATTTTTTAAGAAATTTCTTCCGGCAGACCTGCGAAAGGAGAAATGAAAACATCACCACAACATATCACGGCACATTTCTCAAAACCTTTCCAAATCTTTCTCAAAATAATTCGTCTTTTTTATTTTTTCTGCACAATAGCCCAGGAAAATAAGATATTTACTGCAAAAGAAAACCTAGTTCTTCACCAGTATTTTTATTTTTATTCTCTTCGGGACTAATTTTATTTATTTTTAGAAATACTGTTTAAAAAGTCCATTGCGATAAAAAATGCGGAAAAAAAAGTGCTGTCAAGGGTCCTGGTATATTTCGATATAGTTTTTTCCGGTTCTTCTTTATTAGAAGTGTTCAAAATTGGTCGTAGGGTATTTAAAACATACCTGAATTAGCAAAACATATGGTTGTGTACCGTGTATATTCAACAGCTTTTTAGAGCATAAATACAACAGCATATTACAACAGTAGTTTGCGCTTTACTTCACATATTCCGAGTCGTATATTTCAAGAATCATTGCTCCTACGAGCCTCTTGGTTAGAACTTTTTCATGTAAAATGAAGTAAGGAGGAAACTTGTAGTAACCATTAAATGTCTAAACAATTTATTTTTTTTGTACTGACTTTTTGAACCTCTCATTATCATCTGCCTAGCTTTTTCCTATGTTGAGATCAGCTTTCAGTCAAACTGGACCCGCCCTCTTTCTTCTCTGTCTCTTACCTCTGACAGTCAATATTTTTTTATTCGCACAAGATAGCTTAATGGATTTTTCACACAGTATTTCTAATGCCAGAAAACATAATCCCAGTGATAAATCTCAACTAAGAGATATTTTGCTTTGAATTTAACTCATTTTCGTGGGCTAACAATATGTGTACACTTTCTCAGACACAGCGAGCCCGTAAAGATAAAGATAAAGATAAATGTATTCGTTCAAAGATGTGTAACCGTACCACTCCACGTCGGGCTCCGGCGTGCCGGTGGCGCAGGCCGTGAACTTGGCGCTCATGCCGCGGAACACCTCGATGTCGCCGATCTTCTTCAGGAACTCGGGAGGTTCCACCTTCTGCTTGCGGGCACTGGAACAAGACAAAAATAATGATAACTATGATGTTTAGATAAATTGTAACTCTGCGAAGTCCATAGGCAAAGTGGCAAACGGTTCAAACGTATGGTCAATTTATTTATTTTATTCTATTCGGGGAACTTGTAGCTAACTTATACAGTGTTCGTAAACAATATGAAATTGAATATAATTTACAAATTTCCACTGATAAAAGCTAAAAAAAAAAAAAAAAAAGTTAACGGTCGGTACAAAAAATACCTAATACATAAATATTATGAAATAAATAGTACAGTTAGTTACTGCAATTAGCTGACCCCCTTTTGCTCAAATGTTGAGATTTTTTTTATTAACAAATCATATGATTTTCATATTTTTCTAGTTTTGGGTAGATTTCGTATAGGTATTTAAATAAAATTAAGAATTATAAAATTCTAACAATTCGTATTCTAAAAAATCTCAACCATTTATGCAAGGGGGGGTCAGCTAATTGCAGTAACTGACTGTAAACGATCGACATCAATCTTATTAATGGAGATTCTCTCAGACATAGCCCACATTTATGCAAAAGTGCTGCCAATATGGTTGTACTTGATGATGTAACATAGTGATTATAACACAATACATTATAACACGCATCAGCTAAGTAGCTGCTACTGTGTCTAACCAACTAATAGTAATAATTCCACCTGTATTTCCCGAAGAAGTAAGCAGAGGTGTACCTACAGTACAAACACATTTCACCAGGGACCCTGGGTTCTATCTCAAAGTCGGCCAAACTTTTATTGGGTTTGTCCGAGTGAAATAACGTAGAAGCAGCCCGGAATCCGGGATTTGTGCCTGGTTTATGGCAAGAGCCTTAAGAATTACTTTACCATACTCACATCTTGTCCACAACCTCCAGGCTAGCCTCGCAGCTGGCCTCGCCCTCGCGGTTCCTGGCCACGCACTTGTACCGGCCCGCGTCGCCGAGCGTGAGGTCGCGCACATACAGACAACACGCGTCGCCGTCTCGTTTGAGGTTGTACTTGTCGCTGTGACGTAGAGGGGACCCGTCCTTGTACCACGTGATGTCCGGGAATGGGATGCCGAATACCCGGGCTGGGAATTTGGCGTCGAATGTTGGTAGCTGGAAAGAAGGTTTTCGGATGTGTTAACACATTTTTGTAGTGATAACGTCACTTTTTTTCATTGGTAAGTCAGGAAAATTAATTATCTATTTCATTGACCACGAACGATTGACGAACTTAAATTGTCCGTATATTTGAATCACAGTTTTACTGTATTTTTTGTACAGTTGGTTATAACTTGGCTAATTGACCTAGTGTTTCAATTTAATAAACAATTCAAAAACAATAAAATCAAAATATTTTATTTCCCATAAATCTACATTGGCACTTATGAAACGTCTGAAGCTAGGTGCATGGTTCCAATTGGTCGTTTCCTATGGAGAAGAGACGGCAAGAAACTCCACGGTTGCCATAACAACTACAGTATGCGTAGTTATTCAAATTAATTGATTTCCTTACCTGCTGCAGATCTGTGAACTTCTGCGAGAAGGTGGGCGCGGAGTAGACCTTGCGCACGTTGATGTTGCCCTCGGACGAGTCCTCGCCCAGCGGGTTCACTAGCTTGATGGAGTACACGCCCGCGTCGGGGAGTTCTACTGAGTTGATCTCTAGACCCACCTGCATGAATCACAGAAAGATGTATTTAGAAGATTTAGACGGACCTGAACAAAATTAAGGGTTGATTTCTCCAAAGCCAGATAGAGAGGAATCATTTCAGTTTTTCCTATATCAAATACATAATGTCAGATTTTAATTTTACGGCACGGAGTAAAGTTAGATTTCTGTCGTGGGAAAAATTTGCCTTAAGTCTCTCCATCGCTGGAGACTAGCAAGTAAGGAGATAGAAATCGGAAAGTTAATGGTGGTTTTAATGGAAAATTGTTAGTGTATAATCCATCCAACTCTGTCTGTCTGTCTGTCTGTATGTTACGTTTTCACGCCTAAACCGCTGAACTGATCGTCAAGAAATTTGGCAGAGATATAGCCTGGGATATGGAGAAGGACATAGGCTACTTTTTTACGCGATAACCGACATCAACGCGGGCGGAGCCTAGTGTTGAATAATTTCTGGACTAAATCTTTGTCGTCGTTTATATTTTGCGACAGTCAGGCCTCAAAAATAACTTTCCTTACTTTAAAACATACTCAAACGGGTAAGGTAGGGAGGACTGACATCTCCCAAAGTCTTCAACCTATAATTAATTAACTTCATCGTCGAGCTCAGCAGCAGGCGCGTCGGTTGCTCGATAGATGGCGTTTGTGTGAACAACATGAGCCCGACGGTGGGAGGTCTTAGAGAGTTGTTAAAAGTGTGTGAGGCTTATGCAGATCGCACATGGTCTTTTAAACAATGTAAAGAAGAGTGAATATATGGTCTTCAAGGCCGCCGATAGATGTCCTGATCATTCTCACAATATTACCCTAAATGGCTTGAGCGTAAATCGTGTCGCAAAGTTTAAATACCTGGGACATTTCCTTACCGACGGCCTTGAAAGCGTATGGCTCTAGCGGTCAGAGGTAACATGCTGGTCCGCAGATTCTCTCGTTGCTCTGAACAAGTTAAGTTTACGCTTTTTAAGGCGTATTGTCAGAGCTTTTTCACTGGAAGTCTGTGGGTCTGTCACACCAAAATATCGCTGGATGTCCTGCGCATCTTTTTTAAATAGTAGACACATTTTATTACTAAATACTGACCCTCTTTCCATCACACGTCAGCCTGATGTTCTCGTTGGGCGTGATGGGCAGCCCGTCCTTGGTCCACGTGACCTCAGGTATGGGGTTGCCGACGAAGGGCGCGGACACGGACAGCGGCTGGCCCTCCTCCGCGGTGACGTCACGCAGGCCGTGGATGAAGCGCGGCCTCTCTTGTGGGCTGGAGTCGTCCGTGCGGCCTGGGGGAGTTGCTTATTTTGATAACACAAAAGAAAAAGAAAATACTACATAATTATGTGTTTTTTTTTCAAAGTCGGTCCCCTCTTGCATAAGTCTTGATACATGTCAGCATAAAACAAGTCTGGTGTCTACCTGAGGCTTCACGGGAAGGCCAGACGATTTCAATAAATACAGGTTCAAAATAAATTAGCTAGCGAATTTCCGCAGATATGATGGGTATAAATAACTAATAACTAGCGGCCGTTGCTATGATCCGGCGCTTAGCCGACTAGTAGGTTGACGAAGTCGCAAGTGGTTCCCTTGCGTATTTGGTAGGTATTTAAACATAGTAATTATTTTAATCAGTTTATCAAGACATACTCAGCAAATTGTGATAAAAAATCTTTTAATTTATATAAAAAATAAGAAAAAAGAAACGACTTGTTTGTAGGTATGAGATTTACACATTACGAAAAGGGGTAACTTCGTTTTTTTTTTAATCCAATTTAATCTAATCGTGTTATTAAAAGCGACTGCATGTCGGCTAGATCCCTAAATAAGATACTTATATCTTTTTTCAGAATTTTATAATAGTGATTTTTATGTTTCCCATGGATTCAAAAAACTAGCAAGCACGGTCTCTATCGATACCGCTTAAGAGTAAAAAAGGAATAAATCATTTAAACATATTATTATAAGCTTTTTCACAAGGACCCCTGTTTCTACTACTTCAATATCTATACTAATATTTTAGTCTATACTAATATTATAAAGCTGAAGAGTTTGTTTGTTTGAACGAGCTAATCTCAGGAACTACTGGTTGGAATTGAAAATTATTCTTGTGTTGGATAATCCCTTTATCGAGGAATATTATAGGTTATATAACATAACGCTACAATCAATAGGAGCGGAGCATAAATGAAAAATGTTGCAAAAACGGGAAAAATTATTCTTGCTTTGTGAAAGCTTCCGTTGCGTGCGCTGCGTAAACGGTTTAAGTTATGCAAATATTATGTATGATGGAATTGTTCCTCTTTAAAAGTTCTAAAAAAAAGTTCGCGACAGTAAATGTTTTGAAATTGACTCACTATAACCTTTTTTTATGGTAATCAAATTAGTTCGAAATTAATGCATTATTTGCGAAGGAGTTTTATCATCATAATATTAATCCTTATCCAAATAAATATGTTACTGTAGCTGCAACATATACCTACATCATAATGCGCGCGCGCCGGCGGCTAGTGGAACACTGTCGGCTCAGTTTTTTTAGTTTTTTTTGTTTTTTTGTATGGCATCTCGGAGGTATAACCACTGGGGGTTCCTGCTCCTTAACCGGGCTTTCCTGTGGTGCCGCAAGCTCCTAACGAAGTTTACGCCTCCAGCCAGGGGGTTTTTACTATAATCTACTTAAGCTAGACGACTGCTCGCTAAGGGCACCCCAGGTGGGGCTCGAACCTCGGCTTAGGGCAGTGTCGGAGGGAGGGTGGCAAGGGACCGTCGGTGGCTGGATAACATCGGGGTTCTGATTATTAATCGGGGCCTGTCGGCTCAGGCGCGGCGGAAGCTTTTATATGTGAACGAGAAATGCAAACCTTTTCGGCTTACCTACATATTATTTGGTTTATTTTATTATGTTAAGCATGTAGGTAACCGCTAATTATATTGTAAACATTTTTGTATATAATAGGTTAAGTTTGACAATAAAGGTTCATTCGCATCTCAACCGTCTTTCACTCTATACACTGCTAGGGACTCCTATCTCAACAAGTACAACAAGTACAAGTATTTAAATGTTAATGTCCTTGACATCATTTGATTTCAATCAACATCTTAGGAGATATCATAATTTTAAAATAACTCCGTAACAAAATAAGTACCTAGATAATTCATCACTACAACCACTCTCTCTCTCTTAGGTGACGCAGACGAAGTTGCGCGGGTCAGCTATATTATAAAGCTGAAGAGTTTGTTTGTTTGGTTGAACGCGTTAATCTCAGGAACTAGATATTGGTTCGAATAGAAAAATTATTTTAGTGTTGGATAGCCCATTTACCGAGGAAGGTTTTATAACATCACGCTATGATCCTTAGGAGCGAAGCAAAAATAACGTTGAGCAATAACGAAGTTATAGCGCGGGCGAGCGACGGGATGCGACGCGATGGCGAAGCTAGTCTGTGATATTTTGACAGGAAGCTGCCGATGATCTTAAGAGAACTTCTTCAGTCATTTATTTTTGTCGGAAAGTTCGATATTCAAAAATGCCTCGCCGGTTTAAACCTGTATCTAAAGCACGACGCAAGATTAACTGTGTTTTGTAATAAGGCCGCTTGAGTTCAAACCATTTAGCTGCTATCCAAAAACGGAGTCATGATCTTCGATACTCACTAGCAACAGTAAGCTCAGCATTGCTGGCCATCTCTCCCTTCTCGTTGCTCGCGACAACGCCGTACAGCCCGGCGTCGGCGGCGCTCGCCTTGTCGATGAGCAGCGCGTGCGCGCCGTCCGGCTGAGACACGAGCTTGACGTGCTGCCCGTCCGGGACTATCTCCTTGCCGTTGTGGGTCCTGGGGAACGGACACATTCTCTACTGAATAAAAATCTTTCATTCATTCATTTACTGACACAACGCACAGCCTAAACCGCTGGGTCTCAAAATCAAATTTTGCACAACAATACATTATATCAGTTTAAAAAAAACCGGTCAAGTGCGTGTCGGATCACGCACAATGAAGGATTTCGTAATTGGGCCATATTTATCCCAAGAACAAACTTAACATTGTAGTAGAAATACATGTTCTCCCATACATTTCAACTGCAAATGTAAGTTGGTTGACTATTACTCGTTATGTTGTAAGGCCTACTTAGTTATGATAGTTTTCCTTTTAACTTTATTATATATATATACTACTGCTGTGAATTTTTTCACCTACCCAAATACAACCATTTAGCTGGCAGGGTAGGGACATTAGACCTCTAAAATAACATAATATTTCGCAAACGGATCCATGAATCGAAAAATGATTTCGAGAAACCCGCAATATTTGTGAAGGGCCTAAAAAACCTTGTACCGTTGTATATCAGAATTTGATCACCAAATACTGTTACTGTCATTGTTTATGAGAATCTTACCATTTGAGCGTAGGTTGTGGATGTCCCAGGATCTTAACCTCCAGTTTGACTGGGAACCCTTCGATGACCTTAGTAGGCTGCAGCTCAGCGATGAACGCTGGCTTACGTTCCTTCTGCGCTACCTCCACCGTCGCTTTAGAGCCGACCTGGAGAGAAAGGACAAGTTGAGAAACTAATTTGGAGGAATGTAAAACTTTAAGTTTTCTTGAACATTCAAATATAAGATTATAGTGGACACCAATTTTTACGTACTGCACTCTTAAAAACCTTAGCATCTGAGCACCGTTATATTTTTTAAATATTCAATGCTTTGTGGTCTGTTATTTATTAAATATCTTTACTAAATGTTTGTATTCTAATACCTTAATTTTTAAGATACTTTCTGAGATCTGGCTGATGGACTGTGAGAACTGAGGGACCATACTTTAAGGGTTTTTAATATAGTTATTTACAAATTCCCAGAATTGTTATACAATAAGTTTTAAGTCTACTACTAAATCCTAGGATTTGCATTTCGCGAATTCCTAGTGTGGTTCCTCAGTTCAATCAAAATCAAAATATTTTATTTCACATAAACCTACATGGACACTTATGAAACGTCAGAAGCTAGGTGCACGGTTCCAATTAGTCGTTTCCTATGGAGAAGAGCCGGCAAGAAACTCCACGGTTACTCTTTTAAAAATAATTGGCTTTACAATATTATCAAATAACAGTGATAATAGGTATGGGAGGACAGTGTAGGCCTTTCAACAATTACCAGGTACTTAACAAAATAGAAAAGTGGCAACAAATCTACACTCTACTAGGCCTAAAACGTTCTCACATTAAAAAAAAAATAATAATCTAAGTATATAAAATATTAATGACATGATTGCAATTACAACTAGAGTAACATATCTGAATAAATATCATGTCCACAAAAGCCACTAATAAAGAATTGTAATTCGATTTGTAGGTAAATAATTTCAAATGATGAAAAGATTATGTCAAGGAAGTATGTAAAAGAATTATTCTAAATAAACATCGTTATTTGGGAGCAGTTAATAGACATTTACATAGTTATGTTGTTTATGAGGTACCAGGGAAGCCACATGTGCAAAAGGAATTATTGCCAAACTTCCTTGTCTTCAACATAGTCATCATAATATGCTTTTTTGATAAGGACCCGTTTGATGTGGGTTTTGAACTTTCCATCGCTAAGTTCACACGCACATTACATTCACAGTATTTTCTGTGTCAACAATCTTCAACCTTTTATTTTATTTTTATTGCTGATTGGGCCTGTCCTTGACCTCGATCTCGCCTGATGAAAAGCGATGGATGAGGTCTATGATGGGACTAGCGTGCCCAGAAGATGTCTGTTCACTCTTGCTTTGAAGGCAAATGGGTTATAGTATGTGGGAGGGAACACAGACGCTGCCAGAGAGTTCCACACTTTGGCTGTGCTCATTATAACTGCGAAATAGGGTTTGAAAATGAAGGTTCATTGACTGCAACTGTAGACAGCTTGCAGATTGAATGCAACTCATTTCAGAGCTCTTAGGTGCGAGTATCGTTCAATAAGCGTTATAACTATGTAGTTTTGAAGTCAGTGTCCTTGGATAGCTAGTGGCTTTGGATAGCTTAAAGTTGATGAAACAATACCTCGCCAAGTTTGTTGGTAACGGTCAGCGAGTAGACGCCTGCGTCCTCAGGCTTGCAGCTGTCGATGCTGAGCCCGATCAAGCCGCCCGGCTGGTTGATGAAGTTGACAGCCTGCGATGGACGGATGGGGAGACCTGGGGGCGGGAAAAAATGTTTAATCTTGCTACTACTACAACGCAGCTCACTTAATTTTTTTTAATCCACAACGGGGTTGCTCTTGGCCTTCATCTCACCTGGTTGGTAAATGATGATAAACCCGAAGGTAGAAGCGAGCATCACCCGGAATCCTCAACCACAGAGGAATTGGCTATCTAACCTTTAACTGCCGAAACACAGCATATGTTGTTAACATTGTTGTTATGGCGACAGACAGATAAGATGGTGGCAGCCAGCTTAGGCGGACTTAGAACAAGCCCTACCACCATCCAAACCGAGCAGAAAATTTTGCCCTTGCTGGGAATCGAACCCGGGGCCTCTGGGTCTGAGACAGGTAGTCTTATTACTAGACCACAGAGGCGTTGTTTTAAGTATTTTAAGGTGCAGGGAACGGTTCAGTGATGGTTTTCTCTAGTTAGAGAATCAGTGCATTATTTAAAGGAACCTTCCTAACGTGACATGCAAGATGCTGCGTATGGCCGCATCCTAGCCAAAAACGCGATACGCGATCGTCACACCGACAGAGGGCGCCTTACGGTTTTTCGAAATCTTAAAGTGACATATGAACGCGGATCGCGTTTTCGTGTGACGATCGCGTTTGGTTAGGACGCGGGGTATACGGCTAATGACGTTTATATGAAACATCACCCTTAGGTCGCGCCTTATTCAAAAGCGATTGTCATTCTTCAGATTGTGAAATATATTTTTTTATCCACCATAAAGAAAAAAAAAAAAAATACACAATTTTTTTTTTCAAATTACCCAAATTGTATGTACTTGTTGCTACGGAGAATCGCTGATTCCTAAGTCATAGGAACTTACACCTAGTTTAGGAGTCAGAGTATTTAAATACTGACCTTTGTATCTCTGCCTTTTATGTTTTAGTCGGATATTGTTAAGGACTTTTGGTGAAATAAAGAAATAAATAATTATTATACATGTCACTTTTTGTTCGTTTTTAAATACGACGCGGGGTAAATTGTATAACATTATCAAAATCGTTGTACAGTGGCCAGCACATCAAGCTACACGAAACTGTCAAATTTATCCAAACGATTTTAAACTTTAAAATGTTAGTGATTAAGTTTCAAATCGAACGAGACAATCTGACAGTTTGTGGTAACTTGATGTGCTGGCTAACAAATAAAAACAGTATATTGACAATATTTTTGTAGGTACACACAACAGGTGCTCAAACATATTCTGTGGCCGTGACTGAGAAAAGTATAATAAACATTCGAGAGTAAAATAAATCGCTTAAGACACTTTTTGGTATGTAGGATTTTCTGTTGTAGTTAGTTAATGGGCTACTCACCATCCTTGAACCACTTGATCTCAGGCGCAGGGAAGGCCATGACCCTGGCCTCCAGTTTGAGCAGCTGCCCCACCACGGCCTTCACGTCTTCCAACTCTTGGCTGAACGTCGGCTCCCTTGGTGTGGCTGCGGAAAAGCATTTTTTTTTTAATAACGGTTTGGGCTGCTCTTCACCTTGATCTGGCCTGATATAAGCGATGGATGAGGTCTATGGTAGAACGAGCGTGCCCAGAAGATGCCTGTTGACACTTACTTTGAAGGCAGATGGGTTATATGTGGAAGGGAACAAAGACAGAGAAGCGCTGAGTACGACTGAACGGGATATCAACCAAGTGCCGATGGTTCCCTGTAGTACGTCTGGTAGTCCGGTAATAAAAGGACGATGGTGGGCTCAGGGTGTGGAGCTCCTGCGCACACTCTCCCTCCCTTCCTCCCTTGTCGGGTTTTGATTTATTTCTTGCGCTCAGTATAAAGTACTCACGGTTTACAGCGACAGCACAAAGCGCAGAGCTGTCTCCATGCGGGTTGGAGATGACCAGCTTGTACGCTCCGCAGTCCGCAGGAGTCACGTGCTCAATGTTGAGCTTCACAGTCCCGTCGGGAAGCGCGGTCTGGAGCACGCGGGAGTCGTCTGGTGATAGCGGTGCGCCGTCTTTGAACCTGGGAAGTATGGGGATTGCGGAAGTGCGGAAACCAAACCCTCTAACATAGAACATAGTATGGGGATTTATGGCTATGAAAGTATGTAGATTTCGGTAATATATACAGAAGAGAATATAAACGTTGAAGCACACCTGACGAAACCACACGTAAAACTACTTAATATTTTGATGTATAAACGATAAAAGTATTATGCATACCCAAGTATAAGTTTCAGACTCAGTTTTTCTTACATAAAAAGCAAAATAGTATTGTGCCACATTTGAACGTAATCATAACTCCTGTATGGTATAAAAACATAACGAGAATAAATTACAATAAATGTAAAAACGTTATTCTATAGTCGCATCTCGAATGGCGAGAATTTTCTCGCCTTTCAAAGTTAACGGCGTGTAAACAAAATAATCGTATTTCGAGTTAATATAGTTAACTTAACGTGTCTTAGCAAGGACATTCTCGGCTCGAGAAAGTAAACAAGTATTAAAAGTGATCTACAACTAAGCGTATTTCGTTATTTGTGTTGCAAGTGGGTCTAAGGAATACTAAAATCTCTTACCACTTGGCAGTAGGGATAGGGCTGCCATCGAGCTTGGCCTTCAGTTCGAGCGGCTCTCCTTCATCCACATCTTTTTGTCGCTCCAACTTGTGAGTGAAGCCGGGTGTCTTCTGTTCCAGTGTAATGGCTGCTTCGCATACTGCCTCGCCGGCTAAGCTTACGGCGCGGACTTTGTACTGTAATGGAGTAAAAAGTGTATTAAACAGATTTAAAAAAATTACGTGTTGGCTGGGATAATTTTTAATTTATAACACACAATATACAGTGTGAGTCTTTATAATGTGCATATATCAAAATGAGGGAATCTCTGGTTAATTTTATCTACGGAAAAAATACACAAAAAATCTAAATTTTTATTTCATATGGAATTTTTTTATTTTTTATTTCAAATTTTCTCAATAAGACGCCCCCTTATTGAGAAATTTTACAATTATTGTAAACAATTATGAAAAAAAAAAAACAGATTTTTGCTAAAAAAAAACATGTTTCTTTTCAAGTGAGGGTAGTTTTTTTCCCCAGTTTTATTTTATGAGGACGTCTAATTACTTCCAATCATTATGGAGTTCGTTTCATCGTGATAGATAATTTAGTTTAAAAGTAACACCGTTTTGTTTAAATTGGGAACAATAGTTTTTTAAATCCGTAAATAATGAAATTACATATTTAGATTTTTTTTTATATTTTTGCCGTAGATAAAATTAAGCATAGATTCCCTCATTTCGATATGTGTACTTTATAAAGACTGACACTGTATGAAAAGAGTCATTAGAGTATGAGATTGACTCTTGTTTATAAGTTATTGGAGTACTAGCTTTTGACCGCGGCTCCGCCCCGGTGGATGTCGGTTATCGCATAAAAAAGTAGCCTATGTCCTTCTACATATCCCAGGCTATATCTCTGCCAAATTTCATGACGATCAGTTCAGCGGTTTAGGCGTGAAAACGTAACATACAGACAGACAGATAAGAGTTACTTTCACCTTTATAATATTATTTATTTATTTATTTATTTAACAATTTATGTACACACATATAAACAGACAAGAAGAAAGGAACAGAAAAATACGTCCAAAGGTGATGCTTATTTCTAATGAAATCTCTTCCAGCATACCTGCGATAGGAAAGTAGATATAGAGATGTAGACAACGTGTGTAAGTGTAGAAGAAAAAAAAAAATGATATAAAAAAAAAATATACATAAAATCAAAATAGCTATACACTAGTATAAATACTTATAAACATACAATAAGAGAATATACTTACATACATACTTCCAAAATAAATATCACTCAAATATATACTTAGAACTACAATGTAGTGGAAAATAATAAATACATAATAATATGCAACTATGACGAAGTAGAAAGATAGTGATCCTTTACTCTTCTTTTAAAGGCTGCAACAGTTTGGCAGTCCCTAATGTCAGGTGGCAGTGAATTCCACAACTGAGCCGCGTGCACAGTGAATGAGTAGGAGTAGAAGTCGGATGAGTGGGGAGGGAGTCTAAGGAGATTTCTAAGATGCGACCTGCAAGGTGCATCCGAAGGACGATCGTAGGAAAAGCGTTGTCGCAGATAGGATGGCGTTTTAGGGTTGCGAAGGATGTTAAATAACAGACACAATATTCGAGTGTTCCTGCGAAGTCGAATAGGGAGCCACTTGAGTATCTTGCGATAGATAGAAACGTGATCATACTTTTTAAGGTTAAAAACAAAACGAATACATATATTTTGTAAACGCTCAAGTTTATTTAAAAGCTCCTCAGTGGCATCCAAACAACAGGCATCAGCGTAGTCAATGATGGGTTGTATGAGAGTTTGAGCAAGGGAGATTTTGGTATTATTGGATTGGGTACCTATCTGTGTTGGCTAATATTATGTATGTAAGGGAGAGGGAATTCTTTGCTCAGTAGTAGAATAATACAGGCTAGTTATAACTAGATTGGATTTGTATTTGTAGGTACGAATCCAAAATAATATAAAAATTATTATTTTAACTCTTCTTATTTTATCTTTGAAGTGAAAACTTCTTTAGCCGCGTTCAGCGATTTTTGGTAGGGGAAAAACTTATGGGTTCGCGTCACCGAAATGCGTGACATGCCCGTGACGTGTTGCGCCAGACACTGTTATTCGTCAGTTATTCCAAAGTTTTGAGTTTTCACTTGTGTCGACAGTCCTTATGACTGTATACCCATTGGTAAGACCGGTTGTCAGACTTTCGGGCTTCTGACGGCCCGCAAAGACTGTCAAAGATCTACGAATAATAGTCAGTACCAACGTTCCGAGACACCATCTTATTACGTATCATTGCCATTTAAATTAGGATTGCTTAACTTATTTTCTAGTCTTCGTGAGGATGATCAATCAACTCATGATAATCCAGAACTTCTGGCTTAGCCCAAAACAAGTCAATATATCCCGAAAAAAAGATAATTATAATCGTAAATACGAAATAGGTACGCTTACTAAAAATACAACACCATTTTCTATTGGGCAAATGGAATAAAGAGATTTCAATAAACATTCTTACCTTGCCAGCATCACTAGCCTCAAAATGCTTGATCTCGAGCTCACTGTCCACCTGCCCCCCGACCTCCGTAGTAACCTTATGCCGCTCATCATTGAGGACCTCGTCTCCATCGCGGTACCACAGCACGTCGGGCTTGGGCACGCCGTCGCAACGAACCTTCAAGGTTACGTCATCGTAGTCTTTCACGGCTTGCTTCTGAAGAGGCTTTGTGAAGACTGGGACGCCGGCTGTGGAGAGCGTTGGTTTGAGTTATAACGGACGGAAAGGTATGGTTTGATCTCAGGATAAATTCGTCGCAACTATGGAACCCTTCGTTGTGCGTGGTGTAACACGCATTTGGCTGGTTTTTTGCAGCTGAAGAGAGTACGAGAATGTCCATGTGAGCATCGTAGGCGATAGTCAGGCTGTTTATCGCTCTCCTCTCCTATTTCCTTACCAATTCGTCTACTTACAATAATATCTTCTGGAACTTATTGGTACTTACTGTGAACACTAAGCCTGGCCTGTTGCGAGGTCTCTCCGACCTCGTTCTTGGCGATGAGGGTGTACACTCCACCGTCATCCACGCCGACCTTCTTCACTGTCAGCTTGTATGTCTCGGTGGGAAGGTCTTCTACTATCTCGTGTCGGGACGATGGCTGTATTGCATAGCCATCTTTGTGCCTGAAAAAATAAAAAACGGGTTTAATAATGTCGTTTCTGAAAGTCTGACTGTCCAATCTAATTTTTAACAGACGCCTTCAATAAAAGGAGGAGGTTCTAAATTCGATTGTATTTTTAATTTTTGTTACCTCAGAACCGACCGAACCGACCACCCGATCGACTATTAACCTATTGATTTTAATAGTTCATTTCTTTGCTTTTCTTTGTATGAAATGGTATACTCCTGTGATCCCATATACATTTCGTCAAGTTCTGATGAGTGGTTTTTGAGTTAGCTTCAATAATACGTGTATTTGTTGATGATGTTGTAATAATTTCCTGTCCCTGTTATTTACATATCTAGCATGTAGTGGTATAAGAATTTGTGTGGAATAGGTATCACAACTAAAAAGTGCAAAATTACTTTAATTTCGGAAGTCAGTGGCACAAAACGAAAATACAAAACCAAAGACACCGAATTCCAAAATTAAAGTTATTTTTCACTTTATAGTGTTTTTTAGTTTGCTTTTGATTGACTGATAAGATAACAAGAACTAATCACGTACTCGTAGAAAGAGATCAGTCATCAGAATAATTGGCTCGATGTAGTTTGAAAATCATGATGTTTTCAGTCTGATTTTAGAGACAGTCTATTATTATTCTAGACAACATCATAAGATATATTTATTTAGGATGTAGTCTCCTAAAAACTCTGTAGGCCGCATACAACGTCATGCGGTGCGTATGATGCTTGCAATTACAAGCTCATTCGCATGCTGACTGCAGCTTAAAAATACTATGTAGCGTTTATGCTGACAAAAGCGTTTCATAATACATATCACTTTCACATCTAGATCACTCACCACTTAACCTCGGCAATGGGGTTGGCTCTAACATTGGCGATGAAGGTGGTCTCCTCGAAGGGCACGGCGGTGACGTCATGCAGGCCTTCGATCTCGGGCCGCAGCAGTATGTCCAGCCGCGCCGAGCTCTCGCCCACGCCGAACTTGTTCTTAGCCTGGATTGTGTATTCACCGGTGTCGGTGTGACGTCCTGGGGAAGAAACAGAAATACAAGTTATGGGAAGTCATATAATACTACCAGCATATTTTTGTCCCCCTGCAAGGCAAAGGCTTTTCATACCAGGAAGGCATGAGCA
Source organism: Dryobota labecula (assembly GCA_947523025.1). NCBI lineage: Eukaryota > Metazoa > Arthropoda > Insecta > Lepidoptera > Noctuidae > Dryobota > Dryobota labecula. Next base: position 28,565,701 of record OX383284.1, on the reverse strand, counting down.
TTGATCACCACGCTAGCTCAAGGCGGGTTGGAGATTTCAGACTTATATTAAGTACTAGCTACTGCACGCGGCTTAGCCCGTGTGGCTTTTAAATAAAACTAAGTTACTCCTTATAACATCAGCTATCTGCTAGTGAAAGTTCCATCAAAATCGGTTTAGCCGTTTCGGAGATTAGCCGGGACAAACAGAAACACAGTCAAAAAGTAGAAAAAAATGTTTTTTTTTTTATAATTAACGTATATACTTTCATAGGCATTGAGTTAAAAGCTGTTATTTCATTACAAACAGTCTCTTCAATTTTATTTATTTGTGATAAGTCCAGGTTTCCTCCAAATATATATATAATATATATATATATATATATATTTTTGTTTTTAAACGTTGCCCCACACTAGGAATTTCTCCTGTATTGTGGGTGCGTTTACAAACATTTAAACTCACATACACTAACAGTCAGACCCGGAACAACTACTTGTAGGCCATACAAATATTTGTTCCGTGCGGGAATCGAACCCGCGACACGCAGCGCATCAGTCAATCGCTTAACCACTGAGCCAACCGTGCCGTCAAAAAACATAAACACGAACGTAAATTTAAAACATATACATACGCGTCCACTTGAGACCTCCTATTTCAGTCAGTTGAAAATAATAATCAAGATGAGGGCTATATATAGAACTAAGACTAAATACATAAAGCTTAGTACGGGGCCGTTAAGATGGCGCATTGAGATTTACAAAAAGGTTTTACAGAGCGTCATCACAGTCATGGCAGCCTCTTTCTAAACTTCGATGTGTCATTTTAACGCTCTGAGACTGCATATCCCACGTATTTCCGAAGAAGTCGGCGAAAATACTGATAAATGCATGGTCACTATGGTCAGTGGTTTGGTAAGTGACTAATCAGAACATAAGAACCAATCCGTATTATTTATTTTCGGCGTATCAAGCTTTACTCTTTAATGTAAGTGTATGCTTCAAAAGTTCCGTCTTGTGTTATTTAAAAGACTTTACGCCCGGTTTCACGACGGCTGTTCAAATCTAAAATTAACTAACCATGTGTCAAATCTCTTGTTAAGTCGAAAACGAGTTGCACGAACGTTAATTAAGTACTTTGATTTAAATCGTTGATCACTTAACACAACAATCAAATTAGTACAAAAATCCCTTGTTAAATCAGAATTTGGGTTTCTGAAAGAACGATTAAGCTTGAATGTCATGTCAAGCAGCTGTCAAATGTTGTGTTAGCTAATCTGTTGAGCTTGAGCGATTATCTTTGCGTTCCCTGTGATTTTCTGTTTTCTTTGGATATTTTCTAGTTATAATTAATAAAACAACTTCGGCTACCCATAGCGGACTCGAGATCAATTAATTTTCTACTGGAGATTTGATAACCGAACCGAATATTTCTTACTAACAAACGGAACCGTGAGGTACTTACGAAGGATTTCACGATTTGTTTGTACACAAATCAGAAATACACTTAGTATATATTATATTTACCAATAAAAACGTGCAATCGTTACTTACCTATCTATTATACTCAAAAGTGAACATTTCTCGCGTTCTGTATAGTTTCTCCCACTTGATGTCGATGCCAATGCCATAATTCGATCATCATCATCATCATTTCAGCCGAAAGACGTCCACTGCTGGACATAGGCCTCCCCCAATTGGGGGGTTTTGCCATAATCGCCACGCTTAGCAGGCGGGTTGGCGATCGCAGTATGGTGTTAAAAATGAATAAAGAACGCTGCTGTCCATTCCCTAGGAAGTCCTTTAGTCGCCTTTTACGACACCCACGGGAAGAAATAGGATGATGCTATTCGTTACGTCCGGCACCACACGGCACATAATTCAATGAAAAGCACTAAACAATTTTAAGCTATTGCATAGCTTCTATCGCGGGCCTTGAGCGCGGGGACCGAATCCAGAAATTCCGTAACGAAAAAACCTCACGCTCCCCACTCCGACGGTTTTACTACACCAGTACCCTCTAGTGATCTAATAATTTCTGGCAGTTCTTTTTTCTGTGTACTGCGTATTTTATTCTTATAAATATTAGTTTATAAAATTATGATCTTCACAAAAAGTGATTGTTGATAGTGGGGTTTGAACTCTCGACCAGTCGATTACGAGTACATTCAGTTCCCCTGTTGCACCGCAAGGCTACAACGACTTAATTAAAGCTTGCCAAATAGTTGATACCATTCCAGTTGAACAATTTTTAAACTTGACTAGACGGTTGGAAATGACTCATGTACATGGAATTTTTTCGCTGTCAAAACAGTTTGTCACTCTTTTTTTATTTAAAATTACTTTAGGTTCAACACTTTCGTCTATTTTAAAGTTGTTATTATGCTTATATTTGAATAGTATTTGACTTTGTTTACGTAGTTATACACTTTTACGACGTTCAGCACTTATTTATTTTGTTTTTAAGCTATTGCATAGCTTCTATCGCGGGCCTTGAGCGCGGGGACCGAATCCAGAAATTCCGTAACGAAAAAAAAAAAAATTATATCAAAGAAAAAGAAATACTGCATAAATAAAATAAATAAATAATTATAATTGCATAAGTTGATACAAAATGCTATGCAATAGCTTTACCGCGGCAGTCCCCGAGTGCCACACGTCTTTTTTTTTAAATTTATATCTCTAGATACCTCGAACATTCAAAACTTTCAATAAAATGCCGCCTTTAGAAATGTCAACAGTGTCAACTTGATATTAAATTGAACGAACTATTTATCAAAATGAATGAAGAATACGATGTTGCCATGTACATAATCTATTTTCGTTAATCAGTTGACATTGCTCGTTGATTAGTTAATTTGATCGTAATCGCCAATTCAGCAACATAAGTTTGTTAGTTGATTATAGGTTTGAATAGCTGTAGAGAAACCGGGCGATAGTCTTCGATTATTATGTCCATAAAACTTTGCCAGTATAAAGCAAAATCTGATTACCCAACATACCAGTAGGAATAGACAAAGTAAAAGTGCACTCCTTCAACCCATGCTCCAGATCTTTAGCATCAGCAGAGGTGACAATAGTGGCACTGGGCTGCAGTTCCACTCCATTCAGTAGCCAGGATACATGGGGTTGAGGGTCGGCCGTGCAGACAGCTTGCATGGTCACTGGTTCCTTTTGGAGAACGCGCTGGGCTTCCAGGGGGGTGGTGAATTTGGGCTTGCGGAGCTCGGATTCGGCTGTTGGAAGATTAATTATGATATTTATTAATAAAAAGAGAAAAAAGAATGAAGAGTATTTAAAGTGTGCCCTTTTAAAACTTTGGGATACTCAAAACTTAGTGTTTCTAAAATCACATTCAGATTATCTGTTGTTAAATAAAGAATAAGATTGTATTAATTGACCCAATCATAAGATTTAATGTTGCCTCTTTTGGTAATCTAGCAAAATGTGATTTAACAGTAGTTTTCCTACAGAAACTTGCCTTCAGAAACAGAAGGATTGTATTTTTATTCTTTAAACAAATAAAAATACTTACGCGAAACAGATAGCTCAGCAGTCTGCACCTGCGTTCCAAGATCATTAATTATCTCGCACTGCCATTTTCCAGCATCCTTCATATTGACGCTTTCGATCTCCAGCTTGAACAGGTCTCCATCGTTGGTGATGTGGACCCTGCCACATGGCTTGACTTCTTTACCGTCGTGGAGCCAACGGATGGTTGGCTTCGGGGTTCCAGAAACTTCTACTGAGTAAACTAGAGGAAGGGACTCGAAGGCGTGGCCGTCTTTCATGCTGCTGCCTTTGACTCCGGGTGGTGCTGTAAGATTAGAGGTAGTGTGTTAGATAGGTTGTGTAAATTTTGGTCGGGTGGTAAGTGACGGCCGACCGCTGACCAGATAGTTTTTAAGCTAATGAATAGTATAGCGATAGGCTGGGAGAATAACAGGAGGATGGAGAAGAGGTGGTGCTAACAATGATCGAATTTACAGCAGATTTGTTTGTTTCCAGAAAGTTTATGTTTAATTTACACATATTTCATTTCGAGAGTTTTAATGTCTCACCATCATATAGCAGTCATGAAGAGAAAATGAATTTAACTATTTAAGATGCTACTAATAATAATAAGCGAGGCTTTACATAACTGACAAGTTTATTTAAACTTTAGCAGTAGGCCAGGAAGTGCAAGGATAAAACAGTGGAAGTGATTTAAGGAATAAATCGAGTGTTGTAACAAATTTTTTTCTATGTACAGAAGAAATTGTACGGAAATTCATTGACATTCCATTCTTAAGCCTAGAAGTTTACGAAGCCCTTTTAATTACAAAAAGATTTGTGTATTTACATAAACTGTTGCTTAATTTCGCAGTATATACAGCAGTTAAAGTTTTTACTCGACCATAGATGTGGATACTTACAGCTGCACGTATCTAGGAGGACACAGAAATATTTGTGTTGTTGTTCTATAGTGTTTGTATACTTACCACATAACGATGTTTGGCTTATAAAATAATGTCAATAAACAGTAAAAGCGTAAGTACCATGCAAGCGACGCACTAAATTTGAAAAATGTTTCGCTTACCTTGATGATGTGATGATTGTTTTGAAGGGACTAGTACCTCTGCCGCACCTGGCCCCAAAGATTAGTATGCCAGAAGGGAATGTTATTACGCATGCGTGCTAAAACAAACATACGACAGCATTAGTCAAATGTGGACAGACATTTAGAGGACAATACTTTATGGAAAGAATCTGCCATTTTCTTAGAGAATGAAAAGTTTGAAGAAATTAAGGGCTAGCACGCATGCGGTGCGTTAATTCTGCTGTACGGTGTAACAAACGCAGTTACCGGTTCGCGCACTGGTGGTGAACAAAATGCACGATGACTATCTGCATATATTTATTGTTGCACAAAAAAAGAGTCCCAAACGGTTGTGGGTGCATCCCTTCATGGCCTTAAGGGCTAATAAGGTCGATATAATAATAGATTGAAACAAATTTAGATATTACTGCTTGGTCGGTGTAACGACGCATTTTTTTCACTGCAGTGCGCGGTACTTCATATATCTCTATGCGATACAAAAATACGTGCGGTGACGCACCACAAATTTTCAGCAGAAGAGCCACTGTGAATAAAACGCATGCGTTTTTTTCATTGCAATGCGCGCACTTCTATGACATTTCATACTTCACACATCATGCAGTAAAAAAAACGCACGGCAGTGCCTGCTAGGCCTAAAAAATCGGTTTAGTTTGTAGTAAAGAAGAAAATGACAGATTGAATGGAGTCAACATCAGCAATTTCCGATTTCGGATTAAAAGCGTTTACTTTCATGTTATTCTCCCCTGACATACACTGCGTAGCGTTACATCATCAAATGCCAGCCTCTTTCATCGTACAACGTTCCCCGTGTGTTTAATATTTTGATTTAACAATTACCTTTTTCATCTTCCACATTTAGAATATCATCTAATATGCTCCTTTGTCTCTGGCTTCGTTTTAGAAGGGCTTCTAACTCGTCATCCACTTCCTCTTCAAGTTTAAATAACTTAGCATCATTCTGTCTCTTTCTCTCGACAGTCGTCTCTGTTACATCTTTCGTAATGTTATCAAAGTTTTTCATGGGGCTTAATACTAGTTCTTCTATAATTCTATTTTTAATGTTATCTATTTTTTTATCGACGGATTTGTACTCGTTTTCATCGAATTCCTTCGAAATGTGTATAAGTTTTTCTGTGATATCGTTCTCGAATACCTTTTGCGACTTTTCTTTTACGATAAGAGATTCTTCTTCGTCCTCGCCTATGACGTAATCTTCTTTAAAAGAAGATTGGCGGACGTATGAATCTTTACTGAATACTTTTCTAGTTTCGTCGATGTCGAATATTGATTTTGAGAGGTCCTCGATCGATATCTCTCTAGAGAGTGGTTCGTTCTGCCAGCTCATCTCGTCTTCCGAGACTGACATGATGGAAACAGTACGGTTCCCTCCTTGGCGCCCACATCTCGATCCAGTATCAGCATCTGAGTCTGTTTGTGGTTCTTCAATGATGCCATAAGTACCTCTCCTCACATGATCAGGGATACTATAATGGCCCATCTCCGTCAAGAAATAACTATGGCTAGCAATTTCTTCAACTTCCAAAGAAGTTGTGTGTGGTTTGTTTGGTTGTATCAACCTTCTGCCTCCGAAAAAGTCATCGTCATCATAATAAAGTGATGTTGACGTCATTTTGTGTAAAGTGCGCGTTTCGGCCGGACCTACCAGTTAAAATAGTATTATGTTGATTTTAGGTCATACAATGGTTTAGAAGGTAGGATTAGAAAAGATGAGACTAATGCGTTATAAGTTTAGTTTGAAGTTTTTAAGCAATCTCGTTTAATGATGGAAAGTTATTTGATGATCGATGGATGTTAAAACTGGGAAGAGAAGGTAGGAAGCTGTATACTGACCTGTGACTATAGCGCCATGAGATTTAGTGCTGCTGACTTTAGACATTATAATAGCTCCGTTGTCTCCTGTCTTGAACGTAGTGACTGTTTCGAAAACTCGGCCTAAACATAACAAATCACACTTGGGATGTTAAAAACACGGTGTTAAAAGCATGCATAGTGTGCGCGAAAACGTGAAATTCTCGCATCGTACTAAAAGCTGTTTGCTGAATTGAAGAGAAAGCGTCGAAGCGATTAATGTGTATACCTTCAGTTTCAGCACTTAACGGTTCTTCGACGGGTTGTTTTTTAACCGATTTACGTTTGGGAGACTTGAGGTCTTCAGGGATAGGAACTTCTTCGATGACCTCAGGTTTGGTAGCACTCTTTTCTCCAGCATTTTTCTTAGTGGCAACCTCTTCTACGACAGGCTTCTTGTTTTGTTCGTTGTGGTTTTCGTCCCAGAAAGACTTGTCTTCGGCCACCTCGGGTTCAGAAAAGGATTTTTTGCCAGCGTCAGTGGGTGTTGAATCAATTTCTTCTATTGTTGGTTTACTCGGTTTGTCACCGTTGTCCCAGAAAGATTTTTCTTCAGCTACTTCCGGTTCAGTGACGGACTTCCTACCTTTGTTGCTGATTGGTGTCTCTGGTTCTTCTACGATAGGTTGTTTAGTTTTGCCATCGTCAGCGTCATCCCAGATTGATTTTTCTTCGGCCACCTCTGGTTCAGTGATAGATTTCTTACCCTTGCCTGGTTTAGTTTCTACTTCTTCAATTGAGGCCTTTTTGGATTTCTTGTCATCTTCTGCGTCGTCCCAGAAGGATTTCTCCTCGGCTACTTCAGGCTCTGTCACAGATTTCTTAGCTGTGCGGGCCGATGGTTTGTCCACCTCATCAACGCTTGATTTCTTCGCTTTGCCTTCTTCGTCATCATCCCATATTGACTTCTCTTCCACAGTCTCCACCTTGGCCAACTTTCCAGATTTCTTCTTCCCCTTATCCACATCATCTTCAACAGGTTTCTTCATCTTTTTGCCTTCCTCATCGACCTCACTTTCAATAATGGCTTCTTTATTCAATGTCGAATGAATCTCTCGCGCTATTGAACACAATTAAAAAATGGTAACAATAAAACATGAATTATTAAAATGGGCAAATGTATTTAATTATAGACGTCACAAATGATAAGTAGAGGTTTGTGCAGGACAAAGTGCATCGATGTTCGTGAGTGACTACTTCAGCATTCCAGTCTATTGAATGCTTCAATGTTTAATTACCATATTCTAATGGTCGGTATCTAGGGACACCAAAACACAAAACTAACGTGCGGATAATATGGTAGTACTAGTAATCTAGGGTTCAATATCACTATTTCGTTAATGCAAACTACTTTACCCGTATGTTTTCCATCGAAGTGCCAATTCTGTCGTTTCTTGACAAATTCTTATCGACGGGTTTCTTGTGGGCTTACCATGTATTTGTGTAGTGTATATGTGTGCCTGTGTGTGTGTTTGTGACATTCTGTGTAGTGTTCACTCGAACTCTGACTCGTGATCAAATCATAAGGATGTGCAAAGTTGACGTTGAATTTCAACCTTGTTTTTTTTTGTGCACAAGGATATTTAAAATTTTGTGATACGTCCGCAGACAATGATTTTCAAAAATGGTCCCTAGGTCTTGCATGTAAGATTGATATTGGTGTGTTTGCAAATACTTACTGTGAACGGTGACCGTGCTCTTAGAAGAGACACTACCAAACTCGTTTTCGGCTCTGACTTCGTAGTTGCCGCCATCTTCTTCCTTCACCAGAGTCACTGTTAGATGGTAGTTCTCCAATCTAGCGTAAGACAATACGTATTAGTACTACTTGAACGAAAGATTCCATGAAAAGTTTATTAAGCGATAAAAATATAATGCGCGTACGTATTTGTAGGCAGTAAAATTGTATTTTTTTTAAACATCCTTTTCTAATAAATTTAAAAAAACCTATAATTTTACTGTAACTTACCCTATTAAACCCTATTTGTCCCTATTTAATTAATTTATTTAAACGCCTTAAATCTATCATTACACATTTAATTAGAATACTAGCGAGTTTCCCCTGCTTCGCACATTTTTTAGGGTTTGACAAAACATGGAGATTTTATTATAATCAAAAATCTCCATGTTTCAAGGATAAAAATTTCATTTTCATTTTAAGTATTATGAGGAATCATAATACTTAAAATGTTATAATAAATATTTAAATTCATATAAATGAATATTTTTCCACACATAGGGGTTTATTTATAAACGTTGCTTAAACTTAAATAATTATTAGCGATTTAAACAATCACTAATCGAAAAAAAAATCGCCATACATTTTTGACGTTTAAACGTCACTTAACTTTAAGCAACATTTATAAATAAACCCCCAATTGATTAAAAAAATTACTCATGTTTATACAATGTTACTAGGTACTGTCAACTGCATCTTCATTTTATCCTCACCTCTTAGTATCCCTCTCGATCTTGATCCTGGCATCCGTGGTGACCTCCTTGCCGTCCTTGTACCACTTGACCTTGGGCTCGGGACAGCCCTCCACCTCCACGTCCAGCTTCAGCGTCTGTCCGGCGTCCACCGTCATGTCGATTAGGCTCTTGGTGAAACGAGGCTTTCCTGGAAATAGTGAAGATGGCTTTAAGTGGTGGTTTAAAACAAATTGTTGAAGGTATAAAATATGAGCAATCAAAAAATCAAAACATTTCATTTCACATAAACCTACACGGGCACTTATGAAACATCGGAAGCCAGGTGCACGGTTCCAATTGGTCGTTTGGCAAGAAACTCCACGGTTACTCTTTTAAAAATAATTGACTTTTACAATAAAAAAAAGACATGCGCAGGTAGGTATTTAGGAATCATTATTTTATCTAATAACATTTTTTAATATAGTTTATTTACATTTAACTATAGTATGTAGATACCATTTTGTTCGATAACTGTTTGCCATCTTGTAGGTAGGGACATGATCCCATTGCTATAGAAATTTTGAGACTTCTGATCAAAATACCGCGACAAGTGGTTTTGGCAGTCCTCCCGTGATGTTAACCTGACACTGCCTAAAGAATTCTGAAGAGACCGAAACAGGTGGAAATCTGAAGGTCATAAATATCGCAAATTTTTTTCGCGGCTTGCGTTGCATTTTTACCTTTTATTGTAGTAAAATTTTAAAATGTATCGAATTTCTTCATTAGATTCACTCATCTTGACAGTACGAAAACCAAATGAAAATCACACATTTTCCTAATTTGAATTTGGAATTATGTTCTTTAAAATTTAAACTTTCAATGATACCAAAACCAGCCAGATACAAATAGTATAGCCAAAGAGATTTTATTACAAGTTCATAGATACTATAATGCGAAAAGACTTTTTCCCCAACCTAATATTTGCTGAGTTCGGGTATAACTTTAAAACTCTGCAAGACTTTTGTTTCAATAATAATCTTGAAATAACCTTGTTAAAGTTGTTCTGCTGTTCTGTAAAGTACATTTGGAAATGAGTGTGGTCACTGCACTCATTTCGAATGTGAACTCATTTGTTTTTAAAGATTCATCGCAGTTTTACACCTCAACACCGTTCGAATTTCAAAGCTGTTTGGGGGATAACCTCAAAAATATTAAATGTACATCTTATTTATCATAATTATCTTATTTCAGCTTTTCAGTATATTTCCAATGCTACAATTCCCTCTTATCTAAAAGAATGTTTCAAGTTCCTTTATGACACACATGGTGATCGGAAAACTTGAGACTCGAGATGCCGATGATTCCACTAGCTTTTATGACAACTCTTTTAAAGTTCGAACAGTACGGTTATGGAATGCCTTGCCAGTAACGTACGTGCTCAATCTTCGTCCACTGTAAAAAATCTGGTAAAAAAAAAACATTTCCTCTTACCTTAAATATCATCATTACCTATAAAATCTGATGAATCATTAAAAGTCATAGAACAAAAGTTGTTGTTTGCGATGTTAAGAAAGTTAAGAATACAATTTCTAGCTGGTAACAGTCCTAAAATCCAGTTCAGAAAATGCGCCTTCCATAAACTTGTGATATTAATGTACTGTCGTTATCACTTACTGTTGACAGTAAAGGTAGCGGAACAGGAGTCCTCTCCCAGCACGTTAGAGACCTTGCAGGAATATTTGCCGGAGTACTCTGCGGACACCTCCTTGAGGATCAGCTTGTGAGTGTTGCCGCTGTCTACGCGGGTGAACACTGACTTCTTCTCGGTTATCTCTACGTCGCCGAGGTACCTGGGAAAAAGAGATTGATGTACTCGTACGTCCTTATTAGTATTGGGAACAATTTCGATTTCTTATGCCCGTCTTCACTAACACTAAGAAGTACCTAAATAAATCCGAAATAAAAGCGCACTGTTGGCTTAGCGCCGAGATTTGACAATCCAACAGTGCAGTAATATTTAGGCGTTCATTTAGGTTTTTCCTAGTGGTAGTGAAAACAGTTAGTGAAAATATTTTTAGTTTGATCTGAGTAGCTACTTATGGGTTACAAATCGTTGTGCTTAAACAGTGAGGTCGCGGCTTGTTTGTGGTTTTTAAAGCCTGGAATACACATGCTATTAAAAAGCATTCTTGTTTGCTAGCAAGTAGCATGTTTATTTATAGCATGCTCTCCGTGTACATATTTTATCATACTTTTTTCGTAGACACATGCTTGTTGTGTGCTAGTAAGTAGCATCTGCTCAAAATTCGCATGCTTTTGTGCTACTACATAGCATATGTATTCCAGACTTTATTTTAGTCTGTTGTACGGGTTTTATTTTCTAAACTCCTGCTACTAATAGTCACTGAGTACCATTAGGTATTAAACATCTTTTATTCGAGTTATTTTATCTTTTTTATAGGTATGCACGTGTTTCTGTGACAAATAAACCAGTTTTTCTTTCTTTCTTTTCTTTCATATGTGGCAGTTATTCCGCTTTTTGCCAAACAGTAATTTGCGATAGGTACATGATAATATCGACGCTTGAAAGGCAATATTGACCAAATGACATGTTGGCAACTTTACAATAGAGCATCTTAAAGTTTTATTAAAAAAAATAAAGAAAACTTTAAAATGGAGTATTTAATATTTTTTTGTGTATACTCTAGTAGAGTATACGCTAAAAAAAGCATTTTAAAGATTTTTTCTTTTTTTGGAAAAATAATTCTTTAAAATGCTCTAGTGTAAAGTTGCCAACATGTCGTTTGGTCAATATTGCCTTTCAAGCGTCGATATGTTGGCCAGTACTAGGTGATCATAAAATTATCTTACCATTTCACAGTAGGTTCAGGGAAGGCCTCAACAGCGACAGTGAACTCCACGTTAACATCTCCTTCACTGGCTGAGATATCCTTTAGCTTCTGAGTGAACAGCGGTCCGGAGCGCACGTTCAGCACACACGAGTCGGATGTACTGCCGTGGATGTTGCGGATCTGAAAGGCGTCGAAAGATAGGGATAGATACATTATGATACGTGTGTCTTAAGTAGTTCATTCTTGCACGGCGCGCAGCGTGAAGTTAGCGCCCGAGCGTAGCGAGGATGCTAAACGCCGTGCATTAATAGACTTACTTAACTCATGGGTATCGTATTCTATTTTATAGTTCGTGTGACATAAACCCGTCATGTTTTAAATTTATTGTATCTGTGAAATTAGTCGATTTATTTTCACTTGGTGTAAAAATGGAGCGAGTTTAGGTCATACAGTGCTATAAAAGATGATATTGTTGAAATTATTTTGTCTACATTTTTATCGTATTGACATAACAGCTCACCTCACAGGAATACTCCCCTGCGTCTGCGCGCGCGGCTGACGTGATGACGAGCGAGTGCGCCTCGCCTACTGACGAGATCTTCACTGTGGACGACTCTGACAGCTCAACTTTGTTCTTGAACCTGTTCATAGACAATCATACTTTACGTTACCACATATTTATCTATTTGGTTTTCTATAGGAGATACTATTTTAATAGTGAGGAAGACATAAAAGACAAATTAAAAAAAAAAAATACGCTATTACTATCCAAACAAATAACTAAAATTTATGTAATGACAGCTTTATTTCACTAAATGCATATGAAAGTATATACGGTACTTTTAACATAAAAACTTTTTTTTTCTGTATGTCTGCTTATTCCGGCTAATCTCCGAAACGGCTGGACCAATTTTGAAGGAACTTTCACTGGCAGATAGCTTAATTTTTGTCAAACATAATAAAGCAAGTTACGAGGTCGACAACACATTGTTTATTAAATATTTCATGAATCAAGGGATATGGCTTAATTTTACATGTGCTATACTTTGCTTTGTATATATATATATATTTTTTTTAAATATATTTTTATGTATGTTCACCGATTTCTCCGTCAATTGTGGACCGATTTTAAAAAATCTTTTTTGTTTTAAAGGGTATGCTTTCGAGGTGGTCCCATTGTCACCAAGTCAGAATCTGACATGGGGATCCCATAGAAATCGAGGGAAAACTTAAATTTTTATAGTAATTTCACCGATTTCTCCGTCAATTGTGTACCTATTCTGAAAAAAAAAAAAAAAAAAAAAATCTTTCCTTTGATAGAAGAAGCTTGCGCGTTTGTCCGATATACATTTTATAAACTTTGAATAGGCAGTTTTTAAGTTAACTTCAATAATACGTATTTATTCCACTTTGTCTATCTTGATGATTTTATATTACTTCCTGTCACTGTTGTTTACATAGCAAGTAGGTGTGGGGTAGGTACAATAACTAAAGAGTAAAAAAAAAAAAAAAAAAAATCTGATGAATTACTTGTCATAGAACAATAGTTGTTGTATAAGATGTTAGTAATATAGTCCTGAGAATTGTTTTACCAATGACCCTTGTATGTTTAGAATTGTTTTACCAATGACCCTTGTATGTTTATATGGTTCAATTTTGAACTAGAGCGAATAATATGCTCACACATTATCTTGGTAGACAGTCAGGACAATTTTAAACTAAAGTGTCATGATTAAATGTATTTACGTCAGAGTGGAAATCATGGATTCTTTCTTACCAAGCAACTGTAGGTGCAGGTTCAGACTCAGTTTCCACCTTGAAGGTGACAGTTTCCTTCTCCTCGCACACCTTGTTTTCTCCCATCTTCTTCAGGACCTTGGGAGGTGACGTCACGTGCCACTGCCAGAAGTCCGAGCACTGGTTTACTTCGTTCCTGGAAGAGGAGAAGAGTAGAATTAGAAAATGAATCTGTTTTGAGAGTTTTTGTCAGAATAAGAACTAGGTTGCTCTTAAGTCTCATATTGTCTCTGTCAATTAAATGTGTATTGGTAGTGACAAACAAAAACTTTTAATACAGCTTAAAGTAAAAGGTCGTTTGAGAATTTGAGGGTAAGAAAATAGGTTAAGACAGGATGTCAGCACAGCAGCCTCTACTTTTTCTTAAATATAAAACACGTAGTAAATCTTTATTTATTGGATTAATGCCCGGTTGATGACAATAGGCTCGTCCTATTATAAGGGACTTAAACATAACTGTCGATATGTGGGTGTACATCCGTGCCCTTCGGGGGAATACAGGCGTGATGTTATGTTATGTAGACAATCTTTAAAGTACCTAAATGCTTAATCTCTGAAAATAGTAATACGATCAAAATAAAAAACAGAACCTTGTCGCAAACGTGGTAAGTTAATTTAAAGTAACCAAAAACGTCTAACCATCAATTGAGCGGACGCATGATTGCTTGCATCTTATATCGTAGTTCTCAAAAATATTGTCGATAAGTGTCTTTTGCATGGCTCCAAAAGTTTATAAACTACCTAAAAGCTGGAAGCAGTTAAGTGACGTAGTGTTCAAAAAGAAAGTTATAAATTTTCTAGCAAATAAAGCTTAATAAAATTTAAATGAGTGTTTAGATGAGAGATTTTTGATCATGTTTTACGCCACCATGCGCAAGTGGTGCGCGTCCTTAGTGCGTAGAGTGCGGGCCAGCTCCAATACTGTCCTGGTGAATTGACTCTACACGAGAATGCTGTATGCTGTGTTGTGTATGTATAGCCAGTGTATTGTATTGTTTTCGTATTACATTTTTGTTTTTATCTTTAATACTGTTGCCGTTAAAAGACATTTTATTTTTATTTCAATTATGTGACGCTTATAAATTGTACCTAGGTACTCGTTTGTTTATTTTAATTACATTTGACATTTTTTATTTTTGTTTTTATTCTGTGACCTTTATAATTTGTATCAAATGATTCGTTTCTTTTTAACTAGCTTTTGCCCGCGGCTCCGCCCGCGAGGATGTTAGTTATCGCGTAACAAAGTAGCCTATGTCCTTCTCCATGCCCCAGGCTATATATCTGCCAAATTTCATGACGATCGGTTCAGATATCAGTATGGATTGTATTGTCATTTTATTCTATTCTGTTGCAGTAGGTATTGTGAAATTTAATTTTATGTATTATAGGTTTTAAGGCCTGAATTAAATATATATTTTTTTTTACTAGTTTATTATTTTTAATGATCTATTCTATATTATCATGACATAGTTTAAATAATTAGACTCGAAGTGACATTGTAATTTATTTTATTAATATTTGCATGCCATTGTTTAAGGCAAACGTGATGATCTGTTTTTATCTCTTATACTTTTAACATCTCTTGCATGCTGACAATTTGTGTTGTATGTATTATACTCATGTTTTTGCAAATAAATGATTATCTTATCTAATCAATCTGTTTAACTTACTTAGCAACAACAGAGTACGACCCGGTATCCGTGAGCTTAGCATCCTTGATGGTAATCTTGTAGATCTCGTCCGACTCCTTTACGATGACGACGCGGTCCGAACTCTTGATCTCGTTGCCGTCCTTGTAGAACGTCACGTCGGGGGCCGGGGTGCCTTCGATCTCGATTGTCACTGTGTGAGTGGAAGACACCTGGAAAATATTGAATAGATTTTGAACTCTGGGAAATGAGTGGTGTAGTCTTATGAAAATAGTTTCGTGTAGGATCCTATGGTGGATTGGCGTATTTGCTACGATGTAGGCTGATTGTGTATTTTAGATTAGAAACACATAAATCTATATACAAATAAATAAAATTGAAGTGTCTGTTTGTAATGTCAAAATAACAGCTTCTTAGCAAACACAGGATTACCTAGTTCAGGCACGTAAGTCTTAGGAATATAATTTACATTTAAGCAAAACTGTACTCATTTTTATACCTTGTAATTTTTTGAATACAATTTTATTATTATTTTTATTTATATAAAGTAAAAACGGTACTTATAACAAAAAAAAAAAAATTGTCTGTCTAACGATCTATCTGTTTATTCCGGCTAATCTCCGAAATGGCGGGATCGGTTTTGACGGGACTTTCACTGGCAGATAGGTAATGTTATAAGGAGTTACTTAGGATACATTTATTTTAGAAAAAGCCACGCAGGCGAAGCCGCGGGCAGTTGCTAGTAAATTCATAAAAAGATCAGATTTTTTATGAAATTATCTGCCCGATAAATTAACCGAGTCTTTCAAAGAAATTCTAAAGCTTTAGGCCAGATCTTATCTTTAGAATTTCTTTGAAAGACTTTAGAAACATAAAATCATTAAACCATCTGCATTGGTTGACGAGTGAGAATGTGAGCTGCGTGCAGCGTGTGTGTGTGTGATGTAAAGTGAGATGTAGGTAAATATGACATTAGCACTTAATTATTTTCCCTGATTTCACGGATATTTTTATTGTTTAGAACTTTAGTCCAGAAGTTTTCATCGTATTCTGAAATTAGTATCAAAACCATCCCTCACCATACAAGTCTGGTTCTCAATCTTCTTCTTGATCTTGGGAGCTGCCTTCACAACGAGGTGCAGCGTGGTGGTGTCCTCCCCCAGCTCGTTGGACGCCGTGACGTGGTAGTCGCCCGCGTCCGCCTGGCTCACGTTCTTGATCACTAGGGACATGGTCTCTTCGTCCTCGTAAAGGAACCTGGAAGGAGATGGTTTATGTTGATTTGGACCAAATGTAGAAAGTTTTTTTTTTAAGTTGGCCGTCACTGGACGCTCGGCCGATGTGAAACATCTATACAATAGTAAATAGAATTCTTAATTAATAAAAACCTATCACGAAATATGGTGTAAAATAAAGAAATAATTGAGTTTCAGTGTCATGCCGTTTGCCCTCACGGCATACGAGTCGGTTTTACTGCCAAGGCGCGCCAATAGATATTTCACATCAAAAATTGGACGTGTAAAATATATGTTTGTACAAATCTACTTAGGTAAAGAAATAAATACAATGTATACCATTTAGTAAAATGTGTTGCTTAGTGGGTAAAATTAAAATGATCACACTTTTAATTCAATTCGGTGATAGTGATTTACCTTATTTAGTTTTCAGTTCAAGGCTAGCCACTTAGGATTTTCACCAGAGAGCGACACAGAAATGTGGCACCGTTCAAATGTGGCAAAAATCTTCATAAATTCGCCATTTCTTTGTAATGGCAAGTTGACCGACACACACCGTTGATTTGTCGTATAATGATTATGCTTATGATATAATCTCGGAGAATAACCGAATGTTGCTATTTCCTAGATTGTAAACTAACTTGTAACTAGCATCGGTCTCAATATTTCCTAGATTGTAAACAAAATTGTCCCTAGCATCGGCCTCAATATTTTCTAGATTGTAGATTAACTTTTCCCTAGCATCGGCCTCAAAATTTCCTAGATTGTAGACTAAACTGTCGCTAGCATCGGCCTCAATATTTCCTAGATTGTAGACAAAATTGTCCCTAGAATCGGCCTCAATATATCCTAGATTGTAGACTAACTTGTTCCTAGCATCGGCCTCAATATATCCTAGATTGTAGACTAACTTGTCCCTAGCATCGGTCGCAATATTTCCTAGAGTGTAGACTAACTAGTCCCTAACATCGGCCTCAACATCTTTTCCATTATGCTTGAACACGACGGTAGGTTTGGGGAAGTCCTTGTAGGTTAGGTCCAACATGGTCGAGGGGCCGAATATACGATGGCCCTTGATGGTCCATCACTAATATTGGTATTACTCACTTGTGTCTCATATTGGCCTCAACATCCTTTCCATTATGCTTGAACTGCTTGAAAACCGCAGATGGTTTGGGAAAACCCTTGTAAGTCAGTTCTAGCATGACGGAGGCGCCGGATACACGATGGTACATCACTAATGTTGGCTTCTAAAATGGTATTACTCACTTGTGCCTAGTATCGGCCTCAACAGCCTCTCCATTATGCTTGAAGACCACAGTAGGCTTAGGGAAACCCTTGCAGGTCAGTTCCAACATGGCGGAGCCGCCAGCTGACACGATGGCTTCGCGGTGCTCTATTACTAGGGTCGGCTTCTCTGGCTCGCGGTGGAGCTCGTGAACGGCACCTAAACATAGTGTTCATTTTGAGAATGTCATTTGTATGTAGAAGAGCATTATTTATGTCTTTAACAACATTGTCGGTCAGGGCAATCGGTCAGCGGTCGATGCAAGGCAATCGGTCACAGGTCCGGGTAGGGAAGTAATCCTTCTGTTCCTTCCACTTGCTCGCACGGTCAGATCGCATATCTATACAAAATATATAGAGACCGACAATGTTGTTCATACATAATGCGGGCTGCGTTCAATTTGACCTGACCGTAAACCGCAGAATGCATCCAGTGTGGCAAATCCTTCAGTTTTTTTTTTTGGCTTTGTTGAGTATGTAACAGTCTCTTTATAAAACTTAATGTGCGTTCCAGTTCTGTACATCCAGTTAAGGGAGAAACGTCAGGGTAGCCCGCAAAATTCAAATTTTATTTAGTTTTTTTGCCATTTACAGGTCAGTATCTGGTTGTATGTTGATCTAAATATGATTCGCGACCATAACAAATATGTATTTACAGAATTATAATCATTAAAATCAGTAATACAACCCCTTAAGTTTGTATAATCCTAAAACTCATAATTTCATGAAATAGCCATTCAATCAAATTATACGAACGTAAGGAGTTGTATACTGATCCTAATGATTATAATTCTGTGGAGGTGCTCGTGGCTAAGTAATAACAGCCGCACGGGTTGATCCATCAGGTTAAGCTACGCTTGCCGGGGTTGGTCCGTGGATGGGTGACCATCTTTACATACCGAGACTCCTCCGTGCCTCGGAAAGCACGTTAAGCCGTTGGTCCTGGCTGTCATTTGTAGATCTTTGACGGTTGTTACGGGTCGTCACAAGCCCGAAAGTCTGACAATCAGTCTTATCAAGGGGTATCATATTACCTGGGTAATATGATACCTCTTGATAAGACTGATTGGAGCGACTGCATATCTGACCTCCACAACCCAGTTACTGGTAAAATACTGGTATTCAGCTACATCCGGTTAGACTGGAAGCTGACCCCAACATAGTTGGGAAAAGGCTAGGCAGATTGATTGATTATAATTCTGTAAATACATATTTTTATGATATATCTTTTGATGTTCCCACTGCTGGGACACAGGCCTCCTCTCTGTAAGAGCAAGTGTGCTAAATCTATCACGCGAGCCCAGTGCGGGTTTGTGGGTATCACATGTTATAGAATTTTTGGTTCTAGGACATGCCGGTTTCCTCACGATGTTTTCCTTCACCGATTTGAGAGCAGTGGTGATGAAACTATTAACACAAAGTAACGCGCCTGGCTGGCTTCGGACCCACGACCTACAACTCGTAAGCCGGGGCCCATACCACTGTCCCACCACTGCTCCTTTCCTGATGATTAAATAATACCATGTAATCACTATCATTACCTTGAACAGTAAGTTCAGCAGAGCAGGAAATGTTGCCGGTGCTGGTCTTGGCGACGCAGGTGTAGATGCCCGCGTCTTCTGGCTTGACATGCTGGAACACCAGGGCCAAGGAGTCCTCGTCGTCTCCCAGGAGCACCTGGACAAAAAAGGACGTTTTTATTGCAAGGAAACAAGAAATGCAAGCCAAGCCCAAATCTAGGAACTGAACTATGTTATTTTTTGAGTGAGAAGAAAAAAAAAACTGTGACGGATAGAAGTAGAAGAGGAGAATTCGGGGGATTATCATCTACATAAAACAGCTATTGGTAGTACACCTCTGCCTAACCCTTCGGGGAATACAAAGGTAATGTAATAAGTAGGGACGTTGAGGATGCAGATTATTTTACATCCGCGGATGGGGATTTTTGGTGTCTCACATTCGCGGGTACGGATGCGAATGCGGATCTCAAGTTTTTTTACGGGATCCGTCAAGGCAGTAAGGCGAAATTCATTAATTTAAAAAAAAGTTTTGCAAACTGTACCGTGTGACATATCAAATGAAAGGGCTAATTGTAAATATTTCAGATATTTTTTTCTATAATTTTAAAATAAATAAGCGGGCGGGCCAGTTTTTGCAAATTGCAGCGCTGTTTCGTTGTATGTGGATCATAAATTCAATTCGCTGCAGTTATAATAAAAATTACTAAATTATAATCATTTAAAAATCAATATAGCTCTAGAAATTGTATGTATTTGATGGATATAATAAGACTATTTCATGAAAATATGACGATTTATACTTAAAAATGGAATTCGAGATTTAAAATGTAAACAAAGGTGTTGCTCATTTAAAATAATGACCACAATTGTGTAGTTTGTCGAAAAGTACTATTAAAGTGTTAAAATTGTTGGAATAACTTAAATAGGTAAAATATAACATTGAACACAGTTTTCAGCTTAAAAGTGACGTAAACTACGATCCAAGAATAAAATATATAACTGTTTGAAATAAAATCGTGCAAATTATTTTTATAATACTGGTAATAAGGCAGAAGCTCTAAACATTTTGACTTCCATTTATTATTTTCTATTTATAATAGGATTTTCCTTTTAAAACAGAGAGTCTTGTAATTTTTCTGGTGAAAACTGTATAATTTTTCAATATATTCGTTAACAATTGAAATGTAAATTATATCAAATAAATAAACATGAGCCATTTGTTCAAAATAATGTTTTTTTTTTATTCATTAGTTGACGAATGGACATTATACTATAATTGGTTTCATTTTGACACGCCGCTTCAGCGTGCAGCAGATAAGCATAAGCATGAAATATAATAAAATCAAATAATTTGGATGACTTATAGGGAAATGTTGACTGCCCCTTTTTTGGGTGGGAAATTATCGAATAACTTCTTTCGCTCCGGCTGGAGCGGAAGGGCGTGTCAGACTTTTACTGACTAAAACCCACCCATGTTCCTTCAGTTTAATTTTTAATTTATTTATTCATTTAGTAGTTTACATACATTGTATACATTTAAGTTGGTGCCAACATAAACTCATTAGACTAGTTTCACCGGGCACTAAAAACATCGACTACATAATTTAAATAACATAAGAAGGTACTTGCTCAACAAAACAAATAACAAAAATATAACGAGGGTGTAAGCGAAATAATAACAGTTATCTATTACTAACGAGCGAACATCGGTGACCACTCTGACCGTCCGATCCGTCCGATCCGTCCCTAGAACAGAAGTGGTGGAGGAATGTTTTTGAATTGGTACAGGTTGATCCTAAAAAGTATAAATGTCTTTGTTAGCTTTAATATTTTATTTTTTGTGTTATGGTTTTATTATGTAATTTGCTTTTTTATGTATTTTTTAAAGTATTTAACTTTAATGAATTAAAAGAGAGAGAAAAAAAATGTTTTATTAATAAATCTTAGGTAGGTAGGTATTTTGTAATTTTTGTATATGGTTTATTATTAACCGTTTAGACCTTTATGCTAGGGCCACGGTATCCCTTTCGGACAAACCCGCAACCCTGCCAGGCACCGGTCCCGGCGGACCCCGTCAGTGCGTGCTGACATCTCTTTGAGGCGTGCGTGGAACACAACGCGCCGTCGACCCTGGCCTGGTCCTTACCGGACGGCGAGCTGCCCATTGCACGCCGTCCGCAAGCCCGCGCCTACGGTGGCCGGGAATTCCCGCCGCCCAGGGCGTCTCCTGCGGCGACTAAGGGCGTGAGGGCGCACAGACTGTCGCTCCCTCAAGCGTTCCGCCTCCTCCTTCGCAAGCATTACTACTTCGCAGAAGGAGGTGACTACCTCCCATGCATTCTCACTCCGGACCATGGGCTGGACCAGGGCCGGACGCGAGAGATCGCCGCCGCCAATCGGCTCCGTGAGGACCGTGAGGACACGGTGCTCTGCCCAAGCCGGGCAGACCTCCACCGTATGCTCTACCGTGTCCATGTCGACTACCCCTGGAACTTCACTTTGACAATGATATTTCTTTGTTTACATTTTTGATCTCGAATTTCATATCCGACCTTATAGCTATATTGATGATATACATTATTGTAGTTTCCATTTAGTTGATTATGATTTTACTTATATTAACCCTTTTCCACCCACATCTGCATCCGCATGAGCTCCATTCATTAATGCGGATGGGGTGGTCTAAATAAATTCGGGAGCTCCACAATTGTTTTATGGTGCGCTTCGTTATTTGCTTAACAAAAGGATCGATCAATAGATCGCTAAGAAATTGGCATGAAGAAGAATAGTATGTTGGTATACCTTAAATCTTTCTTCAGGGTCGAAAGCCTGTCCGTCTCGCTTCCACGTGAAGGAAGCCTTCTCTCCCTTGGCCAGCAGACCTTCTCCGCCGGGTAGGAGCTCGCCGAAGATGTTCTTGTCATCTGAAGGAATAAGAGTTATTGTATCGTAAAATAATATCAATTTTTTACATATTCGTCAAGAGTTTAAATAGATACTATTTTACATAGGCAGAAAGTCATGACCAGACTTTTTAAATGCTAGGCGAATGTAAAAATATCTCCCGGGCCCCGACTTATGAGTCGACTTACGAGTACACTGAAAAAAAAAAGTAGTTGCCACAATCAAGGTTTTGTTTATATTGACTAAGTAACTTGTTTGCATCTGAGCCTATCAAGCACAATGATCACAGCTACTACTTTTATTTGATTGAGATTTGAAACGGGATCTTGATTGGAGTTATCACAAATATTTGCAGCAATCAAGTCAAAACATAGTTGCTCCAACCAAGATTATTTGATTAAAGTTTCAATGATCTTTATTGAAGTAATCAAAATGCTTGATTGACACAACTAACTTAGGTACTTTATTACAGTTTTTTTTTAACTTGTCTCTTTTTTAACTCTTCTTTGTAGAAGAAGTTTAAGTTATGGGTTAAGTTAGGGGTTTATGTTAAGGGTAATCGAGAAACTTGTTTGAGCGTTCAATCATTTGAACTAGTTAGTATCGCTGCAATTTCGTGATGATCAACTTAACTAAGATTTTGATTAATCCAAACAAGATATCGTCAATCAAGCTAAAAAGTCACTTGATTGGAGTGCATTTTTTTCAGTGTACCAGAAGGAACAGTGGGGTTTTAGTCGATAAGAGTCCGACATAACTCTCCGATTTTCCCAAACGGACACCGCGCAAAAAAAAAATGCCGATTTAAGTCGGCAGATTTTTTTTTTTGACGAGTGGTAATACTGAAGATTTTTGATATTTCTTGGAATATATAGCAATTGGTGTGCTAGGAAAACGACTAGTAATCGCCGGGCGATACTAAACACGACGAAATGTGAGCTTCACGTTTGTCTGAAGTTGATTGAAGTCTTATAACTGTCTAGTTATAAGACTGGTTACCGGCACCACACGGTACTATCTAGTACCGTGTGGTGCCGGACGTAAAGAATAGCACCACCCCATTTCCTCCCGTGGGTGTTGTAAAGGTGACTAAGGGACTTACTAGAGAATGTGCAGCAGCGTTCTCTATGATTTTTAACACCATACTGCGATCGCCAACCCGCCTGCCAAGCGTGGCGATTATGGCAAACCCCCCCAATTGGGGGAGGCCTATGTCCAGCAGTGGACATCTTTCGGCTGAAATGATGATGATGATGAACTAGATAGTAACTACGAAATTTGATCAATCAGATTGTTGTTATGATTACGCATCATATTTCTCGAGTACCTAACTCATACAAAAGACAATCTGATGACAATCAGTTCAAGGTTTTTGAAAGTTGCTAAATCAACCCAACGAGACACGCAGAATTTAAGTCAACATCAATCCAAAACTATCCCAAGTTCAGTCTAATTCTATGTAGTAAATAGTATTTATAGCTCAGTGATTTATAAACAGGCGCTGGAGGATTTCCAACTGTTTACAAAAATGTTATTTTTATTTATAGCCCTGTAAATAAATTCTTCATTTATTACGACATTATTAATGATGTTGTTTTTATTGCCAATAATGTTAACACTTTCGCTATCCGCAAAGCAGACACAATAGTTAAACAATTGCCCTGAACTTCATGTGGTTCATGGGACAGCGAAATAATTAAATTATGCTTAAACTGTTGATTATTGAGGCGACTTTTATGACGTACGGAATGTTTACTTTCGAGATGAATTTTAGTGGGTAGGTGGCAAAATTCCAGAGCATTAAATAATTTGATGATATCTTTAGAGTACCTACTTATAAAATTAATGTATATTGTATAAAGCATTTCTAACTCATAACGATTATAAATAGTTATAATTTTCCCGTAAAATACATCAAAATATTATTCAGAAGCTTTTTTATATCGAAGATTTGAATTACTGGGTTTGGCTCTCTCTCATTTAAATTGAACTTATGAATGCACAAATAGAACCGTTCATAGTACAGACGACAGCAGGTCAAGCTACCCGAAACTGTCAACTTTTCGCAATCAACCTTGAACCTTATGTTGTAGTGATAAAGTTGAAAATTTATTAAAGAAATTTGACAGATTGCAGTAGCTTGATGTGCTGGCGTCTGTACATACCCTATTGCATTGGGCTCACATCTTTTTATCAATGGGAAAGTACCAATATTACGTGACCCATTTAAAAAAAAAATATCCTCCTCTGTGACCATCCGTAGTATGTAGGTACTACGGGTGGTCACAGAGGAGGGCAATTTTCCAAGCCAAGAGCTCCCCTCTCTCTCCCTCTAGTTTTCACGTAGTAATTCATAAATATGTTTTTTTTTTTTTTTTTTTTGTAAAATGAATGTTAAAATAAAAATAATTTGGTTCATGTTTGTCTTTATTATACGGCGCTTGCCGCGTGACGCCAACAGTGCGTGCATAGCTATAATTACAAGTAAAAAAATATTTTCAAGAAGAAAAATGTATTGCCTCCATTGACAAGGAATTCTTGTGACATTAAATAAACGTATTGTACAGCCGATCGTACAACGACATTATTATACCAGCACGAACTCTCGTCGTCTTGTTTGACAACTGCAGTGCACTGCAAACTGTTAGTTTTTAAATCAGATGACGTCCTGGCGTATACGTGCGTCAGTGTTGCCACCTGTGAGTTTAAAAAGCGCTAAACGCTACTCGCCATATTTGAATATAGCTAGAAAAAGCGCGAGATTTCCCTACAGGATATTGACTACGTGACGAAACCTAAGCCCCCCCCGCCCCTGAACCAAGCGTGGTGTTTTTGAAGACCCCCCAACTTAGTGCTGCGCTTCGGTAATACTCATGTTTTGTTTTGGAAAAAACAAATGAAATATTTCCTTATCATTATGGTAAACTCACCAACAACAGTGACAGTAGCTTCCGAGGTGACTTCCCCGTAGATATTCATGGCTCTGCACGAGTACTTGCCGGCGTCGGCCGGCAGTACGTCAGCGATGACGAGCTCGTAGCAGCCGCGGTCCGAACGCGTGCGTATGATCGACACGCGCTCGGATTGGGAGGTGGTGAGGATCTCTTTGTCGTCGCGGTAGCTGGGGAAAGGTAATATAGTAGTGTTTAGTCAACTTGAACTATAAGCCATTAGCTGCACTGGGCTCGTACCATAACCGATTGAAGGACAGTAAAAGCGGAGGGCAGGGCAATATGACACTATATTAGTTGCAATTGCACCGTAAATGGTTCAAAATAGTTTGATACTTCACACTGTCAATAATGTAAATATTTCCTTGAAGTAAATGGCAAGGTACAAGTACCGCAAGTGTTTTAGTGACTTACATAATTACCTTTCCATATTTACTGTCAAAATATGTTAACCATGAAACTCATCCAAGAACTAACTTTTGCATTAAGGACTGAAAACCTTGAACAAGATATTGTTTAGAAAGAAGATAATAAAATAAAAGAAGTACACAAATAACGAATACTCACAATTTGACATCAGGATTAGGGTCGCCTTTAACATGGACCATAAAGCGCAAGTACGTATTTTCCATAATTTCAGTGTCCTTTAAGGCCACCAAGAAGTATGGCGCCTTTAGAGCGTTCCTCTCCTTGCGTTCTTCAGGAGTTACTATAATTCCCACATAATATTCGAAATTAGGATTATGTTTGGACAAGTAGGACCATTTGAGGCAATGAAATAATTTTGAGAAATCTATTCGCAAAGGTTTTTTTTTTTCTTTTGTTGCTACTTAAATTAATTGTAGTAGAACGTGCCAAAGATTTCGCTTAACAAATTCGAATGTCACTAAACGATGTTCGGTTGAATGTTTCAATTAGTTTCAAAAAATATTTTTCGGAAATCGTGCCTCAAATGTAAATTTAATATTAATATTATTCATGTTATTTATTATGTAAGTAAATAGGTGTACAACAATACTGATAAGTGCAAAATACAGGAAAATTATTTAATAGAGTAAACTGATCAGATTTCAAACTACGTGTTATACGCCTTACAATGTCTTAATCGGTGATCGCGATGAGCATGCATACAGTAGTTTCAAGAAAATAAATAAAAACATATTATTTGAATAATCATAATATTATAATTTGTAAAAATGTGTTTCTTCATAAATTAACGGTTGATTTTGAGAAAAATTGGTATCAAATGGAGGGAAACCACTTAAATATATTGTCCTTCATTTGCAATTCCAATTATAAGAGTTATGTAGCAATAGCTTTAAACAATTCCTTTATAAATTAACGTAATTAAATGTACTTTAGTGTTTAACTAACTCTTTTTGGAGTCAAAAACGAATTCTATAAGTCTTCTTCTTCGTCGTATCGATGATTACCTTTTAATACTTTTAAATAAGCACCGACCAGAATTCAAATAAGTAAAACTTGATTATGGACATAGCTCAAGGGTTCCCACCAGATCCCATTATTTCTCTCAAACTCCAAAAATAAATAGAAAGACAACACTCACACTCGTGTACGACTAACTGTGCGGTACAATGGGCATTTCCCTTGGGGTTTTCAGCGATTGCTGTATAAACTCCTGCATCAGACTCCCTGCAGTGTTTCAGTTCCAGCTTGAAGCTGCCATCATTCTCATAGGAGATGGAGCAACGGTCCATGAGGCGGTCGGCCAAGGGTTTGTTATCCTTCAGCCATGTGAGCTTGACGTCAGCAGCATCACTCAGAAGACATTCGAAGATAGCGTTCTCACCAGCTGGGGATTCAGAGCTTTGTTAAGAGAGAGTTCGTACGGATTTTTTACCTCGATGATATGCTAGTATTATGGTCTTATTAAGTGGAACAAGAGAGACTTATTTATACCAAATTGGTAATTCGATTACCGATGTTTGGTAAAATTAAGGTGGGAATGATTTTGTTCGATTAAAATTTAAGATTACTATTATTCTTTTATGAATAAGTTAACCGTACGAACTCTTATAGTCCAAGATAGAAATAATGTTTTAAAAGCGTTGTTAAAGTAATGTGTTGTGTAAGTTAGGTAACTAAAAGCATTAAGTATGTACAAGCACTAATAGTGTGTCTACTTCTATGTGGTGTTCTACGTTCGGGTGCAAGTACTTACGCTCAATATTCTGCCCTTCTAAGGTTTTCGAGAATATTGGTTTTCCTTCTTGAGAATCTGATTTGGAGATGGACCTGGCTGTTTCGTAGCCAGTGCTCACTGAACCATTGGCTATAGATTTCTTTGAAGCGGAATACTTGCTCTCATAAGAGGAGTCTCCATTCTTAACGGTCTCATAGCTACTCTCGGTCTTGGACGAAACTGATTCAACATTATCACCATCAATGCTTGCTTTAATACTGTTTCTCTTCGAAGCATACTTGGATGCAATGCTATCAATTTTGCTAACAGAGTCGGATTCGAGTCCGTAAGCAGAGCTTTCAGTTTTACTTTCATATTTGGCTTCAATACTCGCTTCAACGCCACCCGCAGTTCTAGATTTAATACTGTTTCTTTTAGAAGCGTATTTCGAAGCAATGCTGTCGATTTTGCTCATGGAGTCGCCTTCTATGGCGGCATAGTCAGATCTTTCAGATTTGCTCTCAACGTTAGATTCGATGCCGTATTTGGAAGCAATGCTGTCTATCTTGCTGGCGGCATCGTATTCAATTCCAAATTTAGATCCAGTTTCAGATTTACTTTCATAGCTGGATTCAATTCCGTATTTGGATCCTCCTTCGGTTTTCGATGCGTACCTGGACTCGTAGCGAGAGGTAGCAGTTCCCTCAACGCCGGTGCCAGACTCGTACGTGGCCGACTGCAGCCGAGAGCCGCTCTCGCGCCGCGAGTAGGACGACGCCAGGCCGCTGCCGTCGTTTGTCGACGACGACTCGTAGCGACCGCCGCTTGATAATTTTCGGCTGCTACTGGAGTACTCTGTAAAAAGTTTAATGATATTGTTCATTTTGTGAATAAATCTTTTGTAACTCTTTAGCATCAAACTTTTTCATGTGACTACCTCTGAGAAGCTAATGGAAAAACGAACTCGGAGGTCAAGTTCAAATGAAATTATGATATCTACACTAGGAACAGTCAACCGTATAGGTGTAGTGGTAAAATTTGCACTATCACCCTAACTACGACATAAAGACGATGTCATGTCAAATTGTTGCCACTGCGATTGATGATACTTTACAGAAAAAAAAAAAACATGTTTTTAATGCTTACCTCCAGAGAGCCGCGAACTGCGGCTATACCTAGACATCTCGTCTTCGACAACTTCCTCCGCGGTTACAGTTTGACCGTTACCAGCTTCTTGTTGTTTAGACTCGGCGCCACTGGAACTGACCTTCTCTACGGTTTTCTCGTTAGTTTCCTCTACTACTGATTGTTGAGTTGTTACTTCTTGAACATTAGTAGACTGTTGTGACGCTACAACAGTTTCTTCAACTGTTGTTTCTTTGACAGAAGCTTGTGTTTTAAATTCTGAAGCTTCTTGTATCTTTGATTCTACACTAGTTGCTTGAGTTTTAGATACTTGAGCAGTTGTTGCCTTTTGAGCAACTTGTGTTGTACTTTCTACTGACGCTTGTACTGCAGACTGTTCAGAGACAGATGTCTTCTGAGAGCTTGCCTGTAATTTTGTCTCTTGAGACGACTGTTCTACAGTTTTACTTTGAACAGATGTATGTTGTGTTGATTGCACAGATGTCGCTTGAGCAACCTTGACTTCCGATGCAGCTGCTACTACAGTAACTTGGTTGGTTTGCTCCGAAGCAGACGCGGTCTTCTCAGTGACTTTAGAGCTTTCAACAGTCACAGATGATTTAGTTTCTGAACCACTGATGACTTCACTCTTAGCAGCACTGACTGAGCTGACTTCAACAGATTCTTGTGCTTCGCTGACTGAAGAAACTTCAGTTACTTCAGACTTGGAGATTTTAGTCGCAACCTCACTTTCTAATGACGCTTTTCTTTTAGTTTTAAGTTGAGCTACCTCTGTAGTTGCTACTTGCGTAGTCTCTTCTACGCGGGAGCGTTTTTCTTTGGTATCTACTGTTTCTTGCGCAACTTCTGCGTGCTCTCTCTTTTTCTTCTTCTCTTCTCTTTCTTCTGGTTCTTCTGGAGCAGCTTCGGGTTCTAGTTGGAGGTCGTCAGCTGCGTGTTCGGCTAAAGCAACTGAAAAGAGGACAAAATACAAACATTCAAACAGGGTTACCGTCAAAATGTAACGAACAAATATATAATTAAATATTCCTTACCGGCGTCACTAGCGTGTTTTCGGATTTCAGTGAGCCAATTGGTCTTGGTCTGTTCCTTATGGGCAGTGAGGGTAACGTTGAGCGGCGGGTCCTTTTGGCAAAGTTCGAACTTATTCGGCTCTCCAGGGTTCTCCTTGATTTCGACCAACGGTAGCTGGGAAAGAAGAATTGGGTCATTTATTTATAAGATTTCAGAAGTTGAAAATCATTATATCATGTTGTGTTGTGTCGAATGAATTATTTTTAACGTTACATTAGTAGATCGTTTTTCATGTATGAAAGATTTGGTTACCGCAGCATGTAAAAACTAGGAGAGGAAAACTAAATTTGTGGTACGGTTTTATAAAGAAATAGTTATGGAATCCAGAGTATTCATGACAGTCAATTATTAATGTACTTAATACGCACTCTTGTTTACGAGAATTCTAATTTGCTTTATTATAAACAGCTTTATTTCGGTAATCAATAATCTCAACGTAGTAGAAAATTAAATTTCAGATGTCGTGAGTTTGCCTTGCTCTAAAATAGCGACTTCAATGTCGTCAGAAGCTGCTATTTCAATGACACGGTGTGAATGTCTTGTTGAAACAACGTGCGTATATGTAAATGAAAATCCTTGCTCACAATGTAGGTAGAAAGTTTAATTCGCAATGGTAAAGAAACTACATAATACTCGTACATTCCAGACGTAATTTTGGAATATATCCAAACAGTTATTTTTTGATTGACCTATTTTTGGAGTTGTATTCAAGATCGTACGAACTGGTAATGAATGGAGATATAGTTAGAACGTGTAGGCCGATTTTGGGAAATGTTTTATGTATGGCCTGTTAAAACTTTCGTAAATGGAAGGAAGTACAAATCAATTTTATGTTAAACAACGGAATCCTTGTCTAAAATATTTGTGCTAGGAAATGGGAAGTAGATTTAGTACACATGATTTTCACCAGAAACTTCTTCAGTTTTGTGAAGAGAATGACTTGTAAACATGCGATAGAAGAAAATAATAGGTAGATAGGTACCAACCTTGACAATATCCTTTAGCACGAAAACAGAGCGATCATCAGAGACCCTCTTAACTTTACAGATAAGGACTCTAGCCTTAAAGAGGAAGACGTATCTCTCTCTAGCCTTCCCCTCAGCGTCGGTGACAGTGAACCAGTCGTGGGTAAGCAGGCGTCCAAGCTTGTAGATATTCCCGCGGAAGCCTTCGATGCTCGCGATGAACTTGTTGTCGGTAGCGCGGTTGGGAACGCTGAGGAAGAGTTCCAATGCCTTCTGGAGGTCGGTGCAATCTTCGCCTAGCCGTTTAGAGTATTTTACTAGTTCCTGTGCAAAAAAAAAAGGTAAAAATAAAATATACAATAGTCTTTGGGTTCGGTAAGCTAGAGTTGATTAACTGCTACGAGTAGTAAGGCGTCAAACAATGCAACATGATGATTTTGTAACTGAGAACTGAATAGGTAGAGGTAATTTACCTAAACTTCGAGGGAGGAAGTAACATAGAGTGGATAACACCTCCTTTAAAATACCGGAAAAAATATAATGACGTTTAAATCTCGGAATTTAAAAATCACGAATTATTTATTGGACTTTACTTTATTGATACAAATTATTGATTTGAAGAATCATAAGTAGGTATATAACAATTTTTAGGGTTATGTACTGCTAAAAAAGCTCTTTAATTTAATAGTTTTAGTACGGAACCCTAAAAAATGTTATATAATTTTTCAAATCGATAATTTGTTATTCCTTATAATAATTATTTCGGGATTTTCTTAGAGAAGTTATTATCCACTCTTTGTTACTTCCTTCCTCGAAGTTTAGGTAAATTAACTAACTATTCCGATCTCTGCTAATAAGGCAAGTCATTAAAAAAAAAAGGTCCTCCTTTGAAAACAATGCTGTTTTGTTATAGATTTACGAACGGACTAACACCATTTGAATGCCATAGTTGGGTGTAATAAAGCGGCTTGCATCAAAATGACTCACCTTAAGCAGTAGTTGGTAGTCGTTGATTCTTTGAATTGGAAGCTTTAGATGTTCAGCGATACCTTTGTCGTCTTTGAGGTTGTCTGCTAAATCCTAAGAAGAAAATAAATCAATTAAAACATGAAAATATTCTAACATTAAAAGACAATAAAATCCATAAATAAACTAAGAATTCTTTAAAGCTATTAAAAAGCCACATTTTGGCGACATGGCAGAGAACAATAAAAACATCAAGATGTCTGCCAAAAGAGCTTGTTGAGATGAACCAGACGTAAAACTCGTATTACCTTAATAACATACAGACTAAGTGGAAATTTCTATCTTTTTTGAGAATACAAATGAACATTACAATATATTTCTAAAAACAAAAGAAGTAGGGTTGTTTTCGGGCTTTTGATAGAAATCAAAAGAATAACAATATGCCTAATTTCATAGCTAATCCTAGATAGCCTTTCAAAGTTATTCCTGTAAGCTTATTTAAACTTTAAATGAAACGATACAAAACAAAACAACAAAGTAACTGATGATCACGTTATTTTAAGATCACCATTCCATTTCTCCATGAATCTCGTGCGGACGATAAAATTAAATTTAAAAGTTTATTTTTAAATGTTCCCACCATTGGCCTTGTGACGACATCTGATGGACAACATTAATAACATTTTTGTGGGTCGCAGTGTTACTGATCTTCATGTTGACTGTTCTAGACTTGATTATAATGTCTTTGCTATAAAATTTCCCCACGCGAGCGTAGTGCGTTAGAATCGAGCTTTTCTGTTACTACGTATCACGCATTATTATAAAATTGCCGATAGTTTATAGTTTTATGATCAGTAAACTTATGATACACACAGCGTCATTATGTCCTAACCCCTCAAGTTTTAAAATGTTACACTGCTACAATATTGAATTCGTTACGAATAATCTACAGAATACTTCAAAAAGAGTTTACTAGTTCGACTTGGATTGAAATTGTTATCCACTATCGTCCAAGTAGTTTATCTTTAGGTCTCTGTCTATTCGATGGATGTTATCATTTGAGGGTATCTATTAATTTTACTTACTTACGTTTTCTTTATAAAATTAATCCATACCCTCAAATTATAACTACAACGTTGTCTAGGGACCCGTTTGTGTCAGTTGGCAAAATATGTAATGACTAATGATAACAGTGTATTATCAAAGTATTCCAATAAAAAATAAAAAAAATAAAAAACAAAGAACTTTTACAAAAAGAAAAAAAATATATTAAAGAAAATATAAATAAAAAGATTGTAAAGATAATATAAATTATTATCTTTACAATATATATATTTTTTAGTAAAATAAGATCATTTTTTTTTAAATAATAGGAATAATAAATATTATTATTAATTTATATTATTTTTCTTGATTTTTCAATTCTTTCTAAATATTAGAAAGAAAACACATGTTGTGCCTAGGATTTGAACATCCAACATTATGCACAGCACGCGGACTTGAAACCTCCGGACTACTTAGACGTTGTATAAGTTGTCGTAAATGTTAAGCTTATTGTTGCTCGTCATTATATGCATTAATAAAAGTTTTAACTTTTTATTGAATAAAAACAATATTTAAAACAGAAAATACTTATTTATTAACTAAAACGATACATTAATTGTAATAACATGTTTTTGCAAAATACAAAAACCAACTTGGGCCTATCACGGATTTGAACGCACATGTCTTTTGGGGGGGTAAGGACTTAATGGAGCTTTGTGTACATTAGTTTGTTCCGGTACCTTTATCGCCTCTTACAAAAAAAAAACTGAAGTTGTGAAAACAAGTAATATTTTTACTTCGTTTAGAGCTAAGATCGTTTAGAATGAGATACCCGTCAGCAGCCATCTAATTAGTACCTATATACGTGTAAAATCTACCCAGTGCTTACTAATTCGCCAATGAAAGCGAAAAGAGAATACGTTACATGCATTAGTCTATTCTGCGATAGTTGATTACTTTTTCTTCTTCTTTTCGTGTGGTTAGTCACTAATCTGGTGTCTCAGTTTTTCTTTGTGCCACCCACGGCCCCATGACTTGGCTCCCTACAAATGCCGTCAGGCATTTGTAGGTTTCTTCACGATGTTTTCCTTCACCATTTTTAAGCAAGTGATTAATACAATAAGCACATGAATCCGAATAGTCAGAAGTGCGTGCCTTGGGTTCGAACTCGAGACCTATGAATTAGCAGTCCAACGGTCACACCACTAAGCTATCACTGCTGATTACAAAGAAAAATGAAGCTATCCCTTGAAATATTATTGTTTTACTTATGAACAAAAACAGCCTTATACTCTACAATACCGATACAACCAATGATACCAAAACGCAACAACCTTTCCATTATTTACATAAATTACTAAATTGCCTACCGTCAAATATCTCTCCTACTACAAATATCAGCATGTCAATTGTCTATTCAAATCAGATGTACAAACATAATTAATAGACACGTGTCCCAAACATTTATCGGATGTCACACTAATTGCTCGTCGATGTTGGCACCAACTCAAAAGCAATACTCGAGAATATTGACACCGTTGCAATTGTAAAATATTTCAATTTATTACTGCAAGATTTAGGTTTATAGAACCACTTTATGTGCAATCAATCGTACGTTCTTAGTCCTAGGTATTAAACGAATGCTCATTGCTAATTTGGCTGTTGAAATCACCTGCCTTAATTGCATTGCTGGTAATAACAACACCTCTCATTTGAAACGATGAAATAAAGTACTATCATGAAGGTGACACAGATAGTAAATTTGCATGTAGTCATTTCGTTTTCATTTAGAAACTACTTACATACATAAACATCACACCTTCTTCACATGGAGGTAGGTAGCTACAGAATGCCACGAATGAACGCCAGAATGCTACGATCCTTACATACCTTTCGCTTCGTTTATGTTCATACATCTGATCATACACCCACGCCGGTTGCGAGTACTTTTATGAATGCTAAATGATTTGAGGAATTGGAAACTGTATTCAACAGTAGAAGTGGGGACACGCCATAAGAAAAAACATGAGAATAATAGTGAGAAAAACAATAGACGATGATAACCAAATAAAAGTGCAAAATGTGGAAGAAAATCTTATCAAAAACAGAGAACTAAACCCCGTTGAAATTTAATATTATAATGTAGCGTCTGTTTAGCAGACACGATCAAGATACAATTCCTGTGAGTCATCAATTACCTCAAGTATGTATTCTGAAATCGCTTCAGTTGCACTCAGTGTAAACATTATTTAGTTCAATCCTTAGTAGTAGCTTTTACGCTGTTTTACTATACACTTTGCGGTTTATGAGCTTTCATAAAATGGAGTAAAGTTATACCTAACTTTGTGACAGATCAAAACTTTCACGTGAGAAACATACAGCCAGTGTTTACGATTTGTTTTACAAGTAAATGAGGTCTGTTAACAATTGCTGAGTTAACGGTATTGACTCTATACCGTTAACTCAGTAATTGTCACCTATAAACTAAGAAGTCAAAAAAAGAAGTAAAGAAGAAGTTAAGTAAGAAGTTTTATTCATGCTTTTCGTACCATAATTAAATTGAATTAAGGTATTCCGATTGTAGTGGCTCTGGTAAAAGCCCTTGGTGATAACGGTACTTTGGTGGTAATCATGGGGCGGACAGTGAGAAATCAAAATTGAATTAAAACCAGAAGGATGATGATGCTGAGATGAGACTTTGTTAAGAAAATGTGTTGTTACTTAGCAAGCATTTCACACTTCATAACCATTTCTTGGAGGACAAGGAAATGAAGACGAATTTCAACAATTCCATAGATATCTCTACTCAAGTTATTAGAAATGTATTGCAAATAAATTGATGTTCGCTAAAGCTTTCCAGTAAACATTTCATCGAAAACAGAGCTGATAATGACGTCAGTAACGAAAGTGAAGATCAACAGCATGGAGAGATGCTAATGCATGAAAAATTAACGACATGAGTAGTTTTCAAGCTTGTAAATGCGTGAGGTAAAGAAGAGCTTACTGAAGTGCATTTATAAAGGAACAATTTGGAAATTAAAACGGCAAGTTTAGTACAAGAAGAAACAAGACAACTTCTTCGAATTGATGAAAGAAATGAATAAGATTGTACGTTCAGGCAAACAATATACCTAATCGATGAATTTTATAAGAACGAAAAATGTTTAACAAAAGATTTCTGATAAATCCTTACAAGTTTTATGAATATGATGCAACAGAGTAAAATTCGGAGCCAAGTGTAAACTCTGCATCTTGACAAAAACATTTTGATCATGGTCAATATAAACAAATCAAATATTGTTTGAGTACCTACATTAGGTAATTACTTTCCTAATTAGAGTTAGTAGGTAATAGTAATATTGTTTCCATTGCTAATTTCGTTGAGTATCTGAAGATACATAATATGTAGTTACTAGGTATACCTACAGATTCTCAAAGCAAACAACAGACCAGCATATTACAAAGAAAACGATACTCAGCCAAAATGCACTGAAAATTTAGCATTTTAAGTAAAATGGAAACGGACGATAAATCAAAGTAGCGCACATACGCCAGTCGAGAATATATTTAGGGCACCTTGACATATTGAGCTAGCGTTGCCCTGTTTCGCTAATAGCAAGCTGCTGCAACAATATTTGTTACTGAAAAAACAAGAGCGGACAACAAGATTGGAACTGAAAACATTTCAGTTCAGTCATTTGATTGAATTTCAGCAGAAATATCGATTCGAAAGTAAATATTTGCGTGGCCAGTTTCCGTTTAACAATTTGTGGTGTTTATTTTGTGAAAATTGTTTTTCGCATCATCATCATTCATACTCCGAGTTTGCCCATCGCTGGGCATACTCTCTCTGCTTGTACCAAACTCAATGTTCCTGTGCATAAGCATCCGATAGTTAAAATTATAAAGATAATATTGAAATAATGACACTAAAGTTAGATAGATAGATAGATAGATAGAATAGATAGAATACTCTTTATTATGTACACCATAAAAGTTACAGATATAAAATAATAATATAAGTTTTATCTATCTTCTTCTATCTACATAATTATTATATAAATAAATAAAAATGAAATGCTTTTCGTTGGCAAGCGCAACACTTGAGAAAGGCTGAACAATTTTTTTTTGTTTTAAAATATTTGTAATAGTCCAAATTAGGTTTTTATAAAAACGAAAATTTTAAGAAAACTTTCCTGAAAAATTTTCAAATTCGGGAAAAACTGAAAATGATTTTTTCTATGGGAATTTTTGTTTGGATTATTGAAATTTGGGCAGGACAACGTCTTGTAGTTGTCTTGTAGTATTAAACAGATTCACCTTGCTCATTCCAAGGGATTAATCCGATTTCCGTTAGATAAACTACTTTATACACTCACTAAGAGTAGAAAGCATTTAAAGGGCCTTCACAAAGCACCTGGCATATACCTTTGGTGATACATACATATATCTCCCCAGTGTCCATACGAACTACGTAATCAATGTTACAATATGATTACTCTGCACGACCGTCGACTGGTATAAGATCTCATGTTCAAATTTATTAACAATAAATTGGACTGCGATAAATTAACTGAACAAATTGGACTAAAAGTCCCCT
The DNA here is from genome assembly GCA_947523025.1 of Dryobota labecula. Taxonomy (NCBI): domain Eukaryota; kingdom Metazoa; phylum Arthropoda; class Insecta; order Lepidoptera; family Noctuidae; genus Dryobota; species Dryobota labecula. The sequence goes on along the minus strand of OX383284.1, from coordinate 28,528,712 downwards.
ATAATTTACCCAGATATCCTATTACCCATTTTGTTCTCCACCAAAGCATCCAGAACAAATATAGGAGTAAACTCACCTCTCAATAGGCTCAGCCGAGAGATGAATTCTTATTTAAATTCCACTCCAGATGTTGACATATATCATGACTCCATTATTATTTTTGAAGCCCTTTAAGACCTTAAAGGGCTTTAAAAATAATAAAGGAGTAGGAATGGTCCCAAAGCACGCAACCCACACAATCAAAAAATTCAAAGTGTTAATATGTAGATGTTTCTTGCAACCTCTGCAGCTTATTTCTTTTGTAATTTTATATTTCTGTATATATAGTTTGTTCCCACTTAATTTTTATTCATTTCGTTTGTACCTTAGGTTATCACTGTATTTGAGAATGTTGGTTCACCTGTTATTGGCAACTGTATAAGCCCATGACTGTTCATCATCATCATCATTTCAGCCGAAAGACGTCCACTGCTGGACATAGGCCTCCCCCAAAAGGGGGACTGTTACCTTCTGTTATTTGATATTTTGTATACAGAAGCTGTTGGTGTACCTTTATAAATAAGTACATAAATAAATAAACTGCTGTAACAGGTGATGTGTTATTTCAAATTTCGCCAAAGAAAAATGAATGCAGTTGCATAGCACAATCAATCTACGAGTATAATGTTTCAAAAAAAATAATATTGACAATTTTTGTATATCATTTAATTAAACTAACATGGAACAGCGGAATCCCTTGCATACTTTCTCTCACAGAACACCAGACATAAACGCTTAATTTTACTTCATTCATCCGCAAACACATCACATTCAGGGTTGGCAGTCAGAAGGGTGTTGAGCCGTCATTGCTTAATTTTTTATTATTGTTTTTACCTGTTGTGGTACAGTAATTTTATTCTAGGTACATCGTCTTCACATGTAATGATATAATTGACGTATACAAAGTATTGTAAAACAGTTTAAAAGAATAACGGTGGAGTTGCCCATTCTTCTCCATGCGAAACTACCTTTTAGAAGGGGCAACTAGAATTACATTTTATTTGCGTGTAAATTTTGACGTTCAAAAGTGCCATTTATGTGCCTATTTGAAATAAATGCTTTGACTTTGACTTTGAGCATCTTCAAAGTACGACACACTGGGGATTCAGCTCTGGCGACAGTTTTGGATGATGGTTGAGCAAACAGATTGTGGCGGCGACTCGGATTGTGTCTGATGTATTTGCCGGGCACAAATATCGGCAAAAGAGGCCATGGAGCTCTGGGCAGTCTATAAGCCCCCGTAAGGTCTTAAAGGCTACCGTGAGCTGATCAAAAGCTCTTCTCGCTTCCAACTAGTTAAGGCTCAACATCCCTAAAAGATAGTTGGTATATATGACTGCTGAATTACAGCTTTATATTCCACCATGGCTTTACTTTGAAAACTGTTCCTCATTGCTTTTATTCCTAATCTTTCTAGCATGCGGAACTATCCAACTAATATTTGAAAGTGTAATCAAAATGAATTGTGCAGGATTAGCGTAAGAATCGCGATGTTGTAATCTCTATAAATAATTAGGGCAATGACTGTATTACATTTGCGCCTGTTCATTGATCCAACGACAAGCCATTATCCGCTCTATATAAATGTAGTAAAGTTTACAATCGTACTATTTCAATAGGATGTACAAATAACAGACGCGATCCAAGGCTTAGAAGAAAATATTTGAAAATAAAATTGTATTTTTTGTCAAACGTCTCGACAGCCTGCCTTTGATTTGAGACTTTCCGTCAGTATAACAATGATGTGAAACGAATTGTGTTAGGCTTTGAGGTGACACTTCAAATAATTTTTGCAAAAAAATCAAGATTTGTGTAAAATGGATCGTAAGACTGGTAAAACATTTGGTATTTTTAATTCTACAAGGATTTCATTAGGATTAGGTACAAAATTGTTGAACCTAATGTAGGTATGATGTCAATTATTTGATGTAGGTATATTCTCATCGAAAAACTGTCAAAATGCCAAACAGAATTGGCGTTAAAATAACTAAAGTTAACTTGGTAAATACTGAAAACTCTACATACTTAAAAGCGAAATGAAAAAAAAAGTGGAATTGAACATCCAAGCTTTCAGTAAAAACCTATTTGTAGATTGAACTTTACTGATCTTACATGAATTTATGAAGCTATGAAGTAAGTTCATAGAGATCTAACTAGTCTTCTATATTGAATGTTTATGGAAGCCAGAGACAACAAAACAACATAAAACAGAACACGAGATTCATAACAGTTGTCTTTTGCACAACACTGCAATAATAAGCTTGCCTAACAACAATACTATTTTGTTAGGTTCACTCTTAAGACAAAAATTATTGATTCTTTAGATAGAATAATAAACTTGTAAACAGAAGATATTATGGTCATAAATTATTAAACTATACTTTTTCGTTAACATTTTCAGTAAGAACTATAGACATACATTGTTTTGTTGTCAGTTACGTAGTTACGTGTGTATGCATCGCTAGAGATGCAACTCCCAAGATATAATTAGCTCCACTAATCCCTAAAAACATATGCAAAAATTGGGTCAAGGTCATTCCACGCGGCTTTAGCACAGATCCTGCGCGCGCGCCGCTCGCGCCGGCACCGTGCACACAGCGCGGCGCACCAGAAAAATATAACATTGCCGCGAAACTCATCCACCCACGCCGCACTAGAAATAAACCAGACGCGTTGCTGGTAACACTACACCCGTAACATTGAATCGAGGGGGAAAAAATCACGATATTTTCGCCACAGCCCACAGCCGGTCTAATTATAAAGCATCCAATGCTAATTGCGATGTTAAGTCGTACCTGAGCGCGAGGCGGTCGGTAAAGGTATCACGAGAACACAATCACAGTCACACACTTCACTCGGGCGAGTGGTCGAAGGTCGTACATGCGCTGGAGCGAGCGAGGTGGTCGCGTCCGCGTCTTCCAAGCGACTGCTCCTCTCCTGGCCCTGTACTCTCCGCCCGCTAAACATAGAACACCCGCACACACGATGATTTTTAGAGGATAACGCCATTACACCGGTGACGTGGTGTGTTATCTACCGGGGAACACGGGACAGCTCTCGCCGCAAGGTCGACAAACAAACCTTGAAACATCCTTGATAAGAGAACTTCGAGTCGTGGGCGCCGTTAGCAGTGCCCCCTGTGTTATGAAAATGAAAAGCATGCGAGCATATTGTACCGTCGCAGGCTGACAACAACAGTAGGCAGCAGACTAGCAAATTAATTGACACGAATGAGATTGAGATGCCAAGTCGAAGTCTGTTTATAAACTCTGATACATTTATATCAGCTACGTTTTGTTTTGGACAACTGTTACTGACCCTTTCTCTGAAATTAGATTAGGATTGAAAAACGGTTTGGTTGGGAAACGCACGCCTTCTTCTCATGGGGATAGGTAGGAACTACAGATTTCTGAAGAACATCAACAATAAGGTCCTTCTTGGGCGTCTCCTCCCGGCAAAACGAAAAGTATTAGGTATAGTTTTTGTTTCGTGGCCCTATACGTTGAGTGGGGGCGGGACATCCAGCGCGAAGCCATTCCAGAATACGCGTTCTGGAATATTCAAAACCCGTGGGATAACAATTTATGTATCATCTAAATAGCTGAGTTACCGTCCATGACCGTCACCAAAACGTACCAAAATACACAAAATATAGGTGTTGTGACCTTTATAATACGAGCCTATTTTTGTCGCACTGCAGAGCAAAGGCCTCTTAAGGCAAGAGTATGGATCTCCAGGCTGACCCGACCGACCGTTGACCTTTATATTTATGGTTTATAAGGTTCCGTAATCAATAAGGAATCCTTATAGTTTCGGCCATGTCCATCTGTCTGTCTGTCCGTGGCTTAGCTCAGAGACTCTTAGTACTAGAAAGCTGTAATTTATCAAGAGTATATATATATATATATATATATTTTAGGGTACACCTAAAGAGAGGGGTGAGGGTATCGTTGGATAGGCCGTTCAATAATATTGCGGGTTTGTGAACAACATCGATTCAGGGATCCTTTATATCCTATAAGAAAAATACTTTATTTGAGACAGGGGGGTTTACGTAATATTCAGCTTTAAAGTGCTAACTTTTGTTAGAGCCAAGTGTCCCCCTGCCAGCTAAATGGTTGTATTTGGACATGTGAAAAAAATTACAGCAGTAGTGTATATAACGAAGTTAAGAGGAAAATTATCACAGCTAAGTAGGCTTTACAATTTTTCGAGTAATAGTCGACCAACTTATGTACATTTGTAGTTGAAAAACATAATCTCCAGCCATACATTCTGTATATTTTTCAATGTTAAGTTTGTTCTTGGGTTTTTTCAGATTAGTATTATGAAAATCTAATATCGTGCTATTTTGCTACATTCACATGGGACTCAAAAATCTCTACAGCCAGTAATTTTATCTTGGGAGCAGTGACTTTTCAATTACACTTTTACTGATAGCAGTACGATGATAATTATTCAGACTGGATGGTCAGATGTAGCTGTCTGTTTTCCTGATTACTACAGCAACAGTTGTCGTCTACTCCAACACCCACGGAAAGCAGTGGATCCGTCTATTTGTAGGCGAGACCACTTTGCAATGCAAGCAAGTGCACTGAATTAGAAACTATGAATAATCACGCGCTTAAATAACATGTTTGCATTATTGATGGCTGGCTTCTGGAAACTTTCACTATTAAAGCTGCTGTAGTCTACTTTGGCTACATTAGAACGTTCAGCTAATTGAAACACGAGCAGAGGAACCAAAGAATGTCCAGTTGGCTATTGTCATACGTTCATAACATCACAACAACTTGTGAAATAGTTATTGTTTAAAATATCACCCGATCTATTCTGTAATAAAATAAATAATTTAAAAAATCTCGACTCCAAAAAAGACAATTTAAAAGTAATGCTCTAAAATTCGAAACAAGATTGAGAACAGAAAACAAAATTAAAATAAACAAAATAAACTCTACCTACTTCGGTTTAACAGACTATATTATTATGAGTTGAAAGTTAAATACCCATTTAAGTTTAGCTGCAAGCGGAACTCATTAATTTTCTTTCGGTTTATAATTTGCAATTGGGTACCTCCTGCTACGATAACGATACCTTAACTGTCGAAATCCAGCCGTTTGGAAGATACGAGGTAATAATAGTACATTATGATACAAGTGTGCTGTGTAATGTGTAATGATCAATGCACACGCGTTTCATACGACATTTTTCAACACACTTGCGAGGAAAAAAACAGACTTGTTGTAAAAACTTATGCTACAATAACGTAATTATAGAGATGATACATTTAGATTTATAAAGTTCAACTGACCTTTGTTGCCAGGTACTAACTATCCGGACGTTTTTTTAAAAACTGTTCAACGTCGTTTGGTGACAATACTTTAGATTTCGTATTTTTGATAGTAACTTATAACAACTCAACGAAAACGTTAACAAAACAAATATTTATGGAAAATGGCGCGCTGGTTTTGTATTTTTTTTTCCGCGCACCCCGCTTGCGCTGCGCGCAGGTGTAAATAGCCACTTTACGAGCAAGTGTGTTGAAAAGAAATTTACAAAATACATACATACAAGATACGCGCGTATCTTCTTCCGCGTAGGTATCCTTCCTTGGCATTCGGGTAAAAATCGAGCTAAAGCGAGCTTGAAGTTATTAGGAGTCAATCAGATGGTAATGGAATGCTCACTTCACCTAAGCTGTCACGTTCAGATTTTTACGTCACACCTGGCCATAATGTGAGTTTTACGCGTACAGTAAAACTAGCATTATGACCAGGTGAAGACGTAAAATTGCGTACTCACCACGAGCAGTAAAAAAGAAAGCCCTCTATCGCATATTTACAACCCTCGTCTGCGGCTTGGGTCACAAATACCTGCAATTTCGGGCTTTCTTTCTTTTACAGCCCTTGGTAAGTAATGTACTATTTAAACACACTTGCTCGTAAAGTGGCTCTTATTGAACCGCTTTTAGGTCCATAATGCAGTGTATTAAAAACGCGTGCTTTTTCCTTTACGTTACCATACGAGTGCTGTACCACCACAGATAACTGTTTACTAGTCGAAAACTCGCGCTTTTTTTTTAATCTCGTCAAAAGAAACTTCATGCCAAAAGGAATCCGCGCGTTCACTTTTTTTTTTAATAGTCTGAATTGTCTTTGGTCCCAAAATTAATTAAAATTGATTTATCTTAAATCAGAAGTGTGTTGTAACAGGTAAAATCCCATATCTGTTCCGCCTGTTTCTGTTCCACGTAATTAACAGTTCCAAAAACCTGTTACAAAATAGCAGGCTGTTATTTCATACTATGTGGGAACAAACTATTGTGTGTTCTCTGTTACCACAGCTGCACAGTTATAATACACGGAGGTACTTCTCTTTCTAACTATGGTACACCTATGCGAGAAAAGGAAAGAGCTTGTGACGGACGATGTAACAAGGTGTCACAGTGTAACAGTAACATTTATTATCTATATTCTAACTAAAGTAACTGTCATAAGCATGAATAGACAAAAGCTTGTGACTGGATGGATTCTCTTATCTCGTCGTGGAACAAAAGTTTTTTTTTTTTTCAGTTTATTTGTCACAGTTACAGTCTGGTATCTTGTGATACCTGTTGTATTTAGCTGTTACGATATATATACTACCTTAAATTGTCCGTGGTCCCTCCCGGAACCAAACGGAAAAGATCCTGACTGACGTTCTATTATTGCGGATTCTCACTGAACTAATAATGTATATTTCTCTATGCCAATAGTACTTTCTAATTCCATAATATCTAAACTACGATCAGTCTAAACATTTTTTTTATAAAGGCTATTTAGCAGTTTCGCTAGTGCCTTTATTTACACCTGCGCGCGCATCGCAAGCGGGGCGCGCAAAAAAAAAATAAATACAAAACCAGCGCGCCATTTTCCATAAATATTTGTTAACGTTTTCGTTGTGTTGTTAGTTACTATTAAAAATACGAAATCTAAAGTAATGTCACCAACCGACGTTAAACAGTTTAAAAAAAAACGTCTGGATACGCCTACGGATTGCCAGTACCTGGCAACAAAGGTCAGTTGAACTTTATAAATCTAAATATATCATCTCTATAATTACGTTATTGTAGCATAAGTTTTTACAACAAATCTGTTTTTTTCCTCGCAAGTGTGTTGAAAAACGTCGTATGAAACGCGTGTGCATTGATCATTACACACTCGGCTCCCTTATAGCGCTCGTCTGCGACTCGCGCGAATAATACCGTCTCGTGTGTAATGAGTTAATGACCAACACAGCACACTCGTATCATAATGTACTATTACAGAATAGACCGGCAGATCATAATTATGTAGTTCTTATCAGAAGTAAGAATAATAATAATCCTGTAAGAAGACATGACTTGACTGGGTTGTTTCCAGAACGGGCTCATCGATTCGATTCCCATCGCAAGAAAGTCTTCTTGAATATTATTAACACAATTATGAAGGACAAATTATACACCGTGACATTTTAATCGTCTTACAACGACAGTCTACATACTTCATGTATCCAATGACTACTAACGAATAAATAAAAAATAAAAAAAATAATATATTTATGAACATTTGAATAGAAAAATTAAATACGACGCATGACGTATTAGTTTAAAACACCCTGTTATGAGCGCAATCCGAGCCGTGTGTTCCAAGGACAGCGCGGAATGGAGCAGCGACATTTTTATCAAAGTTCATTCATCCTAACGCAAAAATGTGTTTCATACTATTGCAACTTTTTAATCTAAATCTCAATCTTTCTTTTTCAATCGCGCCTAGAGGTATTTTATGTCGGCTACATTGAGTGGACCACTTTTGTAAGACGACTAAAATGTCACGGTGTATAAACTATCTGGATGCCTCAACAGCATAAATAGAATACCTACTTCAAATGAAATGAAATCGTTTATAATCTTCATCATCATCTGCCTAGCCTTTTCCCAACTATATGTTGGGGTCGGCTTCCAGCTTAATACCAATAAATATATATATATATAATACATGGATCGCCTGCCTATCTGACCTCCACAACTCAGTTACTGGGTAATACGATAATCCTCGGTAAGACAGGTTGTCAGACTTTCAGGCTTCTAACGACCCGTAAATACTATCAACGATCCACGAATGAAATGAAATCGTTTATTCTGTAAATAGTATATCGGAATCACTTTTACACGTCATATATAAAAAATAAGCTAGATGGAGTCGACATTTCCTATCTGACTACCCCTGAGAAGAAATGGCGAAACAAACGCAGGGGTCAGTCTCTTTTAAAGTCCAGACATAAAACATAATCTTCGCGGGCTTATTCCACTAATCCCCCCTGAGAGAATCCCCCTCAGTGGAAAAAACTGAACCCTAATGTAAAAAAATCACTTTCAGGGGATCTTGGAATAAGTAATTTTTTGTTTTTTCAATTCTAGTTTTCCCTCCTTAGCGGGATTATGAGGGGTGAATTCTAGACTATTTTCAGATTCCACTTTTCCTCCTAAGGGGGATTTTCAGGGGGGATTTGTGGAATAAGCCTCTTCGCGGGCCAGCGGGCGGTGAGTAATGGATAGTTCACCGTCCGACCAGGACCAGGCCCGTGCCGGACGGCGCGTACGTGTTCCACGTGCGCCTCTTATCAGCAACAACGAGGGGGCCCATTAGGGCCCAAGCCTGCCGGGTCAGCGGGATTGTCCAAAAGGCATACCGCTGCCCCGGAACATAAAGGGCCAAGGAAGGAACACGGGTGGGTTTTAGTCCTTAAGAGTCTGACACTCCCTGCCGCTCCACCCAGACCGGGAGGGGTCATTTGATGATTTCCCACCCTCAAAAAACTAAAATAAAAAAAAAGACATAATCTTGGTCAGATCATGTGAGGACCATGTAGATCTATGTCTGAAATGGTCTTTTGAGGAAAGAACCATACAATTTTGAGTGGACCTGTCCAGTCAGTACAAGCATTTGTCAGTTAACGTGTAGCTCAACTCAGGATTTAAGGAGCTCAACGAATGACAGTCGGGACCAATGGATTAACGTGCTTTCCGAGGCATGGAGGAGTCTTTGCATGTAAAGATGGTCACCCATCCACGGACCAACCCTGGCAAGCCTAGCTTTACCTGATTTATGGACCCGTGCGGCTGTTATAACTTAGCCACGAGCTCCTCTAAATAGAACACTTAAGATATGAAATAATCCTAAAAACATACAGGCTGAAATTTATTATAGAAACAAACAAGAAGATATTGATGATTATACTAATGTTATCTCTGAAATTCTCTAAACGTGTTTTGCATCATCTATTTGCAAATCTATTTGGTGCTGTTAGTAACGGGAATCCTACGTCATTTCTAACCGATGACCATGGCTGGCATAAAAATCGCACAAAGGAAGCATAGACATGAGAATAAATACGACTGTTACATTATTTCTGGGTTTGACTCAATCATGACGAATATGCGATGCGTAGGATTTGATATCGAAGCTGCTTATTTTGACTAAATAGTCATAGATGGGGCATTTGAAATGTTTCGTTTAGGAGCTATTAAATTGTGATTAGTATTGATTGAAATATGAGTGGTCTATTAAATACAGAGTACTGGTATTGGAGAAATATTTGTGACGTATTCACCACCCCCTCATATCCTGTTGACGTTAGAGTACTTATTGGAAGTGTGAACAGCAAATTACACACGTCAGCTGATAGTATATTTAAGTCTGCCCACTAATTGTAACTTTTGCCTATAAATGGTTTTAGGACATTTTTGATAAAGTCAAAGTCAAGTCATTTATTTCAGATAGGCACATAAAAAGGCACTTTTAAACGTCAAAATTTACAAAAAAAAATAATTGATTCTAGTTGCCTCTTTCAAAAGGTAATTACGTATGGAGAAGAATCAAATGTCAACAATATTTTGTATATATTAATTATCTAAAAAATAAAATAAAATTTAAGCGTCTGTTTGTAATATCAAAATAACAGCTTTTTAATAAATTCATATGAAAGTATAAACGGTACTTATAACAATTTTATTTTTTTTATTTTTGTCTGTCTGGCTGTTTGTTCCGACTAATCCCCGAAACGGCTGGACCGATTTTAACGGGACTTTCACTGGCAGATATCTGATGCTATAAGGAGTAACTGAGGTTAAGGCGACTTTTATTTTAGAAAAAGCCACGCGATTCGGGCGAAGCCGCGGGCAGCAGCTAGTATACTTTTATATGTGAAGATGATGTGGTGACATGATCTGTGGTGGACATGGAAACTCAAACCAGAGTTGGCCGATAGTCTTTCTTTAGAATTTTGCTTACATGTATTCTCATCGAGATCCAAAATAAACACTGGCTGGAATCACTGACCCCGAGAGGTCCCTGCGTCTAAATCAGTTATAGAAGTGAACAATGGTGTTCATTTACTTGCGCCAACTTTTGATTCCTTTATTTACTTAATATAATCAGTGGAGTATGAATTCTAAATTCAATAAAGACCAACATTGTTATTATCCTGGCATTCAATCTGACATTGTAGGTATAAGAATACAAAAACAAAATTACGTAAATCCAACACAAAACACTCGCTAATTCTGTCCAACGTTCTAATAACGACAAGAAAAAGTCAAAGAGGGATATAGCTACGCTAACACAGTTCCACACTTGGCATAAATCCACCGGACTCTGTAAACAGTGCAGTTTACCTCACTACGTACTTGGCAGCGGCCATGACTGCTTTAACGAGCGTCGAAAACCGTATATTGTTTTAAACGGTACGTTTTTCATAGTTATTGGGAATGGGCCTAAAAAATAATGACTGGTGGTTAAGTCAAGACGGATTGGGGTCATTGTAGCAATTTCAGATTGTCCAGTATTTCTGAGGTTGAAGACTGAGAAGCAAAAGGTTTAGTTGATATTAGTACAAAGAAGGTACATATACAACAATGTATGGTATTGGAGATCTATTTATTTTCTTAAATATTAATTCGTGCAGTGGAACCGATAAATAACCTTTAGATCAACGAATCATTTATTTATTTCTTATCAAGGCCATCGATTTATTGTTTATTACAATTAGAATAATCGATAAAACAAACTTTGCAATCCTAATAATAATATAATCCTGCAAGCACGACAATATTGTCATCATCGACATGCATTGATTAAACCTAGTTCAGGCAAATAAACAACTATGCTCTATATTAATTTTAAGATATCTACTGTATCAATTTTTATAGATAAACGATTACTATTAGTTTTGGAACTCCCATCAGATAACTCCAAGTAAGGATGCATATCCGGTACGACTCTAATAATCCTTCCATATCCTCAGGGCACGTCTTCCCTACCATTACCGCGCCCCCCGGTCTACTCCTTGAAATGCAATGGTTTCTGTAGCCAGTAGGCTAGTGCGAATCTTTGGGTTCATTCGAGTAATCGAGTCTGGCAAACCACGCTGAGGTCGGTGCATTTTATTCATTCATTCATTCATTCATTCCCATCAGATAACTCCAGTCAGAATCACTTAGACTCACTTAGTTACTCGTAAATTCTTAAAATGCTAGAGCTTTTCTAAAACTGCCTGATATTATAAAAAAACACTCATTTTTAACACATCACACCCCGTCTCCCTCGGTCTGTAACAGTCTTCATCAGGGTCAGTTCTTGGCATTTGACATACGTTTGTGTACCAATGTGTCATCTGCTGTCGTAAAAATTTCTTAACTATCCTGAATTTGTGCTTATTCTTTATAATAATTTATTTGTCAAAAGATTTAAATAGTTTTCTATCAGATGCAGATCTTGAGATTTGAGTTTGAAACGTGTGATTTAAAAAGAAATGGGAGTTGTCTAAATCTGTCGCTATAATAACAATGTTAACAGCGTTTGTTGTATTTCGGCAGTTAAAGGTAAGATAGCCAGTTCCTCTGTGGTTGAAGATTCCGGGTGAAGCTCACTTCCACCTTCGGCCTTATCATCACTTACCATCAAGAGAGATGAAGGCCAAAAGCTTCCCAATTGAGGATTAAAAAAATAAATGTAACGCTTATACAGGGTGGATTTTTGAGACGGGGCAGGTACTTTAACCGTTGTAGTTACAGGAAAATAGTTTTAGGAGACTGTCCTTAACTTTTAGAGACATTTAGATCTGCTTTCACAGATTAAAAAAAAAAACAAAATGTAAGCAAAAAAAATTATGTTTACGATCCTGTTTCTTATAAGGATCAAAAACTACCGGACCAACTGAGGTTTGAGTACTAGAAAAGTCAGAAATTGCAAAAAACATTTTCCATACAATTGGCAGTACCAATCTTTCGAGTTTAAACAACACAAAATGTTAACAGTTTAAAATACATTTAAAGTTTTTAACAACATTTAACGTTTGCGAACCTAATTACGACGTAGTTTGTTGAGTCTTGTCATCTCGCACCTCCACCACTAAGAACGTAAACATTTTTTGTTTTTCGGTTGTCGTTTCCATTTTCGACGATGACCATTTAGAACTGTTATTTTTGGTTATGACAAGACGAGTGGATGTCCATAAGAGAAAGGGAATATATAGGAATAGAAACGTTGAGAGGATTGTGTGAAAGATGATATGGCTAGAAAGGGGATGAATAGGTATCTAATGTGACGATAGCTGAGAGATTCTGGCAGATTCTTCTAAAACTTTCATTAGAAATAGCATAAGCATCATCATCATCATCAGCCTATAGCAGTCTACTGCTGGACTTAGGCCTCTCCAATTGCACGCCATTCAGCTAGATTCTCGGCAACTCTCATCTAGCTGCTACCAGCCACCCTGCGAAGATCGTGGCTCCACCTAGCCTGAGGACGTCCTACCTTATGTTTGCCGATTCGCGGTCTTTATTCAAGAACACGTCTACCCCAACGGTCATCGGTTCTACGGCTAATATGGCCGGCCCATTGCCACTTCAGCTTGCTTATTCTGTGAGCTATGTCGACAACTTTGGTTCTCTGCCGGATCACCTCGTTCCGGATTCGATCGCTCAGAGAAACTTCAAGCATAGCCCGTTCCATAGCTCGCTGAGCGACCTTGAATTTATGGACCAGCCGTACGTGGTCATCTCTTGACTGCCAGGGCTTATTTTTAATATTTAATTTTATATTTTGAATTGTTTTATTAGTTCTTACATTGTCTCACATATAGAAGCAAAGAGATTAATGTAGGTGCCCAGGATTTTGTAATATCTTGATTTAAAAGAGTGTCCTTGGAGTTTCTTGCCCGTTCTTCTCCATAGTGATCTACATATTGGAATAATAATAATATAATAATAAAATTTATTCAAAAATGTAAGGTATAAAGTTAAATACAGTTTTTCTTATATCTATCTCAAGTTCACTCATCATTTGTGCCTGAACTAGGTAATCCTGTGTTTCAGGCGATTGGAGGTACATTAATTGATTAAATAATCACATAAAATTAATATTATTGGTACATATGTAAGAAGGTGTATACAATTATAGAATCTTAACTTAGCTAACTAATTAAAAAACAAAATAACAATAATACAAACAATATTTACTTTAGCACTAGTAATAATTTATCTGTATCTTCATAGGACATAGTTTGAAGAGTTTCCTTAAGGATTTTCTTGCAGTTACTATGATTTAAGGAGTAGATGTTTCCCTTTTCATTTAGCCTAATATAGAGTAGCGGTCCGAGGTACATATAAAATTTGGCTGTGAAAGCATGTTTTGTACTTTTTTGAGGGCAAACTATATCTTTCCGTCTCTGGGCAGATTCTAGCTTCAACTTTCTTTCTGACTAACTGACCGTTTCTTTGACAATTCAAAAGTGCCTGTAAATAGTTTAATTTAAATAAATGCTTTGAGTTTGAGTTTGAGTACCGTGAGTGTCCACGTTTCGGCTCCGTAAGTCATAATAGGCAGGACGCACTGATTGAAGAGCTTGGTCTTTAGGCTCTGTGGAATACGCGACGAGATAAGCATAATCAGCCTTTATTATTCCTACTGCTGGGACACAGGCCTCTTCTCGGTGGGAGGAGGCCGTAATTCACGCGGGCCCAGTGCGGTTGGTAGATGTCACAATGTCTTCGAATTTTTGGGTCTAGTACATGCCGGTTTCCTCACGATGTTGTCCTTCTCCGTTTTGAGAGCATGGCAGTGGTGATGAAACAATTTACACAAAGTGAAGCGCCTGTCTTAAACTCAAACTCCGGTATTTGGTGCGGCAAAATGTACAAATTTTTAGAATCAAAGTTGAAAAAAAAATATATATATATATTAAAAAAAAATGTGTGGCAGTCTTTGGGGACTGCCGATAGAAGTGAAAACTAAGTAACTAAAGCGTTCGGTGACGATGACGCGAGTTCCATGATTTTTGTTAACCCAAAAAGTACACATACATACACAGTATACATATAATAGCTCATGGAAAGCGTTCGGTGACGATGACGCGAGTTCCATGATTTTTGTTAACCCAAAAAGTACACATACATACACAGTATACATATAATAGCTCATGGAAAGCGTTCGGTGACGATGACGCGAGTTCCATGATTTTTGTTAACCCAAAAAGTACACATACATACACAGTATACATATAATAGCTCATGGAAAGCGTTCGGTGACGATGACGCGAGTTCCATGATTTTTGTTAACCCAAAAAGTACACATACATACACAGTATACATATAATAGCTCATGGAAAGCGTTCGGTGACGATGACGCGAGTTCCATGATTTTTGTTAACCCAAAAAGTACACATACATACACAGTATACATATAATAGCTCATGGAAAGCGTTCGGTGACGATGAGGCGAGTTCCATGATTTTTGTTAACCCAAAAAGTACACATACATACGCAGTATACATATAATAGCTCTTGGAAAGCGTTCGGTGACGATGACGCGAGTTCCATGATTTTTGTTAACCCAAAAAGTACACATACATACACAGTATACATATAATAGCTCATGGAAAGCGTTCAATGACGATGAGGCGAGTTCCATGATTTTTGTTAACCCAAAAAGTACACATACATACACAGTATACATATAACAGCTCATGGAAAGCGTTCGGTGACGATGACGCGAGTTCCATGATTTTCGTTCACCCAAAAAGTGCTCAACGTGCCTAAAGAAGTTTTCACTTCAAAAAACTCAAAGCATTTCAGAAAAATTAAGCTAGTTGCCCATTCCAAAGCGTCGTAGGTTCCTATAGAGAAGAACTGACAAGAAACTCCACGGACACGCAAACCGGAGATCAGGATGCAGGTGCGTGATAAACCATATCAATAGGTTCAATGATGGTTTTATATAGTTCATAAGTTTAAGATGAATATCATAGAAGACGAGTTAGGTGACCCATTGGCCATTAGTACTTCCAAAATGACAAAATGCTCTTCACAAATGGGTAATTAGTAATCGCCCCTATTTACGAAACTCCCACATTTCAAGCAGATCTATCTGGAAACCTTACGCAACCGCAAAGCAGTCAGCTGATTTATTCCATCTATTTATCATTTTCCGAGCCAGTCGTCTAATATTATCGTGTTTATAGGCGAAATAGTGTGATTGCCCTCGATATGAGTGGACGAATTGACAGCACTCATACCGCGGCCCGACGTGGCATCCGAACTATTCTAGTTCTTGGCCGATTGCCTAACTCTCGGCGCCCGGCTATCCTCACGCCGACAAACACTGGGGCTAACAGATCAATTGTTTAGGCGGAGTCGGAATTTAGATAATTTAGAAACTGATTCTATAAGCGGATTACATTGGAGAGACGAAAATAGTTCGGTTTACTTTGTTGACAGTGTTGTCATCTTGAATAGATGTTTTGTTTTGATTAATCAATAGTTAACGATATTATGTTCTGAATCAATCGTTAAATGATTAGATTGCTAGACATTCTGGTGAAACTATCACCGCCCTCTAATGTGAGTTTTCCGATATAACCCAGTTGTAAATCCAACATGGCGGCGAATTTTTGCGATGTTTCTAGAATCTGTAGATAGATGGCGTTGATTGGAGAAATACGTAGTATCTTAAACGCAAGCTAGATGGCGCATAATGTGGTGTTTTGCTGGAAGCGTCAGTAAGTAAGCATAGGTGTCGCTAGTAAAGTCGATAAGCTTAAACCTGGGGCCTTACTCCCGAATACGATTCGAGTTTGATTTTGATACCGATTCGATTTCGTTTCTGATCCGAACTCGATTTAAAACTTAAAAACTGACCGTAGTAAGTTTCGCTTCGAACCACCGCACGATCGTGCGCTAGTGTCGGATTCAAGAGTATGGATCGAAATTTAATTCGAACCCAATTCGATTGATTCAGAACTCGATGCTTTCGGGAGTAAGGCCCCAGAAACGAGTTCGAATCGGAATTAAAATCAAACTCGAATCGTTTTCGGGAGTAAGGCCCCAGGTCATGCTCTTCTGCCCGAGTTGCGGGTTTGTCCGAAAGGGATATCGTGGCCCTGGCACACAGGCAACTGAAGGAACACGGGTGGGTTTTAGTCAGTAGAAGTCTGACACACCCTCCCGCTCAGCCCAGAGCGGGAGAAGTTATTTGATAATTTCCAAACCAAAAAAAAAAAGGTCGTGCTCTTAGAAAACGACTGAATTCAAAGAGCGTTCAACAAAACTAGTCTAACATGTCTGGACTTTTTATTTTTTACGACTACAGTATAAAAAAATATCTGACCTGGAAGTACTTATGGACCACAGGGTCGTTGGCCAGCAGATGTTGTGCTCGTGGCTCGTCGCGGCAGTAGCAGACATGCTTGTCGAATTCGCGCTCCATCCGTAACAGTGCTCGTCCGAGCATTTTCGGTTCGCCGGCGTAGTATTTGATGCCTTCTAGCAGGACCCTGGAAATATATTGGGAGTGTTAGGCACGGACAATAGCAGACCATTGTAAGTGTAGGCGTTTTAAATACCCAGGTACTGATTTATCCATACTAATATTATAAATGTGAAAGTAACTCTGTCTGTCTGTCTGTCTATCTGTCTGTATGTTACCTTTTCACGCCTAAACCGCTGAACCGATCGTCATGAAATTTGGCAGAGATATAGCCTGGGTTATGGAGATGGACATAGGCTACTTTTTTACGCGATAACCGACATCTACGCGGGCGGAGCCGCGGGCAAAAGCTAGTAAACTATATACATAACAAAATATCACGCCTTGTTTCCCCGAAAGGTTAGGCAGAGGTGTACCCATAGTAGGAACACCCATGTAAAAGGGTCAAGCGTATTGCCATCAACCGGGTACGAATCCAGACTCCGGGCTGCTACTAATAAATTCGTAATGGAAAAACCCAATAACACATTGCCCGACCCGGGAATCGAACCTAGGACCTCAAAAAAAAAAAAACGATTATAAAGTAAAAAATCGATCTTATTCAACGTAGAGCTTATACTGGGTTTAAAAAGTTGCTAACAACGAAGCTGAAACTCACTTGTATTCCCCGTCATTCAATTTTTTTTTTTTAGTGCACCATACCTTGGAACCTTCTGGTTATGGAGATATTAACCTTCTGGTTTAAAAAAGTTGGAACTTTGACCTTCAGGTCAAAGTTCCAACAAACAACAAACAACAAACTTTTAAACTTAATTTACAAAAACAAGTATAAAATAGGAGATTTTACATCAAGTGCATAAAACGCACCATTTTACGCGAGACGTTTACGTACGACGTTTCGTCTAAATTAGAGTGTAAAATGGGATGGTTATGGACGAGTTGTACACTCTACTTATCACTTCGATTGCGAGGAAATGAAACAGCAACATGTAAATATTGTAAATTTAATTATAATTGAAAAATAATTATGGTTCCCGCCAATTAACTTTTTTTTTCCTTTTTTTTCAGTATGAACGTGACATAATACCTGACTTAGGTCGCTACATACTGCTCAGTTATAAAAACATTTTGTTTTTATATCTATGATAGATAACTTAGTTATAGTTTAAATAAATTGTTTATCTAATATAAAAAACTAACTTAAAAAATAATAAATGGACGAAATAAAAAATATTAGTTTATTTGATGAAGTTTTATTGTGTACTTTGGCTGTTAATATCCTTGCCTTGTTCTTAGAATACTAACGAAACGAATTAAAATAAAGAGGTTATTCTATGAAGTTGAAATTGTTCGTGTGGCTGTTGGACCGATTGCCTTGGTCTTCGACGAAGATTTTGCTTTATGCTCTAGAGAATAAAAAGCGACTTTATGACGCCTACGCACGACTTATAGACGAACTTTTAGAGCAAAAGAAGTGAAAATGTTATATGGCCCCACAGGCCTGTACCGTTGCAGGCACCCATATACACAATATTTTGTGTGCCTTACATTGCGCGCTGCCGTAAACAGCGATTTTTTACACCAAAAGTAATTTCCCAGAAATAATTTTTGCTCAATGTTACTTGGTTGGATGTACAGAATGCGAAGATAACGGCTTTATGCTGGGTCTTGTTACACTCTGTTTAAACAGCTACATATAATTAGCGAAATCTATGCCCATAGATTGGTAGCTATCTCGGACTACGCACAATGAAGGGTTCCGTAGTTGGGATGAATCTATCCCAAGAACAAACGTGACATTTTAGTTGAAAAACATGTTTTCCCATACATTTCAACTGCAAATATAAGTTTGTCGACTATTACTCATTAACTTGTAAAGCTACTTACTTATATATAGCTACTACTGCCGTGAATTTTCCACATATCCAATACACCCATTTAGTTGGCAAGGGAGGACACTTGACCTAACAATTTTTTTTTTTATATTACGCAAACTAATCCCTGAATCGAAAAATGATTTTCACAAACCCGCAATTTTTTTGAACGGCCGCTACAACGATACCCCATATCATGGGATAGACGAAAAAACAAAATATCATCCCCACTTTACTAAGTTAATACGTATACCCATTATCATATTACAGCTTTCTAGTACTAAGAGTCTGAGCTAAGCCGCGGATAGACGGACAGACAGATGAGACAGACAACCATGACGAAATTATAAGCGTTCCTTGTTGACTACGGAACCCTAAAAAGTAACAGTTCCTACTCGGTGAGAAATTATGTGGTAAGTAGATAGACCAAATGTTGAATAAGCTGAATGTCATTCGTAATAACATTAAAATCTAAAATTACTTTAAAAAGACTCTATCAATACTTACGTATTATGAAACTCGCAGATCTGCCTGAAGTTCGAGAAGAGCAGCTCTCGGTTGTCGAACACAGCCTTAGGAGTGGTCGCCTTGTCAATCGGCTTCATGTACCTGGACACCACCTGCTGCATGTCGCGACCGAATTCCTCCTCTGTTTCCACCAGCTCTCGTACCACGGCCCTGGAGATGAGGAACACTTGTTAGGATCTACGTAGCATTTAACCTTATAGGCTGTTTTGGTAACGGCTTCAAATGCTTGTAAGTAGTTAAGGTTATTAATGTGTTGAACTTAATAATAACCCTGCGGAGACTCATGTTTTCTCCCTGTGAGAGGGCGCGGGATGTAATACACCACAAGGGCCCAGTGCGGATTAGTGAATGCTAAAAATCTATGATTTTTTGGTTCTAGAACGTAACGGCGAAGTAAAAACGTCAAGGTTTTTAACTGAATTAAAAAAAGAAGGAGGTTCTCAATTCGGATGTAAATTTTTTTTGTATGTTCATCGACATTTTCGTCAATTGTGGACCGATTTTGAAAATTCTTTATTGATAGAAGAAGCTTGCGCGATGGTCCTATACAGTTTTTTTTTATTTTGCTTGGATTACTTTTGAGTTAGCTTCGATAATACGGATTTAATTCACTTTGTGTATTTTGGTGATGTCATACATAGTTATTACTAAACAAAAAAACTAACCAAACTAAACTTCCTGTCTCTGTTGTTTACATAGCAAGAAGTGGTATACGAATTGGTGTGGGCTAGATGCCATAACTAAAAAGGGAAAAATAAAACCGACTTCCATAAAAAGCACTACAAAGTGAAAAATAACTTTAATGACTCCGTCATTAAAGTTATTTTAGTCGGTGGCAAAAACACTAAAAAACAGATCCAAAGACACCGACTTCCGAAATTCAAGTAATTTTTTTCATTGTAGTGCTTTTTTTGCCGTCGGCAGTTTTTTTTTTTGTAAAGAAGTTAATTTTTAATCAATTGAATAAAGTGCCTAGCTGGAGCCTAACCTATGGACTTACAACTAGCCGGGGCCGTTACCATCAACTGGGTATATAGGCAACCACAGCTCTTTCGAAAGTAAAAACGTTAAGGAAGCGCGCGAAATTCAATTTTGCAATTTGCAGCTCATAATCTGGGAGTATGCTGATTAAAGTATGATTCGCGACCGTAACAGATATGTATTTACAGAATTATAATTATTAAAATCAGTAACACAACTCCATAAGTTAGTATAATCCTCAAATGTCAAGATTGCATGAAATATGTAGTAATTCAATAAGTTAATATGAAATTAGAGAGTTGTATTGATGATTTTAACGATTATCCATACTAATATTATAAATGTGAAAGTAACTCTGTCTGTCTGTATGTTACGTTTTCACGCCTAAACCGCTGAACCGATCGTCATGTTTGGCAGAGATATAGCCTAAGATATGGAGAAGGACATAGGCTACTTTTTTACGCGATAACCGACATTCACGTGGGCGGAGCCGCGGGCAAAAGCTAGTAATTCTATAAATACAGATTTCTTACGGTCGTGAATCAAATTCAGATCAACATACAACCTGATACTGATCTGCAAATTGCAATAAACGTAAGACGCTTTCGTCCAATTAATCCTTCTACATTTTATATAATATGGCTCTTAATCACTAACGACCTAAACTCCTCGAGATTAAGCTTTCAGGCGGAAACTGTAAATTACTAAACGATTTTATTTTATTGAATGTGTATAATTAAGACTTTTGACGACGGGTGTAGTATCCATTAGATTTGATAAATTAACTTAAATATAAATAAAAGATTAAAGGGACTAGAATTAACTTTATAAAAGTTGAAAAAGACAAGAAAACTTTAGAAAATAGAATGGCAATTAATTCACGTATTTTAAATAAACATATCTTCCAGTAATTGTCCCACATCAAATAACTAAAGCTTTCAAGATCAACAGAAACATAATAATATTCGATCAGCACTAGACTTGCGATTATGACGTCACAGCGAGGGTTCAGGTGATAAACATTATAATAAATTTGAGTGTTTTCCTAGCTCCTGAGTCAGCGGGAGAGCGCGCGGTAAAGTTGCCAAGAGGTGAGAGCGTGGGAGCATCTATTATGGTGAATGAAGAGGTAACACGAGGATTGGAAAAGGTCATGATTTGCTGGATGTCAAGGTTCTTCCCTAAAGTCTTTAGAAAAACGGGTACAAAAGGGAACTAAAATGCAAAACCAACAATGTAATCCATAAAGTGTGCTGACGGTCAAATAATCAGAAAATATTGCGTGGGACGTCAAAAATCTGAACAACTGCACATCTACGTCCATAAGTCAGAATCAAGTACCTAAAGACCATGTAAACAAAAATGCATTCTTGCTAAGCTATGCTTGCAAATAGAAAAGCATAGCCATTAAAATGGACAGCCAACTTGTCACTACATTTACAATTACACATCTAAACACAGGCCTTAAATCCAGCCAACTCCACCTGGACAAGCTGTTGGCAGTTTTGACTAAACACCTAACAATATTGTTCTGGCATTCTGCTTCTGTTAGACAAGTGGGAATAATTGGACGTGTTCTGATATATTGCTTGTTGCAGACGTGCATCTCCATGATGAGATATTATATGATCTGTTTACTGCGCACTTGAGTGTTTTGATTCTAATAGTAGGTACAGAAATTAACTGTAATAAAGCTGATGGATATTGAAAAGTTTGGAAGAATAGAATTAACGAGCTTGTGTGACATTATTGTGGACATATTATATGAATGAAGATAAAGAAACGAGATGTCGAAATTAATGAGGAGCTCATGGCTAAGTAATAACAGCCGCACGGGCCGATCCATAAAGCTAAACTACACTTGACGGGGTTGGTCCGTGGATGGGTGGTGGATCTTTAGGCCTGAAACTGCGTTATGCGGACACCCGCGCGGTTCCATACAAAAGTGCTCCGTCGCAGGGACAAGCGCGGGCGTAAGTCGCGGAGGCACGCGCTGGGCCTGGTAGCGCCAGCTTACTGGCTGTCGTTTTATTTATGCTAGTCATCGTTTTGCTAAGTTCTCCATCGACACAACTGTACATGCACACCGTTAAAATTACACTACGCCGTATTTAATTGCCGACAGAGCCCCCCGCGTATCCACGCGTGTACACACGCAACGGGTGCCCGTCGCGGAAGCCCGCTTAACGCAGTTTCAGGCCTTACATATCGAGACTCCTCCGACAGTGGGACAAGATCGAAAGTTTGACAAACAGTCTTACCGAGCGGTATCGTATTACCCAGTAACTGGGTTGTGGAGGTCAGATAGGCAATCGCTCCATGTAAAATACTGGTATTCTGTTGCGTCTGGTTAGACTAGAAGCCGACCCATACACATATTTGGGAAAAGGCTTGGCAGATTGATTGATGTTTAAATTAATGAGTAAGGATAGGAAGGTATTCATGAAAAGATGACTGCCATTTCATAACCTAGTTTTAATAGTGAAGGTCATATACCGGAAGGCATTTTGGAGAGAAAGGGGTTTAATTAAATAAGATGGATAGAATAGAATAGTTTATTTGTGAAACATAGGTGATTACATACAAAGATCTTAAAAATTAAGTAGTGCGCTATGTTTTGCCAATATTGACATACAAATGATTAATATTACTAAAAATGATTAAATGAGTAGTATTAAATTACAATGATAAATTTATTACAATATTATTATACAAGTTTTTTTTTATACACAATGTAGTTTTGAGTATGTATAAAGCTGGTATATGTATATTATAATATTTTTAACTTTTAAAAATATGGAATGCAACTATCTGTTGTTTTTAAATGGAAAACTCTGGATGTGTGTATGGCCGTGTACGCTTGCTATACTTGTGCCAAAACTATAAACTGATTTTATTTGTCAATTTTATAGACCGTATAACATTAGAACTATCATAATAATTTACGAATATACATACAATAACTATCATTTCATGAATATGGAGTACAAATCCATTTTAATATACCAATACCCAAGATTTGTTACTCATGTAAATTAACAGCGACAATTTGGCTCGTATTCGATAGATATTTATTGATTACATATCTCAGGTATGTTCGACGAACAGAGAACATTATTCAAATAAAATTATGGCAGTTCAAAAGGTCGGCAACAGTCCAAGTAATCAATATTGAAATTATGCAAGAGAAATAATGATGAAACCAATGCCGCTTTGAAGGCATGAAATAGAATTGCACTCGGTACTGAAAACGTCCATATGGAACTATAAAAATCACTTTCTTATCATTTAAAAGAAATTCGGAATTAGCTTTATTTAGAAAAGCTGCTATGTCAATGCTTACACGAAAGCAAAAATCCAACACATGGACATTCAATGAATCAGACTGCTACTTTCAAATCATCTAAAAATAAGAATCATAAAAGCAAACCCAATGAACCTTCCATGAATACATTTCCAATAATGCCAAACACAAAAGCCAAACCATCTAAATATGGAATCCTTAAGACAAGGAACCATAATCCCTACATCTAAAAACAAAAGATGAGCGAAGGTTTCGTAGACAGTTTGTTGACACGGAAGAGAAGAAGGTACTGAGCTCCTGCCAAATTATATTGCTGATGAGAACTTAATGCACCGTCCTGAATAACTTGGTCATATCCTCGGGTTACTGTCATATTTTGTACGTTTGTGTATCTTGACGACATGTTGATTGGTGTCAGAATGTGTGGATAAGAAATAAAGGATGCGGATTATCATGTGTGGTTTCTTTTATGAGAAGTGCATTTTAATTAAGTTTTTGCTGTTGAAGAATGTGTGTTTCGTTAACTAAGGCTTCATTTTAATCAAAGTTTAATAAGGTAAACAACCATTATATTTTGGTCGTTAAGGTTTATTTCGTAAGGACCTTATAAAAGATAGATAATTTGTTATAGTTAGTTTGATTAATTTTGGAACTGTAGCTTTTAGCCTTTTACCATCATCAAAGTAAAGTAAAAATTACCCAATGGTTATTTTTTTTAAATCCACTTTCGACAATGGAAACCTATCCGCACATTTCTACGTACATCAAGAGTACCAATTTAACACCGAAATCCATCCAAAAACAATGAAAATTTTGAGTAGTATTACCTACAGGATTTGTCACAGTTTCACGACCACTCAGAATGTTTAACAAGCATTTAATAGGATCTTACTAGCTTCTTGCCAAGAAGTAAGTCCAATCGTAAAGTGGATTAGGAGAAACACGTGTGAGTGACAGAGCCGAGATACATCTGAAAGTGATATCTAAAATTATTCCAAATGTTAAAACCATTTCAGTGGAAACTGTGGATCGATACATATCTATCTTACTCTCTCTACACTGTACGAAGTAAAAAAAAGGGGGGGGGGTTTAATAGGATTGACGTTCTGGATCTCTCTTGTAATAAACAGGGATCAGGATACTGGGTAAATAGTAGTCTTTGTAAAGGACACGCTCAATTATACAACAACAATGGCCCGCCCTATGATCTTTCCGACAGAAACTAGACAAGGAAATCCAAATACTAATATATATATATATATTTTCTGTTTACCCACATAATAATTACCTACTGTACAAATATTTAGTAATTGTAAACACCCAACAATATTGACTTATGTTTTACTTTTAACATTCTCATGTAAGTGAATTAGTGTATTCTTATGAGAATAAAGTTATTTCAAACCTAGAATACACTTTTAACCTTTTCAATGATACAACATTCACGTTCTTGCTTATTTCTAGTCTAGGTGGTATAAAAATACATTGCAACAATGTTACAGGTGTGAAATTATTCAGTGATATTCTACAGTAGAATTATATAAATATGCTCTTCTCAAGTGCGAGGTTTATGGAATCTTTGAATTCCGGGAAACTGACCTTAGAGTAATAATAGAAGAGAGGACAAGGTTGATTATACGAAAATATTGTTTAGAAGGGAGAAATGTGCTAGTGGCATATTTTGTTGAGGTTCACCCAATTGGTATTTCAGCACATATGAATACAAATGTATGTATATGTAATGAAATAGACAGACATCATCAGCCTCTTAAGTTTTTTAAACTTTTTGTTAAACATTTTTAAACCGAACATAGCACGTTTTTGTTTGTAAATCGTATTGTTTTCCTTGTTTTTGTTTAGTGTCTGTGCTTACTAACATAGCCGTAAGTTTTACTAACATTCTTGTTGAGTCTTGGTTACTCCAATAAAACAAATTCTATTCTATTCTATTCTATAGCCCTAATATAATAAAATAATACGAGTATAACAAATTCACGAGGCATAGGGGAACGATTCTCTAAGGGAACTGTTTAAGGATATTAACATCATGACGGTACCTTGTCAATATATCTACGAAAACATCACTTAAAGGTCTCGCTGATGGTGGCGTGTGTGTTGGATCATTTAGCTCCCTTCAAAATGGTTGAGCTGAATGTAGCACCATTCAGCTCAACCATTTTGAAGGGAGCTAAATGATCCAACACACGCGCCACCATCAGCGAGACATCTTAGTGAGCATGACATACTCTCAGCCGCCAGGGCACATTCAAGTCAATGAAAGGCATATTACCCGGTTAATGGTAGCTCTATAGTACATAGTACTCACACCTGTGCTATGCAATTATATAATACAAAGGAGATTGAGTTCATACAATGCAAAGATAGTCTTACAATTTTCAGCAGCTCCAACATTATTTTCAAATGTTCAACTTCCATCCTGTATATTTTCCACAGTTTCGCTCTCTTGTCACTCATACAAAGTGTGGGCAGAGGCCGATTACTAACTGGAGACCGGGAACTGGATGTTTTACCATTGCATATAGAAACTTCTGGTATCGTTGGATTTACAATTAAAGGGAAGATGATAGACTACTTTCTGCAAGACATCAGAAAACCATCTTAGGGCAAAAAAAAGATATCGGTCGCCATATTTGCCACCCCAAAATCTGCCGGTAAATCCGCCACTGTCTATATTTTTATTACATTGGCACATTGGCACATTTGCACATTCCATGCGTCATGTTCGTGAACGGGCGCCGTCAGTTGGGACTGGTCATCTCTTAGCTGCCACGGGTTATTTTATTTTATTTCTATTTGTTGTACCTACGCTTGACGCTTTTAACGTGTAAGTTTTTATTATTTTTATTTTTACATCGTTCTCACTTTTAGTTATAAATGCAACATTATAGATGTAACGAATACTCTTGTAACAATTTAATTTAAAAGAGTGTCCATGGAGTTTCTTGCCCGTTCTTCTCCATAGGTACCTACGCTTTGGAATGGGAATGTAGCTTAATTTTTCTTACTGACCGACTGCTTGACAATTCAAAAGTGCCTGTAAATGGTTTAATTGAAATAAATGATTTGAGTTTGAACAAGAAATGGCAATCAATGATAGTCAACCATGGAATAGTTAATGATTAACTGAGAGCAGTTGATAATTAACTAAGACCTAGTAAAATAAAATTAAAAGAAATGTGTTCCAAATGCTAACGATCATAAACAAAGATTTACAGTGACACACTGGTCAACGACTTCAGAACATCGATAAAAATCTTTACACATTGGCATGAGAGTCGACGATCCAATTTCTTGCTCCGAGTAAAGTGACAATAAAACGCGATGTGGATCTCGTTTCAAACGTCCCAGGTTCCCTTTGATGACGCACATGTTGAAATAATGTTTGGTGTCGTGCTTACGTCGACTGAGGATGTTTTTGGATTTCAGAAATTTTGTCATGATTTGAATTCGAGAGCTGAAAGGCTGAAAGCTTTCTTATTGGGCTAGTTATGTTTTGAAGTCTCGGATTTCTGAAAGCCTGATCATGTCACTGATAAGTCAGTTGGTCGTAAATGTTAACGTTGGCTGTTTTCAGAAAATCCTGCAAGGTTTTAATGAGCTCAGACAACAAGGATAATGCAGAAGACCCTTGCTATATACAGATAAAAATTCCGAACGCAAAATATTCAATAACTCTGCGTCAGGTCAAGGTGTAACCCATATTGGGTTGTGGTCGGTCGATCATATTAACCTTACAGTTCCAGCTTTATGTGTTGCTTGTTGTTGGTTATTGTTTTGATGCGTTTAATTAGGAAACGTTCTTATTAATTGTTGTAAGAATAGTTTGTAAAAGTCAACTAACATAGTTTTTCAGTCGTTTTTACTAAAACTTGTTTGTACTTGTATATGTGCTCCGAAATAAAAAAATTATCATTATTAATATCGACTGGTTGACGTCGATCGACCGCTAGCTACTTGCACGTTTACAAAGATATACTGTATGTAGGTGCACCTCTAGTGTGATAAAGTAAAGCGGTCTACTCACTGTCGTCTCGCAGCCATGGCGTTCTGGTCGCTCTCCGCAGTCTGCTTCTCCTTCAACACCTGCGCGGGCACGTACCCCTGGCGCGTGCGCAGCTCGCCTCCCTGCACGTCCTCTATCACGCGGACCAGCCATCTGGAAGCAGGGGAGGACACAGTGAGTGCTGAGAATGAAATAGGGTGTAAAGAAAAGGAGCATTGTCAATTTTATCGTATTTGAAATTAAAGGGCAATTCAGGTAAATAAATTAGATACGGGGTGTTGAGGCGGATTCAGTTGTGTAAGTAATAACACCTGAAGAGTAGTGTCACTTGAAAATGTAATGAAAAACTTAGGTACGAGTATTCTAAGAATCTGTAAACTGTGTTCTAAGATGTCATAAATTGAAGTGTTAATATTTCTTAACCCGTCATCTGGACCATAAGTTCACCCGTATGAATATAATTTATATTTACGTCTAGCACAGGAAACCTACACGAGACAATAAATCCTATTTTCGGAAGGCACCTGGAGCGACAGCTGACATTTAGGCACGAGTTAGTAGGTACTCTCTCCTTTTGAACTATTTATAACGTGGCATTTAAATAAATTAATGTAATAGTCGGAAGATTCATGCGCCTTCCTTATGTATCGCTTCAAAGAACGATAACCATTACCTACATAAATTCGTCAGACTTCTCAACTTTTATTCGACGAATAGGTCACTAATGGCAATAATACATGGTTTAGGTACTTATCCATTAATATTTGGATGAAATGTGAAATCACCATTATAATCAAAATTAAAATCAAAAGTCATTTATTTCAACTAGGCTGAGAATCAGCACTTTATGAACGTCAAAATTACTTAAGACAGTCCCCTTCAACGATGAAGTGGCGCAGCAAACTCCCAGAATGGTCTGGTGCCCCACCCCGATGCTTGATTTCCTATTCGAAATTCTATAAGCTGGACACTTAAATAACTTCACACAAAAACAAGTGATGGTATCTATTATTATTATGAATTTCACCATGGCTTATCCTGCAGCAAGAGCGCTGGTTGGTTAGCACGGCACGCCAGCATATATGCCGGGTGCCAGCTGTTTTAGAACCCAATGGCTTGGCACGCGACGATGGGAAGAGGCCAGACGGAATGACCATAATGCCTTGGAAGTTGGGAAGGCCTTTGATGTGGGATGCAATCTGTGTCGACACCCTCGCGCTATGCCGTCTTCCTAATATGGCGGGTTGTGTTGGGGCGGCTGGAGGAGCAGAAAACCTCAAACGGAGCAAATATAACAACCTATACTGCCGCACTAACGAAAAATGCAATAACTCGATTTTGCCGCTTCCGAGAATTGTATTTTTGATTATTGAATTTGTTATGAAGTTTTAGTTATTGCATTCTTGCTTACCTACTGAAAAACCGAGTTCCTGAAGGATCAATAAAAAGTTGCTTAGAGAGAGTTAATAGATTTCGATTCGCTGACTCCAAATATATGACTCAACGAATGTATAACTCAAAATCTTCCAAAAATCTTCCAAAATCGAGCTAATGCATTCTTAGTTAGCGCGGCAGTATAGTATATGGTATACTAATAGCTCCCTATAAGGTTGTTATATTTGCTCCGTCTCTATATATTTGAGCTGTTTGGGGTTGAAACACTAGGTCAGTGGGGTCCGAGTGCTCATCGAGTATTTCGGGACATCGCCAAGCGGTTGGTCGACTCTTCACGTGATCAAAGGGCTGGCCTATTTTTAGGCCAAAGAATCAGCATTGCCATCTAATGTGGCAACGCTGCCAGCTTTTTGGGCACTTTTCCCACTGACAGCGATGCGGACGAATTTTTTGATGCCCAATTAGCACTTCCTTTTTTTTGTGCATATAATATAAATATTTTAGTATTAGTTTGTATATTGTATTTAAATATCATATCTGAGGAAAGTAAATTAAAAAAAAAAAAACAAGTTCAATCAAATAAATAATATTCAACTGAGAAATTTTAAACTAGCAGTAGTAGTAGTAGAAAATTATAGACATACTTATATTGTATCTGGTACGCCAAGGATTTCCTTTAAGAGGCCACTGTGAAAATGCTGAATCAAAAAATAGAGGTAACTCGTGTGGCAGTTCACAGTTCATGGTTCTAACATGATGTTACGTTATAGTGACAAGGTACCTAGGAGTGTAAAGCTAGTTAAGAATAATGGTGCCAATCGTGGTCACTGACTCTACATTGGGCGTCGACTTGGCTTCATCGACCATCGCATTTCAGGGGCCAGGCCCCTGGAAAATAGCGCTAGATACGCCAATGGTGTTCCACTTAATGAAAGACGATTTCCAGCAAAGAGATCGGTAGCCTGATGAGAATAAAATATCCTGATAACTAATTGAACAACATAAAAAGCTGCCAAGTGCGAGTCGGACTCGCCCATGAAGGGTTCCGTAGCAGCAAGCGCGGTTTACGATTTATGATGACGTATTAAAAAAAAACAACTCACTAGATCTTGTTCAAACCAATTTTCGGTGGAAGTTTACATGGTAATGTACATCATATATTTTTTTTAGTTTAATCATTCTCTTATTTTAGAAATTACAGGGGGGGGGGACCACTTTGGAAGTGTCACTCGCGCAAACTATTCAGTTTAGAAAAAAATTATATTAGAAACCTCAATACCATTTTTGAAGACCTATTCATAGATACCCCACACGTATGGGTTTGATGAAAAAATAAAAAAATTGAGTTTCAGTTCTAAGTATGGGGAACCCCCAAAAATTTGTTTTTTTTTCTATTTTTGTGTGAAAATTTTAATGCGGTTCAGAATACATCTCCTTACCAAGTTTCAACAGTATAGTTCTTATAGTTTCAGAAAAAAGTGGCTGTGACATACATACGGACGGACAGACAGACAGACATGACGAATCCATAAGGGTTCCGTTTTTTGCCATTTGGCTACGGAACCCTAATAACGTACGTACTATCAGCACGATGACAAATACGACAATTAAGTTCCGCCTACCATCAGAAATGAGGTCTTAATTTCATCGTTATTTTCCTATCACGCCGTCCTTTGTAGATCAATATACACACGCGTCAATCTAAATTATTGTCTCAAACATCACAGAAGTATGAAGCCATAAAATTACACGAAAAAAAAATTGTTGAACTTTTCCCGGAAGCTTTTCTCCTGTCAATCTCATCTGATGATGACGTCACTCGAGCATTGGCCTGTGGGTTCGTTAGCTCAGTCTAGATTCAGTCTTTGTCTAAAATTTGAATGTTTATAGCCTAAATTGTTGCTGTTCCGTGACACAGAGGTATTGAATGTTGTCTGCTGGTTTGAGTGACAGTGATGTGACGGTTTTTTATTTATCTCAACAGGATCGGTCGTTG
Organism: Dryobota labecula; assembly: GCA_947523025.1. Lineage (NCBI taxonomy): Eukaryota > Metazoa > Arthropoda > Insecta > Lepidoptera > Noctuidae > Dryobota > Dryobota labecula. Next base: position 28,497,790 of record OX383284.1, on the reverse strand, counting down.
ACCTACTAATCATACCGTCATAAACATACAATATTGACTGCGCAATAGTAGAATCATCAGTCATCATTTATTTGCAATAAGCATTTGTACAGTGTTGGTCTGAAAGTCAGTAATTAAGTTCCTAAATACATAGTCAGACATTTGACATGCAAAACATTACGATGGTATGCCTTAAATGCTAGTTTCTATTGTTCATTGATTTAACAATACATGCAATATTAATTATCGTCACATTAATTGAATACAGATTATTTAACATTATTTATAAATTCATTTATCGAATAAAATCGTTTTTCCAACAGACATAATATTAACTTTATAAAAAATAAATTATTAGGTAACTCTTTAAATTTTTTTGGTATTTTGTTATATCTATAGATAAGTCCACAGATAATGATAACAGTTATTTTTATACAGAGAACTCCTTGGTGCCCTAGGCAAAACTATTCTATCTGGGTCTCTTAAATTACTTTTCGAGGGCAACTGTCTTAATTCTTTTGAAACAGGTCAAAGTGCTGTAGAACAAAAAGCTCATTCGAAAATATACGTACTGGGTAATGTAAGGAGTTTTAATTTTAGAAACAATGGTTTACAAGATTCCCATGGCGGATTGCCACAAATGAATCGAATACATTTTTTTGTACCCTAAATAAAGGCTTTATCTGCGTCTGTTGAGTTACCCCACAGTATAAGACCGTATTGTAAAGTTGATGCAACGCAGCCGTGATACGATTTTGCCTAACCCTTCGTGTAACCAGACAAATAACGAGACCCCTTGCTCTGAACATGGACGGCTACGGCTAAAAATGAAGATACAAATTGTCGATTCAACCAAGCGTTGCAAACGGATTGAAAATTAAAGATGCAGCCTATTGAAGCCAGAGGAAACTACACGGCATTTTTCCTGATTCAGACAAATTATCACAACTGTTTTGCAAATTGAGTTGATAGACCCAGATAAATATAATAAAATACTACACTCAATGTTTAAATAGGCAGACTGACAGGAATACCTCTTTCAACAGCTTGTTATACGACACACAAATATTACAAGAGAAAATAAATTCACGAATTCTACAGAAAAAGTTTTCCTCTACATTTTTATTACATATTTACTTATCTATAAAACGTAGGTTTATTTTTAAAAGTCATTATTTATTCTGAAGAGGTTATTGCGATAATCACTCGGAACATTTGTTAGTCTTGTATTCTTAATGATTGAACTCGATTCTTGGAAGAAATGGCGGTAAAATGAAGTAGGTAACCTTATTCGAGGAAACTAATGCATGAATATGTCATCCGGATCATATCGGAGGAATCTGTGCCTCATTTGTTTCGAGTTCTTAAAAAGTTATTTTAAATGATATATTGTCTATTTCTCGGACGATGTACAGTGGCCAGCACATCAAGCTACACGAAAATGTCAGATTTCTCCAAAAGATTTTAAACTTTAAAAAGTTCACGATTAAGTTCAAAATCGAACGAGAAAATTTGACAGTTTGTGGTAACTTGATGTGCTGGCCACCGTACAAGCTATTGCTAGGAGTTTTTAGAAAAAGATGGAATTTACATTAAATTTAGTTTAATTTAAGACTAAATGTTTTATAACTGTTTTATTATTTTGTTAAGGTCGTAATAAAGTGTTTTCAAGCAATAATTATTGGATTTTATTAATAAATAAAATTATTTTGATTATTTTATTTTGTCATTATCTACTTACTTATTTCTAAACGAAGAATCGTAAAATTCATTCCGCAATCTTTAGAATCATTTAAAACCAGTAAAACCTGATACACTGTTGTGACTACTCACTCCGAGATGACATTTACGCCGATCGTAAAAATGTAAACAAAAAGACTGCTTTGCAAGACAGCTAGGTACCTTGTAACTACTAAATTCATTAAAAAAAAAAAAAACAAGACAAAATCGACATGACGATACTTTTTCCACTCTATGGCGAGTATAGGCAATGATGTTATAAAGGACGAGATCAGGGCCTCAAGTCTGCTATTACAATAGTGTCAGAATGGTCTCTTCATTGTGAGTTTTTGACAGATTTGCCATACAAACACTGTCAAATACTCACAATGGCGAGACCATTCTGACACTATTGTAATAGCAGACTTGAGGCCCAGCAGTGTACGGCGCCGACACTTTACTACATCGTATATGTCCGCAGGCATATCCGACTTCAGTTGTCAACTTGACGTCAAGTGAGCGATTGCGTATCGATAAAAAATAATCAAAATGGTGAAATGTGCGGTTAAAATTTGCATGTTACGGTCTGAAAAGTATAATAAAGCAAGTGGTGTTACATTTCATAAGTAAGTTTGCAAAATTTTCTTTAGATTATTCAAAAAATCATTACGAGACGAATTAGATTTTTCAAACATTGTTTTTGCCATTAGTGTTACCAGTAAAAATGATTTTGATTTTTCCAGACTTTTGGGAGTTTAGTAAATGACGATGTATGTTCCTGTAAGTCGAAATTATTACTATAGTCTGTTTGGTCAACATTGAAATAATATCATTCCGTTTTAAACAATAAGTTAATCGACACAATCTTATTCGTTTTGAAATATAATATTTACATTTTTTATTACTTCCTATATGTACGAAATCTTTCAATTTCTTTAAATCTTTAATCTATTGAAAGTTCCATAATACAATCTTTCATAGTAGGTAATTGATTCAATAAATACCTTCATTCATTCTGGGGTAATTACGTCGATCATTGGCAATTCTGGCCGTTTTTCCGATGACAATGTCTTGTCTCATTCCAACGTAATTAGTTTGACGGTAGAAGAAATGAGACAAACAGATTATTTAGACAGATTTACATAATTTATGTATCCGTTTCAAAGCTACGACTTTAAATTCGTAAGTGGTTACGTTTTTCTGAATTTGTTAGTAGTACGCTGCTCCTCTAGTATTATATAACCTCATTGAGCAACATACAACAACAACATAGCAACTAACCGTCATAATCATAATAAAGTTATCCGCTTCATAAACCTATCGAAAACAACAGTTCGATAGCTAAAATAGGTTTATGAAGCGGATAACTTTATTATGAATTATAAGACGGTTAGTTTTTTTTTTTTTTTTTTTTATTCAACTATGAGTGAACTTGCTCTTGACTTTAGTCTAGGTCTGGATGACAGAGACAAAGTCTACGATGGAGTGAGCTTACCCAGAAGAAGCCTGTGCACTCTCACTTTGAATAGATTAGGGTTGTATGCGTTCGGAAACACAGACGCAGGCAGAGAGTTCCACTCCTTTGCTGCGCGCATTATAAAAGACGTTTGAAAACGCTTATTGTGAGTTGGTGGAATATCAACTAGGTAGGGGTGGTAACTTGCAGTGCGCCTAGATGTCCGATGGTAGAAGGGGGCTGGTGGAATGAGTTAGTTAGTTGCTATGTTGTTGTTGTATGTATAGACATAAAGTAACGACACGGTTGGCGCAGTGGTTAAGCGATTGACTGCTGCGTTGCGTGTCGCGGGTTCGATTCCCGCACGGAACAAATATTTGTATGACATACAAGTAGTTGTTCCGGGTCTGGCTGTTTGTGTATGTCAGTTTAAATGTTTGTAAACGCACCCACGATACAGGAGAAATTCCTAATGTGGGGCATCGTTTAAAAAAAAAAGTATGTATGTAAGTAGGCAGCTTTCAAAAGCTCTTTCTTTGTAACTTTTTATTCCTAACCATTCACAGACAACGAAATATTTTTAATATACTCTTTGGGGCGTCGCGGCATACGAGACGGTTTTGCTTCCAAGACGCGCCTATAGATGTTTTACATTTAAAAAAATATGTCAAGCACAAGCTGTGGCATACCATTAAATTATGTAAACCCTTCCTAGCAAAATTTTTCCACAAATAACAATCCATTATCATACTTTGAAATTATTTCAAAGGAGATAAACATTATAGTTTATAATAAAGCAGTACTAATTAGGGCTTTCAAATACCGGATTTACCGATTTACCGGGTTAATACGGTGATCCCGGTATCAATACCGGTAATCCGGTATTGAACGCAAGTTCAATTATTTTCGATTACAATATTGTTCTTATTTAATGAAAATAATAAAATAAATACGTTTTATACATAGCTCACTTATATAAAAATTTGGTACAGGTTGATTATTTAGGTAGGACTAGGAATTAGGAACATAATCAAAACTTAATCTAGTCTTTTTGCAGGAAGGCATTTCACATAGACTTTGTATAGTACAATATCAAGAAATATAAATTTCTTATTATTATCTAAATGTCATCATGAAAAAATACGCGCAAGTAGATCACAACTTCACAGTCACAATAACAAAGTCTATAGACGCTAGGCTCCTACAAGCAGGCGCGACACGCGACGCGACACATAGACACCGCTCGTCGCACGGCACGCGGTGTCTTTGTGTCGCGCCTGTTTGTAGGAGCCTATAACCCGTCGCCTTTGCGAAACTGACTGACAAATACAAAAAATACATAAGTACAGCTTGATTTCAGGCATTGTCTCAGGCGGGGCGCAGCAGGGTGAGCTTAAGAAGTCTGGGTTGACGTCATGCCCAGAGGTCGAATTCTCCCACCAATGGATAGAACCCATTTGGAGTGATTCAGTTGCAATTATTCTTTCCCTGTAACACGTTTCGACCTCGCCCAACATCCCAATGGCGAAATTTCGACAGTTTGGTGGCAGTAGGGGACTGTGGGAGTCCTGTCGCAACAATCCGTAATGATTACGATTGTAGATACTAATCACGAGGTATGTCGGGCAAAATAACAGCGGAACGCTTGCGCTGGTGAAAACAAGTGTGAGAATAAGATCACATAATTTTCAGATCTAATGTTTGTAATACCGTAATCACGGTATTGGGGTGTCAATACCGGTATTGTAAAAGGCCAAAATAAAATCCGTGATCACGGTATTACGGGATTCCAGAATACCGGTATTGAAAGCCCTAGTACTAATCTATTACATTTGGAATTATTTCAGATATAACTACCAATTTATCTTAGCGGTGGAATATCGCCAACACGCTATTTCATAATTTTTGTATGAATGTCTTGATGGGTGCTTTAGTGGGTCGTATATGTTTTGCAGAATAGATTTGGACTAAAAGCTGGGTAATTTAATGAAAATGTTAGTAATAAAAGAGTAATAACAATTAATATTTCATCGTACTATCACTTGTTTCTTTGAACCTAGCTTAGGTTGGAGTTATAACAACATCATATGAGGTGGCTAACGATTTATGGTAATCTTGAGTCTCAAAGGATATCTATACACATAAATAAAATTGAAGTGTCTGTTATACTAAATACGAAATAATATATATTAAGAAAGTATATACGGTATTTATAAAACAAAACACAATTTTTAAATTATTTGTCTGTCTGTTTGTTCCGGCTAATCTCCGAAACGACTTGACGATTTTGATTGGACTTTTACTGGCTGATAGCTAATGTTATAAGGAGTCACTTAGGCTACTTTTAATTTAGTTACTACACAATTTATTTAGTTTAGAGCTACGCGGGCGAAGCCACGGGCAGCAGCTAGTTCTTAATATTGTTTTATCATAAAAAGTGTATATTACAATTCACTTCTGTGTTCTTTGGTACTAGAGTATAGCTTTATCTACTAAAGCAGTGTTTTTCAACGTGTGGGTCGCAACCCCCTGGGGGTCTTGAAGCCTCTTTAGCGGAGTTGCAAAAAGTTGGGAAAGCTACTGCAGTAAAAAAAACAATAAAGTTTGCAGTGTTTCAATAATACAAGTCTCTGTTCTTGTCTATTGGTAACTGTAGGTTTGCGACTGAACTGAACTGTGATGTGTGAGTTTTGGTGCATGTAGTCGTGCGTCGAACTCAGGTTTACTGATTGCGATGTTAGCGCGTAACATAATTATCTTCCTCCTTTTAATATATAATTATCAATGGTTGGATTGAATATTTGTCACAAAATAAAATACATAAAAAAAAAACAACGGGTAGGGTCGCGAAATATTTCTTCATACTAAAGGGGCCGTATCATGAAAAAGGTTGAAAAACACTGTACTAAAGTACAGCAGGCTACACATCAGTGGTGACCAAACCATTATGAGCTGATCTCGCGGTCAGCTGCGGTGCTATTCCGTAACAATCTCACCGTGAACACTTAGGTGAAGTGAGCTGTCAATAGTGTCAATGAAAGCTTCACCTAAGTTTTCACGGTGAGATTGTTACAGAATAGACCGGCTGAGCGCTTTGTGAGTGCACTGTGCGCAGATCAGTCTATATTTACTCCATTTGAAATAACATTAGACATTTGAATAAACCTTTTTTACAGTACGTTCAACCGATTTTGACTTCTATTGCGTTGGTGGCATGAAAAATGGCAGCTGCAATAAACAGCTGGTATTGTAAACACTTTTTTGCTTTTAATGCCATCCTTATGCCTACGGAATAGAAGTCAAAATCGGTTGAACAGACTGTAAGAAAGGTTTTTTTAAATGTGTAATTTATTTCAAATGGTGTATAGCTAATCGCTAAGAACAGGTTTGCTAGGACAGTTCTTGTTATTTTCGCTTTTTTTTTGTTGGTTTTTGTAATTATATTTGATTACTAGGTTATTTATTTATAAGTATTAAAATTATGTATTAGGTATGTTGAAACTGTTTGTACTCCCCCTCACTTGTCCCTAAAGGTTCATTAGAAAACCAGCGTCAGACAGCATCTGTCTGGCATTAATGCTGAAATTAACCTTTTTGGCACAGCAGTGAGGCACACACTATTCTTGTTCAAACATTATTTTAAGTTTTTATTTGCTTATTTGTATTTTGTATTTCATGAACTGAAATAAACATTATTCTATTCTGCCTCTGTTCTATTGAAACTCCGTACTACGCCATATCAGCTCAAGACCAAAGTGTTACCTACCTCTGCGTTCCACTGTACATAAGCACAGATTAATACGGATGGGACACTCTGCAGTTTAGTTATGAAGCTATAAGCACGCGGCGGGCCCATCTCACTGGGCCAATTCAGTAGGACTACCGCGCGCCGCCGATATAAGAGTTACACGATAGAAAAAGAGGCAACTTGTAGGTGAATATAACTGTAGGTAATAAGTGTTATGCGACCTGAATTGCACTTTATTGTGTCGTAGCAAGAGTCGCTTTTTATTTAAATGATTTTGCGGACTGTCCCATCTGTTTTAATCTGTGATATAAGTACCTATCAAACCATAAGGTTATTAAATATTATCTCGAATGAGGTAGATAAATATTTCACTGCAGCCTGATGAAGTTCACAGGAGTAGCACTGAAGTGCATTGAAAGTATTGACACGATATTTTAGTTGTATTTAATTGTATTTTATATTATTTTAATGGGATTTTGATGGTATTTTTGATTTTATTTATATTTGTGTGAGTAATGTATATTTGTGTGGTAGTAACACTGCATTGGCGTTATAGCTGTTAAGGTGTTATGTACGTAATTTTGAATAAATAAATAAATAAACCGATTATCTATCTTCATGGATTTTTCCTGAATCCTAGCATAAAGTTACCCTGAAAGTTTAACGACCCATAGGCAGTGACGTCACCGTGTACGACGTTACAAGGCTGCTCAAACGCACCGGATGCTATGTTATGATGCAGAGTCTTACACAACTCTGCCTAGTCGGGCACCGGCAGTATTTCTGGCACGCTATGACGTAACGTTAAAAGGTGCAGTACTTATGATCTAAATACTATGACAGATGGATTATGAAATGAGGAGATATACACCCTGCGCATACGCATAGTTAACTACGTTACTCTGATTCAACGTTGTAATCGTTGTATCTTTTAGCAGACTGAAATATGGGTAGGTACTAAAGAAGAGATGTTAATAAAACTATGTTTTTTTCCGTAAGTAAAATATACCTTTGGTCGTGGAGTTGCGGAGACCAGCCCGTTATTCAAAACTATATCAAAAATTGTTGTTAAAAATAAAATAATTACTGTTTTAGCCGGGGATAGCCTGTTGCCACTAAAATCTAGAGAGAAATACCTAGAGGCCTACGAAACTTTCATACAGTAGAAAAGTTCATAACATACAAGTCTGCTTTTTTCCTCGCAAGAGTGTTGGAAAACGTGGTATGAACTGAACTGCGTGTGTATTGATCATTACACACTCGGCTTCCTTATCTCAGAGTAATACCGCCTCGAGTCTAATGACCAACATAGCACACTTGTGTCATAATGTACTATTATGACACTGGCCTATTTTATATAACTTCATTGATACTATGGTGAACAACTAAGCCAGTTGGCAAGGTTGTTACTGAGACTTACTGCCCAGTACCTACCCAGAGTGTTCCAGCTCTGTTTAAATATCTCAAGAAGACTCACTAAAGCGCCCTTGGTAAAAATTAGGGTACAAACGAAGAAAGATGTTCAGGAAAAGAAAGTTTTTTAGGACACTAATTATTTTTTATATTCCAGAGGAGAAACATATTGGCGCGATGATACTGCTCACCCACTCGGCTGTAATGTGGAGCAACGCGAATAAAGTGTAAACAAATGTTTTATGTGATGAAAGCACTTCTGTGGCTCCCACCAGAGCTCATTAGGTTCACGACTGCTGATTGGTATACAGTAGTTAGGATGCTGCTTTAAATGAACTTTTCATCAAAGTTTTGTTTTATTTTATTGTGTTGGTGTGGCTTACAGCTAACAATACCTACAAAAATACCTAATAGTGAGTGGTAAGGTTATGTGTATTTTACCTAGACTTAGACTCAATCTAGGCCATAGAATGCTTAAGTTATCTTATCTTCTTACTCACTGGAACTGCCAAACAATTAGCGAAGAACTTAATTTTGTGATAGGTACTTATTCCATAGATTGGCATATTATCTATACATCTATATACTATAAAAAAATAAAATAAGTGTCTGATTGTAATTAGGAAAGTATACGGTCCTTATAACAAAAAAACAATTTTAAAAATTGTTGTTGTTTGTTGTTGTCTGTGTTTGTTCCGGGTTATCTCTGAAACACGCTCACTAAACATCACTGACAGATAGCTGATGTTATAAAAATCAAAATCAAAATATTTTATTTCACATAAACCTACATGGGCACTTATGAAACGTCAGAAGCTAGGTGCACGGTTCCAATTGGTCGTTTCCTATGGAGAAGAACCAGCAAGAAACTCCACGGTTACACTTTTAAAAATAATTGGTTTTTACAATATTTTCAAATAGCAGATAAGGAGTTATAGGGGATGGGACAGTTATAAAGAGTAATTTAAGCTACTTTCATCTATAGTTTTATATATATATAGTCTATACTAATACATATTATAAATAGAGAGAGTGAATTTTGTGATTTTGTGTAGGTATATGAGGAGGGTAATCTCCGGAACCAAAGCTCCTATTTAAAAAAAGTCTTTTACCATTTGAAAGGTAAATACTGATTATTCCAGATGGATATAGGCTACAAATATTATGTATAAATGATATAAAAAATGCACGTGCGAAGCCGGGGCGAGTCGCTAGTTGAAGATAAAGAAAATCATTTGCCCTACAAGATTTATAAGTATAGGTATTCCACCTCGTAACTGCGGTATCCTTATCACCAAGTTGAATGTCACTTGCGCGTCATCAAACGACAAGGTCATTTGTGGTTTGGACCAGTTAGATAGTTTCAACCTTTATGAAGTCAATTTAGTGGAATTAATGTCAAAAGTGTTAAAGAATTACAACATCGACTATGCCTGACTATAATTAATTTTAGAAGTGAGCAGATACGGTTCTACATCAAATATTATGGCAATTTGTATTTATTTAGTTTCCTGGCGGAAGAGTCGATGACTTTTATGCCATTATGCGTAAGAAAACAGCTTCTCTGATGCGCCGGATTCGGGGGAGCACCAACGGAATCCTAAAGATGATCTCTGAAATTCATTCAGCTTCATGTGACGAGATGACACTATGATATTTTGACACAAATATGTGAGAATTTTATGAATGTTGCACTACTAGCATAGTTTTAAGACATTTGTAATCAGCAATTATAGACAAATTAATCAGTCTGAAATAAGTAAATTTAATTTAGTTGGTTCGTGGTTGGTTCAGAAGTTGGAAGGTCTACCAGATAGATCTTTAATCGCTCAATGGTTAATTAATTGGTTTAAACTCATTATTAGTGCATAAACTTAAAAGCTATATTAACCCGATAAAAAAAAGAAAATATTCAAATTTATTTTAAATTCTAGACTAATTTATAGCAGGTTGTCGTTTTAACGTAAACAACACTGTAAAGGATTCGTTATAACCCAAAAACACGGTCTTGAACACAAAATATTAGTATCATCTGTTATTATAATTATCGTAATAACTGTCACAGTCCTTAATAATACTGAAAAAAATAGATAACAGGCAGTTACAAATAAAATAATTATTATCTCCAGAATTTGCACTGGTAGTGTTCCATAAATTCATTCAAACCTTCAATATCCGATATGGTCTACCTGGAGGATACCTGGCTCTCACCCAGGAGGCTCGGGTTCGATTCCCGGTATCGGAAGATCTTTTTACAAATTCACCTACTTTTGCGTTGCTAAAATTAGTTTTAATTACTCTATTACTAGGTTGATTTAAGCATCTTATAGCTAGTCATTTTAGACGCGTGTTCTTGACGCTTTGACAGCTTCAGAAGGTACCTAAGTCTTTTTTTCATAAACTTGAGTACTTAGTAACCAATTTATAACTGACCTATCGAAACTGTTTACTATTGTTATTATTCTGAATCCTTTCAAGTTTATTTTTATAATTCGTTTTTTTTTTTTCGCGAAGTTTAGGATTATTCGAGTCCGTTCGCGTGGACCCAAGCACAAAAATCTGGCCATAAAACAAATCTTATGTATGGATAAAACCAATATCACGTCGATGGGCTAAGCGGTTCTCGAGTAATAAGCGTACTAACGGACAGACACACAAAGACGTTGTGTAGGTATTAGAATATGGAAGATTTATATCTCTGGAGTGAATAATATTTTGCCAACTAAAACAAAAGCGCACATATATCACGGGTTTGTGAGTGAGTTTCGAAATCAGGTGGAGTGTGTAGACGCATCCCACTTTCGTTAATCCCTCAGGATAAAATATTGTACGATATAATTTAAGCTTGAAGGAAATAACGCGCACAAACTGAATACGAAAAATATTAGTTTACGCGACAAGAGCTTTATTTAATGGTTTTTTTTTTTTGGCTGTTGAAGTTAATTTTGTGTATTTAATATCCAATTTTTTTTACTATTTCAGTTTTATAGAGTTCCCTGTACTGCAGGCGATTGTTTTAATTTAACTACCTACTTACACAATTATGATAATTCACCCAAAAAATCGTTGATGGAAAGGATTAGTTAAATAAGAGACAGTTCCCACATTTTTTAATTCTAATAATAATTTTAGTCACACGTAATGTGTGCATAGCACTTTTAAATTGGCAAGAATCCGGAAATGTCCAAACTGTCTGTCCGTTTCCATGGGACATACAAATGTCTCGTCCACTTGTTTTTATGACAACTTATGATGTCCACTAAATGTACCTTTATTTTGTAAAACTGAACTGTTTTCCGCTCGTGACATTTACGCCACTCATAAAATTTTGCCCCATTTCTGTTTTTTACGGAGCCTACCTACGAGGTAAAAGGAAAATTTTGATCTTGGCTAAAACCAGAATTTCAGCACATACTTCATTCAGATTCAGGTTTACGATTAAAACAAATACAACATTTGCAAAGCTTGTTCGAACTGCTTTGTCAATAAATAATACCTATGAATTAAATCTTTTTCACATAGATTATACAAAAAAAATAACTCTCAGGGTCTCACATTCCCAAATAGGTACGAATGTAAATAAAATTTAAAAAAATACACATCAAAAGAAATCATTAAAAAGATATATCCGAAAATCTAATAAAACGCTCCCAATTACCCTACTGTATACGAAACACCATTCCGTTATATATAACAAATAACTTTTCGTTCCAAATTCGTCATTTGCTCATCTCATTTAGGTTCATGGCACAGGGTTAGGAAAATAACCTCTAAACACGATCCCACGTAATGGTCATCAAAAGAAACCAGCAATATATCTTTTCGAACGATAATTTATAATAAACTGAGACGGAAAACGTGTGCTGGTATGCTAAATTCTGGGTTATGTTGTTCAGAATGAGTTTCAGTATGTTCATTTGCATTTATTGAGTGAATTAAATCTGGATTAATTTCATTTTTATATTTTTTATTACTTGTTTGTGACATAGTTCGTTCACCATGATCTTTGTGATTGCCAGTCTTTTCCGAACCACCTTTTTTGCGTTGTTTTTATGTACTACTTATGACTTTGTTTTTCTGTACTACTTATGACTTTCATCCTGCACAGGTTAATTGTGTAACACACTTTCATCACAGTCCTTGCTTCAAGCCGCATTTACACATTCGCGCGAGTGACAAGGCGAGCGGCGAGTCGAGGAACGAGCACGAATATGTAAACGGTGGTTCGTCCTTCGCGTCGCTGCTCGTGACGCTCGCGACGAGAGCTGTTTTTTTGACACGATTCAAAGGGAAAAGAGTGGCGAGACGAACTACTGTTTACACATTCGCTTTCTAGTTCATTTCGTAGCAAACAACGTGGACTGGAGCAACAATAAAATTTAAGTCAGCCAGTCATTTGGAATCCAAAGCATGCTCATCATAAGGATAAGCAGAAATATAATGCTCGGTAGTCGAAGCATTGTATTTCTGCTGATATCATAGAACTGGGAGTACCAGTGAACGATTTAAAAATAAAGAAAAATTCTTTGATGGCTACTTTTCGTACACATCGACGCAAGAAGCAGGCATTAGTATAATCTGGTGCAGGAGAGGACGACATGTACCAACCAATATGGTTTGCATACAGTTTAAATGCAATGCAAAAGCCGCTAGAATGACGACGTCATCCACCTCGTCAAGCTTAAGTAGAAATGAATAGACGCGAATGTAAACAAACGGTTACTCGTATAGCCTCAAAGCCACACAAATATCTCGACAAACAATTCGCAGAATGGCGAGGCGAATCACGAGAACGCATGTGTAATTCGGTATCATAAGTTTGAAAAATCGTCTGCTCAACAACTTAAATAACGCAATGAATGAAGGTGAACAGGGTGAACCAATGATCTTATATCATTGGGGTGAACTATCAAAATGAAAGGAATTGCGATCGATTGTCATTTTATGTGTCCGGTCTCACTAACGGTCTACTCGCGATATTTAAAAACATTAGGTAACAAAATACAGCAATCCATTAATGAACATGGCCTGTCCCAATTAGGAAGCGTTCGCGCTGTCCAAAATCACGTGAGTTCATGTGCTTCACTGCACGTTTTTCACTTTTCTAGCAGTCTAGCTTTTTCCTAGCTCTTTAATTAGAACATATAGAAAGCACACTAAACTTATTTTGGCTAGAACTTTCGTCTTGTAGGCGTTTGGCCTCTTTCCCTATATTTTGGAAAAATAACGCGTTGCTAGTCTTTTGAGTTTCATGTTTTCTTTTTTATTGCACCTGAAACGTTTTTAAATCATAAAGAAGTTTATCTATTATTTTAACTGCCAGTTTATTGTACTGTTACATGGGATTTTAAACTACTTAACTAGCAAAATTTGGGTGATGTTATGTGTTTATCTGCAAGCCTTAATTTCTTAGCAAATAGCTGAAAGTCCTCAAAATACATACATAATGCTCCAGTATAGTTTTGGCAATTATGTAAGACTGATTTTGAGAAATTCGGTAACACCAGGTTTGCCAGAAAGCTAAGGTATGTTAAGCAAAGACTGAAGGAGACAAAAAACTTTCAAGTGTAGGTACCGGAAGCAAGTCTTGAACGTAAAATAGAAAACATACTACCACGAGAAAGAAAAAAATAGAATATCAGGTACACCACACACCATCAGAGTTACCAGATCTGAGTTTAACAAAGCAATAAAAGATAACGATGCCATTATTCTGACGCGCTCTTTCGAAATCGCATAAAACGTTAGTGCGATTTAGTAGACATCGTGCAAATAGAAGACAGGTGGCTTTGTTCGCTAAAGTTATATTATTTCAGAATGCTTTCAGTGTCAAGACACACTTCGAGACTCTGAATTTACCATAAAAGAGAACCAAAAGAATCGTTTTAACTGGTTGGATCTATAAAAAATCCAAAGCATAAAGAGCTACCAAGTATTTTATAAAATAAATCCTGTTTGCGGCACACATGGAAACCTTAAAGAAGATTTGATGAAAGATAATAAAGAAGCAGCTATGACGTAAGTAAACCCATCTATCAATACGTAACCCAAAAATCAAAAATATAACATCCAATGTAAATAAAAAAATAAAATTCTAGTCGCTTTAAAATTCAAGACAGATTTTCACAATAAATTCACTCGCATTAACACAACGCATCCAGCAACAGTTAAAACGAGGAAACAAACACTAAACTAGTAAGTCAAAACATCAGGAAATCATGACTGCATTTAACAGCGAGTTATAAACAAAAGAAATAGGGCGAGACAACACGCGATGTGCTGCCAATTATAAACATGACATTCAAGATGTTGGAGCGTCCAAAGTTGAAATTAGGTGTTCTCCAGCGTTCCCAAATTAGACGCATAGGTGGACGGTAACTAGGGCAGACAATAAGAGAATAGTGAAACTGTATATTACAGAACGTTTTGTCCGCGAGTGGGTGCGCAAGCCATTTTAATAACGCTAATAATGAACCGGGAATATTTTAAGAGTGGCGACCACGCCAATTTTTAAGACCATTTTACGTGGACCTTCTCCTTTGAAGTTTTACAACAATGAAATGTCAGTGGAGATTTCATACAAGTTGGCAGGCCGCCTGAAACTGGTAGCTGTTCTGCACGTATCCGCGAAATGATTATGTAGTTACCGAGTTTTTATCTTGCACAGGAGGACGTTGACCTGATATGAAGTATCGAAATAGTGAGATTATTTATGCAATACAAAAATGCATGCAAATTCATGTTTCGTTTAGTTTTAAAGATTTACACGTATGAGTTGTTTATGATACATTAGCTTGTCGGGATGTGTATGTTGTTTGAATAAAGCTCCCAGTGGTTCAAGTAAGAGGTTATTGACACGATACTAGGCATCTTCCGAGTAAAGTTGTGTGTTGTCTTCATTTTATATGCATAGTACAAAATCCAATTCATAAACATGAAAATCTTTATGTCTGTGGCAAACTGCAAGCAGCATGTACAAAATTGGGCAAATGGAACATTTAGTGGGAAGCAGACCCTGGCAGGCAGCCAAATCATCACTATGATATAGACATTACTATAAAATGATGAGGAGTAGATACAGATAAAGCTTTCTTATTCACCTTGGTAAAACCTTGGTAAACATCGACGACCTAAATATTACCTTAGTGAAGTGTTGTTGAAACTGCTGTTATTAAAATCATAAGTAAACAGTTTGGTCATTACACAATAAATTATAGATGTAAAATTATATGATAATACGTTCTGTAACCTACTAGCGTCCTGGTAGGTTACAGAATGTATTATCATATAGTTTGAGTAAATAATTTGTCGACACTAAACTTATCATCTTTGTTTTTTAAACTGTCGGCCCTATAGCTTCTCGCTGAAATGGTTGACTAATGAAAGGTGACATTTGTCACAATCAATGGTATGGCATGTTGATTACATTTATGAGGGCTCGCCAACGCACCTGGTTGGTGCTTTCACAAGACGACGCCCAGATTACTACATATATCAAATTCCTATTTAGTGCTATCGATTTTATAAATAAGTGCTGCCTATTTTTCAATCTTCAGGTAAATTTTAGAGTAGAATTTAATAAAATAAAAAAACTTATTGCAAACAGAGTCCATAGGGTAAGTAACAATTTTACTTAACATCACATCCATGGATAATTAAACAATTAAAATTCAGCGTGGAGCTGCATCCACCTCCACAACATCGGGGAATCCTACCGATCTGCGCACACTGACAATACTGCTGGTGCTGCCGCGAACACGCGACATCAGAGATGTACATCTATTTCTAATTATGGTGGCAAAACATCAATAATACTATCCGCAAATTGAGGACAAAAATTTGCGGTTAACAACTTTTGTATAGAAAATATATCAAACCGAAAATATATATACACATTTATTCTTCAGAAAAAAATTCTGACCCTGTTCATGAACTTTGTCACTAAACTAGGATTGAAGAAAAACAAATCAGCTCGAATTTGCATATTTTTACTAAGCTGTAACTAGGTATACAGGTGGCTACTGAACCCTGCATTTCTCAAGAGGTATTTAAGTATATCAATCCTTTCCTCATTGAGATCCAGGCCTCCAGCTGTTACGCACGAGGCGACTGGCCGTCTGGTTTTTATCAGTTAACATTACGCAGTGTGTTGTGGGGAAAATACGCGTCTGTGTCTTTAGCTTTTGGTAATACTTTAAAGTTAAAACTCTCTAATAGACAGTACTGTGTCTGTAATATAAAAGTAGATTCATCGACCATTAATATCAGCTTGTAAACATCGATCACTGAAAGCTACAACCAATACAATACAAGAAGGAAAAATTACGTTAATCACTACAAAACTACGTGAACCATAGCTTGATGTTATAAGCAGACTAACAGATTACGTTGGGAAAATTCCAACGTAATCTATTGTCACTTTAATTAAAATAAAATAATGAAAACGAATTTCATTGCTAGATCAGTACATAGTTTTTTTCAATTACGGCTGGTGTACGCAGTCGGTTAATTATAAACTAGAACATACACACGTAAATAGAACGCAATAGTAGTTACTACTTCTTAGAATGTAACAACACTACTTAGAAATTCCCTCTACAATTTATTCAAATTTATATGTTAGATACTGTTCACGTTTGCCACTGTTTTCTTTTGTCAAGCTCTTCATGTTTGTGTTTATCGATAACTGAGTTGGTATGTAATTTCGGATCAGAACCTATCTTTAGAAAGTTTTGTAACTACATAGTACAAAATAAATCAACCTCTTTGATTCTGCTGCACAATTATTATTATTTTTTTTGTTTTTGCTCTGAATCAGTCATTGGAAAATAATCCAAATTAATCAAATAAATGAACTTGAACAACCTCAGCGTCAGAGCCATTTTCCGTGGACGTAGACAAACATCTAGGTAAGATTTGGGATTGATAGAAAAATAATTAGTTTACGTGATGCAATTAACAGAAGCAAACAAAAAGTCATGAGAATCAAATAGGCCAATCAAGTGCAGCCAAAGACAGACGGGTAGCTCGAGAAATCCAAAATAGATAAAAAGTTGTATGGATAGATGCGAAGTCCTTGGTAACTAATGTTAACCCTTCTATTTTTGGAGACCTCGCTACTGCAGAAATTGAAAATTCGCACGCAAAAAGCAACTAGATGACAGGAACATTAATATTTAACAATCTGCAAAACTTGTTAGCAATCAAATAAATGAGATCAAAGCCAGATTCTCAATTTTATATCTTAGTCTTAGCTATTGGGGACAAACTATTAAAAACTGCATCGGGCATGGCCGGTCACGCTCGGATTTTGACCGATATACTGGAGTGGTTACTCGTGTTCTCATATTTTTATGTCAAACAGCTTGGAGCGGAAACCATTACTAGGTTGTCAATGATGGCTAGACACTGCTTAGCTATATAGAAATGGGTGGGGATGTGTGTTGGACTTCTTTCTTTTTTCTGATCAGAATTTCTTCGATGGCAGTTCTACACATAATGGAATAAAAAGAACCCTTCTTGACGATATCTGGTTTCAAAAGTGATCTGCGGGGTAATTGGGTAACACACTTACAGTAGCAATGGGTTTCATTTTGACAGTTTAACAACATTCATTGCGTTATATACGTTGTTGAGCAGACAAATTTTTCGAACATATGAAAGCAATGGATTAGTATCCTTCAAAATCAAACAGATTGTGATTGAAAGTGTGTTACTCAATTATTATATATATTGGTAATTATTCATTATAAATTATTTTTAACTTTGTTGAGAACAGTGCATAAGCGGGAAGCGCTAATGTAGCTCGCTAAATTCAAATCTTCTTACGATTTTTGCAATTTGTAGCTTATTGTCTTGGTGTACGTCGATTATAGTCTGATTTGAGACCGTAACAAGTATGTATTTACAAAATTATAATTATTAAAATCAGTTATACAGCTCCTTAAGGTAGTCATGATTTCATGAAATAGTCATTCAATAGGATTATATGAACTTAGAGAGTTGTATTGATGATTTCTATGATTGTTATTCTATAAATAAATATTTGATACGGCCGCGAATCAAATTTAGATCAACATACAACCTGATGCTGACCTGAAAATTGCAAAAAATGTAAGAAAATTAGAATTTCGCGGGTTACGCTGATGCTTTCACCTTAAGGTTATAAGTGCAATCAATTTCTTACTTTCATTGGGTAGAGCGTTGCAGTTCAGTTAGCAAATACACTACGTGTAACATAACAAAATTAAAAGCTTGCCTACTCCACGATTATCTATCACACTTTTACTATTTATCTACCTGCAAGTTAGAAAAAGAAAACATCTTCTTCATGCTCCTTACGCTCGCACAGTTTACCGTAGCAATTCTTATATGATCCGCTCAGTCAAAGTATTTAACCAAATTGTAAAAAATAAACACCCCTCAATCGATCTGGGGCCTAAGTCTACTAATTTACAAACGTTGCAATGGTCTTGCCATTGTGAGTATTTGACAGTGTTTGTATGGCAAATCTGTCAAAAACTCACAATGAAGAGACCATTGCAACATTTGTACATGGCCCCCTGTTTGCAAGCAGCTTGGTGTCCATTACTACTTACTGTTTTATCTAAACACTAGGTATAATATTGTTTCCGATGCATTCTAATAGCGGTTGTGTATGCATCTTTGCCTCCCTAATTTAATAGTTAATTTAATGTTAAACTTAGTGTTATAGTTTACGAATTGTTAATCAATTTGTAAAGTACAATCAATGTAGTCTATTGCTAGCTGTGGAGGCTTGTAAATGGCTTGTCGACAATTTACCTCAATGTTACTTTTGTATTGATATAGCTGTAAGCCACCTAAAAACAATAATAAAAAATAAAAATTGGCAGTCATAAGGACTGCCGACGGAAGTGAAAACACAAAACTTTGAAAAAACTGTTCTTTTATACAATAGCTCATGGAAAGCGTTCGGTGAAGATGACGCGAGTTCCATGATTTTTGTTCACCCTAAAAGTACACATATGTACATACACAGTATACATATAGCTCATGGAAAGCGTTTGGTGACGATGACGCGAGTTCCATGTTTTTTGTTCACCCAAAAAGTGCTCAACGCAACTAAAGAAGTTTTCACTTAAAAAAAAAATCCTTGTTACGAATACAACCAACAAGCAACCACAACCAGCTTCTTCATAAAAAAAAATATATATATAATACCCAAGAGACATCGCGCGACTCCCACTAAGCGCGCCTTTTCGCAAATCACGTATTTCGTAACAGCGAGTAATGAGGTCGCGTAGCTTTTAACCGCAGCACTAATATACATCATTGTTATGTAATAGCCGGACTACATTATGTACTAAATTATATACCGAAAAAACACGTCCAGCTGTTAACACGGTCACGCCGTATGATTTGCTTTCGAGTGAATTTGGTTTGACAGCTCCATGGGAACTTTCAGGGGTAGGTTAGGTAGTGACTTTTTTAGGGTTCCGTAGTCAACAAGGCACCCTTATAGTGTCGCCATGTCCGTCTGTCTGCCTGTCTGTCCGCGGCTTAGCTCAAAGACTCTTAATACTAGAAAGCTGTAATTTAGTATGGGTATACCCATTAAATACGCCGACAAATTATTTTTTTCACGTAAATTAGGTATGATATTTTTTTTCTCTTCTATCCCATAGTGTATGTGGGATATCGTTGGATAGGCCGTTCAAATATATTGCGGGTTTATGAAAACCATTTTTCGATTCAGGGATCCGTTTGCGTAATATTAAGTTTTAAAGTGCTAATTTTTGTTAGAGTCAAGTGTCCTCCTCCCCCTGCAAGCTAAATGGTTGTATATGGATATGTGAAAAAATTCACAGCTGTAGCATATATAACAGAGTTAAACGGAAAACTATCACAGTTAAGTAGGCTTTACAAGTTACCGAGTAATAGTCGACCAACTTTTTACAGTTGAAAAACTTATATTTGCAGTGGAAATGCATGAAAGAACATGTTTTTCAACTACAATGTTAAATTCATTCAATCTACGGAACCCTTCATTGTGCCTGGTCCGACACGCACTTGGCCGGTTTTTTATAGTATTTGGTGCGATGGGAAAACACGGGCAGTATAAGTTATGGGGTCCCTAGACGATCAAAATTTCTCGTCAAGCGTGCTTGTTAAGCACGTAAATACTTGTCAAGCAATTTTGACCGTCTAGGGACCCGATTCGAAACATCGTACATTTGCTTAGCGGTATACCTACTTTGTATGCAGTAACTTTCCTGTAGCGAAAATTGTTTTACCAGAGCCCTTTGAAATGAGTGTTTTAAACTTGGAAGTGCACAATGGATTGTATTTGTGTCTAGTAAAAAGTAATTAGGTATTATGCCATTGGTTTTGTGAAGAGTACAAAGATTGTGACGTAAATAAATAAAAGTTTAGACTACAAACAGACTCAATGCTGAAACAAACTTGGTCTATCTTACAACACATCTTGGATTAACTTCACTAAGCTACAGACAAACTTGTGAAAAACTTATAGATTTGCTTCCGAGATGATCCCTTGTTCTTTCTCAAGCCCTCATTTTTGCCTGGAAAAGCCTACTTACTTTTGTTTACCTAAAACATACTTTTGCCATATTCTTACCTCCCTTCCTCGTCAGTCTTGGTAGTCAACGTCTTTTTCCTGGGATGGTTCTTCTTAGGTCGTACGGCTATCTTGTGCTTGGCGGCGCTGGCGTCCAACAGTTCTGATGCTAGAGCCTTGATGTCCAGGTCTGGGTCCAGCCGGGGTTTCCTGGACGGGTAGGGATCAGGTTAATGGATGAAATGGTGGTTAGTTGACACGCAAGAAAGGAAATACAGATTGGTAGAGATATGCAGTTTGTATATATAATAGTTTGGTGTATTTGTTGTAGTATTGTTTTGTTTTATACTTCATGAAAAGTAATAAATGTATAATCAGATATGTTTTTGGGATCACTTGCTGGTAAATGGTTGCTTTATTCCTCTATGCACTACATTTTTCTTTCCGTTATTATGCCTTTAAATACTTATGACTTCAGTTTTTGCCCTAGATTTCCCTCACTCAAGCGATATTGGGTAATTGTTTCTTTTCATAAACTTTATTCTCCAAAACGTTTCCACTTATCAAAGCAAGCCTAGAAGCTTAATCATCAAATCAGAACCAAACCAAACATCAGCTTTTCTGTAAGCTAGTTAACTCATGCGTGACTAATTCTGAAATAATGTTTCTCCTTTTCTCATTAAATTTATTGTATCGAGAATTATCTCCCATTATTTATAAGAAGGATGACTAGCCGACATAAGTAGGTACACTGTAATCCGAATGACCCATAGGTACCGTGTGCATTTTATCAGCTGATTCACACTCAACAAATAAGAAAATTCTTTCAAAACAGTTATTGTTGAGAAAAAAATCGATACGCATGCCAAATGAGTTTCAGGAAAATTCCATAAACTCATGTAGGTACCTCGGTTTGTGTAGGTATTTATTTATTTGAGGTAGTAAATTTTAAACATACTTTGAAATAAAGATGGGAAGAACAAATCAAAATAACTTTTTCTGGGCGATCTATAGCACTGTTCCTAGAAATAATTTAGTTATTTCTTTACCACGAGATACCGAATTGCTAACGATTTTTCGTACATTGTGTAACATTTTATGTTGCTCATACTTATACTTAAAATATAGGTACTATAAAATTGGTCTCCGAAATAGTTTTACTAACTTCTACATAATTATGATATTTGTACATGCCGCTAATTTCAATCCTGTCTTTTACAGTATTAACTTTTCTCACAAAAGTAGGTACTGTCCTAAAGTATATCTACTTAACAAGTTAATGGTCCAGCCACAATTAGTGTCAAAAAATTGTTCAACCAATCGTCATGTTGAGTACCTACTCAATGGCGATTGGCGGTTTGGTATAACAATTTTTAGACATTAATAGTGACTTTTTGACTTTTTTACTTAATGTTTGACACTGCTAGGTAGCAGTGGCGATACTACCATATAACATGATTCCTACCGGCTTCCCTTCGGAGGTTCGCTTCAGCAACTCTAGCGTTATTGCAAAATGGCACAGTCAATAAACGGCTACCTTGTGCTTACCCGTACGTAGGGCTTTGTCAAAAAGAGCGAATTGGCTGGCCCGCAGGTTTGCACATATTTCCAACCAAGTTAAGATTACCCTTTTTAAGGCATATTGCACCTCACTGTACGTGTACGTGCAGCGTGTTGGCTCGCTACACACAAGCGAGCTACAGCGCCTTCCGCATCCAGTATAACAACGCGTTCAGGGCGGTGTTGGAGCTGCCCTGCTTCTGTACGCTTCAGGCATATTTGCGGAAGCGCGCACCGACTGTTTTCACGCGACCATGCGCAAGCGGTGCGCGTCCTTAGTGCGCAGGGTGCGAGCCAGCTCCAATACTGTCCCGGTGATGATCACTGAGTGAATTAACTGCTCCTACATTAGATAATGCTGTAACAGACATATATAGCCAGGACACTTAATTTTAATTGACCTTGACATACCTACATGTTTGTATTGTTGTGTATATGTTTTTATATGAAATTTTAAATTTAAGTTTTATATCTGTGCCTGACAATTTGTATCTTCTAATCTTCTTAGATTTTAATTCCATTGATATTTTATTTTAATTTTAATTTTGTGATTAGTTTTTATTTATTTATTTATATATGCTTTTTAAGCTATTGCATAGCTTCTATCGCGGGTCTTGAGCGCGGGGACCGAATCCAGAAATTCCGTAACGAAAAAACCTCACGCTATCGCTGTCTCGCTTTAACATCTATTCGACTCTATCGCACTACGCTACTCAGCCGCCATAGCTACCGGCCGCCATATTCTTGTCTTGTTTGTTGTCAAGAACTTTGTCAACAAAGCGCTGTTTTTGTTTTTATTCTGTGTTTTGTGGATATTTATCGTAAATTAGAGTTATTGTTGTATTTATGTATGTACGTGTGACGTAATTTAAGTTGCAATGCATTACAAAACGTGTGAAATATGTGTTATAAGATCCGGCCGGTCAGATGGTCAAATGCGAATCTTCATAGCCAAATTTCCTTTGAATGAAGATAGGTAAGCATATATTTTCAATTGTTATGTTAAAAAACATTGATAAGCTCTTACAGAAAATAAATTACTTGATTTAAAGTCCAAAATTTACAAAATTACAAAGTAACCTATCAATATGCTAGTGCTTGACGCATGTTACTTTTTTATCGACTGTCGATATTTTTATTATTATAATATTCCTATTTCATTTAATTTTCTCTGTTATTCTATTAATACTGCAAAACCAAAATAACAAAGATATAAGTTTAAATACACTACTATTATAATCATAATAATATAATAAAATGTTCCAGCTAGATGTAAAAAATGGGTTAAAGTTACGGGAAAGAAGACTTGGTGTATGTACCCATTGAAAAGCTACATCAATTGGAACATATTTGTGGCAGTCATTTTCTACCAAAGGATTTCAATAAAAAGAAGACACAACTAAGAAAAAATGCTACTCCGTCTGTAGAGCTTACTGCAGAACCAATGGCAGATGAGCTGTTCGTTGGATTTCCACTACACATCTTCAAAAGTGAGCAAACAGGTAAGACTTTATTTTCCAGTCGTAATTCATCCTAACTCACCCTTTCCGATTACTTTAGTAACTCATGTTCAATTATATTTTGCAGAGTTATCTTCTACTTCGACTACTGCGATTCTTGGACTGGTACATCTAGTAAGTTTTTTTTTTTTTTTTTGGGTACTGTACGTCCGAATGAAAAAACGGTACCCTTATGTACCTTCATCTACTGGACCGATTAAGTTGCATTTTGGTACACATGCAAAATGTATCATGTGACATATGAAATGAAAGGACTTGACGAGAGAACTTTTTTTAAATTATTTAAAAAAAAATCCTCTTGACAAGTCCTTTCATTTCATTTTACATTTTTAATGAAAATTATTAAAGAAAATAGATAAAAATTTACCATTTCCCCCCTTATCTCCGAAACTGCTGATCCTAACATTAAAAAAAAAAGAAAATAGATGAAAATTTACCATTTCCCCCCTTATCTCCGAAACTGCTGATCCTAACATTAAAAAAAATACAGTGTACAGTTCTATACTTAAAGATTACAGCAAAACCTTTAAGAAGTCTATGGTCTTAAAATAACATGGTAAATTACTCAATATTGTGTGTACTTACATTATTATTATGCAGTTGGAAAGTATGGGGAAACATGTTTTTCAACTACAATGTTAATTCGGTTCTTGGGATTAATTCATCCCAACTACGATACCCTTCATTGTTTTTGGAATTAGAAGTGAATGACTACATTTTGTTTTTATTGCAGTACCTTCAACATCAACTGCTGAACCATTGCCAGTAGAATGTTCAAAAGACAGGAAAATATGTTCTATTGCGGGTAAGGTTTATGTTTATTTTAAACTTATTAAATTCACTTTACTATTTGATTAACTGTATTGAATGTATCAATTGTAAATATTACAGATACTTTTTTGTCTATTACAGACCCTTTTTCAAATGAAAATGTGATAAAAAGAATGAGACTAAGCCCAAGTAACTATTCAAGATTAGAATTAAATTTGAATTCACTTGTTCATGTGTCAGTTAATAAGCAACGTGTTTTCTACATTTCAGTACCTTCAACATCAACAGCTGAACCATTGCCAATTGAATGATCAATAGAAAGGAAAAGGTGTTCTAATTATTATAAAAAAACTTAAGTCCAAAGTTTTGTTTTATTTTATTATCATCACAGCAAATCTCATCTTATAGTCAAGTTTACCTCGGATTAGATCTAGACTATACAATGGGATTTGTCTCTGAACCCCGCTTACGCCAATGTGGAATCATAGCCGTAGCTGGTTTCTTTTTCTATGAAAATTACCACGTAACCTTAGTTCAAATCGAAAGTTACCGTTGGCCTAAGTGACCTTTGCCTTAAATTTATTAAGAATGAAACCGTAAAAATGTCAGGATCCTAAAACCCGAAATTTTTTACAGCAACATATCGATAAAAACTACGAGTGAGTAGTAGTACATCCCTATCTTGTTATTATGTTGGCAGCTTTATGTCATGTCTGCAGTCCGTGTCATTTCTGTTATGTTGGTATTCATTATTAGCTCACGTTTCATACAAGCGACGTTTTTCATTTTTATCTATGGGACTCCCGTCTCTTAATATTATATACTCTTTGTTTATTTAATAAAAGAAAAATTTGTTTTCTTATCGGTCACCACGCTCAAAAAGTGTAACTTGAATTAATATCAAAGAAAAAGAAATACTGCATAAATAAAATAAATAAATAATTATAATTGCATAAGTTGATACAAAATGCTATGCAATAGCTTTACCGCGGCAGTCCCCGAGTGCCACACGTTTTATACACATCTATTGTGGCAGTGTTGTGAAATTTTGTTTTATTTGTATATCAATATTGGGTTGTACCTAAATCAATTTTTTTTTTTATTATTATTTATTTTAATATTGTCTACTATTGGCAAAAAAAAAAATGTTACATTACGGTATTTAATTCACCGTAACATTCAAACAACAAAAATGCATATTTTTAGCTTTGAATTACAGCAACATATTTTTTCTTCTAAAATAACCCGGCTGCACCAAAACCGGGAACTAAAAATTCATAAAATAGCGGTCCCGTCATGACGTCACTTTAGGTCACGTGGGACTGCTTGATATGTACGGTCGACTACAAAAATCCATGGACAGTACAGAAACAAAATCGTGTGAAGCGAAAAGCGAAAGCTAGTTCTATTTTTGAAAATTTGAACTCAATCGTTCATTGGAAAATAGACATTAAGGTATCCATGCAATTTTGCAGGTGAGTGTACATACGAGAGCAAGCCGCTGTACAACGGTTTATTGATAAGTAAGAAAGTTAAAACCGACTTCGCTTCGCCTTTTACAAAAATTGTCACCTCGCCGCTGGTACCTAGCATAGCATCTTTATTTCCATGATTCTGCCGAATGTTTACGCCTTGTGAGGTCACTATGCTTAGGGCAAATTTCACCAATGAAACTAAATGCGATCAGCACATCTAAACCGCGTTCGGGAGGTATCAGTAGAATATTGACACTGATATTAGTTCTTGAATGAACGAAGAAGAAGTTAGAGGTAAACAAATTAAACTATAATATTCCAGTTATTTCCTTGAAATATAAGAAGATATTGCACTAAATCTTTACCGAGGGCAGTGTTATGGTAGGTCTTACCAACATCCACGGATACTCATAAAACATTGTTATTAACGGCACCATTTGACAAACAATTCAGGCAATATTTTATGATAAATAATGCCCATTTCGTGACAGGCAAGGTCGTGGCGTGTCGTCTCGTTTCAAAGCTTAGTTAAAAGTAGTGTCTCCGTCATGAAGTGGTGGAACATTTCACTGTCAGGGTTCTGCTAGATCAGGTTGCATCATGTGACATTTACACTTTATCAAGTTTCTTGGCAGAAGGAATTACTCACTTTTTTACATGGAAACTTGATGTTTCCAAAAACAATAAATCTTACATCTGAAGAAAATAAAGGAAAATGGAACTCGGAGATAAGTATATATACAGGTGTGACGTAAATAGTGGTCCAACGTTTAGGGGTCGATACACCATACAGCATAATATTCAGCTATCACATACCACAATTGAAACTATTTTTTATAGGTCACCGAATAATAATAATATTATTAAAAAAAAAAAAAACAAATTTAGGACACCTTGCTTTACTACTCGTAATTTGGCTGTCATTTTTATTAGAAAAGGCATTATTTTTTAACAAAACTTTTGTTATGTCATGTATAGAAATTACAGCCAAATTGATAAAGCAAGCTGCAAATTATTCAAGAAAAAAATAATTATCGGAGAATTAAGACAAATGGTTCACATTGTGGTATGTGATACCTGAATATACGGTGTATCGACCTCTAAACGTTGGACCACTATTTACGCCACACCTGTATATATACTTATCTCCGAGATCCATTTTCCTTTATTTTCTTAAGATGTAAGATTTATTGTTTACACCTACTTATTCACAAAGTTGTGGGTGAAATTCTCATGCGAGTTGCAGACCAAGAGCTAAGCTAAGTTAGTTTAGCTTAGCTTGCACAGCTGACGCAATTTATCATACAAGTATCTGCACACAAGTATGAAAAATTACCTCAGGTACATATGTGAGCTAAGCTAAACTAACTTAGCTTAGCTCTTGGTCTGCAATTCGCATTAAGCTGTTCAGTGTTGTTTAAATATTCTGTTCTAACTACCTATCTTTAGTTATGTTTACCGACCCATAAAAATTGTTCTTCATAGATGTTCATGTTCGCTCTAGTTAATTCTTCATTGATGTACCCTGTTATTAAGGGCGTAATGACATAGATCATCATTTCGTCTTGACGGACGTTGATCCGTAGCTATTTATAATGAACTCTTTTAAGATCTTTGCGCTAAATGTCTTTAAATATGTCGGCAATCAAAAAAAGTGTCGTCAGTGAAAAATAATTTGTATTGTGTCAAATTGTGTTGCGAATAGTGATTACGTTGATTCCCGCGGCTTATTGTTCATCATCATCATCATTTCAGCCGAAAGACGTCCACTGCTGGACATAGGCCTCCCCCAAGCACTGCCACTTCGACCGGTTCTGTGCTTCCCGCATCCAGCGGATTCCTGCGGGCTTCACAAGGTCTTCGGATCACCTTGTGGGGCCTTCCAACTCTACGTCTACCTATACGCGGTGGCCATTCTAGAACCTTTCGGCCCCATCGGCCATCTATTCTGCGACAAATATGCCCTGCCCACTGCTACTTAAGTTTGGCAATTTCTCGGGCTATGTCGGTTACCTTGGTGTCGTTTAGCATTCTAATTAGGCCCATTGTGAGCGACCACGTTTCAGTGACAGCAGTGAAGGAAAATATCGTGAGGAAACCTGGACTTATAGTTAATATAAGTCCAGCCCGCCTTCATCAATGCTAGTGCCTTCTCTGTATGAGAAGAGGCCATTGCTCGTAGATCACGTTTAGGCAGATGTATGAAACTTTTCTACGGGTTGATGCGATGGCGATCGGTGACTTCAGGAAGTTGATATATTATGATGCACACTTTGATCCATTGCAGTAATGCAAACGTATAATACAAAGTTTCGATTAATATAATGCACCCAATCCATCATTGAATGTAACCTATTATATACCTATTATATATTATACACTTTAGTTATGATATAGATCAACTAACTGGGTCATGGGCTGTGGATTAACTATTACCTACTTCAATTAATCGCTACCTCTAACTCAATTGGTTAGCGAGTTTCATAATTTTCATAGTCTTTCTAATAGTTGGTTAAACCAAAGTTTGTCATCTCTGCTGTATCTAAAACTTTTGTTTTATTTTAGCACGTGTTTAATGAAGACAGCTCTGCAGGCGTGTAAAGTAAAGAAAAAACTTTTCCGTAACTAATTAGGCAAAAAATTGCGTTGACACCAATTTCATCATTAATCTTTTCAGTTTATTAGTCATCATCTCCTGGCAAGTTTTCCTCCAGTTTCGGGTCAAAAGGTAGCTGACACATATTAATTTTAATTTCGTTTTCACGCCAGCTCACACGTCAAACAGTGTAAGCAGTCATTTAAGGCACAACGTCCATCCTAAGTTGGCGTGTGCGGTTATTTCGGGCTGGCCCAGAAACGATGTGACGTCAATACGACATAGTTTGTAACGGGGTTAAGTCATAACTGATGGTTCTGGACCACCTCCCCTTAATAAACTTGCACAATATAATTGTAATTGAGTTTGTTTTAGTTTCTTTGTTAAGTAGCTATTTCTAGTTTTGTTTTATCTTAACGTACGGTTCTATCATATATGCAGTATACCATCTTTTGCGTCATCCTCATCAACCAGACCTTGTATGTTTGAAATTACAAAACCGAATCCTATAAATCAGTTGAACAGTAAATCAGAGTACTAGTAGATACTCAATCACGAGGAAACCTTGTTCAGAGGAAGTTTACTAACGTCAGTAATCGAGGACATGTTGTGTTTGGTTTGAGTGATCCGGTTGCGTTAGTTCCTCAATGGTCTACTGGCCTATCCACCTACTTAGCCACTGAGGAATATTGCTTTTCGCTTTAGGTGTTAATAAACAGATGGGTCCGAAAAAGTAGTTCTTGATATTATAGCTTCGATACTTTTTACGGTTCCGTAGTCAACAAGGAACCCTTATAGTTTCGCCATGTCAGTCTGTCTGTCTGTCCGTGGCTTAGCTCAGAGACTCTTAGTACTAGAAAGCTGTAATATGGCATAGGTATACATATTAATCACGCCGACAAAATAGTAAAATAAAATCTTGAATAAATCTAATCTAATCTTAAATATATTTTTTAGTGTACCTTCCGTACACGTAAAGTGGGGATGATATTTTTTTTTTTCTCGTCTATCCCGTCTATCCCATGGTGAGGGGAATATCGTTGAATATGCCGTTCAAACTTATTGCGAGTTTATGATAACCATTTTTCGATTCAGGGACCCGTTTGCGTGATATTAAGAAAATTTTTGATTGTATTTGGATAATTATGTGAAAAAAATCACAGAAGTAGTATCACAGCTAATTAGGCTTTACAAGTTACTGAGTAATAGTCGACCAACTTAAATTTGCAGTTGAAAAATTTGTTTTTCAATTACAAAGTTAAGTTTGTTCTTATGATCAATTCATCCCATCTATGGAACCCTTCATTGTGTGTGGTCCGATACGCACTTGGCCAGTTTTTTTATAGTGTGTCAAATGTTTAGAGTTGCCTTTCGCTTCATGTACATATCCTAAGTTTTCACTTAATGTAGAAATGGGTAGGGACTTTCTTTATCTTCATTTACTTTCTATGGAATGTTTCCGTATTATTTGGCGAAGTAGGTAGCTAATAAAAGACAAGATAACATAGTGCTAGCAAACTAAGAATAGAGAATCTAATTCTTATACAACCGTCCGTTGCGACAAATTAAATCGTACTAAAACGTTAATAATCATAGTAATTAATTTCCATGTGGACGTTCAAGTAGTAGACTGCCAGAAAGTCCATTACAGTGACGTGTTTAAAGCACCAACTATTTGATATGAGACTATAAATGTAAGTGGCATTGCCGACGTGTTACCTGGACGAGTGTGTTTGGCAGCCAGCCAGGACCTACTCTGCCTTAGTGCCTGCCTGTGGCTTTGTCTGGGGTTTTTCCTATATTTTCTCTAATATCCTCTTAAATGTATATTTAAAGTTTATTGCGACTGCTGAGTTTTCCAGACACAAGAGTTCTGAGAAAGATATTAAAAAAATATAGTGATTTTATTGGTTTAAAAAAAATTGATTCCTATAAATGTGAGACGTGCGTAATCATCGCATCTCTATAATTTAAAACTTAGGTGAAATAGTGCTTATTTGATCTGTACTTAACGTTGTATAAAATATAGTACGTAGGTATTCTTATAGATATGATAGACAATATGAATTCATAAAGTTATTTTCAAAATGATATTCATTAGCACTACGTGACTCATTCCCACAGAGAATTCTATATTACTCATTAAAGTCACCCATAAATATTAGCAAAGAGACACGAACACGGCGCTTATGCATGTTTTACGACAGCAAAGAATAATAATAAAATCATCTAAATACACTAAACTTTATTTATACTCTATCACAAGTGCTCAGTACCCTTAAATAATAATATATGAAGGTGCTCAAGGTATTATAATTACAATAATATAATATAGCGACAAATTATGTGTTAAGTATTATGTAAATATACAAAATGTTTTTTTTTTTTTTTTTGTGTAACTTGATAATATCCAAGAACAAGGTCTTTAAGACCTCATTAGACCAAAATATTTCTAATACTACATAGGTTCATCTATTTAATATTCCACTCTTTGATGCCACTATCGTAGATGATAGAGTAATAACAACAGCTATTTATATCAAGATACATTACATTTGCCTAATTTATGTTAGTTTTAAATAGGACAACCATTTACCATCAAGTGAGCTATAATCATAAATTGAAATCATAAAATAACACTCTAGAATATCTTCCAATAAAATACGTTGGCGTTTCGTCGTGTGCAATGTTGATGTAGCCCGAGTAGATTGACAAATATCGTAGTAAATTAACTAAATAAGAGTGATATTGCAATTATATTTACATAATGAAATTGTACGCTAGCCTACCTACAGCAATTTGTTTTAAAAAGAAACTCCGTGGACTTTATTACTTTTATTACATAAGTTCCTAAATGATACACAAACGTTTAAACATATAACATATGAATGTGTAGAGCTATGTCGGCATAATGATACAAAGTTATCACAATAAAGTAATATGTCGATCACAACATAAAATGATAAATACAACATAAATGACGATATGCAAGCGAAGATTATATACAATGCAAAATGGGTCCGATCTTCTGTCTTCAGTATCAATGATAGTACATTTTGTAGGTCGGAACGCTAAACACATAGTCCATGTAAGGACCTCTGGTTTTGAAGAAATGATTCTCGTAACAATATACGCGGCCTCTGTACCTGCATCAATAATGTTTTCTTTTATTACGTCATCAGCGGTGATTGTGATTGCGGTGGATGGTGATTGTTTGGAGGTAATGAATGAGTGGGTTTTTTGTTGAGGCTTAGAATAATGATCATGATTATTGATGGAAGTGTTAGAAACTGGGCAGCTGAGTGCATACGTTTGGCTACAGGTAGACTTATTTTTCAGTTAAAGGGGATGTACATAATTTGCATCAGAAGCTCATTTGACTTTCGACACAATAGAGTAAGTTCTGAAGGAGCTTCTAAACTGTAACCCAAATCTTGCGATGCAAAAAGCTGTCACTTCAATTAAATCCAGAAGTCGTTATTTAAAGGCGTCCAAATGATAATGGAGATTAATGTGTAAAAACGTGAGAAAAAAAAAAAAAAACAATCGTGTAAATTAAGATATATTACAGTGCGTTGCGCAAACGGCGGTGCAACGAACCCGCGGCTAAAATTATACAGTATCGAAGTCACAGAAGGAATGCTGGACGCATTGGAGCTATTAAAATGCATTCTTGACATTTATACTCCTTCCGCAACACATTCCCACTGGCGAATATGATACTGCCACTTCGAGCTGTCAGCTATAGATTGTTATGTTTTACATGTGCAGTTTAAGTGTATCGTGTTACAGTTGTTACCGCAAAGTAAGTTTCAGCCACTGATAGTAGCTTATAACTTGGAGGAGTAACATGTGGTGTTACAAGTATTTATGGATCGGGATTATGAAAAGCATAATGTAGATCATCAGGCAACGAATGGTTTTGTGAGTTTTATTAAAAACGGGGAGCACGCTTAGAAAATAAATGATGATGGATGATTATGACAGTTATTAAAAAAAGGTTTACACAAGTTTAATCGATTATCACAGTGAGAAATTGTTGCATATGCTTAATCGTCCGGCAGTTATTTCAATTTCGATGAATGTTAACTAAGAGTGTGCAGAAACTATTTAACCAAATATTATTCTGGTAACCGAGTTAAGAGCTGGGGTAATGATCAGTTTCACATCGCGCGCATGTCCGTACAATTTATTTAATCAATGAGGGCACAGTTGTGCAAAGCTCATGCCAATAATAAATATATACTCACTTTGATCCGAGGGCTGACTTGGTGTCGAGAACTTCTACAATGTCGCCGGCTTTTAGAGATACTTCATCATCGGCAACAGCTGAATAGTCAGCTGATGCTACCACAACATCTTCTACCTGTAACAAAAGAAAATAAACATTTAAATACATTCTTACAACAACTATTTTGTTTCGAGAGTTTGAAAATATTACCTTAGGTGGACTCCTACTACAACTAGATCTAGATCTAGAACTGGACATTGATCGAGAAGGGTATCGTTTGTAACTTGGTGTCGTTTCTAAGCTATTCATTCGACTTCTAGTATTCTCTCTGTCTAATAAAACGCCGCTATATCTGCGCGACCAGCCACCGAGTCTAGTGATCTTCTGATTATTACTAATATTACAGTATCCGGTGAATGACTGTAAGTCCTCGTCATCATCGTCAACAACTGGACAACTGTACATAGAGAAACGATGGGCGGTAGGCTGACTTAGGTTTAAAGCTGAAAATACGTGCATGGGTTCAAAGTGTCGGATGCCGTTTTCATCAAGAACAGTGTATGCCACTTCGCCAGTCAATACGGCGCGACTAGCTTCGCGAGGCACAACCGCTTGCAAACCTTTCTTCATAATCAATAGGGCGCCTTTATGTTTTCTTCTTTGGAACAAAAAGTCTTCCATGGCAAGGCTATTTTCTGGGTCAAGCAAGTTCAATGGAACGTCTTCAGAAGTCATCAGAGGAGTTTCTTCAGGTACAATCATTAACGCAGCACTTTCTCTTACTAAATCCCTTAGTTTAGGATCTGTGCGAGCCAGTGCTGGATCAGTCTCCAGTTTGCGTAACGCGGAATGCAAGCTCGGTGTCTTATCAGCTAGTTTCCGCATGACAGTCAGTCTCTTTAGAATATTTAGGCTTGTGGGGTCAGAAGCTATTTTAGACATGCTGTCTTCGTCGTTTATGAATGACATCAAATTAGCGGCAACATCTCTCATCCCAAGTATTCTAGCGAGTCCGACGGACTGTATAATTAACTCCTTTAGATTTTGTTTATCTTTGTCTTGGAACAGTACTTCCAATTCCTTGGTACTCGCCTCTTGCACTGCACATACAATAGCTTTCTGTAGAGTTTCAGTGACTTCGCGGTCTGTTTTGACGAAAGAAATAGATTCTGAAATGCGGCCCAGCACATGTTGAAGTAGGCCAGAGTCAATCTTAGAAATGTTTTTAAATGCTGGGCCTAACACTTCATTTTCGCTACTCAAGTAGTCTCCGAATTTCTCAATAATATCTTCTTCAGTAAAGGAATGTTTGCGCAAGGCGCTGTTTACAGCAATTCTGATCAATTCAACCTTTGGCTGAGAGGAGTTTTCAAGAATTTCTTCACGAAGAATTTCTTTGTTTTCTTCTTTTTGAAGAATGTTAAACATAGCAGATACGAGATCTTCATCGATGGTTTTCCCTAAGATGGTATCAATAGACTTCAAAATCATCTGATACTTTTCTTTACTGTTATTATTATTGACTTCTTCAAACTGTTCAGCTGTAACTAAAGCAGCTAGTACAGCAGCAGCGATAGAGTTTTTCACATGCTCTTGGTGAGCAGATTGACCGTTGCTACCGGTGAAACCAACGTGCTCTTGCATATCCATTTGTTTTTTGCTACTTTTCTTTTTCGTTTCATTCGTCGATCCATTTTCTTTGTGGTTCTCACGAATTTCTGATTTCAAATGAACACTCATTTCAATAATAGAAGTAATTACGTCCATTAATTGATTTGCAACATCATCTTTTAATCCGAAATCTGTGACAAAGGCTTTTAATGCCTCTGCATTTTTTGTTTGATTTAATACGACATTGATAGCGGGTAATTCAGCGGGCACTTGTCTGCCAATAGACATTCCAGCTTCAGAAAGTTGACGCAGCATGTTTGTATCAATAGTCAACTCCCCTTTTGTAGAAGTGGTGTCATTTGGGTTTGTCTTTACTTTTAATAGTTTCAATTCTTCAGGAGTAACGACAAAACTTTGAACAGAGAACTCTAGTCCCTCATCACCCTCGGTGAGGTCAGGGGCAACAAACTTCAATCCTTCTGGTGTTTGTACGATTTGTCCAGGAATAAATGTTACACCATTGTCATCTGTCTCTATGACTCTACCGGGAACGAATCTTGGACCTTCTTCAGTATCAACTACTTGACCAGGCACGAATCTTGATCCTTCATCTTCCGTAGAGATTACTTGACCGGGAATAAAAGTAGGACCAGCTTTGGTTTCAATAATTTGGCCAGGTACGAATCGTGGGCCATCAATTGTGTGTATTGTCTGACCAGGAACGAATTTAGGTCCAGATTTAGTATTTACTACTTGACCAGGAACGAACTTAGGTCCTTCAGCTGTGTCGACTACTTGTCCTGGCACGAATTGCTCTCCATTTTCTGTGAACACTATTTGTCCCGGCACGAAAATGCCCTCGACCATCATTCCTGGAACAAAGCGAGACTCGTTTGCTTCGTTCTTTACAAGTCTTCCTGGGACAACCTTGCCTTCTAGCTTTGGCATTCTTGGGCCAGGATAAAATTCAATTCCTTTTGCTGTTTGCACCATATGTCCGAACACGTATAAAGATTCTTCAGAAAGAGAACACGTCTTTATATCAAT
The DNA here is from genome assembly GCA_947523025.1 of Dryobota labecula. Lineage (NCBI taxonomy): Eukaryota > Metazoa > Arthropoda > Insecta > Lepidoptera > Noctuidae > Dryobota > Dryobota labecula. The sequence goes on along the minus strand of OX383284.1, from coordinate 28,462,105 downwards.
CGGAAGACCAACCGGAGCACCTTCGCTAAACGTGATGTCTTCTATGGACTTGGCAACCGAAAACTCAACGTGTCCATCTGCTTGAACGATAGTTTTTCCTGGCATGAATTTTTCACCGGAATCAGTGTGTACTATTTGTCCTTCAATAAACTTTGGCCCGTCGATAGTTTCAACAGTAGTACCGGGAACAAACTCCAGTTTATTGTTACTTCCTGTTTTCGTGATACCAGGGATAAAACAAGTCTCACCATCAATAGCAACTGTTTGACCCGGAACAAATTTAAGGCCATTCGGTGTAGCTATTGTGGCTCCTGGTACGAAATGTAACTCGTCGTCTTGATGTAGCGCTTGGCCGGGCACAAACTGCCACTCATTGTTAATTTTTGCGTTTTGACCAGGGGTAAAAGTAATACCAGCATTTTCTGTTATTGTTTGACCAGGAACAAATTGAACTCCTTCTGGTGTCATAATAGTTTGTCCGGGCACAAAAATTTCTTCAGGTCCAGTGTTAATAAGTTTTCCGGGTACGAATTTGAGTCCCTCTTCAGATAGCACTGTTTGTCCTTCAGCAAATCGATACGTATCATCTTTGTTTTTTATTGTTTGCCCACAAACAAATTCTTCACCGTTTGATGTTTGTAGTACTTGACCGGCAAGGAAGAACGGTTCATTTGTATTTTCATTGGTTACAATGTGTCCAGGTATCAGTCCAGGACCGGCAGGAGTGTTTACGCTTAAACCAGGAACAAACACGGGGCCGATAGGTGTATCCACTGTTTGTCCAGGCACAAAAACAGGTCCTTGAGGTGTGTTAACTACTTGGCCAGGAATAAATGTCTTTGCCTTATTTATATCTAACGTAAGCCCGGATATCTTAGCCACTTTTTCTCTCTTGCCTTTTTTAATATTTTTAACCACTTCAGAGAGATTTTCCATTGTAGGAAGCAGATCAACTTTATCACTTTCCACTAACTTTTCAATGATATCCGCTGTATCAGTTAAACGTTCTTTAGGTATTTCCTTGACGGCACTCAAAACTGTTTCCATTGGACGTGCTTTTATCGGCTTTAGCGGATTCACACAAGGCACGATTTCTAAAGGTATGGACACTTCACCGACATTGCGGTCGACTTCATAAATTTCCGCATCACAGTGGTGTGGAGTTATTTTTACCGGCGTTGGTAATTTAGTTGCTTTAGGTACGATACGTTCGTCAGTTACATCTTTCTCAAATGTTTCCCAATCCCACGTCTCAATAAGTGGATGCATTTGGTCCCTCCATTCACTAGAACACGTGATAATGCTTGACTTTGAGCGCATATGGTGCGCATCAAAGCTATTATAACTAAATGTTTTGACGTCGTGCTTTTCATGTTTGATTTCTTCAAATTTAGCTTTTTTTGATTTCCGTTCAACACGTTGCTTCTCTTCCTCTAACTCCTGAACTTCTGCTAATTTCTCTTTGTTTTCAAATATTTTCTTCATAGAAGACAGTCCGGCAGCACGCTTTCTTTTCTTCTTTCTTTCTTCTAATTCTTCGATTTCTCTTTGTTTCAACACTTCAGCATTCGGCCCTTCCCCTTCATACATTTCAATGTCTTCAGTAAAATCCTTAAAGTCCATAGAGACACTACGACCATGTTTTGTTTTGATTAACACAGTATCGGAGTCCTTAGCTAGCATGACGTCTCTGACGTCACCGTCTCGCACTGCCGCTTCCATCTGAGCGGAGAACACCAAGCTGCATCTCCTCTCTTGGACTGTATACACGTAACGTTTGTCTTCAATCACTTGTTTACCCAATAGCAATTCCATTAAGCTTTTCTGCGCTTCCGTAGAGCCATCGAGTACAGGGAAAATATATCGGTAGTCTGGAAGAATCTCGTGTTTTCTGTTGCCGTAATTTATTTCAGGTGAGTAGTGATGCGGTCCAAGTTCACCGGATACGTTTGTAATTTTACATTTTGCCTTCGACGAGCGGGCGGTCAGAAGTACTGGAATGTAGTGGTGTGTAGGCAGCCCATATGATTTTCCGGTGATCCTGCAGCATCGTTTGGCATCAGCCGGCGATATAGGGGCGAGTAGCGGAAAATAATTAGGCTTCGGCAGCCCTCGACTGCGACCAGTTATTCTACAGAACGACATCTTGATTTTTCAGGCAGGCATATTAAATTTGTTTATAAAATTATTTAGAAGCTAAGTTTATTTTTGTTTGATAATCGCGATCGTACTGGCGGGAGATTCGCGTGCGCGTTTGGGCGCGTGTGCTCTGAGCGGAGTGTACAGGGCGACTAACGCCGCGAACTTTTGCGGCTGAGCTTTAGGCGCCCGCGCATCGATTCGCACCTTCGGCTCAGACGGTGTGCTGTATATTTGTTCCGGTTACAGGTTATTTATAAACAAAAGAAAGATGAATTTATTCTTTAAGCCAAAATATATGACACAGTTTCACGTTAAACACAACGAAGCGGCAAATTAAATAGCTTAGTCTTAGGAATAGCTATGTCAGTTACATATTGCTGATTATTTTAGTAGAATTTCTGTATTCTTTCTATGTTAATTGTAACTAGTCCAAAATAATAAATAAATCTTCAAAAACTCACAAATACAACGTAAACCTTGTCATTTGCGCAAAAACTCATCGAGTTAATAAACCAAAACTCATTGAGTCGTCTGCTTGTCACGCCAGTCAGTTGTTAACCTCGTCAACAAACGGTTATTTTTATTTTCCAATCTAAACGCGGACCTTCGCGGTGATTGCAAACCGACGCGGTCACAACCACTGTTTATTTTTGTTTTAGAAATTAATAGAAAGCCGACAACAAAATGTAGGTGAAGTACAAATGATTTTGAAATACACAAGGACTAAAAACCATTATTTTTAATACAAATAAATCAAATAATAATGCTGTATAATTTACAATTATTAGATCCATTGGTTCACTAATTCGCTAAACAGAAAGAGAATCAACAAAAAAAGTAATTAAATAACTTAATGATTCCAGAATATAGCGAAAAAACCACCTTTAGATATTATTCCGTTACCTACCCATACCCATTTAGTAAGAAATAACACCATGATAACGAATTTACATACAACAACTTAAGAGGGTTGTCACCGGTCCACTAGCACCACTCCTTTAAAAACATAATATCTCGTGACTGAGAAGGAATTATGAAAAACGGCTCAATCAGCTATATCGGTAAGTGTCTCTAGAATTATCTAATACCTTTTTTCGTATTGAGCCACGAAGCAACAAAATTCGATCTCTAAATAAAATAAGCCACATTCCTCTAGACAGTATTTTGTTGCTTTGTAGCCGTTTTTCATAATTCCTTCTCAGTCACGAGATATTATGTTTTTAAAAGAGTGGCGCTAGTAGACCCGAGAAAGCGCTCTTAAACATAACTGGCAGAATGTGGGTGTGCTCGAGATACACCTCCGCCTAACCTTTTGGGGATAACAGGCGTGATGCTATGTTATGTTTTAGTAACTTTAAACGTTTAGGTACCTCAATATACTTACATGGAAATAACATAGAATTTTAAATTTAGCACGTTGGTGATGATGGTTTCTAAAATATATGAATACGCAAGCCCTATGACATTAACATCACTTTGCACTGGATCAATCGCAATCACATCTTAGAAGTCTATTTTCAGAATAGAACTAGCTTTATTTCATAACAGATATACGTTATTATAACCTCACCTTGATATAATAACGCATAATACAGTTTCCTGTTCCAAACAGTTATTGAAAACACACGTATTGCTATTCAAATACGTTTGGCGAACGTTTTGAAACAAAACAAATTATTTGAAACTAGTAAACTTTTACTACGGCTATTGAATGTGTTTGTAGTAAGCTATTTTGGTAAGCACTTAGTTCTTTTTAATTTTCACCTGGTTTTCTTTTATTATCTACGTGATTATTGTCTTTAAACTTTAAACTTTACATGCGACAATATTCTTTACGAATTTGATAAATATGTAAATAGGTGTCTATAGGTAGGTATTACCATAAATCTTTTACGAGAATTCAGTGTGGTGTTTATCACCATCGAATCATTTTGTCAATTGCGTTTCAAAACATACTTAATTCCTATTCTTCCTCATTTAACCTAGAAATTACGAGTCTTCGTAACATCTAACCTACTTTAAAAAGGGCATAACAATAAAATCGTGGGCGGCCATTTTACGAACCGTTTAGCAAATGGGGTCGCAAAATAATGTTGACAGTAAACAGATGGGTGTACAATCCTATATAATTTCACACCAGATTCCGATGGCACGGCTGACAAATCGCTTGCAATTTTTCTACTCCGTTATAATGGAGGAGAAATGTTAAACACTTTATATAAGATTCGTTTAGAGTTTTTGATAAATGCTGTAACGTTATATAAAACGTTCTTATTTTATAAAACTAATTTAGATCCTACTGCGTTAATTTCTTAGTAACTACGAATTTAACATGAGGAAGCAATGGCAAAATTCTTAGTTTTGCAACGGTAATATACCTAATTTCAAATGGTAATTAACTGGAATAGTCACAGTTAAATGTAACGATTTGTTGCTGGTCTACGTTTGTATTTATGTCCACGGGCCATTGTCCTCCGAGGCTTCAGCCGTGTCTTTAAATCGTCTTATTCTTGTTTTTATAAGTTCTAACAGATTTTTGTTTTCAATCTCTATTATTTCTAGAATATCATCATTTGTATCACAAGAGCCTATAATTGGACCTACACATGTATTTACTTCAGCCCATTCATCCATAACCACGGTAGCAGCTGGACCTGATACATCCGCATGATTTGTATCATCCAGTGCCAAGCTTTCATCGAGTTGACTTATATTAAATTAGGCATCTTTAATGATTACTGCCCTAATTAGATTTATATATTTTCATCACCTCCGCACGTGGGTTTCATACTGTGATTTGATTAAGTATCATTCCTTTATCAAAACGTGATCGCCGTTCTTTCGCTACCTTTTTTGGTGGCGCTTTTTGGTTGAGACTCATTAGATTTCGCTAAATTGTAACTAGGATTTTATACTTATTTTGAGAAACTGGTAGAAAAAAGATAAACCTTATTGCTGATGCCATTGTATATGATGTATTTTTTTTTTTGTAATTTATTAAAGTACCTATGGATGGTGAGGGAAAGGAAATTGTCGTCTTCTTATATCATAGGTACTCTATAGACAAAAAATAAGAAAACTTTTCACATGTTCTACATTTACACTCTAACCAACACAAATCATGTGTTAGGCACATTACAACTACTTAGCCTAGTCTGTTTATATTTGTGTGACCTAACTTTTGACGTAGAACCTTGAATATATTTTATTTTCAGTATTATGAAAATAAATAAAGAAACATTGTATGTAATTGGGTCAGGTGCAGTAAGCGTTAGATCGTGGTTTCAATAAAAGCATATTTTGAGATGATCGGTAAATAAACGAAGATTTTACGTCACTTCGAGCGTCAGAAAGTTTTTGAGGTTATGAGATTAATGGAGAATAATTGAATCGATCAATTAAATTGTTTTGTCTGAATTACGAGTATAGTGTTGAAACTAAAGAGTATCCTATTAAAGAATGTAATCATCAGTAGAAATAGACTACAAGTAAAAAAAAAATTGGGAGACAATGCATTTATTTTTACGTTCTACATTATATTTTGTTAATTATGAAAGACTAAAGAGATTTAGATCTAGTATCTCAAATCTCTTTGATAGAGACTAACATGATGCTCAGTAATCGTTCCAAATCGTTTCCACAATGATTTCATAGCATCTCTATCTCCACATTACCTATAGTTAGACCGTTATCCTTAAATCGACATCATGTGCCGACTCACCGACACACGCCTGTGTAAAAACAAACAGTTGCAATGATCAGCATAGGAAAATTTAATGTAATTTTATAACGTGATTATTGAGCACTATTCTCACGACTAATGATTCGCTACTGAATGTTAATTTTAAAATTCTATGTATTTGTATTAAATTATGAGATTAGAATTTTATATTATTTTTTTTAATTATGTAAAATTAAATTTTTGTTATTATTGAATTACCAAAAAATATTGAATAACTTCAATTTGTAAATATTCTTTTTGGCTTTGTAATATTATGTAAAACCATAAATGGTGCATGTCGTGTTAGTCTGTAAGTAAATTTTTGCACTTATGAACGTACTATTAAGGAAATTATTTAAGTGTATTGTGTAAACAAATGTTGGCCTAAATAAATAAATAAATAAATCATCATCACCAGCCTACAGCAATCCACTGCTGGACATAGGCATCTCCAATTGCACGCCATTCAACTCGGTTCTCTGAAACTTTCATCTAGCTGCTACCAGCCACCCTGCGAAGACCGTCGCTTTAGGCCTGAGGGCATCCTACCTACGTTTGGCCATTCGCGGTCTCCACTTTCTTTTATTTTTGCTGTTGATATTTATAATTTATTTTTATTTTATTTTTGTTTTCTTGGCGGCAACATTGGAGCTAATGTTAAACCAACTCAGTGACGCAAGCCTTGAAGTTGGACTGGCGATGAACAGGTCGTAGACCAAGCTGATGTCAAACACCACTAAATATAGGATCAGAGTGAATAGTGAGGAATTGTAATATGTTCATGAATACATCTATTAGGGCCAGTTAGTCGCTTTCCAGTTTAGACAAGACAAGGAAGTCTGAAGACGAACTGAAAATGCCTGGAAGAGCTACTGGTCCATGAAAGAGCTTCTGAAAGGAAATCTTCCTTTGTCACTCAAACGAAAAATTATGGACATGTGCATTTTTCCTGGTTTGATCCATGGATCCCAGACTTGGTCTTAGACAAATATTCAAAACTCCAAACTTAGGGTTTTCCAACGTGCGATGGAGCGCAGTATTCTAGGCGTCAAATTGATAGACCGTATTCGCAACACCACACTGCGCTCCAAAACACAGTACTGACGTTGCTCAACAAGCCGCTAAGCTGAAGTGGGACTGGGCTGGCCACGTCTGCCGTATAACCAATGAGCTGTGGGCCAAAATTACCACTATGTGGAGCCCTGACACAGCCAGAAGGCGTCGCGGCAGACCCCGTAGAAGATGGTAGGACGAGCTGGAGAAAATAAACGACCAGTCCTCCACATTAGCCCGGGATTGAAAGAGCTGAAAGTCATGGGGAGAGGCCTGCGTGCTGTGCCCAGCAGCGGGATGATGCAAGCTAACAGTAACAATATTATTTGCTGAATTGATGTAAAATTAACGATATTGTATTGAAATTAATTTATACCAATCATAATATTTGCACGCCATAGTAGGTATGTGGCAAACATGTCTGAACCTTTTTTGTTTTATCCTACATGCAATTTTATTTTTGTATGTGTACACATGTTTGGGCAAATAAAATATATCTTTATCCACTCAAGAACAGGTCATCCAACACCCAACGGTCATCGGTTCTACGCAGCTACGGCTAAATCGGTCCTTAAATCGTAAATACAAAAAAAGCTTTTTACTCCCTTTAAAAGCCCATTAGATCTACACGATTCACTGAATCAATAAACTCCGACACAAAAGCCAGAGCAGGCTATAAAGGCCATATATCAGACGATTGAACTTAAATTGATAGCCTTTTGAAAGCTACCATACTGTATCGAACGCTTTGATCAAGTAACCTTGGTGGGTTTGCGGACGGGTGAGGTTACAAAGACTTTAGTTGTTTCAGGTATATTTGTCAGCAGCCTGTCTTATTGTAATGCATGGATACTTGGCTGGACGGTGTTTTAAGATTGTTGTTTATTTGAAATTCTGCCAATGTGAAGATTGCCTAAATCATTTGTTTACAATTGTCGCGTTAAAATATCACGAAAGTATACAACAAACCGTGCCGTAAAGAATAACACCACCCCATTTCATCCCGTGGGTGTCGTAAAGGGCAACTAAAGGACTTACTAGAGAATGGGCAGAAGCGTTCTCTATGCTTTTTAACACCTACTGCGATCGCCAACCCGCCTGCCAAGCGTGGCGATTATGGCAACCCCCCCCCCCCTTTGGGAGAGGCCTACTTCTAGCAGTGGACGTCTTTCGGCTAAAATGATGATACAACAAACAGACACTAGATGCAACTTTGGAAATTAACTAAAAGAGTACATAAATTAATTAGGTAGTATTAATCATTTCAATTACCTTTGTATCCTAGTAATTTTAATGGGTTTTCATACTACGTCAGTTGTATCTTCTACTGACTGTTTATTCTATAGGCATTATAAGTTAATGGGAAAATCAAGTCATAGTATAGGTACTTATTCGTTTTCTATAATGATGCTTGCACTCACATAAAATCGTGGAAATCGACTTTCCCAAAAACAAAGCTGAAAAGCTCACTATTATTTTAACCCGAGTCAAAGTGTCGGCCATCGAGCGTTCATTGAGAAAGCGGAAACGTCTCACAGCTCGAAGTAGGCGACACCTGCGCACACGCCACTTCCGACGGACGTCAGGTGCCGGTCGATGTAAGAATAGACGACATTGCTGGACGTATGAAGTTCAATCTAGAAGGAGAATTTCTGCTGAGATTGTGTTTGATGAATCATGAAAATTGAATACAATTATGATTTCTTTTATTTTTTGGCGTGAACAATGATTTAAACTAGATAGAGGTAGTGATCCATTATATTTAATTTGTAAATTGGTTTAAAATAACACTTTTATTCGTTTTTTTTTTAACTCTGTGCGGTCGGTATTCATTGTACCTACTAATTACGGCATACATAAGTAGATTGAAAGAAAGAAATATAAATGTATCACGCAGCTAAAGGTCACTTTTTTTGACGACATTGTAAGATTTTCCGAGTTTCGGGGTTTCCCAGGAAAATGGACTATAAATTCAACATTTTCAGATTATGTAGGTAGGTTAGCTAAAAAAATTCAAAAAAAATTGTATCGGACATTATTTCAGGTCGCGTAATAAAACGAAAAGTACCTATTCACCTAAATGACAAGTCGCTTTTCCAGTGGCATCATTGAGTCACTGTTTTGGCTCACAGAGTAGCAATAAAAAGGTGAGGGCTATTTATCTAGACCACACTCTTAAATATAAACCACACCTTTCTTATACATCCTGTAGAACCAAAAACATTAATGATCAGTCCGTTGCAGTGATGCATCAGCTGTATGTTGTATTGGCAATTTGTTTCATTTATAGAACGGTCCTTTGTACATCATTACAGCGACAAATCGCGCTCGCAATATATCGTCTAATGTTCGCCTAGATGTATTAAACATGTAAGCACTCCAAATAAACACCTAAACATACAAGTGATTTCTTTTCATAAAAATGTATTGTTCATTTACTTGACTACATGGTAATTATATTCTGCCAAAATAAAGCGACTCTTGGTTTTGCGGCTTTACGAGTGCACGGAAATCACAACTCGGGTAGAGATCGATACTATTCGAATTAAAACTCCTAGATGATCAGATCGCCTTTGTAACACGGGTACTGGGTAACACGAGACCTCTTAGTAAGACTGGCTATCAGACTTTTGGGCTTCTGACTACCCGTACCGACTGTCAGAGTTACGAATGACAGCCGGGACCAACGGCATAACGTGCTTTTCGATGCATGGCATGGAAGGCTCTTGATATGTAATGGATGGTCACCCATCCACGAACTAACTGCGACAAGCGTAGCTTAAGCTTCGATCGACCCGTGCGGCTGTTATCATTTAGCCACGAACTTCCATCTTATCGGAAAATACTTATCACAAATTGTCTACTCTCAAGTTTAAGCTATAGGTATTACAAAAGATTGCAACAGTCTTTTAATAACGTCTCAATAATATGAGGAAAATCGTTACCGAGAACTGTAGTTTTTCACACCGCAGATTTTCGTCAACAATTACAATTTTTATTACTCACACAATTTTTCCCGTGTAACTATGATGGACGTCGTGTCATTAACCGCTTCCCTGAATCGCTTTACGACTGCCATCTTAACAGCAAAATTACCGTGATTTTGGCACTAAATTACGAGTATAACTGCTGGGTACACGTAGTGATCGAGATAAAAAAACCCCATTTCTCTGATTTGAGCCATTTGTTTACGGAAGACGTAAGGAGGTGATGCTATAAAGTTTGTGACACTTTCTCTTTTTCTTTGATACTTTAATGCCTCCTATTATTATGTTGAATGTAGGTAAGTATCGTAATTTTAATATTTCTGTCATCAAAGGCCCGCTGCGTGACGTGATTGCTTATTTTGTTTATTTGGATGGATCTCACTATTCCCATTACCCATTACAATGGTAATACTGAGACTGCACGATTTTTTCAAATCAGTCTCACTATACCCATTGACTTAAGAATCGGCGAATGGAAATAGTGAGACTCATGTCTTCCTACAAATTGGCTCCGTATTCCCGTTTAAAACGCCTAGAGAAAAATCAAAATCGACGATATCCTACAGAAAATGGCTAACAAGACATAATAAAACTTTATCTGAAAACAAATAACTGTCAAAGCAGGGTGTAACAAATAGTACGTATCAAATTACGCATCGTAGACATTTTTATAGTAAAAATAAATTTATTTAAGTGTACTTTTCAATTTTATTTTTATTAATGGCAAACCAAAATTCTTCAAACTTTTGTGATGGTATTTCCATTAACATTTGACAAAGTTCGGATGGCTGCTGTTTTGAACACGTGCAATCACTACCAACGATTTACAACATTTCATTTTCTGAAAAATTTCATGTTTTGTTTCCAATAAATCAAATACTTAAGCCTAAAGTCGTTATGTGCGAGATAAAGTTCCAATTATCTACCTTGAAGATTTCTTAGTTGGTATCTTTGAAATACCCCAAAGACTTCATCCCAATAATCACCTTTCAAATATTGGATTGTCTCCAACATGATTCTCAAAACTTTTCCCAAAAATTAATTAAGCAGGGGCAAAAATTGGGCACTGAAAGAAATGAATATTTTGGGCGTAAATAAAAAATTTAAAAAAAAATTGTGGTCAGATCGATAAAAAGGTCATAATATCGAGTCGAGAATTATTGAAATATAGTCGCGTATAGTTGCGGTATAAAAACGCAACGGGAATAGTGATACAAGTAGTATCAGTATTACCGTCAATGGAAATAGTGAGACACCCACATAAATCAATATCTGCACAAAAAAATGTGCCACATTTTTTCGTAATTATTAATCATACAGATTGTCGCGTGGATGCGTCCTGGTTTCATGAATTTAAAATGATTATAATCACCATTTATAAAGAAAAAAGGTCTCCCCTTTTCCTTGTCACACAGTCATCGTTTTTTATCCCCAGTCGTGGGCGGGAAAGTGTGACATCTGTCAATTCATTTGCACAGATAAGTGTAAAGACGAGTAATGGAAGTAAATCTCACACCCCAATTACATCGTGATTTAGAACATCGATAAAATTGCGGAGACGTTTTGATCAATGAATTAGATCAGAAGCAAGATGAAAGAACTCATTAAATAAAACTAGACAATGTTTTGAGTTTGCAAAATTCAAGCGACAAGAGCTTTGGGCGGACTATCTATCTTATTGGATGAGATTCAAAGAGACCTAGTTGCGCGAACAAATACAGACAGACAGAAAACTAGTGCGTGTATTTAAAGGATTCTAAGAAAATATCGTTTCTATTTCGTTGTTTCTACTACTTATTTCTAGAACTTATTCGCCTAAGTAAATTATTTTTAAAATTGTATCGGTGCTGTGTGTTAAATATAGCAGTTTCTACCAACGCATTGTGCATTGTAACATTTAATTTTGCTGTTCATGTATTTATTTTGGAAGAGAAACAGTATGGTGATATGTTAGAGTTTCTAATAACATTTGAAAACCGACGAGTTGTTTAGGTTATTGAACACGTTACGAATTGTGATTTAGATCAAAAGCTTATATAACATTTCTAAGATATTACAGGATGCAAAATGATTACCTACCTACATTTGTAACTAACGGCTATAGTGCTGAAAATCATGTTTTATTTCACAACTGTAACAGTATTTAGGTTAATCTGATGTAATAATATATTATTTTGGCAAGATAGATCCGGCCAGTACTCATTAGAAAGTGTCGTAAATAAAAGATATGATAGCAATCTAGAAAAATATTACGAATTACCCCGAGAGTAACACTCGACGTTGATGTATGAAAGGATGGACAAAAAGAAAGAGTAAATAAATTTTAAGACCTAACTGGTATTAGAAGAAGAGGGATTTTGCATTCTAGGACGGTGTTCAGTCATATACGTAGTATCAAATCTCGACTCGACACAAATCTAGTTCTGAAAATTTTAAAATGTTTTTCTCAGTTAATTGCGGGATAGGTACCTAAAGAAAATATGACCATAGAATGCATATTCTGTTGTATGTCACTGCAATTTCGAGAAACATTGGCTTCCAAGCCTCAGGCTTTTTGCCTAGTTTAGAAGCCAAACGTTCGACTTTAAACTGTATCGCTGTTGACACTGTATACATTGTACTATTTGATTTTTGTGTATAAACATTTATTATTTATATTATTTTATTTATTTATTAAAACTTTATGCACAAGTAGAAAAATACTGTACAAAGGCGGACTTAATGGCTGAGGCATTTTCTACCAGTCAACCTTAGGGTGACGCAGAGACAAAACATGTCAGTTGCAACATAAGGAATAGATAAATCGAAAAGAAAAAAAAAATTACGTCGACAAAACCAAGTATTTAGCTTTCTGTGGTAGGTACCTACTGAAAGTAGCCTGTTTTCTGCCATACATGTATCCTACTGTTGATCTTTACAAACACTTCAAAGTCTTGTCAGTGAGGCAACTTTTGCACTGTTCTCAAGAAACACTCCTCCTTAATATTTGATCCCCTCTCTACCTCGGGACAACGCAGAAAATACTCTGTTTGCAATACCTTTTAAGAAAATAACATTCTGTCATGTTATTTATTTTTAAATCATCATAACTACGTAAGTATCGCTGGTATAAAACAAGAAGATCATTGAGTGTACTACCAGTAGAGACCGTATGAGTATAATGAATTTCTTCTAATATACAGGGTGGAAAAAAAAGACCGTGGTTGGAGGAAAAGTACCCTTAATATTGATGATGGCAAATTTTACTGAAAGGAAACATTCCTTTATTTTCAAAAATAATTAAAACTGCATTTAAAGATTTTTGAAAAATCACCTTCTTGAGCCAGGAATAGAACCGGTGGAATGTGAAAAAAAAAAATTTTCTTGGTCTTTCTTTAATTTAAGATACTATGTTGTTTAAAAGGAATTCATCCTTATGAATGACTCTTTCGGTTGGTATCATAAAATACAGGATGTTTTTTTTTCACATTCAACGGTTCCATTCCCGGCTCAAGCAGGTGATTTTTCAAAAATCTTTAAATGCAGTTTTAATTATTTTTGAAAATAAAGGAATGTTTCTTTTCAGTAAAATTTGCCATCATCAATATTAAGGGTACTTTTCCTCCAACCACGGTCTTTTTTTCCACCCTGTAGAACACACACGGTATTTATCTATTTACGGAATCCAGAAGTAGACATCAGCCAGTGAGGCGCCTGATTACATAAGCACATTTGTTACAGACTGCAATAACGTTACAGTGAGTAAACATAGACGGTTGCATCAGTATTAGTGTTGAGTGATGTGACACGAACGTCACTTAGCGCTAAAGTGTACGATCCATTGGCAGACGACGGACTTTGGAGATCCATTTTTCATTTTAGACAAATACCAACTAATTAGGCCGTGAGGATTGCAGCTACTTAGCCATAAAACATATTCTGCGACGGACTTTGAAACAACCCAAACCATCATTATCCTCCTGCACTTATCCCAATTTATTCGGAACCAGCCTGAAGATAAACATGATTAGATGTCTTAATTTCTCTACATCTCCGTCTATAGCCTTATGTGGTTCAAACAGGGCTTTGAAGTTTGAAATCTGAACGATGTCGCGGGTTTCAGTAGATAAATGTGCATATTATTCGCATTGAAATAATAAAACCATAATATTCGTTTTTCTTTTCCACAGCCACAACAGAGTAATTTAGGCAGTAATCCAAAGTCACATACGTAAAACAACAACAGCAGGGCAATCTATGTACATACGTACATGCGTAAGAGCACATCTCTTCTTCGTGTCATGTCTAAATCTTTCACTACGCGACAGTCTCTTTGTTTTCCAAAATTAATACATGCTGAAACGACAACAAACCTCCATTGTGTCAGGTTTCGTTCTGCTGCTATAAACTCACAATAACTAACGGAGTACCTACCTCACCGTACTGACAGATTTAAGTGCGCAATAATATCCTTTGTGAAAGTGCTGCTTGTAATGGCTTCTTGGAAATGAATATGTTCGGTGTAATAATTATTGTTTTGGGCTGTGTAATTCATGGATTATTCCTAGAAGGAGAAAGGTAGCTGAAAACTATAAACAGACACTGAAAAAAATATTTAGCCTAACTACTTCGGCTATTTCAGGAATAATCAAAGTTTGACAAGACTTTATAAAAGTTAACTTGATTTAATAAAAGTAATACACAACAGCCATCACAGGTTTTGGTTACATGTTGCATAAAGTTATGTGGTCACTTTTTTGTGGTTCATGTTGTCGAAGGTTTGGTTATGTATAAGTAAAAATTTTTTTCAGTGTAGTGACATTTGATATATGTAGACTAAAATAACAAAGTCAGAGAGAATTGGGAAACGTTATTTATACCATGGAAGATGTCATTTATTTAGTATAGATCAATCTTCGATCAATAATAGTGCTGTTATTGATCGAAGAGATCAATATTGAACAAGTGTCGATAGTGATCCCATTCAGGATGTGTATTTTTGGATCATTGCGTCCTTTTTAACAGGCGGCGAAAAACATGAAAATAAATATATAACTGAAATTAGTTTTACTGGAGAGACATTTAAAAACGAGAAGTAATGACAGCCTCAATCGACTGTTCTGACTGCTGTGATAAAAGATGGTAGTATTACAGTGTTATTTTCCACCCAACTCCCACGGGACAGAAAGGAGGGTAATGTTTCTCAGGCGACGAACAAACAGATCTGTACAAAAACCTATGCGTAATATTGTGCAATTTAAAACACTTCGGTAACATATTGTGTCATTTCAATTTACTATAGAAGTTGTAAGATTAGTCCCATGAACACTACCCTATAGCGTTCATCGGACTTATATTGTTGCCTATAGTTAAGAGACGTTTTAACGTCAAAAAATGTATGGTTAAGCAAACATTAATCATTACTTGAAGTAACGTTTATAAATGAACCCCTACCTACAAAAGAAAAAGAAAATTCGTCAAAGAAAAAGCCTTTGAAGCAATTCTTGCCTAACCGAGTTGTAACAGCATGGAATAGGTTACCGGAAAATGTTGTGATGGCTTCCACACTAAACTGCTTCAAGAACCGATTGGACAGATTAAATATCTCCATAGCTATTTGAAACACACCCATCAGCTAATTAGCTGCTAGTGTGTATTACCAAATAATAATACATCGCTTAGAACTAGCTTCATATTAAAACTACAAGAACGCATATCATCATTTAAATAAACTTCACTAGTCTTTGAGAAACATCAATACTACTAGGAAAATGACTTTCCTTTGAAACATATTCAAATGAATATGATGACCCGGAAAACTCACATAAATTACCTACGTTAAGAGTCACTGAAAACAATATTTCTACGTCTTATTGTTCAATGGACCTTTCAGAACAAAGCAACACAAGATGATCACGCTGAGAACACTGTCAAGACGTCGATTAGTAAAAAATAAAAAGTATCGACTTAAGCCAAGATTTTTTATATTTATAACTGTCGGAGTTAGCTGTAGTTCAGGTTCAAAAGTAACACAATATGCTTGAGAAGTTGGCCAATCTCCCAGTTCGAGAGTTTGACTAATGTTAGAGATTATTATTGCCTTGGAATCGTGGTTTAAGTGGGTAAAATTTATTTAAGTTATTTTTTTTATTTAATTTATTTAAGTCGTAATAACTAATTTGATGGTACATAAAATAAATGTTTGTTTAATGGCTGTAGGACGTAGGTCTTGATCTTTATATATTGAGACATGACGCTAGATTAAAATGTCGGCTTTCTTTTAGAAAGGCTAGCAGCAGTCTGAGATTATCAAGCAAAGATACACTGCACATGCACACCAAGACAAGTTAAGAATAGACCTGCCTAGTCGTTTGAGCCAATCACTGAGTTCTGACCACCAATGGCCAAGCTACTGAAATCTGTGAAAGAACTTCCGAAAAAATATGTAACCTCCTTTTACTTTTCAAAGTTTTATACTAGGTGCTAGGCAGTCACTAAATCGTCCGCCAACATCCACCACACAAAGCATAATTTATAACAACGAACATGATGCATTTGCAAACACTGCACCGAATTGGGACGCCTCCAAACTAATTATAAGCCCGTAAATTTGTGAATGCCACCATACTTCACACGACCCTTCGAAACACAGCGCATTAATTTAAACTTGGACGTTACAAGGAAGCCCGGTGACAAATATGTGCAAATGTTGTTAATTTGCTGTGCTGTTAGGTAAATTAATTTATGAGGGAGTTACACTGGGACAGGCTGTGGTATTTTCTGATTTAGGATTGAAGAAGAAATGGAGTTGTTTTTGGAGTAATTTGTGTCAATTTTAGCGACTGTGTTTACCACATTATGTATAGACTAAAAACTGCATTTTCTGTGTCCGACAGCAACTCTTTAACGGCTGAACAGCAGTGCAGCTTTTTTATGCAACATGACCATTAAGACATTACATTCAACATTACATTAAATTCATAAACTTTATTTTTGTATAAAGAATCACTTGGTGAAAACGTGGCATCCTGGTTCGGATATCACTCCGCGCACTGCCCCAAACTGTTTACTGCATCATTAAATTATTACGCAAAACATATTCCGAATAAACTTGGGTTCCTTCTGCCTCGCTGAGCGAGTTTTAAGGTCAATATTTTTAATAAAAGACGCAAGATAAAACAAATTGCGTGCATCCCAAAGAACATTGTCCGAATTACCTTTGAATCTGATGGATTTATTACACACCTCAAATTAGCAGACGTTTATTAAAACGACGCTGAAATATGGGTGTGAATTTTTATTTGTTTTGCCTCGTGAGACCTAGTTTGCATCTGGTTATGGAAATGGAAATAAAAACTGCGATTTTGCAAGAGTTCATCTGTTAAACTGACTGTTAACCGTTTAAAACAAAGAGTTTTCCCACCTTATAAGTAACGAAGTCGTTAGTGCCTATTATTTTATTGGACTTTCAATTCAGATTTTAGCAATATTGGTGATAAAAATACACGGGTAAATATTATAGTAATGAGCAAGCCTAACGATATTGTCAAGTGCTACATTGGGGAACTATTGTGAGCACTTAAGAAGAAGAAGATAGAAGTATGACTCAATTAGTCTTATGCAAGCGCATTCAGCCCATCAGACGTTTCTCTTATATTAAATTAGCATGTTTTATGGGAATCACAGCGCAGTTTCTCTCCAATAACAGACCGACAACTATTTAAGTAGTTTTAGAAAGCCACACATAACATAAAATAAGCTTGACTGTACTCTATGAATCTTAACTGTTAACAATCCCATTAGTTCGTCTATTTCGTCGAGACGATTAACTCGTTGATTAATGTGGATCCCTACGGCGGCGGTTGGCAAGCGCAGGCTGTTGCGAAATACGCGTTTACCTAATTATATTGCTGGGTTTATGGTTGTGTTTAAACTTTATAAAAAACTGTATGAAGTGCATCGGAATCCTCTCTTTAAAACTTTTATTTCTTTGCAATGAAATAGGCAATGACAACGCTGAAGCCGGCAAGACGATACCAAAAATGTTTTGCCCTTCGTCGTAATCTAACTTTATTGAACAACAGCCTACCAAAGCATGAAATTCTACAAAATGGTGGTGGCAAGTGGTTGTTGGATTACCGGAGTTTATGTTGAGTCGCTATTGAAAAACACATGTTTACTCCATAATTTTAAACAATATTTCTAAGTCAACCGTATCTACCAAACAATAACACCTATTTTTACCAACTGCACAGGTTTTTCTAGCTCACTCATAACAAAACACAAACAGTCCGACTTTCCTTATGTGCGTTAGTTTTCCGTGACGTAACATGTCCAGTCTCGTTCTGTAACTGGTTCAGGGCCGTCAGCCGTGGTTTGTAGCTGTTCAGACAAGCTGGAGTTCTGGGAACCCCTGGCAGGCACTGCCAAATGTTGTTGACATTGAGGCAATGAGACGCCGTCATTTGGTTAGTCTGTATTAATTATTATCGATGTAGAGCTTTCAGAAAAATATTAGAAATGCATTGGTTAACCATTGGTACCTTGGATATTTGAAGCTGTGAAAAAAAAAAAAAAAAAAAATGTTTTACTACGTTGGTCTGTTGAAGTTTGGACAATAAATGTTATTTTGTAAAAGATTATTATTATGCCTCGTGGTATTAACCAAAAAACAAAAACAAAACCTTTCCAAACGCATAATCGCTTTAGTTGGTAAGGAACCACAAAAATATCCGCCTATTGGTCCCGGTAAAGTAATTATAATGTAGGTATGTTTATTACTATATCTGGAAGAATAATATAACCATCTATCCTTAGATATAAAAATAAATTGCCGTGCGTTAGTCTCGCAAAAACTCAATAATGGCTCGACCGATTTGAATAATATTTTTTTTTTGTTTTGTTCGTCTCAATACTAGGGTGGTGGAAAAAACAAAATTGGAAAAACCCTAAAGGAAAAGCGGATTTTTTAAATTTTGTATTGGAGTTGCTCAAGTGGGACGAAGTCACCGGGTCGTCAAGTTTGTAATAGAATAGGTATAGGTACACTTGACGATTATGATTATGAACTGAAAGTGGAAGAAAACAATCAAAAACTAAAAACGTTTGTAAGACTGTCTTGCACAGAAAAACTAGTCTGGAGTGTGTGATAAAGACAAAAAAATATATTTGGCCTTAGTTCATTCAGTAAAAATAAAATTACCGCTATTACGCAGAATTATGCGAATAAATTTGCGGTCACGGCCTAACGTTTAATATAAAACGAATTATTACATAACGCAGCGCCATTGGAATGTGGAATTTTACTAAAATAAAATGGCCGATCTTTTAAATAGTCTGCTAGTTCTGATCCCAACACCGGCGACGTCCGCGTGTGTGCATTGATTTGAGCTAGAATACTTTCGTAGGTACTTTTTTGATTGACTACATAAGCACCTGCCTCCATTTACGTGAAAGATGTACCTACTAGAACATCATCAACCTCCTGCCCATAATCCAATTTATTAGGAACTAGCTGCTGCTGGCTTTTCCTAAAATAAAAGTAGCCTACTCCTTATAATATCAGCTGTCTGCCAGTGAAAGTCCCGTTAAAATCGTCCAGATTAGCCGAAAAAAACAGATAGACAAAAAAAAAATGTTTTTGTTATAAGTAAGTACCTTATATATGTATATTTCATATACATTATGTAAAAATCTGTTTTAACATTACAAACAGATACTTCTTATACAGGAAAAGTTTTTAATCAGTGCGCAAATTTTGACAATTTAAACTTAAACGTGTTTTATTATACACCTATTTCTTATTTTGATATGTCTTAGTACAAAAAAAATGAAGTTATCGTTAACGAAAGATGTTTATTTTGAAACTGGTATAATAATAATAATATAATAATAATAATAATCGTTTATTTATAAAAAGGGCACATTTACAGTAAGTTTCTTAACAATTAAAATAGAACACAGTTGCTTATTTGCCTGAACTAGGTTGAACCTGTGCTTCAGGCTAGGAAGTGCATAAATACTTAATGTAACAAATTAACAATGAGTATAAAGTGAAAACTAAATCTTATTTAGGTTAGTACGAGTAACAGTAAAATTGCATGTTAGCGTTTCTATTTGCAGACAACAAGCTCTTATTTACTAACCATAGGCGATGGTTAGTAAATATTTAAGTATAATTTTTTTACAGCTAAAATAATTTAATTTATAGATACTTAGTTTTCTATATAATCTACTAGCTTTTGCCCGCGGCTTCGCCCGCGTGGATGTCGGTTATCGCATAAAAAAGTACCCTATGTACTACCCTCTCCATATCCCAGGCTATATCTCAAAATTCTAACTTAATATTAATTTTAATGTGACTCACTATGTGTTTATTACCGAGCTGGTAATGAGTTGAACTATCGAACTAATGTGCACACTAATAGGGTTGAAAATAAAACCACAATTGTGTACTGATCTAAGCTGGTATATTTAATTAAAATTGCGAGACCCCAACCAAATCGCGGTAACGAAACCATAGCGAGATCTATTTCGACGTCAACGCCATCTATCGAGCTTGACATCAAACTTTTAACATTTCACAATAATAACTATGGTTTTATGGTTTCTTCATGAACACTATGTGAATAGAAACCGAAACAAATGATTTAATATAGTAAAAGTACTTATGTTCTGAACGTGAATGAGTCTTTACCTAAAGATAACAAACACAAAATCAAAATACGAAATTTCACTCAAATTCTTAAAGCAATCAATTGTACCAAATACAACACGAAATAAAATTGCGACACAAATAATAATTTTAGAATAATTCACGTAAGTACTAACTTTTCTCAGGGTCACGTTCGCAATTGGACGAAATATTAGACATTTATTTTGTACTTGCAACACGATCTGGATGTAGAATTCGATTAATCGACTAATAATTGACCGGTTGACATTTTAGCGGGAACACCACTAAACGAACGAAAAAAGAAAACAAAATACGTCTATACTCTGTGGTCGTGTGGCGGTGTGACGCGATGCTTAATGTAAACATTCATCAAGGTTATACGTGCGTAAAGTAATGGATTCAATGAGAAAACGGTTTAATCTTAGAAGAATCTTATACAGAATTACTGAGAAATAAGTGTAGATTTCGTATTGAGTGTTAGTTTATCGAAAAGTGATAAATATGTCAGTGAAAAAGTAACGAAAGTTTTGGAATGCACAAATTTTGATCATAAGGCCGCCGTGTTTAGTAATGTTTTTATGATAAATATTCTTGTATACTGTTTGAAATACACGTAAGTAGCTAGCTTATTTATCTACGAACATAATTTGGCTAATAGCTACTGATATTATAGCGTATTGTTATCGTAATCGTATTTCCAAGAGTAAAATTCGGCAAACAAATACCTACAAAAAGTCAATAAAATGGATATAGTATGTTATCCTTAAGAGATAGACATATGCCATCGCGGACTTTTTTGAAGACCTTTTTATGATACACAATTCCACCATACATTATTTTGTTATATCTCAAAGGGTTTAGACAGCGTTTTCGTTGAAAGCTCCCAGACGGCTTATTTTTTTCCGACACCTCCAACAAATATCGTTTATTCATACAGAAATGCATACAAAAAGTTATCAAATTATATACTAAAACCTTCCTAGAGAACCAAGCTATCCATTGGTGAAAACAGCATGAGAATCGGTGCAGTAGTATTTGAGTTTATCGCGAACAGACAGACAGACAGACGCGGCGGAGGACTTTGTTTTATAATATGTAGTGATGATAGTGATAGTGATAGTGATAGTGATTGTACAGAAATGGGCCTAAGAATGTAAAAAATCTTTCCACAAAGACATGTTTTGAGGTAACATTAGATGTGCATACTATATCATTCCGTCTCTTGTTAGTATTGTCAGAAGTGTAGGTAAGCATGGTGTGCTGTTTTAATACTAAGTGCATAATGAAAAGTTGGCGAACAGTCAGCACGTTGCAGGATTTATATAGCAGATCTGTGGGAAAGAAAAATGGATGGAAGTTTGCTACCTTTAAAATTGCTCTCTGAGCTCTTTCAAGAGGAAGTAAATTAGTTTTTAATTTGCGTACTCTTTTAACTAAACTATCAATATGTTTTCTGAAAGACAGTGTGTCGTCCATTATTACTCCGAGGTATTTTATGTTGCTCGTTTCGAGGATAATAGGGCAATTACACATGTTGACTGAACGGATACCACATTGATGGGCATATACATAACTGAGGGTTAGCAATGTTAAGTTGAGGCTTGCGCATGGAGAAGTGAATATATTTTGTCTTGTCAGCATTTAGTGTTAGTAAATTGCTTTGAAGCCAGTTAGTCACATTATTAAAACCTAATTGAGCGACTTCGAACAGTTTGCTACTGGTTTTAGCGATAAATATTAATGCCGTATCGTCGGCATATGATATAATTTTGCCGTCTTTAATACTAAGATTGCACAAGTCGTTAATATATAATAAATCAGGAATAGCGTGGGGCCCAGAATACTTCCCTGAGGAACACCAAAACCAGTACTTTTCTGCTCAGCGCTCGTGATATTATCTATTCTAACACATTGGTATCGGTCATTTAAGTAGTCAGCGAATAGTTTCAGCGGCGTTCCCCTTATTCCAATAGCCTGTAATTTGATTAGAAGAACAGAAACAGATACCGTGTCGAAGGCCTTGGCTAAATCAAGGAAGACTCCTCCTTTGCCGAGTTCTTCTGAAATGTAATCGGTCAGACTATGCACCGCATCGGCTGTGGATAGTTTGTCTCTAAAACCAAATTGCGCAGAGGACAAAAAGTTATTTCTTTCTAAATAGTTAACTAGTCTACTGTTTATAATTTTCCCTAATATTTTTCATATTGAGGGGAGTAACGATATTGGCCTATAATTATTAACTAAGTCTTTAGTTCCCGATTTAAAGACAGGGATTACAACTGCCTTTTTTAGACAACTAGGGAAAACTCCTTTGGAAAGACAGATTCGAAAAATATGCGTTAAAGGAGGATATAATAGGATAGGATATAATGGATACTCGTCGCGCAACGCGCCGGAGGCGGCGGCGGCGCGGTCTGTGAAGCGAAACACAGTAATAGGTACCTATCAGCTGTGCGCTCGCCCATTGATATTATTACGAATAGATTGTATCCATATTTTGCTGTTTCAAGTAGACCAAAAAAATATTTTTGAACAAATAATGGAAATGTGTTCTATTACTGATACAGGTCCACCAAAAAAAAAATATTGCGTACTGGTGAAAAATTCCTGTATAGTTCTATGGCATAATAGCCGAGTTAACGTATATCGTCTTCCACACAATCCATCCAACTTTTCATTGGTTTTCCCTACCACTTTTCAACAAGAACATCCCGGATTTCCAGAATTATATTTCAATTATATATTATATAATTTCCAGAATGTATCATTGTTGTTTTTTGCACTCATATAAAAGTATGACCCATGATTCAATTCTTACGAAAAACATACAAAGAGCACAAAACACATATTCAGATGAACTTATTCTTAGCCATTACAACTAAAGTAGGTTTATATCTTTGGCGACGATCGTGTTTTCAAAACTGTTGCGCTGCGCATGATTTCGGGTCGCATATCATATGAATTAGTGCTTTAAAGTGCGATCAGTTTGTCTTAATGTGGCCTAACTGGTCGCTTATGATGCTGGATCAATATGGCGCACTTGTGTCTGGCCATGAATGGACAGGCAGACGCTTAGTCATATGTTGGTGTACGCATGAGCTCTGTTTGTGGTTGCTTTATGACGATAAACTTCCATGCCCTATACATAGGAACAGATCTGCCAGGAAAAGTATGCGCTTCGGCAATTATCGTCTATCTTCGGATATACGTACACGCAATGTTGAGACCTAATAAAGAGCTGTTGCAACCATGGAAGTACTTGCCCATTTTGTATTACCATGGTTAGCAAAATATAGATTAACAACCCTAAAATCTCTATAATCTATAAAAAAACTTTTTTAAACTTTTGAGTGACAGATAACGAGGTGCGACGAATCCGCTGTTTTACATAACAGCTCCGTTATGTAAAACAGCTGGACCAATCAATCGTAATTTTCTACAGTTAACAATTAATTAATCTTCAATTGTTTTTGAATTTATTTAAAAATTAACAATTAAAAAGGACTACTGTACGGGCCTGGTGCGTGGACTGGTAACAAAATGTGTAAGTAAGATACTGATTTATCCATGTTAGTAACAAATAAAAAACACTGATATTAATAATCATCAATGATTTTAATTAAACGTGATTAGACAGATAAAGACATTATAATTGCTGATAATGTTTAGATTGCATTTTAACACAACTCTCTTTTCGAACATGTGCCGATTCTCTTGTACTCCGAACTAAACTAACTATCACTAAAATTCCTTACTTTTGGCTATAATAATCTAAAAGACATTCTAGAAAAAAAAATAAAAAATAATATATATATATATATTATATTACCGAAAATTACCCTAACTCAAGTGAAAACAGTGATTTTAAGGACAATTTAATAAAGTTATCAGAGTTTTAAGAAATTCAGTCCAAAAATACTAAATAGCCAAGTAACTGCGACCAACTTGGAAGTAGCGCTCGCCGTCCGCTACCGCGGCACCGGTCGCTTCGCTCATAGATTTAACCTAACCCTATTGGTCAGGGTACCCTAGCTTAGTTACTGCAACCGATTCGGTAATAGAAGCCACACCAAACGCTTATTGTGACTGCAGATGAGCCATTTTGCATTAAATCTAAATGTGAGTAGCAGTTTTATTAAACATAACGCAATGGCAATCTAGCTGAATGTTTAGCTGTTTTATAAAACGGAGCTGTTTTGTAAAACAGCTAGCGGTGGCACTACGTTCTTGCTTATTCGGTAACACGAAGATTGTCGAAGCGCATACCTTTTCCGGTTTACCTGTATGTACGATTAATTTCAAGTTTAAATATTTTACGAAGCGCTTTGCACGGTTACGGGAAACGTATCACATTTAACAAGATTTTAAATTGTAATCACTTAGTTTACTAAGAGAAATGGGTTATTGAAATGTGCCGTGACTGTTCAGTTTATGGTATTTGTTCAATATGGCGCACTTATGTCTGGTCGTGCCTGGACTGGCAAACGCTTACTCATTTGCTAGTGTTTGCAGATGGATTTCCTTTCGCGGTAAACTTCCATGCCATATACTTGTAATGTCAAGTTTAATTTATTAGACGCGACGACAATTATGTTTACAAAATTATGCTACGAATCATGTAAAATAAGGCTTCATAAGTATGATCACTTTTTTACAAGAAGAGTAAGAGTGTAATGTGCCGTGACGGTCGTTATATGATATAAGTTCAATATGTCTGGTCATGACTGGACGGGCAGACGCTAAGTCACATATTGCAGTTTGTGGTTCTTTTATGATGGTTAACATCCATACCGTACGCATCGGACGTTTTAGTGAGTAATTCGGGTAACCCCTTAAACGTAAAAGTGAATTTTCTGAAGTACCTACCCACTGGATATCAAGCTTTTGCGTGAGAATCGATGTTTACTGTTGTTTTCCTGTCACATGCAGTTGTTGATAAACTGCTTAATGCTTTCCTTTCAAGTGCGTTTGGAAGATCAGGTTTGGGAAGTTACGAGTATAGCAATAGATTTCAGCAGGCAAAGTTTGTGAATGTTTAATTTCATCTTGGAATGTTCTGTTTCATGATGCTATCTTTTCTTAAGCATAGCTTAACGTACGTTTATAGGTAATGTCGTGAAGACTGTAATTAATAGGTAGGTACTTATCTAGAAATCAACTATTTTAGAATGCTTTCGTCTTATAAAACGAACAACCACATAAAATATAATCGCACGAGCAAATTACGTGGACATCTGTCAACTGTCCAACCAGCCACAACCACAACAATGTACGTACAGAAATAGACTGCACTTCAAAATAGAACCCTTGGGAGTGGCAGGAAATATCTTTACTTCAGTAAAATATATGAAAATATTACAAGTACATAGGCAGGTACCGTAATACATCAATCAATGTGTCTTCTTACTCGTAAATGTCTAGAGTTGGACGTTTAACATCGTTTTACAACTGTAGGCATGTAGGTAAAAACATGTGCTGCGTAGGTACAGGGGTTAGGTACTTTTGTTTTTATTTTGTGCCATAAAATGTTGAAATTTGGTACACATATGAATTTCTGTGACACAAACACGGACGTGTAAAGTAAATAAATTAATTTTGAATATGACGGTCACATACGCATATTAGAAAATTTTAAGAAAACGTTTTGCAAACTGCGTGTGACATAACAAATGAAAGGGCTCATTGTAATGTTTTTAGTTTCTTTTTTTAATATAATTTTATAATAAATACTTTAAAAGCTATTTAAGAAAATAGATGAAAATTTACACACATAATATATCGATATAACTATTGATCCTAAAAATTAAAAAAAAAAAATACAAAAAATTGTTCTTTACGTATAGATTAGGTACAGGAAGTTCCTATAAGAAGTCTATAGTTTTGAAATAGTATAGTAAGTCTCTCAATATTGTGCGTACATAGTAACATTTGCAGTTGGAATGTATGGGAGAACTTGTTTTTCAACTAGAATGTTTGTTCTTGGGATAAATTATTCCCAACTACCGAACCCTTTATGCGTGGTCCAACACGCACTTGGTTGACAGCGTCAAATGATTCAATATATTCTATGCGCGGAAATTATTTGTAACATCAATAGCACCAGAAATTGAAATTCATCATTACCGCATCACTAAACCGAAGACAATTTCGAGCGGCCCATGTAGTTTACGTATTTGGCAAATTTGAAAACCTACATCATGTATCTATAGATCGTGTAAGCAAATTTTTAAGAACAAAGCTTTGCTATGTATGTAAGTGCTGTGCATACTCGTAAGTGACAAATTCACTATAATCGTAAACGAATGTCCTTTTTATTAGGCTGTATAATATTACTAGTGAAAAAGTTGTTGGTGTACCTTTCAAATAAACAAAAAAGTGCATTTTTGGATCTGGACAAACGTTTATCCTATAGGGCGGTATTTTCCGAAGATAGCTCGCTAGGCAACCGGGTTGCTGACCGCAGACCGATGACGCAGCTGCCCGTCATTGGCCTGGGGTGGTAAATATTTAGGTTAGCAGACACGATAGTACTGCCATCTGTCTGTTGGTGTGTGCCAAACCTACTTATCAATTTGAGCTGCGTAAAGATGATGACGAATCTCACCAGTCCCGTTTGTTTTATGCGACGTAATCACAGGCCAAGATTAGGGAGGGCTTTTATTTTCTGGAATTATAGTGAAGGACAATTAAACATCGTCAGACCCGCTGAAAGTTGATACGTAAACGCTCATTATATGCGACTTGAAAACATAACTGCCAAAATAATGTGAGTGTACTATGGGAACATCTCTGCCTACCCCTCGGGGATTACAGTCGTTATATTGTGTAATTATATGTCATTCAGTTTGTTGTTTCTTAATTTTTTTTCAGGTAACAAGGAGTGATGGTTTATCATAGATTTATAGTTTATCCAAACCCGAATCGGATTTTTAGTGGCCAAATCCTGTAATTCACTGAAACAGTGTAGTAGCGCCCTCTTCTAAAAACACATTGGACTGCTGCCAGTTTCATAAACTGTTTTACGACTGAAATGTGTGATTCAAACTACACATCGATACTTCGTACAATTTTCGCTAGATGCCGCTGTTCGAGATCAACTCATGCGCAGTGTTTTCGTCACATCGTCTCTTACACCATCTAGTTTAGACTGAGGGAACTAAAGGATATTTTTTGTAACTGAGTCACATACATTCCTTTATAAAGGTCATACATAGGAACTACAATGTTCCATAGTATTGATAACCATATTCGTTAGACCTAAGAGCTGTCCCTACTTTGGCCCCTACAAGAATTTGTAAAACAACTTTATCAGCGTAAAAGCATTGTTGGATACAACTTTCGATAACGTAATTTCAGATGACCTTTGATCTTTTCATGGGTATTTTTACGATACCCATGAAAAGAATGTTGTAGTCCTATTTCGAAAACCAACGCTGGCGCTCTGTCTCGCATAGGGTCGCAGCATTATGCTGAGCGATGGCCGTTTTGCGTGGATGTGACGCATATCATACTTTTCATGTTTGTGTTCTTTCTTTGCGTCATGTTTACCGTAAATAAACGTATTTTCTTTCTTTCTTTTTATATTTTTACCAGCGGCTCATACGCAACTAATTCTCCCGCAGCGTCATCTATATTTATTGATTCGTCATCCTCCCTATAGTGAAAGCTTTCTTACCATAATTGACGCGATCTTATTTCGGAAGTTTATAAATAGAAATATAGTCTAAAAATACTCGAGCTGCATTGTAAAGATCGTTTTGGCAGTCGCCAGCTGATTCGTCGACATACACCTTCTACATGTGATAAAGAGTTATTTATCGTCAACGATAGATGATTTTATAAAATTAATAGATTCGACGACACTGAGATGAACGACTTCATAATATCTAAAGTTGCCAAATTAAATAACTGCTATTTGTTATGTTCAACGGTTTTTATGAGCTTTGCTACAGCTATTGGTATAATGATCACGTTTATTGAGAATATATCTTTGTCTTATTTAATTGAAGTTCTTGGCATTCGGTTTCTTCTACGAACTACAAGTTTTAAGCAGCCCTGACCAAGGTAAAACTAAAATTATGAATACCGCGACTATAGTTTTAAATTAGTCTTCGCCTACATTAACTTGTCATGGATGTCAGTCGAGGTTTAAGCTTTCGGATATACAAGCGCAATAGTAAACAAAACAACAGAAGCCCAGAATAAACCTAGGTATGATTAAAATGCGTTGAGATTGTTAAATATTATTATTTCTTTAGATTTTAAACAACCTTCGATCAATAAACAATTACACTTAAAATTCAATTTGAACCAAAAGATTGCGAACGACTTGGCCACGTGTGGGTATGTGAAACAATATTGACTATCAAATACACCATAAACAATTTTACGAGGAAGTAAAAAAGTGTAGATGTTAAACAGTAGGTAGGTACTCAGTTTACAACTACAGGTAGGCCGTAAAACAAGAGAATAGCGTATAAAAATTCATATACTACTCTAAAACTACACCACATTAAAGAAAATGAACACAAATAATGTCGATTTTACCTCATAAACTTTTAAACAATGTAAGAGAATGTGGAATCGTAACATTGTTTCGCGAAGTTTTTGATATTATCTGATTTTGAAAACCTTATCCTCTCTAGTTTAAGGAGTTATAAAAAGCTATTTCTGTATTTCTAGGAATTACTTTAGATTCGAAATTGCAATTGGGCATTAGATCTCTTTCAAATACACACACATCAAAAAGTCTAAGCAACACGCATCATTTACAGAAATTGCGTGTTTTATTAATTGACACTTTATTTTGATCTTAACAAAGTAGACTGGTATACAATCTTTTTGTTCTCGGAAACATATACTGCGAATATAAAGCGAATAATTTTTTCCCGGTTTCATGTGTTTTTGTTGCTTGATAAATTTGGTATTTATCTCACTTTTATCATTTTGAGATATACCGTTTTTGAAAAAAAAAATGAGGTGAGTAATTTTTTACGTCATAGAGCGACGCCATTTGACTGCTGATGAAATGCAGAGAGCTGTAGGAATGCTACAAGCGGGAAGAAATCAGTCCCAGGTACCTCGGCATTTTGGTGTCAATAGGAGCGTGATTTGTCGTCTTTAGCTGCATTACATTAATACAGGGGATCCTGCTGAGCAGCACCCAGGACGTGGTAGGAGTATAACTGCTCGGCAGGAACGATACATACAACTGACTGCACGACGTCAGCCGATGCTAACCGCCCGAGAGATATGTAGGTTTAAAGCTACAATTCTCAAGCGGTGTTGTTGTTGTGTTAACCAAACCGTGAGAAATAGGCTGCATGAATACGGCCTACGAGCACGACGCCCAATTAGGTGTCCATCTATACGCCATGGGAATCGCGCCCGTCAAAGCAAATGGTGTAGGGAACACTTGACATGGACCCAGGAACAATGGGATAAAATTTTATTTTGCGATGAGTCCCGGTTTGGATTTAGGCTTGATACGAGAAGGGTAAGAGTGTATCGTCGTCCCGGAAATTCTGAACGGCTGAGATGCGTCCAGGGGGCCGATTCTATTAACAAAATTGTTCAAAAATCGCAATCGAACCGCAGCTGAATCACGGCTTTTAAGCGTTTTCTTATTTTACTAATGAACAACGATCCAACTGCGGTTAAGTTTCAGTTGACACCAATGACCGATCGAAACAATCTTAACACTTTCTCTGTCCCATTTATCACATATGATTCACGTTAATTGTTTAATTATTGTGTCTACTTTGTGGACAGTGCATCGGTTAAAGTCTATTCTGCTAACATAATCGAACATGAGCGTGACTTTCTCATTGTACTAATGAACAACGATCGAACTGCGGTTAAGTTTCAGTTGACGCCAACGATCGATCGAAACAATCCTAAAATTCCAAATCTAAATTCTAAATTCTGCTTACATAATCGAACATGAGCGTGACGTTTAGTCCTATTCTACTATTAATTAACACTTGTTAGAGTCGAATCAAAGATGAACTTCGGCGATTCATCTATTAAAATTAGCGGTTGAACATAAATTGGTAAAGTGTAACTTTTGCCGCATCTATCTAGGATTGCTTTAGTTTTCTTCCCTAAAAATAATGATGTTTTATATGGATTTTGTTAAACTTGCGCATGAGATTGACGTTGGAAGGGTAAGAGGAAAAAAGATGTTCCAGAAATGTATGGAGCCTGGGTTCATGTACACTATTTATGTAAATATCACTAAACAATATTGTAGGTAACCGTTTTTTAATTTAAATTTTCTATAATTTTACTTCGTTTAAATGTAAATTAAAATTAACTCAGTCAAGGAGAGCATCATACTTATGGTGGATCAGCAATAAGCGAATGTCATTTGATTGATGTGTCTAAGTAATAACTGCAATGAAAAATCAACACACGAATTAAAAAATACTTGTGTTTCGTTATAATAATAAAATACTACAGGAGACTACAGGATATCCATCTCGATTGCGGCAGCACATCTTATATTACCTATTCGAGCAGCTAGATATTGGATAAATCGGTGTCAAGAGGAAACAAGGAAAGGAAGGCTTAACGTTATTTTGTTTTTCAAACTGTCCTGCTGCTTCATTACTTAGTGCATATCAATGTACTCTGGACTTCGACAATTCATAGGAGAGCAGTGAGCTGTGCAGTAAAGTAGATAACTATTCCTATTACAACGTAACAGCTGGGAAGAAACCGACTACTTTAGTCCAACTAGGCAGTAAAAATTATTCATGACTTGGATATAGTGAATATTACCACTTTTTAGAGGTTTACAAAGACAATGTGGGAATGACGGAGTATGCTGCAGTTCATAGAAAGGGCTATAATATGATGATGAATTAATATTTAGTGGCTCTAGTGACATGTACACAAAATAATTCGCTTTTTATAGAGTAAAGTCATTCTACAAAACTTTTTAACAAAAAACCAACCGACTTCCAAAAAAAAACACTAAAAAGTGAAAAATTACTTTAATTTCGAAAGTCGGTGTCCTTGGTTCTGTATTTTCGTTTTTGCCACCAACTTTCGAAATTAAAGTTATTTTTCACTTTTTAGTGTTTTTTTTTGGAAGTCGGTTGGTTTTTTGTTAAAAAGTTTTGTAGAATGACTTTACTCTATAAAAAGCGAATTAGTTTGTGTACATGTCACTAGAGCCACTAAATATTCATTCATCATCATATTATAGCCCTTTCTATGAACTGCGGCATATTTTTTTTTGGAAGTCGGTTGTTTTTTTTGTTAAAAAGTTTTTTATTTTTCACTTTTTAGTTATGGTACCTACCCCACAATAATTCGATTACCACTACTTGCTACACCGCACAAACAACAGTGACACAAGATATACGAAGTGGATTAAATACGTATTATCGAACCTAACTCAAAAACTACCTAAGCAAAGTTAATAAAAATCGGTTTATAATCATTTATAGCCCGAGTGCATCTCATGACAATTCCAATAAGCCCAAACACGGTTAGGATACATTGTTTTATTACGGAGTTCCGGTGCATACCTTCATCTTCAGATCAGTTCGATGGTACCATTTTCATCAGAATTATTTATTTAAATTTGCTTCATAGTCGCTTAACTATATTAATCGAAATATCTTATTGCCACCCGTGAAATACTTATCATTGAGGAGTTCGGTTGGCCATTTGTGGTCTTCTTCATCAGTTCCACTTCATCAAATGATACTTACTGAATGCAAATGCTTGAGTAGTTGATGAAAATATAAAAATTGCTATATGTTTGCCTATTTGAGGAGTTCTTTCAATTCCTCATGGATCCCATCATCAGAACTAGATTTTGAAATATAAATATAAATTTAAATATAGATTTTGATTTTTAATAAAAATTTTTTCAAAATCTTTTTTTTTTATTTGATAGGATATACGATAAAAAAAGAATTTTCCTAATGGGTTCATAAACGACAGAGTTCTGAGGTAACATTAAAAAAAAAAAAAAAAAACCATTGAGAACCTCCTCCTTTTTGGAAAGTTGGTTAAGAAGAGGGCAATCCGCGTGATCTATAAAATAGGTTCTCGTGAGTCCCTTAGAAACAAATTCAAATAAATTGATATACTAACTCTCCATCGTAAAGAGATGGAGAGTTAGTATATCAATTTCTTAGAAAGTACTTTGTATGTTCCAAAAAACTTAGGACTTTTCAATACACGTAGTAAGTAGGTAAATGAAATTGTGATACCCAAATTTGGATTAACTAAAACTAGCCTTTACTGTAGTTATAGGTTTACATAGGTTTTAATTTTTATATAATTTTAAAATCTTTTATATAGATTATTTTCTACATATTTTGTGAATGTGAGAACATTTTAGGCCTAGTGGACTGTAGATTTGTTGACAATTTTTTATTTTGTTAAGTACCTGGTACTTGTTGAAAGGCCTACACTGTCCTCCCTTAGCTATTAACACTGTTATTTCAAAATATTGTAAAAGCCAATTATTTTTAAAAGAGTAACCGTGGAGTTTCTTGCCGGCTCTTCTCCATAGGAAATGACTAATTGGAACCGTGCACCTAGCTTCTGACGTTTCATAAGTGCCCATGTAGGTTTATGTGAAATGAAATATTTCGATTGATTGATATTTGGACGTAGATAAGCAGAAAGGACTCAACCTACATTGTGGTCAGGGATGAGTTGTATATACCAACGAGGTCCTAACGGTTAATGGAAGGTACCCAGCTGCATGTGGGTTGGTTCCCAACATAAAAAAATCAACCTTCTCTTTGTAGAGTCACGGATATTTTTTGCTGAGTGAAAGAACCAACCGTTAGGACCTCTTTGGTATATACAACTCATCCCTGACCACAATGTGGGTTGAGTGGTTTCTGCTTAACTACGTCCATTTTAGTAACTGTATCAAGTAGGAGAGAAAAATAAAAAAATATGCGCACTCCATTACGAAAATAATTATTCAAGGATGCAATGATCAAGAGGAGGCCGTTGCTCTCCATAAGATCAAAAAACTTGCTACAGTAAATTTTAAACCGAACTATCCTCTGTATTCGTTTAGGAGCAAAGTACAAATCAGAAAAGCTAAATGCTGGCAAATAAAAACACTTTTTAAATAAATGACTTAATTAAGTCAACTATTTTATTTAAAACTGATTTCACCTTTAGATACCTTTACCAATTAATTCATCAATGACTAATTAGCGTCTAAAATGATATGCTAATTAAAAATACTTAAAGCCAATGCCTTTGGCATTCTTTCACAAAAAGTATTCGCAAAGTCTGGGTTCACTAAAAATATTGCGACATTGACTAAGGTTGACCCGGCTATTTTGGATACCATCACGGTAACCTAGAGAAATGTGACTTTTAGTTACGAGCTAATTTATTGAGACTTCTTTTCACCGTTATTTCAATACCTAATCGTTGTGTCATACTCTGCCGCAGAGCCACCATTTTAGAAAACGATCAATTATATCTTAAAATAATGTACGTCAAACGAACATAATGTACGTATACTGTTATTGCTGTACGTGCATTAGGTAATGATAAAACAGACATTGTACCTTTTTGACTATAGAATCGAATGCTACCATATAGTGTAAAGTGAAATAATCCATACTAATATTATAAATGTGAAAGTAACTCTGTCTGTCTGTCTGTCTGTCTGTCTGTCTGTCTGTCTGTCTGTCTGTCTGTATGTTACGTTTTCACGCCTAAACCGCTGAACCGATCGTCATGAAATTTGGCAGAAATATAGCCTGGGATATGGAGAAGGACATAGGCTACTTTTTTACGCGATAACCGACATCCACGCGGTCGGAGCCGCGGGCATAAGCTAGTACCACATATTTAAGAAGTTGTTCCCATACCACGTATACCTATCCGATTCGTTGTGCATTCCCACAATTTATATTAAACAAAAAAAATATTTAAAAAATTACTTTAGGTAAATATGCATCCGAATATCCGATCTCTACTCATAATATTTATAGTTGTGCGCCTAATCACAAATATAGCAATGGCTACATTTTGCTGACACAAAATAACCAGGCGCTTTTTATGAAAATTTTGGTAGGTTAAAATAAATAAAACCACTGTCTAATAATGATATTTTTCAATACGTACGCAATAAACACTATTCGTACAACATTTTTCATAAAAAAATAGTAGCGTTTATCTTTCCTGAGGACATGTTCTGTGTGGCTCTGCTAGAGAGTATGCTCTGTAGCAGAGCCACAATAAATGTCTGTTTTATCATTACCTAATGCACGTACAGCAATAACAGTATACGTACATTATGTTCGTTTGACGTACATTATTTTAAGATATAATTGATCGCTTTCTAAAATGGTGGCTCTGCGGCAGATCATGACACTAATCGTTTGACTTTTATTTTATCTGGGGGCATAGCAGTGCCCGGAATACTCCCACTAAAGTCAAGCTCTATTTTACCTTAAACATGAAGCTATCTCTTGACTCCATCTTTTTCTCTCGGATCTCTTTTAACAAAAAACACAGAATTTTTCAAACGAAGGCGTAAAAGTTATAAATTAATGTACCTTTTCAAGACACTTCCGGCGTCATAACTATTTTATTCTACAGTGCCTACGTTGAGTGATTTTAAATCAGATTCTGTAATAAAAGTACACTTGGTTTACAAAAACATGAAATGATTTTTGGTGGCAATTTCAAAACTAAAAAGAAAACTTTATTTTAAACGGAAGTGTTTTTTTTAACTAGTAAATCTTCATTTTCGCCATTGTCGCGCCACATTTGCTTGTATTATGCACGTTTAAGACCAGTTAGTAGAATTTACGACGGAACACACGAGCTCATCCGGCAGTGTTTCATTATGCATATCGCTTTTAACTGTTATGCTGACAGAATTACGGCTTGGACGACAAATCCTAGTTCTTGGCAACAATATTACTGCATCAGTTGTTTATTTGCTAAGAGCAATGTGCATTATCGCATTAGGGCGGGTTGTTTCATGTCCACTTGACGCACGCGTATACTCGTACGTAATAAATTGCGCTAACTATCGTCAAACCGTTGTTGCACAAAAGAATGCCCTTGATGTTCGTTAAAAAATAACGATTACAGTAACAGGTGTCATACCCACTGGTTAACGTCATTTTATTCTTTACCATTTGAACTTTGACGATCGGTTTGTATGCAGTGAAACAACGCTTTGTATTTAACGAACGTTAAACATCATAATGTAATCATTATTATTTGACGTACGTATGTTACGTTAACGAACCGTTTGAAACAACCAGCCCTTAGTGATAGTTACGTACGCAATGAATATTGTGATTCTTCCTCCGTTCATAAATAATAATAATAAATTGTTCAAAAATTAGGCTGAGAACCATCACTTTAGTAAGGACAAAAGATAGTCACCGGTTGCCGCTTTCTAGTGAAGTTCAGAGTCCTGCTTATCAATCATCCCAAAATACCTAGAAAGTCACAGTTGGAAAGACTCTGGAAACCTGCTGAATTAACACGTCAAGACGTACCTACTGTATCTGGATTCGACAGGCCACACGGCCATTGATCCATAAGCTTCTAGAGCCTATTTCAGCTATGTTCGATATTTTATTTATTTATTTAATACTTTAGGCACAAAAAAAATATACAGAGGCGGACTTAATGCCATAGGCATTTTCTACCAGTCAACCCTTGGGTGATGCAGAGACAAACAGTAGTAGGTGCATTAGCGAAAATTGAGGAATAAATATTCATTTAAATAAAAAGATATACATAAACCTATTACAAACTATAAATTCAATATATAAATCTTATTATATATAAATATAAGCACAAATAAATACACATACATATGTATACTAAAACAAATAAGACAAACAATGGAAAAACATTACCGTTGTGATGATATTTTATATATTTTAATTTGTACCTATTAATCATTTTGCAGGACAAACCAACGACACTTTCCCAACAAACATTGATGTTTGCACGCATGCATTCCTTGAGTCATTGGCAGACTTAGCATTGGAATCGAATCTCAAGAATTTATGAATGGCATGGATTTGGCATCCGCTGCAGCCTGGACCGTTGCAGACAGTTTATTCGTGTTTAATATGACGACACTACCCATTGATAATAATTTGATAATCCTCGATTTGTCATGCAGTTCTAACAATACAAATTATATCTACACACTTATCTAGTATTCTAACAGAACTGTACGAAAATCAGCGGTTCTCTTCGAACGAATCTGATCTTTTCTTTATTTCACATCAATATTATTAAGTATTTATAGGTAACTAATAAGATTACTATTTAAATATTTGGATTGATAAGAAACCTGTCATGATAAACATCCTTAGTATTTGTATTTCCTGCCCATTCTTGATAGCCTTCCACGGGGTTATATTCTAGGTCCCATAACGACTTCTTCAACCTACATAAATATTCGAACGTTTAGAATCAATATTCCATCAACCATGTACAGTGGCAAGCACATCAAGCTACACGAAATTGTCAAATTTCTCCAAATAATTTTTAAAATGTTGATGATTTATTAAGTTCAAAATCGAACTAGAAAATTTGACAGTTTGTGGTAACTTGATGTGCTGGCCACCGTACATACATACATACATACAGAAACAATTTCTTTTTTATCTTTGTTTTTTAATAAAAATCGTGATTTTTCTTTTAATATCACTAAAAAGTCTGCGTCTGTGGGTACGACTCGCGGATACACATCCTTGCTGCACCGACACGTCTCCCCTTTCTCTTATTCAGCCGTGTACGTGGCAAGCATAGTATTCAACATTTGACTTATAGTAACCACGCTGAATTGATAATACTTTCGAGAAAAATATTGAATTGTCATTTTACGAATCTCTAAATAAAAATATGAGTTTTTGAATAGTACCTTATTATACATAAAAAATTGGATGGTGATTCCAAATCTTCTTGTATATTTATGCCATCATCTATGTAAAAGTAGTTCATGTCATACTCACGTCCATGTTCTGCCGCAGTGTCCGCGCCCGGGCTCTGGTCTCGCTGAGCGTGCGCGGTCGGAGCGCCGGCACCGCTACCCGCGACAACCACTCGCCGAACGCTGTACACACAACACCGTCACACACCGGTACATGACTTCACGTGGTTAGTGGAAAGTGCAGGAAGAGTTAGAGGAATGAGGTAGATAATGTTGAGGGCCTGGCTAGATTACAACAGTATAGTTTTTGACGACTGCGCGGTAGTACCAACAGCATTTTGCAAATGATTTCATCCCGAAGTGACTATCCCATACAGGCACACTGTGTGGGAATAGTTACGAGAAAATTATGGTAGTTTTTTTTTTGTATTATTTACCTACTAATATAGATCTTATGAAAATTGTTACTAAGTAACACATATGGATTATGTCCGAAATAAATGTTTGTTATTATTATTATTTACCATTATCCTACATTAGGTATAATACAGGTTGGTGTCCGCACCTTCACGTCAAAGCGACTATTATGCGATATTCTACATTAATACGTTCTATGAAAAGATAATACTTACGTAACAAGGATTTACGAAACTTTTTTTTGCACCCAGGTTTTGGTCCCAAAATCATAAATTACGTAGCATATTGATTTCGAATTATAAATCACAGTGAATTTAAGGCAGTAAACAGGCCCAAAACATTAAAACAATACGAAGAGAAAAGCGTAACAGAGAAAATACAGTTATAACACAGAAGGAAGACAGAATTTATAAATTTTACAAAAGAACCGAAATATGTGGCATAATCACTAGGCTACTTTTCACTAATGTGTTTGCCACATGAATTGCATGATATCGAAAAGTAACCTATTGAACAAGCACTTGAAGTAATAACACAAGTATGATTAGTCCACAGTTAATATTATGAGAGGAACAGTTAATATGGCCGTTATGGTTAAATTAGACAAACTCAAAGTTAAAAGTGTATTTGGTGTAGAGTGTAAGTACTGAAAACTAAAAAAATCGTTGTGTTATACAGTGCTGATGCTAATTCTTATTCTACTACATCATTCATGACGTGTCCGTAGATAAATTGACAGTTTGATTTTGGGACCCTAGTGTTACATTATTGTTTTATAATGGACTGTTTAGAAATCAATTGAATGTGGTAGATGTAGTCGTAAATGGTTTTTACATTGGTCATCAGAATGTAACCAAATTAATAAAAGCACTGGCTTCAGAAGAGCCATTTGAAATAGTGAATCAACTCAATGATTCGTTATGATTATTGATACAGAGAATAACTTTTATATCTTGGCTAACAACACCTAGATATTGTTGAAGACAAACAGCTGTATGTTGAATTTAGAGAAGGTTTAAGTCAATTTATCTATTGACCTGAACCGTTGTAGACTAGTTTTGTATAGTCTTTTTGTAAAAAAGAAGGGAAGAAAGTAGTATATTATATATTAACAGACGGTCAGCGTTGAAGATAATTTTGTTAGAAAAGAAACCATAAATAGTATAAGTCCAATTAATACTTTTAAGAGGAACAATGATGAAGCGTATTGTCCTGTTGAAATTACAAAAAAAAAAAGTAAAGAAGAAATAAAAATTGCTTTTGTTGTAGATTTGTCTGTAGTAAGGGGTTATTTGTTGGTTGCTCTGTACAATATTTGTGGAAACGTCTCGTAGGCATATTATAATTTAAATGAATAATGTATGTCATCTTGCTTTTCTTTTCTTTAGCTACGATCGTTCTTACAATAACAGTAGATGATATTTATATATTTTATAAAGTTTTCCGAGTTTGTGTAAAGCTAAATCAAAAGTGAGTGTTGAAAACATATTTCAAACGGAAGTTCCACAAATATTATTTCTACGTAAAATCTAACATAGTAATACTGAAGATGGTTTAGTTTTCTACATCATCCAGGTAGCTATCATTGTTCATCTCAAGTTTTCACTGACCTATCGCTTCCGCGGTCAAAATGTCTTGTGTGTCGTGTTCCATGGTGATTGTGTGTGTGCACTGTTGCTATACAATATGTATAGTGTGTGTTTGTATGATCACCGCACTGTAACACTGGCACTGATTCGTTTGTCACTTTGTTTTGTTACGTTTGTTTCACTGTGTTCGCTTCGTTAGCATGCGTATCGTTAGGCAGTTCGTTTTGTTTAAGTATATTTCTAAACTAATTTTCATTATCTGGTAGTAAAATCAAGTTTGCAATATTCATCATCATCATCATCATTTCAGCCGAAAGACGTCCACTGCTGGACATAGGCCTTCCCCAAAAGGAGGGGAATTAGCCATAATGGCCACGCTTGGCAGGCGGGTTGGCGATCGCAGTATGGTGTTAAAAATGCAAAGAGAACGCTGCTGTCCATTCTCTAGTAAGTCCTTTAGTCGCCTTTTACGACACCCACGGGAGGAAATGCACCAGACACGGCAAATTGTTTTGCTCCGCGTAGAGTTCGTAACATTTAGAGCGTAGAAATTAAATATTTTTATTTTTGTATGAAAGTCTGATGAATTATTAAAAGTCATAGAACAATAGTTGTTGTTTATGTTGTTAGTAATATAGTCCTGAGAGGTTTTTATTGTTTTACCAATGACCCTGTATAGACTATGTCCATCTGGAATAATATACCTTTCAAATGGTGAACGAGTGTTTTAAATAAGAGCTGTGCGAGCTGTGTGAGCTGTGCTGTGCTCCACATATACATAAACTCACAAAATTCGCTCTCTCTTCATAATATTTGTATAGATTTTTTTGTACGTAGAATTTTCCGCAAGAAATTTAAAAGAACGTTAGCGCCGGGAAATCTCAATTTATTTAAATTATAGACGTATATAAATGATGTATTCAGAAACTCGCATCGCACCCATATTTTTTTTTTCATCATACACTTGTTTCTATGACGTCATCGGAAGTCAGTCATTGAGATTTCAGCGATTATAAATAAAGACACGCGTAAAAAATAAAACAGACGAGAATATTGAACCTGTCTCGTCTATTCTATACCTAACAGCTGATCGTAGTTACACCATTGCGAATAGATGTGATCTCATTAGACTATTGGAGTGACAGTCTCGAGAATGTGTGAGCGCCTCATTATAAATACTTACGTTTTAAGATTTAGGAGACAGTTTAATTTATGCGTTCAATAAATAGAAGAGTAAATCGTATAATCGATAAGAGAAACCATTTTCAAACATTGAATAAACAATTTACGTTATTTTGAGTATCTCGTGCTAGACTTGTAGAAGTCTCACAACTTATACCTACCTACATTTTCATTTGACCAAGCTGAACTTTATAAAATAGTAATAGGGTATCTGCTCTTTATTGTACACTATAAAAAAATCACATGGAAAGTAACTTATTATTAGTTACTTTTAGCTAAACGCGATATTCCACAGACAACCTTTGGATGGGCATAAGAGAGACAAAGACACTAGATACTGGTGCCGATTCCCTTGTTCACAAACCAAACTAAATTTAAATTCAGTGCATTTCGTTCTTTCTATTTCATTAATAAAAGGACAGAAGATAAATTTTAGTTTAGTCCTATCAAATTAATCAGCGCTTGACGTAAATTGACGTAATTTTAGTAGGTAAGTTTTTAATCACGTCTAAACTTGTATGGAGTAGTGACAGGCGCCGATTAATTTGACAGAACTAAACTAAAATCTATCTTCAGACCTTTTCTTAATGAAATTGAAAGAACAAGATGCACTGAATTTAAATTTAGTTTATTTTGTGAACAAGGGAATCGGCACCACTTACTTACTAGAAATATCTACGAAGATACTAGATACATAAGCATAATGCTCCATAACCATCTACTTTATGACCACTATCTTTACTCCTGCGAAATTTCCACGACCCTCTGACTCATCCAAATAGTCATAAGATG
This sequence comes from Dryobota labecula, assembly GCA_947523025.1. NCBI lineage: Eukaryota > Metazoa > Arthropoda > Insecta > Lepidoptera > Noctuidae > Dryobota > Dryobota labecula. The sequence goes on along the minus strand of OX383284.1, from coordinate 28,420,656 downwards.
CACTTTGGCAATATCCCCTTCACACCTGCACGTAGTTAATTCGTGAAGAATGATACGAATGCACCGCGCTCCGCTGCGCCCGCGCGTGGCGCAAGCGCAACCAATGTGCCAACGGCCATTGCCAAATAGTTGAATTTGCTCGTTTTATCGATAGTTTTGAGTATTTGTTTTTTCTCATTTAAAATTGTGAAGGTTGAAGGGAAAAGCTCGGTCGACCGAGGAAAAGTTACATAAGAAAATCAAAGGGAAAGTGAAAATCGCGACGGTACAAAAAATTCTGGTTAAGTGAAGAGAGGCTATCCAACTGAAGAATTCAACATTTTTTGCTGGCTTGATTTCAAGTGTTGCTACGAGACCCGTAGGCATCTCGTAGCGTCGTAGCAACATTGGCGTAGCCGCCGTAGAGGCTCTTAATTTTAACGTAAATGGTGATAATCAAATCATTATATTGATGAACTGGACATTTCCAGTACACTGGGCGGCATTCGGTTTACAAAAAAGCTTAAAATGAATAAGGTGAATAATTGAGGTCCTCTACGGCGAATGCTACGAACTTGCTACGACGCTACGATATGCCTACGAATCTCGTAGCACTTGTGTAGCTCAATTCATTTTCGGGTGAGGGGCACAAATAAAACAGCTGTATTAACTGTGTATATATTGATAGGGTGATTTAGTATAGAGTATCATTAGTTTATCGTCAGTCATCGTATTGTGAATAAAATTAATTAGTCACACGTCATTCAGTCTAAGTGTACAGTGCTGTTTAAAATATCCTCGACCATCTATCACGATGACTGATTATAATCTTTGTTTACCTTGCAAATGGCTATTTATCTACTTCATTCTTCGATCAAAACGTTCTCCAAGGTACCTGGCATAGATTACTGTGATCAACATCTTAATTAATAAACTGTTACGCCTGAACTCCCTGTAACATTCGGAGCAAAGATTATATTAGACTACAAGCGGACCCGACAGATTTGGTCCTGTCCGAACGATGCTGGAACTCGATTGCAGCGCCACCTATCGGGTCAATTTGTGTTTTCAAACCATCCAGGAACCCATTGAAATATACACACAACATTTCATCTAAATCAGTCCAGCCATTTAGGAGGAGTTAGGTGAAAAATAATATACCGTTAAAACACGATTTCCAGAGAATAATTTGTTATTATGTAGCCTCGCGTGACGGGGAGCGAATGCATCCCCATTATTATGGAAATCTTGTTACTTTCGTAAGAAACCGTGAAATCGAATAAGCACTGAAAGTATGTGTGATTATTTTAATTAACTTTTATTTTATAAATTTTTTACCTTATTGCTTTGTGTACTTATAGTTTACACCAAAGCATGCAGCAAGCCTACAACAAACTTATGAAACTGATATAGAACACCGATCTCATAGCCGCAGTTGCTTCAACGTTTCTTCTGACGTCAATCTAAAAATCTGACAGAGATACCTAATCAAAATTATTTATAATGTGCAATCTATGACCTCTCAGAAATAGCACCCAAGGTCAGCTGCACTTCCACGGTATATATGATAAGTGACGTCACATATGATAGCTATTCAGTGACATCCGGTTTATCGGATTTACGAGATGAGCTTGGCATGTGTTCGTCAGGGTAAGATTGGCATAGGAACGCTGGGATTAAAGGCGTGGAAAGATACAGAACAGTTGGAAAAGATTACTGTTGATCAAGATGTTTGGGAGGCTCAGTTCTGGCATCTGCGTTTTGATTTGGTACTTGAAGATGTCAAAATTAATTCTCTTGAAATAATCCATCAAATGCGTAGTTTTTTTTTTTTATGAAAGCTCAAATATGGAGGAGGAAAACTTCCGGAAAATGTTTTGTTTCAAAATGTGCAATATGCAGAAAAATCTAAACAAATAATGTATTGTTGTAATGTATTATATTGTTAATCCGGAACGAGGTGATCCGGCAGAGAACCAAAGTTGTCGACATAGCTGACAGAATAAGCAAGCTGAAGTGGCAATGGGCCGGCCATATTAGCCGTGGAACCGATGACCGTTGGGGTAGACGTGTTCTTGAGTGGTGACCGCGAATCGGCCAACGTAAGGTAGGACGTCCTCAGGCTAGGTGGAGCGACGATCTTCGCAGGGTGGCTGTGCGAGTTGCCGAGAATCGAGCTGAATGGCGTGCAATTGGAGAGGTCTATGTCCAGCAGTGGACTGCTATAGGCTGATGATGATGATGATTACGCAAACGGATCCCTGAATCGAAAAAATGGTTTTCATAAACCCTCAATATTTTTGAACGACCTATCCAACGATACCCCACATCGTGGGATAGACGAGAAAAAAAATATCATCCCCACTTTACGTGTATCGGAGGTACCTACCCTAAAAAAAATTCAAAAATCGGCGTGATCATCATGTATACCCATACCAAATTAATACATACTTTCTAGTACTAACGAGTCTCTGAGCTAAGCTGCGGACACACAGACAGATAAAAAGACAGACGGATATGGCGAAACAATAAGGGTTCCTTATTGACTACGGAACCCTAATAATAAACTGCCAAAACCAATAATCTGCGTTCAATACCGAATCTCCGCCCAATAGATGTGCGACATTATAAATGTATGAACTTGAAATAGCTGCGACTATTCCTAGCGCCGCCTACGACGCAAGCGCAACTCTAAATTATGTGTAAATACACTCCAGGTTACCGAGTCATAACGAAAGTGTCGCCAATCAGGCTGAGCGGAATTATGGCGTGGGAAATTATGAAATTTAGATGCATCATCGTTCTCTTGACCTTATTTAAATTTATTTGGGGTCTGAGCAGCATCTCTTCTTCGTTCATAGGTACTCGTATATCTCTATCAGCCGTCATCCCAGTATGAACCTATTTTGTCATATTATGTTGCACACAATTCACCCATCGTTTTATTGGTCTTCTCCTTCTGCCGTAGCGAACCAAATTCATTGCCAATACTTTACTCACGACGACGTCCCTCCACGAAATGTTAGATACATTTAGAATTATTTAAAGAGTGAGACAAAAGCTATTTACAATCTATCAAAATAAAATTGACGATAAGCTCTGTATTAGATTAATTCACAAGTTTCGAAAGTAGAGAATAATGGAATAAATTATAAATACACTGGCAGCACAACACAAATCATTGATCACGGTGGCGATAATTTAACAGACAGTATAATGATAAGAACCATTTGATTTATTTACTGTACAATAATTTTGTTGGATTTCATTAAGATGTTTATCAATTTGAAGCCCTACTTAAAATACAAACTAAAAAACGGAAGTAAAAAAAACGAATCCAAAGCAATGACAAAAGAAATGCTTGAAAATCGAAGTTTATCAAAAAACCTAAATCAAAAAAGACCTAAAAACAGAGAACACAGAGATGATACTCATCAAACCTAACCATCTAGAAACAAATGAACCGATAAAAGACAATGACGTAGACAAAGAAGTGATAGACTGATAGAGCAACAACGTCATTAATTATCTATAGTTCGATGTACATATCTCAATCACTCAGTGCACGGTTCCCAGCCGGAAATGTCACACGTTGCACAGTTAATTATAAACCTAGCATCGCACTGATAGAGCTGCGGATGAGACAAACATGCCTGATAGATTGTCTCATTGCCTCATGATGACAAGGAGCTTCGTCATAGTAATAAGCTAGTTATAGATACACGCAGGGAGTAAATGAGGGCCATTCATGTTTTCCAGCGTCTGGAGTTGAATGGGTTGCAGTTATTTGTTATGTGGATATAAAAAAATGCATATCTATTAGGTATCTGTTTACTTCGTTGGTGTTCTCTTGGTTATAGTACCTAGGTACTTTACTTGATTTTTATGGAGTAACTTACTACAGAAAGAAAGCGTCATTCGTCAAAATTTCATGAACGTTTTTTTTGCAAAACGTTTTTGCTACGTTCAGGAATTATTTTTACTTCGGTATCTGTTTCCACCAGAATCGTATTAACGTACATTCTCTACATATTTCCATCTGCGTCCTCTGCTTTTTCACAACAGGAAACGTCTCATTATTTTAAAAGATTACCTTTGAAACTTCCTGCTTCATAGATCTTACTTCAAATTATTTTTCACATTTTGTTTATTCTGATGGTATGTAGGCACTAGCCAATAGAATAAACATGACTGCGATATTGTGTGCTATGTGTTTTATTAGAAACATAGAACATGAATGGAAACTGAATACGTATTTACTTTAAAAAATATTCGTATAATGTTCCTATTTCAATAGGTAATCAAAATGACCTTCCCAAAAATTAAATCTAGTGATGACCTATATTTTTCTATTGTGAATCGCAAACTGATATTCACAAAGATAATGACAAAATGTTATGGGAAATGTGCCCATGCGCAATGATTGACAGATGGCCTATTTACGAGTACCGCATTGACCTATTTTCCAGATCATTAAACCCGTCGTGGAATTACGAGTAGACAAAGTCTTTGTCGATTTAAACATCACCATGGAAACAGCTTGACAGCCAGAGTAAACATAAAACTCTTCAGAAGATCGAATATTAAGAAAAAATAGCTACCCAAGAATGTCTACAGAAAACTAGAAGAAAAAAAAAGTAACTATTGATTACAGATGATGTCATTCAAACGACAGTTCTAAAAGTTGATACTAAGAACGAAAGAACTCTTCGACGTCCAAATGTCAGTGTACGGCGCGCCAATCAGCTCCGCGTTCCTCTCTGTTTACTGCTCTACAACTTTAGAACTACACTTCCAATCACACTTACATCGAAGAAATAAGAGCTACACTCCTTTGATTGACGACGGGAAAGAGTTTGTTAAAGAAAAAGACTGCGAATTAAACTTTGCGAATTTCGAAGCTCTTATCACGGGGTAGTAAGGTCCGTTATACATTGTTTGGTGTACGAAGAAAGTTTGTGGGAGTAATACAGGCCCGGTAGGCCGGTCTAAATGCGTCCGCGTCTTTGGCACGGCACTGGGGCAAGGACGCGAAGCGCCTATGCAGTCGGCAGATTGATTGACCGATTAATCTTAGCGAGACAAGACTGGTAAAATGAAATATTATCGATCTTATTACGTGGAGTTTCAATGTGGGACGCTTTTTATTTCCAATGACAATTTAGCTGAAATATATAATTAATTTTGAACGGAAACAGCAATAAATGTATGTCAGTGTTCCCAATCGTTTGTATACAAGATGAAATGAAAGAAATAAAAGTTTTTGGTGATGATAGAGTAAGATACAGACGCTCACACATTCCTAACAAAGTAAATAGAGCAGATGTGATACTGAAGCTTATTAGTAGATAATCGGCAGCAATGTTATAGGTGCCACGACAGCTACATATATGTGCACTTAGTAACAGTTTGACGATCTACTGTTTAGAGCTCCATTAATTTGTCATTACTTTTATAACCCTATAGGTCTTAATGAGAATTACATCAAAACCGATAATTGCTACTGAAATTGAAGTGAAATTCTTATTGAATATATGCACGATCCTATAACAACTTTCTATGAAAGCTGAAAATGCTGATGTGTAATAATTTCTGGTTTAGTATTGTTTTGCGCAGGTAACGATGCCATTAACACTCTGTAAGTAAAAATGATTTCTTCATAAACTTCAGTAAATGTTTCATCATTCGTAATGTTTGTCTATGAATCCTTTTAATTTTGTTGACAGCTCTATCTTGAATGTTGTGTCTACATTTATAACGTTGTTTTCATACATATTTATATTAACATTACGATGTTATTGCAAGTTTTCACATTTCCAGCGTGTTATGTACAATACCTGAAGTATTTTTACATGTTTAACTTTGTATTTTTTTTACGTGTTTTAATTTGTTATTTTTTGTTTTTGTCAAGACTTATTTGTACAAAAATCCTGTGTTCGTTTAGTAAGTCGTCTGTGGTGACTGATGAGACAATCGTTGTTAACGTTCACTTCACTTCACACACGAGATGGTTGGGATGTGGGTATGTACACATGAGAGGTCGTGTCAATGGGGTCGGGTAGCGACTATTACAGGAGTATTACGAAACGGTTCGATCGCCGAACTATTGGTGTCGACGCGCGCGCGTGCGTCTCTCTCCCAAACACACCCGTGACTGCGTACACTCGCAAGTATTTTGATACCGTCACTAGGTTCTGAACTTCCAATATCCCATCACGTTTGTATTGAAATCCACTTGAATCGATACCGGAATGTTTTTGCATCAATTGAAAGATAATGAGTTTCATTTTCGGTGGTATGTGAACTATGTAGCGCCATTTTGGGCCTGCATAGTGTGCAATGCCCGTCTGGGCGTCATGTGCCAAGCGTTATTGACACAGCTAATGACAAATGAGTAGCGTCGAAAACTTGTGTCTATGCGTTTAAATAAAAAGCAGCGAAGTGCGAGTCGGACTCGCCCATGAAGGGTTCCGTAGCAGCAAGCGCGGTTTACGATTTATGACGTATAAAAAAAAATACTAACTAGATCTCGTTCAAACCAATTTTCGGTGGAAGTTTACATGGTAATGTACACATGTGACACATTTTACCACTTAGGAAGTGTCAGTTTAAAAAAAAAATGATATTAGAAACCTCAATATCATTTTTGAAGACCTATCCATAGACACTCGTACCCCACACGTATGGGTATGATAAAAAAAAAATGAGTTTCAACTCTAAGTATGGGGAACCCCCAAAATTTATTGTTTTTTTTTTTCTGTTTTTGTCTGAAAATCTTAAAGCGTTTTACAGAATACATCTACTTACCAAGTTTCAACAGTATAGTTCTTATAGTTTCGGAAAAAGTGGCCGTATGTCACATACGGACGGACAGACAGACAGACAGACAGAAATGATGAATCCATAAGGGTTCCGTTTTTTGCCATTTGGCTACAGAACCCTAAAAATGTAATAATATAAAACAATAACAGAACCGTATGGATTAATTAAATAACTTTAATTTACATATTACAATATAACAGGATACAAAAGAAACAGAGTTACTTGTTGAATGTCCGGCAATCTGGAATGAAGAATATACTTTCAACGTATGTTCTCGGTCGAAAGTCAGATACGAAAAGGCGTATATCTATTAAACGAGTAAAAATTAGAATAATACGTTCTGTGGTAAACAATATTATGTTTTAAAATACGGTTTCGTAACAATACAATATTTCAACTCTTTTCAAATAATTAACATTTTAAGTCCACGAAAGACGATTTCCATACATACAGTAGCGAACCTCCAAATAGTTACGCTTTATAGAGACGGGGCGCTTATAGAAATAATATTTTCTTTTAACGTTATTAATTTACGTTTCCGGCCCGCGCTAGCCCGGATCGGGATCACTCCGTGTATGTACGGTCGACATACGAAAACCTTAACCATACTTAAAACCGTGACATCATTTGTACAACGCAACTAGCGACGTAAATAAGTTGACATATTACATCAATTGACAACTAACGAGTTTAATGTGACAAAGTCCAAAGTGATCAGCGATTTCATATGGGGATTGTACGTTCTTCATTGGGCGTGAGCAGAAGACAGCGGCGCACGACATCGAGCCCGTCGAGGCGCACGGCGAGCACCCCGCACACGCTTTCGGGTCCTCGCGCGGCCCGCACCGGGACCACCTCGGTGTAGCCCGAGCTGCCCGAACTGTACGCCAGCAAGTCGCCCAGGTAAAGGTACGCGTATCTGACCAACAAAGAGGCGGTTACATATTGAGCGCATGTTTTGTGTCTGTAAGGTATTTTTTGTACAATTGTATATTAGAGAGCATAGGGAAATTGAGCGAAATTAATTGTTATGCAAATTGATTACCAATTTAAATTGTCCGTATTTTAAATTTGTAACTGTCATGCTTTGACCGTTGTATCAAATGGCTGGTTGTACGGTCAAAAGCACATCAGGATATACGAAACTGTCAAATTTCTCCAAACAATTTTAAACCTTAAAATATTGATGGTTAAGTTCAAAATCGAATGAGAAAATTTGACAGTTTGTGGTAACTTGATGTGCTGGCGACTATACACGGGAAATTGACGTGAAAATTAATTTCCCTGACTGTATATCCCAAACGTAAGATAAGAGATTTGATTAGATTTTTTAGGGTTCTGTAGTCAACAAGGAACCCTTTTAGTTTTGCCATGTCTGTCTGTCTGTCCGTCTGTCCGCCGCTTATCTCAGAGAAGCTCTTAGTAGTTACTAAAAAGCTGTAATTTAGTATGGGTATACATATTAATCACGCCGACAAAGTGGTAAAATAAAATCTTGAAATATGATATGATATTTTTTTCTAGTCTATCCCATAGTGTGCATATTGTGTATCGTTGGATAGGCTGTTCAAAAATATTGCGAGTTTGGTAAAACTATTTTTCAATTCAGGGATCCGTTTGTGTAATATTAAGCTTTAAAGTGCTAATTTTGTTAGAGTCAAGTGTGCCTCAGCCAGCTAATTGATTGGATTTGGATATGTGGAAAAAAACACAGCAGTTTATATAACGTAGTTAAAAGGAAAACGACCACAGTTAAGTAGGCTTTACAAGTTGCCGAGTAATAGTCAACCAACTTACATTTGCAGTTGAAAAACATGTTCTCCCACACCTTCTGTATGGGAGAACTTGTTTTTCAACTATAATGTTAATTTTTTTCTTTGGATAAATTCATCCCAAACCATACGGTTCATACGGAACCCTTCATTGTGCGTGATTCGACACACACTTGGCCGGTTTTTTTTAATTCAATTTTGTTGTGACTCGCGTAAAGCGCTCTTCCGAGATGAGCGTGTGGCAAACGAGCGCGTTTACGAGCGTACAAAAACGATGTCGTACGCGCAGAAAAAACGCCAGTCTAATTACTATACAACTATACAAATGTGCAAACTGCAAACAGATTGCGTTTGATTCACGGCGGTCAGTCGATATTGATCGCCTCAAAATATGTCAGCTCAATTATCATAATACTAGCTTTTGCCCACGGCTCCGCCCGCGTGGATGTCAGTTATCGCGTAAAAAAGTAGCCTATGTCCTTTTTCATATCCCAGGCTGTATCTCTGCCAAATTTCGAAAACGTAACATACAGACAGACAGACAGACAGTTACTTTCACATTTATAATATTAGTAAGGATTAGTAAGGATTGTATCAAAATATGTATGACAACGATTTAGAAAATCATCATATTATATTGGATGTATTTGAAATCCGAAAGAAAGAAATAATAATTATTATAATCATCAAACTAAACTAAAACTAAGCTTACTCACCCAATATCCTCACAGCTTTCAATGCCAAGTGGGTCATCTGCCGGCTCGCTGACGACAGAGAAGATGATGCAGTCTTTCTCGTCTACCGTACTGCCGGCGCGGCACCGGGCCATGTGGCCTAGCTTTAGAAGATCCGAGTTCGAAAGCTCGAAAACTAAAAAAGGTTTTTTTTTTAAGTTATGGCGAACAAGCCGACGCGACGGTTCACTTTATGGTAATTAGTCACCGCCGTCTGTGGATATTTTTATATTTATATTATTATAAAAAAGTAATATATTTTTTTAAATATATTTTATTATATTTTTTTTTTTATTTGCAGGTAAGTATCAGATTGTATGTTGATCCGAATATGATTCGCGGCCGTATTTAAAATCATCAATACACCTCTCTAAGTTCATGTAATCCTATTGAATGACTATTTCATGATAGCATGATATTTGAGAACAATTCTAACTTAGGAGTTGTATTAAGTACTGATTCTTATGATTATAATTCTGTAAAACCATATTTGTTACGGCGGTGTAATCACATTAATTAACATACACCCAAGCTGCATATTGCAAAAATCGTTTTCATTTTTTCATTCGTTTTGTTCGTGTGTGTGACCGGTGATTAAGGTGCACAGTGTTGCGGTGAGTTCGTACTTGTGCCCAGACGTCTGCTTATCCAACAATGCACCGGCCTAGAGCCTCAGTCGGCGAGACGATTTCAGGACAATATAAAGCTAAAAAGATAGCGCGGTCCAAGGGGCCTCGCGCCTCCAAAGTTTATGCAGTTTTCCTTAACTCATGAAAAATACTTAGCTTATACCTACTATGAATGGTCCAAAGGAAAACTAACCAGACCAAATCAAGGTGTGGTGCGAAAATTATGTTGATGATGACTAACACCACAACAAAAAAGTGAAAAAAAAAAAAAAAAAACTGTTACATCAAAACAACTGACTTAAAAAACCACTAGGTACTTACAAAGTAAAATAAATTTAGGATTTCTTTTCCATACCTACAAATCTTTCAGCCGTCATATCAGTGTTCACTTTCTTCCAAGCATCTTCCACGCAATCCATATATTTATTGTTTTCAACTTTTCTATCTTTTTTATATGGAGTATAATAAATAATAAAGAGTATTCCATCGATCTGACCATGCTCATGGATTTTAATACCCTTTGGTCAAAAACACAACATATCTAAGCTACCCACTGAGCATGAAACTTACAGAAACTTTCTACAATGTTGATAGACCCCCCATATGAACGTTTAAAAAGAAAGATCATATAAACATTACGGCTATTTCCATTTAACATGTATGTTTTAACTTACGAAAATGTTAAAACAGATGTCGCAACAACATTACGTATAAAAGTTGTTTTTTATACTTTGAAGGAACAAAATTTTTAAAAACTTACTGTAAGTTAACGATATTAATACAATGTCATTATTACATGTCAACATTGCCGTTAAGTCCACGTAACGTTGCAAATGATAGTTGTTGAAAGTTTTATCTGATCTACATAATTATATGAGCGACATTGCATCTTATGTTTCTGGCGTTGCCGTTAGGACTATTTAATCTACGTTCGTGTAACCTTGCTACAAGATTGCACCTTTGAATTTGTAGTTTCAGCAATGTTTATGCAACATATCCGTGCTTAGAATATTTCAACTTACCTTTCCTGAAGTTAAAATAGCATTTGTCCACATAATGCTTCGGCTTGGGCAAGCTGACCGGAGTCTCTAGTTCAGCGCCAGACCTCCCCAAGAAGGTATACGCGACGTACACTCGCTGTACAAACGTGTCTATCATGGCTTCACACTCCTCGTTCAAAGCTAACCAGAGAACTGCGATCTCTAACTTAGGGGCGTTTCTTTTTTGATTTTCGTTTTCAGTTGGCACTTGAGAAACATCCTGCGAAATGAGATGGTGTTTTGTGATTTTGTGACAATTTTTTCCTTATTCTTAAACAGTGTATGGATCAGCCATCCACTTATTAAAAAAACTTTTGACCTCTACCTAGCCTGATGGTAGACCCCCTATGATGGAACGAGCGTGCCCAGAAGATGCCTATTCGCTCTTGCTTTAAAAGCTGACGGGTTAGTAGTAGAGAACACAGACGCTGACAGAGAGTTCCACTTTCTGTCTGTGCGTGTGTTGTTACACTGGTAGGGAATGTCAAGTGGTAAGTCCGCTTTGTGTACCAAACAAAAAACTTAAATAAAAGAGGATTTTTTGCCGTCTGTAATATCCTAGTTTGTAAGCATAATTCCATAAGGGGACTGACAAAAGCACTTACAATATATTTTTATACAACAACTAGGTAATTTTAACGTATTTGTATGTTGTACTCACCCCTATCGATTCTTCAATCTCTTTATCAACATATTTTGGTAATATTGTGACCTTCTTAGACTGTTCTGCCTTTTTTGCGCCTAAAATGTAAGAAGATGACGAAAAAAGGTGCCACTTGTAAACTAGGTTAGATACTTCATTCCGCTAAGCAGCTAAGAGCTTCATCAATCTATTTGCGATACGTATCTTTGGTCCGCGAAAAGTCTGATTTTTACCCGACCGGCCCCAGAAGAAGGGTAAAGTTTTTCGAGAATATGTATGTATGTATGTCTATTTCTTTGGCACGCTATGTAGCCTAAACGGCTTGATGGATTTTAACATATGAGGTGTCGTTAGATTCGTCATAATTATGGGAGTGACATAGGCTATATAATATTTTTATATTGCATCTGCAAATACAAAAACAAGGGATGGGAAGGTTTTTTTTTAAATACACAATACTGGTATTAAAAACAAAGAAAAAAAAAAACGGCCTGCAAAAACACAATCGGGTTTTTTTTTTATAATTAGCTTTTCTCTGATTTTTCACTATCGCATGTTTAGCAGAGAACCATTACACTAGAAACGGGCCTGCCATAATCGTTTGCAGAGCAGGTGAGGTTTTATAGTTTGTGCACAAAAGGTACAATATTGAATTAGGTACATTTCGCATGACACTAACATTTTTCGTCTAATACTTACCGATTCACATGTATGGTAAGCCCTCTTATCCAAACTATTCCAGCAAATCTAGCCAGACTCAGAAAATCCCAGGAAACTAGGTATTATCTCCACAGCCCAGTAACTGGGTAACACGATACCCCTTGGTGAGACTGGTCGTCGGACTTTCGAGTTTCTGACTACCCGTAACGATTGTCAAAAAATTACGAATGAGAGCTGGGACCAACGGCTTAACGTGCTTTCCGAGGCATAGAATAAGTGACTCTCCGCTTGGTATAGGTCCTAACAATCTTTCTTTTACACCCGTTATGTCGCATATTTATTGGAAAAATAGCGCAACATTATTTCAGCAACATGTATTTATCTGCCAATTTGTATAAAACAGATGGTATTTTTTATGGGTAATGTTGCTTGCAACAATGTTGCTCTATTATTGTGGAATATTGCTTCTAATCAATACGGGTCTTTAAATAGGGCAAAACACCCAATTATTAGTAGGTAACTCTGTTAATATCACACAAATAAACCATTATAAGAGACTAAGATACCAAGATAAAATATTTCCTGGAAAATTTTACCAACACATTAATAACGTCGCCTTAGAGTGAAAACGTCGGGAATGCAATTTAAAGTTATTACAATTTTGGAAAGGAAACCTCGTAACGTATGTCCTAATTTCACACAAAAAAGTTTTTCAACATGTAACGCCATCTATGACGAGTTTGAATATTGCACACTTAAATACACATAATATATGAAGAAGCTGCGCTAATAAAATTTTACTGGGCGCAGTTTTCTCTTCCTTCTGTAAAGTTGCCTTTTTCGCATATACGTGGTTTTCACTCTAAAGCGACGATAATGTAATTTATGCCTACATGAAATATTATGTAAAGACTAACTTTTGCCCGCGGCTCCGCTCGCGTGGAAGTCGGTCATCGCATAAAAAAGTAGGTTATGTCCTTCTCCATATCCTAGGCTAAATTTCTGCCAAATTTCATGACGATCGGTTTAGCGGTTTAGGCGTGAAAACGTAACATACAGACAGACAGACAAACTTTCACATTTCAATATTAGTATGGATAGTATGGATGGTACATGACGCAAGTTATCTCAGAACAATAATTAAGAAATTAGTTAATTACAACATAGTGACGTTATTATTATGTTAGATAACTCACTGGCTTTCCTTAGTTTTTCAATAAAAGAGCGCTGATCCCCGCCATGTGTTTGCTACAGAAATACATAATTATAATTTTTGATAACTTACATTATTTCTAAGTTAGTAGGTACCTAATATAATGCTTAAATGAAGATTTACTTACGGTAAATGGATTGCTCCTTTTTTGTATCCGGGACAAAACGCTTCTCTAAAAAAAAGTTTTCATTCAGATTCCATATAAAAACTGACGAGGAGTTGTGGGTATACTAGCCGAATATCCGGATATTCAAATTATCCAGATATCCGTAGAGTATATTATCATTAGTTTCACTATCCCGATGAAACTAATAATACGGATAGTATAGCTTTTGCCCGCAGTTTCGCCCGCGTGGATGTCGGATATCATCTCACTGGAACGTACGACCGGGATAAAATAAACATAATTAACATGTTCTAACCCAAATGTGCTATGTACGATACATGACTCGTACACTATCTGTATGCATTTCATCCAAATCCGTTCAGCCGTTAAGGAGTGAAAGGTAATAACTTTACGTTATTTTTTCTGTAATAACTTTTGACCCACCAGACCGATTTTAATTTAAAAAAATTGGTTGTCTGTAAAGTTGGTTTATGGACGATAGTTTAACGAGACAACGTCATAACAAAACACTGATGCGGCGCAAGCGTATAATGAGCGTAACGGGACAATGAGTCATCCTTTTTCGTGCATGCAGCCGGCGTTCATCGATTTATTAGACGTTGTCACGTAAAAAAAAAAAGAAGACGATGTAAGCTCAATTTACGGACTATGACCATATTTCATATAGGTCATTTTACAAAAACACTGTAAGACTTTCTTTATTTGTCATCAAAAGCATAAATTTCAATTTTCATATGTTTACTTTAAAATTCTGGTTTTCCCATACCAAGTTCCGTCCCCTATATCATCCCTTATAGGATTATTTTTTAGACAAAACTAACCCATGTCCTTCCCCAAGATACCAACAGTATAAAAAAAAAAATATATATATATATATATATATATATATAGGAAAGTTAATTATAATGTCTGACGCGGATCCCGCACGTCTATCCAACAGTAATATACCTATACATAGACATATGCTTTTAAACACATAAACACATATTTTAGTATAGCAAGTGTCGTGACGGATAGAATGTTACACTTTTTGCGGTCTAGCTCTCATTCGCCAAGTGTGCAGAGTATAACGTGTTAAAGAACTTCGTTCCAAAAGCTCTATTATTCAAAATAATTTGTATCACATAAACCTATTTGGGCTGGGAACTAATGAAACGTCAGAAGCTAGGTGCACGTACGGTTCCAAATGGTCGGTATTACTAATGATACAGTATAAAATGTAATGAGCTGAACTTACTAAGGAGCCATAACTGCTCTGTGCTTGCGAAAACTGCTGTTAACAACCAAAAATTATCATTAAATTCTTCTGTACAATAATTTTGTTACAAAAGTTGATAATTAAGTACCTACTGCTTACACAGGGTCAAATTAAATTTGCCAGACGTGATTAGTGTTATTGCTTGAAGTATGAGTTGAGAAAATCTATTTTATCGTGTTTAGGTATCGATACCTGTTAATGCCTCGCATATGTGTCCAAGTCAGGGTCCGAAAAAATCCGATTTTTATATATATCGGATATATATCCAGGCCAAGAAAAAGAAGCGAATTTCATGCTGTAAGGGAAAGTTTACACATTTTTTATTTAAAAAAAGTAACAAATAATTAGTGTTTATTTGAGAAATATTTTTTTAATGAACACTTAAAAAAACAAGTACCTATTATTATAATAATCTTCATTTGTTTGTTAGATAAATCAACTAATTTTAATAATAATTTGTAATCATAAAAAAGTAATAAGTAAATTATTCTGAATTGTAGTTTTTCGCTACGTGTTGCCAGGGTAAATATTAATATCCAAAATTTTTAGTTCAGAAGACAGGAAAAAATCATTTGATATACTATATCGTGATATATATCATGATATAATATCCGCTGATATATATCGGCGAACCCTGGTCCAAGTGCATGCACACATATGCAGATGACGAATAACTTCAGCGTGGAAAATTCTAGAAGTCTGCGCAACCAAGGCGCGCGCACGCGACATGCGCCCTCTTTAGTTTTTCACCTAAGTTACGATTAGACACGAGAAATAATCTTACATGAATTACGTTATGTTTAAATATCACCTATATACCTAATTGGGAAACCGTTATTATTAATTTCCATTTATCGCCCTACAACGAGCATCATTACAATACCCATCACGACTGTGAAGTTTACACAAAAAAAAAAAAAAAAAACAGATTTTATAAACTGATATTTCAGCGAAAAGATCGCGGAAAGATGAATTAGACCACCGTAAGGACTATTCTTGCTTACAGCGCTCGACCGCTAGAGTAACGCTTACATAAGCTCATCAACTTAAGGTATTTTATTGTTCTATTCCTATTGGTCGAAAAAGGATGGTTAGACATCTGTGATCATTGTAACAGAGGCTGAGAAATTTATGTAAACAAAATATTCCTATGTATTTCTGTTTTATGGATTGATGCAAAAAGAGGATGTAAACAGATGTGGGCACCGTGAGCACGGGATTTTGTTTTGAAAGTGAGCCGATTTATCTGTCCGCGATAGTACCTAGCTGAACTAAACGCGGTCGATGACCCCACAAAAAACATCGATCATCAAATTAATTTCTTTTTTGTTTTATCATATTTAGATATCGATACCCATCACGTCTGAGGAGTTTCGCTAGCTAATTTAATTTGACCCTGTATTTTAAAATTTTAAGCTTATGTATTAGGACCACAATTCACGTAAATTGCGAACAGTAAAAAAAAAAAAAAAAACAACTTACATCTTCTGATCTATTCAGCCCGGACCTAGAATCGTTTAGTCGAATGGTTCTCTGCAAAATAATAATTATTTAGCATCACAATCCATAGTACAATTAAGTAGAACTAAGCGGACAAACAGACAGAGTCGAAAAACGACTAACTAACCCGACAGGCGGTCCTGTTCAAAATTCAATAATTCATACAAATTCCCATAGAAAATGCACTTTCAGGTTTCCTGAACTTTCCCATTTTCTCGGCAACTCGGCCAAATTGGTCCAGCCGAAGATTATCACTTGAGAATGGCTGGACCGATTTGACTATTTCCTGTTTTAAAATTCTTGTAATAGTCCGAATCAGGTTCTTTCGGAAATATTTTTTTACAACAGCTAAATAATGTTGTTTTGACAGTAAAAGTAGATACATCAATTTTATTTATTTGTATAAATGATAGATTTACACACTTACTTCCACCGCGTATCTTATGTCTCCCGTTGATTTGATCTTAGGATCCTGAAACCATGAAAATGTTGTCAAAACGTGGTCTTAGGTTCGGTGCACGCCACGATTGTAGCGATAAGTGCCCTCTTTGAGGAGTGGCTAGAGAGGCGCCACGGCGTCCTCACTTTTCGCCTGACACAGGTCCTCACCGGACACGGTTGTTTCGGAAGGTTCCTGTTTCGGATTAGGCGGGAGGAAACGCCCAGGTGTTACCACTGTGTGGATCGGCCGGAGGACTCGGTGGAGCATACGGTGGAGGTCTGCCCGGCTTGGGCAGAGCACCGCCGTGTCCTCACGGAGGCGAATGGCGGCGGCGATCTCTCGCGTCCGGCCCTGGTCCAGGCCATGGTCCGGAGCGAGAGTGCATGGGAAGCGGTCACCTCCTTGTGCGAAGTAGTAATGCTCACGAAGGTGCCTGCCGGGGTTGCGGGTTTGTCCGAAAGGGATACCGTGGCCCTGGCACACAGGCAACTGAAGGAACACGGGTGGGTTTTAGTCAGTAAAAGTCTGACACGCCCCCCCCCCCCCCGCTGATGAATTCCCACCAAAAAAAAAAAAAAATGATCGATTCCCAGGCCGGTTAAGTGCCATTGGGTTTTCCGACAGGAATTTCTCAGTTGCTGTTCAGATTCTGAATTTTGCGCGGTATAATGTTACAAATTAAAAAACATCTTACCACTTCATTAATTATTATTTCGGACTGCCGTTGCTGAAATTATAAAAGACTACATTCGGATCTGGAGATAAGTAATTCTTAGGCCCGTTACGCACTAGCGGTTGGCCGCCTAGGCGGTTGCTATAGCGGCTGATCGCTACAGCGGCCAACCGCGATTAAAACCGCGTTAAGCGGTTGGACCGCTCGAAGCTAGCTAGCTGCTAGTTGGGTCCATTAACGAAAAGGACGCCGTCGAGGTAGCTTGTGTTATCTATTTTTACTACCGAAAACAACGAAAGAAAAATAAAAAAAGATACTGGATTCACCCTTTACTAGAAATACGCTACGAATTTGGCCAGTTCGCAAGTTGTTTTCAAGAACATCTGTATTCTTATTTACTGCTCCTTCACAATTCCAAAGATAGCTTCTTGTTGTTGAATTTCAACAATGAATTTCTCTGTGTCGAAGTTCATGGCTGCGCAACTCAAACGTATGAACTCATCGGCGGCTCGCCGCAAACTGAATCGCCAGTGCGTATAAACAAGATGGCGGCCAGCCGCGAAGCGGGCCGCAGCTCTCCATTCAACCGCCGCGATTGAAACTTTGTGGCGGTTCAATTGGAAAAGCGGCTAGCCGCCCCCGCGGTTGACCGCTAGTGCGCAAGAGCCCTTACTTAGATTCTGATGAGTTGGCTGTAGAAATAATAAAAGTATATTTGGGGGGTCAGGTAAGTATGAGCTTTATAATACATAGATCCTAAATGGTCATTTAAAATGAAAAATGATTAGAGAAACCTAAAGATGATTTTCAAAGACTTATTCAATGATACCCCACTTGACATAGTTTGTCGACTTGTTTTTTATTTTTTTCGGCAATATGGCGCCTGGATGTCACCATAATGAATTGTGATTACTGTCGTGTTTTTAGTGACACAAAGATTAAGACAAATCAAGAATTATCAAAATACGCCCACGCTTTTGGTCTCTAGAGCGCCACAAAGGAACAAACATATGTATATATGTTTGTATTTTCACCTGACTGTACGACGCAAAGGAAGGTAGGTAATCAGCATCAGCAAAGGGTAGAGACCAAAAGCGTATTTTGATAATTCTTATATATATTGTCCGTTTATTTTGAGGGAAATAAATTGTTGGTTCTAGGACATGCAAGTTTCTGGGCAAGCGTCCACCATTTTGTCCCATGCAACCGCACACTGCGTGCGCACTACCCAGAGAAGAGGCATGACACTTACCCTCTGTGGCGCTGGGTCGTACTGTTTGTGCGGTACGGACAGTGACGTGGAAGGCGCGCCCGGTGCGGGTAATTTCCGCTCACGTACGGGCGGGTATTTCCTGGGCTGGAATATAGTGCACTATTAACCATAACATTGCAATGGTTTTGTGGGGCTAAGTTCATAAGTTAGGTACTTACCATGTTAAATAAATAAATAAATAATACTTAGAATAAAGTAGATACCTGAATTTCAGGTACGAGTAGAGTCAAGTCTTTTATATCTGAGTCAGTTTTCCAATTCTTTCCTTCATCAATCAAGTTAGGACATACCTTTTGGAGTACGGCACAGCACTACTGCACAGAAAACTATATTTAATTACTTGATAACAAACATCACACCTTGATAACAAAGGTTTTGGGTTCGATCTCACAAGTCTTTTTCTATGTTTATTTTGTTGTTTACAATGTAAATTTTGTTAGTTTTAAATGCTCATATTTTTTCTGTTTGTATTTTTTGTGCGTGTCCCAAATAAAATATTTTTCGTTCTTTCTAAGTGATTCTATAAGGGTTCCGTTTTTAGAGGTACCCTAAAAATAAAATAAAGTTAAAAATTAAAGGGGTCCCATACAAGTAACGTGTTTTTTTCGGCGGTTTTTTTTTGTTTGCTCAGGCTCGAATATGTAGTGTTAAATATTAAACGGTGGCCAAGTGCGAGTCGGACTCGTGCACGCAGAGTTCCGCTGCGTGCACGAATCCGACTCGCACTTGGCCGCTTGTTTTTAAATTTAATTGTTAGTCGGTCAGTGTCACATTTTTTATTCGGTGTGACATGAAAGGAAGATGTCTGAATGTCATTCTGCAGTATTGGCATTACGATGCAATCCATACTAATATTATAAATGTGAAAGTAACTTCTGTTTGTTTGTTACGTTTTCACGCCTAAACCGCAAAACCGATCGTCATGAAATTTGGCAGAGTTATAGCTTGGGATATAGAGAAGGACATAAGCTACTTTTTTACGCGATTACCGACATCCACGCGGGCGGAGCCGCGGGAAAAAGCTAGTATATTATAATGCTGAGTCGGTGAAGCAGATTCTATAGTGCTTTATTAGGCTCCGGAATCTGGATATGTACCCGGTTAGAGACAATAGGCTCGGCTGTGTGAGTTCGACTTATCTGACGCAATGCGGGTATATTATTATACACCTCTGCCTTACCCTTCGTGGAACACTGGCGTGAATGTTGTTACTTACATCGTATGAGATTGTTTGCGTGGTGTCGGACTGTGTAGCCTGTTTCGTCAGCCCGCTGGGCCTATTGCTCCACGTATTTGAAGTACGATTATATTCCTGAAAGGAAGAAAAATATTTTAAAAGTGTAACGCACAGGAAATACAAAGAATAAAAAAAGGAACATTAAAAACTAAAAGTCCCGTGCTAGAGCCAAAAAGGTCCATAACTCAGTATAACGATGCCATATACAAAAATTAAAAAAAAGTGCTATTCTGATACGGCCCGTTGTGGCCAAGGAATAACGAATAATAACAAACAAAATTCGTACATATAATTAAAATCTATATCCATATCATAAAAATTAAATGCTGTTCGTTGGTAAGCGCATCACTTGAGAACGACTGGAACGATTTGAGTATTTTTTGTTTTAAAATGTTCGTAATAGTCCGAATCAGGTCCTAATATAAAAAATATATATATATATATATATATATATATAAAAAGTTGACGGTTTGAAAATTCGGGAAAACTGAAAGTGCATCTTTTTCTATGAGAATTTTGTATGAATTACTTGATACAGTAAGTTGATATAATATACTACAGTATTTTCGTTATATCTTGGTGCGGGTGACGTTAGACGAATCGTTCCTTTTCACTTTTGAACGTCACTGCGATTTACAATCATGACTGAATATTTTAGCTGCACTAATTATCATAGTCGTAAAATACGGAATCAGTAATAATTAGTAAATTCATTAAGTTAACCCTGCCAAAATGTTATTGTCTAAAAATAATATCAAATTGAAAGAAAAATTAAGCAAAATGCTATGCGTGTATCGTAACGCCATAGGCATGTTTAGTGATGGGATGTATTGCTATGATGGATAGTCGATATTTTTATACAGAAAGAAGTTTACTGTATGTATTTTTTAATTTTTGTTCTCTTTCAAAGTAGTCTCACAAATACAATATATAATACAAATACAAATACATATTTTAAAATAAATTACATAATAATAAAGAGAACGAGATTTTAGCCGTGAGAATCGTTATCGATAAAATTGAATTGCATAATGTCACTGACTTAGTCATGCAATACTGACGTCTGTCATCCGCACCAAGCTACAATGCAAATACTGTAATGGAGATGAATTTAAATTATTTCATGAATGAGTGAATCTATTATATTTTATTTTAGTGATGAATAGAATCTTATATTTCTCAAAATTATTTATTTATGTCTGCTGTGTTGGATGAACTAAGTATTAATTGTATTATTGGAATTAAGGAATAAATAAAAGCCATAATAATAATAGTTTAGACGATGTACTTGTACACTCACCACACTCCCGTACGTCTGGTTCCTGCCGGTGGGGTCCAGCGGAGCGGCGGGGCCGACCGTGCCCATGGCGAGGTCGAGCTCGTTGTAGTCGAGCAGCACCTGCGGCATCACGCCCGAGTGACGCTGCTTCACTGACATAGGCGCGGCCATGGGCTGGGGGAACAAAGAAAATAACAAAATTATATAATTCCACTCGGGTTTAGGCAAACAATTTAAATAAATAAAAAAATAAAAAACTGATAAAACGCTTTGTATAGTTGCGATCTACTGATGTGACGACATGTCAAAAGATCGAGATTTATACTATAATATACAAACCTTGTGCCCGATAGGACTTTTCATCAGCAAAAATTACGAATTTCCATACAAACTTCAATCCCCTATTCAACCCCGTTAGGCGATGAATTTTCAAAAATCCTTCTTTAGTGCTCACCTTCGTTATAATACAGGCTAGTTGACGGATTTTGATGAAATCAATAAGTAATGTTCCCTTTCCCTATTTAACAGAAAACTCATCGACATGTACATCCTGCACGTCCTAACTTATGGTGCACAAAGTTGGTCACTTACTGAACAACAGAAGTCCAAACTCAAGATTTGCCAGCGGGCAATGGAGCGCAGCATAATAGGTGTCAAGCGAACAGACTGCGTAGAAACACTACCCTGCGCTCCATAACTATAGTAGCGGATGATGTAGAAAAGCAGCCAGGCTGAAGCGGGAGTGGGCCGGCCACGTCACACGAATATTCCCGGAGAGATGGGCAAAGATCGTCACTCACTGTACGCCTGAGGGAGGACATCGCCGTCGCGCTAGATCGCGGCGAAGGTGGTGTGACGATCTTAATCATGTTTCCGGGACCAACATGGCCAGAAACCGCACATAACAGAGAGATCTGGAGGGGAAAATTGGAGCCTTGGCCCAGCAGCGGGACAAAATATAGGCTAATAAAAAAAATATCCTTGTGGTTTATTTACGTGAAAATATATTTCAGCGAAATATTAACATTAAAAGAACAATTGACAAAAAAATAAATAAAACAAAAAAATAATTTTGATTGTCAAAACGTGGCATTCTGTCATGGCGGCTCAAGTGACTTTTAGGCCCCTCGCCCACGGCGACTTTTAGTAGCGATGCTGTCGCGCGTTTACGAAACGCCCGACAACATCGCTACTAATGCGCGTTAGTCGCATTTGCAACGCACTACAGAAGCGATGCTAACGCGCTACTAACGCGCTACAGTATCGCGACTGTATTGATACAAACGCGCGACCGTGTCGGACGACATCGGGGAGAGAACGGAGGGAGGGTGACGCGTGAGTGGAGAACCGAGCATCAGTGCAACTGTGGCATTTTTGTGCCGTTACTGAATCGCGTTTGCATCACGACAGAAGCGCGACAGTATCGCGTTTGCATCGTGACTGAGAATCGTGGTGTGGGCGAGGGCAAACTGCTATCGGCCGCATCGCGGCTGTATCGATGCGAACGCGCGACAGCATCGCTACAAAAAGTCGCCGTGGGCGAGGGGCCCAAGACTTCATCTGCGACTACATCTGCCAAATCTGTGAGTCTTTTTAACAATGTTGCTCGCACACAAACTTTATTTATTGCTAGTGTCGGAATATTATAATATTCGGTAGTCTTAATAAACAACGTTTTTAAGTATTTAAAGCAGAGAAATAATTATTTGTGTTAATGTCTACTTTGACAGCCGTAGGTAGATTTCCATTTCCTAATTTATTATATCATCTCATCATCATCATCATTTCAGCCAAAAGACGTCCACTGCTGGACATAGGCCTCCCAAAAGCATCGCCATTTCGACCGGTTCTGTGCTTCTCGCATCCAGCGGATTTCTGCGGATATTTTAATGTGCCTACACAAAATATGACTAAATACCTACTACTACTTTAGTAGATGAATAAGCGAGAGGGACAGACACACTAGCAATCAGTGTTATTCCTTCAGCACCATTCCTTTCGTACGTCTATTGGTATTACAAAAGAAACTTTACGTGTGAGGTATAAAGTTAGTTTCTATTTACAATTGTTATTAATTACTTTATATTATTATATATTTTTTTTCAATATGTATTTATTTTTTATTAGTTAACAAAATTTATATGTGGTAAATGAATCATTTCCTTAAATTAATTGCAATAATAACATAAAAATTATTTAACACTACTAAGTGACTCTGTTTCTAATAATTATATGATCACCACTGTATATTCTCCAAGGGAAAAGGACCTGAGTTTATGTGAGGTAAGGTATGTAAGTATGTTCTCCTGGACTTACCTGTGCGATGGCAAGGTTGATGCCGGGCAGCATGTTGGCATCGGCGCGCATCAAGTACCACAGGTCAATGACCCCGACCTCGTCTCCCGTATCCAATGTATAGGCCTCACCGTTGTAAGCACGCTCGTTCAACATCTGTGGACCTGCCACCTGTACATGATACATATATATACAGCGTGGCGATTTCACCTGCATCCTTTAAGGGGGTGATTTTGCTCGTCATACTAAACAACTTTCACTATGAAAATCACATCTCAGATTCTGAATTCAAATACCAGTGCTAGTGATATGTCGGCTCTCGTGTTGGTGTGTAGCAGAGCATCTCTCAGTGGTAACATACAGCTCGCGAAGGGCTCCTTCTCTTGGTCCAACTCGCAGATGTCGATCGGCATCTCCTCCTGGTATTTGACTTATTATGACGTAGATTTATTAATAGTAGTAGAGCAATTTTTAAAGGACCTTGTCCGGGGAGTGTAAATACAAATGCGGATGCGACACAGACATCCATACTCTGTGCTGCATTTGTTTGTATAAGACTTAGTGACAAGGGTTTACCTTACCGGAAGAAGTGTCACAGTTAAGATTCAATAATATTTTGAAGCCTGCTTGCAGTCACAAAACTGAAGACAGACACCCGCCCAAATAGCCATCAGGGATGTCTAATATGTGTCACGTAAGTCCACAAAGTGTAGGTTTTTACAGTGATGGGTCCTAATACGGCACACCAAATTTTCAAAAGACACTCCTTACCACTTTTTTACTTCTACTAAATCTTGAAGTGTCACTTATGTATCTAAGTACCTACCAAGTTTTGACAAACTTCATCTTACATGAATTTCCACCAACTTTAAAACCTAGTTTACTCACATGTTTCAAATAATGTAAGAAGTCCTCGGTGATCTTGATGTCATACTCAGTAGAGAAGTCAAAGACCACGACGCGTCCTGCGTGCATACGTGCCATGGTCACGGCCTGGTCGTAGAACTTCCATTTAAGCACCAGGTTCTTGTCGCGGGAGTTTAGAACAGCCTATATTGTGAAGGAAGTGGATTAGGAGATTTTTGTAGAGCTTTGAAAATTAGCATCATTGTGATCTTGGTTGGGAATTCGTTTTTGGTTACTCCTATTTTGGTATATCTCAAGTTGTAAAAGTTTGTTTAAAAAGCTGTAGCTTTATCGAAACCAAGGGACGATAGTCGAGCTTATTTAAGGCGCTTCCCTTAGCGAACGACCTTGAGTGTTCGGTCCTTCTATGTCCCGCTCCCTGCGCACGCCGAATTCACACAATTTTTGGAATTATTTTAATTTAAAAAAAGAAAAGCGATATTTTGAAATAAAACGTGAATTTTTTAGGTTTTTATATTATCTATCCATTTGTATAATCATCAAATTATTTATTGACAATATATTAGCAAAAGATGCATGAAATCAATAATTTTAGTAATGTTTTTACAAGGAGATTTTTAATTGTATTTATAACGTATAAAAACAAATAAGAACGTGCAATGTAATGATAGGATATCGAACATTAATAATGTGTTTTTCGATGTAGTTTTATTTATCTTAATTTATAAGTTAATAGCCTCTGAAAAAAGCACTATCGCAAGGTTTTGCTCGGGGTAGCGCCTTAAACGCCGTACATAGCAATAGATTTTATTTAACAATCAGCATCTGATACTCAAAGTTGCTTCAGCTGGCTGGAGGGTGCTGGTTGATGCGGATTTATTTAATTTCCCGTAGAAACTGTCCCAGTGACGATTCTTGATGCCTAGAATGTTGCTATTAGGTAACCAAAATACCAATTTACATAATCATCCTACAATGTTCACATTGCTGAGACTCGGCTTCCTTACTGTAAAAGGGAGCGGGCCGTTATCCACCAAACACACAACGGTCGAGTATCTATAACACCAATGAATCTGTTGAAACAGCGAAAATCTAATCTACATAGGAAAAAAGCATAAACCTTGTCGGACAACACAATGGTTCCGATGTGCAGTGTAAATATGGACATGGGTGCGTATGTATTGCCGATGCCCTGCGTGGCCACGCCGGGCCGGAGCGCGATGGAAGGAGTGACCTCCGGCGACGTCGTCTGTGACGCGCGTTGGGACCGCTGGCGAAGGAGAGAGAGATTTAGGGGGGGATTTATGTTTTAAAACAGCGCTACAATCTTTTCAGCGCTACTTTGACGGATCCTCCTTAGGGCACGGTTATAAACCAACGCGTTCAACAAACGTCTGCGATGGCGTGCGCGGTGGCTCTTAATTGTTTGCTAAGAATTTGTAGGTAAGCACTTGTTCACACCAGTGCGTTCTATAAACGAAATTCAATGAACGCGTATTAGCAAGCCATCGCGGACGCACGTTGAACGGGTTGCTTTGGCCGTGCCTTAAACGTCACAATTACAGACACAATTTTTGAAATGTCTGTATTTGAACGGTTGCCCCCTTATTCATGGTGTACAATAGTTGCGCAACATCATTGCAGCAACACGATTTTGTGTAGTTGGGAACACACACACCTTAGTACTCCAATTGTAGAGGAAAAGCATGGTAATAATTATACAAAATCCATTATTGATTCAAAATATTTAATTCATACTAGACAATTATAATACTCCCATACAACTACGATAATCTATAATCACTGTATATTACACAATACCATCAAAAGAATTCGATCCTAATTACATATCTACTTATTATAAATGTTAAGGTGATTTCAAAAAACAATAATAATAGCTATAGGTAATCTATTATTTGCGAAAATATTATAAATATTGAAAGATTTATTAAATCTCTTAATACTTAATGATTCTATCTACGCGTAGGCACAAAATACTTTTTTAATTGTTAATTAACATTACATTTTCTATAAACACCATTATCTACACTAAATACACTAAACCAGATAAAGTAGTAGTTACATAAAGTATATAAGGTGTATCTATTCATATACGAAATATTTTAAGAGAAACATCTATAGGTGGTTAAAAAGCCATAGCAGCGAAAAAAAAATATCTAAGTGTTTTATATTTTTACATAATTATTATAATTTTTAAATTGCTTGAGACATTTTGCACTTTTTTTAATAATTCTATGAATGACTCGCCCGGACGCGGCGGCGCTGCGACAGTGGCGGCACGAGCGCGGTGATTTTTTTAATTTTAAATACTGTACTAATCTTCTTTACCACCTATAGGTGTATCTCTTAAAATATTTAGATTTTTTTTTTATTTAAGTGTTTCTATTTACGTAATTATTGTAATCGCTGTTGGTAAATGATTGTGCAATTGTTTTGTATCGCGTTCTGTTTGTCACTTGAAGTGTACCTCTTAAAAAAACCGGTCTAGTGCGTGTCGGACCACGCACAATGAAGGGTTCCGTAGTTGGGATGTATTTATTCTAAGAACAAACTTAACATTGTAGTTGAAAAACATGTTCTCCCATACATTTCAACTACAAATGTATTTGTAAGCACAATATTGAGAAGTTTCCCTTGCTTTTTTGAGACATAGACCTCTTATAGGTTTTCCTGTAATCTATAATAATATAGAACTACTTTCTGTATCATAATTTTAGGCTCATTAGCTTCGGAGACATGGTCAACTTTCATCTATTTTCTTGAATAACTTTTAAACTATACAGGGTTATTCGTAAAACACCAAGAACCTTGCAAGACTGTATTACTAATATCATAAACAACAACTTTTGTTCGATTTTGGCCACACCCCAAAAGAACCTCGTAGCGCTATACTTAACGAGTTTCATGTGAAAAAGTCCAAAAATGATCAGCAATTTTCATAAGGTCGTCGCAGCTACACGATGGCAGTGGAGAGGCGGCTCACCTCGGCGGGGCGGCGCGCGTGCAGCAAGCTCCTGCAGCGCCGCAGCTCTTCGGAGATGGCTTGCAGCGCTGCTTCCATCTGCTGCGACGGAGGCGTCTCCAGCTCATGTACTGGTGCACTGCAAGTTGTTGTTTTGCATGAAATTAAGCATTATACACACGAGGCTTCATTTTAGGCCCTTTCTGGCCCTGCCACCCAGTCGACACTCGTTGGCGGCAATCGTCGACTCGTCAACGGCAGTCGTAGACGAGTCAACGGCAAACGTAGACGGGTCAACGACAACCGCCGCACGGTGGGTCAAAACTGCTATAAATATGAGGGGAAACAGGTTTTTTTTTAATACCTATCGAAAGATCTTATCATTCTGATGAATAATTGTTATTAAACGTTTGTCTCTAAAACTGATTGTTTGTCCGGATTTTTTTTTTTCAATTTGTATTGTATGGAATGAAACAGAAACGGCTAAAATTTGGCCAAGTCTTGACAGGTCTTGCTTTTAAACTTTATTGTTATTCTATGACTTGTTGGCTATAATTCTACGCTTTATGCGCGCACTTATAGTCGCCCGTTCAAGAGTTAAGAGACCCAGTAAAAAGAAAAAAAAAAAAAACTTTTTATTAATAATATCATAAATAAAATATTTGTGCAGCATAGCAGATTCGACCCACCGTGCGCCAGCGCGTCGACTACAACGTGCCGCTCGTTTATATGTGTGCTCAAATACACGAGCGGCACGTTGCCAACGGCAGAGGCAACTGTAGCCCTCGACACTAGGTGACGAGCACTAAGTTACCCATACTCATATTATATAGTTAGAGCAAGTTCGACACAGAATGCATTAAATCAATTGGTTAAAATAAAAACAATTTAATTCTATTGGTTCCAACTAGTAGTTGTGGTAGGTGCATTTATTATATGCATGTGCATTGCATTACAGGCACATCTTGTAAATAGTAGATTGTACATCAAGTGCATAAAACGCACCATTTTACGCAAGACGTTTTCCGATACGATGGATATAGAGTATAAAATGGGAATACTAACGAAACGAATTAAAATAAAGAGGTTATTCTATGAAGTTGAATTTGTTCGTGTGGCTGTTGGACCGATTGCCTTGGTCTTCGACGAAGATTTTACTTTATGCTCTAGAGCATAAAAAGCGCTTTTATGTCGCTTACGCACGACATAAAGACGAACTTTTAGAGCATGAGAAGTGAAATAGTAGATTGTACATTAAGTGCATACAACGCATCATTTCATTCGAGACGTTTATCCATCCGAGCGAGCTTGCGAGCGATGATGGATATAAAGTAGAGTGTAAAATGGGTTTTATGGACGAGTTGTACACTCTACTTTTCACTTCGATTGCGAGGAAATGTAACAGCAACATGTAAATATTATAAATTTAATTAAAATTGAAAAATAATTATGGTTCCCGCCAATTAACTTTTCTTGAATTTTTTTCAGAAGGAACGTGACATAACACATGACTTAGGTCGTTACATACTGCTCAGTTATAAAAACATTTTGTTTTTATATATGTGATAACTTAGTTATAGTTTAAATATCGTCCCCTTATAGGGAAAACCGATTATCTGATATGAACCTAACCTAACAGATAATCGGTTTTACCTTTAAGGGTGCGATATATTGATTAACTAATATAAAAAAATATAAAAAATAAAAAAAGGATGAAATAAAAAATATAAGTTTATTTCATGAAGTTTTATTGTGTACTTTGGCTGTTGGTATCCTTGCCTTGTTCTTAGAATACTAACGAAACGAATTAAAATGAGGAGGTTATTCTATGAAGTTGAAGTTGTTCGTGTGGCTGTTGTACCGATTGCCTTGGTCTTCGACGAATATTTTACTTTATGCTCTAGAGCATGAAAAGCGATTTTATGTCGCCTACGCACGACCTAAAGACGAACTTTTAGAGCATGAGAAGTGAAAAATATATTATGCACTTACGCGTTTAAATACGGCCTGTCTATGTCAGGTTCAGAATGCCTCCGTTCTGAAACAGAGATAAAGAATTGGCATTTACAATAGATTTAATACTTATTGGTGATGTTCTTCAGAAAGGTCAAGTGCGTATTATAGTACTCTCAACCGGAAGGCGTGTATGACCAGATGTATGAACGTAAACGAAGCGAAATGTATGTAAGGTTCATATGAGGTGGCGTTTTGTAGTTTCTCCCTACCCCTATGGGAAGAAGGCGTGAGTTTGTGTATGTATTGTGAATACCGAATTTAGTGCTTGCTCGTGGTTGTGACATTCAGAGCAGTATTATATCGAAGGTATGTTCCGTCGAAATAGAGATCAGCCGAACAAGTGCATATCGAAGAAGTATGTCGACGTAGTGTTTTTCGAATGTGTGTGTTGTCGAAGTATGTTCTGTCGGACTAATGCTAGTCGAATATATGTTTTGTCGAAGCAATGACTAGTCGAACTATTGTTTTTCGAAATAGGGACCGTGTCGAAATAACTGTGGAAATTCAGTATGACACTCCCGTTGAAGATGGTCATCATCTACATAATTATGGAGTGTACTATACATAGTTTATCAGGTATCGCTGTACCACGCCTTAGGAATGCGCGGCGAGGCGGGGGGCGGAACGCCGTGAACGCGACAAAAATCGTGCTTTGACGAATGAGCGGCCTGCACTGCTTCCCCATCTCGCCGCACACATACCTAAGGCGCGGTACCGAGGTATCGGTCAAACTAAGACAAAGAAGGAAAGAGAAACACTGTTGAGTACGGTAAAAGTTAATGAATATGATATTGGCCCAAGTTAAAGTTTAGCGTAGCCTTCACCTGAGATAGCAAACCATTTTTTTACTGATTTGTTTGACAATAATAGTATCTATTGTATTTGTAGATCCAGTTTAGACTAGTTTAAGTTATGATAGGGCTCGCATACCACTGTGGGATAAAGGCCTTTTATAAAATGTAAGAATACAAAATTAAAATTAAGATAGAATTATATGAAACGACGTGAACCTACCTACCTAGTCCAGCTACATCTAACTTTAGTTGGAGAGAGTAAAAGGAATTTAAGTAATGTGCAGCCCACAGTGTTAGTACGAGTATTCCCTATGAACTCGATCATAATCCGAGATTCTGAATTCAAATATAGTATAATTGCAAGTTATACCAAGGAGGTAACTTACTGCTGGTAGCAGCGGGTATCTCGCCCTCGCTCAGCAAGGAGGACGGAGGTGAGTAGTTAGACTGCGTGTTCGTGAAAGTAGTCGTCTTGTCCTCGCCCGGGGATAATGGCCGCGACTTGATTGGACTTTTTTCTGTAACAAAACAAAACATCACGCCTGTAATCCTCGAAGGGTTAGACAGAGGAATACCCCTACAACTGCGGAAAGTTAGCACATTCGCTATATAATTACGATAGGAAATTTCCTATCCTTTTGCATCCAAACTAATCATATTACTAAAATCATATTTTCAACTTATCACATAACACTTTTACACGTCCACTTTTATTGGCCCACATTGGTTGCTGTCACACATACGTCAACTATTTTGTCCAATTTCAGGTCGTAATTTAGCTAGACAAAAAACATTGCTTAACCTTTCAAGGCATAAAGGCCTTTATGCCATGAAAGGTTAAGCAATGTTTTTTAGCAATGTTACGTTATGTTTTTGATGTAATGTGTGTCTCTCCGTAAACCGTTGCTTTGGCAATGTACTCTTTGAAAAGTTCATTTCAGCTTAAAAATACTCAGTAAACTTAAAGCTGACTCCAGATGTGACTGATGGCGTTAAATAGGAGAAAGTCTACCCTCAGAATAACAAACAAAATTATCAGTGCAGTGAACGAGTGAACATACTTTCCTTCTCCATGGGCAGGTCTGAGAGGTAAGACATCTCAAGGTCGGTGTTATCAGGCGAGGTGTCAGTCTGTTTCGAATTCACCGTGTAAGTTCCGCGCTCCGACGTGAAAAGTGCTCGGCGCTGGTCTCTCGGAGACTTCACCTCTTCTTTGTCGTGGGCTTGAATGTCTGAGGAATGAGAAATCGGTAAAAAAGACAACAATGGGGTGTGGAAGGCTATGGGGGAGACTTTTAAACTACTTTTAAATAGCAATAGGAAAGGGATTGTCGAAAAAAAATATATATATATATATATTACCGACCATTTAATGAAATAACCGTAAGTAAACGCGCGGGATCGCGAAAGATGGGACGAGAGAGGAGTGGAACAGTGCAAACAAGTAACAATATATACGAGGGCTTGGATAAATATGGCCATGACTTTAAAGTTGAATAAAAACTTTTCCATATTTTTTTTGTTTTGTATTATGGAACTCCTTTGAAATCTATAGCCGTTTTTTTTCTTATTTGACGCTAAAATAATTTTGATTTGATTTTAAGGTTTTCATCAACTGGTAGCAGAAACTGAGGCCTATTTTTCCGGGTTTAACAAAAAATATTTTTCTGATGGTTTGAAGAGGTTGGAACATCGATGGACTAAGGGTAGAGTTGAAAGGAGATTATGTAGCAAAAGAAAACGAAATTTACCAAAAAAAAAAAAATGTGTTTATTCTTATGAAACCGCCGCATTTATATGAATTTCTGTCTGTTTTTTTTTAAACTTTTTTATTACTTTTTGGTAATGTTATTGTAGTACCTATGTGCCCTTTTCGGATCGGACATGGTTTTTGTTACATGCTTCATTTGCTACGATTTGTTTTGAGACGTGTGCGACGAGGTATGGTCTCAGTCTCACCTTTTTCCCTGGGCTTATCGGTACAGTAGGCGTCCTGCCGGGCGGCACAGCAGCAGGCAGCCGCGCAGGCCGCGGGTGTCGCGCGGCGCCGGCACAGCGACGCGTCACGCTGGCCACACGACTCCGTGGCGCAGAGCCACGCTGAATCTGCTGCAGTTGAACATTTATTCAACTTGGCTGAAAATAAGCACTTTTTCTAATCAAATATGGCCTGTATTTCATTTCAAAACGCTCGCCCTTCACCACCTATTAGAGAGAATTTCACAAATGAAACTGAAGGCGATCAGCACATATGAACCGCGTCCAAGAACTGTAAGAGTCATCATTGTTGGGGAATATTAACACTGAAACCTCTTGACCGCGGTTTAATTAGTGAAATTCGCCCTTAGGCCCACTTGCACGTTCATAACTTATCCTAATGAAGTCGGATTTAACAGCCAACACAGGGTTAATCAAATAATTCATTTTGCGCCACCAAGAGTTAGGTAAACCTAGGGTTGAACTTTTAAATGTTTAACCCGCCGATGTGGGAGTGTGAAGTCGCTAAACTCAGGGTTAGTGTTAGTAATGGCAATATAAATTGACGTTATGAGGTACCGCTGTTATCCTATTTTGTATTTTATATTGTTTGACGTTATAGTAAGTGAAATTCGGTATTATATCAGCAGGCAATATATTTATGAACTCATATAAAAATAAATACAAATTATAAAAACTTACAACATAACATAAACATAGCAAACCCACGTTTTGCCAGTTATGTTTAAGTCCCATGTAATAGGGGCGAGCCTATTGTCATCAACCGGGCACAAATCCAAACTCCGGGCCGCTACTGAGAAATTCCTGGTGGAAAAACCCAATAACACTTTGCCGGACCTGGGAATTGAACCCGAAATTAGAACATATTTTTCCTTATGTGACATTTTCGTCAATAAATAAACTAAATCTTCATGGAAGCCACATACAATACGACTAAAATGAAATTTCATGTTATAAAATTGAAAGACAAGAAAGTATCACAGTATACAATTTCCAATTGTTCGTTCATTCATTTTTGGTCGGATTACATATGAAGGCACAGACATTGCAATATTCTATTTATGTTTCGTTGATTGAACTGCAACATTCCCAACTCAAAAAACACTAATGTCAGGTTAACTAGCCCGGTTATACTTTTTAGTGGCGCAACGCGTAATAAGAATTAAAATGTTATTACTTAACTCCGAGTTTACAAACTCTAAATTTATTCATTTAACCTATCTAAACGTGCAAGTGGCCAAAAAGGTCATCATTGGAAAGCAAATCAACCCAAACAAGCTTCAGGAAAACGGAACACGATAATTATATAACAACTACTGCTGATAATCTGATTGATAAAAACTCACCTATATTATTAGGTGCTTGACTTGACTTCCCTGCAAGCTTTTGATCTGTACTTTGTGCCACATCTGCCTTGCTTTCAACATTCGTAGCGTTGCCACACTTATTGGTCGGCGCCTGCAATGTGGGCAGCATACGTTCACTATGCGGGTGATAAGTAGGCATTTTTACTTCAAGCAGCGGAGGATCCAGGTCTTTGCTATTTTCTCTCTTATCAAGGAGTGGCACGTCGGGCAAACTGATCGGTCCATATGTCGTAGCCCATGTATTTTGTGCATATATCTTCGGATTTACGATCAAATCCTCTTTGCTTAGGCTTCCTTTTTTTTGTTTTATAGTCTTGTCGTTCTCGATTTTTATAGAATCCATGCCTGGTTGATTATCAAGAAGTGGCACGTCGGGCAGATTGGCAGGCCCATCTGTCGTAACGGTTGTTTGTTGTCCGTATATCTTCGGATTTATGATGAAGTCTTTTTTCTGTTGTTTACTAGACCTGTCTTTCATGAAGTGATTGAATAATTTTATCATCTTTTCTCTTTTGTTGTTTTCTGATGTGGGTATGGGACCTGGTATTTGTAAACTATTGTGTTGATCGTGTTTCTTAGTTTGTTCCTTTTGCATCCCAGGCGCAAGTTTATTAATTCTATGTTTGGTTGCATTTTCATGTTTTAATTCACACTCTTTGTCGAAAGAGCATCTGAAAAGTGCTCAAATAAGTAACAATTACAAAATATAATGTAAAATTTAAGACAATATGAATTTTTATTCCGTAAGTATTTAATTATTTATGCATTGATAAGTCTTTTTTAACAAGTTGCAAGAAATTTGACGTATTTTATGATTATTTTCCATTAAAAAAAAATATATATATATATAATTATACAGGATTACTGGAAAAACACTAAAAACCTTGCAGGACTGTATTACTAACATCGTAAACGACAACTTTTGTTCTATGATTTTTTACAAAACATAATACATTTACCAAAAACAAACCTTCAATATTTCGTTGTTCAAGATTTATAGCGTTTAATTTAATTATTTTTATTTTTGTATGAAAGTCTGATGAATTAAAATCTGATGAATTATTAAAAGGTATCGAACAAAAGTTGTTGTTTATGATGTTAGTATAATAACCGGCACGAGTCGTGAGCACAGATAGGCAGTAGTGGGGGCAAGCTCGCGCATGTACACTTTCGGCTAAATAAAAATGACACGCGAGAGGCCAATAGACGACGAGTATCGGCTAACGGACCAATCGCATGCAGATCGGCGCCCCCCGGCTTCTTCATTCCGCCAAAGAGACCTCAAAATTTACTACTGCGCAGGTGTCAGTTTGTGCTCATGCCGGTTACTATAATTTAGTCCTGAGAGGTTGTTAGTATTTTACCGATAACCCTGTATATAAGCATAGTAAACACTCACGCGGCACAATACTCGCAGTCTTCCTTCTTCTTCACCTCGTCTGTCTGTTTAGGTGCTGTCGGGTTGTTAGCTACCAACGCTTCGGTCATGGGTAACTTCAACTTGCCGTGCAAAACCTCCACGAGGTGATCGCGTGCTGGCTGTGCGCTGGTACTGCCTGCAGCCGGTGATTTTTTTGCCTGTCCGGAATCTGATTCAGCTTTATATTTGTCCTGGCTACCTTTACTCGCTAACCTAGGAATGGCGAATCCTAATTCTGGATTACTCGGTATACTTTCAGTGAGAGATACAGAGCCTTCTTTTAACTTTGACATGTCGTCTCCGAATTCCGGCTTCGCTATGATTCCTTCAGCCTCCAAGTATTTTAACTTTTCTGGGTTAAATCCAGGTCCTGGAACATCGCTCGTGGCTGACTTTAGAGAAACGTTTCCTAATTCCAGTTTACTGCTACCAGGTATTTCAAGCTTCTTTTTTTCTATAATCTTAAGCTTGGGGGAATCAGTTTTTTTATGTTCTCGGTTATCGTAATTCATTAAATAGAGGGGGTTTAATTTATCGGAGGAGGCTTCTTCTGTTATTTGTAGCGTACCATCAGCGTCCTGTGTAGTCTTTGCTCGCGTATCGTCCCAATTTCGCGTTTGTACAGCTTCTTTAGGGTTGCCTAAGATTTCTATAGTAAGTATTTTTCCTGGTTCACGCACACGCTCTTCAGATACCATAGATGGTACCTGTTTTGTGGATTCATAATTTCCACCTTCAATGGATTTATTATGGATTTTTTCTACTGGTATTTTCTCCTGGAAATTAAATTATTCAAAATCAGCATGATATTTCCATACTTTCACTGCTACCCAAGTACGTCCGTATAACTTTTGTAATGAAATCAATGGACGTGAATGAATAAAAATATAAAAAGAACACGTATTTTGTAATAGCATGCTGCAGTTGATATTTTTAATACCAGATACTTTATTATTTCACTTCAAGACCCGTCGACAAGGGAGCCACGGATAATAAAATAGATAAAATCCAACTTGGCTCTAAATGAATGTAGATGAGGCAGCTGTTTGTGAAGAAAGATGTAAAAAACTTGTCAAATACAGTATATTTCAGGTAAGTTCTCTTTTTGCCACGTTCATAATAGCCATGTCGGACTATATTTGGTAGGTATCATTTGTCTTCGATTGATAGCTATGTGAATATAACACGAGGTACCTGTGTGAACTCTCTGAGCAAGGGACGAGACTTAATTGACTTCGTATTTGTATTATCCACGGAAGAGAGTCTGGCTGGTATGGCTTCTGGCAATTCACTCAACTAAAACAAACGACGGTTATCGCACAATCCATTTAAATTATGATACAGAATCCAATCGAAAGTTTTCGATTCTAATTGGCGATTACAAAAGACATTGACTTGTAATTTGACATATTCCTCTCAGGACGTGATAGAGTGGCCTATTTGCAACAATTAAGCACCCCATAAAGCCTAGGCTAAAATTCATGGGATTCGAGAAAACCCAATTTTTATGTATTTTTGAATTTTTCCCAGATGTCCCCACTAAATACCAAACTCTCAAATAGAATGGCCTTCGTTGATATTCCATTGAGTACCTAATACTTTAACAGTATGTTATTTAAAACATATTCGATATCTTCACTACCTACTTTTTAACCCCCGACAGAAAAAAGTGACCTCTATTACCTAATAGTAAATAAAACATAGAATATTCGCAAAAAATATCACTAATAAAAGCAAGGAATTTGTTACATACTTCGATCAATAATATTGATCGAAGGTTACATACCCGTATTTTCATAAGGTCGACCTGGTTTTGGAGTTCCAATATTTTTGTCATCAATTCTCTGTTTTGTTTAAGCAAAACCTGAAAAATATCACAGCATTAATTTCGTACAACTTGTTATTATTTTTCACGTTTTTGACTTAACTCGGGACCCTGGGGTCCCGGACCTTTGGAAGGGGTACGAGGGCCTGAAGCCAACTCGCAGAGACCCGTTAGATGCTTTTAATTAAATGAGGCACCAACCGACGATTATCCCTGTACGCACTATGCAAGTGCACCCAAGGACAACTCCCGGCTGGTGTAGGACTATGGCCCCTGCCTGATCAATGTTTTATTGGACACGGATGAAATGGCAGGGGGTGACTTGCACTCTCAATAATGGAACCCCAGAAACTCGCTAGCACAGTGCCGTAGCATCAAGAAGGCAACATATCCTGAGGTGCTTGAGGACTGGAGAGGTATTCCACGACTATCGAACAATGCCAGAGCCCGGACCAGCACTTACTGGAATACTTCCTTCGTCCGAGCACGTTTGCTCTTGCGAATCTCCACTCAAGCCGACCAATAAAGGCAAGAATGAGGTGGGAGCTCTGTTCCTCGTCAGTGTTCACTCTGGTCGGTCAATAAAGGCAAGCCAGAGATGAGGAAAAGACTTCTCCCGGGAGATAGGGTCCGTGGGGTCGGTATTGCTTAACAGCTCGCCACGCCTGTGGCGAGCTGTTAAGCAATAGCAGATACAGAAACCCGCAGGGCAGCCTTGCCCTGCGGGTTTCTGTATCTGTATTGGTCTGGCTCCTCAACAATTCAGAAACCGGATGTCTTTATTTTATCCTATTACCCAGAAACACCTTCCAACATCACATAAAAATACGTTTGTTAATTTATTTTTCGTGTATAATACATTAAGATAATCATACTGACCAGTTCATCGGTATCCTGGTAGCCAGAATCGTCACCGGTTTTAGATGATTCAGTGCCGTCCTTGTCCTTGCTTGGTGACCACCTGGTCGTGGCCACCCTCGGCGACAGAAACTTGCCGTTCTGGAAAATTATTCTGTTTCACTACACTAAATGCTGGTAAAATCATATATCTTATGCTGCTACAAAACATTACTTGCATAATAAAACTAAATGAAAAAAAAAAAAAAAAAAATTGGTTTATTTGTCACAGAAACACGTGCGTACACTGGTAAATGGTTTTGTAAAATATATAAATAAATCTCACCGTTCAAGTTTTCGGGCAGTTCGAATGGTTTTAAGCGAAGTAAAAAGAATGAGCTTGAAATCAGGTTTATTTATTTAAAAAAAAGTTTTTTTCCTTATTTAAGAAATATCTAGAAAGTGTCATAATATCATTTTCAAAATCGGACTAAATACGCCATCTTTTAAAATCGCTTGCCTAATTATCGTAGTACCTACATATTTTTTCAGTACAGTCAGTTAAAGTTGTGTGATGTAATTTGAGATTGAAATTTAGGTTTTTTATAAAAAAGTGATATTTTCTTTAAAACTGAAGCAGTCGTGTTTTAATTTTAGACTAAAATTTACAGAAATATGGATTGGTTATTCATAAAAAGAAAGATTTTTAGTTACAGTACTTGAAGCCGGGCGAAGCCCGATAGTAGGTTATAAAAAAAAAACAGTATATAATGTAACTATACTCGTAGATACCACCAATACCATTTCAACTACAGGGATTCAGTCCTCCTGTGTTCAGTATTAGTAATAGAACTCATTTCCATAATTTGTTCAATTTTTTTTTGTCTTACTTGAAATCAGCAAAATATGGACATGTATTCATAATAAAATCAATGAGCGCGGGGTGTACCCCCCCCCCCCCCGCACCCGTTACGACAGGCGACAGTTCCGTTATGCACGTGATCGAGTAATTCTTGCGCATGCACCGCAATGCAAATGTTTTGAACTTACTACAACGATGTCAGACTCTAATGCCGCGAGTTTAAAGCGACTGTATTTAGTAAGTGGTTAAAAAAAAAGTGGAAAGGACCATTTTAGCAGCCACTCAAAGGCTGCTTGATCAAATGATCACAGTTTAGGACCCCGAATAAGTGTAAGTGTTATAGTTATAAATGTTATAAGTGCCTTTATTTAATTGATCACAATGCTTCATTTTCTACGTTTTGATGGTTCTAAGCCCATGAAAGTATGAAGGAAAACTTAGAATTACTATTCAAATAACTTCAGTTCGAACATGATAAAATTAGCGATTAATAACCTGCTTAAATACCTGCTTCGGTGAATTGCGCGCGCACACAGCTGATAGGTACCTACAATTGCGTTCCGCTTCACTGCACGCGCGGCGTGTATCCAATAAACTAGTTTCAAAATAAACATCTTTTGCGAACGATAACTTATTTTTTTTTTGTACTAAGACATATCAAAATAAGAAATAGGTGTTTAATAAAACTCGTTTAAGTTGTATTTGTCAAAATTTGCGCACTGGTTAAAAACTTTTCCTATACCCATAGAACTATATTTGATTAGTTAGCAATAATAAAACAATTATACTTCGGATGGAGGCGACTCAGTTGCTGCGTGCTTATCTTTGAAACAGCATTTTATGCATTTTGCTTTGTCATCCTGAAACAAAAAAAAAATAAACACATTATTGAAACATCTAATTTGGATATATATACAACCTTAGTTTTTGTGGACCCTAAATCTGTAAAGGGGTCACACATACATGTAACACTAAGCACAACTTAAAAAAAAAATGTTGCTCCATACATTATGTAGAATCATGTGAACACAAATATATGGAGCAGCTAATTCTTTTTCGCGCGATTTCAGTATTGTTCCCATAGTAAAAGTTGTTCATATTTATTATGAACACAATGACCCGTTTTCAAGTTTAGGTATAAAAAACATTAAGCTTGTATATAGTTCTATTTCCTTCTCTTATTTGTATTGGAACTAGCAACCAGCCCCAGCGCCGCACAGGTAGCAGAGCATATTACATGCCAAAATTTTTAGGGTTCTGTACCTCATAAGGAAAAAACGGAACCCTTATAGGATCACTCGTGTGTCTGTCTGTCTGTCCGTCTGTCACAGCCAATTTGCTCCGAATCTACTGGACCGATTAAGTTGAAATTTAGTACACATATGAACAGTCGTGATCCAAATACGAACGTGTAACGAAAATAAATGAATTATGAATATGGGGGTGACCTTAGGGGGAAATTAGAAAAATTAAAAAAAAAAAAAGTTTTGCAAACTGTACCGTGTGACATATTCAATGAAATTATTATTATTATTGTAAAAATGTCATTTTTTTTTCAATAATTTTTAAATAAATACTTTTAAAGTTATTTAAGAAACCCAAGGATTGCCAAAATTAAAAAAAAAAAAATTGTTCTTTATTGATTACAGGAAAATTAATAAGAATAAGTCTATGGTCTTAATATATAATGGTAGATCTGTCAATATTGTGCGTACAAACTTATATTTTCAGTTGGAATGTATGTCAGAACATAAATGTACATATTTCAACTACAATGTTAAGTTTGTTCTTGGGATAAATTCGTCCCAACTACGGAGTGATCGTACGTGTCCTAATGTGAATGTGTAATATTGTATTCTACCTACTGTTCATGTTTTTAAAGTTATCTATGTGTTATTTATTATACGTATTTATTGTAAGTTGGTGTATCTGGACAACAAACGATTTAATTAAATTTTCATTTAATTAGGGAGTAAAATTGAAGGAAGCACAGTGACCATACTTGAGTTTGAGCCGAAGGAGACTTTAAAATACCAGACTTCACCCAGGCAGGGCAACAGCATTCGACATCTTTCTTTTTAACCTGAAATGAAATATCCTTTTTTACGATTTGTTTGGTGTGTGCTGCTGGGAAGTTTCTTGCGTCACTTCTTCTCCCAAGCTAAAGCTGCTAGGCGTTTTGGAGGACTGTCTTATGTAACTTTGACGTTCAAAAAGTGCGGATTCTCAGTCTAATTTGAATAAACGTTTTCAATTCCGCGCCTCTTATTGGCATATTCATCATCTGCATCTAATGCCTTAAAAATGCGTCCTGGGTTCGATCCCCAGTAAGAGCAGTGTTATTAAATTAATTGCCCATATCCCAGAGTCTGGTAAGTGGTTATAGGCTGGCTCCGTATTATATCGGACTGAAATATAGTAGACCAAATGTATCATCTAGAGATCTGACTAATAACCCTACGAGGAATACAGGCGTGATAGTGTTTATTTATGTCGCGCCTCGGAAAGCAAATTAATCCGTTGGTCCCGGCTGTCATTCGTGGATCTTTGACACTCGTTACGGGTCGTCAGAAGCCCGAAAGTCTGACAAACAGTCTAACAAAGGGGTATCGTATTACCCACTTACTGGGTTGTGGAGATCAGATAGGCGGTCACTCCATGTAAAATACTAGTATTCAGCTGCAGCCGGTTAGATTGGCAGCCAACCCCAACATAGTTGGGAAAACTTGGCAGATGATGACACATGTCCGGAGTGATCGCTGAGTCCGAAAAGCCCTTACCCAGTAATGTGTGGATAAAACTTTACAATAAACCCATGTGAATAATAAAAGGGATCATACTTTGAGTGGCGTAGACGTGTTTTTTGGAGGAGGACAGCCGCACAAATCGCATTGGATATTCTGGAATAAATCGATATAATAAATTCAGAGAGAGACTCAGTTATAAATAAATAGAAGGTAATGATGATGAATCCATACTAATATTATAAATGTGAAAGTAACTGTCTGTCTGTCTGTATGTTACGTTTACACCCCTAAACCGCTGAACCGATCGTCATGAAATTTGGCAGAGATATAGCCTGGGATACGGAGAAGGACATAAGCTACTTTTTAAGCGATAACCGACATCTATGTGGGCGGCCCCGCAGGCAAAAACTGGTATTAAATATTCTTAAAAACTCTCCTGAAATTTTCAGTAGAAGGCATCTTGTTTTCATCGTACTTTGAATATATTTATTGAAAGATATTTACTGTACAAAGTCGTACTTAATGCTGGAGGTATTTTCTACCTCTATGAGTGAAGCTAACTTAAAACTTGATATTTTATGGTAGCTTAACAACTTCAAAGATTATGTCTTTATTGACGGCACGGTTGGCGCAGTGCTTAAGCGATTGACTGCTGCACTGCGTGTCGTGGGTTCGATTTCCGCACGGAAAAAATATTCATATGACCTACAAGTAGTTGTTCCGGGTCTGGCTGTTAGTGTATGTGAGTTTAAATGTTTGTAAACGCACCCAAAATACAGGAGAAATTCCTAGTGTGGGGCAACGTTTAAAAAAAAAAAGAAAGATTGACGCACTGATTAGACTATAGACTATTAACTATAGACTCGAAAAGAATGAAGATTTTTAAGTGAGAATAATAAAAGGAGTCATACTTTCGGTTGTGTAGACAATAATTGAGGAGGGGGACATTCGCATTCATGGCATTTACAACACTGAAAAGAAACAAGCTAATAAATATAAAGAATTACTGACGATAATTGTAATAATGTCGACGTCGTGAGGCCCCCAATGGATTTTAAGGTATCGGTTTGATCTCGTATTGACTAGAGAGATTATATCGGATTCGCTAAGCTAACCTTAAAGCCTTAACAAAATCGGGCCCATTGATCCCATTTAAAACGGGCATTAATCAAACCAAACCACCCATATTTAAAAACACAAAATAAATCTGCAATACGAAGCTACCGCCACGTATCATTTCTAGTCAGAATTATTTCTTAAAATAAATATTATTTATCATACTGGGTTGAATGTTATTTACTTCTGCCGAAGTAGGACTGCGCACCGGATCACTCGTTAGCTGGGCTTTGCAACCACAAGTTTCACAATTCATTTCCTGCAATGAAACAGTCATTTTGTAAATTGTTTATGATTTTTTGCTCGCTTTAAGTAGGTCGTCTTGGCGCTGTACTGTCTACAAAAAACTTAAAACTTTTGAAGAAAAGCTGCTCGATACACTAACCTAAAAACGCAAGGAGGGACCTAAACCCTCCTATTGTCTATATCTTTAATTCTGCCGGGGCCAAATCTGTTGTATTACTTGGAACCGGGCATTTAAAACTGAATTAGAAGGGTACGTTTTGGGGGACTACCATTATGTAATTTTGACGTTCGAATTGTGCTGATTTTTTGCCTAATTTAATTAAATGACTTTTGATTTTGCTGATTCTCAGCCTAGTTTGAATTCGAACT
Organism: Dryobota labecula; assembly: GCA_947523025.1. NCBI lineage: Eukaryota > Metazoa > Arthropoda > Insecta > Lepidoptera > Noctuidae > Dryobota > Dryobota labecula. The sequence continues at coordinate 28,377,633 of OX383284.1, read as the reverse complement.
GACAAGTCATATGCACGCTAGAAAATAAAAATTTTGAAGGGGCGCCATTATCGAAATAAGGACATCAAGGGTCTATTATATGATTTTTAAGAGTTGCTGAGTTATATTGCGTCGCATTTTCATTTTTAGAACGAGTCTGAAACGGTCTACTTTAGTCCTTAGTCGAGCTACATGGGTGTATTCTTAAGTATAGCAGGCGCTTAGGTGCAAGAATTCAAATTAGGATACGTTTTGTTAATTCACATTCAATGATGTGATGATGTTAATGATGACAACCAGAACCGTAACAAGAAGTGGTTTAAGTAAAGGAAATAAAATCTCCTAAAATATAATTAAAATCAATTCACTCACAAACAGGGTTATTTAAATTTCAATTACTTCCTAAAAATTTAATTTGTAATTGGTATTTCAAATACCTGACGCCGAGTTATTTTGTAGTTAGTATTTCAAATACTAACCCTTCAAAATACGTTTTAACATAAATACATTTAGCCATCTTAATAATGAAAATGAAAAATTAACTGACTTATACATAAATTAAAAACAGTACTCTGTACCTAGTACTTGTACCACATTCGATAAGCGAAAAGTAATTTTAAAAAAATCATCAAGGAATAGTCGTTTTTACACTTAGGTACTACACTACACTACACTTATGACAAATTATTATATTAAAAGGCTCTGAAGGTATTTGTAATTCGTATTTTAAATAAAAAAAGTTAAAATATTGTATTTTATATTTCAAATAAAGGACTTGAAAATATTTAGTATTTGATATTTTAAAATACATGCGAGAAAGTATTTTGTAATTTGTATTTTATTTAAAAAAGCAAAGCATCTATTTTGCCCAGCCCTGCTGACAATCAAAGCACAGCCTAAACCGCTAGGTCTAAAATATTTGGACATCACGGGCCGCCCTGTTTAAAGGTGAGCACTAAGGACGGATTCTTTTAAATTCATCCCCTAAATGGGTTAAATAGGCGATGAATTTTTGTATGGAAGTGCGTCATTTTTCGGGTACCGTACCCAAAGGGTGTAAGGCCATATTACCACAGCTCTACTAGCCGTTCGTCCATATGAGATATGCAATAAAGATTTGAATTTGAATCTTTTGAACTACTAGACTACTCAATTTTCACAGTGTGCACTACTATGGTAGATAAAACTTTATTTTTTTAAGTTATAAATTAAAGGTCTCACAAGAAAAGTGTTTCGACTAAAGTATGTAAAAAAAAAAAAAATTGTGTTAGATAAATATAATATATAGACTCGGAAGCCATAAGCACTTAAGTCAAATCTTAGACTTAAAAGACTTCAAGTACTTTTGGCCGCCGCGTCTAGATATTGTACAGTGGGTACGGAACCTTTCGTGTGCAAGTCCGACTCGCACTTGGCCACTTTTTGCCGATGGGAAATCCCATCGGGCACATGGGCTGCGACAAAATATATCTGTGTCTACTTCTTCTGTTCAGTGTTTTCATTATTTTTGAAATGTGCCGACTAAAATAGGTAGCAAAAAACGCGCCACGTTATCACTTCTAGCTTGATGTCAAACTTATTTTTTGTTAAAATAAATGCTATTTATAATTTATTATTACATCACCCGGAGTAGGACTGTGCTCCGGCACCAGATCACTAGTTGCTAGCTGGGGTTTACAACCACAAGTTTCACAATTCATTTCCTGTAATCAAACAGTTGTTTCCTATAATTTGTATAATTTTTAGATTTTAGGGCTGAGTTGGACCTACCGCACCAGTATTCACATTTTTTCGTAACTCTATCCCTTTTTGTCGCTCAGAAACATCCTTTTTTATAAGTAACTAGGTATTCTAAACAATAATTTAAAATGAGATTGCCAACACTATGCAATGATGGCTATCGTTTTTGTGCTCACCAGTTGGCGCCACTGTTGAGTATATATTTATATGTTTTGGATATGTTTAAGATACTCATTACTTCATAAAATGTTTATTTTATTACATTTTAAAATATCAAATGAATATTTACATCATAATGTTCCTAAAATTGGCAAGCTTTAAAAACAAAGCATTGCAGACAAATATTATTCTTGCTCCAAATGTTACGAAATTAGATCCTAAATTGTTACTTTAAAAGCTTAAGCCATAATTAATCAGGAATGGCACAAACTTTACAATTATGAATAATTAGTAACAATTTGCGATAGAAAATCCCGCAAACAGTGAACGTTCAGTTTCACATTTGACATTTCTAGAGACCTCACTCTACACTAGCGCCTCTAGCGGCGAATTCAAGCGCGATAGTCCTCATTAAGAACATAGATGTACGCCTCATGCAGCTATCACCAAATCTCAAGTCGCTTGTTTTGAACAAAACACATGGAGACATGGATGGAAACTATTATGTTTCACAGACAAATTTGATAAATGGCTGGCCTACTATTGCATGGGCTTTATCATAACTGAGAAAATACGGGTGAACCATAAATCTCTGCTTACCTAACCCTTCGGGGAATAAAGGAGTGTAATGTGTTTATAATAAAAATTCAAAAAATCATACTTCAGACGTTCTTTTAGTTGGACTGGACTTGCTGACCTGCTGACTGTTACTCGAAGAACCTTTGCTCGGACTATATTTAATTTTAGCTGAGAGATCTTCCGAGTCCGTTGTCTTTGGAGGGGGTAGGAGGGGCAAGGGCTGAAATTATACAGGGTGGAGATTTAGTCGCCTGCATCCATCAAGGGAGTGATTCCACCTATCTTACTGAACAACTTTCGCTATCAAACTCAAATCCGATTGGTAGAAAAAAAAAAAAAAAAACATGGGATCACAAGGCAATTTTATACTGCATTATTTTTTTAAAGTTTGACCGGTGGGATGTTCACGTGTGATCTCCACTTTTACACGAAAATATCGTACAGAACAGCTCCGTGTGAACCGTTCACACGGCTAACGGTACCGCGTTAGTTACCGACTGAATTAATACACCGGTATTAATTCAGTCGAACTAACTACACCAGTATACTAGTTCCGCTTCTGCCGAATCATGTTGATTTTCTACACTGAACCTATACAGCTCAGTCGTTGACAATTCACTAAGTACTCATAAATAAAATACTCATACTTTAATTGGAGCCTTTTCGTTCATAATGCGAGGAGAAAGTTGAGGAGGGGGACAACCGCAATTACATTTCAGAAGACAATCATCTGGTGCTCCATTTGTTTCCTGAAGAAAGACATGAGGTTTCTATTAAAACACATTAGCTGTAGCGAACAGACTGACTTTTTATTTTAAGTTTTCTTACAAACCATAGACGAGTCCATAGATAAAGGAATATAAAAAATACATGTAGCTAATATTCTAGTTAACACTAAAGATTTAAGTGGAGCTACTATTGCATTTGAATTATACTTTTTGATAATATTCTAACACCTCCACTTATCAAAAATAATGTCAACAAAATAAACAAACCAAATAAAACCTCTTTATCATTAACACTTGACTCTTAACAAATTTACTTAATTAAACAATGCTTTTAAGGCCTAATTTGTTAACAAAATTATTGTGCTTATTACTAGTTAAACCTTTTGTTAATAGATCAGCTGGCATTTCAGAAGTAGACAGGTATACAATTTTGACAATATTATTGGCAACAGTCTCTCTCACAAAATGATGACGTATGTCAATATGTTTTGTTCTCCTGTGGAACAAAGGATTCTCTGTTAATTTCTGAGCACCTTGATTGTCATTGTACAGAGTAATAGTATAATTACAGCTAACAATTTCTGACAACAAATTCTTTAGATAGATAGCTTCCTTACAGGCCTCTGATATTGCCATATACTCACTTTCTGTGCTTGACAATGCTACTGTTTGCTGTTTTTTACACTCATATGATACTACAGCACCTGACAATACAAAACAGAAACCTGTATAGGATTTCCTATCAATATTATTAGAGCCCCAGTCAGCATCTACAAAGCCTATTAAATTATTATCATCTTTGGTATACATCAATCCATATGACTTGGTTTTCTTTAAGTATTTTACTACACGCTTTGCATGTTTCCAATGGACTGCTGTAAAACAATTATTGAATTGGCTTAAATAACTGATACTAAAACTGATATCTGGGCGTGTTAAAACTGATAAATACATCAGACTTCCCAAGAGCTGCTGATAAGGGAACTGTTTTTCAACATTATCAGACTTATCCAATTTTAAGTTATATTCTATTGGAGTATCAATACCATTGCAATCTGACATGTTAAATTTCATTAAAATATCATTAACAAACTGTTCCTGATCCAATGATATACTACCGTCTGTATATGTCCTAACTCTTATGCCCAAACAGTTTTTTACTTGACCTAAATCTTTTATCTTGAAATTTGACATTAAATCTTTCTTTAATTTATCTGTCATAGTGCTACTATTTGAGAAAATAAAAAAATCATCGACAAACACTGTGACATAAATTTGGTCCTTATTTTCCTTTTTACTGTATAAGCATGGTTCTAATTTTGACTTTACATATCCTAATGCTAGCAAACAATCATTAAGTCTTTGGTTCCAGGCTCTGGCTGATTGCTTTAATCCATATATAGCACGTTTCAATTTAAGAACAGTATTGCTTTTACAATTTAAGTTAGGTGGAACTTGCATATAAACATTTTCATTGAGACAACCATTTAGGAATGCAGTTGTTACATCAAGATGGGTAACTTTAAAATTCAATTTAACACTTAATGCAAACAACAATCTCAAAGTAGAGTATCTTAGAACAGGAGAATATGTTTCATTATAATCCACTCCTTCTTTCTGGGTGAAGCCCTTTGCGACTAAACGAGCCCTATACCTCACTTTGTTATCACTTTCAAATTTCTTTTTGAATACCCACTTGCACTGAACCACTCTATCTGCTTCCTTTTCATCCACTAGTTCCCAAGCCTTGTTTTCTTCAAAAGCCTTGAGCTCCTCCTCCATTGCCTGTTTCCACATCCCTTTATCGGGCCCCTTTATCGCCTCCTCATATGATATTTCACCATCCCAGGACTTCTGCTTGTCAGTAATGCTGAGATTTGAAATTCCATACCTCTCTACTGGTTTTCTTAAGCGTTTGCTTGGTAATTCGGGGACTTCAACTGCCCTTGAATCATCATCTTCTTCACCTAGTGTATGGTATGAGTCTTCTGACGTTGAGCTTGAATTAGAGGTGTCAGGAACATAGGCAAGGTCGTTCGAGTCTAAAACTGTTCTGTCACCTTGTGATTCTTCCTCCACTGATTGTGAATCTTCCTGTGCATCAGTCATTTCCTGCACTACTATCTGAGTATTATCTGAGATGTCTTCTTTTTCCATAATAGTCACATCCCTGCTCATAGTTATTTGCCTTGTTTCTAAGCTGTATAATCTGTATCCTTTAATGTTATCTGGATAACCAACTAAGATATATTTGACTGCCTTCTTATCCCACTTAAGTCTTTTGTCCTTGGGCACATGCACCATGACAGAACTTCCAAACACTCTAACATGGCTCAGGTTAGGCTTTCTGCCTGTCCATTTCTCAAACGGTGTCATATTTCCTAGTCCTGAGGCAGGCGACCTATTTCTTAGGTAAGCTGCTGTATTTACAGCTTCTGCCCAAAACTGTTTGCCTAATTTAGCCTCAAAGAGTAAGCATTTAGCACGCTCAACCAGTGTTCTGTTGAGGCGCTCGGAGAGACCATTTTGTTCTGGGGTGTAGGGATTAGTCTTTTGATGAACTATCCCTTCAGATTTCAGATAATTCTCCATCTCATTAGAACAAAATTCACCTCCATTATCTGTTCTCAGCACTTTAATTTTGTTTCCAGTTTGATTTTCAACCAACTTTTTATACTCCTTAAAGTACTGCAATGCTTGATTCTTCTCTTTCAAAAAATATACACTTAACATCCGACTGGCATCATCCACAAAAATAAGAAAGTATTTTGCCTGACCAATAGATTTGGTCTCCATAGGCCCACATAAATCTGAGTGCACAACTTCTAACAATGTTTCACTTCTATGATTACCTGATGGAAAAGGTAAGCGAGTCTGCTTTCCTTCGCAACACACTTCACAGTTGGATTTCTGGATGTTTGCTTTATCTTTATAGGATACACCCTCCACTGCACCATTCTTCATTTTTTCTAAATCAACACTGTTGATATGCCCAAGTCGCCTATGCCACAGTCTTGCATCTGATGTGTGTACTGCCGAAGCTGCGAACCCATTTGACTTCACTATGTTTAGTTTGTACACTCCATTGTTTAAACTTGCTACTCCTATCAGTTTATTCTGTCTATTGCAAATATTGCAACAGTTCTTCTCAAACGACACTGTATTTCCATTAGCTATTAGCTGGCTAACAGATAACAGATTAGTTGTTAGGTTAGGAATGCACAACACATTTCTTACAGGAATGTCAAACTGATGTTTATTTACACATGTAGTTATTCGTGTATCGCCGGCACACATAACTGGCATAGATGTTTTATTCGCCACAACTATTTCACTTATCGTGTGTTTTCGTATTTTCGATAAACTTTCTTGGTTCGCCGTCATATGGACACTCGCACCTGAATCGATATACCAATCTTCTGTACTGAAATCTCCATGAAGAAAGGCCACACTGAAGGCACCTGCTTCCTTAACCTTTAATTCAGGACATTGGTTTTTATAGTGTCCGATTCTTTTGCATTTATAACATTTTATTTGTTTACTTCCCGATGACATTGACATATTTTGATTTGATTTTGACGTTTGTTTTTGCTTGGAGTGTACAGTGTTGCCAGCTTTTGGTCGACGATTCATCCAAAACGCTGTCTCTAATCCACTGCTGCCAACATCAGAGGACATATCTAGAAGTTTCGTTTTTATGACGTCAGCGCTTACCGCCAAACCAGAATGTTCAATCGCCATGATCATTGGCTCGAACTTTTCAGGTAGACCGGCTAAAAGTAATGATGCAATCCATTCTTCATTAATTTCAAAACCCGTTCCCTTCAATCTCTGCGCTGTTTCTACTACTTGAGACACATAACTAGTCATAGTTTCACTGGTTTCTAAGCGGATGGAAATTAATGTTCGGAGTAAACTGATTTTCCTAGTAAATCCGGTGTCATCAAAAAGTTGCTTCAATTTTTTCCACAACGCGTCAACCGTTTTCTCTGTCTTGATATGTACGAATAACGAAGGTTCGATAGTCATAACTAGCTTGGCTTTGGCTTTTGCTTGCTCACCGTCACTTAAATCCAATGAAATATTGTCCAAATCAATGCCTTCTAACACCATAAAGTTTTTTACCGCGAACGCCCAATCATCGTAATTTACTCGCCCTTTCAATTTCGGGACATTAACTATATAACTTGACGACATTTTTAACGAAAAAACACTTGATAATACTTGGAAAAATGCGGGACTGGGCCCATAACCTATTAAAACACATTAGCTGTAGCGAACAGACTGACTTTTTATTTTAAGTTTTCTTACAAACCATAGACGAGTCCATAGATAAAGGAATATAAAAAATACATGTAGCTAATATTCTAGTTAACACTAAAGATTTAAGTGGAGCTACTATTGCATTTGAATTATACTTTTTGATAATATTCTAACAGTTTCAACATAAATTCATCTGTATTACGAAATCTGCTGATATTAAAAAAGCCTCCATGAGTGTCGATCACGGCTTCCGTGATCACTCAGAGCACGGAATCGCCGTGCCGTACGTACAGTGGATCGAAAAAAGGCCCTCGAAGACAATATAGGAACTTGAAATTTTATTTTTGCTTGAAATGGCTTTAAATAGTCAATATCATGCTGATTTATATCATAGGATACAATCTGGTAGACAAATTGGCATATTTTTTTTTTTTTTTGTAAAAAAAAAATGTGTGGCTCAAGTATAAAAAATGCTTATATCTCCGGAACCGCAACAATAACCGTAATATCCTTACACAAAGTTACATTACTATTTATTTATGATTTTTTGAAGTACATCATAAAACTTAGAATGTATCTACTCTAAACCCTTTCTTCTCTGTAATGATTTGATTAAAATCATTCTATAGGGTAATTTGAACTTATACCCAAAGTCTCAAATTCAGATCATTTATGTAAACAAAGGGGATAACATATCAAAAAAATATCTTCGTAATGGTAATTCACATAAAATGGCGAAAAAAAAGGTTCCATTTTCTTTTAAGTACTGAATTTAAGAAATAATAATTCAAAAATAATCATACCGTAATTATTTTTATAAATTTTCGGTTTTAAACAAAGTTATTAAAAAAAGCAGATTTTCTGGTATAAAATATTTTATGATACTGGTAACAATGCAGGAGATCAAAACATTTTTTTTTTTTACATCTTCAACAACACTAATATTAAAACTCTCATTTATAGATTCATATTGTATGTAGCATATCTAGCCACATTTTGGATGAAAACGGCTGTAAACTGTATCGAGTGGAATTCGATTTTGCGAGGCCTACGTCTAGCAGTGGACTTAAAAGGGCTGATTATGACGATCATAGGCCGTGCCTCCGACACACTATATAAAACATTGTTTGGCAACGGTATTTTGTTTGCATAGTTCTTATAATTAATTCACTTTAATTTCATATATGATTATTTACAAAAAAATAATAATGATAAAATGTTTTGCATCACTGTCCTGTCATTTTGACAGTGACATTTCTTGACATTACTTTGTTTACATAAATTATCTGAATTAGAGACTTTGGGTATAGAGAGTTGTATTGATGAGTTTAATGGTCATAATTCGGTAAATACATTATGTTACAGTCGCTAATCATATTTTTATTAATATACAACTTGATACTGACCTGTAAATTGTTTTTTTTTATTATTAAAATTTGAATTTCGCTGTCTACCTCAGCGCATATCCCTTAAAGCTAGCTTCAGACTTGGCAACAATAATAATTGGCCTGCTTGAGTGGAGATTCGCAACAGCAAACGTGCCCGAAGAAAGGAAGTGTTCCAGTAAGATGCTGTTAGGGATCTTGGTCGTACTTCCGGGATTGTCTTGACAGCCCGGGAATACCGCTCCACTCCTCAAGCACCTCAGGATATGTTGCCCCCTTGTCGCTACGACACTATGTGCTAGCGACCGTTTCTGGGAGCCCATTATCTAGAGCACATGTTACCCCCTGCCATTTTATTCATGTTTATTGTATTTATAAAACATTAGTCAAGCAGGGGCCATAGTCTTTCCATAGTTCTAGGTAACCAATCCATCTTAGCCACCAAATCCATAGTCCAATATCTATTATTTGTTTCCATATCCTGCAATAGTCCTACACCAACCGAGGGTTGGTTACAAAACTTGGGTGCACTTGCATAGTGCATACAGGGATAATCTTCGATGTGTGCTTCATTTCCTTTACTTATAGTCTAACAGGCATCTACGAGTTGGCTTCGGCCCCTCGTATGCCTACCAAAAGGAAACCCATGAGACATGCGAAAGGCTTAAAAATATTATAATAATAAGATACTCACTTGTATGGTTGTCAAATGGTCCTCGATAGTCTTGTTGACTTTGTCCGACATGTTGGCAGCTTTCAACTGAGTCTCTAATTCAGTCACCTTCCTCTTTTCAATTGCTAGTTCAGTAGTGAGTTCAGCTGTAATGTAAAGGGTGCAAAATTAATAATAAATATTGGTGACAATTGGTTTTTTTGGGCTGAAGTAAGATTAGTAAAAATCAAAACTTCCTTATTTTAATGTTGATTTATCAATAAAAAATATGCTAAATAATAAATAGTAATAATATGATAAAAATCTTCATTTTCTTCAATTCGAACCCATAGAATGTAAAGTCAATCATTTTGTTTAGAGCTCTTTGCAATGACGTTTTACACAATTTGTCAAAAAAAATAAATAAAAAAAAAGAATTCTAGTAACATGTATTTGGTAAGTAAAGTACAGTGGCCAGCACATCAAGCTACACAAAACTGCCAAATTTCTCCAAATGATTTTAAACTTTAAAATGTTGAAGATTAAGTTCAAAATCGAACGAGAAAATTTGACAGTTTGTAGTAACTTGACGTGCTGGCCACCGTACATAATATATTTTTATTTTTTTAATTTTACTGATCCTGAAACTATAAAACTTTATATACAAAAGGATTGCACGAAACACTTTTGAAGTAGTTAGCTATTCTGTCTGTCAATATCAATTCTGTTTCCGTCATGTCTGTGGCTGACTCCTAGATGGCGTTGTAAAACTAGTCTCAATCAGGCAATCAGTGAGTCGCTGATGCAGCCATCTGTTAAAAAATGGGGGAAGAAAAATAGCCAGCTCAATATAATTTCTTTGTATGGGATTGGGTATTCGTACGTAGTATTATATTATCTGTGATGGGACTTAAATATAACTGGCGAAATTTGGGAGTATTATAGGTATATCTCGCGATCAAGATCGGCGTTTTGTTCTTGTTTTGATTGTTTGTTGTCATTTGCCAGTGTCGCAACACAGTGTAATTATGCAATGTATATTGCCTTTGGTCTCTGGTCCTGAATCCTGACATCAAGCAGTGGACTAAATTGTCAAACTTTTATTGTTTGAATACGAGGCTTTTGGCTATTTTGCATGTGTGTATTAAATTTTTTGTAATTGCGTTTTGATTGTGCAGAATAAAGCAAAGCATATTTTTTATCTCTGCCTAATACTTCGGGGAAAACAGGCGTGATGTTATGTTACTACGAAAGCATAATGTATGGGTTAATAGCACACTTACAACATTTAGCTTCGCTTAATCTATATTGCGCCAGTATGTCGCTGGTTCGCTTGACGGTGTTCTGCAGTTCGTGTTCGCTTGCTGAACGTTCGCTGCAGACACGAATGTTCTCTTTACGAACTTCGGATACTTCGGTCTCCAGGCGACCAATGCGGGTTGAGTACTCGTCGTGCACGTTGAAGAGTTCCTAGACAAGAAAAAACGTAGAATGTGAATAAGATTTAAGAAATTCATAACGGGTGTCCTTGTGTGCATATACGCCGTTTTCAACGATTTCTATGAGAAGTCAAGCGGTGCGTCATCTCCATCTGCCTAGCTTTTTCCCAAGTATGTTGGAGTCGGCTTTCGGTGAAACCAGATGCAGCTGAATACCAGTAATTGACATGGCATTTCTATCTGACCACCACAACTCTGGTTACCGGCTAATACGATACCCCTTGGTAAGACTGGTTGTCAGACGTTCGGGCTTCTGATTACCTGTAACGACTGTCAAAGATCTACGAATAACAGCCGGGACCGACGAATTAACGTGCTTTCCCAGGCACGCCTGGGTATGAATAAATATACAATGTTAATTACGATAAGGGTTGTTTATGTGTGTAACGCTTAGGTAACGAATTTAAAATATTTTTCTGTTTCTCGGGAATCGTTTGAAGATGACAGAAACAAAATTATGTTTTAATTATGTTTTGCGTGGATGTGACGCGTATTTACACCAAACAAATTTTTTTTTGTGTTGTTTTCTTTTTTTGCGTCATGTTTACCGCAAATAAACGTTTTTTCTTTCTTTCTTTCATTTCTTTTAAATATGTTTAGCGTTAAACGCATTTAGGGGTTTGTGGTGCAAGCGGGTACCTATAACTGTTGGTATATTGACGTGTGCTAGCTGACATATGGCAAATAATGTTATTACTTTTTTTTGTTATTACTTTGCATACCTACTATTGTATAGAATCAAGTTTTTCTAACTGAACAGACAGCTGTGCTGCTGGGGACTTTGTTGCGCCACTTCTTCTTCCAAGCTAGGAAGTCGCGAAGACCGGGCGTTTTGGGAGACTGTCTTATGTAATTTTGACGTTCGCAAAGTGCAGTTTTTCAGCCTAATTTGAATAAATGACTTTTGATTTTGATTTTTTCTACGCGGTTTTAAATAGTTTCTATGAGATTTCTACCGATTGGAGTTGACAAAATCAAAATATTTTATTTCACATAAATCTACATGGGAACTTATGAAACGTCAGAAGCTAGGTGCATGGTTCCAATTGGTCGTTACCTATGGAGAAGAACCGGCAAGAAACAGCACGGTTACTCTTTTAAAAATAATTGGTTTTCACAATATTTTCAAATAACAGTGTTAATAGGTATGGGAAGAAGGTGTAGGCCTTTCAACAATTACCAGGTACATAACAAAATAGAAAATGTTTAGCAAATATACAGTCTACTAGGCCTTCAACGTTCTCACATTCACAATATATTATAATAATCTATAAAAAGATTTCAAAAGTAAATTAAAATGTATTTGTGTACCAAATTACATGGTTGCCACAACTACAGTTACAAATCTAAATAAATATCATGTCCACAAAAGTATCCAACAAAGGGTCGAAATTAGAATTTTTAGATATATAAAGGCAAATAATGAGATGATTATTTGATTATGTCAAGGAAGAATGTAAAAAATTTAAAATAATACATCATTATTTGGGAGCAGTTAATAGACACTTCCATAATTATGCGGTTTAAGAGTTACGAGGGAAGCCACATGTGCAGAAGGAATTATTGCCAAACTTCCTTGTCTTCAACGTAGTCTTTAATCTTATAATATGCTTTTTTGATATGGACATGTTTGATGTGGATTTCAAACTTTCCATAACTAAGTTCTGTAACTGACTTTGGCAACTTTTTATAAAAGCAGATAGTGGTGCCGATTCCCTTGTTCACAAACTTAACTAAATTTAAGTTCAGTGCATCTTTTTCGATTAATTTGACAGGACTTAACTAAAATTTATCTTCTGTCCTTTTCTTAATGAAATAGAAAGAAAAAGATGCACTAAACTTAAATTTAGTTTAGTTTGTGAACAAGGGAATCGGCACCACTGTTTGTATGACATGACTTGCTTGCTTTAGTTAATCTAAATTTGGGTATCACAATCTCATATCTACTACGTGAATTTATGTTATGGATATCGCTTCTTATTTTAAAAATCCTAAGTTAAGTTGAGAGGTTATCAAGCAGTGGGACTGGGACAGTACTTATTTTGATGATCAATCACTTTATCTGTGCAAAGTTATGAAAAGTTTTAACTAAATTTGAATCCACGATTCCACTCTCTTAAAGTCTCAAGCGTACCTATTAAAGAAGCTTTATTTTAGACATACAATCAAAAATATTTTGTCACAAGCTTTTTCCCGTAATATTGCGTTTATAATATGGGCAGGCGCTTAGTACTAATTTCTTGTGAATGGCAAAAAATCCTCTTCTAATACACTATGAAACATTCTAGAGGATTATTGTGTTCAAAATCTGTACCTACTTATTAAAAACTAGCTAATACATGCATTGCAATGTCTTTTTCATTTGTTTTGTTTGGACTCTTACGCGCACACAACAACTTACCAAAGTATCATCACAATCGGTAGAGCCATTTTCGAGTTTTTTCGAGACTTACGCACGGTAGCTGATTTTTATATATATAGACTAGCTGACCGGACAGAACATGTCCTGTTGCCTAGATCGCAGCGCCACCTATCGGGTCCAATAATAAATCTAAACCATCCAGGGACCCGCTCAAATATAAACACAAAATTTCATCCAAATCGGTCCAACCGTTTAGGAGTTCAGACACATACACGCGCACAGAAGAATTATATATAATTACTAGCTTTTGCCCGCGGCTTCGCCCGCGTGGATGTCGGTTATCGCATAAAAAAGTACCCTATGTACTACCGTCTCCATATCCCAGGCTATATCTCAAAATTCTAACTTAATATCGATGCCTTACGGGCGAAAAAGGATAACCGCCTCTTTTCAAATTTTACAGGGGAGTGATTTAAAGTTCAAAATAAACGAAAAAAAATCATAAAAAATTAAGTATAGCTCCCGAAAGCCTGGAAATGAGTTTTTATAATATTTAGCATGCTATCTATAAGATGGCGTTTTTATTTTTACGTAATTCAGCCTGCAAGAAGCAGTTACTGTCGGTTATCCCCAAATGGTCTTTATTTTAAAATCACCCAAAATGTCGCAAATTGAATTATCAAATTATCTGATGCGAGTAAAAATGACCTAAATTCAACCCATGTTTTATTTAAATTAAGGAAAAAAAGGTCAAGTCTTGGTTTTTAGAGAAAAAAATGTGATAATAATAATCTAACCAACAATGTAACAATAGTTTACTGAAAGGAAAATTGTATCAAGCACATTTTTTGAAAAGATGTCAATTATTTAGTGGATGTATTTTGATTATTTTACTTTAAAAAAACTGTTATCTCTGCATTTAACATTTCAAGTTCACCCAAGAGGTATAGGTATACAATAAAAAACCATTTAATTAGGTAATCAGCTCAGTCTTTAATTAACATAAAAATGGCACCTCGCACTTATAAAATTAAAAACATACTAAATAACAATTGTTTGTAATAAACCCTACCTGAGCAGGTTCTGGTATACCAAAATTTATCATTCTTGGTGTCGGAAATGTTATGTCAGAACTATGCAGTGCTTTGTCAATTATATTCATCGCCCGTTTTCTTGCAGTCATGTTGTTAATCTGAAATATAAGTCACAATTAATCAATTTCTTTGAAATTTTAGTTATGTAATCTATTTGTAAACAAGAAATAAATAAATCTATGTCCTTTTTCAGCATGAAATTTAACTTACCTTATAATAAGTAATACTAAATTTATCGCGCCGAAACGGCTCGCGTGCGCACGTGGTGCTTGCCCCGTGGTCACCTGGAGACTAAAATTTGTTCCGCTGCCGCTTGCGCTCGTAGTTTTCAGAACACGATACCGACAACCGCCAATTTAAATTATTTTTAATTCGATAAGCGCCATAACGCGTAGAGTATGAATTGGGATAAGGATAAGATTTTGGTCTAGCTTTTTATCTAACCGCCAAAATTGTATAAATATCGGGAGGGAAAAAAAGGATAAGCTAACTTTTTGTGTGCGGGTAAATATGTAGTAACCTCCATTTTTTCATTTATTTTTAACGAGGAAAAAAAGACTACAGACCAAACAGAATCTGCAAAATGCGGCCAAAACGGAATAAACGACTAATTATGTTTTAAACACGAACAGGCATAACAAACTAAATACATATTTCTGAATTTTTACTTCCAGCCAAAATAGTTTAACGTACAATCATTAAAATATTACAAAAAGTCCAAAAGGTGTAACTTCTTTATTCTTAAATAATTCGTAGATCACACCCCAAAAAAATAATTTTGCAAAAATTTAAGTCGTTTACAACGAAATAAATTGACAGAAGTCTATATTTTTCCTACCGCGTAACCGACAAAAAGCTTCACGTAGGCAAACGTTACCTAGACCAATCGACGCAGAAAAAAAAAGGCGATTCTAAGTATGTATATAACTGAATTTCTCAAAAAATGTCGCTTATCCCTTTTCGGCCGTAAGACATCGATATTAATTTTAATGTGACTCACTATGTGTTTATTACCGAGCTGGTAATGAGTTGAACTATCGAACTAATGTGCACACTTATAGGGTTGAAAATAAAACCACAATTGTGTACTGATCTAAGCTAGAGATGAGTCCGATATCATGTCACATGTAAAAATCATCGATATTTTAAAATCATTTCATCATGCAATGACAAAGACAAAATCATCAATGCTTAAAAATCATTACAAGAATGACAATGAACGCGAACTTCGGTGATTCTGATCGGACGGTATCGGGCCGTCTCGGGCACAGCGGGCGATGTGACTGTGAATTGCGACGTTGCGAGACTGCGCGATCGGCGATACTGAACTGGAAATCACATGTTTCGATAAAATGACCGGGACTGAGCGCGCGGAACGGCAACAATGCTTTCACTTGCATTGTTTATGTTTGCGTGCGAAATGCGCGGCAAATCACGAATGCAATTTATCTAGCATTTAGTATTTCGTGAATCATTGTTTTGGATAGACGAGGACGAACAACCACCCTAATTTAATTTTACGCGTACGAAATACGTAGTGTAATTAGCAGACTGATAGATTTCTTTTATTAGGTACTAAGTATGTACTATTACTTTGCTAGTCTTTGCTAGTCCTAAGCCTGGAAAAAGCATGAAGGGAAGATTGGAATATTACTTGTTGGGGAGGTGCATATTTACGCGACCAAGTTTTTACGACAAATTGCCATGATATACTAAATAGTCATATCTTGCAGCAAATATCACTAATGGAAACATATTGATGATTTCCATACCGATAAATCAATACCTAAATAACCTGCAATGAATGTCACAAACTAAGAAAATTTAAATTACGCGGCCAACTGACAAACTCGACTCATGCCTACATAAATAACTAATGATAATTTCACTAAGCCGTTCCGCGATCATTCAGTATCTACTCACAAATGAAGTGACGAGATCTAATACTCAAATAAAAATCATTGATGATTTTGTCATTGTTCCCGTCACCGATATTTTTTTGTCATTGTCATGCAGTCACCGATACAGAAAAATCATCACTCAGCCCATCTCTAATCTAAGCTGATATATTTAATTAAAATTGCGAGACCCCAACCAAATCGCGGTAACGAAACCATAGCGAGATCTATTTCGACGTCAACGCCATCTATCGAGCTTGATATCAAACTTTTAACATTTCACAATAATAACTATGGTTTTATGGTTTCTTCATGAACACTATGTGAATAGAAACCGAAACAAATGATTTAATATAGTAAAAGTACTTATGTTCTGAACGTGAATGAGTCTTTACCTAAAGATAACAAACACAAAATCAAAATACGTCTATACTCTGTGGTCGTGTGGCGGTGTGACGCGATGCTTAATGTAAACATTCATCAAGGTTATACGTGCGTAAAGTAATGGATTCAATGAGAAAACGGTTTAATCTTAGAAGAATCTTATACAGAATTACTGAGAAATAAGTGTAGATTTCGTATTGAGTGTTAGTTTACCGAAAAGTGATAAATATGTCAGTGAAAAAGTAACGAAAGTTTTGGAATGCACAAATTTTGATCATAAGGCCGCCGTGTTTATTAATGTTTTTATGATAAATATTCTTGTATACTGTTTGAAATACACGTAAGTAGCTAGCTTATTTATCTACGAACATAATTTGGCTAATAGCTACTGATATTATAGCGTATTGTTATCGTAATCGTATTTCCAAGAGTAAAATTCGGCAAACAAATACCTACAAAAAGTCAATAAAATGGATATAGTATGTTATCCTTAAGAGATAGACATATGCCATCGCGGACTTTTTTGAAGACCTTTTTATGATACACAATTCCACCATACATTATTTTGTTATATCTCAAAGGGTTTAGACAGCGTTTTCGTTGAAAGCTCCCAGACGGCTTATTTTTTTCCGACACCTCCAACAAATATCGTTAATTCATACAAAAATGCATACAAAAACATAACAAATTATATACTAAAACCTTCCTCGAGAACCAAGCTATCCATTGGTGAAAACAGCATGAGAATCGGTGCAGTAGTTTTTGAGTTTATCGCGAACAGACAGACAGACAGACAGACAGACAGACAGACAGACGCGGCGGAGGACTTTGTTTTAAGGGTTTAGACAGCGTTTTCGTTGAAAGCTCCCAGACGGCTTATTTTTTTCCGACACCTCCAACAAATATCGTTAATTCATACAAAAATGCATACAAAAACATAACAAATTATATACTAAAACCTTCCTCGAGAACCAAGCTATCCATTGGTGAAAACAGCATGAGAATTGGTGCAGTAGTTTTTGAGTTTATCGCGAACAGACAGACAGACAGACAGACAGACAGACAGACGCGGCGGAGGACTTTGTTTTATAATATGTAGTGATTATATACAGACTAGCTGACCGGACAGACGTTGTCCTGTTTGCTAGAACTCGATCGCAGCGTCACCTACCGTGTCCAATTGTAAATCTAAACCATCCAGGGACCCACTTAATTATACACTCAAAATTTATTTAAAATTGGTCCAGCCATTTAGGAGGAGTTCAGACAACTCACACGCACAGTAGAATTATAAATATATATAAAGATAAAGATAGATACCTCTTACCTCTTGTAAATTGACGATTTTAATTTTCAACTCTTCCATGAGAGATCTACATTTATTTTCGTCACATGGTTGATCTGATTTTGGGGGCTTCCTGAAATATTACTTCAATATTTAATTCACTCACTATTCGTTTTCAACACTAAACTTGAAATCAGAACCTAAATTATTACCATGTTTTGGAACTCCAAACTCATTGTCATACTTGACAAAGTTCAAATTTAATTTAATCATAATGTAGGACTCTTTTATTACAAACGGTCACTCGATACTTAGAATACGAGAACGCTGAAGTAGTTAAGTGAATGCAATTTTTCTTTTATTTGATATTTTAAATTATAAAAACACTTACCTCTCAAGTGGCACAGTGATTTGGGTTTGGGTGGTTTTCCTTGGAGTTCTGGAATTTATTTTGTAATCAATCAAATGTATTTATACCAATAATAAAATCAATTAAATTATATAATTTTAATTCACACACCTATCTTCCCATTGGGTAGAAGTCGACAATTTGAGGACTTGTTCATTTTCTTGGTCTTTAGTAAGACAATTGTGCCTGTAAGAAATATTTTCATTGCATTAGCCTTCAACTCTGTTATTAATAATTATTATTTACATCCAGTATTGTTCCTCTGTGAGGAAAAGGCTCCCATTCCTTTTTCCACTCAATCCGGTATGTATGCCAGTATGGAGCCCAGCAAAACCAAAGCATTATCAACACTTTCCATACAAACCAAGCGTGTTGTTACCCTTACCGTTTACTCCACACTAGGCTTGTAGAAAATATTTATGTATCGATACAACGATATTTTTTTTCCAGTATATCGATATTTATTGGCGATATCTATTGTTTCGATATATCGATATAAAATATTAAGTATCAAAAATGTATCAAATACTAATAATATTTCGAATAGCTGGTCACCACTGACTAAAACCGCTGGAATTAAGAGCCGTAAAAAGTAGACTTATTTTTATCAATGTTTTATTAATTTAAGATTTTACATCAGAAATTATGTTCCTATTAGTTCGGTATTACAGGGTGTAAGGGTCAGCCCTCCGCAGGCTGATGGGGTGAATTCAGTATATCATACTAAGATGACCGGTACATGAAATTATTTCAGGAACATTATGGGAATCCAATAAACCTGATTTGTTTTATTACCTCACACGCAATGTATCGTTACCGTGGCAAAACGCACGTAGCGAACAGCAGAGCAGCGAGCCTTTGGCTGCCCTCCCCGCCACGGGGCGCGGTTAGTTCAATGAACTCTGTAGCTAGGCAGAAATTGAACAGCTGATTTCACGTGTCGTTCGTTAGAGTATTTCAACATCCATTGCAGATTTTTTTATTGTAGTTGTTTTATTTACATACATGGAGTGCTGCATACAGAGAATGTAATTTGACATAGAAATACAGGAATAATAACTGAAAAAATGAAAATTCGGTGGAATATGATTCAAAATAAGGAGCTGAATGCACCCTTAGTTTGCGGAGGGCTGTCTCTTACACGCTGTATTTGTATTAAAAAAAAAAAACAATATTAAGTATTTCATAAGTAGGTACAAATATTTTTCCGAAAATTTCCCTATAACGATGTTTTTTTTTTAGATACAATATACAGGGTTATTGGAAAAACACTGACAACCTTGCAGGACTGTATTACTAACATCATAAACAACAACGATTGTTCTATGACTTTTGTCAAAACATAATACATTTACTAAAAACAACCTTCAAGATTTCGTTGCTCTATCTAACACATTTCAATGCTGTATTTTGTTGTACCTACCTATGCCTCTCGTGCACTGTCGTATCTGCCTTTTGCACTAGACACGGCAGTTTGTTTTGTTACTCGTAAAGTTAGTTTAAAGCGTTGAGTTTAAATCTTTTTATTTTTGTATGAAAATATGATAGGTATATTTAAAACTGATGAATGAATAAAACTACTTTACTTTTGACTTTTTTGTTTTTGTTTTCAGGACTATAGTCCTGAGCGTGTTTTACCAATCTTGTAGCGATACTTTTTGAATTTTGCATCCCTACTCGACACAAATGACGTATAGAAACTGATGGCTTTGAATGGCGCCCATGATAGAAGTTGGCGGATAGGTAGGATCAACGCTATTTAGGCGCCACGAGTTTTATTAGTATCTACTGCCGGCTCTAGTATGCTGCTCGGTGGGCGCGGCGATTCCGTGCTCTGTTTTTTAATAAGACTGTTCACTTTCTTTCACACAATTAGCAATGCAAAATATATATGTATAAGTTTGTAAGTATACCTATTGTATGAATTATTTAAATAAGTGCATACTTTTTTTTTGGTTCAATTATTTTATTTTCTCTTCTAATCTTACACACGGTGTCTACATCTCTTTTTGTCTAATTTCCTATTGCAGGTATGCTGTAAGAAATTTCTTTAGAAATAAGCATCACCTTTGCAAGGTTTTTTAACCGACGAAAAAAAGGAAGAGGTTCTCAAGTTGATGCGTTTATTTTTTTTCTTCTTGTCTGTTTATATGCAGTGTACCTACACAAAGTGTTAAATAAATAGATAATTACTTTTTGGCTGGCGTAGCAGTGGCGGACCGGAAACGCCTGGAATTCGATGTCTGCGGTGGATTCGTTTTCGAGAACTGTTTGGCCGAGCACAGCCTCATGTTCAGCTGCTGTATCCGTTCCGCCATGCGCTGGTTTGTTTCTTTCAGTTCTGTTATGCTGCAAATTCAAAACAATGGGCGATTTCATAATATCTTACGTGACGACATTATCGTGGACGTCCAGGGTATCACGATAACACAGGAAAGTTATATGTACCTATCGAAATATAATATGCCGTCCACGAGAACGTTGCAAGTGCACCAATGTTTTAACATCACCGGTAAAATCGTAGTCGTCGATGTCCACGACGTATACGTCCAGTAGGAATTTAATAAAATGCAAAGCTAGGTATATCTTTCGTTATTTATTTATAAAAAACAAAACTACTAGTTACTAAGTACGACTACTATTTATCAATGCCTATGAATCAAAAGTTCAAATCATAAAAGAAATGCCAGCGCCATCTACTTTTAAAATAATTACCAAAACCTAGGTGTAAAATTCTCTCAAAAGTTATAGAAATAAAATCATTCTATCATTTCATACGCCTGACAAAATTATTCGAGCAATTTTTATCTGATGTGTACTTTGCAATCATACTCATTGCTATATCTTGGAATAATGTGGATACTTAGATAATCACTTAAATTCAGACTTTTAAGTCAAGTCTGAATTTCTCAGTAACCAGGTCATAAAAAAAACCACTTCAATTCCTAAAGAAAAACTCATTAAACCCCTGGCCAACCTGAGAATTGAACCCAGACTCCACCCTCAGCAGTCACCCTTGCATCTTGCGACCTCTAGGTCATTTATTTATTTATAGCACTGTGTGATCTACACTCACCCACACATAAGTCACGCTTCTCCATGACTTAAGTATTTACTCCATTTTAACTAATTTCACAAATGTTAATAAACACGAAATGATACTTTTAAATGCTCATTGACACTAAGGCGCGTATTACAGAACCTTATTCAAGACTTAGGCCCGTATTATAGAACGTCACTCAATACTCAAGCGTTACTTAAGACTAGATTCAAGCCATTTGATTGGTTGAAACTAGTTTTAAGTAATGCTTGAGTATTGAGTAACGTTCTGTAATACGGGACTTAGGCCCGTATTACAGAACGTCACTCAATACCCAAGCATTACTTAAAACTAGTTTCAACCAATCAAATGGCTTGAATCTAGTTTTATGTAATACTTGAGTATTGAGTGACGTTCTGTAATACGGGCCTTAGATTACTGAAAACTAGTTTCAACCAATCAAATGGCTTTAAATGAGTTTTGAGTGAGGTTCTGTTCCGGCCTTAGAAATTCACAGCACGCAAATGTCCGAAGAGGTAGGTAGGTTAGCACATTTCGCTTATAAACAGTTTCATGCTGTAGAAAAAGTGACAACGCAATTTCTTCAGTCGAAACGCTAACTTACCACTTCTAGATTTGGTTTTCAATTTGTAATATTTTAATTTTTGAAGTGAAAATTTCTTTAGGCGCGTTGAGCACTTTTTGGGTGAACAAAAATCATGGAGTTATCGTCACCGAACGCTTTTACGTTACTTAGTTTTCACTTCTATCGGCAGTCTCCAAAGACTTTTCTTAAGCCAGTTTCTTGTATATGGATCACTGATATTTGTTCAGTGTTAACAGTGATTTTAGAATGACTCAAAAAGTGAAATAAGTGAAGAATCCAGCCCAGTGTTGAATAGTAGGTATACATGTTAACCGTGTCCTTTAACGCAGTTTGAAATGGTCTACTTCCTCCAGTTCCATAATATACTATTATAATTAAATATTTTCAATAAATTAAAAAGATGGTAGGTTTATGTCACACAAGCTATAAAATAGTACAGGATACTCGTGACTTAAGCAAGTCTATTAATGCACGGCGTGTAGCACCCTCGCACTACTTAAGTCATATATATTGTAATGTACTATTATTTCTAACAAATAAAATGTACTATTATTTCTATAAATGGCCCATCAAAATTCTAGGCAACATCGGGTACTGTAGAACGGGGTTATTTGGAACAAAGCAATGATTTGATATAAATTCGAATTGTGATCTTCGTACGAAAAATTGTAAAAGTAAGTATATATTGCTTTTATTTTACCAGAAATAAAATAAAAGCTGTATATGGTGTTTTAGTAGAATTGATGTCAACTCAAATCTTACAATTACTTTATTCTAAATAACCCCCGAAAATCCAAATAGCCCCGTTCTACGGTATTAAATAAGTGTAGTCCTTCAATTATAGGAGACCGCAGCAAGCACAATAAAATCAACAACTAAGCTAACAAAGTTTAAAATATTAAGAATAGTAGGTTTATTGTTGATAAGAAATTGTAACAATTTTGGTAAAATTTATAAAAATAATTTAAAAAAAAATGCATAAATAAGTTAGTCAGTTTACAAGTAAAATACTTACAAATCTTTCTGTTCATTAACAAAAGCTTTAGTACTGGTGGAGCACTCTTTCATCTTAAAAGATACAACCAAGTCGAGATCAGAAAGCAAACTGGTTTATTACATTTTACCCTCATTACAAAAATGTTACTCTTGACAACTAGTGAAAACAAATCAACAAGGTTCAAACATAACATACCTTTCTCTCATAATGATTGGTAAAGACAATAATAAATTTAACAGTAAATAACAAAATCAATATAACAAAAACGTCTACTTCTAACATAGCAATCACTTAAGTCATTCATTAGGAATTCCTATAATATCTGGCCATAATTCAGGTGGCGGAATCACAATCGGCGGATCCTGCGATAATTCAGAGTCCGTATCATTGGCTGGCGGACTGTCAATGACAGGTGATCCATTAACAGACGTGTCCGGCGGTCTAGCCAGTATTTGGTCTGCATGTCGCCGATGTAACTCTCCACCTTCCGTCCTCACCACATAAGTGGCCGGCCCCTCCACCATCTCCACGGTGGCACGACACCACCTGTTCCCGGGCCCGTACATGCGTATGAGCACGGGCTGCAACAACGAAAAAGTCCGCGCGGGCGGCCGCTGCGCCGCCGCCTCCAGTTGCTGCTCAGCGCGGCTCGGCGTCGAGTCGGGGTGTAAGCTCGACACTGCAGTCCTGTATCTGCGCCCATTCAGTAACTCAGCAGGTGTCTTCTTAGTAGAACTATTGGGCACAGTCCGTAAATAGTATAGAACTTTGCAAAGTTTCTCCTGCCAATGCATGTCCAGGTTCTCTAGCTTTTTTATTTTATTCTTAAATGTTTGAATCGTGCGTTCAATCTGCCCGTTAGTCTCTGGGTGGTAGGGTGGTGAATACAAATGTTTAATTCCATTCTTTTTAAGAAAATGATTAAATTCATCCGAGGTGAACGCACGTCCATTATCGGACACCAACACGTCGGGTAGCCCTTGTGAAGTGAAAATTTTTCTCATAACAGCTATCACGGTCCCACTGTTCATTGCTGGTATGATTTCAGCCTCAAACCATTTACTGTAACTGTCTACTAGGACTAGAAACGTTTTCCCCTGAAAGGGCCCCGCAAAATCCACATGCACACGGCTCCACGACTTCTCTGGAACAATCCAAGTCTGCGGGTCCTTTGGTGGGTTATTTCTCACTAGCTGACATTGCTGACACGCGGCCACCACACTTTCAATCTGCCGATCCATGTCGACCCACCACACGTAGCCTCTTGCATATGCTTTTGTCTGGACAATGCCCGCATGAGGGGCATGTAACAACTTTAACACTTTGTCCTGTAAAGACGAAGGTATTATGACTCTGTTGCTCCACAATAAACAACCTTTATTATGTGAAAGAGCCTCTCTCCGTGTCCAATAAGCTTGTAGGCTCGGGTCTATGTTCCTTCGTGGCCATCCGTGCAAAACGTGAAACATTACTTTTTGCAATACCACATCTTTATTGGTCTCCGCGGCTATCTTAGCAGCGTCCAGTTCCCAGCCGCTCGGCTGCTCCTCCAGCAGCAGCACGTCTCGCAGCACCTCTTCCTGCACACTCGACGTGTCCGGAGCGGTCCACCTGCTCAACGCGTCCGCGTTGCCGATTAATTTACCAGGCCTGTACTGTATGCTGTAATTATAACTGGAAAGTTTCAATGACCAGCGCAACATCCTCGGTGATATCTGGTCTGGAATTGGTTTCGCTGGATTGAATAAACCGACCAACGGCTTATGATCTGTCCCAATACAAAATTTACGACCCGCCAAGAATTCGTGAAACTTTGTCAATCCAAATATAATAGCCAGGGCCTCCTTATCAATCTGCCCATATCGTCTCTCGTGCGCCTGTAGCGTCCGTGAGGCCATCATCACCGGCCGCTCTGACCCGTCCTTCATGACGTGTGCAATAATCGCTCCGAGACCGTATTCCGATGAATCACAAATGAGAAGTAGTTCTTTCTGCAAGTCATAGCCCACCAACGTTCGATCTGATGACAGTAATCGCTTCGCCTCCACAAACGCTTCCTGTTCCTTCTCACCCCAGCTCCAAGGTCTTTTTGATTCTAAAAGTCGATATAGTGGTTCCAACACCGTGCTTTTGTCAGGCAAGAATTTCTCATAAAAGTTATATAAGCCCAGGAAGGCACGCAAGGTCTCTCTGTTGGTTGGGGCCGACTTTTCCTGAATCTCTTTGACTTTCCCAGGTGCTGGATGAAGTCCCTCAGCATCAATCATGTGCCCTAGGAATGTGATGCTGTTCGCAGCGAACACGCATTTCTTTACGTTGAGGCGGAGTCCCATCTGTTGCAGTTTGCTCAGTACTTCTTTAAGTCTCCGGTTGTGTTCTTCAATCGTGGCTCCAGTGACAGCGATATCATCTAATAGACACGCCACGCCGTCCATACCCGCTAACGCCGTCGACATAAGACGCTGAAAAATCGCTGGCGCCGCGCTGACACCGAATGGCAGGCGATTCATTTTCATTAGACCGATCGGAGTGTTCAGCGTGAGCAGCATGGCTGTCGCATCGTCTACCTTCAGTTGTGTGTACGCGTTTTTCAAGTCCAGCTTACTAAAAATTCTGCCGCCACTAAGTCTCACAAACGCTTCCACAGACGTCGGCAGCGGATAGATATCTGTATCTATAGCGGTGTTCACCGTGACACGATAATCACCACACATTCGTACTGTTCCGTCTTCTTTCATCACCGGCGTCACTGGTGTCCCCCACTCAGAATAACGGACAGGTGTCAGTACACCCGCCTCCACCATCTCGTTCAACTGTCTAATGACTTTTTCTTTAAGAGGGTACGGCACCGCGCGCGCCTTTAAGAAGCGGGGCGTAGCATCCGGCCGCACGTGAAGTGACACCTCAGGACCTTTGTACTCGCCGAGTCCTTCTTTAAATAGTTCAGGAAATTCTTTTCTATATTGTTCTATCTCCTCTCCAGCCCAGCACAATCCTGATACTTGAAGGCCTAGTGTATGGAACCAGTTCCTGCCCAGCAGATTTGGTCCGTTCCCCGACACCACGACCAGTTCACATTGCGCTTCCTTATTACCTAGCACAACACGCACGTCTGCTAGTCCTAATACTTTCAAAGGGTCTTGAGTCCATGTCACGAGCTTTAGATTGGTAGCTCGTAGAGGTGGGGGCGTCAACCACAGCATCTTGTATGTCTCTTCCGACATTATGGTACGCGATGCACCCGAGTCCACTTCCATGGATAGATGAACGCCGTCTATCATAACTTCTGTGGTTATAGGTGGTGAATAATTATCCACGCAGACGTATATGCCCATCATCTTCTCAACTGAAGTGTCTACACTCGTGTTGGCTTCCCTCGTGTCGTCGACCTGGTGTACACGACCTGGCTTCTTGGCGCAGGTCGCCGCAATGTGCCCAAACTTTTTGCAGTAAAAGCACTTCGCCTTAACAAACGGGCAGCGCTCGCCCGGCCTGTGTGCGCGTGCACACCGTCGACACTCGTTCGAGTTAACATTACCAATGTCCATAGGTTCAGTCTCCGTGACACTGGACGGAGTTTGCTTAGACTCACTAGCCACACACGCAGGGTACAAATCAGGGAACGTCACTTGATAGTCCAGACACATCTGTAACGCGACCTCATACGTCAAGTCTTTCTTTTTCAATAAGTCGCGTCGCAAGCGATCGTCCCGCACCCCCAGCACTAGTCGGTCTCTCAACTGGCGTTTCAAGTCCATGAAATTGCATTTTGCACCAAGCAGACTTATAGCCGCCACAAAGTCTTGCACGCTTTCACCTTGCACTTGTTGACGTTTGTAAAATTTTCCCGCTTGCAAAATTTCATTAACCTCTGGTTCATAAAACTTATCCAAAACACTAAAAATTTCCACTAAAGGTACTTCCGTAGGACGTTTTGGAACTAAAAGTGATGCAATTAACGCGAAAGTTTCTTTGCCGCACTGAGAAAGAAACAGCGATCGTCCTTTGTCCAGGTTAAGTTTGTCGTAACCCGCCGCATCAAGCGCGCACAGTAATTGTTCTTTATAATCACACCACTTATCAGTCTTTGGGTTAAATTGTCCGGGAAACACTATATTTGTTACATTTGCCGTCATTTTCACCGAAATCCTATTTATTTTCCGTAGTCGCCAATAAAAGATACAACCAAGTCGAGATCAGAAAGCAAACTGGTTTATTACATTTTACCCTCATTACAAAAATGTTACTCTTGACAACTAGTGAAAACAAATCAACAAGGTTCAAACATAACACATCTCTTTAGACATAATTTTGTCATGAGTGTGGGTCATCCGTTGCACCTGTGTGGACAGGACTCGGATCTTATCTTGTTGCGCATTGATAGTTTTCTTGAGTTCCAAGTTATTCTCCAGAAGAGTATAGTATAGATCTTCTAATTCCTTTTTACTTAATTTTGAAGGACATATTCTGTACATTTCTGGAAATAAATATTTAATTTTAGTGAACATCCAGCTAATTTAAAAGAAGAAACAATTTGTTTGTGCGAAACATTTAAGAAAATAAGTTTTCTGATTGAAATAAATAAATTATATTTTATAGTAGGTTGGTATATTGTTGGTTAATAATTGGGTTCGTCATTCAACACTTTTAGGTGGGTAGGTACTCATATTAAAAAAAAACTATGTGTCTAGATGAAGCCGGGTTAATTGAATTAGAATGAAATGAAACTTTATTGGTACCTAGAATGCAAATAAAAAAATTATAATTTATTTAAATGTAAGTTTGACTACCTGTATCTATATTCAAAATTATCACTACTTTTTTCCTCTATTATTATTCTTTAGTAATTAATCTTAGTTATATTAGACAGATGACCCTCTGAGTGAGTGTCGTCCTGGTTTGAGGTTTGGATTTTGGTTGGCTTAGATCAAACTGCGGTCAAATGCGGCACCTATAAAAGGGTCACCTTTACTGCATTATACACTTTTGTTTATATACGTTAGGTACTAGTTTGCGCAGGTAGGTACTCGTATTTCCATGTTAATACATTAATAAAGTATTACTTACCCCGATCTGATCTAGCTGAGTGACTCTTGCACGTGTTATTGTAATCATTTCTTTCCATTTTCTCTTTACTGCAACAACTCATGGTAAAAACTTACATGAAATCACAAACAAATATATTTTTTCCTGTATTCTTGGTTTGTTTAGCGTAACATCGCAGGTAAAGTGATGTCTTGGCCACCCACGATTACATCTCTACACAAAAAATATTTACGCCACATAATTTATCACGATAATATCATGGATAATGATTAAAATTTTACTTCAATGCAAAATTCTTCGCCGATAAAATGAAAAGACCGCCATAGCAACTCTTGTCGAAATGTCAACATAGCAACTGTCACTACTGTCAGTAAGAATAAAAATAGGTAGTTGGTACCTAACTCTATGATTTTGTCAAATTGTTTTATTCGTTATTTTTTTTTCTTCCTTCTTTTTTTACGAAAAATGTCCAGTGGTGGCCCAGTGAGCAGTGGTGGGTGGACGACTTACAAGTTTTAGGTCGTAGATTCAATCCCAGACCACTTTAAGGCGCGGGCCCACGGCGGCGCATGCTGTGCACGGGCACGCGGCGCATTTTAAGTGCGTTATTAATTTGTTTGGCAACGTGGGTCTACGTTTCCACTGGAGTACACGAATATGACCCACGACTATGTATAGCGTGGCACGGCGCACAGAGAAGCTATGCACGTGCCACTGCAATCCACGGACACGGGCTTCACTGCGGGAGGTGTGGGGAGGTGGGACGGGCGGGAAAGCGACCGTCAAAGGTAATAATATAATATAATAAGTATTCCACTAATAAGAGGTATACTATTATATATTAGGGTGTATGACTGAAAACTGCGCTGCCATAAGTGAGCTGTACATCGTCGTGGGTCATATTCGTGTACTCCAGTGGAAACGTAGATCCATCCACTTCGACAGCGTTGAGCTATGTAACCGCCTATTCGAGCAAGCCACGCATGTATCAATGACGTTAATTCATGCGTAGCCTCTCCGTGTGTTGCAGTGGACACAACCACATACATCTTCTTACAAAGCGAAGCTACACGTGCTTAGCCTCTCCGTGCACCGCGGTGGGCCCGCGCCTTTAATATGGAAGAAGCCACACGTTTTAGACAAAATCGATCTAATTATTCGAAGTACGGTGGCAGCTGTCAAATTTTCTCGTTCGATTTAGAATTTAATCGTCAACATTTTAAAGTTTAAAATCGTTTGGAGAAATCTGACAGTTTCTTGTAGCTTGATGTGCTGACCACTGTACTTTTACATCCATTTTCACTGCACATTCATGCTCACTCAAATGTCTCGCTGGTGGTGGCGTGTGTGTTGGACCATTAAGTTCCCTTCAAAATGGTTGAGCTAAATGGTGCTAATCCATGCGTCATGTTCGTGAACGAGCGCCGTCAGTTGAGACTGGTCATCTCTTAGCTGCCACGGCATATTTTAATTTATTTTACGTCACACCTGGCCATAATGTGAGTTTTACCGCACGCTACGCGTACAATAAAACTCGCATTGTGGCCAGGTGAAGACGTAAAATTGTGTACTCACCACAGGCAGTAAAAAAGAAAGCCCTCTATCGCATATTTACAACCCTTGTCTGCGGCTCGGGTCACAAATACCTGCGATTTCGGGTTTTCTTTCTTTTACAGCCCTTGGTAAGTAATGTACTATTAATTTTTTAATTGTTTTTATTACGGACGCTTCTAACGTGCACGTCTTTCTAGATTATTCTCACATGTGTAACTTCAACATGAATGATGTACTTAACCCATTCGTTGTAACAATATTTTGTTTTAAAAGAGTGTGCGTGGAGTTTCTTGCCCGTTCTTCTCCATAATAGGAACCTACTAAGCTTTGGAATGGGCAAGTTGGGCCACTAGCTTCATCTTTCTGACTGACCGACCCCTTAACAATTCAAAAGTGCCTGTAATTGGTTAAAATACATGCTTTGAGTTTTGAGTTTGACACTACCCATTGATTTTAGTGGGCTCGGCATCCGCAAAATTTCTAGTATAAGCTTACCGGCGTTTCTGTCCTCTGTCCACAGCACAGCATCGAAAACTTAACCACAAGAATCTTAGCCGCTTCTTAGGTTGACTGAAGTTCCGTGTTTGACTGATGCGGTGAACGCCTGGAAAGTGGCTTGTCTTACAAGGACACGGTAAAGCTCGAAAACCCGTCTTCCCAGAGACAGTAGGATGAGCCGATCTGAAGGTTGGTACGGAACAACCTCATTAATAAGTCCAACGTCACCCAACATAGGCACTATGCTAGGTGACGTGCACCACTTTCCGGCACGCTACAAGTCTGCGTCTGGGCGCTCTTTGCGGGGCTCCACATCGCTGTCAGTGCAGTGAAGCAGTCGACCGCCTCGGACAACATGGCTTATCCTGCAGCAAGAGCGCTGGTCGGTTAGCACGGCTCGCCAGCATTAATGACATCATCCGTCGAGCTCTTATGTCACCGCCGGGGTGTCAGCTGTTTTAGAACCCAATAGCTTGGCACGTGATGATGGGAAGAGGCCAGACGGAATGATGCCTTGGAAGTTGGGTAGGTCTTTAGTATAGGATGCAACCTGTGTCGCGCCATCCCATCTTCCTAGTACGGCGGGTTGTGCTGGGGCGGCTGCTGCAGGTGCAGAAATCCTCAAACAGCGCAAATATAACAACCTTATAGCGAGTTATAATGTTTGTGCTGTTTAGGGTTGAAATACTAGGTCCGTAAGATCCGAGTGCTCATCAAGTATTTCAGGACATCGCCAAGCGGTTGGTCGACTTGAAGAGTCGATCAACCGAACAGAGGACTGGCTTACTTTTAGGCCCAAGAATCAGCATTGCCATCCATTGTGGCAGCGCTGCCAGCCTTTTCGGCACTTTTCCCACTGACAGCGTTGCGGACGAATTTTTTGATGCCCAATCGAATCCTTGGTTTGGAAACCAAATGCGTGACTAAGATTTACTATCTGATGTACGGTGGCCAGTACATCAAGTTATATTTGAACTTTAAAATTTTGATGAATAAGTTCAAAATCTAACGAGAAAATTTGAGAGTTTGTGGTAACTTGATGTGCTGGCCACCGTACCTTAAGTTTTCTCGTAATCGCTCTTCATTTAGGTCAAATTATCGGTTCAGCAACAGTTTTGATCATATTTACCAGACTGCACCAGAAGAGAGGATTTTTTTTTGTTACTTAAACTTTTTATATTTTTCTGTTCGATTTTATTCATAAAAAAAAAAAATATATATAAATACGTGTTAAAGTGGTGAATTTTCATTGTTATATTGCTATACTAATGCATACATATTACCTCTCCCATCAAGAGGTGTATCCCGTCTGGTAGAATCTTATTTAGGGGAAGGTGACATAGACATTAGTGGAGCAGCCAGATTTTTTTTAATTAGTGATGTGGTGGCACCGTGCTCTCCAGAAACGCTCGCAGCTATGGATAGGCCAGCAGATGGTTTTTCTTTTCCCGACCACCCTAATCACAGGTCGAGAGTTGGTCACAGCCGTTTGTTCCTTTCGGAACGGCTCCACTGGCGGCCTCGACGATTTAACTTTTTTTAAATTCGGTAGATATACGGATTTATCTAGAGGCAATCTACGGATTTTTCAGCGTCACCCTCCGGTTTTAAAAATAGCTGATCTGGTAACACTGCTTCCGCGCCTCTCAAAAGGCGCCATCAAAGTTTGATTTTGCGCTGGAAATGGTTTTTCGCATTTGGCTTTTTGGCTCCTCTTGCCATCTGTCGCCTAGAGCGAGGTCGCTAGGCTGCTGCCATAATTTTCATGACAGCCGTCACTGCGGCCGATAAGCGGCGGCACCGTTTTTCTCTATAGTAAACCTTAGCTTTAATAGGGTAGAAATGTAATTAGGGAAACGTGAAATAAAATGAACTTACTAATCCATCAACAGATTTTATTGAACAATTAGTTACCTAACATTATAACACATCAATTAGGCACCTACTTACAAATTAATACTTAAAATAAACCTATTGGAATGACAGTATATTCGTGAGTACAAAAGCAATCAAAACAAAGTAAAGGCAGGCGTAATTTTTGTATAGGGATTACATGTTTAAAAAATCATTTAGTATATTCTACTGATTACGACCGTAGTAACAGGTAAGCTGGTAGGTATACTTTGTACCTATATAGGTAAATCGTTTTTTTTTTGTAGATTTCGTAAACATTTTACTTTGCTTTATTGTCTTTTGTCTATATTTTATATAATTATTCTGTACGTCTGTATGCCACTGAACTCCCCCTACACGGCTTGACCGAACTTGATGATATTTTTTGGTGTGTGAGGTGGTCCCTGGATGGTTTAGATTCACCACAATTGGACCCAGTAGCTGTGGCGCTGTTCGGGCAGGATTAACGTCTGTCAGGTCCGCCGTCAAAGGTTCCTTTCAAAATGTAGGCGTCACTCAGAAGAGGTTTTTGGAAATCTGACCCTTAAGTGGGTAAAAAGGGGCGATTTCGTTTGTATGAAAAATCTGATTGCTTGAGTTAATAAACGTGAAACTTTAAAAAACTAAAACTTAATTTATAAAAAAAAAAAAATAATATTATTAGTTTTTCGTAACTAACCCTCAAAAGATTTTTAGTGTTAAAGTTTGTATGGAAGAATCTTAAACCCACTGTTTGATTACCTCAATACTTGGTACCTATTAATACTTTTGATAGAAAATGAAACATACTTACAAGTTTGTGTGTTTATCGAAAATCGACTCCTAACGAGGCAAAAGAGGGTAGTTAAGTTTTAAGGGGAGGACACTGTGTGTCTTGATTAACTCAAGTAATCCAAACATTTTTAACGCTACAAGGTTCTTTGAGCGCGTGGTCAAAGTCGGAACTAACGCCGCCATCTTGACCTGTCAATACAATTTCTGTGTACAGTTGACAAAAACATTTAGTATTATAAGCTTATAGAGGTATTAGGAACAGGGTGTAAAGTTCACTCATCCTCGTGTCTGGTGGGCAACTGCCTGACGGTTGATGTCGGGAGTCGGGATGTTGTATATGTATATACCAGTTGCGCGGTAAATTCTACTTGCGCGATGCAGGATTTGTTTGGCGTGAGGTTTTTGATGTGTAGTTCGCATGTGGCGTTGCAGATGCCGCCACAGGTACATACTTAAAGTAGTTGCTTAGCTGTTATAGCCTACATTATTTCCTAGGTCTCATCATTTTATATTTTTCCGAAATATTCATCAATTTTTAATGACGACTGTAGCCAAAAAGCGTAGCTAAACACGTTGGCAATCACAGGTTTATCGAAATCAATGATTAATTTACGCTTTCAGTAAATTTTATGTTTTATTTTTAACAAAAACAAAATACTCAACTTGGTTGACAACAACAATAGCTTTGCGTATCACTTAATAAGGGTTTTACTAAAATTATAAACAAATAGGTACTTACAATAACTTCACTATTTATAAACGTACATCTTAACAGCTACCATAATACATAAGTATAAAAGGATCTTTTACAATAATAACACAAGTCAATCTAAATAATTAATACTGGGTAACTCACAACATAATCACATAGATATCACGTAAAACTACATTACACAAGTATTGGCACGCATACACACATTTATAATGTTTCGTAATGCAAATAAGCTTTTTATGTACGTGCACACCCGGCGAGGCAGCCACGCGAAACGCCTCTGCTCAAGGCATGCGCCAGTGACTTGCGTATGCCTCGTATCGTATCGTAGCGTGGTACCTAGTAAGTTTTCGTTTTGTGGGATCAGTCTATGTTAATCACGGTATTATACTGGAAAAAACGTCATGAGACAAAAACCCACTGCAAATTATGTATAGAACATATTTTATCATCTTCACTTTATAACGATTTATTATGTTCTGTGGTCAATGAAGGTTAGAAAAATTGCTGAAGATAGGTATTTATTTTGTACATCTCACTCATTCGTGATAAGCTTACTTGCACTACAAAACAAGCCTACACACCTTTATTATCTATATAACTATTGATTAACTTTTAACACGAAGAGATTACACAATAAAAGCCAAAAATAAATCCTTACTAGATCACAAATAGGATTCAAAATCCCAAATAAATTATATTATTATTATTTGAATATCTACAGGCAGAGTAATGAGCATCTTTTTTTATTGACCGATCCCGGATTTTATCACGAACTGCTCATTACTTTGCCTCAAAATGTACGTAGTACGGTCAACCACGCTTCCGTTGTAACTTTGTAACATTTTAGGTAATTTTGTCACCGCGCAGTGCCTTTTTGAAGTGAAAACTTCTTTATCGGCGTTGAGCGTTTTTTGGTAGGGGAAAAACTTGTGGGTTCGCGTCACCGAAATGCGCGACATGCTCGTGACGTGTTGCGCCAGACTGTCGGTTATTCCAAAGTTTTGAGTTTTCACTTCTGTCGGCAGTCCTTAGAATGCCTATTTTTTTTTCGTAGCTGTAGGTACGCCTATCGCATATAAACGCAAGAAACGCAAGAACCGCTATTCAAACCTATTATTTCAAATGTTACAAAATGTCGCACGGTTGACCGTTTTAGACTACGCCGAGCGCACAGTGGCGCCCTCATTGTTATTTCGGTGATTTCTTTATTTTAGAATGAAAGTGCAGAAAATAAGCTCGTCAAGTTGTGCTTCACAAGACTACGTTATTATTACTACAAACAGTAGTTTTAAATTGTTGTTTTATTGTAATCATTAAAACGGAAAATAGTGGCCACTAAGCTCCGTTAAAATAAAAGAAATCACCAAAATAACGATGAGGGCGCCACTGTGCGCTCGATAGCCTCTTAAGGGGGAAGCGTCAGGGTCGTATACTGATTGAATGACTATTTCATGAAATCATGACTTTTAGGATTAAACTAACTTAAGGAGTTATATATATTTGTTACGGTCGCCAATCATATTTAGATCAACATACCTACAACCTGATAGGTACCTACTGACCTGCAAATTGCAACATTCATAAGAAAATTTTAATTTTGCAGGCTACCCTGAGGCTTCCCCCTAAACTTCAAAAAAAAAAAAAAAAATATCGTAATAATTATACCATCTATTGTTCTAAATGCACACTATACATTAATTTTTATTTGACCTTTTAGGCCGAGAATTGTACCTAGGCTAGGTATTTCTTTGGGCACATCCTCACTTTATACAAAACGTGGATGTCATATATTGGAGCCTCGCTTAGAGCAATTCGATCGTTAGACGCATGAAACTTTTAGGCAAGCATAATATTTTAGTGAGGATCTAAACCGTATTTTCACAAACATTTCTTTAGTTATTTTCTACCATCGGTATTTATGCTACTTATTCATATTTTTTTATTATATCGTAAATGATTCATCAGGTTGTAATATCTACTCAACACTTATGTTATAAATATTTAATGCTATGTGAATATTGCCAGTTTTCAAGAAGGGAATGGTTACAAATACATTTTTTTCCCAACATTTATATTTATCCACCAATATGAACCGACAAATCCTGTTAATTTTTCGCATAGTAGTATACGTAAATAGGGAACAAGCTAATTCGCCATAATTACCTAGAGGGTAATTTTGAAAAATATAAGCCTTCTATACTGAAGACTACGACTTTTCTACATTAGGGATAGAAATCGTTTAAAAGGTAACATTTAGCTACGTTAATACTATATTATATGTATTTAAAATATTATTCACAATTTCCGTCAAAAAGATTATTTTCATAAATATTCCACCAATCTACAACATCAATATAATATCATTCCGTAAGATACATCTCAATCTATTCTAGTTTGTGGCAAAAACTACCGTATAGTTACAGTCACACAATTATTGTCGTGATTTCCAAGTTTCTAGCTCTATAATATAATCCTAGGTAGAACCTGCGTTATTTCGTTAGGATTTTTGGTTTATTGAAAAATTCATTATTGCGTGTACTCATTCGGTGCGCATTCCCAAAAGGCGCTTCCCTCACCGATAGCGTTTCTTTTTAATGTAACCTTTACCCGCGCCCTAGCCGTGTTACTTATGTAAGTACCTATAGAGGTACGTAATGTTGTATAGGTATATGCCAGTCGCGAGGTAAACTTTGCTTGCGCGATGCAGGATTTGTGTGACGTCAGGTTTTCGATACGTAATTCGCATGTTTCGTTGTAGATACACAATTACACATACCAATTTTTTTATGTATCACAAATTAAATATATGTATTAAAATATCCTGCTGGTTTATTTTTATCTCGCTACACTTGGTAGCAGTTGACGGCCTCCGCAGTCTACTTACAAAGCCTTAGCCATTACAGTGGAATCTTGGATGATTAAATTACAGGCGAATGCTCTCGGTGAGGAAGCGCTTTTAGGTATATCTTGGTACGTAAGTTGAATTTACTCGAAGAAGGTTTTTATCAAATGGTACCTTTAGCTGAAGTCGAGACTCAGTTGCACCTGAGACTTATAATATTAAGTGTCTTTATTATTTTATAATACACAGATTTTCAAAGATATACTTACGTATATTTCATTTAAAATGGTGCTCAACTATTAAAATTAAAATAAGATTAAATAAAAACTCTAATAATAATATAAAAAATAATATAAAAGTCATCATGCTTTTATTTTCTTATATGTGTTCGTTTTTCGATTCCTTATTAAACATGCATTCGAGGAGAACTTTATCGCAGTGTTAACTGTAGGCCTAGCTGCCGGCTTACCCGTAGTCGATTGAACTTTCAACCATGACACTACTTTTATCGAGATAGTCTCCGTGTAGGTTACTTTAAACAGAATGAATAGCAACATAAATATGTTGGTATAAACAAATATCTCTTTACCGACATTTTATTAGTTATTTTAAGAACACAAAAGTTAACAACTTTTGTGGTAGCTATCTGTCTAAGTAGCTATATATTTGTGTCAACGATTGTACCTCCTTCATACAGAAGCGCCTGCCTCGAAATGACTCGAAAAATGAACGCCTCAAAATTAGACCAAGTAGATCCTTATTTTCGACCGTTTTATTCAAAGCCAACAGCAAAGAAAAAAAAAAAATTGATGTTCTATTATCTTAAATACCAGTAGGTATTAAATTTAATTGGATGTAATTATCATCTCTTTATAAATGTAATTGTTTTACTAAGCCTGACGTCACAAGGCAATTAAAATAGCAACTATAGAGACCGCTGAGATTGCTTGCTCACAGCTTGAAATTTCTCAAGCGAATACCTACTCATATTATTACAACAAAAGATTGTTGAGCGAGTAATAATCATATTAATATCTCCAACTTGCTGAACATATACTATGACGTCACGAACTTACGTTGACAGGAGCTCTTCACACCTCAACATTATATTTTAAACTTAGAAAAGATCAAATGACGTCACTCCTTATTCTTTAGCGTTGTTCTGTGCAGCTTGTCGCCTCAGGTCTGATCGTATGGCGGCGGTGATGGCCGTGCCGAGGGCCAGGAGAGCACACAGCGTGAGGTTCGCCCAGCGGTCACCCACTGTGCCCAGCATCCACTCGTACATGAGGGTTGTTACTATGCCGAAGATCTGGAATGAGGATTGTGTTACGTTAATAATTAGATTGAAGATATCTACTGGTTAGCTTTTGGCTTTTTGACTGAGGTAGCGGTCAAGGCCACAGTGAGGCAAGGGGTGTTAAGAATTCCCGGAAGAGATCTAGCTACCACAACCACTAAAACCTGGACCTGGAAAATACAACACGTGTACACACCAGACCGGCGAGAAGATCATCAGAGGGCAAAATATCTTCTCGTCCCACATACGGCAGTGACTCAAGACGAAAGTCTTTGACCAGGGGCCTAAGTCTACTAATTTACAAACGTTGCAATGGTCTTGCCATTGTGAGTATTTGACAGTGTTTGTATGGCAAATCTGTCAAAAACTCACAATGAAGAGACCATTGCAACGTTTGTACATTAGTAGACTTGGCCCCCAGTAGGTACGTGTTGTCAGTGATGAACTAATGGCACTGAAACGTGATCGCTCACAATGGGTGTTGTGTTCTTTTTTGCGTCATGTTTACCGCAAATAAACGTTTTTTCTTTCTTCTTCTTCTTTATTAGAAGTTAAAAGTCACCCAGAAGGCAATAGAGAGGTCTATGCTTAGAGTTTCACTACGTGATCGAATCAGTAATGAAGAGATCCGCAGGAGAACCAAGGTAACTGACGTGGCCCGAGGAATTGCCAAACTTAAGTGGCAGTGGACAGGGCACATTGCTCGCAGAACAGATGGTCGTTGGAGCCGAAAGGTTCTGGAGTGGCGACTGCGTACTGGAAGACGTAGCGTTGGAAGGCCTCCCATAAGGTGGACAGATGACCTTGTGAAGGCCGCAGGAATCCGCTGGATGCGGGAAGCACAGTGTACTGGTTAGCTAAATAGGTACAGTTAACTTCGTAATTCATTTACCACTTTTTACAACAATTCCCAGTACATTGAAACTTCAGGTTGAAACTACATACCTATTCTAGCTGTCACATAGACAAATAAACATTGTCATTTTATGACGTGCAAGTGACATTCAACTTTAGGGTAGCATAGCAATTACGAGGTTGACTGTACATCGAGAAACCGGCTAAGTTCGTGTCGTACTACGCACAATGAAGGGTTCCCTAGTTGAAATGAATTTATCCCAAGAACAAACTTAACATAACGTATGTAGTTGTGTTAAAAATGTTCTCCCATGCTGATGACGGGGCTCCCTATTCCGCACTTCCTATTTGGTCCGTTGTGCGTGGGAATGTTCTCCCATATATTGTAACTGCAAATGTAAATTTTTACGCACAATATTTGTAGATTTACTATGTTATTTTAAGACCATAGACTTCTTATAGGTTTTCCTGTGATTTTTAAGTATAGGACCGTTTTCTGAATTTTTCAGAATTTCATTTATTTAAACTTGAGACCCTCACAGTAAAACCAATCATTTGATATGTCACACGGTACAGAACTTGCAAAACGTGTGTAAATAAAATAAAAAAATGTCTCCCATAATTGATCCCCATTTTCAAAATTGATTTATTTGAATTGATATGTGTAGGTACCAAATTTCAGCTTAATCGGTCCAGTAGATTCGGAGCAAATTGATCCTATAAGGGTTCCGTTTTTTGCTTTTGAGGTACGGAATCCTAAAAAAGGAGCCTCGGCTCGTCTAACGTGAAGTGAACTGAAGCAGGCGGTGTAAGACCCCTGTCCTACGCCGTCTGCTTCAGTTCACTTCAATTCTGTTCTCACCTGAACCACAGCATTCAGTAATCCTGATGTAGTGCCCTCTGGTTCTGGGTACGTCACCTCAGATGCGAACTCGAAGCCCACTGGCAAGTATCCTGTCATGAAGAACCTGGAAATGACAGGGCAATTTATTAACCAGTGTTAATATTAACCGCCTATAATATAACCTAGAAAATGCTTTGCTCCTGATTCTATCTAGAGTTTCTTTGGGATTAATTTCTGGGACTTTTAAAGCTCAATACTCGTATTCAATACAAAATCATTTATTGCATTCTACAATGTGTTCTTAGGTGGTAACTTAAAATGAGATGTTATGGACCCTGTCGGGCCCAGCAAAAATAATTTGAGAGAGGAAGCTTTAAAATGTATTACTTATCTATTCTTATATCTTAACTAGATTTAATTTTATCAGGGTTTTTGAGGGTTTTTGGGGTTTATATGCGCCCAAAATACAGAAAAACTGGACTTACCCAAGTAAAATGCTGCTCAAATACACGACGGCGATATATCCACAGTCCAGGGTAAAGGTGAAGATCAACATGCCAACAACTGAGGCGGCATAGACGGAGAGGGTGGTCTCCTTGAAGCGGTGCGTCTTGTCGAGGATGAGACCACAGACCACGGAGCCTACCATACCTGCTACCACGATCACTAGCCCGATACGGCCCGCGTCTATGTTAGCTCCCTGGAAGGAAAGAGATATAAATATAAAATAACATAGGTTAAAAAACAAAAAAGGGTAGACTAGAGCCCTTTGCGAAACGTTAAATTCCAAAATTCTATAGAAATCTATATATCAGACAAATAAAATGAGAGTATGATATCGACGTAAATATTTGTATATATCGTTCATGTGCCCAAGGGAAATCTCGTAACACTTTGAGCGAGATCTACATAAATGTACAACCTCATACTGAGTTGTATTGCAAAAAACGGTACTTTAAATTTTTCGGAATACCTTAGCGCATTCGTCTTAGTAATTAAGAAGTAAGTAAGTACGTATGACACTAGTAGATATTATCTAATATTATTTAGCTATCAATAAAGAATTTAAAATCGAATTGTCTTAAAATATTAATATGTAAAAGTATAAAAAAAGGGACGGGAAAGAATCAAAAGCATCAAAAAATTCCTCCGCATCGTTGTCAACAGGCAAAGTGTATAAAAAATTAGATCACTTACCGGGTAATAAGTGAGTATGACTTGGTTGAGCAGCGTGGAGATAGCGTAGAAGGTGCCGACGTTGAGTCCGTAGGAGATGAGGAGTAGCACATAGTTGCGGTTGGTGATGAGCTTCTTCAAGGACATAAAGAAGTTGGAGTCCAGGCTGTTGCCGAGGTCTGCGGCGGCTGACGGCGGTGTCGGGGGAGCGGCTTTGAAGACTGGACAACAGTAATCGGTTAGTCGGTCCACCACTTAAAAGTGTGGCGTGTACGCATCAAAGACCTGACGTCACACAAATCCTCATACCTCTGAAATAGGAGGTGTTTGAATTTTTATTTTGGAGTGAGTGAAAGAAGATATGGCAAAAAAAGGTGTGACTACCAAGATGACTAATAGAGAACTATGGAAGAATAAGACATGTTGAGCCGACCACAAATAAATAAATAATAAGTTGTTAGGTACAATAAAATGGACGATCCCTGTACAATCTACCTCAACTAATTAGGCACGCAAACACTAATAGTGTTTATGGTAAATGAATGTCGCTAGAGAACTTGTATGAAGTGGGAGTATGGATCTATTGTTGATGGACTATTTCCATAAAAACTCATGATGCGAGGTTTGAAAAGAAAAAGAATTTTGTATCATACCCAGTCAGTTGCAAATATTATTTTATAGAAGAGAACCTGCGACAGTGCTACGTCAGAAGGAAAAGTAGACTAGTTAAGTGTATAAATGGTAAATGTGTAGGCAGGGCTAAACCCGAGTAGCCACAAGGCTATTAAGAAACTCCAGCACTCAGGTTTCCCTTAACGACATGCCTTCACGATGACTCGTTTGATAACCGCTTTCCTAACACCTAGATCTTATAGCTAGTCAAACAGAACCTGTTAATTAAAAGTTACAA
Source organism: Dryobota labecula (assembly GCA_947523025.1). Taxonomy (NCBI): domain Eukaryota; kingdom Metazoa; phylum Arthropoda; class Insecta; order Lepidoptera; family Noctuidae; genus Dryobota; species Dryobota labecula. The sequence continues at coordinate 28,336,166 of OX383284.1, read as the reverse complement.
AGTTAATTAAGGCTATGATAGTGTTGCTGAGTAAGGAACAAAGTATGTATAAGTAAGCAGTTTCTAGTGCATCATCTCACGAAGTTATCCGGTGTTGCAAAAGTTAACACGGGAAATTGGCTTAGTTAGTTGTTCATACGATGCAGTAACTCATAGTCGTTGCAAACTGTCCTCGTTTGTGAGTTTTAACCAACTAGCTACAGGTTTAAAAACTGTGCTGTTATTAAAAGATAAGTTAAAAATAAGATCTATACATTACATAAAATAAAATAGTAACGAAGACAAAACTGTACATTGAATATTTTTTAGAAAAGTAAATGCTACGAGGTGTGGGAACGAGTCTGACGCCGAAAATAATTATTTATAGTTTTTAGAATTTTGGTCTGTTTGTCTGTTTGTTTGGATATATGTTTTAGATTGGCGTTGAAATTGCTAAACAGGTTTAGATAAAATTGGGCACATTGATAGTTTATAGCCTGGATTAACACATAGGGTATATATATAACTTCGTTATATATTAACTTAGAAGTTAAAAGTAAAGAAAGAAGAAGAAGAACAGAGAAGGGGAAAAGTGAAGTGAGGAGTTTTGAAGTTAAAAGGCGAACTATCACAACTAAGTAGGCTTTACAAGTTACCGATTAATAGTCGACAAACTTAAATTTGCAGTTGAAAAACATGTTCTCCCATACAGAATGTATAATACAATGTTAAGTTTGTTCTTGGGGTAAATTAATCACAACTACGGAACCCTTCATTATGCTTGGCCTGACACGCACTTGTTTATCACTACATATTATAAAACAAAGTCCTCCGCCGCGTCTGTTTGTCTGTCTGTTCGCGATAAACTCAAAAACTACTGCACCGATTTTCATGCTGTTTTCACTAATGCTTGGTTCTCGAGGAAGGTTTTAGTATATAATTTGTTAAGTTTTTGTATATATTTTTGTATACATCGACGATATTTGTTGGAGGTGTCGTAAAAAAATAAGCCGTCTGGGAGCTTTCATAATGTCGCCTAAAGGGCTAGACTGATTTGAATGAAATTTTGCGTGTATATTTGAGTGGGTCCCTGGATGGTTTGAAAACACAATTGGACCCGGTAGGTGCCGCTACAATCGGGTTCCAGGATAGTTCAGACAGGTCAACGTCTGTCCGGTCTGCTAGTTTTAAATAAAAAAGGGTGCACAGGTTTCTGTGAACTACACAATATAAGTGGAGCTTCTACATATCTTCAATACTTAATCTAATTTATTATCACAGCCGTTCCCGGAAATCCCAAAGGACCCATCCATAAATAAAATCTAATTGAGATACATAGTGTAGAAGCCACCTGTGAACGAACAAAACTGTATTGATAAAACTCGTTTGATAAATGTAATGTTGCCTAACCTATAAGTATCCCTCTTAGAAAATGCTTAGACATGGCGGAATCCTTCTACGTTTTTTCTTAATTACGTTTCAGCCATCCAGACTGGAGGCTGATTGTCTTATTAGTAGGTATTGATATTTTGTACAGCCAATTCTCTTCACAAAACCTTCTCTATCTGTTGCACTGAGGTGCAAGGTTGAAAACATGAGGCTTCTCTACATTTATATCGGTTTACTCCCCCATACGGTAGTCTGGTGGTACAATGGCATAGACAACCAAAGCTGAATGAATCCCTGTTACTGGAACTGAAGTAGGTACTGTAAGGGTTGCCTGCAAAAGGGAACTTTACATCATGCGGGTTAGTGGAAAAATTATTCAGGTTGAATCTATACTAATATTATAAAGCTGAAGAGTTTGTTTGAACGCGCTAATCTCAGGAAATACTGGTTGGAATTGAAAAATTCTTCTTGTGTTGGATAGTGTATTTATTGAGGAATATTATAGGCTATATAACATCACGCTACGATCAATAGGAGCGGAGCATAAATGAAAAATGTTGCAAAAAACGGGAAAAATTATTCCTTTTTGAGAGCTTCCGTTGCGTGCGCTGCATAAACGGTTTAAGTTACGCAAATATCATGTATTATGGAACTGTTCCTCTTTAAAAGTTCTAAAAAAAAGTCCGCGACAGCATATCGCACCTTCATTTCGAAACCGTTATTAAACAAAAAAAAACTAAATTTTACAGGAGAAATAATTTTTTATTTTTATTTAACAATTTATGTACACACATATAAACAGACAAGAAGAAAGGAACAGAAAAATCCCTCCGCTCCACCCAGAGCGGGAGCGGTCATTTGATGATTTCCCATCCTCAAAAAAAAGTTAAAAGAACAAAAGTCAAAAAGAACGCTAAGGACGAAAGTCAAAAGTCAAAAGGAACGCGACGGGATGCGACGCGATGGGTGGGCCGAAACACGCCGACGAAGTCGCGGGCAGAAGCTAGTTAGATAATAAAAAAAAAACGAAACGTTTGTGTAAGTAAGACCCACCAAAAATATTTTCATTAAATCATAAATTTTTCATATTTTTATTTTCATGTCGGGGTTTTTAGATATCAATCAAATGTCAATGTTAGTTTCTTCGATTTCTCAATGGACAATGGGACTACCTGGAAAGTATACCCTATCAAATAAAAAAATAAAAAATTCAAATCGGTCTAGCCGTCTTCGAGTAATCCGGGAAAATATATTTAAAAAAAAAAAAACAATTGGCGAACTTATCACCTCCTCCTTGTTTGAAATAGGATAAAAATTTACAAAATTTAGCATAGCACGGTACCAAGGATCCGAAAAGCCCTCCAGTACCTATTTACCTACATACAACCACTATTACAGTTAATACTTACACAGCAGAATGAAGACAAACAGCACGCTAGTGAAGCCAGCGATAAGGTAGAACATGAGTCGGAAGTCGGCTGCTATCTCCGGGATGGTGCCCGAGGCGCGGACCAACAACGGAGGAAGCACGAAGCCAACAGCAACGCCGAGCTGTGGACGAACAAAACAGATTTATTAGAACAGGTATGAAATTATATTAAGGATTCCATATTCTTTAAAAAAATAATGGCAAGATCTTATATACAGTAATATATACCTAAGTCAATTATACGGAGTCCAATTGTAAACATGGACATGCAGTTGATTGTACTACCTAAAAATTTTAGATTATAAAGATAATAATTCAAGACAAATAATACACCTAATTGCCATCAAATATATCTGTGTTATGTTCTGATATGCAGATAGCCTGAAAAATTGAGCCGAAACACCCATAGAAACTGAGGATATTATATTGTGGTTCATGGAAAGCGTGAAAATGAATGTTGTTACACAGAGTTTCCATGTCGGAACTAATTTTCCGAGTAATCCTCTTACCAAATAGCTGCCTGTGTAATATAGTTACGAAGGTATAGGCCGGGCAAATTAGGGTTGAACCCTGCACTAAATCTTAGTAGTGATTTTTTTCGTGAAGCGTGTTTGAGAACTTAGCTCTTCAAATAATAACAAAAAATTAAGCATTATCCAGGACCGCATCAAGGTAAAAAAAAACACGTTTTTGTGTATAAAAATTGAGGCAAAACAAATACAATTTATAATTATTAGTTTTACAATTTTTTTAGGCATTGTCCAAAACTTTCCTGTTGTTAACAGGAACATTTTGGTTATAATATGTCAAAAATTTGTAAAACTAATAATTATAATTGTGCTCTTCTATGTTAATATATTGTCCTGTCAAGTATTTTGTGTGTACATAAATAAATAAATCAAATAATTATTTTTAGCAGAATTAAATAATATTTTCTTACGCGGAAATTTCATTTCTAAAATCGTTAAGTGAAACAAGTAGCAACGGAAAACGGAAAAATAGGAAGTAGGTTCCGTCATAATATTATAACGGCCGTCATGAAAATCTGTCATTATCACCAATATCTGACATTAAATTGTCAAAAAACGCTCTGTATTTGGACAGCCGTTATTGTGTGTCCGTTCACCGCTTTTATAAGAAGCCAAAGCTTTACAGCAGGCCAGCAACCGTTCCACAGACTGCTCAGTGTAGTTTACCTCGGAACCTTACGTGTTGCCTGATTTGCTCTTGACCGGGTTTAGGGTTTCGTAGTGAACAAAGAACCCTTATAGTTTCGCCAAGTCCATCCGTCTGTCCGCGGCTTAGCTCAGGCACTCTTAGTACTAGAAAGCTGTCATTTGGCATGGGTTTGGCATTAATCACACCGATAAAGTGGTTAAATTAAATCTTGAAATATTTTCGTTTTGTTACGGTACTCGTAAAAAATGTTGATGATTTTTTTTCTCGTCTATCCCATTATGTGGGGTATCACTGGATAGTCCAAAAAAAAAATTGATTTTGGAAACGTGTAATAAATTCACGGCAGTAGTATACAGGTTTATTGGTAAAACCTCTCACGACTATAATATTACTAACGTCTTATACAACAACTTTTGTTTTATGACTTTTAATAATTCATCAGATTTTAAATCATCAGACTTACATGCAAAAATAAAAAAAATCTAATTCAACGCTCTAAATGAAAACGCTCTAAAACAAAGAAATCTTGAAGGTTTGTTTTTGGTAAACGTACCTATTATGTTTTGTTTTGTGTTTTGTTTATGAAGTTAGTAATACAGTCCTGCAAACTTGTCTATACTATAACCCTGTATAATAACGAAGTTAAAAGGAAAACTATCCCAGAAAAGTAGGCTTTACAATATAACGACTAATAGTCAACCAACTTTCATTAGCAGTCGGAGAATTGAGCGTCACGTGTATCGATTTATGGGAGAACATGTATTTCAACTACAATGTTAAGTTTGTTCTCGGGATTAATTTGTTCCAACTACGGAACTCTTCATTGTGTGTGGTCCGTGTGTCCGACATGAATTTGGCCGGTTTTTAATTCTAATCCGATCACGTTTCATTCTTATGAAGGCCCAATCCTACTGGCTGAAAAAAGCCAACGTCAGAAATTGCACAAAACAAAAGAATCGCAATAATTTTCGAATCATGTAGTAAACTGTCACGAAGGATCATTACCGACTTGGACTTCACATAGTTTGCTTTGCAATAAACAATTTAATTATAATCAAGTAAAGAGCTCATAATCCTTTCAAGGTTAGGTTTATTATTTTACGACTAAATTAGTCGCTGCTATCGTTAAAATCTGCAAATCCTTTCTAGGAAGGTTAAAGAGATTACGACTAATGTACGTACATACAACTCATTAATATGTAGGTCCGTGCCTTATATTATAGAAATACTTTGTAGTTTTTTTGTATGGTACTCAAAATTGTGTGGTTCTTTCCTCAAAAGACCATTTCAGACACGGATCTACATGGTCTTCACATGATCTGACCAAGATTATGTCTGGACTTTAAAAGAGACTTTGACCCCTGAGTTTGTTTCGCCATTTCTTCTCAGGGGTAGTCAGATAGGAAATTTCGAATTCACCAAGCTTGTTTTTATATTTTTTATATGACGTGTAAAAGTGATTCCGATATCCTATTTACAGAATAAACGATTTCATTTCATTTTTAAAAGCAAAATATTCTTTTGGCGCACTTTACGCTATTGCTGAAGAGTGAACGAAAATGAATCGCCACGCTCGGGTCGGTGACGCAGAATCACGTATACTCAGCTCCAGTCGTATGTTTTCACTTCAATTTTGTGGTCATAAGCACATACCCTCATTTTCTTCTCTTGCTGGTCGACCACTGATAAGGTCCCGACTATATAATTGGATCTTCAAAGCATAATAGGCGCCTAGTTTTTGCCAGCCATTCTTTTTAGGTAGCCAGCTTTTCTTTTTGGGTAGGTAGGTATAAAGGTTGAACCATCATCATCATCATCATTTCAGCCGGGTCAGGGGGGTTTGCCATAATCGCCACGCTTAGCAGGCGGGTTGGCGATCGCAGTATAGTGTTAAAAATGCAGAGAACACTGCTGCCCATTCTCTAGTAAGTCCCTTAGTCGCCTTTTACGACACCCACGGGAGGAAATGGGGTGGTGGTATTCTTTACGTCAGGCACCACACGGCACAGGTTGGATTAGGCAAAGGAAACTAGGTCTTGGCGTTAAGGTTCTAGGAAAATTTACTCGAAGTAGGAAATCTCCAAGTTATGACGTGAAACATGTTGACTTATAAAATTAGTAAAATCGGCAAATAACGGTATTTTCCTTCTAAACCCTGAATAAATAAAATGCCAGAGAATTTTAATATTGTCAGCCGTTGTAGATCGTTAATCATTGCATACTGTGTAGCTACTGGACAAAAGATATTTCATGTGATTTATAAGCCTTTTGTTACAGCTTATGTGTAAAAATTAGAATTCATCTCTCGGGTTCCGATGACATTAAGAATGTAGTATTTTATGTTGCTTGATATTTTGACCTCCCTAGTGAAAATCCCTAATGAAAATGGTTGATTGAAGTGACCCATAATATTTTAGTAGGTTAGGTAGGTTAAAATATTGTGGAGATTGGACCATGAAATGAACTTTCTGCAAATAATTCGGACAGTACTCAATAAGACCGATCAATCTTTTAAGACTTCTTAAGGTCTCATCTGATCTAAGAAATCGATATTAGAATTTCTGTTGCGGAACTTTTTAATAAAAAAACTTAAAAAATAATAAACATTCCAATCAAAGTTATTTGTTTGGGAAAACTATAGTATAGAAAGAAGAAAGAAAAAACGTTTCTTTGCGGTAAACATGACGCAAAAAAAAAAGAACACAACACAAAAAAAAAAAAATCAGTTTGGGGTAAATATGCGTCACATCCACGCAAAACGTATAAAGAAAAAAAAAAATGTATAAAGTTTCCTGAGGAAATCTGTTTCTGTTCCGAAGACATGAAAAGACAGATATCGACGCACGTAATGCACGACTGTAGTTGTGCTTGCCTGGCACCTAGGGTATCTACTCTCACTTCTAACACCATAAGCTGAATTTAATTACTTTAACATCTTCATACCCATCCACGCATAAAACGAGTTTCCCTTTCCGGCCCGGTCACGTCCGATAAAATGTAGCCTTCAATAAAACACCGGTTTGTCCACCGTCCGACGCGTTGTCCAGCAGTCCGACATGCAACATTACTAACAACTGTGGGACCATTACTTTTTATTGCGCCTGAAATATACGCGCCTGTTAATTTTTTCACGAGATATGCGGATGAAGCGTGTTTGTTTTTGTTGACGGATTTGTTATGTCATGTAGTTTGTTTTGATAATGTTACGTCGTCATTTTTAGCAGAATTTTTAACACGACTTAATTAAAATTAAAGCCTCTATGATTCCTACGTATATTCGGGGTACTTTTACGTACACACACATAAAGAGGCTGTACTTTATCTGGAGTTTTATTACCTTTACTTATGTTAAGTCACTATATAAGTTACTAAGCTCGTAGTCTTTAATAATTTCGCTCTGCAGGAAGTACGTCAATCAATTTTATGCTTGCACAAATCCCTTTTCTAAAGGCTTAAGTAATACTGACAAAGATCTGACATTGTTAAGCACCTTGACAAGTTAAATAAGGTCCGTTTTCCTTAATATTCGCAAAATAAGTTTCGGGCCAAGAAAGGTGAAACTGCTTGAGTAAATTGAAAACTAAACCCTTTGAAATGCTTCAAAATACAAACATTTCAGCGAAACAGAATCAGCGCGATTTAAAACTGAAAACTCTTTTGTATATTATTGAAACGGGATTCTGTTACGATAAACCTTTTACTGAATCAAGCTTGAAAGAGAAAATCGTGGAAACGTTTCTAAATAACATTCGTATATATCTCTGAATATCGCATGCATTGGAGACTGCAGACAGTTTTAAATAACCGCTACGACAATAGGCACTCCGCTGTCTGAATATTTTTAGGTACCAAATGGAGATAGAATTGTATGAATGGGCCGAAGTATACTGTATTTATTTCGGCGTTTCTGGTATCGTACTGGTCCAGAAATATGAGGTTCACATGCAGCAACGGGCTCTCGGGAAATAAACCGAGTATGAGTGTGGTGTTTCCAATCTGCACTGGCTCTACAACTCAACACTACTCAGCTTGCATCATCAAAGATCTCAATTAAGTCACTTATAAAGCAACTGGTCTGGTCACCTACTAAAATAAAATAATCAAAAAGAATTAAGGCGCGTCGCACCGTCGCACCGCGCTTGTCTGCGGGAGAGCCTTTATCTAAGAAAAGGTAATACGTTTATTTGCGGTAGACATGACGCAAAGAAAGAACACAAACAAGAGAAGAACAAATTGGGGGAAAATATGCGTCACAGCCACGCAAAACGGCCATCGCTCAGCATAATGCTGCGACCCTATGCCAGACAGAGCCTCAGCGCTGGTTTTCAGCGATAGCACCAGAAGATTTGTACCAGAAGAAGACCAGACAGTCTGAAACCACTTGGAAGTGTCCTAAATCCACTGCACCACAGTCGAAGTTTGTTGAAGTCGAAGATTGAATCAAATAAAAATAAGACCGATGTAACATCGGCTTTCATAACAGTGATCCATACAATTGCACAGTTACGTTCAATTTGATCAATGATACAAATCGTGCAGTGAGCCCCCTCGCGAACAAATTGGATGATCGTTCCGAGCGCAATCTCGACTGTGGAACATTACAGAATCACGTGGAGTGTTGGTGTAAGTGTTAGGAAGGTTATTTATACATATAATAAAAAAGTAACGAAGAATGTTTGTCCGTTTGTCTGTTTGTTTGGATGTATGTTCCAAATTGGCGCAAAATCGGCTAAACGGGTTTTGATGACATTTGGCACACAGATAATTTATATACCAGCATTAAAACATAGGGTATTAATCCCGGCAGTACGTTCCCGTGGGGTATTTTCCCACATCCACGCAGGCGGGGCCGCGGGCATAAGCTAGTCAGATATAAAATAACAGCTGTACGGATTCTTCAAACACCTGAAGTGTCGATAGCGACATGCAACAATATCGGACTTAAGGGATGAATACATTATATGCAGCGTCACAGCCACGTCATTATGACCGTCACTATCTGTGGTAAACCCAAGTTTCCTGTTCACCTACAGGTCATTGTGATCGTCAGTAAGGTACGTTACGTCATTCTAATAAACCGATGATGATCAAATACCTGAATGACGCTGGGTGGTTACCAATTTTCAACTTCTCTGGTATTATGATGTATATCATCCATATGGATTGTATAGCAGAGATGTCAGTGCAATATTGCGATCCACTTGGAGATCTTTCTAATTGCCACTTCAAAAACCCGCAGTGTTAAGTATGTATGCGCTATTCCATATCTTCGCATGAATATTAATTAAGGATTGGATCATATTGAGAAGTACGTCATTTTGATGACATCATTATCAACCTAAGTCATCCTCCAATTTGAATATTATATACTCGTATTATTAAAATCTGTGTAAATCAAAGTATTCGACGCAAAATAAGAAGCTTACTCCTGCATGTATCTCAAGGAATTAAAAAAGCCGGCCAAGTGCGTGTCGAACCACGCACAATGAAGGGTTCCGTACTTGGAAAGAAGTTATCCTAAGAACAAACTTAACATTGTAGTTTGTAAACATAATCTCCCATACATTCCAACTGCAAATGTAAGTTTGTACACACAATATCGAGATATTTACCATGTTATTTTAAGGCCATAGACTTTTTATAGATTTTCTTGTAATCTATAAGTATAAAACTATTTACTGTATTTTTTTCATAATTTTAGGTCCAGTAGTTTCGGAGATAAGGGAGGGAATGGTCAATTTTCGTCTGTTTTCACTTATAACTTTAAAACAATTTATTTTAAAATTATAAAAAAATATATATATTTGAGATCCTCATAGTAAGCCCTTTCATATGATATATCACAGGGTACCGTTAGTAAAACTTTTTTTTGAAATTTTCTTGCCCCCCAAAACTGACCCCAATATTCTTAATTCGTTTATTTACGGTTCACGTCCGTATTTGGGTCACTCAAATTGATATGTGTACCAAATTTCAACTTAATCGGTCGGTCTGTGACAGAGGGACAGACAGACAGACACACGAGTGATCCTATAAGGGTTCCGTTTTTGTTTTTGAGGTACGGAACCCTTAAAACAATAAAAAAGGATCAATTACTTGCCATGCAGGTCACGGCTCGAAGGAGGAAAGTATTCGTGAGCTGAGTAAGCCAAAGCCGTCGGGTTGTCAACCTCGTGCTGCAAATAAGATGTACGTCCAATTTGTTCCGAAACAGCGTAAAGATTATTCCATTACTGAAGATTGTAAATGTCGTATGTGTTTGATACAGATTTTTTATTATTGTACCGTTTTAGATATTAGCGTTTTTTCTCAAGAACTATTTTCTGATTTGCTAGAGTAACCAGCTGTTGTGCATATTATTATTCAATTTTATTTTATTTGTATGACAGTTGCTTTTAAATATTAATAGGTACCGAATACCCAAAAAAAAAAAAAACACGAGATTTCTAAATAGAAATGAGTATTAGTAGGTACCTATACACATCAGCGTGATCAACATTTTTCTCATGTTCAAGTCGCACGTGCGAGAGATTGATTCTCTTTGAAATTGCTACAGATTAGACAAATGAGGGGAGTGTTAAGTCCGCTAAGTAAATCCGGGTGGTTCTTAATTTAGGCACCTATGTAATTTTGTTTCCAATTTGCCATGGGAAGTCTTACGAATACGAATAACGTAATTAACTAGCACGGTTGCAATTCAATGGGCTATTCTTATGGGATCGAATTCGATAACACTGTGTGGACGAAATTGTACAAGATTCGTCTATAAAAGAAATTCTTGGCCTTAATCGCACGAATGACAGCGAAAATAAAAAGTTACAGCTTCAAAATATTTAAAAACTCTTTAACATTCCAAATCGTATACGTTTATGTTTCCAATTTAAAACCCAATATAAATTACGCAGGCCATTCCATTAATGCACAATAAAGTTTAAGTAGGTCCCTTCAGCTTGTAAAATATTTTGTTCTCTTATCAAACACCAGACAGGCAAAGATGGGAATTGAGCATCAGCTTTCATTACAACAACTCTTATTGCCTTGAGTTAAAGTTTATAATTGACTGACTTCCTTGTCGATGTCCATTAGGGCTTTAGACCTTGCGTTGTATTATTTCTATTGACATTTCCTTCTTCTTTATTAGGATAAATGTGTTTGTGCCTAATAATTTGGTTAGGAATGAGCAGGAAAGATTGCGACTCGGTTTCTTTAACTTAACTATAATGTCCTAGATTTAAAGGGTTGATTCCAGCCACAATATGAAAAGCAGCAACAAAAAAGTAGGTTGGTTTAATTTGATAGTTCTAAAAATTATCTTTGTTTTCCATGACGGTAAAAATCATATGTGGTTACAACTGGAATGCATGGGTACGGATATTAAAACACGAACCTGATTCAAGTAGAAGCCAAACCATACAAAAAAAAAAATATCCAAGCATTGCATCGGTTCGGTTTACGTCCGGTTTCAAAGTGTTGTGCATTCAATGTGCAGTTTTTATTACCATTTCGATTTGAGTCATCATAACGGAGTCACAAACTTGTTTATCAAGGTTTTTACTTCGCCTTTTACCGATTTTCCTTGTAGGCTGTTATAAAGTTTGTCCCATAAAAATCTTTCGCAAGTTATAATGAATTTATTCAACGATTTTGCTAAAACTTCTTCGTCCCCAAATTATGTCATTTTGCTTTTAAGGCTTCGTTAGATTGAATATTAAAAACAAGGATAGAATAATCACGATCGTAAAAATATAAATTGGCTTGTGACGTTTTGGAGATTTTCTTTTGTTAACATCGATCTGGTTCATCATTGACAGCTTCTTCCACTTCGCTGTTATTCTATTCCAGGTTGCAGATCAGGCTTTGACAAGGAATTATGAAATCATAGGTTCGACTTTCTCGATTTTATCAATCAATATTTATGATTTTTGGGAAACTAGAATTATAAAAGCTCTTTGAAAATCGGCGCACAAAAGAAAAGAGGCAGTACTAAAGAAAAAAAAAAATAGAATGGAAAGATGATTATGGCTACGAAGGAACTTAACTCTGAGTTCTGAGATGATAGTGATAGAGATAAGGAATAACACGAATAGAAGAAGGTAATGCGGTTATCCCAAAAAGTGGGACAAGAGCAGGAAGACTAACTTTGAAAGTAGGCACGTGTAAAATAGTAAGTACCCACGTGAAACCCAAGCATGTAAGTGTTTAAGCATACACTTATACAATACTAGCTTTTGCCCGCGGCTCCGCCCGCGTGGATGTCGGTTATCGTGTAAAAAGTAGCCTATATCCTTCTCCATATCCCAGGCTATATCTGTGCCAAATTTCATGACGATCGGTTCAGCGGTTTAGGCGTGAAAACGTAACATACAGACAGACAGACAGACTGACAAACAGACAGAGTTACTTTCACATTTATAATATTAGTATGAATGTCCTGGAATTAACGCACACCACCAAACACCTCCATTAGAATGTTATGTTATAATCATACACACACAATTTTTTTTTTATTAGAATGTATACATTAACAATAATAATTAGTAATGTATACATGTGTGTATTGTGTGTATTTGTTTTGTTTACTAACATTAGATCTTAAGTATTTTCGTGTTACTAACAATTTATGGAGAAATCTGAAATAAATGATTATTATTATAAAACATTGTTTATGTATTAAATTAGTTTTACTGATTGTAGGAGAAAATTGTGGACACATTACAAATCTACGCACGCACACAGTCGCACACGTATAAGGGTCTAGAGTAGTAGGTACTTCGTCCATTTTGGTTTGTTTTGACTGTACAGTGTTTTGACTACAAAATGGTAACAGACTCATTAAAATTGTAATTAGGGTAACGAACACTGTAATAGGCTTTCAAATTCTTATTGCCTTTACTTTGCTTAAATATTTTTTGACAGATTTTAGTTTTAGAAATTCACTTTAGCTTATCATCTAGCTTATCCTTGAACTTTCTCAAAGAACTATTAAAAAATAAAAAAACCGGTTAACCGTTTATTGGTTTTATTATATCGTCGACCGTAGGTTCAATTGAGGTAAGGGACAAAATACGATTTTTCAGGAGAGGCCGACAAAGTTTTTTTTCGGACTAAATCGCCCATAACTTTTTTTGTTATTAACCTTTTTCGGATCTGATTTCGCACATAATCTTTTATTTTAGTGCTCTATCTACCTGTGTAAAATTTATTTAAATAAGTTATCTATTTAAGAAAATAGATGTCCCTTACACCAACGTATTTTGTTAGTAATGTCCCTTACTGATCAAGTATCTTGTAGTCCCGTCCCTTACATTAAATTGACCTCTACGTTGGATCAAAAATTGTGGAAAAATTGTGAAAAGATAGTGTAAATCACTTGCTGAAAAAATTTATGAAAAGAAATACAGTGTAAAGAGATTGTTGACAGAAAATTAAGTACACACTTTTGGCGTACGGATATCTTAAATTTGGAAATCGTTACCTACCTTACCTTATCTTACCTTATTTGATTCGATTGGTGGCGGTAAATACAACATTTCAAGTTGCTATATAGCATAGTTTTTCAAATACATTGTTATTATGGGGCTGATTCGAAATTTGGATCCAAAAAATCAGTAGGGTAAGGGACATTTTTCTTAAGCTAGAATTTTTTCATATACACCATTCGAAAGAGCGAAAAATTCTGAACCAAACTGTATACTTAGCTCATTTTGGGTATTTTGTCCCTTACATCAATTGAACCTACGGTCGACGATATCTGAATGACTTCTGCTTACTAAAACCATGTCTGTTTCTCCACCTCTGAGATTCAGGACCTCTGGTGGAACCACCATTCTCAACCGACCAAATTCAAGATACTCAGTGTACATAGGAGTTTATATAGAAAATAGTTCCAACTAAAAACAGAGTAGGTAGGACCTATGCATCGACAAAACAATGCCTTTTCGCACCCTTTATCTGAGAAGGACACTTCATTATAAATTCCATTATCGGCTGATTAGCCGAAATTGAGGCTCTTGACTGAAGTTAAGTACCTATCCGATTTTTATTGAAAGTGATTGGATAATGTTAAAGGGAAAACTGATGGTATTATGAATGTAAATGCAAAGAACCCTGGTTCAATAAGTATTTCAGTTAATTGAAGGGATTAACGGTTAACTAACTGTTTTTGGTCCATTTTTCCTGCTGATGAATGAAACTAGTGATATTCTTGCTAATAAGATAACCAGATAATCATAGTCTTTATTAATTCATACTATTAACATTGGAATGACAAAGAAGTTGCATAAAAACGAATCGAACGGGTTTTACTAATATATGTATTATTATTATAGCCAGTGAAATGTCTAGCTTAGGTATTTCTTGAGACTGGTTTATTAAAAAAAACTGTGTTTAAATGCGTACTTTTTCTTTTTTATCAATTATCATAAACCACCAACGCAAATACTTGAAGAAAGATTGTTAGCGTTTACGAGTATATGCTCAAGTAGTTCAAATCTCAAGTGGAAGACCTCTTCAGAAAAGGACTGTTTATTCCACACCTAACGTAGCTATACGCAGTTAAGACCACAGCACACATGTCACACCCGACGCTACTCCACGGTTTCATTGGCCTAATGACAAAACGTGGCTTCCCGATTTGAAATGTGACCAATGAGCACGATACACTGCCGTCGCTTGGCATGACGTGTAATAAGTCTGTTCCTAGCTATCCTATCACACATCGCTTATTTTATGGGCCAATAGATCTGAGAAATTCCGATTGGTATGAAGTATTTGCTGGGATGAATATCATGGGAAATCCATTCCAGCGTACATTTGCCTTCTCGAATCCTGTCGAGAAAAGGTTCAGGATTATGGAACTATCGGAGCAAACGAATCAGAAATGTGGTAAGGATCCTATGTATTATAGAGATGAAATATCGTAGGTACTTACCTATTAAATCGGCGAGGGTTTTCCGTGAGGGTTTTTCGCAAGTTGGTCACAGTTATTATGACGTCATTTAAGATTTAGGTACTTGAGAATGTGTCATTAAGAAACACGCAACTGAAAACTGATCATTACCTGCATGACACGTCAACTAAAATTATATGTAGACAAATTAAATAGGAGATGTATTATGACCGTTCTTAGAACAATAAACTGGTCTAAAATAAAAATTTCGAACTAACTGTTTAGTAATTAGGTATGGCTGGGCATCTTGAATGTGGTTCCTTGTTTATTTATTCTCCCATCAAAATACTTCTCCATAAGTCCATCCATATTGCGCACATTCTTTGCGATTTTTTTGCAACTCATTGACATTTTGTAATTATTACATTTAAATGAAAGAAAAAAAAAAATTATGTGTTATATCTATGTGTCATCCATTAGGAGTAAACTAATTAATTCATTTTAATTTATTCTTCTTCTTTTTAATTAGCAGCGAAGCTGTATTCTGATATACCTACCGTATGATATTAAATAAATTCTGATTCTACTTATAATGAACGGCTTTTCATCATGAGAGGATAAAAAGAGCGAGAGTTCTAATAACACGTCACATTAATTCTGATTTATTTGTTCCAGGACTATGACTTATAATTATGTGCTTTTTTGTAGTTAGGATTCCGTAGATAAATTAATCTTTTGGGTTTCCACATTTTTATGCCAACAAATGTACCTACATACTTAATTCCAATTAACGAAAAATACTTTAATTCCCAGCCATTCAAGTTATTGTCTTCTCCCCATTTCTTAAGCATTTAATATAATATATATGTAGATAGTTTGTCTTGGAGTATGTTACATAATAAATGTTGTAAAATGGGGAAGATAGTGAATGATATCGTGACGGGAGAATGGAGGAAGGAAACGTATTGCGCCGACCACAAGTAACATGGGACAAGGGCGGGAAGATGCAGTTGAATGTACTATCGCGGCCTTTTCCGCCTGATCACTTAAATATTTTTTCGCGTAAATCTTGCGGAGGCGCCGATCTACGTCCCCTTTAAGTTATAGCCTATTAGGAAAGCAATAAAGCAGTAAAGCAATTAGTTGCAATCTGCACTGCGTATCACGTGTAGGCACTCCTTTTGTGAATTTTACGGACGAAGTATTATTATATTACGGCCTAGAGAGCGCTTCTATTTTTTAAGTGCAAGCAAAAATGAGTTTAGTGGTGGTCAGGCGGGAGTGTCCGCGATAGTACCTATTATAAGAAATACAAGGGCACGCGGGGTACCTAATTGCGTAACACACTTACAGTAGTAATGACTTTCATTTTGACAGTTCAACAACATTCATTGCGTTTTTACGTTGTTGAGCCGACTTTTTCAACCATAATTTGAAGCAATGGAATATCAATATCCTTCAAAATCATGCAGATGTGTGATTGATAGTGTGTGGTGCTGGCCCTCAATAAAGTGTAGGAGGCTTATTCCCGTAATAAAAAACGTTCAAAATCAAGTCATCACGGCGACAATCAATGTCAAGAACTTGTCAAAAATGTTCGTAAATTAGAAGTATTTTTGACGGATTGAGACAGAGATTAGAATTTGAACGTCCTTAAAATTACGGTAAGTGCCACTCTGGAAGGTGGTGCAACGATAACAGCGTGCCTAGCTCCTGATCCGAACAAAGTACCGTCAAATTTTCTAACATACCTGATTTCCAAACACGCCAATACTGCAGGCTGAAGACACCTGGTCAGCTCCAAACCACACAGCTGCCAGCCTTGGAGGCACGTTGAGAATGAAGACCTGGGAGATGGCCACAACCGTTTGCCCCATGAAGCCCAGCCAGAACATGTCCTGGGGCACGGAGAACACCTTCAGCCATGCCCCCAAGCATGTCCCGAACGAGCCGATGATTGTCGTCACGCGAAGGTTCTGGAAAGACAAGAGATACTGTTTAGAGATTGTTTTTATATAAATGAGATCCAAACGGTTGTCGCTGTTGAAAGAGGAAGGAAAAAAAAATATAGCCATAATGGTTCAGTCTAGAAGACACGCAAGTTACAGAGGCACCGCAACTGGCAGGAAAAACTCCGAGGCGAGATTACGATGAGAAAACTCATCTCACTTCTTATTTCCCTAATTTGGTTATTGTTGTTATCACTCTCAACAGTTAACGATATGACGGTATTTTTTGAACATAGACTAGATTCTAGATCAGCGTCCAGAAACCGGTGATAAACCGATTAAGACATAATGGTTAATGGTTTATTTACACTGAAAATGTATATAGTTACAGTAACACTTTGTATAACAACTGTTCGATGATTACAAACTCACGCGTAACTATGTAATTTATTTATTTATTTAATACTTCAAGCACAGAAATGTACAGAGGCGGACTTAATGCCATAGGCATTTTCTACCAGTCAACCTTTGGGTGATGCAGAGACAAACAGTGGTAGGTGCAATTGCGAAAAATCTTGGAATAACTATATAGATACTTACAAACTATAAATATAATATATATGCCAAATTTCCAATTTCTATATAAATACAAGCACAAATAAACATACATAAATACACGAATATACTAAAACAAATAAGACAAACAATGGGAAAACATTAACGTTGTGATGATACTGCCAGCTTCTTACGAATGTGCTCGCGAACTTTCACTTTGAATGATAATCGGTTGGTTGCCATCCTGATTTCCAGAGGGAGCGCATTCCACAGAGAGATAGTCTGAACGAAGAAGGAAGAGTGAATAAAGTCTGTGCGGTGAGTGGGACATTGAAGAAGGCGATTATTTGATGATCGTAGATTTTTATTGTGGTTGACACAAATGTACTGAAAGTGGGGGGCTAGATAACTAGGGGAAGTGGGAGAGTCAAGAAATGAAAACAAAGTAGCCAGCGTCCTTTGCTCTCTGCGCTGGCGTATGGGCAACCACTTTAGAAGCGACCGATGCGCAGAGACATGATTATATTTACGCAGATTGAAAACGAATCGAATGCAATAATTGAGAAGACGGTCAAGTTTGTCGAGGAGATCTGCATTCAGGTCAATAAATAAATAATAAATGTAATTATGCGTATAAGCGCAAAATAAATGTCGCCCACGCGCGAACGTCATTGCTCGTAACAGAATTCACACTTTTGGCGGAGAATACCTCAATTCTTTATTGCGTACCATAATGTTTAAAGTTGGTAGGGAAATATTTATACTAGTTACGATTATGGACCCTGTCGGGCACAGCATAGATCAAGTAGGAGAGAGGAGGAAGAACACTGGCTGTTTAATGTGACAAGTTTAATTATTTGTTAAGTAGTTAGTGAGATAAACTGTTTAATTAATACAGAATTGAATTTTAAAATATAAAATTATTGTTTTATAAATTATATACAATTATTTATTTAGTAACATTTGTAAAAACCCTTTATTTTGTAAATTTTTAATTATTATTTTATTAACTTATTATTATTTTTATTTAATACGTAATTAATATTTAATATCCCCAGGGTAAGCTATTAATTGGACGCTACATATTTATCGAAAAATTAGTTTTCGTATTATGATTAAGTAGGTTATCTTTAATATTGAGTATTTGTAGATACAGATAGATAAATAAGATACCTACGATTGGTGCTAAAAAAGATCATTGACTAATAAAACAATAATTATATCTGTTTACGTGTTAGTTAACAACGAACAGCATGTAACTTCGAATATTAAAATCTATTGATAGAAGTCCAATTCAACCTCGTACATGTGCTCCTATTTTAATCTAGAAATGGATTGTAATACCAACAGGATGCAAATAAAACGAACAAATTCCACTGACTTTCCAGAAAAAACAATATACACTAACGTTTCATTAGAGTGAGAGGACGTTATCCCAGTGGGATTATCTTGGGAAATTTACAAAATTATTCTTTCTGTATTACATACGTAATTCTCGCAAATTCTCGTAATCCCCGAGCAAGAAACCGGTACGTAAAAACAAGTGTGTTTTATAGTGATATCATGGCCTTTAATCCAAGGCCTCAAGTCTGCTATTACAATAGTGTCAGAATGGTCTAGCCATTGTGAGTATTTGACAGTGTTTGTATGGCAAATCTGTCAAAAAATCACAATGAAGAGACCATTCTGACACTATTGTAATAGCAGACTTGAGGCCCTGGTAATTCGTCAAGAGTAGAAGACTGGTATATCTAAGTATTCGTAGGTACATAAGTCGCATGAAATGCGTATTTTAATTACGTAACTTTGGATCGTTAACATCCCAAACAGCGTAATGTGTAGCAATAAGACATCGCCTCTGTGGTTTCTTAGGTAACGATAAATTAAATTGTCACTAAAGACAATGGTAAATACGACCTTGGGAAACTTGTCAACTGAATTAAATTAGACCGTGAAAACGCGAGGATAAGGATTAATTAAAGAACATCATGGTTTTTTGTTTTTTATACCCTTTGGCTATTGCTGGACACGAATGCAACAGTAGGTATTAAATACTCTTTAATAACTTTGTGAACAGATTTAAGGAAAAACTGAATAAAGTAAATTTAAATGGCGATGCTGGTGATGAAAGATTATTTTAACTGACGAGGTGCAGTTTGAGTGCGTTCACGATAAAACAAAAAGGTAGGTTAGGAAATGTTCTAAGAACTGATATCCTCTATTAAGAACTTTATTTATGTACACATAGTTAGCAATAAAGAATTTGAATTTGAATTTGAATTTGAATTCTTGCAATTATGTATTATTTAGGTAAAGATGAACTGTATCAATATATATTGCAAGTAAATAATTATAATTATGAAAAACTAGCTTCTGCCCGCGACTTCGTCCGCGTTAAAGTTCCCCCAACCCAACCCGTCGCAACACATTACCTGCCCGTGCTTTTACTTCGTTTTCGCATAAACTTTCATTAAAAAAAAATTGTGACCTAGTCAATAGGAATGTAATTCTTCATCAAGAATTGGGCTGTAAAATGCAAAAAGATTTTTTCAAATCCAACTCGCAGTTCCAGAGATTAGCGCGTTCAAAAAACAAAAACCCGGCCAAGTGCGAGTCGGACTCACGCACGAAGGGTTCCGTACCACCCATACAAATCCTTATCCTTACTAATATTATAAATGTGAAAGTAACTCTGTCAGTCTGTCTATTTGTCTGTCTGTCTGTCTTTCTGCCTGTCTGTATGTTACGTTTTCACGCCTAAACCGCTGAACCGATCGTCATGAAATTTGGCAGAGATATAGCCTGGGATATGGAGAAGGACATAGGCAACTTTTTTACGCGATAACCGACATCCACGCGGGCGGAGCCGCTGGCAAAAGCTATCCATATCCATACTAATATTATAAATGTGAAAGTAGCTCTGTCTGTCTGTCTGTCTGTATGTTACGTTTTCACGCCTAAACCGCTGAACCGATCGACATGAAATTTGGCAGGAATATAGCCTGAGATATAGAGAAGGATATAGGCTACTTTTTTACGCGATAACCGACATACACGCGGGCGGAGCAAAAAAAACGGCAAAAAAAATCATGTCCGTTGTACGGGAGCCCCCTTAAATAGTTTTTTTCTGTTTTTTAGTATTTGTTGTTATAGCAGCCTCAACACCCTCAATAATGTAAAAGTAAACATGAAATATACGTGTGGATGACAACGTGTCATTTCACAGTCCATAATTCTGCAGATCTATTTAAAGATATACTTTATGTGTGTGTCAAACTAATTAGTATATTTAGCTCAATCCTTATAATACATCAATTCGTACAGGGAAATGTAAATAGCTCGCCAAGGCTGTTCGCAATCTCATAGTAATACGGATCTCCTAATCTGAAATTATCTTAGTATTTATTTAATGGTCATATTAAAAAAAAGGTTACGCAAAATTGACGTAGGTGCATGTGAGTTAAATTTGCATAATGTATCTACTTTTTACTAAAATAGACCAACAAAAGTGGAGATGGACAGGCCACATGTTAAGAGACATTCAAGAGAAGTGGAGTAAAGTTGTGACAGAATGGTACCCAGGAGATGGCAAAAGGAACAGGGGAAGACAATACAAAAGCTGGGAAGACGAATTAAAACTCACAGCGGGGCCAAATTGGAGAAGAGTTGCGAGAGATAGGACTCAGTAGAAGTTGTTAGAGGGGGCATCCGTCATCAGCACACTGAACTTAGAGACTTTCTCCAAACTACTACTGAAAATACCACTACGAAAAATGTTCCAAATAAAAGGGCTTACATTATTATAATGTTCCTACTTTAGATATGCAGTTGGCATAATATATACAAATGAAGAATTCCAAAGGATATTGACAAAAACCTGGTAAGTATAGAAAATGGAATACCACCGGTGACATGAATACATTAAAAAAAAAATACACACACAGCTAATACAATATTTCTTTCAGACAATAACTTATCCGTGATGTTGGAAACATTTTACGACCACTTATGTGAAGTACAATCTCGTATAGATAATAATGTTATTAAGACGTTCAAAACAATGTTGCAGAACAAATCGTGATATATGTAACGGTATATACTTGTAAATTCTTAGATAATGACAAAGGAAAACAATGTAAGAATATAATAAAAGCGGCCAAGTGCGAGTCGGACTCGCACACTTGGGCGTTTTTTGTACGGTGATACGGATACCATCGTACGAAAAATGCCGAAAAAAACTAGTCTCTTGTAAAATAAAATAAAGTTAAAAATTAAAGGGGGGTTAAATTGGATCTTTAATTTTTAATAGCGACCAATTGTACCTAAACACTCTGTGAACATTTTAAGTGTCTACCTATTACGGTTCAAATGGACGGACGGACGGACGACACCTTTTGGGTACGGACTCTAAAAATATCTAATATCAAGGAATAGTGATACAATAAAATTAAAATTGTTGATGAAAGGATAAAAGGTACAGGTGTTACCTATGTGTGTATATAAATAAATAAATCGACACCTCCCGCGCATAAGGTCGTATGTTTAAATTTGTATTTTTCAGGAGACAGATTTTTAACGTCATCTTTGTGTTGATCAGCCGCAAAACATGATATGATAAGATCATTAACGGGTTAGAAACTCGGTTTTTTGTGAAAATATGAAAAATATCGTTAAGAATGTGTAGTATTTATATAATACTAGCTTTTGCCCGCGACTCCGCCCGCGTGGATGTCGGCTATCGCGTAAAAAAGTAGCCTATGTCCTTCTCCATATCCCAGGCTATATCGCTGCCAAATTTCATGACGATCGGTTCTGCGGTTTAGGCGTGAAAACGTAACATACATACAGACAGACAGACAGAAAGACAGACAGACAGAGTTACTTTCACATTTATAATATTAGTATGGATAACATTATAGTACTAAAATCTCATTTGACTAAAAAAACATGTTACGACTTTTTGCGTGGGAGGTATCGAATTATGGTAAGGCTAAAAAGATTGTAAATGACGTTGGCGATGAAATTTGAAACCCCATATTGTTTAACTTAACTCCAGAAGTTGTATCATTGAATAGAAATGTGGCCAGCCCGTCAGCTTTAATGAGCTTGATATTATGCATTGATAAAAGTTCCAATAAAGGGTTCCAATTAAAAATTTGGCGCTTCTCTCTCTTTGTATATACTGTTAATTATTTCGCGTTAAGCTGCATATTGGAATGAAACTCTTTGGGTCGAGGGTCTGGCCAATTTATCTTGAATGATCTAAGCGGCTCTGCATCTAAACTCCTATTTCAACAGCTGGTATGTCAACGTAATGTTCCATATTTTACAGCTTGCCAATATACCTAGTAAATACAAAAGTTTGGTCACATCTCAGCTTAATGTATTTAATTATGCAAAACTTGGTTTTTATCAGGACTGACTCTTGAAAGCCTGTTTCTAAGCGCCTTTTACTTCTACAAATAACTTTTTCTCAAACATGCATGGAAATATTGTCATTATTTTCGAAAAAAGAACACGCGTAGTATCGAATTTACGGACAAAGAAAATCAAATCCATTGCAGGAGCGTTTTTTGAATTTGGAACATTACAACACTCCAGGGCCTCAAGTCTGCTATTACAATAGTGTCAGAATGGTCTCTTCATTGTGAGTTTTTGACAGATTTGCCATACAAACACTGTCAAATACTCACAATGGCGAGACCATTCTGACACTATTGTAATAGCAGACTTGAAGCCCAGGGCCTCAAGTCTGCTATTACAATAGTGTCAGAATGATCTCTTCATTGTGAGTTTTTGACAGATTTGCCATACAAACACTGTCAAATACTCACAATGGCGAGACCATTCTGACACTATTGTAATAGCAGACTTGAGGCCCAGCAATGTTATAACGCTCCAGCAATGTTACAATGCTCCAGCAATGTTTTATTTCCTTGCATTCTTTTGAGAAAAGCACTATATATGCCTCGGCGGAAATGACAATTGCCAGTCTCGTATTAGTGAAGTCGTCGCCTACGGCTCGGCCTTCATACTCATACTCGACCTGCAATTGCATATTTCCCGGCCTTTGTAATAATGTACTATAGTAAACCCTAATTTTCCTCTATAAGATTATCGTGCATAACACGATAATCATAGGAAACGTGAATCATAATCATCTGTCTGACCTTTTTCCAACTATATTGAGGTCAGCTTCCAGTCTAATCAGATGCAGCTGAATACCAGTGTTTGATATTTTATTTTATTTTATTTATTTGAGACAAAAAACAGCTTTATCTACATTACAGCATTTACAAAAAGAAGTAAAGTTCTAGTCGAAAAAACGTATTATTATATTACACTACTGTCCACGAAGTGACGTCAGAGTATGAAAATGAACGCATATTAATAAAAAAGAAAAAAGTATATATTTATAAGAATAACACTATATACCGACGAATCGAAGGAAGCGGATGACAAGAGCATCCGTCTTAAAGGCGACTTGCAATAGATTGTGAAACCGTTTTTTTTTTTAAATTTATATTGCTACGAGTATAGCGCGAAAATATCAAAATCAATCAAAATATGGAGCGACTGCCTATCTGACCTGCGCAATCCAGCAGTGGCAAAGCTTCACATTTCGCAGGAGGGAAGCCGAAGAAGAAATTGTTCAGTTCTATAATTAACAGTCATGTATTGACGTCAAAATTAATTTATTTAGCTATGTTATGAATTTTTGTTGGCTATTATCAGGTCGTGACGCCGGCTTGTTTAGAACAATTGAACATTTTGTGTTGTTGTTGGGATTCAAAGCTAGGAATAGGCGTTTTTGATGTTTGAATATTTTCGTTTATTAAATGCAAAGTGGTTGTAGTTTGTCTACATTATTTGACAATCGTAGACACGAATGAACGTGCTATTTTCAACGGTGGTAGGAGAAGTTGCTCTTTCGATAGACAAAATCAATCAAAATCAAAATTCATTTATTCAAATTAGGCTGAGAATCAGCACTTTTCGAACGTCGAAATTAGATAAGACAATCCCCCAAAACGCGGGCTTCACGGCGTCCGATTAGAAGCCGGTAGGAACGGAGTTGTTAGCGCTCAACGCCTCTGCAATCCAGTCACTGGGTAAGTCAAAGTCAAAGTCAAATAATTTATTTCAAATAGGCACGAAGATGCACTTTTGAACGTCAAAAATTACATGAATAGTTAATTGATTCTAGTTGCGCCTTCCAAAATGTAGTTATGTATGGAGAAGAATGGGCAAGAAACTCCATACTTACTCTTTTAATATGTTAACAATAGTTTGTATACATTAATTAATATTTATAGGTGAAGACTATGTACCTAGAATTAAAAAAAAAATATAAAAAAAAACAAAATTACTTACCACAATTGGTAAAAAAAATGAAAAGTGAAGTAATAACAGAAAAAATAATAAATGCGATAGGTACATGGTGCTCACATATTTACAAACATTGTATATGATTTCCCAAAAAAATAAAAAATAAAAATAACATTAAGTCAGTGTGTGAGTTAAAATATTAATAATAATACCATACCCAGTGAATCCACGTAACCGTGAATACGTGAATACGTGTGTATTCACGTTTCGATTAGTAATTAGAAACGTGAATACACTTAATTATATTACTATCTTCTGCCCGCGACTTCGTCCGCGTAAAATTTCGGCCCACAACCCACCCCGTCGCATCGCATCGCCCGTCCGCGCAATTACTTCGTTTTCGCTTAGCGTTTTTTCCGAATTTTTGTCGTTTTGCACGGATCCTTAGGGGCTATTGTGTTAAATAGCCTATACTTATTTTGTTGCAGAGTTATTTTAAAATTATGATATCTCCTAAGATGTTGATTGAAATGAAATGATGTCAAGGACAGTTTTGTTTACATTTAAATACTTGTGATTAATAACATATTTATTTGGATAAGGATTAATATTATGTTGACAAAACTCCTTCGCAAATATTGCATAAATTTCGAACAAATTTGAATACCATAAAAAAAGTTATAGTGAGTCAATCTTAAAAGATAGACATATGCTGTCGCGAACTTTTTTTTAGAACTTTTAAAGAGGAACAATTCCATCATACATGATATTTGCGTAACTTAAACCATTTACGCAGCGCACTCAAAGGTAGCTCTCAAAAAATAATATTTTTCCCATTTTTGCAACATTTTTCATTTATGCTCCGCACCTATTGTTTGTAGCGTGATGTTATATAGCCTATAATATTCCTCGATAAATGGACTATCCAACACAAAAATAATTTTTCTATTCCAACCAGTAGTTCCTGAGATTAGCGCGTTCAAACAAACAAACAAACTCTTCAGCTTTATAACATTATAGTATAGAAGTATAGATTAATCGATCACCTGATTGACTTCGCATCCTATATTATGAATTTATGATAACCTCTCTATGAAAATAATATATGTGCGAATTCTTATCAAACTGATAGCTTTTGAACCAAAAGGTCGCATCTTCGTATGACAGAAACATTTTATGGTTGTTGTTTGCAACGAGTCTGGATTGACAATAAATTATCCACTACCTTTTGATCACGGCATTCTCCCGCCGCCGTAAGGTCGGAAGTTATCCCATGGGACCGTACTATCGGGATGAAAGTATCCTATTTCCTAACCCTGGTCATGGTCTACCGGTGTGCAACATCCTTTCAGCTGATAAGGTGTAAAAAGGTAACAGCCAGACAGATTTACTTTCGCATTTATAATATTAGTGTGGATTTTTTGTTAATAAATAAAAATATTAATTCCACACTTGAATAACAATTAAGATTTAGATCAAATTGAAGTCTGTTTTTCATGTAAAAAGAAAAACAGCTTTTTACGTACTGCTCATGAAAGTATATATGTATCACGTTGCCCCACACTAGGAATTTCTCCTGTATTGTAGGTGCGTTTACAAACATTTAAACTCACATACACAAACATCCAGACCCGGAACAACTACTTGTAGATTATACAAATATTTGTTTCGTGCGGGAATCGAACCTGCGCCACGCAGCGCAGCAGTCAATCGCTTATCCACTGCGCCAACTGTACCGTCCGTTTTTAATTGTTGTCTGTTTGTTCCGCCTTGAAACGGCTTATAAGGAGTAATTAAGGCTACTTTTTGTTTAGAAGAAGCCACGCTGGCGAAGCCGAGGGCAACAGCTAGTAATAAATAAAATAAACATAAACTCAGCAAATACAATTTTCCTTTATTATTTCTTATTATATAAAATACTGGTATTCAGCTGCATCCTGGTTAGTCTAGAAGCTGACCCCAACATAGTTGGGAAAAGGATAGATAGATGATGATTCTTAATGTTATTTGATTTCAAATTACTTAAAATGATTGAATTCAATTAAAATCATGCTTTTCAAATAGATTAATTGATTAATTTCGATTGAAATAAAAGAAATATAATTAAAATATAGTATGTGTTATTAGTATGTGGACTCTCTTCGGGTAAAAGCCTCCTACAAAGAATTCCACTTTTCTCTTTCTGACGCGGTGACTAGCCTATACGTAATGAGACTGTTTCATTTCAGATATCGTCTGATGCTCGTGAACTGGACCGACAACAGACAGAGGCAGACTCGAACATTATGAAGATAAAGAATTACCTAATTAACAATGTTCATGAGAGGGCGATTCATTCACAAAATGATTGAACTTCATTAAGATAATGTGTCATTCACCTAGCAGTGGGTGCAAGTGGAATAAAGTTGAAAAAGAAGAAAAAGCACATAGTTCATCTATCTGTCGTCAAAAACACGAATTTTTCAGACACGAAACATTGAAACTTCATCCAATCGCAACGCATTGCATGTAGTGACGCCGACAGCTGAAACACATCGCTGTTACCGAGACCGAGCACAGCAGTTACTACAGAAAAAACTAATTTAATTAAAATGCGGTTTTCGACGCTGAACTCTACGAACAAAAACACGACTACCCTCACAAAACATCTGGCAAACATCGTCGACATGCTTTAATTAAAGCCCTAACGGTTGTGACGAAGGACAAACATCCTTTTGAATACCTGAGACATACCTCGCAGGTGATATTACTAGTCTGATGATAGCTTGGAATTTTCGAATGGACTCCAACGAAGAATAGATGAATTAAATTGTCTGTTGTTTTTGCTAAAGAGACGTTTGGTTCCCATTATCTTACGTCATACCTTTTGTTATACTTTGCAGTGTAAGATGTATCCGAAGAGTCAAAGGTGCGTGCTTTGGGTTCTACTTGATGCATATAATGCAGCTACCAAAGCAGATAAAAGCTTTTTCTTTGTTTCCCTTTAATCCCAAAATATCTCTCTTGATAATCTCAATATCTCTTGATTGGAGGGAAGTGCTAAGGTAGCCCGCGAAATTCAAATCTTCTTACGATTTTTAATTTTCAGCTCATTAGGAGGTGTAAGTTGATTAAAGTATGATTTACGAATCATTAGAATCAGTAATATAACTTCTTAAGTTAGTATAATCCTAAAAGTAATGATTTCATGAACTTGAATTTCATGATGAATTTTATAAACTTAGAGACTTGTATCGATGATTTTTATTATTGTTATTCTATAAATAAATATTTGATACGGCCGCAAATCATATTTAGATCAACATACAACCAGGGGGCCAAGTCTACTAATGTACAAACGTTGCAATGGTCTCTTCATTGTGAGTTTTTGACAGATTTGCCATACAAACACTGTCAAATACTCACAATCGCGAGACCATTGCAACGTTTGTAAATTAGTAGACTTAGGCCCCAGGGCCTCAAGTCTGCTATTACAATAGTGTCAGAATGGTCTCTTCATTGTGAGTATTTGACAGTGTTTGTATGGCAAATCTGTCAAAAACTCACAATGAAGAGACCATTCTGACACTATTGTAATAGCAGACTTGAGGCCCTGACCTGCATATTCCAAAAAAACGTAAGAAAATTTAAATATCTCGAGAGCTACCCTGACGCTTTCACCTTTTTCTCCAACCATGATTGATATAATTTTTGACCTGAGATCTGGATTGACAGTGTGTTTGACACAACCCGTGTCAGATCAGTGTAATCAATCCACCGGATAAAACGTGAGATAGCTGTGTCCGTGTAGACCGCTGTTCAGTAGCCCGTGTCATGATGTCATGTCTGAGTTAATTGAACAGAGATTACAAACACATGTTGTAGATAAATTATGCGCATGAGTTTAATAGTTTACATGGAATATGGAGTTAACTGCTTAGACGATAACAAAGGGATTTATATCAGGCTTTACGTAATTGATATTTAGTTCAGTGAAATAGGTATTATGTAGGTATAGGTATTAGCGAGAGCAAGCCCGATGCCTAGAGACATAACACGTATCTATTCCTAACGATATGACGATTAATCGTCGGTACATGCATTAATCAGAAGTGTTACGGGGTAAAAATCAAAATAAAGACGTTTTTCAGCAAAACTACTACGGAGTTCTGCCTACCTCGGCAATTCCTTATTATTTAAAAGTACAAAAAAACGATAAGGACTAAGGACAATTTGTACGAACCAGACAGATATTACACAAAAATAATTGGAGTGACTACGACGTTTTTAAGAGTCTAGAATCTTAGAGCAAAACCGGGCATGCACTCGCCTTCCCACAAGGTCGAACACTGAGGTCGTTGAACTTCAAAAAGCAATATATTGCAGATCATCTATGTGATCCATTTCACGGCTAAACGCGCGTTCGGTTTTCTCGCATATTCGCATAATTTAATTTACAGTTGTGGAGTGTAAATAATTGTTTGAATTACTGTAACATATGTATAAAGATTGTGTGTGTTGTAAATAAGTAATTATTGTAAATATAATTATTTATTAGTCATGGTAAATAATAGATACCTAATGATTGTATTCCTCGTTTGTTGCCTAGGACAAACGAAGCATTTAAGGCGAGGTTCTTCAAGCGTGCATTTTTATTCCAGAGGTGGCAACTGGGCGCAAGTAAATTGTGCCGTGAATTTCGTTAATTTTGGGTTGAATATTATATGTTTTACGATATTAACAATGTTAAACCCGACGGACATTACATCATTATAGACGTTTATTTTGATGTGATTTTCAATACATAATGTGGTATAATATTGAAATAAAATTATTTTAATCTACAAAATAAGGGTATGTTTTTTCTATCGAGCTAACTTTATCCAATTATGTAACGAGTACCCGAGGTACCTACAGAAAGGTCTCAAAAGCAACATATATTTTTTTCACGTGTTTAATCATTACCGTTTCTAAATAAAATGACATTAAAATTACATTTCCTAGAGGGTTAACTTGAAGAACCTCGCCTTGAAATACTCGTAAACTCACACTAGGGCCCTCAGGTTATGAAAAGTGTTGGTGTAGTGTTTACAATTAGTTTTAAAATATGAATAAGCATAGCATAATCAGCCATCAAACTAATAAGTTTGAATAATGTAAACATATTTGTAAAATAAAAAATAAAAAAGATTTATAACTGTAATCCACCCGCGGCTTGGTAGATGCCACATGTCTTCGATTTTTTGGTTCTAAGACATGCCGGTTTCCTCACGATGTTTTCCTTCACCGTTTTAAGAGCAATGGTGATGAAATTACCTATTGACAAAAAGTAAAGCGCCCGTCTGGGTTCGAATCCACGACCAACTCGTAAGTCGGAGCCGTTACCACTCTCGGCCACAACCACAACTACGTGACAAACTGAAATTAGTTTTAACAGTGTATGATTTCTTGTGAACTATGGGATACTCGTAGTAACAAGTCCGAAACAAATGATTCTGCCAATTTTTCCAAAACAAAAGCCTACCAATCGAAACCAGATGAATAGTTAAATCAGACCATGTGACATTATATCAGTATTATGGTGAAGCAAGGGTCTAAATAATAAATTTTTCAAGGAAAACGTAGCAAATAAAGTATTCAAGACGCATTTCGACCTGAAACAGGCAGCCAGAATGAAATCTTATGTAAGTAATGATTGTGTTACCAAAATTAGTGGTTTTTGTGGACATGATATTTATCCAGATTTCTTACTGTAGTTTTAATGGAAATCGTGTAATTTGGTTTAGATAGGTTTTTATTTTTAGGGTTCCGTACAGGGCTTTAAATACCGGTACATTTTCATAACGTTACCTTGTATTGACAGAGTAAACGTTATTATTAAAATAACGGTAATCGATTTAACGTTATTTATGCGACTATTCATTTTATCGTTATTTTAAACGGGTGAGATGTAAGTAGTGGGGCCTGAGGCGTGCGCCGCGGCGGCAGCTCCCCCTCGCGCCTCTCTGATGCCGTGCCGATCAAAACGTTGCCTGAATCTGCCTGATTCTTACCCACAGAACGGCAACGTAGCTAAATTAACGTTAGTTATCGTATTTTTGTTAATATTAATTAACGTTACTGGTAATGTTATCAAGTAACGTTAAATTTTTGTACCATTAGTAGGTATAACATTGAAATTTAACGTTACGTAACGGTTATTATTTTGTTATTTGGTAACGTTAACAAGCCCTGGTTCCGTAGTCAAAAAGGAACCCTTATAGTTCCACCATGTCCGTCTGTCTGTCGGTCTGTCTGTCCGCGGCTTAGCTCAGAGACTCTTAGTACTAGAAAGCTGTAATTTGGCATGGGTATACATATTAATCACGCCGACAAAGTGGTAAAATATAAATTTACATTCGGTAAAAAAAAAATATTTTGCTGCCACCTGAAGTGGGGAAGTTTATTTTTCTCTCTCTGATGATGAAGCCGAAAGCTAGGCACCAGAACTCCGTAATAAAACAATGTATCCTACCCATGTTTGGGCTTATTGGAATTGTCATGAGATGCACTCGGGCTATAAATGGTTTATAACCGATTTTTATGAACTTTGGTCCAATGAGTAGATTGAAAAGCCCGCTTCTCTTTATTAAATAAAACCCATGTCTGTGCCCTTTCTGAAAATCATCAAACTTACTAATGTCATACTTTATAATTATTATGTAACCTTTATCTAATTTTTTTTTTTTTTTTAATTAAATTAAATTCTTTTATTTCAGATAACTACAATCCATACAATCCGATAATAAATTAAAAAAAAAAAACATTTTTGCCTTTCAAAATTTTATATTTATCAATTTATTGCTTTATATAAACAATTAATCACTGCTCGTACTGCTACTAAAACTCCTAGCGATTACACTTTTTTTTAACTTTATGTCTAACGTTGTGGGTTATATTATTACAAAATTTGTTTTTGTTATATTAGTTGTAAGTTATTATAATGTAACTGACGGCTGTTTGTGTATGTGAGTTTAAATGTTTGTAAACACACCCACGACACAGGAGAAATTCCTAGTATGGGGCAACTTTAAAAAAAAAAAAAAACTTTGCTCTGTTCCTTTCACTAAAAATAAAATAAAATAAAACCACTGTTGTTTGTGCGGTATAGCAAGTAGTGGTATACGAATTTGTGTGGGATAGGTACCATAACTTAATTTTTTGAAGTCGGTGGCAAAAAACCAAAATACAGAATCAAAGACCGTGCATGGAGTTTCTTACCGGCTCTTCTCCATAGAAAACGACCAATTGGAACATTTGAAACCATCCACCTAGCTTCTGACGTTTCATAAGTGCCCATGTATATATATTTATGTGAAATAAATTATTTTAATTTTGATTTTGAACATAAGAGTTTAAAGAATTTTCTTTACAGGTAAAACGACTGAACTTTTATGAAAATTTCCGTGAACTGTGTAATATTACGAACATAATTTAAGTAAGCTGCTGAATATCCCAGTGAATGGTCTCTTGTATTAAGCTTTCCCTGTATTATTAAAATGAACTAAGCTTCCGGTACTCGACCCGACCAGAGAAATAATTTAATTAATTCACATACAGGATTTTATGAACAGGAGTTCCGGTAGCTTGGATTAAAGCCTTCCTTTCGCCAACAGATTTTTTCATAATATGCTGTGAATGCGATACATAAATTGGGCAACATAACACAAACTTTTTTAAGGAAGTAGACAATTTGAAACTAAGCAGGTACGTTCTTTTCAAATGCACATGGTTTTCAAATCACACGCTTCAATATGTATCGGATAGGTACAATCCTTTTTAGGGTTCCGTACCTCAAAAGGATAAAAGAATCTACTAGGCCGATTAAGTTGAAATTTGGTACACATTTGTGACCAAAACACGGACGTCGGGTAACGTAAACAAATGAATTTTGAATATGGGGGTCACTTTTGGGGGCAAATTAGAAATTTAAAATAAAAAATTGCTAACTGTACCGTGTGACATAATAATATCAAATAAAAGGGCTAATTGTAAGCATTTCTGTATTATTTTTGCTATAGTTGTGTAACTTTAAAGTTATTTAAGAAAATAGACAAAAATTGACCAACCCCCCGCCGTATCACCGAAAATACAGAGACTAAAAAAAAAAAAAAAAAAATTGTTCTTTATATATAGATTACAGGAAAACCTATATAAGTAAACAAATAACATAGTAAATCTCTCAATATTGTGCGTGCAAACTTACATTTGTAGTTGGAATGTATGGGAGGACTTGTTTCTCATCTACAATGTTAAATTTGTTCTTGGGATAAATTAATTCCGACTAGGGAACCCTTCATTGTGTGTGATCCGACACGCATTTGGCTGGTTGTTTTTAGCATCGATCTACCTTAACATAACTTCAGTCATATTCGTTCCGGTCTGTTGCCTGATTAATGAACCAGCTAACCATACATTGCAAAAGTAAACATGGAGGCCAAAGAATTATATGTATAAATATATCAAAATAGATGCATGTTCACAGATCGGTGTCACATGTAGATTTATGGCCCGGCGGCACATTGCGGACAGGATGTACCAGTACGTAATGCACGTGAAGGATTTATCGGAAATTGAACTCTGTTAGAACATTGGTTTTGGTAGTCTAGATTAAAATAGAACACGCAGGTTTTAGCAGTCGAATATCATGATAATAATCTTGGCCGGCCCGAGAAATGGTGGCGAGACGACCGCACGGGATGGTTCGAGATGGCATGAAAAGGATACCTGGATGAATTTGGAAGAGGCCTTTGCCCAGCAGCCAGTAGGAAAGGATGACTGAACAAAAAAAAAAACTATTAAAATGCGAGCCTAACATTGTAGTTGTGAAACATGTCCTCTCATACATTCCAACTGCAAATGTAAGTTTGTAGGCACAATATTGAAAGATTTACCATGTTATTTTATGACCATAGACTATTCATAGGGTTTCCTGTAATCTTTATGTGTAGAAAGTAGGCCTTTTCATTTGATATGTATGTCACACGGTACAGTTTGCAAAACCTTTTTTTTTATTTTCTTAATTGGCGCCCAAAAGTGCCCCAAACTTTCAAAATTTATTTATTTGCGTTACACGTCCGTATTTGGGTCACAGAAATTCATATGTGTACCAAATTTAACTTAATGGGTCCATTTAATTTTAAGCAAATTGGCTGTGACAGACTGATAGACAGACAGATACACGAGTGATCCTTATGGGTTCCGTTTTTCATTCGGACGAACGGTATCCTAAATACGAATTAAATTAATAACAGCGCTTCTCCCGGGATGAAGAATCCTCGTATTTTCCGAGCAGCGTCGTAGGAAGCGTTAAGTCTCGGAGAATTCGCGTATGTAGTGTCATTTGTAAGGATTTAAAAAAATTAAATACGCTGTGCTTTTCTATTCAGTACTTTTCCGCTACATATCTTTTAGATGCACACAATTTACTAGTTTTAAGCGTTCTTTACCTGTAAATATCATTTACATACATTGTATTTACAAATTACAATGTATGTAACCGATTTGTGCAAAATATCCAATACAATAGGCAACTTAACTGTCGAAAAAAAAAATCATAGCCATTATTTAAGATACTAATAATTGATCTAATAATTGAACGACCCAACATTCAATAACTAATAGAATTTAACACTAACAAAATTAACTTGCAAAACATCGATGTTACGACCAATACGTTGCGAACAAAGCTTTAATCGAAAGTTAACTTCATCATGAAACGAGAGATGGTCGAGACGGCACAAACAGCAAGAGTGAATTTTAGCATGCACCCATCTGACTAAACGCAGTTCATGACCACGCTCTCGAGTGTATCGGAAACTCATGTAGCAAGGATTAAAAATTTTGTTGACGCTCCCGATAAATCGAAGCGATACTTGTGATGTTGGGGTCGGGATACTTAAATGTGTAGGGTAATGAAGTATTTTATGTCCCCAACAAAGATATTTAAAATCTGGTTCCTCTTGCCTTTTGCATGAGGTAAAGTTGGATGACACAAATGACGACATCATCTGTTGTCCGAACCTGTAAACACAGGACTTTTAACCTCTCGTCTGCCGTAATTACAGACACAATTCAAAAACCATTGTGTCTTGCTTGGATCCACGTTCCGATATGAAGGTTTAAATGCAGAACCATCTGATGAAAGTTTTGTTGTGTTTGATTTGTAGAATTTAAACCTGTACAAAGATCCAAGAGCAATCAGCGAAGCAGCATGAAAAATAGAAGCAATTTTTCTTAACGCTGACAAGGCGATTGCAGTCTCAGATAAAAGCTATAGTTAGTTGTTAATAGATTAAAGTTGTTCCGGGCCACGGAGCGAAGGAATCTCGTTCCGGGTTCGAGTTAATTGCCTGGTACTAATACGAGCTCCTACTGAGGAAGGATCCGGATTTGTGTTGTATTGGTCGGATATATCGATGCAAGACGGTATTAATACTGAAGAGTTATCTGTATCGTGGTTGTAGTGGACAAGTAGCTACTCCAGTATAGGACGGAAGGTGGAACCTGGCAAACCGTGCCAAAATGACAAGCCCGTAAATAAAGTTTTATTCATTTTATAAAAGTTCCGCCCTGTCGAGCGAGGTTTCTGTCAACTGTGTGACCGTCTCTTTTTAACCGACTTACTAAAAAGGAGGAGATTCTCAGTTCGGCTGTTTATTTTTATTTTTTATTGTTGTTACCTCAGAACTCCGTCGTTTATGAACCAATTTGGAAAATTCTTTTTTTATATGACAGGATATACTTCCAGATTGGTCCCATCTTTTTCAAAATCCAGTTCTGATGGTGGGATCCATGAGGAATTGAGGGAACTCCTCAAATTTTATAGGCAAACATATAACGATTTTTATATTTTTATCAATAACTCAAGCATTTTCATTCAGAAAGTATCATTTGATGAAGTGGAACTGATGAAGAAGACCACAAATGGCCACCGGAACTCCTCAATGATAAGTATTTCGCGGGTGGCGATAAGATATTTTGATTATGATAGTTAAGCGACTATGAAGCAAATATAAATAAATAGTTCTGATGAAAATGGTACCATCGAACTGACCTGAAGATGCACCCGAACTCTGTAATAAAACGATGTATCCTAGCCGTATTTGGACTTATTGGAATTGTTATGAGATGCACTCGGGCTATAAATGGTTATTAACCGATTTTTATTAACTTGGGTAGTTTTTGAGTTAGCCTCGATAATACGTATTTAATCCACTTCATATAGGTATCTTGTGTGACTGTTGTTTGTGCGGTGTAGTAAGTAGTGGTAATCGAATTTTTGTGGGATAGGAGTATTTTTTTATTTATTTTTTCACTTTTTTTACACCATATGTCATATTTACGACCGCTTAGCTATTATTTTGCCAGTATTTTAGTTTTACAAATTGGCCATTTTACCTGCTATTGTTTTTGTATCAAATACTTTGCAAAGCCCGTGATTATCATTGGACGCATTGGTATCTATGTGTGTGTTAGCCGTTATTGTCTAGTTACGACGGCATATAGCCAGTAATGGGGAAGCCAAAATACTTACTTTATATACAATGCGGATACTAATTTATTGTTCATGTATTTTTTGTTGTTTTATATTCTAAGATAGCAATCTACTCACGACCCTCATTATTGGTGTGGACAGTACAATGTTTGGCACTGCACTCAGGAATATTAATAACATTCAGGCATTATCAGAAAACACTCTTGCTGCGTACAAAAAATAATTTTATTGTTTTTGATGATATTATTTTAAAGTGACCTTACTTAACCGGATGAATGCCGTAATTACAGAAACAATTAAAAAGCCATTGTGTCCAAGTTCCGGCAGGAAAAGGAATACGATAATACGAAGGGTTAAATTCTTTATTAAATGGATGTTAAAAAGCCAAAAACTTATGTACATAAAATCGTATACACGTAAGGTTTTCAAACAGTGACTAAGATACTACCTACCTACCTATAGATACTTTATACAAGATAGATAAAGTTACTATTTTGTTACCGGTTCATAAAGCTACCGATAAGGAAAAAGAACAAGCAATAACTGCAGAGTTCCTTAAAAACACAAGTCATCTTAGCGCAATACAACATGAAGAAATAAAAAGGAAAAACAACACATCACGTTTCGCAGCAGGAAACATTGTAAACGACTAGAAAAACACTATTACCGTGAATCATAATATGTGGAAGTAATGTTTGCAAATATGTATCTTACTAGAGGTACTGCTAAACTTTGTAGGAAATGTTCTGATAAACTTATAAATTCGAGGAGATACAAACAATCAAGTCTTCCAACTCTCCAAGTTTCATATATGTTGAAACTTAAACATTTGGAGCAAACGTCAACTATTTCTACATTTATAACAACAGAGAATTCGCTTATGCTCCTTTGGAGGAGACAGAATAATGAATGTGGAAGAAACATAAGTAGTGTCAATCCTTCTGTTTAACATAGTAGCTGTAGGTATCCCAGCTTTTTAATTTAGGTATTAGATTCGTTTGAAACTTTGTAGCACATAAGCATTACCTATGTCATGTTTATGTAATAAATACGACGCACGATTGTTTTTTATAATAATCTGGGCAAAACTTTTTATTGTTGATATCATAGAAATTTCGCGACTTTCTCATAACTATGCTCACGGTCCTACATAACCTGAATATTTAGTAACAAAATTTTGACCTTGTTTTATGCAAGGCACCATTTTGAATTGGTTTTTGTGACAAAATTATCATAGACAGAAGGCACATGATGCAAATAAAACATCAAGGAAATAAGTAATTCATTCATAACAACTACTTAACATAGCGACATATTTGAACTAATCCGACAACTCACACATTCAAATTAGCACTGATTCCTAACAGTCAACATCCATTTGACGGGAACGCAGTATTAAAAGCATTCATGTCTGTCCCATTGAAACTCATATAATGTGTATTTTCACAGCAACTTTTTATGAAAGGACCTTTGATCTAACATGACCTCATCAACTTCATAATCCATATTATGTTGGACCAACTTTTGTCCACAATTGCATGAATTTGGGAGTTTGAAAGAGTATTTGGCCACGATTTGTGATCTGACAATGAATATTTTACGGGCTAATGATTTATTGATCTCGCATAAAAAAACACAAAGTAAATTTTTGTACGCAATTGGCATGTAAGTGCTATTGAATCGATTTCAACCATCCACA
This sequence comes from Dryobota labecula, assembly GCA_947523025.1. Lineage (NCBI taxonomy): Eukaryota > Metazoa > Arthropoda > Insecta > Lepidoptera > Noctuidae > Dryobota > Dryobota labecula. The sequence goes on along the minus strand of OX383284.1, from coordinate 28,298,255 downwards.
CCAGGTCATTGACTCGTTGAATTGATGTGGGAAAGGTTTTGTACAAAACCTTTTTAATCGCAGCGTATGACGTACTTATTTGCAAATCACGCACAATGAATTCGACTTAAAAATAATATCATCAAACAATAACTTTAAAACAAAACCATTTATACCTGACCGTTCGGAAAAACTTTGAAATAAAAAAAAAGCGCTGTTATCAGTAAGTTACACACGAGATGCATTTCCTCACATAGACAAAGCGTCGCAGGATATCCGTTAGAGCATTCGACGCGAGTGTAGCGAACATTGAGGCTTTCACCAGTTCCATTCAGCCCAGTTTAGGTCCTAACAGTGTGTGCGAACGCGAGATAGTTGGATATGTATGAATCCATGCCTCTGTGATGTGATGCGTAGTTTCATCTCGGATTATACAGCTGCAGAACATAAATGCAATGAATTGTATGAAGCTATGTATTGACATATAAATTAAATAAACATGTTTTCTGTAGCCAAGTTTGTGTAAATAATCTAAATTTGTGACCAACAGGGTCACAAAAAGGCGTGTCTTGGAAACATTTCCCTTCCATTATGATTTTGACGGATTCAGATGGCCAAGTGTCACAAGCTGTCACAAATAAGATGAAAGCGTAGGTAAAGAAACCAACTCCAATCTTGAGAAAATTCCGTCCTTCTTATTTCGAATGAACCCGAAAAGAACGCTGAAATATGATACACAAACGTTTTCTGTTGTGTGAGCAAAGAATACTTCAGATTTCACTATTATATTTGGGACGATTCAGGATTATATTTGGGCTCATTTTGCTTCAACAATTTTTTGTATCCCCAGTCAACTTCCGTCTACCCGTATAAGTCTGACTCAATCAAATTATCTTGCCATGTCAGACAGTACGAAGAAAGAATACAAATTACGCAAAAACAAAAGAAAAAGGCCGAGAAAACTCTGACCGCACGGTATTTCGGAAGGCTACTACCCAATGTAGGAGAGAAATACCAATATCTTTGGTACGGAATTTCAGAACGCATATTTGGGTTGTTTACGTGCCTTCCTTTCGTCATTAAATGCATTCAATCTGTGCTAGAATAGGCTGCTATCGTTTCAAGCATTTCTAAATGTCAACTTTCCGTTTAAATTGATAGTATCTAAAGCAAGATATTGGTGCCGATTCTCTTGTACACTGAACTATCCTAACTAAACTATCACTAAAATTCCTTACTTTTGGCTATGAGAATCAGAAAGTTATTCTGCAAACAAAATTCTCTAAAATTTAAAAATAAGTTTCACACAACTAAATCGAATTTGACAATCGTGACTCCACGTGGTATTTATTTTTCCTTTTGGCTTTGCAACGTTGTACTTGTTTGCCCTACCCCATGATTTTTTTAGAAGCTGGAGGCGCGCATTTGGGGGCAGCTTCGACGTGTTCTTTATGGAATTTTTCACTTTTTGTATGGAAAATACAAAAAAATATTACCTTCATGTTGAATTTTACGGGTTCAAGGGTTTCTTAAAGGGGTTCGAAATGTTCATTATTTTCATATGTTAGAGAATTAAGATTGAATTGTAACACTTTTCCTCAAGAAGTATATTTAGCTTGCTGCATTTTTTATTTTGTTAAAATCATATTGGCTGATTGTCTACATTTCCTTTGCATGTCACGTGACAACGTGTATTTTTTTTTGTTGGGGGATTCAACGCTCACAAAAGAGGTTGAGGACATGGGGCTCTCGGGCATTCGAGCACGGACCACCGAGAGAAAAAGTCAATTATTATACTCTTAGGCCTGTGTTCACCAACATACAAACCACCGGTTAGGTATTTAAACAGTTGGTTTATGTCAAATTTCTTATGAAATTTTGAGTAAACAACTGATTAAATATCTAAACAGTTGATTTAAATGTTGGTGAACACAGGCCTTAGAGTTGTACATTACCACAGGAATCGAGTAAACCGACTGTAAGTCAATCTGATTTAATAACTATTCTTTAAATATCATGCAAAGTTATAAACTGTGACCGTTATTTTGTTTTAAATATTGGATTCTATTGTGTAACTATTGCTAGATTGTGGAATTTATGTAGGAAGTCTGTACCATGTTCTATATTCCAAAATATCAAGTATTATGTGTAAATTATTTGAAAAGGTTACAAGTAATCATGATAATTAATAAATATGTGATTTTAATGTTAAACTACCTACAAAACGTTTTATTTACTTTGTTCCCTCAAACCTTTAGTAGTATAAACAGATAGAATATTACATTCAATACTATCTATTTTAAGCCTAACTTCTGATTTATCTAATACATATTCACATATTTATTTGCATTAATTGCGATAGGACGCACCATTTTCGAGATATAAGCAAAAGAAAAGAAAAATATATATACAGTACTGTTTTTCACCAGAAGTTGAGGTGTTCGTGTGAATTTTAGTTCATGACAACTAAATTTATTCCACACTTTTTAATCGCGATTAAAAATAGCCAGATTTAGTTAGAAAATCTAAATTGTAATTTAAAAACGTCAAATTCAGAATAGCAAAATTGCCATTTTCACTAAATTAAAAACTCAGTACGATCTTAGTGCTGTCAAACTAAAACACTTTAGTCAGTTTCAGAATAGGAAATCGTCGTTTGACAGGAATAGACTAAATTTTGGTGATTTTTAGTCTAGTTTAGAGAATTTTGTGACAAGAGAATCGGCACCAATGGCTGAAATTATTGACTTATAATTCTTTTGATTAAAATGATAATAGTTATAGCAAATGTGGGCCTTTTAATATATGATTACAGCTACATAAAACTTAAGGAATAAATTCACAACGATTTATAATAACTATTTGTCTTCCTAATCAGAGCATACGAACCTGCCCCATCCAATTCCTCGCTGTCCTACATTAAACTCAGCCGTTCATTGTGTTTCAATATCGATAGTGTCTTCCGGCACCATCAATATTGATAGAAACGATACAAAGCAGCAATCTCGGGAATATTTCCCGTAAGAAAAAGGGAGATAAATCGGTTTATTTTGTGTGTTCATAAGGACATATCAGTATAGTAGGTACAGGAAGCTTTTATTACTTTATGTTCCTTTGAGCCGCGAATAATACGTGTAAGTTTATGGTCGACATGCTGAGGGAAAGTTACACAATATATGAGAGATTGTTGCAACGAGTTCCGGAGCCTTGGGACAAGGGATGGTAAGATTTGGACGATTTTATGGCGGTCATTTCGTAATCTGTGGCCATCAAAGACCACTTCGTCGCATGATTTTAGTCCCGTTTAGAACCTTTGCTGTCAAAAAAGGTTATCGGATTACATTGCAAAACTAATAACGTTGATACTATGTTAAGGCTCGTGCAGACAAGCGCGATATCGTAGGCGCGACAGGCATCGCGACACTTGTCGCGCCCACGATATCGCATCAGTGTGTGGGAGGCGTTATGTTACTAAATTACAAACAAAAATAATTTCCTACTTAACAGTTACAATAATTCACTCCACTATATGCACGACCGAATTCGCAAGATGCCGCTAAAACATTTTACGTACTATGTACAACTTCCATATTGCCTCGTAACATAAATACACTCAACACTAATGTCACCAACAGTTGTTGATTGTTGTTTAAAGAGCCATAAATCCGCCACATAACTTAATGGGAACAGTAAGTTAATGTATCCCTACGATCTTTGTGGAACATGTCATACTGAGTTTAATAGAATTTCCGAAAAGGAAATTAGAATACATAACAGGAGATACTTATGTATGGTTGTCAACCACGAGATGTCATAGCGAACGGTGCGAATTAATTGGCGTCGATTATCATGTACACCGAAATAAAGTAACAAAACTATCACTAAAATTCCTTCCTTTTTGCTATGAGAATCTTAAAGCTATTCTGCAAACAAAATAATAACTTTGACACAACTAAAATCGAATTTGACAATCGCGACTCCAGGCGGTATTTTTTTTTTCTTTTGGCTTCGCAACGTTGTACTTGTTTGCCCTACCCCATGATTTTTTTTAGAGCCGGAGGTGCGCAGGTGGTGGTAGGCGACGTGTTTTTTATGGAATTTTTCATTTCTTGTATGGAAAAAAAAAATATTATCTACATGTTGAGTTTTAGATGTTTAACAGTTTTGTAAAGGGGGTCGAAATTTTCATTATTTTTGCGACAGGACGCACCATTTTCCAGATATAAGCAAAACAAAAGAAAAAAAAAGATACAGTACCTACTACTTTTGCACCTGAAGTCGAGGTGTGAATTTTAGTTCATGACAACTAATTTTATTCCACACCTTTTTAATCGCAAAATAACAATTCATAAAGAGCCCACGTTGGCCGTGCCCATTAAAAAATCGTCGCACATACAACATATAAGTGAGCATAGCACGCTCCTAGTGTGAGTATCACACTTCTGTACATCATTATACTAATACGAACATGACTACAACATGCTTCGTGCATCAAACAACAATGCATTGCGCGATCGAGTCGTGAGCCGTACTATGCGATTATCGCCTTTAAGAGCCAACTTGTCGCGGGCTCGAACTCACTGGTGGACGTGGCCAAAAAGCATGCTGTCTGACCTAGCATCGTGTCCGTCATCGTGTGTTGAGTGAAATGCACGATAATTCATAGTAAACCGCGTGGGTAAAAAATTACGAAAAGTCCTTTAGAAGGTTGAGTTTAATGAAAAAAATAAAATAAAAACTACTGGATAAATCAATAACAAATTTATTGAAATCTTCGATAATTGAGCTTTGTCGTACCAGACTTTGTTTTGGAGATTTTACATTTCTTTTATTATTTATTTACGCCAAAAGTTGCGTTAAAATTAGCAGGAATAACGAATCTTTGTTGGCTCATAACTTTTTAATGGCTTTTTATTTTATTAATCTGCTTCCATACAGACAAAATTAATAATAAGACACGACGATATCATGTTTAACATTGGATGTACAATGTCAAACAGTGGAGTAATACCCCCCCGAAATTTGTATGGAAAAAGTATCGACTAGTTTCATCTTAAGGTGAGCATGCGGAACTTAGGCCCATTGTACATCCGACTCACCTTACTGTTCGAACATGACGTTTCTTATTCGTAAAGCAAGAGATTAAGACGACTGATCAAAAGTGACTTTGAACAGGAAAATAAAAATCCCCTTAAGAATAAGCTTTATTGTTAATTTACTATGCAAATTATGAAGCTGGACACCGGACGGTAATTTGCGAAGAATAAAGAAGTCGGCACTAAAGAGACTTTAATAGTAGCTAAAACTTTGTTAATGACGACTGTCTTTGAAGACGTTTCTCTGATTTTTTTTACCAAAACTTAAGGTTCACTTAGTTTTCATTTAATTCTTTCTCTCTTTCTTATCGTTTATTTAACATCTAAGTAGCACTTTTTCTATACAAATAAATCATTGTTTTTACTAAATGCTTATGAAAGGATATACTTTTTTTTTGTCTCTCTGTCTCTTTGTTCCGACTAATCTCTGAAACGGCTAGACCGATTTTGACGGGCCTTACACTGGCAGATAGCTGATATTATAAGGAGTAACTTAGTCTACTTTTAATTTTAAAAAAGCCAGGCAGGCGAAACCGCGGACAGTTGCTAGTAAGTAATAAAATCAGACAAGTGGAGCTTATTAGTATTTTCCTGGAATGTTAATTTTTCTCAGTTGGTGTTTTAATCAAACTATCCGTGGGACATTTTCTGAGAATAGAAGGGAAGTAAGTATACCTAGTAGGTTTCGTAAGTACTAGAACTCATAACAAATTAATGAGAAAAAATAATCCATTGTCTTCTAATAAAATAATTCCGTATCCAAGGACTAAATCATAAGCAATCCATAATTAATATAAAGCGATCATTGTGAATTAAATACTGAAGATATTATCTGATCTATCAAAGGCCATCTGATTAATTAATCCAAATATGTTATCATCCACTTCAGATGCAATTTAAATGCATTTATTGAGAATAATAGATTATCAACCGCTGTTAATGTTAAGTCTGTCTTTAATTATCATAACAATGATGATATTGGAAGCATAAGAAATTTTTGATATAACGGCATCGTATTGTTTTTATGAACGTGAACTAACTACTTAATTAGTTCACAAGTATCAATCACTAGAATCTTGACTTGAAACTAAAAATAAAACGGCCAAGTGCGAGTCGGACTGGCACACTATAAAATGGGTAACCGAATTACATTATGAAAATATAGTTGGTTTAGAATCGTTTACTGAATCGATTTCAGTCATTTTTCATATAGGTAATTTTTATCCCAAAAATAATTAAAACTATGTAAATTACAGTCACACTTCTGCTGTCAATTACTGCAATTAGGTGATCCCCTTTGCTCAAATGGTTGAGCTTTTTTTTTACTAACAAATCGTAATTTAAAAAAAAACTAGTTTTTGGTAGATTTCATTTAGGTATTTAAATAAAATTCTATCGATTCGCATTCTAAAAAATTTCAACCATTTATGCAAGGGGGGGTCAGCTAATTGCAGTAACCGACTGTACATGCAAAATAAACCAAAATGGACGAAGTACCTACTACGTTAGACCCTTATACATGCGACTGTGTGCTGTGTTTGTAAATAATGTGACCACAATTTTCTCCCACAATCAGTATAGGTAACTTATTTAATCAAAAACAATGTTTTGTACATAATAGTAAATATTCTTAATATGTATTATGATTATATTATAATATTCTATTTGGGGTGTTTGGTGGTGTGCGTTAGTTCTAGGACATGTAGTACCGTGTGGTGCCGGACGTAAAGAATAGCACCACCCTATTTCTTCCCGTGGGTAAAAAAAGGGACTTACTAGAGAATGGACAGCAGCGTTCTCTAATATGTATTGTTAACACCATACTGCGATCTCCAACCCGCCTGCCAAGCGTGACGATTATGGCAAATTCCCCCCCGCCCCCTTTTGGGGGAGGCCTATGTCCAGCAGGGACGTCTTTTGACTGAAATGATGATGTTGTATATATATACAACATGTCCTAGAATTGCTTGTGGTACGTATGTATAATTGACGTTTACTTCCCTTTTTTCCAATGTATAATATGTAAGTGAGAAATAATACACTAATAATGACTTTTATGGCCCATCTTATTATTTTTTATTCCAAATTCAATGACTTACACACTTACTTACTTACTTACTTACTTGACTTATTACTTAGTAGAACATGATATACACGTATTGACGTGTTTAAAACTTTGAAACGCTCTCCTGTAAAATTTGACATTTGTAATTAGGGGATTATATGTTAGGGACCGTCGATGTTTAAAGGCTCGTACAGACTAGTGCGATATCGCGGGTGCGACGCGACACTAGTAGCACAATTTCTTTGTCGATGCCTGTCGCGCCCGCGATATCGCGCGTGTCTGTACGAGCCTTTAAACAAGTTTCTTGTATCCCCTTTAATTTTTAACAATGTTTTTTGTTGATGTAGCGGCCATAGTAGACACCAGTGCCAAAAAGTTGTGTGAAAATAGGTTTATCATGGTATGGGCATGTGATGCCGAGGAATGAGAGAAATGTCGTCAGGAAAGTATTGAGTATGAATGTGGATGGCTATACAAGTACGGATGATCCAAAAAAACGATGAATGGACAGTGTTAAAGATGATATGGAAAGGAAGGGAGTGACTACTGATATGTCGACTAATAGAGAAGTATGGAAGAAAAAGACATGTTGTGCCGACAATGATGATGATGGAGAATGAAGATGATAACGGCCGTAGTAGTTCACACTTAGTGAAAATATCAAGTGTTACGGTTCAAAAGATACAGCTCTGTGACAGACGGACGGATGGACAGCGGAGTCTTAGTAACAGGACCCTATAGGCACCCTACAAATTAACAAAGCCTATAGGTAAATCGTAAATTCAGATGCGGAACCACATTTTTGAGAAATTTAAATCAGCTACGATATTTTTCAGAGGAAAAAGGATTTAACTAACAAATAGTTTCATTCAGACTACAAATTATAAAATGAATGTGAGCGATGGTTTGAATCGTTATTCCAAATATATTATTAAATTGCATTTCACAAAATTTCTGTTTTAATCCACATTAAGACTGAAAGGTTCCAATCCAACTAAACCTATTAATGGAATGAAAATTGATGGAAATGTAAATATGAACGATATAGATTAGGTACACTCAACTAGGCGCGTAGGTGTTGAACCAATAACCGTGATATAGGTACCTTTTAAGCGTGTAGCCGAAGACAAAAGATGAATTATCGGGATTCAAATATTTCTGGGTATTTAATTATAAGACACAAATAAAAAGCAAAAAAAAATACTGTTTTTAAGGAAAAAGAGGGATATGTACGGATTTATAGATAGACGAGTACCCACTTTTTAATAGGACCGCCCAAACTTTTATCTAATGAATCGAGTCGTTTACAACTGCCATGTCAAAATAGTGATATTTTGTAATGGCAATGGTTGACAATTTATACCTACGATATGACGACCATTTTGATTTAACACCAATGACATGAGAAGTTGAAAACTCTTGTACCGACTCAAACTAAACGTTTGTTTACTACCTTTTCGATGAAATCACACGTGACAAACAAACAATGTTATTTGTTAATCGTTTCTTTTCATATGCTAGTATATGTAAAAATGTATTGTAAAAGAAAACATTGTTTGAAACACGTTCCCTAAAGAATTTATTTAAAACTTAAGGGACAAAGCGCTTGAGATATCTCTCAAGACCATGTAATTGTTAAAATGTCCAAAACTGTCATACAATGTGATTGTTAATGAATGTGTCATGTTAATCTTAGTAAATTACCTTGACTTATTATTTTAAAAAGAGTAACCGTGGAGTTTCTTGCCGGCTCTTCTCCATAGGAAACGACTAATTGGAACCGTGCATCTAGCTTCTGACGTTTCATAAGTGCCCATGTAGGTTTATGTGAAATAAAATATTTTGATTTTTGATTTTTTTGATTGACTTATTTACAAAAAATCGCTCATTTTTGTCGAAACTATTGTGTACTTACCTATCTACTACATACATAACTTTAAAAAGGTGGACTAGACGCGAAAGGCGGAAAACCGGTTGCTTTGGCGCAACTTAAGATACCAACCTAGTCCTCCAGTGAACTGCAGTAGGCTGAGTTACTTGAAATAACTTCACAATCAAATATTTGTATTACTTTCGTAAAAGTTATTAACTACAGACAAATAATGACTTCGCTTATCCGCATCTCTTGAATAAAATTCATCAATTCAATAAGGAATATCAATAAAATCTTGTTTTTATTTGAATTCTTCAACAGCTTGCATCGAAACCTACTTATAACATTTTGCCGATAGTTATTACATTTTGCAGTTATATTCATACTAGTAATTAGGTATATAATAAAGTTTGTACCTATTTATGAACATTAATTTGTTTTTCCTTATGGGCCAATCTCTTATTATTACAGATAGCAGCCCGTCCCGGCTTCGCACGGGGTAGACAATTATCATTTTAAGACTCATTTTTCTACACCTTCGGTTACATTGTTCAAATTTTACCAATGATCCCTAATTTTTTTCAAAATGAAATGTAGCCTATGTCAAATTGGAAGAATGTAGCATTCTATTGGTGAAAGAATTTTTTAAATCGGCCCAGTACTTTTTGAGCCTATTCATTACAAACATACAAAAATAGGTACAAATCTTTCCTCTTTATAATATTAGTGTAGATAGTGTAGATGTAGATTTGATGTGAAACATCTATATGCATGCCTTGGGAGTAAAACCGACTCGTATGCCCCATGACGGCAAACAGCATGACGCTCTCTTATGCCTTGATGCCCCAGTCTATATTAAAAATATTTACTTGTCTTGTATTTATACTCTGTAACTATATCATTCTAATAAGAATAATAAGATAAATATATTTATTTATTGGTTTTCTTTCATCATAAATTCTTTCAATAACCATCAATTTCGTTGTTTCTTATCCGCCGGATGTCTTGTGATAACCAATTTTTTTTCATGTAGGTACTCAGGTGAAACTAGTAAACATACTGAACAGTATTGGCATAATTATAGTTGTCGGATGAATCTGGCATTATTTTTTAAGAGAAGGTATTAAAATTTAGAGAGCAATTTCAGGATTGCCACACACTGCCAAAACTTCCTAAGGTTTCTCTTAATTTAAACATTATTCATGAGTGAGACGGTAATGAAAATAAATTGAACGTAAAAAAAACGTGAGAAAAACTGCCAATTGACAGGAAAAATTGTCCTTTCGAAATGAAAAAAAAAGGAATTTTATTTTTTGTGATTCAACTTCGTGGAGGTTTCATATCTTGACTTACCTAATTGGAAAATTATTTTTAAAGTCAACGTCACCAATTCAACTTTGATTTTTATTCAACTTACTTAATCGCCTTACATTTGGCATTTTCGAATGTGAATCATTTTGGCTGGAATACCTTTTAAGAGGGTTGTCACCGGTCCACCGGAATATTCTAATACCTTTTTTAGGGTTCCGTAGTAAACAAGGAAGCCTTATAGTTTCGCCATGTCCGTCTGTCTGTCTGTCTGTCCGCGGCTTAGCTCAGAGACTCTTAGTGCTAAACAGCTGTAATTTAGTATGAGTATACATATTAATCACGCCGATAAAGTAGTAAAATAAACTCTTGAAATATACTTTTTTTAGGGTACCTACACGTAAACTGGAGATGATATTTTTCTTTTTCTCTTCTGTCCCATGGTGTGGGGTATTTTAGGATAGGCCGTTCAAAATATTGTAGGTTTGTTAAAAGCATTTTTCGATTCAGGGATCCGTTTGCGTAATATTAAGCTTTAAAGTGCTAATTTTTGATAGAGTCAAGTGTCCCCCCGTCTGCCAGCTAAACGGTTGTATTTAGATATGTGAAAAAAATCACAGCAGTAGTATAAATAACGAAGTTAAAAGAAAAACTATCACAGCTAAGTAGGCTTCACAAGTTACCGAGTAATTGTCGACCAACTAACATTAACAATTTAAAAACATGTTCTTCCATACATTCCGTTTGGAAGAATAACTCCCGGTTTCTCGGCGGCTATTCAAATCTGTAATCAACTAACAAACCTGTTAAATTAACAGAACAGTCAAATCAAATTGGGTTGCTGAATTGGCGATTACGATAAAATTAACTAATCAACGATCAATATCAACTGATTAACTAAAATAGGTTGTGTGTATGGCAACATCGTATTCTTCATTCATTTTGATAAATAGTTCGTTCAATTTAATATCAAGTTGACACTGTTGACATTTCTAAAGGCGGCATTTTATTGAAAGTTTTGAATGTTCGAGGTATCTAGATATAAATTAAAAAATTGTTTAGTGGTTTTCATTGAATTATGTGCCGTGGTGCCGGACGTAAAGAATAGCATCATCCTATTTCTTCCCGTGTGTGTGGTAAAAGGCGAATAAAGGACTTCCTAGGGAATGGGCAGCAGCGTTCTCTATTCATTTTAACACCATACTGCGATCGCCAACCCGTCTGCTAAGCGTGGCGATTATGGCAAAACCCCCCCAATTGGGGGAGGCCTATGTCCAGTAGTGGACGTCTTTCGGCTGAAATGATGATGATGATGATGATTGAATTATGGCATCGGCATCGACATCAAGAGGGAGAAACTATACAGAACGCGAGAAATGTTCACTTTTGAGTATAATTATAGATAGGTAAGTAACGATTGCACGTTTTTATTGGTAAATATAATATATACTAAGTGTATTTCTGATTTGTGTACAAACAAATCGTGAAATCCTTCGTAAGTACCTCACGGTGCCGTTTGTTTGTAAGAAATATAATTGTTCGGTTATCAAATCTCCAGTAGAAAATTAATCAATCTCGAGTCCGCTATGGGTAGCCGAAGTTGTTTTATTAATTATAACTAGAAAATATCCAAAGAAAACAGAAAATCACAGGGAACGCAAAGATAATCGCCCAAGCTCGACAGATTAGCTAACACAACATTTGACAGCTGCTTGACAGGACATTCAAGCTTAATCGTTCTTTCAGAAACCCAAATTCTGATTTAACAAGTGATTTTTGTACTAATTCGATTGTTGTGTTAAGTGATCAACGATTTAAATCAAAGTACTTAAATTAACGTTCGTGCAACTCGTTTTCGACTTAACAAGAGATTTGACACATGGTTAGTTAATTTTAGATTTGAACAGCCGTCGAGAAACCGGGCGTATGTTGTTCAACTACAATGTTAAGTTTGTTCTTGGGATACCAACTACGGAACCTTTAATTGTGCGTGGTCCGACACGCACTTGGCCGGTTTTATAGTTTCATATTGAGACACGAAGCAACAAAATTCGATCTAAATAAAAACGGCCACATTCCTCAATACGAAACTTTATAAAAGGTAGAAAATTCTAGACACACTTACCGATATAGTTGATTGAGCCGTTTTTTATAATTCCTTCTCAGTCACGAGATAATATGTTTTTAAAGGAGTGGCGCTAGTGGACCGGTGACAACGCTCTAAAGTTAGTGTCAACGATCTTGGTTTTTGATGACCGGTTTTGGAATTATGTGTACAAATTACGGGAAATACATCTTCATTTAATCAGCTATTTAAAGAGCAACAACCATTTTTTTTTAGGAAGTATTGGGTTGGCTTAACCCAGTCAATTATTTCGATTATCACACATTTTTTTAAATATTTCAACAAATTGCAAATTCGACCTTTGTCAGCATTATTAATCATCAGCACCGCTGAATATTTTTTTAACTTTTGTACTTAGTTATATAGCTGATTAAATGAAGATGATCCTTCCCCGTAATCATCATCAATAATTTTTGAAAATGGTTACTAAACTTCCTCCTATAACGTTTTAGAAAATTTGGTTATATCGAAAGGTTTTTTGAAGTATTAGGTACTCAATGGAATAGCAGTGAAGATTATTAAATTTGAGAGTTTAGAGAAAAGTTATATGTAGTGACGAATTCTGGGAAGTTAATTAAGTGAAATAAATAAAATAATACATTTTCTTGAATCCTATGAATTTTCGCCTTGAAAGAAAGAAAGATAAATATTTTATTTGGTAGACGCACAGGAAATACAAACAGTATAAAAAAGGAGCATTTAAAATTAAAAAACTTACATAAAAAAAAAGAGTATAACATAATAAAAAATAAATGCCTAGGCTTTATGGAGTGCTTAATTGTTCCAAATGGGTCACACTATCGTGTCCTGGAAGGAATACGTCGAATTACAAGACACATTTCTGTGCAAAGACCCACACTTGAAGGACAATGAAAGAGGTGATAAGGCCCAATTAGAAAGGTCATTTAATGTTATAAATAAACATTGAATAGCAAAAAGGAATTCAACACATTTAAACGATAAAAACAGAATAAGAATTTCCGGCATTACCAGTTATTGCAAACTCAAAATCACGCATTGTTGAAATAAAAGAGACATCTCCAGAAAGTCTCCCAGCTTGTTTCCTCAAGATTAATTACAGCCGAGTCGAAAATTTTGATAATTCGCGTATTACCCGCCATAACGCTGAGTCTCTCGCTGTAATGTTTGAATGAAGAGATTACTTTATACTAAACTAGCTTATGCTCGTGGCTTCGCCCGCGTGGAGGTCGGAAATTATCCCACGGGAACGCATTATCGGGACAAAAGTATCCTATGTGTTTATCCAGGTTATAAAAATAGTGCTAAATTTCATCCAAATCCGTTCAGCCATTTTTGCATGATTGAGTAACAAACATCCAAACACAAAGTTTCACATCTATAATACAAATAAATAACATTGAAGTGTCTGTTTGTAATGTCTAAATAATAGTTTTTTAGTTAACGCATATGAAACTATATACGCTACTTATATTTTTTTAAATTGTCTTTCTGTCTTTGTTCCGACTAATCTCCGAAACGGCTGGACCGATTTCGATGGAACTTTGCTTTACTTTTATTTTAGAAAAAAGTCACGCGGGCGAAGCCGCGGGCATCAGCTAGTTTATAATATTATTAGTAGGATGTTAATAGTTGCTAACATCCAAAACTTAAATATAAAGTTTAATAACATGCATGTTTATAACATGTTTTAACATTTTATGAAAATTAAATAATTATTTATTTTTAATTAATTATTTAATTACTAATTAATTTTAGATTACATTTATGCTTGTATTCATTTGAATTGCATAGGAAACAAGGTCCATCCTTGTTCCCTTCCGTCTTGGTCTGAATTCAAGGTTCTTCTAACTCTATTTTTACATCGACACTTGGATAACTCATTTCTAAGACCTGTTTTGAATCTTATAAATGGGTAGTAAAAACTGAATACCTAAAAAACCTGATGTTAATAATTGCAAACATCCAAAACGTAAATCACTATAACATGTTTTAACATTTTATGAACATTCTCTTCGAAATATTAATTTCGCCCTTAGAGCATATCGCATCAACAATGTTCTGATGGAAATTCTTACAACCATTATGTATGCCACATAGCGTTCTTATGTTTAAAATTTATTGAGGCTATTTTTCCGAGAATAATCTGCAAATCTTCCCTAATCTACCAAAATGCGATGTCATTGGAATCCCACCAGCTGCTCCTTGTCGAAGATCAAAGTAAATCAATCTCTGTGTCGGTTGAAAAATATATTATGAAGCACAGTTACTAAAAAGTAAAAAGGCATAGGTAGGTACAGGTATAAGGCAGTTGTGATGGGACGCCGTAGAAGGATAATATAGTGAACTTATTGGTGATGTTTTTCAGAAAGGTCAGGTGCGTAGTACTCGCAACCGGCGTGCGTGTATGACCAGATATATGAACGTAAACGAAGGAAAAAGAAGTATGTAAGGATCGTAGTGTTAAGCTAAATTTTATTGAAGTCAATGAAAGGATGTTTAAATAATACCCAGAAAAAGATTCGAACTGTGGATGATATTGATGAAGACCAAGATTATGTCAATAATATTGTTAGTATCATTGACCATATAATTAAGTTTAATCACGATGATATTTTGAATGACTAACTGGCTAGGCAGATAGACTTAAATGAATCAGAAAAAAAATTGAATAACACAGATAACCTTACAAATACGAGCAATGAAGATAACAATTCACAGTTAAAAATTACGTAAGAAAAACACGAACTTTTTCCTTCTTTTAAAAGAGTTGAAAATAAAGTAACAAGGGTTTTAAAAGGCTATTGTTAAAACTTAGTTAGATTCTAATTGAAAAAAATAAAATAAAAAAATAAAACTTTCAGTTCCACTTTTCAATTGTCATTTTGGACAATTTTAACGAACATGATTTCTTAACTCTTCGCGAATTTATGTTATTAGGTCTAAATCATCCTGGTGTATTAAATTAAATGTATTAAATGCTGTCATAATATTAAAAGTTATTAACGCAATGTTCAAAGGGTACCTACTGGGTACTTGTTATTCAATTGAAATTAACAGAAAACAATAAACATAACATAATATTATTTCAAGGTCAAAGTCAAATCATTTATTTCAAATAAGCACGAAGATGCACTTTTGAACGTCAAAAATTACATGAATAGTTAAGTGATTCTAGTTGCACCTTCCAAAAGGTAGTTATGTATGGAGAAGAATGGGCAAGAAACTCCATACTTACTCTTTTAAAATGTTAACAATAGTTTGTATACATCAATTATTAATTATAGGTGAAGACGATGTACCTAGAATAAAAATAAAAATTACTTACCACAATTGGTAAAAAGAATGAAAAGTGAAGTAATGATAGAAAAATTAATAAATGCGATAGGTACATGGTGCTCACATATTTACAAACATAGTATATGATTTTCAAAAAAAAAATAAACATATAATAAGTCAGTGTGTGAGTTGATTTAATGGCATGAGTAACGAGATATATAATATGCAACAGTATTGAGCCAAGATCTAATACGTATTTACGATGCAGAGGGCTTGGCGCACAAGCTCTATTCAACGATGATTGACTTTACAGACTTCTGAGGATCATGCTAGGAGTAGCATGAAATCAAATATATGTTAGACAAGGGCCATAATCTCAAATTCAAATGAGAACAGGGATTCCGAAAATCTGCAAGTGAGTTTTGTTAACAATGGGAGTCAGATTAACAAGATACGAGTAATTAAACTTTTTTTTTTTTTTTTTTTTTTTTTTTTTTTTTTTTTTTTTTTTTTTTTGTAATGGCATCTCGGAGGTATAACCACTGGGGGTTCCTGCTCCTTAACCGGACTTTCCTGTGGTGCCGCAAGCTCCTAACGAAGTTTACGCCTCCAGCCAGGGGGTTTATACTAAAATCTACTTATGCTAGACGACTGCTCGCTAAGGGCACCCCAGGTGGGGCTCGAACCTCGGCTTAGGGCAGTGTCGGAGGGAGGGTGGCAAGGGACCGTCGGTGGCTGGATAATATCAGGGTTCTGATTATTAATCGGGGGAGTTTGGATTACAGGCTCAGCTAAACCACATGCTGGCACATCGTTAAGCGTCGTCAAGGGACGGGGAGGGCTTATTAATCGGGGTCGTCGATTTCGCGCGGGACCTCTAAAGCGAGGTCGGAATTGTGATCGTGTTCGTGTTGTGTGTACTCTTCGAGCTGTACTAGTTTCCCTACGGCTCTCCTGAATGAGAGTGGTGGGGTCGTCTGGGTCGGTCAGTGCGTGCCTTGGACGGCGGATCGCGCTAATGCGGGAGGGGGTATAATTGGCGGCCTGCACAACGAGAGTGTTGCGGTGGGTGGCGGCAGAGTCGAAGAATCGCTTGGAAGAGCGTTTCAGAAATTGGGCTATTGTAGGCATTCTAAGCTCTACATGGAGGTTTGTGTTCCGAACGAACCAGGGGGCTCCCGTGCATTTACGGAGGAAACGATTTTGAATGGCTTGCATCTTATGGATGACATGTGATTTTGCTTGGGCAAAGACCGGACTCGCATAGGTCATGATGGGGCGGATGCACGCGGTGTACAATCGCAATTTGCACTTGAGTGACAATTTGCTATTTTCGTGGACAAGGGAGTGAAGCCTAGAGAGAGCGAAGGCGGCGCGCGAACGCACCTTACTTACATGCTCAGAAAAGGAGAGGCGTTGATCGAGAGTGACACCTAGATATTTGGCTCGCTTCTCCCAAGGGATAGGCTTGCCGAACATGGTGACAGGTTTGGGCTTTGGGGGGAGTTTTCTCGGTTTTATGAAAAGAACCGCTTGGCTTTTGTCAGGATTGACTTCGATCCGCCACTTTCTAAACCACGCACCGAGCTTGTCGGCTGCAGTCTGGAGAGTGTTGGTGATGACATTATGACTCTTCCCTCTGTAGTAAACGGCCGTATCGTCTGCGAACAGAGCCAACTGAGCCTTTTTAAACTTCGGGATGTCGCTGGTGTAAAGCGTAAAAGCCAGGGGGGATATCACAGAGCCCTGAGGGACTCCTGCGCGTATGGGATGGGAGGAGGAGAGGGCTCCCTCTATGCGATAGCGAAAGGTGCGATTCGACAAAAAGTCTCGTAAGATGAGCACGAGACGCTCGGGCACACCGAGTTGGTACAGCTTGTAAATCAAGCCGTTGTGCCAGACTTTGTCGAACGCTTTCGCTATATCAAAGAAGATAGCTCCTGTCATAAGGCCGCGTTGAAAGCCGGCGCTTATGTCCTCGACAATACGGTAGACCTGATGGGTCGACGAATGTTTGGTACGGAATCCAAACTGTTCGTGGGGAATAAGGCCCTTAGTCTCGGCGTAGTCTCTGAGACGCTTATAAATAAGCCTCTCGTAGAGTTTGCCCATGACTGTGAGCAGGCTAATGGGGCGGTAGCTCGCGGGCTCCTTCTTGGGTTTACCGGGTTTGGCAATACCGATTACTGTGGCCTCTTTCCACACTTGCGGGAAGACATTATTGTTCATGGCTCCATTGAAGATGGTGGCCAAGAGCATTATCAGGTGGGCGGGGAACAATTGGACCACCCTATTGGTGATACCATCAGAGCCAGGGGCTTTACGAGGTTTCAGACCCTTTATGAGCTCGTGCACTTCCGCCGGTGTGACGGGAGCCAGAGGATACTCAGGGTCTTCGACGGGCGGGAGGGAGGCTCTACGTTCGACTTCAGCGTCGACCTCATCGAGGTGCGCCTGGTCTACTGGTTGAGAGCTGGGCGAGCACTGGGCCTCTAGACTGTCGGCTAAGCATTCGGCTTTGTCGATGTCTTCGAAAGCGAGAGACGCGTCCGGGCGGATCAGTGGGGGCATTGAGGCTGAGCCACCTCCTCGGGGATTGAGTTTCCTTTGGAGTTGCCAGAATGCTAGATGGTTCGGCTCTAGGCTGTTCAGTAGCTTATCCCAGTCGGCGTCACGAAATTCCTTCACGCGTTTACTTACAGCACGCTGCAAGTAGCGCATGTGGATTTTGTTAGCCGTGCAGGGAAAGCTACTGTACGCACGGACGGCTGCGTTCTTCTCCGTCATCAGTGCACGTACATCGTCCGGCAGTTTCCCGCGACGGTTATCCGTCGCCGGAACCTCCCTTGAACATGTGTTCAGGACAGATTGTACGTGCTCTGTGAGAGAGTCGATCGCGGTCGTCGTGTCTGCGATAGAGTCGAACTGGTCGGGGATCGAATCCAATTGGGGGGACGTGTTAGCTTTCAAGCTTTCGCCTACTCGCTTCCAGTCCGTTATCCTTTTGGTACGCGGGGGGATATCGGGGTCGTGGAGACCTATGCGAGGGGCCAATTCTACGAGAACAGGTCGGTGGTCAGAGTGAAGCTCGTGGTGCACCTCTATAGAGACCAACCGTAGGTTGATGTTCTTTAGAAGTGCCACATCGAGCACGTCAGAGGCATGGTCAGGATTATGCGGATAGTGGGTGTGATTCATCGGGGCGATGATATCAAAATTTAGGAGGGGGCAGAGGTCAAAGAGGGCTTTGCCCCTATGGGAGGTGAGTCTACTATTCCAGGCTGGGTGCTTGGCATTGAGATCACCCGCCATGATGACGGAATCACTCATGCTCAAGAGGGTGCTAAGGTCGTCGGTCAGTAGTCGATCTTGGATAGGATCAATTGAAGTGGTAGGGGGCAGATAAGCTGATATTATCGTTATAGATGGGTGGCCCGTCATACCGATTCGGCAGATCGAGACTTCTAGTAGGGACTTTAGGACAGGAGGGTCTATGGGCGTGCAATAGAGCTCTGATTTATAATAGATAAGAGTACCTCCCAGGTGGCACCGCGACCTATCGTTGCGAATTATACGATAATTCGCAATTGACGGGTTACGGTGCCTGGGTTTTAAAAAGGTCTCTTGAATTAGGAAAACGTCTACCTTATGATCGCCGAGGAATTCGGTGATCTCTGAGTTTTGGCCGTCCAAGCCATTGGCGTTAAAATAACCTAACATTAGGGATCGGGGTTTGTTTCTAGCGGGGGACCTAGTATCCATTAAGTGGTCTAGGGGTGTTGTTCGCGAATCTAGACAATACTTGCGTGATCTCGGGATACGCATTGTATATTGCCTGAATTTGGTATAAGTCACCGGCGTTGGTCGCGGCGACTATCTCATCGGCCATCCTCCTCGCGCGGGGGGTGAGGAAGACCATGTAGGTGGAAGAGATCACCTGGAAGGGATCTACTTTGTTGACACCGGCCACGGGAGTGGGGGTGTGGTTAGGAGGGGGGCGCGCGTACGGAGCGGCGGCGACGGGCGCGGGCGCGGGCGCGGGCGCGGGCGCGGCGGCGAGGGGCGCGGGTGCGGTGGGGGGCGCGATGGTCGCGGGTCTCGATTGCGAGTTCTCGAATCGGGTTCGCGGGTCCATTAATCGGGGAATACTGGCCTGAGGGGCCTGGGGAGCGACTGCCTGAGGGGCGTGTCTAGTCCGGAGATTAGGGAACGCCTGCTGATGGTGCAGGTAATTCCAGGGACTGGGTCTCTGGGGACTCAGTCTTACTGGTTCCAAGTAGGACGGGCATTCGCGGAATTGACGCGCGTCGGTACGCTTCGCTAAGCGAGGGGGCGCGGATTTTGGGGCTTTAGCGCAGCCACGGTAGTTCGCGGGGTGGCCTGCCTCGCCACATAGCACGCAGCTAGGTGGCTCAGTGCACAGTGCGCGGTCCTTTGGACGTTCGCATTCCGCAGTGCTATGCGAACCCAGGCACTTTACGCACCTGGGTGTCGCATAGCAGTGCTTCTGCGTATGCCCGTAAAGTTGGCAACGGTGGCACTGGGCAATCACGCTTGACTTGCGGGGTCTCTCGATCTCGAGACCCGAGAGGCTACAGATCGATTTGATCTGGAATATCGGGTTATGACCCTCGGAGGGTGGGCAGATCACGAGGATCATATCAAAGGCCTCACCGCGTCGCGCGCGGTGCATACGGTGGACCTCGTTAACTGGGACGTTTTGCGACCTAAGATCGGCTAAAATTTCGGAGCAAGGGATCTCCCGGGGGATCCTGCGGATTACCACGCGTGTTTCCTTTTCCTCGGGGAGGCAATACGTGTGGAAAGACACGTTTTTAGATCGAAGCATTTTAGTTAGGCTCCTGTAGTCCGTGGACGTGGGAACCGTAACCTTGATGCCGGTCTGGGTTGACTTAGCGTGAGAATAATTTATCCGGAGCTCGACACACCATTTAGATATATCAGTCCATTTGGACTTGTCCTGGATAAATACCGGCGGTGGGGGGGGGATTTTCTTAACGGACGCGGAGGGCGCGGGCGCGGCGGAGGGCGCGGCGGAGGGCGCGGCGGTGGGGACCTGCGACGCGAGGGGCGCGGACGCGGTGGACGGGGCGGGGGTGGGGACCTGCGACGCGGAGGGCGCGGACGCGGTAGACGGGGTGGGGGTGGGGACCTGCGACGCGAAGGGCGCGGACGCGGTAGACGGAGTGGGGGACGCAGGAGGGCTGAGGGCCTCTGCTTTCCCTTTCTTGGCGGCCTTTCTCTGGGCTTTCGTCTTCTTCCTCTTGCCCCCCCGTCCCGAGACTAGGCTGAAGCCTTCGTCCGAGGTGGAGGGGGAAGAGGCAGAGGACGCTGCCGACCGTGTCGTGACGGTACGGTCCGATTCTGAGTCGGACCCAGCGGGACGCGGGGTGTCGGCTCTTCCACCACTGACTGACTCTTCTGTTTCCATGTCGGAAACAGATGAGCCAGCCTGCGATAGAGGCGAGCGAGAACGCGAACGCGAACGCGATGGAGAAGGAGAAGGAGAGCGGGGGCTATCTGTCGAGTGGGTGCGAACGGACGCCGAGAGGGTGGCAGCCGCGAGGGCTCCGTATTCCTGTCCATATTTGGACTGGAATACGGGGTCCTTTAGTACTACTCCGATCAAGAAGTCAATCAACACCGTCCCGATGACGGGGTTTTTCTTATATTCGGGGGGGGGGGCCATGATGGCGGCGGGGAAGTTATCCCTACGACTATATCCCTAACTCCCCGGGTGGGTTTGCCCGGGGATGAGTGAAGCCTCCCTGCCGGGTCAGGCAGGGAGATGTGTGCTAATGGTGAGCCCTAAGCTTGTAACCCGTCGCCAGTCTTATTGTGCGAACGGGGCCCTACAAATCCGGTGCGAAGGGTGTAGACACACCCTAAAGACACCGGGTGAGTAGCTGTGAAGGGAAAACTGTCACCAGAGCCGACTAGGAGATCCCCCAAGGCCGGTTAACTCTGGGACCCGTCCAATTGACTGCCTTGCCCTGATGGGGTTCGGCGGGTGTGATTGGGTCAACACCCCCTTGGATTCGTTAGCACCGTTAGGTTTCAACCAAGGACCACGAAACTGTGGTTTTTCCCTGACGGGGTAAAAACGCGCGCAACGTTTTAGATGACAAGGTTTAAAGAAACCAATACCAACCTGTCTTGAAAAAGACAATAGTTGATATTATTGTTAGTAGTCGGACTACTAGTGCAATCGTTACGACTGGGCGTAACGATTACCGGATGGCGGCGGCGGACACTTGAGACGGCACGGGCGCAGCGAGCAGGAGCTGCAGCACACGACCGTTCCGAACGGTGTCGCGACGCGGAATGACCGAACAAGCGCACCGGGGCGGGCGCAGGGAGCGGGAGCAGCGTAACGACCGTCCAGGGCGGAGGTCGAACGGTGAGTGAATTAAACTTTACATATCTATTTCCTTTTATCTTATCTGCAGTTCTTTTGTATTTGTCAATGAATTTCCGACTCTTTCTTTCTTGCTCGTGTAGTTAGTGAATAACCAGTGGTGTCAGAGTTTTTATGCCGCTCATGGGCCTCTGAATTTCTGAATGAGTTAAGGAATGCAAAATAATTTAGTGTCGTAAATGTTATCCATGATAACTGTATAGCATTTAGTAAGCAAAAGTTCTTTTATTTAGAGACACAGAGCCAAAGCAAAGACTGAATTTATCGCGGGTGAAAATTTGGAAACGATAATTATATGGTGTGTACCTCTTGGCAAGACTGATTGTCAGACTTTCGGTCTACTGACTACCCTTAACGATTGTCAAAGACTTCATGTCGTGGTCCCATAGTAAAATTGGCCATAACGTGATCTGCCTGGCCGTTTCACGATACGCCGCAATTCCATGATTTGGCCGGTCCAACGACCCGTTGCAGTTGTTCCGGGACCAACGGCTTAAGGTGCTTTCCGAGGCACAAAGGAGTCTTGGTATGTAAAGATGGTCACCCCTCCACAGACCAACCCCGGCAAGGGTAGCTTAACCTGAGCTAAGGAGAGCGCGAATTTGGGGAGCAAGATCAGCCATTTAATATAGTACATTTTGAATTACATCAGTGTCATTCTACTAGCTGACTGACAGTAACTCGACGTTTCGTTATGATGGAGATGAAGCTGATAATAATTTAAACAAAAGGATACTTTTATCATCACACCACATTTTTTTTATATGTATCATCTTTCCTCTCGCTTTCCTGTAATCTGTGGGAGTGATTTCGTGAAAAGCGACGAGGGAAATCTGTAACAGGAAGTCGGGGAATCGCGCGCTATTTGATTTGACCAATTAGCACGCGCGGTGGTAAAAGTTGGCCGTCAGATGGTACAAACCCAATTTTTATTTGACCATTTGCTTATTTTTAAATGCGTGTCAAATAAAAATTTGGTTTTACCACCTATAAATTAAAATCTAAGATAGCGGTTGCGAAAATGTTCAAATTTTTTATCATGGGTGTAGTTTTCATGGTTTATCAGATCAATTGTTACGAAAATTCATTTCAAATACCTGAATCATTTTTTGGACCGATTTTAATGTACTTTGATTTGTTGGATTTGTCTCCGCCCCGAATAGCAGAATAACTATTAAAGCATGCGAAAAATTCACGAAAAGAAAAAAAATTAAATAAAATATGCACGCCGACACAAGTGAAAACTCAAAACTGGAATAACTGACGGTCTGGCGCAACACGTCACGAGCATGTCGCCCATTTCGGTGACGCGAACCCATAAGTTTTTTCCCTACCAAAAATCGCTCCACGCGGCTAAAGAAGTTTTCACTTCAAAAAACATTTTCTCATACATTCAGTATGGAATGCCTTTTTTGATGATAGCTCGAGAACAGACTGGGGAACGGGTGAACTAGAAATTTCACGCGGATGAAGTCGCGTACAGAAACTAGTTAATTTGACACTCAGTATAATTACCAGATTAATCCTAACTTATATTATAAATGCGTAAGTAATTTTGTTTGTTTGTTACCTTTTCACGCCTAAACCACTGAACCGAACATCCTGAAATTTTGCGGAGACGTTGTCAAGTGTACAGAAACGGACATAGAGTACCTTTCATCCCAAAAAAAAGTACTGTTCCTGAGGAAAACAATCATAACGTTCTTATGATAATAGATGGCACTACGTGTCTTTCGAATCGTGATTGAATAATTATTTTATCGTTAAGAGTTATTTTTTTTATTTAAGCGCGAGCGAAGCCACGGGCAAAAGCTAGTTTTATTATATTATTGACACCAAAATGGCGCTAATACTGACAAATCTATGATTGCGCGCCATGAAAATGCGCCATTCAAAAACTTAAGGTATTTTGACCAATTAAATCAGGTGACTGCCTCGTCTCCGACTCGTGTGACTCGTCTGTTGGTCTAGTGGTCGCAAGCGCTACTATCCTGGGTTCGATTCCCTGGTCAGGAATTTCTCAGTAGCAGCCCGGAATCTGGATTAATGCCTGGTTGATGGCAAAAGGCTCGCCCCCTGTTACATGGGACATAAAAATAAGTGGAAAAATGTGGGGGTATTATAGGTACACCTCTGCCTATCCCTTCTGGGAATACAGGCGTGATGTTACGAGTATGTTGATGGAGTTATGTAGATCAGGTGCTTTTAGGTGGCTTCATCGACTATTGAATCCTATCCGTATTTAAAACAATGTTGCTGGCGCTGAAAACATGATTTGATATCTTTTATTAATGAATATAAATATGAAAATAAAACAGTAAAGGGCACTGGCCAAATTGGTGCATTGGGCATTGGTCGTTGGACTTGGATGTCGAAATCTGAGACTTCATTTCATTTGAAGAGTTTAAAGGCTGTCATTATTGCTTTTGATATATTATTTATATATATGCTTAATTTAAAATAGATACAGGCGGCCGAATAATGAATTTAGTAAAAAACACAATTAGTATACCTAATCAAAGTTACTCAATGGGAGGAAAAATATTGTCATAAATATTCAATTCATTAAGTGTAGCGACAGGTAGGGACTTCACCTGTTAGGTTGCGAATTATTACTATTATATAGACTAGGTTTTGCACGCGACTTCACCTACGTGGATGCAGGAAAATATCTCACGGGAACGTACTACCAGGATTAAAGGTACTCTATGTGTTAATCCAGGTTATAAACTATCTTCTGTGTACCATTTCCGTTCAGCCGTTTTTGCGCCAAATCGGAACTTACATACACAAAAACAGCCAAACAGACAAAAAAAATAAATTGTTTCGGCATCAGTCATTCGGACTACCTCTTTAAAAAAAAAATTCAATGTACACTTTTGACTTCGTTACTATTCTATTACATTTATGTATAGATACCAACATAGATTGTCACGCGTGTGTGAATGGCAAACTGGGTATACAATAATCTTCCCATGGTAACCATGGCAGAGGATAAATGAATTAAGAAAATATCAATTCATCAGCTATTGTGCGAGATATCTGTTACCAAAAGTTGCATCCGGAATGACCTGGGAATTTTGGATATCTATCTATCTTCTATATATATAAAGCTGAAGAGTTTGTTTGTTTGTTTGTTTGAACGCGCTAATCTCAGGAACTACTGGTTGGAATTGAAAAATTATTTTTGTGTTGGATAGTCCATTTATTGAGAAATATTATAGGCTATATAACATTACGCTACGACCAATAGGAGCGGAGCTTAAATGAAAAATGTTGCAAAAACGGGAAAAAATATTCCTTTTTGAGAGCTTCCGTTGCGTGCGCTGCGTAAACGGTTTAAGTTACGCAAATATCATGTATGATGGAATTGTTCCTCTTTAAATTTTCTAAAAAAAAAGTCTGCGACAGCATATGTCTGTCTTTTAAGATTGACTGACTATAACCTTTTTTATGGTAATCAAATTTGTTCGAAAATAATGCATTATTTGCGAAGGAGTTTTCATAAACATGGTATTAATCCTTATCCAAATAAATACGTTATTCATCACAAGTATTTAATTTTGAACAAAGTTGCCCTTACATCATTTAATTTCAATGAATATCTTAGGAGATATAACTGTTTTATAATAACTCCGCAGCAAAATAATGATCAACTCTGCGAGGTAGTCTATTCTAAAGCTGAAGAGTTAGTTTTTAGGGTTCCGTACCCAAAGGGTAAAATGGGACCCTATTACTAAAACTCCGCTGTCCGTCTGTCTGTCTGTCTGTCTGTCTGTCCGTCTGTCACCAGGCTGTATCTCATGAACCGTGATAATTAGACACTTGAAATTTTCACAGGTGATGTATTTCTGTTGCCGCTATAACAACAAATACAAAAAAAACGGAAAAAATATAAATTTAAGGGGGCTCCCATACAACGTACATGATTTTTTTGCCGTTTTTTTGCCCCGCCTGCGTGGGTGTCGGTTATCGCGTAATAAAGTAGCCTATATCCTTCTCTATATCCCAGGCTATATTCCTGACAAATTTCATGTCGATCGGTTCAGCGGTTTAGGCGTGAAAACGTAACATACAGACAGACAGACAGACAGATAGACAGACAGACAGACAGACAGACAGACAGACAGAGTTACTTTCACATTTATAATATTAGTAAGGATTTGTATGGATGGTACGGAACCCTTCGTGCGCGAGTCCGATTCGCACTTGGCCGGTTTTTTGTTTTTTGAACACGCTAATCTCTGGAACTGCGAGTTGGATCTGAAAAAATCTTTTTACATTTTACAGCTCAATTCTTGAGGAAGAATAACATACCTATTAACTAGGACACAATTTTTTTTTAATGAAAGTTTATGCGAAAATGTAGTAAAATCACGGGCAGGCAATGTGTTGCGACGGGGTGGGTCGGGGGAACAAGAAATTTAACGCGGACGAAGTCGCGGGCAGAAGCTAGTATAATATATTCTTATGGCTCTCTCTTCTTCTCATTTTTAATATTGACTCTTTTTATTAACGTCATCATGTAATTTCTTTTTGAATGTTTTTATTATAATATCTGCACCAATATACGGTCTTGCTGTTAGCAATTGTACCCACATCATTAGAATTCATAGCGAATTTGGTTATTAACATCAGAATGCATCCAAAAATGTTTTGATGTCATCGTTTTGAGATTTTCTGTTTTGGTCTAGGCTATGTTTTTTATCAATAATATCTACTCTTGCGGTAACTAGTTTTTTGCTGCTGAATAAGCAGGTTTATAGGCAGTATACCTACAGTTACATAGTTTGGAGTTTAGCTACGTGTTTTGATTGCGAATTCTTATCGGTATATTCGTTATTGGTTCGTTGATCTTTTATTTCGTATATGTTTGAGATGAAAGTGTTTAATTTTCGAAAGAAAACACAATGCACAAATTCAATTTTTTTCATCCACTTTATTTTTTTTTAGTAAACAAGCAAAAGTTTCTTACCGTCTTATCCAACAGCCAGCTGGCCGGAAATATGAGAGGGATGTATGTAATCATGAAGATCATCGAAGTCCAATAAACTTGGATGCTCGACACCCCATAATACTTCACGACAGCATCCTGAATGATAGTGTACTGTATCCATTGCATCGAGTTAGAGGCCGAGTTGAAGACAAACACGAACAAAACCAGCCATCGAATGGGAAACACCGTGTATTCCGTCGCTCCCTTCTTAGTAGGAGACTCCAGCACGCCTCCCTTTTCAGCAATCCCATCCATGACACTCCCGCAAACTTCCATATTCTTCTGATCAGTCATATTTTATATGTTTCTGAATATATTATTATAAAATAGAATTTCTATATTTTATTGTCGAAATTTTGGCATCTAAATTACACTTCTATACCTACGTTTAATAAAATTTGAAATAGAAACAATTATTTTATTTATTGTCAGTTTTCCCGCGCGCGCGTTTTTTTTTTCGTGCGAGTCACAGGCGTGTTACTCGCGCGGCGGCCGGCCAGCGACTGTGTTTTCCATTTTCCTGCAATCAGAAGCTGAATGGATGCTTCCCGTGCACCCTCCGTCCGTAGCGTGACGATAACAAAGATGCCGCCGACTAGACCAGCTGTCTGTCAACAGCGCAATCAAATGATTGCCATCGTAAATAGGATATAGATAAACCACACAGTTTTTATTGCTTGAACTTTGGTTATAAAGTACCTAGATGCGTGTTAGTTGTTATCTTAACGCATAAGATATTTATGGATAATATGCCAACGGGTGACTGTCCAAATGTGTAATAAAATAATAAAATACGTTAGTAACTGATATTATTATCAATTAGGATAATATTAATATTTAGGTAGGTAATCTCTAAAGTATAAAAGTGAGACAATAATATTGACGTATTGTACGCATTTGTTTGAAATATTTATCATCTAAACAGTTATTTATTTCAACTTTTTTTCAAATCTAGGGAATAGGTACCTTTAATTTAAAATTAAAGTCACAGTTAATTTGATATTATGATTTCAAAAATTTCTTCAAAGCATTAACGTAACTTAATTTTTCATCAAAACACGCAAACGGCTCCGGTAACGTGAATGCTTTGTTTAAAAACAGCTCACTTCCCATACGTTTGTCAACATAGCTGAGATGCAATGTACATCATCATGCCTGCCACAATGTTTGTGTGGCATACCTACTTACAATAGATAGGTATACAAATTAATAGAAAGGAGAATGGCCAAAATTTTAATGGTAGGTACCCAACCCCAGTGTTTTGTCTTAGCCATATTTTTTTTTCACTGCGATTCAAGCTCCTTTATATTTTTTTATAATTTCTATATGTGATACAACTTTTTCTTTGTGTGTGATCTTACTTATCTATACAAAGAAATAAAATTGAGGGTCTGTTTGTAACATCAAAATAAAAGCTTTTAGTATATACGATACAAATAACAAAAAAAAAAAAAAAAAAAACTTTGTCCGTCTGTTTGTTCCGGTATATCTCCGAAATGGCTAGACCGATTTCGAGTACTTTTATTTTAGAAAAAGCCACACGGACAGCAGCTAGTTTTAAATGGATTTGATTCCTTCTATAGATTTCTAGAGGTATAATTTGTAAAGACGAATTGTAGACGTCAGATTCTTTAATGATAACAATATTTTAATTCCTATTTACTTTATTTATTTTGAATCATGCTACTACTCATATTTTATAAAAAATTTGTGCCCGGCAGCTTTATCACTATTATTAAAATAATACGTACAAGTACCTATATAAAAAAAGGAGGGGAAAGAATCCTAGGGCATCAAATAATTCGTCCGCATCGCTGTCAACAGGAAAAGTGCCCTAGAGGCTGGCAGCATTGACACGTTGTATGGCAATACTGATTCTTTGGCCATGAAATAGGCCAGCCCTCTGGTCACGTGAAGAGTCGACCAACCGATTGGCGATGTCTTGAAAAACTACGAGTAAGTGGGCACTCGGACCCCACAGTCCTAGAGTTTCAACCCCAACATATAACTCCCATTAAGGTTGTTATATTTGCGTCGTTTGAGGTTTTCTACACCTGCAGCAGCCGACCCAGCACAGCCCGCCGTGCTAGGAAGATGGGATGGCGCAAGGGTGTCGACACATGTTGCATCCCACACCAAAGGCCGACCTAACTTCCAAGGCATTATGGTCATTCCGTCCGGTCTCTTCCCATCATCACGTGCCAAGCCATTGGGTTCTAAAACAGCTGGTACCAGCTGGTGACTAGAGCACGACGGATAATGTCATTGATGCTGGCGTGCCGTGCAATCCGGCCTGCGCTCCTACTGTAGGATAGGCCATGATGTCCGAGGCAGTCGACAACTTCACTGCATTGGCAGCGATGCAGAGCCACCCAAGGAGTGCCCAGACGCAGACAAGTAGCAAGCCGGACTGTTGTGTCACCCAGCATAGTGCCTATGTGGGTGACGGTAGTGCCTGAAGCAAGCAAGCCTATTATTAAGGCCTTGTAAACACATGTGTTATGCAATAAAGATTTGAATTTGAACTTAAATTCTTGTTGTCTTTTCATTGGGTTTGCACAAAAAACATACCTAGATGAGTTTACAAAAACAAATCCAGACATAACGTCATCATAGTTAGATTACTAATAATTGTACTCGTACAAGTACTAGTTTTGTACTATCGTTTCATTAGTAAATAAATTACATAGAGTATTTAATTTATGTGTGGTCTGTAACAGTACTTGTATAACATTGAAAGTTATCGGTCAAGGCACTCAGAAATGTTTTTCTATGACAAACTTTGTTTACAACTCTTACAAATGACTAGGTAAGTAGTAATAAGAATCAGTTACCACTTCATTTATAACAATGATATTTTAAATTACGAAATTAATCATTGTTTATGTCAGAGGAACAGATTCAGAGACAGTATTTATAATGTCTTTACAATCTGACTGAAAATATTTGTACTAACAATTTTGACATAGGTACTTGCACTGAAGTTAGTTTTTCATCAATTCCATGCCGTCCTATACGCTAAAAATGTCTGTCAGTGAATTAATGATATAAATTCACTGACAGAAATTTTTAGACTACGCACAGCCTGATCCGCTGGGTCTAAAAGCATAACATTTTGCACAAGAGTTCCATAAATAACGAAGGTGAGCACTAAACAAAGAAATTTGAAGAAAAAAACCTAAAGGGCTTAAATACGCCAGTCCCGGATCTAGAATTTTATCGAGGCGGGGCAAAATCTGCCGTCTGCCGCCCCGCCAACCTTTACCTATATTTCGCTAAGAAGCCTTATTTTTTTTTTTATATACATGGACATGTCGGATATTTATTTTAATTAGAGTAGGACAGGATAAGTCGTGAGATTGTGGCATATTATAATTACAGTTTACTCTTCGAGCCTTTTAGTTTCGTCGAGCCATAATTAACCTGATGTGCGGTCCGATTTTCGATTGACTTATGGGGCGGGACGCCCGACGCCCCGCCACGCTAAGTTACTAAGTAACTTCAAAAATAAAGGCTTTTATTAATTATTTACCACAGAGGCGCTCCTCGAGTTCCTGGCTGATTTCAACTGCGCCCGCTCACAACCCGCTCATACTGTTTGACGACCTATGCCTACGCTAATCAGTGATTTCCTCAGTGCACTACCCGCAGATGAAGTTATATAAGTGCTGCGCGTCATTGCGGTGTGCAATGTTGCACTTGTTTGCCACGCTTGAATTTGCCGCCCCCTGAAGTTAGCGCCCGGGGCATGGGCCCCGGTTTGCCCCCCCTTAGATCCGGGGCTGAAATACGCCAAGAAACGCAATGAGTGAGACTTGGATGATCCAAGCTACAGACAGGCAAAGAATTGACGCCTTCCAAATTTGGTGCTGGCGCCGCCTAGTATGGATTCCATGGACAGCACACCGAACAAATGTCTCGATCCTTGAACAACTCAAACTAGAGAAAGCACAAAAACTGTCAACGTGTCGTGTGATATACTTCGGCCATATTGCCCACAGAGGTAACAACAACATTGAACGTCTAATGGTAACAGGAAAGATAGAGGGAAAGGACCTAGAGGCCGAAGCCCAAAACGGTGTTCGGATCAAATATCTGAGCAATTGAAGGTGCCTATCATAGCGCCGCACACCACCAGGCCACCGATTGTAACAGATGGAGAAAGACCGTTGATTATTTGAAACGGAGCCACGATTCAAAGGAGTGAGAAAGCAATTGAGAAAAAGGAGAGACGGGATGAAAGTTTGTATGGAAGATCGTAATTTTTCACAAAAAATCTCATCGGGCACACGCCACGTTTTGCAAATAATAAAACAATTTTAATGAGGAGTCAATAAATCATGACTTAAATAAACAGCCTTCGTTAAACAAATTAATTTCATTTTCCTACGAAGCTTCGTGTATCAAATGTAATTTATTATATTGATAATATTTCATGAGCGAAATATGGCTTCCTCTTTGAATGAGGATCACGCGGCAACCCGCATGTTGATGATAAAATATAACCATGTATATAAGTCATGTCCGGGATCAACAATGGCTGCTTCGCAACGTATCAATACCTACTGTATCTACATTACCTATGTAAGGCCGTTTGTAAACGTCCGTTGTTTTCACCGGACATCGGACCGGTTTTTTAGCCGGACTCAGTGTTGTATGGCTTATAATGAATGTGTACAGTACATGCATCGGTGTTCAACTCATACAAATATGAAAAACACGGTCCGTGGTTCATTAAAATAAACGGACTTGTACAAACGGGCTAATAGTTTAAAATAAGAGAGAGCCTGCGTTCACGTAGACTCTCTCTTGTTTTCACGGCACAGCAAAGGATCCTTCGGCATCACTATATGCATGCGCATACTGACGGCAACGATGCCGCGGTATCCTTAGGTAATATGCCGCGATATCCTTTTTAAATTTTATAGTATACTAGCTTTTGCCCGCGGCTTCGCCCGCGTGGATGTCGGTTACCGCATAAAAAATTACCCTATGTCCTTCTTCATATCCCAGGCTATATCTCTAATTTCTAACTAAATATTATTTTTAATGTGATTCACTATGTGAATAGAAACCGAAACAAATGATTTAATATAATAAAAGTACTTATGTTCTGAACGTGTAATGAGTCTTTATTAAGATAACAAACACAAAATGAAAATACGAAATTTCACTCAAATTCTTAAAGCAATCAATTGTACCAAATTACAACACGAAATAAAAATGCGACACAAATAATCATTTTAAAATAATTCACGTAAGTACCGACAATGTGAAAACAAAACGAAATCCTCCGAAATGTCGCACGATACACCGTTTGTGCTGAAAAAACACTCGAAATCTAATGAACACCATTGGTGCATAACTTTTCTCAGGGTCACGTTCGCCATTGGACGAAATATTTGACATTTATTTTGTACTTGCAACACGATCTGACTGTAGAATTCGATTAATCGACTAATACTTGACCGGTATTAATACATTTTAGCGGGAACACCACTAAACGAACGGAAAAAAAAAGAAAACAAAATACGTCTGTACTCTGTGGTCGTGTGGCGGTGTGGCGCGACAAAGTAAACATTCATCAAGGTTATACGTGCGTAAAGTAATGGATTCAATGAGAAAACGGTTTAATCATAGAAGAATCTTATACAGAATTACTGAGAAATAAATGTAGATTTCGTATTGAGTGTTAATTTATCGAAAAGTGATAAATATGTCAGTGAAAAAGTAACGTAAGTTTTGCAATGCACAAATTTTGATCATAAAAGGCCGCCGTGTTTAGTAATGTTTTTATGATAAATATTATTGTATACTGTTGGAAATACACATAAGTAGCTAGCTTATTTATCTACGAACATAATTTGGCTAAAAGCTACTGATATTATAGCGTATTGTTATCGTAATCGTATTTCCAAGAGTAAAATTCGGCAAACAAATACCTACAAAACGACAATAAAATGGATATAGTATGTTATCCTTAAGAGATAGACATATGCCATCGCGGACTTTTTTGAAGACCTTTATGAGATACATAATTCCACCATACATTATTTTGTTATATCTCAAAGGGTTTAGACAGCGTTTTCGTTGAAATCTCCCAGATGGCTTATTTTTTTCCGACACCTCCAACAAATATCGTTTATTTATACAAAAATTTATACAAAAACTTAACAAATTATATACTAAAACCTTCCTCGAGAACCAAGCTATCCATTGGTGAAAACAGCATGAGAATCGGTGCAGTAGTTTTTGAGTTTATCGCGAACAGACAGACAGACAGACAGACAGACGCGGCGAAGGACTTTGTTTTATAATATGTAGTGATAGTGATAGTGATAGTGACTATTAAGTTATATTCCTATTAGTCGCGTAAAAATCCCTTGAAAAAGAATCCCATAAAAGTCCCTTAGTGCTCAAAATCGGTATATTTACATAAAGTATTAATAAAGTGTCATAGAATACAAAATATTTCATGTATCTACCTATTATAGTTTAAGTCGATTTGAAAACTAGCCTCCACAAATGACAATACTGAATAAAGGCGGCACCCTGAACTGTCAACACTGTCACTACCCTTTTTTTTTTTTTGGGTGGGATATTGTTAAATGACTTCTCCCGCTCTGGGCGGAGCGAGAGGACGTGTCAGACTTTTACTGACTAAAACCAACCCGTGTTCCTTCAGTTGCCTGTGTGCCAGGCCCACGGTACCTATCCCTTTCAGCACTGTGCTGTGGGTCCCTCATAGCACAGCATCATGCTGAGTGGAAGCCTTTTTGTCACAGTCACGTCGTGCAGCTGCCGACTATTTTCGGCTTTGTGCTTGTGATTATAATGTAGATCTATTTTGTTCTATTTTTCTGTGTGCCTACCTACTCGAGTTAAGTTAATTATATTTTTGTATGCACGTGTTTCTGTGACAAATAAACCTATTTTTCACTAGCCTTGCCGTGCAAAATAAGCTATGTTCATAATTATTATACACACAAAAATTTGCTTGACATATTGCAGAAACAACTACCTATTGTTATGCTACCTTCTCATCGTTCTATCAACCTAACTTTAGCACCCATTTCCTTGAACAGTGGTCCTCAACATTAAACGCGTATCAAAAGGTAACTTTCCCCAAATGCTGCTTCGACATTATCCCATACTCCCTTATTTACCCACTTCCTGAGCTAATGGCAGCCAACAGTCAAGTAAAAGGTATAATAGATAAGTGATTATAACCGTGCCGTTAATGAGTAGTCGGCAATCTCAGCAAATTGCCGCTCGTTAGCGACACAGCTTGTTAATAGGTAACCAACAATTTGTGGGACCTATGGACTTTTTTGTGAAAATGATTCAAATGTTGATGCCTGATTTCCGGAGTAAATAGTCTTGTTTGCTTGGCTATTATATAATCACACATACATATATCTACTATTTAGCATGAAACTTTCATTCAATCCTTAGTCGTCCTTCTTAGGTAGGTACCTACTAATTTATTTATTTATACATACTTTATTGTACACCAGATTACACATTCCAAAAAGAAAAAACTTATACACTACATGGGGTTGTCATTGGTGCAAATAAAAGTAATAAAATACAATATACTAATATAGATACATACATACATACTAACTATGTTACTAAGCAACGAAAGTAAGTAAAGGTTTTTACAGCTAACAACAAGAACAAAATCACAACGACAACTAATGTTCCTTCACGAGTCTTCTAACACTGGCAATGATTGCGCGCGTTTTATTGGAACTGGCAATGCATTCCACAAACGAGCGGCCTGGACAGTAAAAGACTTTTCAAGGAAAGTTGTGAATGCATGGGCATTTACGATCTACTTATGTTCATTAGTTCGTATTATGTTCGTTCAGTATTATCATTACCGGATCAAAATTCTGAAATTATAAATATAAAGAAAGAAAGAAAATAAGTTTATTTGCGATAAACATGACGTAAAGAAAGAACACAAACACAAAAAAAGAACAAGTTCGGGGAAAATATGCGTCACATCCACGCAAAACAGCCGTCGCTCAGCATAATGCTGCGACCCTATGCGAGACAGAGCCAGAGCCCCAGCGCTGTAATATCTGTATCTTTTGAAATTATGTACCAGCTTACTTTGCTCTGCAGTGAGGCATTTACATATTCAATATAAATAGCAAAAGTTTTTATTTTTGGCGTAAGTATCAGGATCACCCGCGTCATTCAAATTTTGTAACTTTTTTTGCAATTTGCGGGTCAGTTTAAAGTTCTATGATGATTAAAATATGATTCGCGACCGAACAAATATGGTTTTACAGAATTATAATCATTAGAAACAGTAATACAACTCCTTAAGTTAGAATTGGGGTACGTATTGCAATATCTAAAATTTAAAGAATTAACGTAAAATAACCTACGTTCAAAATCCCTAAAATCTAAATACCTAATGATTGTATCACTTATATTTAAAATACCGAAAGCTTAAAATGTCAAATGGACATAATGTTCATAAAGCTAAAACTTGATATTCCTATGATTGGTTTACCTCACCGTTAATGACACCGTGACCAACATGAAATATACCGATCTAAGATCGATATAAAATAATACTAGCTTTTGCCCGCGGCTCCGCCCGCGTGACTGTCGGTTATCGCGTAAAAAAGTAGCCTAAGTCCTTCTCCATATCCCAGGCTATATCTCAGCCAAATTTTATGACGATCGGTTCAGCGGTTCAGGCGTGAAAACGTAACATACAGACAGACAGACAGCTGTCTGTCTGTAATAACTGTTGATATTTTAAATATTAGATATTTAGTCCAATCGGTATTTTAAATTTAGGTAATTCGTAGGTACGTGTTAGTTGCTTAGGTATTTAAAACATTAGGTATTTAGATTTAAGGGACTTTGAACGTAGGTTATTTTACGTTAGTTCTTTTAATTTTAGATATTGTAATACGTACCCCAGAATTGGCTTCAAATGACATGATTTAACGCACTTTTAATGTGTAAGGTAAAGAACACCTATTTATATTTATTGAAGCTCTTGTAAATCAAGAAAAGTTTTGACAAATTACGCTTTATATCCGAACTTTATTTAATGTTATTGTAGCCCTACTATCCAGCCTGTTGCCATTTGACTAAACAAGTTTAAATTCAATTTACATTGCGTAATTCCTTCAACATCGTTAGCAAGGTGAATTACCAAAAGGACAGTGTAACACAAAATGAGACAAGCTTTCCTTGCCTCTTTTGTAATTAAGGACTTTAATAGACGATGAGTCGAAAGTTAATTATGTGAATGTTAATAAAAGATAGGTAATTAGGAACTAATGAAGACCGACCCTGAATTTGTAAGGAGAGAAACTAATCTGAGAAGTACTTTGATTCTCATTTCTATGTTGATTTGGAAGCGTAAGAAAAGCTCTGGCAAAGTTTACTTTGTAACTTTACGAGACAAATGATGCGAGAGAGATGACTGCCTCGTTAGTCTAGTGGTCGCAAGGACGTGCTACTGCTGAGCAGGAAGTCCTAGCTTTGATTCTCAGGTCAGGCAATGTATTATTGGGTTTTTCTATTAGCAATTTCTGCCGATTGATGGTAATTTGTGCCCGGTTAGTGACAATGTGGACTATCGCGCTTCAATTCGCCGATAGTGGCGCTAGTGTCAAGTGAGGTCTCTAGAAATGTCAAATGTGAAACTGAACGTTCACTGTTTGCGGGATTTCCTATCGCAAATTGTACCTAATTATTCATACTTAATTGTAAATATTCCTGATAATTATGGCTTAAGATTTTAAGTACCAACTTAGGATCTAATTTCTTAGCACTTGGAGGAAGAATAATGTACCTAATTTGTCTGCTTAATGCTTGCTAATTTAAGATACATTTAAATATTCATTTGATATTTTAAAATGTAATAAAATAAATATTTTATGAAGTAATTAGTACGTAAACATCAAAATCAAATCAAATCAAATCATTTATTTGCTTGAATATGGGTACATGGGGTGATACATAAAGAAAAGTTCTTACATAGTTCGAACATATCCGAAACATATTATAAAATAAAAGTACTGACTGGACCTTACTCAACAGTGGCGCCAACTGGTGAGCACAAAAACGATAACCCTCATTGGCTCGCTCCCTATTACACGGCACCCAAACATAACTGGCAAAATGTGCACATGTACTATAGGTAAAACTCTGCCCAACCCTTCCGGGAAACAGGCGTGATGTATGTTAAAAAGACAAATTTCAGTGATTGATCCCGATGTGGAAACCAAGTACTCATAGATTTTATAGATATAAGAAGAACATTCAAGATGGCAGCTCACAACAAAAACAGAAAACAAAATCACTGCACGTAAGAGTGGAAACTTTATCATTTAGACAAGAACAAAAAGGTGGTCCTTGGAGACGGATCGAACATCAATCTTGAGAACCAAATAGAAAAAAATCTAGAAGTGAAATAAAGATCCTTTCTCCTTATTTGTCATTCTATCTATTTCTTAAGATCCATGACTAGCCGTTTCAGATGTAGTCTTGTAACGAGCAAGAACTTGCCTCACCTACTTCTTACGCTAAAGTGACCCGAAATAACGAATGCCACAATAATCACTCAAATGATTTATTTTTCCAGATCAATAATTCAATTTGTTAGTAATTAAATACACATCTTAAACCAAACCAAACCAAAATTTGCCAAATGTATGTAATACTAACACTAATTGTTAGTAGTAACATACATTTGGCAAATTTTGGTAACATAATTACTAATAATGTCAAAACAATTAATAATAATGTCAAAATCATTAATAATAATAATAAAACTTACTGTTTACTAGCTTTCGCGTATGGGTTCGCTCGCGTGGTGGTCGACTATTACTGTTACTACCAAGATAAAAAATATCCTATGCCCATGGTCTATCCCTGTCCCAAATCCGTTCAGCCGTTAAGGCGTGAAAGTTTTTATTTTTTTTTATTGTTTAAAGTACCGTACATACTTTCTTAAATATTTAGTAAAAAGCTTTATTTTGACAAGACAAATAGAGACTTCAATTTTATTTATTTGTATGTAGATATGGAATATGGATATGGAAGAGATCGCTATTTAGCTTGCAAACATACAAAACTATTGAACCGATTATAATTAAAGTGGCACCAGTGTACCA
This sequence comes from Dryobota labecula, assembly GCA_947523025.1. Taxonomy (NCBI): domain Eukaryota; kingdom Metazoa; phylum Arthropoda; class Insecta; order Lepidoptera; family Noctuidae; genus Dryobota; species Dryobota labecula. The sequence continues at coordinate 28,259,960 of OX383284.1, read as the reverse complement.
GTTGCACTGTTTGTTAAGATCACTGTCTTTTGTTCCGCAATACTATTGAGTTTCGTATTTTCAATGTCAAGCGTATTGATGATCATCTCTGTTTATTTCTTTTTCTGTTCCAGGAAATGCAAATCTGCCGTGTCTAACAAAAACCTTTGAATCAGATCTATTTACGTTTGTTAGATTTTTTACGCTTCAACAGAAAGAAAAACTGTTCAATGTGAATCTGCATCGTAGCAATCAGATAAATAAAACTACTGTCAAGGCTCTGTTTACTATTCCAATCAGCATATAAATACTATTTCCTTAAACGTGTATCAGCTAACAATGTACCAAAAGAATAAATATTGAAGATTATTTAGTGAATCAGAAAAACATAGGTACCCCTAATGCTGAAAGACAGTGCAATTCAAATCGCAGATACTTTATTATACAAAGAACGAATAATAAAAAGTCCCAAACCTGATCTACGTAAGTAATTAGGTAAAGGAAGGCAAGCACATTCAATTCCTTTCAGCCCCTTTCACTTAAATCTCCTAACTGCGTTTACCATTCTCACGTTGTGCTTCCTAAAATATACAAATTGCCTGCCAAAGGCAGAGCTCACAGAGCTATGTGACTGAAAGCGTAAGAAATCTGGTCCTTTACCCCCATAAGAAACAGGCACCTTGAATTTCAAAGTAATTCAAGTTAAATTAGAGGATTTCGTACATTAACATGCGTTACACGAACTTGACGTGGGACTGCTTACGGAAATCTATGGCGTTGGTCCTGCTATAAATCCCGGATGGATCCGGCCCTTTAGTGCGGAACGGAACACTGAGTTTTTGGGTTAAAATGAGAAAAGCCAAGCCAACAGAAGATTGAAATTGAATTATTCTAAGCAGGGTATCATTTTAGACGACCGAGATGGATTTTTTTTATGTTTCTTAATAATTCAAAACAAAATGAATGAACTATAAAATATACTACGAGTATAACATGTGAATTGCAACTGCAAACAAATCTGCATCAATTTCGTTGATAAACTGGACTATGTTGTTTATATAAACTTTAGGTCCCTTGAGTAAAAGGGACTGGCCTCAACCGCAAGCCAACCTTGACCCCCGACCTTTGTCACCGGTATTAGGTTATGAATACAGAGCTGTTCATAGAGGGATCCGCTTAGTTTGTAGATTGCTTGATTTGTGGATCAAGCGTTGGCTCAGTAACTGGTAGTTCAATGAGTGGCAGATTTAGTAAGTGACGGCGGTGGTGCGTTAGATATTAGGACCGAAATCCTTACTCTATTTTCGAACGTCGCTGTCCTTTTTGGAGAGCAAGCTTGTACCAGTCACGCGGAAAACGGCGAGGAGGTAACGATAGTAGTGTCTTAGGATGCCTTTAATTTCCAAGGAGCTGTTTAGATTTATGTGTATTTTGGATGTTTTTTTTTTTCTGACAGATTATTAGTCTGACACCCTTTTCATATATATGTTTGACCTTATAAAGTTACTGTTACCCACCTCAATATAATGTTGTTGTAACAGCAGACAATGGCACGTCCAGTCTATCCGCAAAAATCCTGACAGCTATTGAACGTTTTTAATAAACGCACATCCCACTAACAAGTGCTGAACGCTTCCAACTGTAAAGCCTTTGTCCATTCACTACACAGAACGGTATTAAATGAATTGAAAATATAATTTTAAAATATCGCCGTACCCTTTGTCGAAAGCTTTCGCCATTAATAACCAAAGTTCCATTGTTTTGTTTCCATCAAAACTCGCGGACATTTTCGGTCCTGTGACACAAATTTGTTTGCAGGACAATATGATTAATTCGTGAATTTCTGGTGGACAACCCTCTTGAATATGAGAACAGTTTTTGTGAAATTTGTGAGCTGTAAATTATCTTGTTTTGTACGACCCTTTTATTCCTAAACCTGCAACAGCTTTAGTTGTTTTCAGTTTGTTTTAAAATTATTGTTGGAAAATAATTCGAAATAATGTTAGATTAAGTTTCGTTTTAAGTTGAAACGAACTGTAAAATATTATTACATAAAATACTAGCTTTTGCCCGCGGCTTCGCCCGCGTGGATGTCGGAAAATATCCCACGGGAACGTACTACCGGGATTAAAAGTACCCTATGTTTTAATCCAGTTTAACAATGTCTTCTCTAGATATTATGACTCATTGGATCTCTTAGTAAAGTTATTGTTCTCAGAATTACTAAGGTGTCTTTCACGATGACAAAAGTTGGGTTGAGCGATGATGAGTTAGTAAGGCGTTTTAACCGGCTAGGGGATGATTTTACAAAAAAGCCAAAAGCCTTTTAATACCAATTTTATAGGTTAGCTTTAAAACTTAAGGGTTTCCTGCACACATTTTTCATACCCTATTTTACGCCCTTCTGGGATGATTTTTCAAAAACGCTGATACATGTAATTATTAATTACCAAATAATAATTGCTAAGTACAAATTTTCATGGTTTGAACTACAAAAATGACGATTTTCCATACAAACTTTCATCCCCTATTTAGCTACCTTAGGGGTTGAATTTCGAAAAATCCTTCCTTATTTCTCGTCTACATTATAAAGGGAACCATTGTACAAAATTTCAGCTTTCTTGGTCCAAGGGTTTGGGCTGGGCGTTGATGAGTCAGTCAGTCAGTCAGGACTTTTCTTTTTTTTATATAGATAGGCACTTACTATAAGTATTGTGTAGTGTTTTTATTAAGAATATTGTATAGATAAATTGTGTGGTAGTGATTTAAAACTCTTTAATGTATCATAAAATTGATTTTATTGTTTTAGCGTCAAACTATAATTTTTGCATGCATAGTAGTAAAATATGGCTGAACTTATTTGTTATCAATTTATCACCATGTCTTCTTCTTCGCTTCGCTCTTGACAGAGCGGTCGTGGTCACAATGAACTTTGTCCAATCGCAGGTGTTGTCGTAACTCGCCTCACGATCTCCCTCCATCTTGTTCTGTTAGATGACAGTCTGGTGCATTTACTAACAGGGCCTCCAACTGCGGATTTAGTTTGATCCGTCCTGCACCTAATCGGTGACCTTCCGCGTGGCCTATTACCTTCTACTCTGCCCTGCACTACTAGATGCTCTATGGAGTCATTTTTCCGTCTCGAGACATGCCCAAAGAACTTCAGTATTCGAGACTGCACTAGTGCTGATAGACGCTATTTGATGCCGAGTTCTTGGAGTACGGACACGTTTGTGCGGAATCCTGTCCACGAGATCCCAAGCATTCTTCTCCAGCACCACATTTCTAGAGCATCTACTTTTTTCTTTTTCTTTTATCACCATGTACTACTGTACCCATATTTGCAAAATAAACGACTTATTTACTTACTTAGGTACTGAATTCGTGTCAATAATGCATAGTTCACATAGTTACCTACATAACAACTTCACATCACGCCTGTATTCCCCGAAGAGTTAGGCAGAGATGTACCCTACCTATCAGGGGCGTTCCTTTCATTAAAGCCGAAAAGCCCGGCTTTCAATCAAAAGTGAGCCTATTAATAAAAAAACTACACCTGTAAACAAACTCAATGTCGCAAGAATTGATACGAATAATAACATTTAAACTCTCCGCGTAGTACCGGCCACAAGAATAAAAACGGTAAACGTGGTACCGGCCGCGCGCTAGGTACGTACTACGATACAACGTTGCCAGAGTTACATACTCAAGGAATAATATTTAAATTCATCGCCTCTTTCATCATGCACCGTTGCCAAACTATCTCCGATGCTGCAGTTGCGATCTCGCTCTAACGTTATAGCGCTAAGCAGGAGGCGAGATCGTATCGATGAATGAAGTATAGCTTTCTCGCTCACACAAGGTGGCTTCAAATCGGGCTTCTAACTTCTCATTTTTTCGCAAAGAAATGTGTTAATGTCCTTGATATGATAGTATGTACTCATTTTGCAAATGTTCGAATTTTTAAGCCCGGCTTTTGACTTTTTATGAATGAAACGAATCGTAGTAGGAGGTGGTAGGATTGTAGATCCTGAGTATGTGTGCGCGAGTCGCTGCGCAAAGCGTGAATTTGCATGATGTAATTTCAAATTAATTGTTTTGAGCGGTTACTGACGCCGTTTATGTTTTGATTTTTTTAAATTTTCTGTGAGTTTGTGTTGTGATTAGTTTTTGCTGTTTACCTTCTTTTTGAAGTGATGAAAAAGTTTCTTATCATTAAAATGAATTCGGAAACGCATGCAATTGTTCCTTGTGAAGGATTAGTGTGTATTGGTGTGCAATCGTTACTTGGAAAAAGGTAAATACTTTGAGTTTTACAGACAAATATAATCTCGCTGAATACATTATGCGTGTCGAACACAATCGCGCTGTTTTTCAAAGATTAGGTTGATGTTGTGTGTCATTTAGCACTTTAAGAACTTTCTTTCCGAGGTCACAATGAGTTTAAAACCTCATTCAATAGAGGCAATTTCTTAGCTTGCATCTTTGCTTTCTTTATACGACCTAGTCTTAGAGAAACATATGCAGCAACAAGATGGCAACAAACCGGAGCCCAGTTACTTATCAAACGAATTAAATGTAAGCAATGTGTAGTTAGAAATCACAAATCAATCAATTATTTGTGCGCCATCAAGTAGCCGTATTGTAATATTTTTCCCATAATAACTGTTGCAAATTTGCGAGCGTTTGAAATATGAATTATTACGACTCGAAGAGCTCTGTTGTGCCAATAATGATAATAGATGGCTCACGTATCATATTTTACACGATACTGATAACTTGTACTTATAATAGTTGTGATTTTCTAAAGGATTACCAGTAGGTACTCTTCGTATTTAAAATTTACCTATATTTAAGCATAACATCACGCCTGTATTCCCCGGAGGGTTAAGCAGAGATATGCCTACCTAGCTACACCCACATTTTTCCAGTCATGTTTTGTTGTTAATTCATATTTAAATATTTAGGTCTATATCTATACCTTATCTAGCAACTAATACCACTGATATTTGTTTCATCAAATTTGTTGAAAAACATACATAGTGGTATTAGTTTTGGAACAAAAGAATAAATCGCAATTACTTACAATTATGAAAAACGAATATTAGTCAGTTCTTTAACGGCTCAGTCGGTAGGCGCCACTTTGCCAGGCGATAGGGCAGGGGGTGTTTTTTATCCAAAATATATATTGGCTTGCCCTAATTTTGACCCCTAGGCACGCCACTGCTACCTATGTATTATTAAAAAAGATGATAACTTAGAGAAATCGCTATCACGAAGGGCTAGACTTTGCATAGTTATGATTACTACTCATTTTATCTGTAGATGACAGAAGTCACAATAGAATATATAAATTGTGTGTATCAAATATTTAGTGGGATGAAAGAAAATAAATTACCTATGTATTCTTTACATGCAGGTATCTTCTTCTTTGTAGTACTGTCAGAGCGGTCATGGTCCTCATGTAGTGCATGTCTCACGATTTCTCGCCATCTTCTCCGATTTTTGATAATTTTAGTGCACTTATACAAGGGATCGTCCGCTGCGGATTTAATTATGGTCAGTCCATCTCATGGGTGAGCGTCGGTGAAGTCCAGGCCCTCCACTCTACCCTGCTCGACAAGGCGCTTTATAGTCACCCTCACGCGTCGAGACGTGTCCGAAGTATTTGAGGATCCGCATAGATAGAAGTTTTTTGATACTAAGTTTTTGGCGTAAAGAGGTGTTGGTGCGAAACTCCATCCACGATACCCCAAGCATTCTTCTCCAGCACCACATTATCAGTCGTCTATCTTCTTGTTCTAGAGTCCACATCTCAGCAGCGTATAAGAATATAGGGAAAACCAGTGTTTGAACAAGCCAGATCATTTGTGGGCAAACATTTGAAAAATACTTAGGTAGTTTTTTGTAGTACTAGTATTTCTAGTAATTAAGTACAAAGACAGAACATCAATCACTGAAACAAAAGCCATACAACCAAATATTAATCTAGCATACATTTGGAACACAAAGATGACCAGCAAGAATACATGTGTGGAAACGATTAAGCTAAAGGTTTACGAATAAATAAAACCAACGAGTGAAACTTGCTCCTACGTCCGCCGATTTCTCCGTCAATTGTGGATCTATTTTTTTTTAAGTGTATACTTTCTAGGTAGTTCTATTGTCACCAAGTCAGAATCTGATGGCGGGATCCCATGAAAATTGAGGGAAATCTTCAAGGCTTTTTTTTATGAATTTCACCGATTTCCCCATCAATTGTGTACCTATTTAAAAAATTCTTCTTTCATTTGGTAGAAGAAGCTTGTGCGGTGGTCCCATATTTTTATTAACTTTAATTAGGCAGTTTTTAAGTTAACTTCGATAATACAAACCTATATTTAATCCACTTTGTCTATCTTGATGATGTTATAATATTTCGTTTTACTGTTGTTTACATAGCAAGAAGTGGAAGAAGAATTGTTGTAGGGTAGGTACAATAACTAAAAAGGGGAAAAAAAACCTAGATAGGCCTACGTACCATTTCCTTTTTTTGGATTGTAAATTATTTAATAACTTCTCCCGCTCTAAGTGGAACGGGAGAAGTGACAGACTTTTACTGACTAAAACACACCCGTGTTCCTTCAGTTGCCTGTGTGCCAGGGCCACGGTATCCCTTTCGGACAAACCCGCAACCCTGGCAGGACGCACCATTTCCTAATGAGACACAAAGATTTCCCATGCAAACAGCCTGCTGATTTGATCATACGTTAGCAAAATCAACATCCACTTAATATTCCAAACGCCGTACCTGCCCGATTGTTCCAAGAATGCCATGATTAATGTTAAGGGTATCCGGCAACCCGCAAATCGATTAGTCCACAGGGTAAACTTGACCACAACTCCCACGGTCTAATTGGATGGGACTGTTTAGATCCACCCGACGTCCACTGCATTCACGATGACCATTAATTCCTTTATATCCGACCTCCGAGGGAACTTCCCAACTCCCATAAGTGTAGTTACTACTAACGCCATCTTGTTATCGTTAATTAACTAATTTGTGGTCCTTCGGTACGCGTCGATAATAATATTAAATAATACTATTAATTTTTTCCACGATGTTGGGTAAGGACAACTTACGAGGGAAGCGCCGTCAAGGTGAGATATATGTATTTTGCTCTATAAGCAGGATTTCAGCACCGGGGGAGAGAAAGTTTTTATTCTGCTAGAAAGTAAAATTTGGGATTTGTGAGTAGAAGTGGATTTAAATTATAATTTTGAGAGTTTCAGAATCCATAATTATGTCAAAGTCAAATCATTTATTTCAAATAGGCACATAAAAGGCACTTTTGAACGTCAAAATTTACAAAAATAATTAATTAATTGATTCTAGTTGCCCCTTCCAAAAGGTAGTTACGTATGGAGAAGAATAGGCAAGAAACTCCATACTTACTCTTTTAAAATGTTACCAATATTTGTATACAGTAATTATTAATTATATGTGAAGACAATGCACTTACCTAGAATAAAATTACTATACCACAATAAGTAAAAATAATGAAAAGTGAATCAATGACAGACAAATTAATTACGTTAGATGCATGGTGCTCACATATTTACAAACATTGTAAAAGTAGATGATTTCCCTAAAATTTTAACATTTAATAACTTAAGTCAGTGTGTGAGTATATTAATCACAGAAAATAAAATGAATGTCGTAAAAAAATTATATCACATAGTCTAGGAATATTGTTTGCGCATTGTAGCTAGGATGAGATGAAGCAAATATTGCTTCGTGTTTTCTGTAGACACATTCTTTTCTACGAGATTAGTTGCTACGGTGCACAAAGAATCGAAGGCGATATACTTTATTTTAATCAGTTTCAAGGTCCTCGAATAAATACAGCCAAATATTAGCTACATCTTTTCATTCTATCTGCGAGGATGTTTGGTGTCATTAATCTTCACAGTTTATTTCAGGCAGATTTAGCATGCATCGCCTTCGTTCCTCACTCATCGCTGATTTATAAAAAGATAATTATGTATAAAAATGTGTTATAATAGTTGTGAGCGTGCAAAAAGTTTATCTACTATTTAGGTGACAAACGTGACTGGCAATTGAATGGGACTTTGAAAACTACTTCAGTATTTAGGTGCCTTTTTATCCTCATGCTGCTTACAATGATGAGACGAGTTAAGCAATTATCCAAACCAGTACGAAGTGTAGAGTTGTTAGTTTGAACCGAAGTTAGTCATAATTTTAGCGGGCCCGAAAGCCCAAGAGGTTCAAAGATCCTGGGATGCTAGCTGTGCGAGCGAGTCCTATTACTAGCTGAACGTACGACGCGTTGCATGAGCTTAGTACATAACATGCAAGCTAACTACTCAAGGTGACTGGCATATATCTGCGTCTTAAGGCGAAAGCGTCAGTGTTACCCGCGAAATTCAAATTTTCTTGCGTTTTTTGCAATTTGCAGGTCAGTATCAGGTTGTATGTTGATCTAAATATGATTCGCGGCCGTATCAAATATTTGTTTATAGAATGATAATCATAAAAATCATCAATACAACTCTCTAAGTTCTTATATCTATTGAATGACTATTTCATGTAATCATGATTTTTCGGATTATACTGACTTAAGGAGTTATTTTACTGATTTTAATGATTATATTCTGTAAATACATATTTGTTGCGGTCGCGAATCATACTTTAATATTTAAGAACTAATAATAGTTTCTAAATTTTTGTATATAACCTTTGGATCTAGTAGTCCCAAAGTAAAATTTTTGAATTTGAATTTGAATTTAATCAACATACACCGAGAACTGCAAGTTGGAAAAATCGTATGGGTGTCACTGACAAAAGCTTTTACGGGTATGTACCATAGTTTATGCAAAATATTATGTCAGAGCTACTTTCTAAGTAAATGATATCTAATAAATAGTAAGTAACGGCGACCAATGCTCGCGGATGGAAGGACCGAAAACTGAAAAGTACGGTTTTCTTACCTATATAATTATATATATGTATATACATATATACGGTTTTCATAACTCTAGTAACCAATGTCGTGTGGCAACTTTTGAATAAATATTGTGTTTTCTTGTATAAAGTTATTTTTAAATTTAACAATATTTTACGCATTTAAATTTTACATAATACATGTTTGGTTTCGCTTCAGTGGATAGCAATCAATATTTTTTATTCAAGTTTACTTCGATTTCTATCAAAAATCGTATAGATATATGGAATCTACATTATAAACGAAATCAATTGTTATTTTTTGTAATATTTACGTAAATAAAATCTCACGTTCTATTGCAAACAATCTTGTCAATATCCTTGAGAGTACTGAATGTCATTAATAGTGTTTTTATCATATTTGGATTATTAAGACCCGGAAATAAAGGGTACTGGCTAGTCTGTTGATAGGTATTTGCCTAGAAGTTCAGAACAAGTAAGTAATGGGTGACTCTGTAGGCCAGGACCAGGCCTCACGTTTGTGTCTTTCTTCATCGTTCTCACATGTATAATTTCAACAAGAATGATGTATCTGTCGTGGTCATATTGTAGAATTGATCATATCATGATGTGGTCGCCAATTGCATGAAATACACCCATTTCATGTAATGGCCTACTCAAACTGACGATATCGTTTAAACGTCAACGTTTGATGATACGGCCATCCACGTTTGGTCATATCATTAATGTAGGGTATCTCTAATGAAATGGTCATGCGTAGCTATTCATATTATCAATCGCTGATCGTTCATTGATCTGGCCAGGCCATTTCATGATATCGTCAGTTTGAGTTGGGCATTTTATGAAATGGGCGACCACATCATGATATAATCAATTCTACGATATGACCACGACATATCCAATACTTTTGAAACAATTTTTTTAAAAGAGTGTCCGTGGAATTTTTTTCCCGTTGTTGTCCATAAGAACCTACTACACTTTAGAATGGGCAACTAGCTTCATGTTTGTTGGCCGACCTCTTGACAATTCAAAAGTGCGTGTTATTGTTTTAATTGAAATAAATACTTTAAGTTTTCTTGAGTTGTGAGTTTTGTCATCTTAATCATAAGACCAAATGCAAATACTCTAGAATAACATGGGCACGGCATGGTAAAGTTTGACTCTAACCTAAACAATCACGTTTCAATTCAAGTCAAAACACTAAACAACAAAACGCAAAAAGATATCAGCTACATTCCACAATACAGATATCCCGCCATCGATACATGAAACAGTTGAATAAACATAACAATCTTTCCTGATACGAACGATAATATATCAATCGTCTATATTAAAAGGATACGTTCCGACTCCCGTATCTGAGAGGTCTGGAGCGATGGTATGATGTGACCGCCATTTGTCTTGGGAGCGCACGGGAATTAGGTCAACTGGCACCCCTCTTACTTGATGCGTAAACACTAGATGTGATGCGAGTCTACGGGATGAATCGGACACTTCCTTCTTGTTAAAAGTAATGTGGGATAAACTGATGAATCATAGTTTGTTTATTTATTTTATTATTTATGTACACACAGTAATATAATAGTACTTATCTGCATAGAGATACGACATAATTATAATTTGAGTACAAAGATACTGCTTATTTCTTAAGAAATAAAAAAAGAGAAAGAAGAAATGAAAAAGAAATGTAGACAACAATGTTAGAACATGAAGGGAAAAATATAAATATAAGAAGTCTTAAACTAAAATATTAAATACTTAAATAAAGCTAAAATATATTATTATACTTATTCATTTAATAAAATACTCACAGTTGAGAGGAAAGGTTTTTTTTCTCTTTTACTCGTTATTTGAATAGACACAGTTTTTAAATCTCGAATGCTAGGCGGAAGCGAGTTCCACAATCTTACAGCATGGACAGAGAAGGAATAAGAATAGTAGCGAGTTTTATGAGGATGAGATTTAAAGAGGGGTCTAAGGTGTGATCTACATGGAGCGTCGCTAGGGCGAGGGAAGAAAAACGCTCACGTAGGTAGGAAGGATAAGACAGGAAGGATAAGATGGGTTGCGTAAGATATTGATGTTGTTTTTTATTATTTGACTAGCCTATATTCGGCACTGTACAATCATTCGTTTGGTAACTACTTACCTACTAAAAGGTCAAGGTACTCGTACTAAAGGGTTTTTAAGGTTATCAGATAACTTGAAGCTTAAAATGGCAATGCATTCTTTTATTCACTTCCGTTAATGTTTAGGCCGGTCGTTTGTGGAATGCATTACCAGTTTCAGTAAAACGCGCGCAATTGTTGCATGTATTAAGACTCGTGAAGGAACATTACTTATCGTTGTGAATTTGTTCTCGTTGATAGCTATAATAATCTATAGCCGTCATTTATTTTCGTTGCTTTTATAGTTAGTATGTATTTATGTATTTATGATATATTTTATCTAAGTATATTACTTATACTATACACTACTACTACTACTTTATTACTTTTTATTTGCACCAATGACAACCCCATTTTATGTCTAGAAAATCACTGCACATTCCAAGGTTGCCTGACAGAAGCTGGTCTTAGTAAGCGATAAGATCGCCTATTATATTATTTTGTAGTGTATGTTTTTTATTTTTGTATGTATAATCAATACTAATATTATAAATGTGAAAGTAACTCTGTCTGTCTGTCTGTATGTTACGTTTTCACGCCTAAACCGCTGAACCGATCGTCATGAAATTTGGCAGAGATATAGCCTGGGATATGGAGAAGGACATAGGCTACTTTTTTACGCGATAACTGACATCCACGCGGGCGGAGCCGCGGGCAAAAGCTAGTATGGTATAAAATAAAGTATTACCAAAATAAATAAAAGGCTTGAGTTTCTAAAGTTTACGTCTGCATTTAAACCCGTTTAAATAAATCAAAAATGTATCAGGAAGACTTGATTGGTTGATTTACCATAAATAATTAATTGGAATCAGATACTGAGGTCCAAGTTTTTATCCAAGTCTGGTGTGGTTTTTATTTCGCATTATTTATTAATCAGTAAATTAACTACCTACTGATTACAAAAGGCTAAGTGGACAAGGGTAGCTTACTGGCCCTAAGTCATAAGTTATTTATTTCTTTCTTTTCTTTTTTTTTTTTACTTCTCCCGACTACGATTTTCTCCTGTATTGTGGTTGCGTTTACAAAAATTTAAACTCACATACACAAACAGCCAGACCCAGAACAACTACTTGTAGGTCATACAAATATTTGTTTCGTGCGGGAATCGAACCCGCGACACGCAGCGCAGCAGTCAATCGCTTAACCGCTGCGCCAACCGTGCCGACAAATACGTGTACGTGGACGTGATTTAGTTCATAACAAAATATACCATCTACGGAAGTGGTAAAAAGCCACCTACTCTGTCTGTCTTCCTAGCGTTTCTCCGGTAAGATCAGAAAGCCTCTTCCATCCCCTCCACATCTGTGGCGGTTTCATTGTTTAATGAGCGTACCCTGATTCAGCATTTATCATTACCGACAGTTAGTAGCCTCTGCGAACACTATTGATTTATTCCAAGCATGTTTAATGCAACGAGGGCAAGGGAAAATATTGAGAATTTCTTATAAAAGACGCTAACATAAAAAAAAACTGACCAAGTACGTGTCGGACCACGCACAATGAAGGGTTCCGTAGTTGGGATGAATTTATCCCAAGAACGAACTTAACACTGTAGTTGAAAAATATGTGTAACGGCAAATGTAAGTTTGTAGTACGGGGCAACTAGAATAAATTAACTATTTATGTAATTTTTGACGTTCAAAAGTGCATTTTACGTGCCTATTTGAAATAAATGATTTGACTTTGACTTTGACTTTGTACGCACAATATTGGAACATTTACCTTTTTTTTAAGACTGTAGACTTCTTACAAGTTTTCCTGTAATTTATAAGTTTAGAACAATTTTCTATATTTTTTCTAAATTTTAGGCTCATTAGTTTCAGAGAATGGTCAATTTTAGATAATAGATGGATAGAATACTCTTTATTATGTATACCATAAAAAATGTATATGTATATTTATTTTCTTAAATAATTTTAAAACTAATTATTTTAAAATTATTAAAAAAAAAACGCCTCAAATAAGCCCTTTCATTTAATGTCATACGGCACAGTTTGCAAAACCTTTTTTTTTTTTTTTTTTTAATTTTCTCTTTTCCCGCAAAAGTGAACACCATATTAAAAATTCATTTATTTACGTTACACGTTCGCATTTGGGTCACAGAAATTCATATGTGTACCAAATTTCAAAATAATCGGTCCAGTAGATTCGGCGCAAATCGGCTATGACAGACGGACAGACAGACATACACACGAGTGATCCTATAAAGGTTCCGTTTTTTCCTTTTGAGGTACGAAACCCTAAAAACAACTAACTTAAGAACCGGCTTTATTGAAAAACTTTACAAATGTTGATAAGTTTTCTTTAATTTCCTACCCAAGTGTAATGAATACTCTTGTCTATATATCGCACCTTTATTTCGAAATATTTTTTTTTACGAAAAATTGTAAATTGTTTCTCCTGTAAAATTTAGTTTTTTTTTTAATAACGGTTTCGAAATGAAGGTGCGATATACTACTGATACATATATCAACGCACAGCCCAAACCGCTAGGTCTAGAGATTCCAAATTTGGCGCGTAGGTTCCTTATGAGGTCTAGAGGTACACTAAGAAAGGATTTTTGGAAATTCCACCCCTAAAAGGGTAAAATAGGGGATGGAAGTTTATATGTAAGTCCGTCAGTTTTGAAGTTAGGATCTTCAAATTTGTTGATTAGGCTGACGATTCAAAATTAATGTATACGTATCTCAGCGTTTTTGATAATTCCACCCTCGAAGGGTTAAAAAGATGAAGTTGAAAAGTTCTTAATTTTCTAAAAAGATAAATCACTAAATTTACTATCTAGGCTTATGGCTGGAAGCTAACGCAACGGTGTTGTTAGAATTTCAACCCTTAAGTGAGTGAAAAGGGGGATGAAATTTGGTTTTTAATTGAAGTTCTTTATTTTTTAAGTTAAAATCACTAATATTTCGGCTTATGGTTGGAAACTAACACAACGTAAATCGTTGTTTTTTTTTTTTTATTTCATCCCACAAGTTTCTGAAAAGCGGGATGAAGTTTTGTATTGAAGTTGTTCATTCGCTAAATTTTGTATTCAAGTAAAAATAATTAAAGTACACGTGTACTGTTTCTAACTTTACAGTATTTTACATGGAGCGACTGCCTATCTGACCTCCACAACGCAGTTACTGGGTAATTCGATACCCCTTGGTAAGAATGGTTGTCTGACAACCATTATTTCTGGCTTCTGACTCCCGTAACGACTGTCATAAATCCACGAATGACAGCCGGGATCAACAGCTTAACATGCTTTCCGAGACACGGACGGGTCTCGGTGTGTAAAGATGGTCACCCATCCACAGACCAACTGCGGCAAGTGTAGCTTAACTAGGTGGATACCGGACCTTTACAGTATTCCTCAAATATCAGACGTAGTGAAGGACAATTAGCCATGAACAAAGCTCTATACTGTTATTGTTACAATAATTCATAATTATCTAGAAAAAAGAATTTATACTCTACGCAGACGAAGTAAAATAAAATAGTAACGAAGTCAAACCTTACATTGAATATTCGAATCTGATGCCGAAAATATAGTTTTTAGAATTTTGGTCTGTTTGTTTGTTTGTATGTTCCGGTTTGCACAAAAACGGATGAACGGATTTAGATGATATTTGGTACACAGATAGTTTATAACCTGGATTAACATATAGATTATTTTTTAATCTTGGTAGTACGTTCCCGTTGGCAATTTTTCGACATCCACGCGGGCGAAGCCGCGGGCAGAAGCTATACCCAAAGTCTCAAATTCAGATCATTTATGTAAACAAAGGGGATAACATATCAAAAAAATATCTTCGTAATGGTAATTCACATAAAATGGCGAAAAAAAAGGTCCCATTTTCATTTAGTAGTACTGACTTTAAGAAATAATAATTAAAAAATAATCATACCGTAATTATTTTTATAAATTTTCGGTTTTAAACAAAGTTTTTAAAAAAAGGAGATTTTATAGTATAAAATATTTTATGATACTGGTAACTATGCAGGAGATCCAAACATTTTCAAATTTTTTACATCTTCAACAACACTAATATTACAACTCTCATTCATAGATTCACATTGTATGTAGCATATCTAGTCACATTTTGGATGAAAACGGCTGTAAACTGTTTAGATTGGAAATCGATTTTGCGAGACCTATGTACGTCTTGCAGTGGACTTAAAAGAGCTGATTATGACGATCATAGGCCATGTCTCCGACACACTACATAAAACATTGTTTGGCAACGGTATTTTGTTTGAATAGTTCTTATAATTAATTCACTTTAATTTCATAGCTGACTTACAAAAAAAAAATATGGTAAAATGTTTTGTACCACTGTCCTGTCATTTTGACAGTGACATTTCTTGACATTACTTTGTTTACATAAATTATCTGAATTAGAGACTTTGGGTATAGTATATAATAATTATGTTGAAGTATTGCACCATTTGCACCCCATTGACAGCAGAGATAGCCTAGTGATGTGACCGACGGACGGTCAAGTCATAGGTCTCGAGTTCGAACCCACGACATGCACCACGGACTTTTCGGATTCATTTGCGTATTGTATAATTATCACTTGCTTAATAAACGGTGAAGGAAAACATCGTGAGGAAACCGTCATGCCTGAGAGATATTTCTCGACGGCATGTGAAGCCTTGACAGAGGCCCATGGGCGGCATAAAAACTCTGACACCAGGTTAGTCACTAATCACACGAAAAAGAAAGAAAGATCCCATTTATAATATCAGTCTACCTACTACAACGACATCAATAAAAATATCAGCACTCCGGTTCGTCTAAAACAGTGTTTTTCAACCTTTTTCATAATGTGGCCACCTTAGCGGGCTTGTTAACGTTACCAAATAACAAAATAATAACCGTTACGTAACGTTAAATTTCAATGTTATACCTACTAACGTTACAAAATTTTAACGTTACTTGATAACATTACCAGTAATATAACGTTAATTAACATTAACAAAAATACGATAACTAACGTTAATTTAGCTACGTTGCCGTTCTATGGGTAAGAATCAGGCTGATTCAGGCAACGTTTTGATCAGCACGGCATCAGAGAGGCGCGAGGGCGGGCTCCCGCCGCCGCCGCGCCGCACGCCTCAGGCCCCACTACTTCTTACATCTCAGTCTCACCCATTTAAAATAACGATAAAAATAATAGTCGCATAAATAACGTTAAATCGATTACCGTTGTTTTAATAATAACGTAAACTCTGTCAATAAAAGGTGCCCCTTAGTATGGAAAAATATTTCGCGACCCCCTACCGTCCGCGGTTTCTAACTTGGAATTAAGTCTGTCACTTTGTTTTTTGGAAAACAGAATACCCACAACTAACCACAGAAGCTTCGAAGTGTTTAATTCGATTTGGAACCTCCTACTTGTGCGAGATAACGTTTTCATCGATGGTGCAATTAAAAGGCAAACAGAGAAATTGCCGTAGCTAAAATGACCAACTAAAACAAAAAAAAACTAGTCCTTCGTTTAAAAAAAAAAACTCACAAACAAGGACCATTATAAAACTCGACATTTTCTCAAGAAAATTCATGTTTACTTAACTTTGCAGCACAAACGCTACGTAAACGAGCTGCTATAAACTTAATTACACAACCTTACTAATGGGTCCAGTATAACTTGAGCCCTCTCGTGAACTATCGCTCTTTGTAACTGTTGTATTTGTAAACAGTGCGGCGTGATATCCAGGTCATCTTAGAGTGGTGCTGCAAGATGGATGAAGGCGGAGAGTCAACAAAGGGTGAAATGTAGCCAACGATCGGTGTCCGGTTAGGTGACACCGATAATGTATATTTTAAAGTGGGGCCAGGGGATGCTGGCGATGAAATGGCGATTTATTTGTCTGGTATTTTGTTGCTTTGTTTACTTTCCATCAGAATCAAACTAGGTAGATAATGACCTTTGAGGGCACGGTTGGCGCAGTGGTTAAGCGATTGACTGCTGCGCTGTGTGCCGCGGGTTCGATTCCCGCACAGAACAAATATTTGTATGACCAGTAATTGTCCCGGGTCTGGCTGTTTGTGTATGTGAGTTTAAATGTTTGTAAACGCACCCACAATACAGGAGAAATTCCTAGTGCAGGGCAAGGTTTAAAAAAAAAAAAAAAATGGCCGAGAAAGCTTAAACCAACTATTTTCATTACATAACATGCATGTAATCCCCGAAGGGCTAGGCGAGGTGTACACCCACATTTCGCCAGTTATGTTTAATTCTTATTATTATTTATTTATTAAAAACAAAGTTTATAAAAATCTTAAGAACTATGCCCCACATTTTCACGGTTTGTCTGTGGGAACAGAACAAAGGAATTATTACAAATTAATAAGGTTTAGGTATTAGTGCGGACACTTAGTTTTCAATAATTAATAAAAAAAAAAAACTATTTATATCATCATCATAATTATATTATATCATAACATATCATATCATTAAAAAAAACCACTTATCTATATCTATACTAATATATAAAGCTGAAGAGTTTGTTTGTGTGTTTGTTTGTTTGTTTGTTTGTTTGAACGCGCTAATCTCAGGAACTACTGGTTGGAATTGAAAAATTCTTTTTGTGTTGGATAGTCCATTTATTGAGGAATATTATAGGCTATATAACATCACGCTACGACTAATAGGAGCGGAGCATAAATGAAAAATGTTGCAAAAACGGGAAAAATTATTCCTTTTTGAGAGCTTCCGTTGCGTACGCTGCGTAAACGGTTTAAGTTACGCAAATATCATGTATGATGGAATTGTTCCTCTTTAAATGTTCTAAAAAAAAGTCCGCGACAGCATATGCACTATAACCTTTTTTATGGTAATCAATTTTTTTCGAAATTAATGCATTATTTGCGAAGGAGTTTTATCAACATAATATTAATCCTTATACAAATAAATATGTTATTAATCACAAGTATTTAAATGTAAACAAAATTGTCCTTGACATCACTTGATTTCAATCAACATCTTAGGAAGTATCATAATTTTAAAATAACTCCGTAACAAAATAAGTAGTAAATTCATTACATAAACCACTCTCTCTCTTAGGTGACGTAGACGAAGTTGCGTGCACGTCTTTCGGCTAAAATGATGATGATGATGATGAGATCCTTAGGAGCCAAGCGAAAAGAACAAAAGTCAGAAAGAACGCTAAGTGATAACGAAGTTATAGCGTGGGCGAGCGACGGGATGCGACGCGATGGGTAGCCCGAAATTTCACGCGGACGAAGTCGCGGGCAGAAGCTAGTTGTACTTATAAAGTAGCTAACAATAATATCTTATCTTACATGTATGGAAAGTGAATAAAGAAAATATCTTAACATATAACATCACTCATATCTTATAAAACGACTTAATTACTGATTTGCTCTCCCTCAACAATCTGCGAACTACTTTCCTAAGATTACAAACTCCTGAAAAAGAACTGCTTAAGCAATTTGGCAAATTTACCTTTTATTTCCTGACTTCTTATATCAGTAGGCAATTGGTTGAGAAGGTATGGTACCTATTCTTTTATCAAGCGTTCGGTCGGCAAAATACTTCCATAATCTAGGTACATCAAAACCTGCTGATACCATTCTAATTGCGTGGTTATGAGTATCTAGTGAGTGACGCTCTCAGCTGCCATGACTATTAACCAGAAGTAGGTAAGCAATAGGGTGTGCTCCTATTGTCATCAAACGGACACAAACTCCGGGCAGCTACTAAGAAATTCCTGATAGAAAATCCCAATAACACTTTGCCTGACACGGGAATCGAACCCAGGACCTCAGGCTCAGCAGTAGCACTTGCGACCACTAACGAGGCAGTTCTGAAAATATGATAGTAAAATAAGCTCTCTTTTCCCTCAATTCTGGCCTGGCTGTTTGTAACTGTGAGTTTAAATGTTTGTAAACGCACTTATAATACAGCAGAAATTCCTAGGATGGGGCAACGTTAAAAAAAAAATTTTTTTTTTAATTACATGAACCAGTTAAAGAACGTGGTGAAGACAATTACGTTCACTGGGTGAAGAGAAAAGTCAAGTTTGCAGGAGAACTGAGCTGAGCAAACAAAATGATGATCGTGCAGGGCCACTTATACGTCCTCTTGTTTGCTCAGGGAAAGCAGGTATTTTGCAGGAGCCAGAACTATTATTGGCGGACACCAGGATATCAATTAAAGCGGCTTAAATAAATGACGAAAAGAAGCCTACACAAGAAGAGGGTCGAACAAGGTATAAATGAAAACAGACTGCTGCAGGCCAGGTCGCAACTACAGGGTAGCAATAAATCCTGCCAGGGTTGCGGGTTTGTCTGAAAGGGATACCGTGGCCCTGGTACACAGGCAACTGAAGGAACACGGGTGGGTTTTAGTCAGTAAAAGTCTGACACGCCCGCTCCGCCCAGAACAGGCTGTTGCTCCGCGCGGAGCATTTATTTTATAATTTATCAAACAAAAAAAGAAAAGAATAGCAGTAAATAGTCGCATAATTAACAACACTCCTAAACCACTGAACAAATAAATTACTTAGCGTCACTTCATCTGAGTTTATCATGTCCTGTGTTTTAGTAACCGTGTGATTGCATACGGAAACAACGCACAGATGCGACCTGTCCTAACAAAATTATGTGCATTTTACGACAGACGTGAACATAATGAATTTACATTTATTAACCCTCTCACAGGTCCCGCCTGGGTGTTTAAAGAGATGACAGCGTACGAAATGTTGAGGTAAATGTGAGTTTGTTTAGGATCTAATTCATTATAATCATTTTTGGTGTCATATGTACGAGTATGAAACTGTTATCTTGTCGTGTATAACCACAACACGCTTTTTTGCGATGGGCGTAGAAAAAGAGACTGTACAAAGCTACGGGGCAATGACAAAATATTTATATTCATCGTAACCCACTAACTGGCTGCTAACTTTTTTATAACCTTTAGATCTAGGACATACTACTGCAAATCAGTATCGCTATCAGTAATTTACACCGATGGCAGTAGGACCTTATCGTGAGATATCTCTGAGAAGAAAAACTCTGTCCTAAAATTAGGCATACCTTCTAGCTACGTTGCAAAGAAGACTAGTTTTATAGAAGAAAAAAAAATAAACAACCGACTGCCAAAACAAACACCACAATGTCAAAAATAACTTTAATTTGGGAAGTCGGTGGTAAAAAAAAGTATTTATGCCTATGTTTTAAGCCCACCTCACCCAAATTCAAACACAGTACCTACCTGCTATATAAATAACAGTGACAGGAAGTTATTATAACATCATCCACATAGACGAAGTGGGAAACATACGTATTATTGAAGCTAACTCAAAAACTACCCATGCAAGGTTAATAAATTTATATGGAATCACCGCACCGCCCAAGCTTTCTCTACCAAATGAAAAAAGAATTTCGAAAATCGGTTCACAATTAACGAAAATAACGATGAACATACCTACGATAGAACCTCCTCCATTTTCGAAGTCGATTAAACACAGGCGAGCACATGGACAAAGATGTAAATAATTAACAAAAAGGTTATTATAATTCCGCTGTTTGAGGTTTTCAGCTGCAGCGAGCTTCAGCACGGCCCGAAAATAAAATATCATTAGTGTCCCTCGAACAGCGCTTGTTCACACAAACTAGAATTTTCGAATACTAATATCGATATCCAATACTTTACATAATCTGTACCGCCCAGCTTTGTCCAGCGCCAGCCAAGTAAAATAATATGGAAATTCCATTTTATATTCATATTTGTTATATTTTACACTAGCTTCTGAACGCGACTTCATCCGTGTGAAATTGGAAACTTTCACATAGACAAATAGACATTGTCATTTTATGACGTGCAATTGACATTCAACTTTAGGATATTACAGCAACTACGAGGTTGACTGTACATCCAAAAACCGGCCAAGAGCGTGTCGGACCACGCACAAATTTAAAATAAAAAAATGTTCTCCCATACATTCCAACTGTAAATGTAAATTTGTACGCACAATATTAAGAAATTTACCATGTAATTTTAAAGAGTTCTTATAGGTTTTCCTGTACTCTATAAGTAAAGAATTATTTTCTGTATTTTTTTTTTTCAAATTTTTAGTTTAATTATTTTCGGAAATAACGGGGAGGGGAATGGTCTATTTTTATCAATTTTCTTTTATAATTTTATAAATACCTAATTATTGTAAATTTATAAAAACTAAATATCTATAATCTTTACAATTTAAGAAGCCCTTTCATTTGATATGTCACACGGTATAGTTTGCAAAACTTTTTATGTTTTAATTTTCTTATTTACCCCCTAAAAGTTACTCTCATTTTCAAAATTCATTTATCTACGTTATACGTACGTATTTGGGTCACAGAAGTTCATATGTGTAGATACCAAATTTTAACTTAATCAGCCCAGTAGATTCGGAGCAAATTAGCTGTGACAGACGGACAGACAGACAGACACACGAGCGATCCATTCCGAGCGAGCGGTTCCGTTTTTTCCTTTTGAGGTACGGAACCCTAAAAACATCTAAGGCTCTGCTAGTTGGCATCGGCCCCTCGTAGTAAGCATTTCAAATAAAAATAAATAGTAATAATAAATCCTATGACACTCGGCAATACTGTAGCTTCCCATTAATAAAAATAAAAAATGGACGGATCAGTAGTTCCGAAGATTCCTCACATACAAAGTCACAAATTTTACCTACATTTATAAAACAATTATTAGTAGTACTAGATGAAAATTATGAAATTCATGTTTTAGGAAAACATAAAACTGAATTTTAACATTTTGGGTAGATGCACACTCATATTTGGGTCGAAAAACTGCAAACTAAGCTGGTGTTTACTCGTGTGTGGTATTTTTTTAGCTGTTGCTACATTTTTTGTGAAATAAAAGCCGAATGATGAACAGCTTGCATTGCTAAGCTTCATGGTTATGTGAATGCGATATGCCGCGTTTGATACACGACCAAAGTTTTCGGTAAACGCATTTGTGAAGATTTAGTGGAGGTCAGATAGGCAGTCGCTTCATGTAAATTACTGGTATTCAGCTGCACCCGGCTAGACCGGAAGCTGACTTCAGCATAGTTGGGAAAAGGCTTTAATGAGAGGCAGATGATGATATTGATTGAATAACATAATTAAATAGTAATTGAAAAATCATCGACGACAATTGAGTTCTCACCACCTCTCTCACAACTCACAGACTTGATGTATAATTAATTTTAGGAAAATCATCTACTTTTACAATGTTTGTAAATAGTATCTATCACATAGTTAATTTATCTACCATTACTTCACGTTTCATTATTTTTACCTAATGTGGTATACTAATTTTATTCTATTATAGGTATGTCGTCTTCACATAATTATATAATTCATCATCATCATCATTTCAACCGAACGACGACCACTGCTGGACGTAGGCCTCCCCCAATTGGGGGGTTTGTCATAATCGCCACGCTTGGCAGGCGGGTTGGCGATCTATTATTATAATTAATGTGTACAAAATATTGTTAACATTTTAAACAGACGGACGCTCCTAACGTGCATGTCTTTTCTACATTGTTCTTACATGTATAATTTCAACTAGCTTCATCTTTCTGAAAGACCGACCAACCCCTTGACAATTCAAAATTGCCTGTAATTGGTTTGTTTGAAATAAATGCCTTGGGTTTGAGTTTTAAAAGAGCAAATGTGGAGTTTCTTGTCCATTCTTCTCAAATACTCAAATCTTTATTGCATTCCACAATGTATAAGCTTAGGTGGTAAACATAAATTAAGAAACAATCGTGGACCCTGTCGGGCACAGCAAAAGAAACAGGAAGAAAGTCTCCATACGTAACTATCTTTTGGAAAGGGCAACTAGAATCTTTTTTTTTTTTTGTTGTAAATTTTGACGTTCAAAAGTGCCTTTGTGTTTTCGACTTTGTTCATAAAACTAACCATTTGAATTAAAAAAAAAAATCTATAAGGTGATTTAAAATTAGAATTTCTGGTTTAAAACACAAAAATTGAGTACTCAATTTGTAAGTATATGTACTTAGTATTAAACATTGGCATCTACTGGTAAGTTTTCTAATCCACTTGTTAACATATTTTTGGATCAGACCATACCTACCTCTACTCTACAACATAGTTAATACAAGTAATTCGCCAAATATCTGACCAATCAGTTGTAAAATAACTACGACTAGACCTACTCGCATTCCTCAAATCTCTATGACATAAAAAGCTTATCGATTACATACTCACTACAAAGTTGTGAGTAATGCACATAATCAGATAATTATCGTAAATTAATAAATACCACTACTGTGTAGGCCGTTAAGGATCAAGGCTGCCAAAATGGCTGATTATTTATTTATTTATTTATTTAATACTTCAAGCACAGAAATGTACAGAGGCGGACTTAATGCCATAGGCATTTTCTACCAGTCAACCTTTGGGTGATGCAGAGACAAACAGTGGTAGGTGCAATCACGAAAAATCTTGGAATAACTATAAAGAAAGAAAGACAGAAAGAAAGAAATAAATAAATAACTAAATTTTATTTGCTCGAACATGTGTATACATACAGAATTAAAATAAATACGTGCATGCAAGATCTTGAAATAAGAGTGACTCCTGACATGTCTGCCATTTCTCATGGCGTGCAAATATATTTGTACAATTATTAATAATAAATTAATGATTTTTAACTATTACACTTATACATATTATATTATCATTCTTATATTTACATTATCCAATTATTTATTAATTATTTTCCTTGTCCAATATTACAGATTACAATTATCACAATAACGATTTAAATCACTTTTTATAGGCATTCACTTACTTATAATAAAGGTATATTTAAGTTCTTCACTACTACCTGACCATAGCTACTATACCTAATCTTAGTTATACTTATTTATTTGTTTATACTAATCACCATGAGTCATTCAAAAATTCTTTAATACTATAATATGCTTTTTGTGCCAATAACAATTTCATTGTGTGTTTAAGTTTAGGTATAGGTAGCTCTTTCCAACTTTTGGGCAATTTGTTATAGATAATTGGTGCCATACAAAAAACAATTTTGCGCATAAGTGCAGTTTTCGATGTATGTACACATATTTTGCTATCATCACGTCTATTTCTTGGAAATTTGTCTGCCATACGAGGAAACAAATGTGGATTTGCCTTTACAAACATTACTATTTCTAATATATAAAGTGAAGGTAATGTTAATATTTGATATTTAGTGAAATAATGTTTACAGCTGTCGGTAGTTTTAAGATTAAACATAGATCTTACGCAGTACTTCTGTCTTTTAAAGATGATATCCCTATCGGTAGAGTTACCCCAGAAGATAACACCATATCTAATGAGGGATTCAACTAAACCATAGTAGGCCGTTAATAGCGCTTCTATATTTAGAGTACGTGATAATTTATATGTATAACGCATATGCACCACTACTTATTCTTTTGGCTAGAGCCTCAATATGCGCTTTCCAATTTAAGCTTCTGTCGATTGTTAGGCCTAAAAATTTAAATTTAAAGATACTTACAAACTATAAATATAATATATATACCAAATTAAATAGCATCGAGTAGGTAATTATCAGGTACGAGTAGGATTCTGTAATTTAACGTCATGAAAGTGCTAATAAGAGCTCCATTGTTGGTATTCACAACTATTAGCTAGATAAAATGACCCCTGCTAAGACTAAGCCACCTAATCTATTAACGGAATGCCGATTTGTTTTAGGATTGGGTTGCTTCAGCAAGAACTACATGTAATAAAAGCGTGTGCCATCAGGGGAACCCCGTCAGGAATTGAGTTTCCTTCTCACGTATGATTTAAAACAAAACAAAAACTTTTGACACTTACCCTTGAAACTGCCACTTCTTTTGAAGTTTCTTTTAGCTCGCTTAGATTGTGTTATTCATCCACAGATACGTTTTTAATACAGAGCCATCTAGTAATAAGCTTTTAGAAGCTGAAGAAGAACTTTATGCGAGCTTCTTAAAACTTATACTAGATGGCTCTGTATTAAAAACGCGAATTAAATACACTCTCATCTCTGTCTCCCTGAGAGAAAGTCACATTGAGGGGGCATAACGCGTTTTCCTTAAGTGACCATTTCTACCAGAGAACTTCTACCGCAAACTGCGTTAAAGAACTTCGTTCCAAAAACATGCTATATGTTATTATCTACAATTTTATCTGTGATTTTTTTTTAAATATGCATAGGTAATTTCGTTTCTAAAAATAAATATTGGTGGCAATTACACTGAAAGAAATGTTTAGCAAAAACTTGGTTACTGTTTACACAAAAATTGTGACTTGCGAACTAGATGTTATCTGTTACAAAACCCTGTTTTGTACACTACGAGTACAAAATCGTTTTGTTAAATTTAAGCAAAGTTTATTTCCTTATAACTAAAGTTGAGTTATTTTTGAAGTAGGTAACTTAATTAGTTCGGCTAATTATTTTTTTCAGTGTATATGCGGCCGCGCGGGGTTAGGGAAACGCACCGCCCAGGCGCACAAGGTCACCAGCACTTAACGTCCCGTATAAAGTGCACAGTATCCCTTTATACAAAGGGACACTGTGCACTTTATACGGAAGGTAGGTAAAGAGAACATGGAATCATTTCATTAGGTACTTAAACGAAGTATCCATCCATAACACAATTATCATCAATAACTCAATAACAAAAGCTTTTAAAAGGTAAAAGCATTTCATTGTGCTCGTTAAATACAACCGTGTGCAACCGTGTAACGTTACGTGGAACCTAATTGAATGAAAGCCGCTGTTTTTATAGCAACAAGTACTATGTACACCTGTATCGTATTGGTTTTGGCACTAAAACACAGAAATGTTGCCAATAAACTGCTTTTAAATAAATTAACATTAAATAGAAACAACGTATCCTCGAGGTTTTGATGCGCCAATGTCTTTGGTAAAACAGTTGAACGGTCAAAATAATTTTTGATTTTGATACGTTAGAACCTGCAGCAAATACCTGAACAGCCTGACGTTGTTAAAATTCTCCAAGAGACTAATTACCTGAGGGCACGCTACTGTGTAAGCATGGAACTGATGCAACAGTTTGCGTGTTTCTGTCTAAGTAGTCAAAAACAGTTAATTTGATGAAAAAAAAGGAAACGGTTAATTTAAAGGAAAAATAACAGAATATTAAAAAAAAAATGTATAGTAAAATCGCGACCTACACGTAAAGTGAGGATGATGTTTTTTTTTCTCGTCTATCCCATGGTGTGGGATATCGTTGGATAGGCCTTTTAAAAATGTCGCGGGTTTGTGACAACCATTTTTCGATTCAGGGATCCGTTTGCGTAATATTAAGCTTTAAAGTGCTAATTTTTGATAGAGTCAAGTGTCCCCCTCCTGCCAGCTAAATAGTTGTATTTGTATACGTGAAAAAATTCACAGCAGTAGTATATTAACGAAGTTAAAAGGAAAACTATCGCAGCTAAGCAGGCTTTACAAGTTACCGAGTAATAGTCGACCAACTTACATTTGCAGTTGAAAAACATACTCTCCTATAAATTCTGTATGGGAGAACGTATTTTTCAAACGGAATCCTTCATTGTGCGTGGTCCGACACGCACTTGGCTGGTTTTTATTACAATATAAAGTGAAACTTGGTGCTTACGAACGATACTCATTGTTACAGTGTATGGATAACATAGTAGTTAATTAGGATTATGAATTTGACTTTTCGATTTCTTACGTGGACGTTCATCCAAAATTATCGCGGCATGTTGAATGAGAAACGTCAAATCAGCAGTGCTATTCTGTAAAAAACGCACCGCGAAAACACAGGTGAAGTGAGACTGTCATTCCATTGATGCTAGGGATTGACACCGTGTATTGATGCTCACTTCACCTAGGTTTTCACGGAGAGATTTCTACAGAATAGCACTGCAGACTTCTTAGATTGTCGCGATTATAAGTAGTTAAGATTGTCTTTCACAATTTGTCATCAGCATTCAACATTTAAGTAAACATGACAAGGTAACAGTTAAAACAGTAATAAAACGTAAAACACATACAAAATCACTCACCGTTTTATCCAGGAACCAGCTCTCCACAAGTATTAAAGGTATGTAAGTAATCATATAGATCATAGACGTCCATGACACTAGGTTTCCCGACACTCCATAATACTTCATCACAATATCCTGGATGATGGTGTACTGAGTCCACTGCATGGAGTTTGAAGCCGAATATATCACAAACATCCATAAAATTATCCATCTTTTATTAATCACTTCGTACTTTTGTCTTCTAGAGCCTATGGATATGTTATCCATCACACTGCCAGCTATAGAACTCCTCCTTGAGCCCTCATCATCAAGAATTATCTTTGGTTCTTCAGGGTCTACTGGGTTCAATAAGCCATTAGCTTGTGTCAAGTTATTTTTTGTCATTGTCACTTTTTTATCGTCCTTATCAAAATAAGACACTGTATCGTTGTTAAAATTTCACTTATCACATCATTTGGTCCCAAATTCATTGACAACGTGATATAACTTTCTATTTAGCTAATCCTACGTTTGTATTGTCAGTCTTTTATGCTACCGCTGTATTTCCACCTGTTTAGATAATCGAAGATGATAAGTGAGATTACTCGGCTAAGCTGACAAATCTTTCTAACCTCAGATAGCATATGAAATGTTAAGAGTATATGGTGATACATTACTTGATATTAAACTTTACATAAGAATGATTTTGTAAGCGATTGAGGAAAATAATAGATGTATCACCATAGAACAGGCATGTAAGATGATGGTGATGGTGTTTTTCATATTATTCATAGTCAAAATTATGTTACATAAGATGATAGGGAGAATGAAAGAAGAAAACGATTTGCGCCAACCCCAAGTAATTTTGGACTAGGACAGGAAGATGATGAAGGTAGTGTTTATGGAGTATTTAGGTCGAGTCTTTGGTTGATTCCTTTATAAAAATTGAGGTCGACATTGACCTACCTATACCAACGCCAATATTATTTTTTAGAAAACCACGGGTCCACGACTTAACATCGGGTTATACCCAAAAACATCAGCAGTAACAAGCTATCCACCATAGTTTTGCCAAACGTGGTTTCAGGAAAGAACATAAAACATTTACCCAACATGAATAATTTATTGTATGCTAAATATTTTATTAGCGCTACCATAATTGTATTACAGGTATTAGAGCAGTCAATATATGGATCGCTAAGAGGATTATCAACCAATACATATCAAGATAATACAGTAAATACCTCTATTAATTTCTATATTTATATCTGTAATTTTTGTGTGCGTAATAAACAGTATTATGTCTATCTATCTATCTATTCATGTATATTATTTATAGTGCAGCATTTCGTGGGATACGATCTAGGGGCAATTCCCGTATTTTTAAGAACGTTTGCATTCTAATCTCAGTCTCAATCTGCTAAAAAATACGTCTAATTTACCTACATTTGCGACAAGTTTTTGACATAGACTATCGCTGAGATAAGATTGAGCCTAGATTTTAAACGGTTTTAGGGTTCCATAGTAAGCAAGGAATCCTTATAGTTTCGCCATGTCCGTCTGTCCGTCTGTTTGTCCGTCCGCAGCTTAGCTCAGAGACTCTTAGTGCTAGAAAACTGTAATTTGGTATGAGTATATTTATATTGATCACGCCGACAAAGTGGTAAAATAAAATGTTGAATTTTTCTTTTTAGGTTACCCTCCCCTAATCACTCACTAAACTATCACAGCTAAGTAGGCTTCAAGTTACCGAGGAATAGTCGACCAACTTACATTTACAGTCAATTAGTCATGATAAGTTTGTCATTCTACGAGTAACAGACTCGAAGAGTGCGCTGCAACACTTGGCTCGGTGCACTTCGTCCGTGCGAGGAGTACCAATAGCCTACACGATTTTGGAGTCTACTCGTATATTCAAATTAGATCAAAAGTCAATTACGGTAGTTTTACAGTGGATCCCGTCACACGTACAGATTCAGGATAACGAAAGAGTAGATCTTTTGGCCAACCAAGCCGTGTCAGATGGAATTTCTGCAAATGTTCCTCCTTTATATACAGATTATATAAGAGTAATAAAGCAGCAGAGTACAGAAATGTGGAGTGAATACTTTAACCAAAGGTCAAGAGAAAAGGGAATTTGGTACAAGACCATCCAACCACAGCTTCCAGTGTATAAATGGACAGATCAAAATATGCTTAGCATCAGAAGGGATTTAGTTATGGCGCTAAGACTTCGTTCCGGTCACATTCCATCAAAGAAGTTCGGTTTTCTGATGAAAAGGTAACATCACCCAACTGTGAAGAATGTGGAGTAGTCGAAGATGTGCAACATGTTTTGATGGAGTGTGTGCGGAATAGGGCTTTGAGATTTAATTTGCTTTGCCCTATAAATATGTACGATATTGGAGAGTGTAATCCTATCCTGGCATGTCCTTCATCAGAACAAGCTAGGATACTGTACAAACTGGCATTATTTGTTTTAAAGTAAGTGTTATATGTTTTTAGGTTTAGTTGATTGTGCTGATGTTACAGGGTGACGTTATCGCTCAGCGATATAGCCCATAAAAAAAAGAAAAAAAAAAGTTTGTTCTTGGGATAAATTCACACTGACTACGGAACCCTTCATTGTGCGTGTTCCGACACGCACTTGGCCGATTTTTAAATACGGAATTGGCTTGCAGTTCGAACACATGGTATACCCAGCTATAGAATCTCATTCATGAAATTAAAACGATTCAATACTACCCAAGAATTCTACATTTATATCTGTAATTTTATGGTATACATAATAAAGAGTATTCTATCCTATTATTGATCGAAGATTCTATCTATCTATCACGAATTCCAAATTACTCCGGTGCTTACCTAGGTTATCTTCAACACATTCTAAGTCATTCATTACTCTAATTAACAGCATCAATTAGTACTACGCCACTACCGTTAATAACACCACACATTGCACTCTTTCAAATCAAATATAACTTCACACTTATGACCTTTTCATAAAATAACAATAAAATAACGTCAAACTATAACCAGTAGCTAATATAAACTGAAATGGCGGAAAAACACATGACTTAATTAATGCTCAAACAGAACGGATGGCGATTATAACTGGTCGGTTAGTATGACGATAATTATGATAACAGGTGCAGTGGAATACATCTCTTGGCAATGACAATGATATTGTAAACATCTCCAAGAGTACGCAAATACGTTCATTGATAGTAGCAGTCGTGTCAGACATTTGTTATGTATATAATGTTATAAATGTGTTTTAGTATTGGGATTTCATTGACGGTTTTTATAATTTCTAACGTGGCGATATACTCGTAAACATCCATGGTTACGATAACACAGGGATTTAAAATTATAACGTGGACATGCACATTATAAATGGTCCTCGAAACGATCAATTGCAATCAATTATTATTAAACCAACAAGACAAGACAAGGCCGTGGGCCCGCGTGGTAGATTATGGCCAACTCCTGAGCCTGAGCCCCAGCAGTGGGAACGCTATATTATTATTAATCAATTGTAATTGTAGTAATATTGTCAATCGCTTCAATTGCATTAGGGTAGACGATAAATATTTGCATCAATGTGTATCAATCACGTGTCAATTGGACCAAACCCGCTAGGAATCAAACCCAGGACCTCTGGGTCTGAGTCGAGTAGTCTTACCACTAGACCACAGAGGTGGTTGCAGGAGGAAGAGGAAGTCTAAACGCGACGATGGATAGATTGTGTCAAGATGATGGCTAGAAAGGCAGTGCCCAGTCAGATGAGGCTAATAGATGTATATGGTATCTTTTGAATACAGATGTGATGTTTTAGACTAAATGACTACGTAACCTACAAACAACAAGCAACAGTATGAAGCCAAGAGCCTGTTGAATTTCTAGCCTGTCTACGATGTTATATACGCCCGAAGGCGACCTTGACACCCACATCTAGTGCACCTATTTTAACACCGACGTATCTATATGGAACAATCTTAGTTACGTCGCCCCTTATCTTCAAAGTAGACACAGCAATAATAAAACAAAGCGAATACCTGAATGTTCTTACAATAAAAATTCTTTTGGTAGACCTCTGCAAACGAGGAAGTTGAACGGAAAGATTATTGTATTAGTGTCGCTTCATTAGCTGAAGAATTTTGCTGATATCGTTTTGGAGATATTCTGATTTATATTCGACTTATATATTCTGATTTATGCCGTAAAAGTTTAAATATTAAGGTCAATCGATGAGCCAGATAAAATAATACTTCGAATACTTTAGACTTTGCTAATTTTTCGTCGTCTTCGAGACTGTAGTTTGACTGATACCGCTGCGCATTACCGCGCCTTAAGGGGGAAGCGCTAAGGTAGCCCGCGAAATTCAAATTTTCTTACGATTTTTGCAACTTGCAGCTCATTGTCTGGGTGTATGTTGATTAAAGTATGATTCGCGACCGTACCAAATATGTATTACAGAATTTTAAATCATTAGAATCAGTAATACAACTTAATACCAAAACTTCATGAAATAGTCATTCAAGAGGCTAATTCGTTAACGCTTTCTGCGTCCTGCCGCTCATTCGTCGACGCTCACTGCGTCGCGCCGCTCATTCGTTAACGCTCACTGCGTCCCGCCACTCATTCGTCAACGCTTACTGCGTCCCGCCGCTCATTCGTGAACGTTCCCCCACCTCGCCGCGCATTCCTAAGGCGCGGACAGCGGTACCAGTAAAACTATCTATCTAACAGTGGAGGCCATCTGAATATGACATTATCTACTAGATCATAGGTAACCAGAAGACTGAAAATGATTAGGTACTGAAAGAAAATGGGTACAGCTAGAATTCGACCCCAACCTTTGATTGAAAACTTAGGTTTACTACCTACCTTCAGCACATGATAAGGGTTTTAACTTTTTTGTATGAAACCTGTGGAGGCCAACACGTGACAGACATGGTCTTAGTTACCACTAATGGTCATACAAGTTTCAACTATGTTTTTGTTTTAATTAGATATTCTTGGAGGGTCTGAAGTGTGCACGTAAGTAGGATATATGCTCCTAATTATCTTTCAAAATAGGACAATACAATACAATACAATAACATTATCTACTAGATCATAGGTAACCAGAAGACTGAAAATGATTAGGTACTGAAAGAAAATGGGTACAGCTAGAATTCGACCCCAACCTTTGATTGAAAACTTAGGTTTACTACCTACCTTCGGCACATGATAAGGGTTTTAACTTTTTTGTATGAAACCTGTGGAGGCCAACACGTGACAGACATGGTCTTAGTTACCACTAATGGTCATACAAGTTTCAACTATGTTTTTGTTTTAATTAGATATTCTTGGAGGGTCTGAAGTGTGCACGTAAGTAGGATATATGCTCCTAATTATCTTTCAAAATAGGACAATACAATACAATACAATAACATATTGTAATGTTTTTGAAATGATCAATACCTACGATGTTTTTAGCAGTGCGTGACAATTTCATCGATCAGGCATTTAGGGTAAGCGCACACGAGCCACCGGCCACAACCACCGGTGGCTGTCGCCTCTTGCTGCGGTTTTGAGTACCTACTGCTATAACGGGTGGCCCCCACCGACCACACGTGTGCAACGAATCCATACAAAACGTACGAAAAAGCATGCGAAATGCTTATCGCTGGGCTACCGGTGGCTATGGCCGGTGGCTCGCTTGCACCATGCCATGAATGTCCAATTATTGATATTTATCTGATCAATGTCTAGACAAATTACGTAAATTAGAATACTTTACACGGATTTTATATTAATCTAGATAGTTTTATTAAGTTCGATCTAAGTAAGTCCGTAATTTACAAAATATAATCGGCTTCACAAATTAATGAAATACTCAAAGGATTTTTTTATTTTAACACAGCTGCTGCAAGAAACCGTTTATTACATCGTATTTTAACAATTAAACCTTAATTGAATTCAAATAAAGCCTGGTAGGTATAAACCCACAACTTGCTTATCAGGTGACGAATATTAATTAGGTAAGTACCATAGAACAACATTCCTATATAAACACTTAATCATCATTTTGTGACTCGATCACACACGTCATGTAGTACAGTCGCTAGCACAACAAGTCACCACAAACTGTCAAATTTTCTAATATTGGAGTCTAGAATAAGTGGTATTTAGGCTAATAGACTACTAATTGTCAAAATAGGACGAATAGTTTAGGAGTAATGAGGGAATAGATAAAAATACATAGCCTGTTAAAATCATAACCCTCCTTGGGCTTTGCCGTAGTCGGGTAGATTGAGGAAAATAGACAACAAATGTAACCATTTTCTATTCCAATGCACATATTTTCCATCACAGGTGAACTAAAACATCGAATGTATCGACTTAAGGTCTGAATTCAAATTCAGACCATTTTTATTATGTTGCTGTTTGGCTTCGCCAGCACGCACTGAAAAAGTGAGGTGACTGATGTTCGGGCCTTTGCAGGAGAAGAGGTATTTGCCCAGCAGTGGGATATTAACCTGGTAAGTAACAGACACGTAGCAATTACGTACAGAACACGTAGATTATGAAGCGTCTAGTGGACTACTTGAAGTGAGTCGACAATATAAATGTAGAAGTTAAAAGGGAAGTAGAAGATGTTTTATATTACACTGTATGTATTATAAATTATACGTACTTGTAATATACAAAGTCAAATAAAATTATCTAGCGGAACTCCACAGACGTGATGGATATCTAAACTAAGACTGCCGACAGAAGTGAAAACTCAAAACTGAAATAACTGACAGTCTGGCGCAACACGTCACGAGCATGTCGCGCATTTCAGTGACGCGAACCCATACGTTTTCCCCCTACCAAAAATCGCTCAACGCGACTAAAGAAGTTTTCACTTCAAAAACCGATTTTATAAACTGATATTTCAAGTGACTACACTACCTACGAGATTGAAGACTCCTTGCTTTGTGAGATTGCCTATCGCAGCCACTCACCACAACATTCTAGTTGTGCAGGCCGCCAATTATACCCCCTCTCGCATCAGTAAGACCCGCCGTCCACGGCATGCACTGACCGACCCAGACGACCCCACAACTCTCCTCCAGGAGAGCAGTAGGGAAACCAGTACAGCTCGCAAACATAAAACACGACCGTCATTCCGACCTCGCCGCCGAGGCCCCTCGCGAAATCCCCGACTTAACAGTCCCCCCCGACCCTTCATAACCCTGAACTGATCCAGTCACCACCTGTGCCTTGCTGTCCTCCCTCCAACTCTGCCATAAGCCGAGGTTCGTACCCCACAAGGGGTGCCCTTAGCGCGCAGTCGTTTAGTTTATAAGTTTTTACACCCTGACTGGAGGCTTTAAGTTTTTAGGAGCTTAAGGCAACCATAGGAAAGTCCGGTTAAGGAGTAACGATCTCTAAAGGTCAACTCTGAGATGCCCCAGATGAAAAAAGGACTTCTCTGGGTGGCCACTGTACTTATGTAAGAAGGGTACCTAATATTTTTCGATCATAATTATATAATGTGTATTTATATAATGTATATCTGAGTATTTCCAGAATAGATAATTTCTTTTCGAATTGGCCATTTTAAGAACTATTTCTTTTGTAATTTATTTTTTGTTAGTTTGTGGAGTTTCGCTAGCTTATTTAATTTGACCCTGTATTTAGACTTTTACGTTTAGTATGATGTTATAAAAAATATTTTGAAGTGTAAGCATAAAAAACGCAAGTATGTACAGTATATAACTATCATTCCACAGTCTGTTATAAGAAGCATACAAATGAATCGGATATCAGGAAGGTCCGATTTCTCAACATTGGATTTTAACAAGTTGAGAAATTGGTTGACCTATGTATGGTGGCCAGCACATCAGGTCATACGAAACTGTCAAGTTTCTCCAAATGATTTTGATTCTTAAAATGTTGATGGATAAGTTCAAAATCGAATGAGAAAATTTTACAGTTTGTGGTTACTTGATGTGATGGCGACTGTACATACGTTTAGGATAAGTATGGTGACATCAATAATTTAAATACAACATGAAAATGATTGAGAAAATGGTCAAGAAATGGGAAGATTTATTTGTGAAAGCCTGTATGATAATGAAATACTCATGTTTAACCAAACTAATAATAATGTACCTACTTTCTTTTTTATTGTAATTTAATTAATTATCAGCAAAAAGTTGCCAATTTATTTTGTTAATTTGCTGACCGTACTCCTAAACAGCGACAAAACATAACCTACAAAATCAGCCGCAATATTGTTGAAACTTTTCACTGTAAAACTTCGATATTATTCACAAAATCACTTAGAAAACACTATTATTATTGTTGCACTTAGATTTTATCACAAATATCACTGTATGATCACTTTAATGTTCTTCTTTCGTCAATTTAACGGGCACTGATTCGCAAGCCGTTTTGTTCCTCTACAGTTCCTCATTTGAGGCAATGGTCCGATGTCATACAGCCAATAGGAAAGCCGACACACACATGCCAGTCCATTTAAAAATTAAACGATACAACATAATGTTTATGAATTGATCCCCTTTGAGGTTATGTGAGGTGACAGGGTGAAATGCCCGCGCATGCGTAGTTTACGTATAACCGGCGTTAAAAATAAATAAGGTCGAAACAAAAAGTTTTAATATAGAATTGCTTTTTAATCTGTGGTTACGACCTAGAGGTATTTTTGGCGGGTTTTACGTTGATAAAAATTGAAAATTGGAAACTTTTATTCATTTAAACTTTTTAAAAGGAGCACGGATTCTTTAATTCTTTACGATAATATGTCGTACCCCAAAGCTAAGTGACATCAGACTGGTATGAAATGGACTGTGGTCATCAATATACCTACCTGCCTACTTACGACTGCCAGGCGGGGTGGCAATTACCATTTATTTTGCCATGGCATTTAATGGGGAGGCCTATCATTATAGTATCGCCTGTGTAGGTAATTTTTTGTAAGTATGTACCTATATTCCTTTGTAGGAATATTGTGGTGAGATATAAATCTTTTCACTTCAGTAGCTCAAACATGTAGGTTTTGCGGCCTGAAATCAGTGAGCAAAATGCGATTTTGCTCATTGAGTGAGACCAAGTAACTTTTTAATTATTTTTTTCAGAAAGCCGCGAATATCTTATTTAGCCTTGGGTTAATCATACAATTCGAAACATTCACACTCTATCTCTTTCCCGCCATTAGAAAGAAAGAGAGACAAAGACCAGCCCTTTCGAAGTACCGATTTTGAATTCGACCTAAAAGACAAACACGTTCGGAATTTCGTACTAACTAAATAAATTTCGCAAAAAGATAATTATGTCTTTTAATGTCATTTATTAAATTTTTAACTTATTGTTGTATTTAAACGAAAATAAGTATTTACTGCAAATAAAACGGATATTTAACCTGTAAATATTTATTATCTCCTAAAGTGTTCTCGCGGTTTGTTCCCACTAGTTCTACTGAACAGTTCTACGGTAGAATTAATGGGATTTTTTTTCTCACTAGTACTACGTCATTAGGTATAACAAAATAGTAGAACTATTGGGATTCTCTATTCCCTCTATTCCCACTTGTTCTACTGAATAGTTCCACGGTAGAACTAATGGGAGTTTTTGTTTTGTTCTCACTAGTACTACGATATACTATATTACAAAATAGTACAACTATTGGGAGTCTCTATTTCCCACTTGTTCTACCTGTTCCATTGTTAGAACTAATGGGATATCGCTGCTGAAGTGAAAAGTTATGTGTATTACACGAGAGCAAAGCTTTTTGCATCTCGTGCCTTTGAATCCCTCGCCACACTCAGGATTCAAAATCAGCACTCGCAGCAAAAAACGACTTTGCTCTCTTGTTGCACAAATAACTATTATCTTACTTCATTATTATTAAAAAAAAATTGCACGTGCCATACCTACACGAGATAGAAGTGAAAATTCATAAATAAATTAAGAATTAGATAGATTTATGGGTTTATTTATAAACGTTGCTTATTCTTAATTGACGTTCAAACTTCAAAAATGTATAGTTAAACAGTCGTTAATCATTAAGGGGTTTATTTATGAACGCTGCTTAAAGTTAAGTAATTATTAGCGACTGTTTAACCATACATTTTTGACGTTTGAACGTCACTTAACTTTAAGCAACGCTTATAAATAAACCCCTTTGTTTAAGAGACAGAGAGAGAGAGAGAGAGTTGGACTTGAAATTTGGAATAGTTTTAGATTACGTTTCATTTAAAACCATTCCAAATTTTAAGTTGATAGCATTAATAGTTCTTGAGATATCCAGCTGTGACAGACAGACAGACAGACAGAGTCGCACCATACGGGTTCCTTTTTATCATTTTGGTACAGAACCCTAAAAACTACTTATATTTAGGGGTTTATTTATAAACGTTTCTTAAAAGTTAAGTGACGTTTAAACGTCAAATCCATACATATTTGACGTTTAAACGTCACTTAACTTTTACAGGCAACTCAACTTAAACAGTCGCTAATCATTACTTAACTTGAAGCAGCGTTTATAAATAAACCCCAATATTTGCAACTATTTCTATGAAAACAGACTTACAATGGAAACTTATGCGTATTTAAATATAAAACATATGTACATGTATTAATCTGTAATAATATCCTGTATAGCCTTTACACGGGGCACCATCAAACAAAGACCAATCGATTTCAACTAATTGAAAGCTGACGCCGCCCTTTTGACAAAACCAACCTTAACTCAGTTAAATAAGGTTTAAAATCAAACTCTAATGTAAAGGTCGCTTTTAACTAGACAAGCATGACTATGGTCCGTGGCGTTAATGAAAATCAATCAATATGTCGTCCATCATCGATTATGTGAATTGTATTTACTTATAGACTCACGTCAAGTCTGCTACAATGTAACAGTATTCAACAACTACCTATGTAGGCATACTATATCATCATTTCAGCTGAAAGACGTTCTTCTGCTGGACATAACCCTCCCCAAGCACCGCCACGCCACTTCGACCGGTTCTGTGCTTCCCACATCCAGCGGATTCCTGCGGCCTTCACAAGGTCATCGGTCCACCTTGTGGAAGGCCTTCGAATGCTACGTCTTTCGGTACGCAGTCACCACTCCAGAACCTTTCGGCCCCATTTGCCATCTGTGCTGCGAGCCATTGCTGCAGGTTTCAATACAAGTACTCGCGCCAAAAAACAACTTTTTTCTGCAAGTTCTGTTGTTTGTTGCCTGGCTACAAATGGGCCTGGGCCTGGGTATGCAAGGCTACAAAGTTCTTTTTTGGCGCGAGTACTTGTACTGAAGCTTGTGCAAGCTTCAGTTCTAGGATTGAACCACGAGCGAAGTGAGTGGGTCAAATATAGAATCCCGAGCGCAGCGAGGGTTTCAGAGGTACGAGACGCAGAATAACTTTGCTCCTGTTGTTGCGATTTTTTTTGCATGGGTATTTTTTTTTTGTACCCATGCAAAAAAAAATCACAACAATAGAAGCAACAAAATTCGATCTAAAGAAAAGCGGCCGCATTCCTTTAGACCGTATTTTGTTGTTTCGCGTCTCGATATGAAACTTTATAAAAGGTATTAGAACATTCTAGACACACTTACCGAGGTTCCTTATTGAGACGTTTTTTATAATTCCTTCTCATTCACGAGACAATTTTTTTTAAAGGAGTGGCGCTTGTGTACCTTTGTACGCTCTCTTAAGAATTTGGCGGACATGCAATCGCTTTTAATAACATGATTAGATTAACTTTGCTCAATAGAAAAAAAATCCCAAAGTTACCCCTTTTTGTAATGTTTAATCAATCTCATAGCTACAAAACAGGCTTTTCTTTATTTTGTATATAAATGAAAAGGTAATAAGATTGTTTAGCACAATTCGCTGAGTCTGTCTTAATAAAATGATTAAAATAACTACTATGTTTAAATACCTACCAAATGCGCGAGGCAACCACTCGCGACTTGAAAACCTATACTCAAGCAAAAAACAAAAAATGCAAAAAAAATACGTAGATAAAAGTCTCCTGGCTTATAGGGCGTACCCGCTTACATATGTAACACAAAATGATGAACTACTTAGGACCATCGAAGTAAAATAAATAAACAGTTAATTACTAATAACAATAACGAAACCATGGTCAGCAAGACGACCAGGCATCACAAGCAACACCCGTTCACGAGCATAACGCAAAGATCAGCCATCATTCGGGATCATTTAGGATTATAGCCTTAAGCTATGCTTGTCGAGGTCAGTCCATGGACGAGTGACTATCCATTACATATCAAGAGCCCCCATGCCATGGCGTTGATCCTGGCTGTCATCCGTAGATCTTTGATAGCGTTACCTACAGGGAGCCAGAAGCCTGCCAGTCTGAAAACTGCACTCTTACTGGACATCAAATATACCCAGAAACTAGGGTGTGCAGGTCAGATAGACAGTCGCTCTAAGTTAAATCCTGGTATTCGGCTGCATCCTGTTAGGCTGGAAGCTGACCCCAATATTATTTATTTATTTTATTCTCAATTTTAATATCTTTACAGACTTATACCTGCCTAACATCGTAAGTCACAATGTCTACAAAACATACTTGGGAAAACGCTAGGCAGATGATGACTGAGTGAGCTGCACAATTACTGACAAATGTGTGCATTGACTGGACAGGTCCACTCAATCCGCGTGGTTCTTTTATCAAAAGACCATTTCAGACACTGATCTACATGGTCTTCACATGATCTGACCAAGATTATGTCTGGACTTTAAAAGAGGCTTTGACCTCTGTGTTTGTTTCGGCCTTTTAGTCGAATAAGGGCAAGTATGTATCTCGGAATGAGAGCTAGTCAGCTACAAACTTGTATAAACCTTTATTTTGGCACCCTAAAACTTTTTTCAAAACCTACTTACCGCGACTACAGATATTCCAAGGTCAAAGGTCAAAAAACGATTTTTTACACATTTATCGCAAATATCTCGTTTCCTATGGGTTTTATGCTATTTGTATAATTATTGTAAATATTTTAGAGGATTAAATTCTGTACAACTTTTGTTTAGACATTTTTTTAATATCTTGAACCATTTTCGAGATAGAGAGCAGAGCGCGCAGAGTTTGAGTATCATTCGAGGTCAACCTGTAGTCCCGATTAATCTGAACAGACTGATTTATAATGTAAACAAATAAATTGATTATGATTGATGTGTAAAATTGTTTGTACAAACCTACTTATGTAAATAAAATCATTTATCATATTGAATTAACGCAAATAACCATATTTTCTTTCTTGAATTTTACACAGTCTACTCCAGCTGCAGTTTTAATGTCAGCAGTTCATTACGGCTTAGAACATGTTTACTGAAACAAAACAGATCCGACCAAGAAACGAAGAGAGAATTTACATTCTCATTCGCATCTACTACGGAACCAGTGGCCATTTCATTCTTGCCAAACGCGTTTTTTTCGTCCCTTATTTCTTGTGCCCCTAAATCCTTAATGGTCAATTTAGGGGAAGAAACCGGTTTAGTATTGATAAGTTCTGTTCCAGACTGGTTCTTATTGTACTCGCGATCCATCTTCGACCATGTTGTCACGATCACGATATGACAGATGTGTTATTATTGTGTTGTTCGTGCATTTAGTTTTTGTACTTGTAAGAAAGACTAGAAAGGGTTCGGTTTTATTCAACGTTTGAGTTTATATTTGTTCAGTAAACCGCACATCATCCTTTTTTTATTATAACTTTTTTTGTGTCTTGTGCTTATTTATTTCAATTTTTTTTGTATCTTGTGCTTGACTGCTGCCTGTAAAATAGTGGTATTCAGCTGCATCGGGTCAGACTGGAAGCCGACTCCAACGTTAGTTGGGAAAAGACTAGGCAGATGATGAACAGTCTAATAAATAATAATAATGTAGTTGTTACATCTTGTCAGTAACAGTCCGGAATCTTGATTGTCCCCGGTTGATAGAATAACACTAGGCTTGATATTAAGAAAGAAAAGAAAGAAAGAAAGAAAAGAAAGAAGGAAAATAAAGAAAAGAAAGAAAGAAAAGAAAAGAAAGAAAGAAAATACCTTTATTTGCTGTAAACATTATGCAAAGAAAGAAGACAAACACAAAAAGAACAATTTGGCACGGCACGGTTGGCGCAGTGGTTAAGCGATCGACTGCTGCGCTGCGTGTCGCGGGTTCGATTTCTGCACGGAACAAATATTTGTATGATCTACAAGTAGTTGTTCCTGGTCTGGCTGTTTGTGTATGTGAGTTTAAATGTTTGTAAACGCACCCACGATACAGGAGAAATTCCTAGTGTGGGGCAATGTTTAAAAAAAAAAAATGGGGAAAATACGTAAGTGTAAGTATCACATCCACGCAAAACGGCCATCGCTCAGCATAATGCTGCAACCTTATGCGAGACAGAGCCCCAGCGCTGGTTTTCTGGCAAAAGGAGTAGGGTGAACTTATTAAAAGTACATCTCTGTTTAACCCTTCGGCGATTACAGGCGTGATGAAAATAAACGTAGGTAAAGTTTTAAGTGGTAAAAGCAATTCTTGCACTTTAAAAGTATTGTGACAAACACAACGCTCTGCCTTTCCCAATAACTTTAATTCACCGTTGACAGCCCGTACTTTAGCACTGGCTTTTAACAAAATTAAATACCAGCGCGAACGTTCGAAGCGCGCTCTTTTAAGACTCAAGGACTCTCTCACTCCACCCTTTACAGGTTCGTTTCGGCGAATAAATTAAAGTTGTGGAAGTATAAAAACTATACGACCAGGAAATATAAAAATTAAAGTTTTTCATAGATCACGGCCGAATATTTTGGAATTGCATAGGTATTATTATACTTTGTCTATACATAAGTATTATTACTTCCGTATTTTTTTTTATAATTTACATTTCTAATAATATTATAAAAACATATTTAAAAAAAAAACATTCTAAAATAAAAATAAGACCGGCCAAGTGCATGTCGGACTACGCACAATGAAGGGTTCCGTAGTTGCGATGAATTTATCCCAAAAACAAACTTAACATTGTAGTTGAGAAACATGCTCTCCTATACAGATTATATGAGGGAACATGTTTTTCAACTGCAAATTTAAGTTGGTCGACTATTACTCGTAAACTTGAAAAGCCTACTTAGCTCTGATAGTTTTCCTTTTAACATCGTTATTATATACTATCTACTATCGTAAAACAACTAACCGTTTCGCTGGCAGGGGTACACACACACTTGACTCTAACAAAAATTAGCATTTTAAAGCCTAATATTTCAGAAATGGATCCCTTATTCGAAAAGTTATTTTCACAAACCCGCAATATTTTTGAAAGACCCATCCAACAATACCCTACACCATAGGGTAGGCGAAAAATAAACATCCCCACTTTACATGTACAGGTACAGGTACCCTAAATAACTATTTTTTTCATGATTTTATTTTACTACTTTGTCGGCGTGATTAATATGTATATCCATGCCAAATTATAGCTTTCTAGTACTAAGAGTCTCTGAGCTAAGCTGGGGCGGACAGACAGACGGACGGACGGACGGACAGACATGGCGAAACTATAAGGGTTCCTTGTTGACTACGGAACTCTAAAAATAGTAGCTCCCCGGTATCGGAAACAGGGTAATGGTCAAGGCTCCAGAGAAGAGAACCTCCTTACGATACGCGCCGTGTCCAGAAGTACCGCTTTCTGGATCAGGCCCTTGATCCAGCTACCTTACGAGAGCCTCCTTAGGCGTTGGTCGAGATTCTTGGCTATTATGCCATTGGCCGTCACGACTATCAGCACAATGACTGCTGTATTCACATCTCACATGTTGACAACCTCGCGAGCCAGGTCAAAACACATAATCTGCTTATCTTTTTCTTCTTTTACTAGGTTCTCGTCATGTGGGACCGTGATATCAATAATCATTGTGCGACATATTGTTCAAAATCAAAAGATTTTTTTGTCGCTGAGTTATATCACGGACAGACAGACTGACATGGCGAAACTATAAGGGTTCCTTGTTGACTAAGGAACCTTAAAAATGTTCTAATTAAATCAAATGTTTGAACTGTACTGAATCGAAGTACTTACTTAGCAATATTTTATTTCGTTACGGAGCGCCTACAATAAGTTCTGAGCAACATTTATCTCAAACTCATTTATTACAATTAAATCATTAATAGGTGCTTTTGAATTGTCAAGCAGTCGGTCAGTTACTCAGAAACTTGAAGCTAGTTGCCTATTCTGCTGGGGAGTTTTTTTGCGCCCCTTCTTCTTCCCAACTAAAGCACTCGGAAGTGGCAAAGGGTGGGCGTTTTGGGGGACCGTTTTGTGTAATTTTGACATTCAAAAAGTGCTGATTCTTAGCCTAATTCGAATAATTGTCTTTTGATTTGATTCCAAAACGTAGATCTCTATGGAGAAGAATGGGCAAGAAACTCCAAGGACACTCTTTTAATATCAATGTAGATGGAAGGTAGGTAATTACAATACTCAGCGAATTCATGATTTACGTTAGCCACAGATATGAGCGAATGAAATAGCGCCTATAACTAGGTCAAGCTTTTTCAGCGCATGAATTATCGGTACCTCTTAAAACTGGGTTTATTAAAATAGTTTTGATTTATTCAATATTGCTTCAATACCGCTATACTTCGATGCGTTGCAAAGGCAAAAAGTTCAGGATGAAATTACCAACTAAAGTAGGTACCTATTAATTGAAAACTTATTTTTAGGTTTCCTATTATCTGAACGAACCTACGTCACGGAAACTACAGATAACGTATGAAGAAGCCGTTGTTTAACCATAAAACATATTTTCGAACGTTCCTCATATTGGCACTATAGATACATCATCAGCTGCCTAGTCTTCTTCTCTCTTCTTTCTTCCCTTCTTTTTTCTCCTTGTTGGGGTCGGCTTCCAGTCTAACCGGATGCAGCTGAATACCAGTATTTTATATGGAGCGATCAGCGACTGCCTATCTGGCCTCCACAACGCAGTTACTGGGTAACACGATACTCCTAGGTAAGATTGGTTGTCAGACTTTCGGGTTTCTGACGACCCGTAACGACTGTCAGCACGAATGACAGCCGGGACCAACGGCTTAACGTGGATTCCGAGGCACAGAAGGGTCTTGGTATGTAAAGATGGTGACCCATCCTCGGACCAACCGCAGCAAGCGTAGCTTAACCTGGTCGATCGACCCGTGCCCGTGCGGCTGTTATTACTTAGCCACAACCCTAGTAGCATTTTTGTTGGCGTTTG
Source organism: Dryobota labecula (assembly GCA_947523025.1). Lineage (NCBI taxonomy): Eukaryota > Metazoa > Arthropoda > Insecta > Lepidoptera > Noctuidae > Dryobota > Dryobota labecula. The sequence goes on along the minus strand of OX383284.1, from coordinate 28,215,545 downwards.
GTTGGGCCACATACCTCTGAAGTTGGCCCAACTAAATGCCAACCGAAAATGCTTCTAGGGAAGCACCTCTTACACGTAAGAGGTGCTTCCCTAGAAGCATTTCGTGTACTGTAGATACACCTACGTATTTAAAACTTTTGAACCCTGCTAAGTGATGGGTTTTAGAGCCAATAGCCAATTATGCAACTGGAGAACTGTGATGTTCACAATGGTTAAAGTACCATTCTCTATTGCCAAAACCATTATTTTCATCAGTCATTTGTTTTATCTTTTTTTATCTGATATTCTGATGCATATTCACATAAAGTTGAGATGTTGGCTAATATGGAATGCGCATTTGTATCGAAAAAATCCAGCGGTTCCGGGATCGATAAATTTAGGTTTCTGATTATTTATTTATTTATTTATTTAACACTTTCTCACACAAATGTACAGAGGCGGACTTAATGCCATAGGCATTTTCTACCAGTCAACCTTTATAGAGTCGGATGTATATTAACTTACTTTCAAATGTTGGCTTACATGGAATGCACTTTTAAATCGATCGTTAAAATCCCGCAATTCCGGAATCGACAAATTTAATGTTTTTTCTTACAAGTAAATCAATTACCAGCAGCACCGTGTGGCGCCGCGCCGGACGGTAAGAATAGCACTATCCCATTTCCTCCCGTGTGGGTGTAGTAAAAGGCGACTAAGGGACTTTCTATAGAATGGTCAGCAGCGTTCTCTATGCATTTTTAACACCATACTGCGATCGCCAACCCGCCTGCCAAACGTGGCGATTATGGCAACCCAATTGGGGGAGGCCTATGTCCAGCAGTGGACGTCTTTCGACTGTAATGATGATGATGATGACCAGCAGCACAGCTGTATGTTCAGTTAGAACAACTTGATTCTATAAAATAGTAGGTATGCAAAGTAATTAACATTACGAGACAGAACAGTACATTAAATTATTTGCCTAGCACACGCGAATATATTTACAAGCAAATACTTACAATGAAAACTATACTCAAGCAAATAACTTAAAATTTTAACAAAACTTATTATCTAAATAAAACGGCACCTGGCATAAAGAGCGTGCCCGCTCACTTATGCACTCCTAGATTGTGTTCATATAGCTGTAACATAAATGATAAACTAGGACCATCGAAGTAAAATATATTAATAACAATAACGAAACCATGGTCAGCAAGACGACCGGTCATCGCAAGCAGCACCCGTTCACGAGCAGAACGCAAAGATCAGCCATTACCCCCCTCGCCATATTTGAGGGAAGGAGGCAACCCGACCCCCGACGCTACCGCAAGCAGAGACAGCTAAGGGAGCATGAGGAACTTGCTGCCGGTTGCTCAGGCAAGAATAATATGATCAATTGTCGAGGTCTTAAGCTAATCACATATATCAATACAACTCATTAAAAAAAAAACATTGTATGAGTAGATCATGTCAATAAAAATAAAGGTAAAATACTTATAGTTAATAAGTATAAAGGTTCATAATAACTGCTTACTTACCTAAAAAAAAAACATATTGAAACGAATGTAGATATATATCAGGGAATATACAATACATAATATACAGTGCGAATCAAACAAACCACTGCAGATTCGAATTCATGATTCACCACTCACCGAGACTCGGGAGTGAATTGCAAATGAATCGGAAAGAGCTTTTACCGAGTCCATTTAATCGGAAAACTAATCGAGAACCGATTTATCTTTCTTGTCCAATCTTTGTAGTTTCGTATCCCTAAGCCGCCTTCTAAGTTTACTTAGCTTTTCACCTTTGTTACTTTTTTCAAATAGGCACTTGGGAAAATTTTCAGTGCCTAACGTTGATGGGTAACCCAAAAAAATGCAGAAATGCGTTGTGTTATTAGTGCCTGTGATTTATACAAATAAATAAAATTTAAGTGTCTGTTTGTAATGTTAAAATAGCAGCTTTTTACTAAATGCATAAGAAAACATAGAAAGTATATACGAGTATCTACATTAAAAAATATATATCTTAATTTTTTTATCTGTCTGCCCGCTTGTTCAAGCTAATCTCCGAAAAGGCAGGACCGGTTTTGACGGGACTTTCACTGGCAGATAGCTGATGTTAAAAGGAGTAACTTAGTTTACTTTAATTTTAGAAAAAGCCACGCGGACGAAGCCGCGGGCAGCAGCTAGTGTTCTACTAAAATAATAACCGTTGTCAGTTTGGCGACAAAGAAAAACAGAAACGATTACTTTACCTGTCTTACAATATGTTAACCTACTTATTTTCCTAGAACACTTGACTTTATCACACCTTAGATTGAAATCACAAAACGTTTATGAAGTAACGAAATACAAATCTAAAGAAAAGCTAGGCAAATGGTACCATTGTCTGTATTGGGAGATAAATTATGATGGTTACTTACCTGCCTCCTTTACCAAGAACCTGAATTAATGTACCTTTATAAAATATTGTAAAATATTTCAAAAGAGTAACTATATGCAGTTTCTTTCGTCTCCGTGCGAAACTACCTTTTAGAAGGGGCAATTAAAATTTTGACATATTTTTTTTTTCAATTCATTTTTTCGCCTTTTATGAGCCAAATGAAATAATTGATTTGACTTTAACTTTGGACTCTAAAAGTTTATTTCTGCGAAATAGTAATGGAATATCGCTCATATTATAGATATAGAATTATTCCCCAATTCAGTCAGTTCAGAACCACACTGCCAATACACCTACCTACTCAGCATAGTTTATAACATACGAGTATAATATCATCCATATTATGCAGATAGTATACACACAACATCACCCGTGTCCGGGATTATTGGTATTGGTATACGTGTTTGCGGACGTCCACACGACATGAGCGACATGAGCAACGCGAGCGATATGAGCGGTGAAAGCGATCCGAGCGGTGAGAGCGACACGACGGTGACGGACGTGCATCCGTCCTGAGGCGTGTTCTGAATATTCCGTTCTAATTTAGTGACGTACTGAACCTAATATCTGTATTCTGTATGGTAACTAGGGATGTTTAAACATGTACCGATCCGATGGAGGCTGATTTGATTCATGGATATGTTTACAATGTTGGATTGATTTTGATTTCAGGGCGGCGGGATATAGTCCACGAAGCTTTGCATAACCAAAGTTGTTTTTTTTTTAAATAGTGGTTTGTGATCGAATCCATACCTATATAGGTACGCCACATTTGACTGTGTTCAAAAGTTTACATCATTCAAATAGTTATTTGTTATGCAAGGCTCACCATACTGCGAACGCCAACCCGCCTGCCAAGCTCGGCGATTATGGCAAATCCCCCCCCCCCCCCTTTTGCGGGAGGCCTATGTCCAGCAGTGGACGTCTTTCGGCTGAAATGATGATGTACGGCTGCAAAGCTGTTTTTTGTATTGAAACCTGAGCAAGCGAAAGATTATAGGAATGAACTACGAGAGGTTCAAATATAGAATCCTGAGCGCAGCGAGGGTTTCAAGGGTACGACACGCAGAATAACTTTGCTGCCGAGCGAAACACACAATTTTTCACCTCACTACAGCAAGGAAAATGCTTAGGTGTAAGAAAACAAATGTCTCGCTTGCACTAACTCTGCAGGTGTTAATATCTTCGTCGCTGCTGGTCTCGCTCATATTTTAAGACTTCTTACGATTTTATCAAAAAACAAACCAAAATGATGGAATGTGAAATGAATAAAGAGAAGAAAAAAAAAGTTATTGTTTATTTTTTATTTTTTCATGCATTTGTCGTGCTGGCCAGTGATATTATTCTAAAAATAAAGTTGGCGGACTGACTTGAAATAATTATTAATGCATTTTTAATGGATTGGAGGTATAGACAATTACTGAATAGAAAGGTCGAATTTTAAAAACATTTTCCACGCTAGCGGATAAAATGTAATTCTGTAGTGCTATTCTGTAAAAAACTCACCGTGAAAACACAGGTGAAGTGAGCTGTCATTCTATTGATGCTAGGAATTCACACTGTATTGACCTTGCTCACTTCACCTGATTTTTCACGGTGAGATTTTTACAGAATAGATCGGCTACACTCAGATTTCGAATGATAAACAGCGGCGACTTGGAAGCCTGATTCGAGGTTTTCCTCCAAGAAACCCCTGGACCTCTCACTCTTAAGGACGGACCTAAAACGTAACTTCTCCCCGGTTTCCCTGGCCTCTTATTATCCTTCAGTTAGGACCCTCCAATACCCATTCGTTAGGGCCTATTAAACCTTCAAATTGTATTTTATTTATTATTTTTAACTCTTTAATTTGTTTATTTTCTTCTTAAGCTAGGACTCCTCCAGTTCTGATAATAGGTAGGTGGTAGTTTTATCTCTGACCTTACATTTTTCCCCCTCCCGGAAAAATGTAACGTTACAATCGAATCTTTCCGAGCTTGTGAGGTGAAAATTCAATTGTTACAGAGACAGATTCTGAAGCAAATATTTTCACTACTTCCAACCTGAACAACATCATAATGATTAGTAGGTATACAATTAGTCTTCAGACGTCAACTGCTACCCCGCTCTCTTAACCGCTACACCGCTAGCGGTCTTGGATGTTATAATGACTACATTCTCAGACGGATTCTATTATCGATGTGTGTCATTAGAACACAGATGGTAGTCATTATTAACATACAACTTTGCTTCCGAAGTTCCAAACAATGGCTGGTATAGTAATGTCAAAGAATTCCTTCTATCGTTGCTTCGGGAAAGGGATACTCTTCCTATGATACTCCTTTGGTAACTCCAGTACTTTCAAAAGGACTTAGGTATGAGTTCTAGCTGCCTTAATTACCTATATCTCCTTGCACACTACCCTATCTATAGGATATATAGGTATAAATGAAATGTACCAATTTACTATCGTTGACTCTTACGGTTAAAATTCACGCTATATTTAGATGTACCGTGAATTTTCAGCATTTCAACTAGTACTTAGCAAAGTTAATTTATTTCCATTCAAAGGTATTAAGCAAACAATAGGTCTAGGTATCATTAAGATATCGCGTTATCTACGTTATCAGCCACTTCAAGAAAATTACCTCTTCAAAGTAGATGAGCGAGTAAAAATAACAGCTATTCGTGACTTATTGAGGCAGTGGGGAAATTGCTGAACGTTTTGTAAATGGGTTCAAGATTTTTTAGAGTCAGCCAATCTCCTTGATTTGAGGTCAAAGACAATAATGATTGTTGATTGCTGTTACAGGCCAAACCAAATGAAGGCAAGTTCTAAAGTTACTGCAACAAGAGTGTTTTGATACCGTACAACATGACAGAATTTTGTTTTGAAAGAAAAAGGGAGAATGAAAGAAAAAACAGTTTATTTTGTCACAGAAACACGTTCATATGAAAAAAGATAAGTTAGCTTAAATACAACAAAAAAAAAACAAATAAAACTAATTATATAATAAATAAATAAATATATGCACGGAAATAAAAGCGGCCAAGTTGTGCTTGTGAGGGACGCACAGTGAAGGGTTCCGTAGTTGGGATGAATTTATCCCAAAAACAAACTTAACATTGTAGTTGAAAAACATGTTCACCCTGCATACTTTCTGACTAAGTCACAGGTATTCCTAGTTTAGGAGTCAGGGTTTCAATTTTTGTGCGCCTTTAATTATTGTAAACTTTAGCTAGATATTAAGCAAATTGTAAGGACTTGTATCAATAAAGTATTATTATTATTATACATTCCAACTGCAAATGTAAGTTTGTATGCACAATATACCAAGTTTCATAAAGGTTTTCCTGCATTTTATAAGCATGGAACTACTTTATGTATTAATAAAAAAAATTGGCTCAGAAGTTTCGGAGATAAGAGGGAATGGTAAGTTTTCATCCATTTTCTTAAATAACATTTTATGTATTTATTTATTACATGGAAAACCAACAGCTTTACATAAATACAATAAATATACTGGCATAAGAAACATGAAGCCAATTATAGGTTTTTCTTTATTTTTATTTTTTTTAATTATTCTTAGTAGTCCTCAATAAGTGAACCCTACCTATACTTATTCAAAATTAATTAATTTACGTAACATGTCCGTATTTGGGTCACAGAAAGTCATAAGTGTACCTTTCAACTTAATCAGTCCTTATTATAAGATTCGGAGCCAATTCATTCTGTGACAGACACACGAGTAATTCTATAATGGTTTCGTTTTTTCATTCGGACGTACGGAACCCTATAGAAAGTAGTCAACAGCTGCAGCTGCTGTCGTGACTGTGGCAAAAAGGCTTCCACTCAGGGATCCTCACGAAACTTCTACTCTGGTGCCAAGGTCTGTATGCGTTTCCCCACCCAATTTTTTTTTCAAATTGCATGTTTCCTGTAGCAGTTATCTTTTTCAACTATCTCTATTAAACATTTATTCTCGTACTGCCTTTACTTGATAGTAAACCGGACGGTCGGAGAAGTCGAGGGCGACCCAAGCTCAAATAGTTGGATGGCGAAGACCAAGAGAACTTAATAAACGAATAAACGAGAAATATACTTGCCTTAGTTAGTAGCCTTAGATAATTATGATGACTCGTATAAGACGGACGCCCGCCAGATGGGATATCCCGTCGGCAAAAATGTCAAAATTCCTTACTAACTTTCACCCCTTATTTAACTCCTCTAAAACATTTTAAACAAAATCTTCCGTAATGCTCCTTTGATAGACAGGGTTATTGCTAAAACAGTAACAATCTTGCAGGACCATATTACCAACGTCATAAACAACAACTTTTAATAATTCATCAGATTTTAATTTGATGAACCAAAAATCCCTGGAAGAGCTACTGGTCCATGAAAGAGCTTCTGAAAGGAAACCTCCCTTTGCCACTCAAACGAAAAATTATGGACATGTGCATTCTTCCCATTTTGATCTATGGATCCCAGACTTGGTCGTTGAACAAAAATTTTAAAGTTCAAACTTATGGTTTGCCAACGTGCGATGGAGCGCAGTATTCTAGGCGTCAAATTGATAGACCGTATTCGCAACACCACACTGCGCTCCAAAACACATTACTGACATTGCTCAACAAGCCGCTAAGCTGAAGTAGGACTGGGCTGGCCACGTCTACCAATGAGCTGGGGGCCAAAATTACCACTATGTGGAGCCCGGACACAGCCAGAAGGCGTCGTGGCAGACCCCGCAGAAGATGCCTGGACGAGCTGGAGAAAACAAACGACCAGTGGTCCACATTAGCCCTGGATCGAAAGAGCTGGCAGTCATGGAGAGAGGCCTGTGCCCAGCAGTGGGATGATGCAGGCTAATAATAACAGTAACAGATTTTAATTTATCAGATTTTCACACAAACATAAAAATATTTAAATTCAATGCTCTAAATGTTACAAATTCAACGCGTAAAGTCGAATTATTAATTAACTGCAGGAAACTGACAGGCGTGCTAGCTGTCATATTTTTAAATAATAAGGAAATATATTATGTATTGTATTCTAGACTTTTACACATATATAATAAATATATTATACAATTTTATTTTAATCTATATAAATCAACTAAACTAAACGCTGACCTTTACAATAAATATGACCATTATATTACACAAAGTGACAACTAGCACATGTCAGATTACTCCTGTGAATTAATTATTCGACTTTAGCAAAACACATTGCCGCAATGAGCAATTATTGCTCTGCCGTGTCTTACGAGAGAAGGCTCCTACAAACAGGCGCGACACGCGACGCGACATAAAGGCGCGTGTCGCGCGTCGAGGGGTGTCTTTGTGTCGCGTCACGTGTCGCACCTGTTTGTAGGAGCCTTGACAGAACACGGGAGGTGTAGGTAGGTACAACAAAATACAGAATTGAAATGTATTATAATAGAACAACGAAATCTTGACGGTTTATTTTTGGTAAATGTATTATATTTTGTAAAAAGTTGTTGATTATGATGTTAGTAATACAGTCCAGCAAGGCTGTTAATGTCTTACCAGTAACCCCATAAAAAGAACTCTTGGGCGAAATTTTATGCTTCTAGACAAAGAAATAAAAGAAAGAATAACGTTTATTTACCTAGTGGTTTAGGCAGTGCGTTGTCTGTCGTGTGTCGTTGTGTTAAGATTTTTATTGAATAGATAATATAAATAAAGCCTTCACGTTCTCTTTCAGTCATTTATGAAGACATTGATATAAATAGCACTGTAACCACCCACAGCCCAGCGTGACATCGTGACAGCTGTCGGTAACATTCGCATGTAAATCTTACTTGTTTATTTGTCTTATGTTCAGGCTTTTGTTTGGAATTGTTAAGGGTAATCATTTAGTGCTGCTGAACACCTATTTAAATCATGCGTGTGAGCTATAAAGGCAGGCTTAGGAAACGTTGGCGTAATGACTTGGAAGCGTTCGTTGCAGATTGGTTAAAAAAGTCAACATTTATTTATTTACCACTTTATTTTAACAGGAGGGAACCCAATACATCAATGTAGTCACAATTTCCACACTCAGAGATGTCAACCAGCAACCAATTAAACACCACCACCGACAAAAATGAAATGTTTTTAGACTGTACTATTTTGAATGACATGGTCCAAAATACCTGTCGATTAACGTGGATATTAATAAACAAGTCAAAAGTAACGACTCTGAGTACCGGCACAAATTATATAGATGCCAATATAAGTCAAGTGTCATCCTCTGGAATTCCGCCAAAGAGCATGTAAAGATATCCAATTGCAGAGAGACGCTATTGAGTATCTTTATTGCTCGTCCTACTGCACCGGTGCAAATTTTAACAAGTTTGTATGGGCCACCGGGACTTTAAACAACGAGCAATCCCAAAGATTCAAATACAACACATAGAAACAACATAGAAAAGTGTGGAACGCTATGAGGAGATGATTGAACAGATTGCAAAAAATTGTTAAAGAAGATAACGACAGAGAAATGTTAAGGGAACAGGAAGGCGTCACGATGAAATGGCTAAACTTTTGGAAAGATTTTTACAATGTTGGCTGGTACAACACGGATTTATGTTTAGGAAGGAGGTTCTAGTGAATTCGTAAAGCCTAAGAATTTGGATAGATTTCAATAATCTAACCGCAAGCATATCATTCGTTAGTCGCTACTGATACACCATTCAGGGTTCTTGGGTGTATAGTGGCCATCACATGAAGCTACATGAAAGTGTCAAACTTCTCCAAACGATTTTAAACTTTAAAATGTTGACGATTAAGTTCAAAATCGAACAAGAACATTTTACAGTTTGTGGTAACTTGATGTGCTGGCCACCGTACAACATAAACAAAACGACTAGATACAACTATGCGAGTAAAAGCTCTTGTACTCTAAATATCGCGCCTTTGCGCTACAGTCGCCTTTCTTTAGGTCATCAAATAAATAGAAAAGAACAATAAAACAAAGAATTAAACCCATCAGAGTGCCCGGAAGTACTAACACCATGACTTTATGATTTGCCTATCATGTTTCTACTGCATGTCGTAACAGTAACTAGTCAATCGAATGGTACGATGGTATCACGTTACAAACACATGACTACGTAAATGCGTGGGCGCAAGATGTTTGTGTAAGAGAAAAGGGCTCGAGAATTGAATAAAGTGGAATAGAAAATATAAACCTACACAAGCGGAAAATATGATTATATAAGTTTGACTATCAAATTAATAGTTCTGCATATATGACGATGTTTGAACATCAACTCACTAACCAACATATGTAGCTGGCAGAGTTAGCAAGCCGAAATACTAAAAACCGGCAAAGTGCGTGTCGGACCACGCACAATGAACGGTTCCGTAGTTGGGTCGAATTTATCCAAATATTCCAACCATCCCATACATTCCAACGGCAAATGTAAGTTTGCTGACTATTACTTGTTATCTTGTGAAGCCTACTTTTCTGTGATAGTTTTACTTTTAACTTCATTATATATATACCTACTACTGCTGTGAATTTTTTCACGCATCCAAAAACAACCATTTTGCTGGCAGGGGGGACACTTGACTCTAACAAAAATTAGCACTTTTAAGCTTAATATTTCGCAAACGGATGTCTGAATCGAAACATGGTTTATATACACCCGTAATATTTTTGTAAAACCTATCCAACGACACCCACACCATGGGATAGACGAGAAAAAAAATCATCCCCACTCCAACAAAGTAAGTATTAAAACCTGTGCGTGATCAATATGTATACCCATGCCAAATTACAGCCTTCTAGTACTAATATTCACTGAACAGCTAAGCCGCGGACAAACAGACAGACAGACGGACATGGCGAAACTATAAGGGTTCCTTGTTGACTACAAACCCCTAAAAAGTAAGCAACCAGTTGTGCAATTGCCACCAGTTACCATTTATGGAGTAGGAACGTTGGTGTCATTGGGGCAGATGAGTGCTTAGGTATGTAGAGACCGGGAAAAGGAAATTTAGGTTAGAGCGCCCCACAGCATGTATAGACCGAATACTTGAAGAAGGCGTCCGGTAGATAGAAGAGCCTACGAGGAAGGAAGCCTTGAGAGAAGGGCCTATATCTAGCAGCAGACTTCGTCATACAGAACAGTGTCCATCATGAAGGTAAGTAATAATATACCACAAAATTGTGTTCATGTAAGTACTTACCTAGTCATGTCAAGCAATGAGTTATCTATCAGGGCCGTCTATGTAGATAATTATGTATTCGTATACATAGAATAATAATGTTATGACGCCGCTTCGTTTCAATCTGGTTTTCTCCACTCATGGGACGCCCTTAATTTCACTTGCTTCGTCATATTAGTTTCTAATAGGCTTTTTGTCATTCATTATAATATTTATGTAGATAGCTTTACACACGGCTATATATGAAGCTATATACAGTGTGAGTCTTTATAATGTGCACATATAGAAATGAGGGAATCTATGCTTAATTTTATCTACGGAAAAAATACAAAAAAAAAACTACATTTATTTTTTTATTTTTATGGAATTTTTATTTTTTTATTTTTATTTCAAAATTTCTCAATAATTTTCAATTTTCCTTTTTAAAGGAACCTATTATTAGCTCAATCAATAAAGATACTGCATGATTGTAAGATATTGGCATATCTTGTGCATTTTTCAGTACATACATAGCTAGTATTGTTCACCAAAACACATAATTCAGGCAGCTGATTTAAAAAACCAATTTGTTTATTTTGTAAGGAAATCAAGTCGTATATATATAGGTAATTACCAGGGTTCGCCGATTTTTTTTTTTGTTTTTTATTTTTTTTTTCTTCTATATTATGTACTTTTTTGTTTTTCATAAATAACATATAATACGTTCATTTTCATACTCCGATGTCAATCCGTGGACAATAGTGTGGGTTATACGTTTATTCAACTATAATATAACTACTTTTTGTAAATGCTGTAATGTATAACTGTTTTTTGTCCCAAATAAATAAAATAAAATATGTATCAACGGATATATATCATGATATATATCACGATATATATCTTGATATATATCAATTGATTTTTATCTTGATATATATCAATTGATTTTTTCCTGTCTTCTGAACTAAAAATTTTGGAGATTAATGTTTACCCTGGCAACACGTAGCGAAAAACTACAATTCAGAATAATTTACTTTTTTTATAATTACAAATTATTATTAAAATTAGTTAGTGCTGGTTTTTTGAAGTGTTCATTAAAAAATTCTCAAATAAAAACTAATTCTTTTGTTACTTTTTTAAAATAATAAATGTGGTAATTTGACACTTATATTATTTTACAAATTCCTTTCACATTTTTAAGTATTTAATCCCCTTACAGAATGAAATTCGCTTCTTTTTCTTGGCCTGGATATACATATATCCGATATTTATAAAAAAATCGGATTTTTGATATTTATTATGAAAATCGGATTTTTTCGAACCCTGTCTTTCATACATCTTCACATTCATGAAACACATCTATTCATCTCCCAGCAAACAAGTCACCTAATGTCACAAATCTTTTCTACTCATTCGTTAGAAATGAATTCAAAAGCGTATAAACTGTGCCTCAACATCCGACTGAACCTAATGATCATAAAAACTACGTTGATACGCATAATTATACATGTGCACGTGAATGTGTGTATAATTGTTTTCTCTCTTAGCCGCCAGGTGGCGACGTAAGCGTTGTTCACATATTAGAATGTACTTTCATTCATCTTTCTACTACGGTGACCACACTACAGAAGGCGCAATTTTATATCCAAAGTAATTTTTTTAATATTTATTTTTATTTTTCGGTAGAACCTGAAAAGCATAAAGGAATTAATTTTAGTGTCCCCTTATTTCGCAGACAGAAGTTTCATAGAATTTCGTTTCCCAGAAAATGTTTCACATAATATTTGGTCCTTGTATTTTTAGTTCGAATATTATTGTTTCAAAGACTATTTACTTGAATGAAAAATATTTCACAGAAACACAATTCAATGAATTTTTAATCAAATTTTTTTGTTTAACAAACTTTTCACACTGTAGAATTATTTTTTAACGAATATTGTTTGTTCGGTATAAGTTAGTGACAGAAACGAATCGCTGCAAAACCGACTCCACGTAGTCTTGTCTGCCCTACCCCTAGAGTGTAATTTAAATCCGCGTAGGCGCGGAGGGGCGAGGCGGCCCACGAGCTGAGGAGCAGGTGGTTTTAACGCTCGCCGCCGCGGCTGAGGCTGGCCGGCTTCGCCGGCCAGCAAGCCGAAGCTGCGGTGGTGAGCGTGAATACCATCTGCGACGATAAGCTCGCGTGGGACCGCCGGAGCCCCGCAGCGCCGTAGCCGTGACAGAAGCCATGCCTGCTGCATGTTGCATGCTCGCTTGCATTCTGCATGCTGCATATTCCATGCTTGCTTGCATGCTGCAAAATGCAAAAAAAATGCTGTTGAAAAATTGAAAATGGATAAAATGTTACTCTTGGTAATAAGTTTTATATTAAATAAATAATATATGGATAAAGAATATGTGATTTGTTATTCTATGATATGACTATTCTAACATTAAAGTTTATGTGAAACAAAAATCAATGATTTAAAAATCTTCAAAGTAAGTATTCTGCGTATTGATTATTCTATGAAACGAAAATATGAGAAAAAAATTATGTGAAACGAAATTCTATAAAACTATAAGCTATGAAACAACGTACAAACATTAATTTTATACCATCTATGTTGTAGTTTTACATACGTGTAGTTATTGGTTGAGTAATTTTTGGGATATACTGAATAGTTACAATTACTTAGGAAAGGAACCCATTTTCTTTTAATATGTATTTTAATAGGCATTTTAATTTGCCTTACAAAAGACCGCCAAACAAAACAACTGATTCAAAGACAAACAAACACGTGACCACCGTAACAAAACCGATAATAATAAATTGCTCTCTTAACATAAATTAAAATATTAATTACAAAACCTTTTCAGTTTCAAAACTTAATTATATTTTAAACTAGCTGATGAGCGCGGCTTCACCCGCGTGGCTTTTTCTATACAAATAAATAAAATTGAAGTGTCTATTTGTAATATACTCGTAACAATTTTTTTTTGTTGAAAAATCCACTCGGGCTAACCCGCAGGCAGCAGCTAGTCAAAAATAAAAATAACCGAAGTTACTCCTTATAATATCAGCAATCTGCTAGTGGAAATCCCGTCAAAATCGGTCCAGTCGTTTCGGAGATTAGCCGGAACAAACAGACCCACAGACAGACAGACAACAACTTTAAAAACTGTTTTTTATTTATTATAAGTACCATATACATATATACTTTTATAGTCATTTAGTACATAAAGCGTTTATTTTGACATTACAAACAGACACTTCAATTTTATTTATTTGTATAGATAAAAAGTAATTTCCCAGTACCTTGAGTGTGGTCACAGCACACACTCGGCTCAGAGACGCTCGTGATAAGACCTAAGTCATCCGCGCAAGCGCACCGGCCTTGCGCACCCGCGTCTTACACCCACTACCGTTACCACAGATAAAACTACACTCTATCAACCCGCGATAAAGATGAAATTAGAATAACACGAAAAGTGATAAGGAAAAATATTCTAAGTGTCAGTGAGTGAACAAAATAATTTCGGTTTGTGAAATTAGTGCTGTGAGTTTGCATTATTTTCGTTTTATTTGAATACAGGTAAGCTTTCTTTAATCACTATGTTGTAATTATGTATTGTTTTGGCAAAATTCTACCTACCTATTCTACCTACCTAGAGTATTTGTATAGTTACATAAATTCAGTTTGAATGAAAATTGAAAAACACGGAAATTGTTACAATGCTTATGTAAATTATGAAGTTGTTACATTGGGAACAATGTCGTGGATAATTTGATGCATGCGCAATTTATTTATTATATAGTTACATAATGAGTTATATATGTATTTAAAGATTTGCGAATATTATAATAACACACACATAATTTGCGATTTCTTATTGTATTGATACAAAAATAACTACTCCTTAGGTCCAGTTAGGTACCCAATTACATAGATTGTTACAAAAGGTACGCAAAATAACTTGAATTCCTTTTGTTCTTGCCCTTCCTAAATATTATTTTCTTGGATACAAGTCACCATTGAGGGTCACCTTCATTAATTCTTGCCAGTTTCTTTTCGATAAGACGATTTTTTCCATCTTTCCTTCCTCATGTTGTTTAAAAAAAAAAACATATTTCATGTGCCATGTCGTTTTTCCAGTAGATAAGGAAAAATCTATCTCCTCTTTATAGGCTAATATTTGACCTTCCTGCCATACCGCAACTCATCGCCGCATTGTAATGTTTACCAAACAAATAAAAACCAATTGCATAGTATCATTTATCTTTATCATTAAATCCTCATATTTATTTTTATCTGAAATGAAAATTTCTGAAATTTTCGCTTACATTTTCAGACACCTATCTAAAGTAGAATTCCCGAACCAAAACTTTTAAAACTGGACACTAGTTCGGCAAAGTCACTTGACTTCGTCGGAAATCCCGCGTTTATTTTAAACATTTTCTCGGCGAGCTCAAGGTTTGACTGTTTGTGTTAGGGCTGGCAATACTGTGGGATTTGTCACGTAGCAGATTCGACTGATTGTCGTATCAAGAAGGCTGACAGACACGTTCTAGTTACTACCTATGTATTTGTGTTAGGTAGGTACTACAATCTATCTTATTTACATGAGATATTGTTTTATTTGGTAAAATAAATTATTTCCTGAATATTTTTCGCGTTAATTTTCTAGACTCAGGTCGTAGGGCAAGGGATTGATAGAAGCATGGCTTCTGTGGCATGCAGGGCTGCTAACTCCGTAGGTGCTCGGGGGCTCCAGCAACCACGAGAGGTCAATAGTGGATGCGAAGCACCCATGAGTATAGACATCAAAACTGATCAATCAATATATCTGATATATCTCCTTAACATCACTTGCCGCGCGACAAGATGTCTTACCACTTACGTTATTACGTTGGTTGCGTTTATAATTAGGGATTTCAATCCCGCAAAACGGGATCACACATTCCCGCGATTAGATCCCGCTGCTTTTATTAATCTGCTGGATCCCGCACCTTCAAAGCGTGGATCCGCGGATCCCGCAAATTAAAAATTTGGCGCTAAAACTTTCGCGTAAATCGCGAGTAGCACCAGCGCGACGTTGCCGTAATATATCCTGACGGTTCAGCCTCTAGCGTAGAAGTCGAGAGAGCGTTTTCAGCATCAGGATATATTTGCAGTTCACTCATAAGCAGGCTCCTAGATGATACAGTAGGTAAATGCCATTTACTTCATAAGAGCGTATTTTCAAAAGTTATCACCATAAATTGATATCATAGTAATAGCATCTAAGAGAAAGTTGTGATTTGATTATTATTAGTCATTATATGAATAAGACTGAATTAAAAATATAAAACTGTTGTTAGGAGTAGATAAGGGTAAAATTAAACAAAACTATTAAACTATGCCAAACATTTAAAGATGAATCTATGAAAATAGATTACTTATTATTTATACTTAATTAACAGAAAAGAAATATTTTCTGTTGCTTACCTAATGAAAGAAATGTTTAATCAAAGTTGATTTTTACTCAAAAATCTGTAGTTTCAATTTGATTTTATAATATAATTTCAAAGATGCGGGATCCCGCGCGATCCCGCGCGGGATTGAGTAATCCCGCATATCAATCCCGCGGGATTCAATGAGCTGCGGGATTGCAATCCCTATTTATAACGTTTTAAAGCGGTTCGAGCTCACTTTCGCTCGCTCTTGCATCGTGGATTTTCTTAATTCCTAAAGCTTTTCTGCATAAGCCATAAAAGTAACTCCTATTTCTGTACAAATGGTCAAAGGAAAATTTAAACTATCCGGGTGCAACTATTTCGACCTAAATTCGCTCACAGTTCAGTTTTCAGATTCGCCAGCGCAAACTGTTTTCCGTCCAACACTAATACGCCGTACTTACACTACATTATTATGTTGGGTCGGTGATGCACTCATCATATATTTTGTTAAACTTAAAATAGAATAAAAAAGTATTAGTAGTAGGCTATAAAATAAGAAAACACGAAAAAAATCACCCAAGGTTTGCAAAGCCAAGCTTGCACTATATGTATAATATCGTCCACAACCTTAGTTAATAAATTCACGATGGATAATCATTCCTACCTTTTTAGACAACAACCCTGACGTATAGTTTGTTTGAACGTTCAAGCCAAAAGTTTGGAAGTGGAGTTTATTTCAACCGGTACCTAAGCTACTCCACTTCAGTACTGAATAGGGAATTTTATCGCCCCATAGCTCTTCAGTAGTTTTCTATTGAAACAATAGATTTTTTGCTGATCATCTGTTTCCTTTACGTTTTGGTCTAGCACCTCAGTCGTTTGTGGTCTGATGTTTGCCAGTGTTTTTGTAATACATTAGAACATCAATCAAATTCTGTTTTTATTTAAATGTGCCTTCATAAATCTGCATGAACTGAAAATAATCAAAAGACGTGATTGACAAATGCAAAAAGTTAGCAAAATTTTTCAAACTCGACAGTTTTGTAATCAGAAAAAGTAATATAAATTTAAAATAATAGTACCATATTATAAATGAGTATTTTCACCGGAAATCCTCAACCCTGTAAATTAATATTCTAGTTAGGTAGGTAGTTAGAAAGTTGTATGTGTGTTTCCATCGTACAAATAATTATGTTTTCCTTAATAAACACATTTATATAATCTATAAAACCTTTTACTCAACTTAAAATGAACAATCGTGAATTTGTGATACCCGGTTACTGTTTCAATAGGTTCTGTAGGTAATGCACTACTGAAGTGACATACATCTCGAGTGCTGATAAAATAGTACTGAATCGAGTGAGACACAATTTTTGATTACCTATTATCTATGCATATTGCACTTATATTCTTAGTTCGTAATAGCGTGATCTATAAATCATTGTAAACAATGTTTCATACATAATAGTTAAAAAAAAACCGGCCAAGTGCGTATCGGACCACGCACAATGAAGAGTTCCGTAGTTGGTATGAATTTATCCCGAGAACAAACTTAACATTGTAGTGGAAAAACATGTTTCCATATGGAATGTATGGGAGAACATGTTTTTCAACTGTAAATGTAAGTTGGTCGGCTTGTGAAAACGTGTGAAGCCTACTTAACTGTGATAGTTTTCCTTTTAACTTCGTTATATATGTACATATACTACTGCTGTGATTTTTTTCACATATCCAAATATGACCATTCAGCTGGCACACTTCAGTCTAACAAAAATTATCACTTTAAAGCTTAATATTACGCAAACGGAGCCCTGAATCGAAAAATGGTTTTTACAAACCCACAATAGTTTTGAACGGCCCCTTCGATACCCCACACCATGGGCAGATGAGAAAAAAAAATGTCATCCTCACTTTACGTGTAGGGGAAGTACCCTAAAATAATTTATATTTTAAGATTTTATTGTACTACTTTGTCGGCGTGATTAATATGTATACTCATACCAAATTATAGCTTTCTAGTACTAAGAGTCTCCGAGCTAAGCCGCGGACAGACAGACAGACGGACATGGCGAAACTATAAGGGTGTACTGTGTGTGTGTTTACTACGGAACCCTAAAAATCTGTGTTTGTATTATGATAAGAACATAATATTAAATATATTTGGCTGTTTGGTGGTATGCGTTAATTCCAGCACATGATGGTAACAATGCATGTAGGAAGTGAATATCTCAAATTCTGCAACTTGAGCACAAATCAATTGAGACACGCAGAAGTTTCAAGCATATCAAATCAATTGAACAACACAAATTAACGGAAGAAAATAACGCATTTCGTTCTGCTTGAAATGGTTTTACAATATTGAAATACTAGACTAAAAATGTAGTTACCTAAATCTTGCACCAGACGGTAGACGTCAATGCTGAACATGGAACTGCGTGTTCCACTTCTGTGGCGTTTCTATGGCGCCTTTGTGGTGGAATTCAGTTATTTGCACGGTGTTATGGGAATTATTGAATTATACGTGTACACAGCGTTCACCACAAAACAACATTTTAATTAACTAATTAAGTATTAATTATATTATATATATTGTAATAATATGGTATATTATATATGCAGACAATTTGCTGTGTAGACATTAATTTTAGGCATTTTGCTTCGTAGAAGTTCGTGAAAGTTAGACACTGATCATAAGCCGATCATAATACGGTACGGAACTCTTTGTGTGCGAGTTCGACTCGCACTTGGGCGGTTTTTTTTTTTTTTTCACAAAATCACGTTACGATAATAAATCCATCACATACAAAAGTGTTAAGTCTTTATTGATCACCAACTATATAGGCATATAATTACGGTATGCAAAATAAATTATTAATATAAAAGAAAGTGATTTTGATAGCGATTATGTGATCAATAAGAACATCATTTACATTGTAACAGGAAGAAACGATTTCACGCACGTTTGTAAGAGTAGGTAGGTAGTATCTTATGGACGGAAGCTGCGACTGATCTGTAATCACTGAAAGTAACGAGTTTGCAATCTCTCAATACTTATACGGATGCAATTTTTAATACACATACGACCTTATATATGGCTGATAAAGAGTTTGACATGACTGGTGTTTAAACGGTAATGGTCAAATCATTTGTCCAAGGGGCTGGTGAAGTAGACCGTGACGTAACGCACCGGATCAACTCGGGATGGATGAAATGGCGACAGGTCACAGGAACAACTTGCGACCCAGGGATGCTCCTTAAGTTAAAAGGGAAAATCTACAAGTCTGTGATAAGGCCTGTCGTATTGTATGGATCGGAATGCTGGGCCGTGAAGAGGACGGATGAAAAAAGATTGCATGTAGCGAAGATGAGAATGTTGAGATGTATGTGTGGAGTGACGAGAATGGATAAAATCAGAAATTTGTATATAAGGGGAAGTTTGAAAGTGGCGCCGGTGACAGAAAAGTTGAAAGGACGTCGTTTGGCATGGTATGGATATGTGATGAGGAGGGTGGAAACACATGTGACGAGGAGAGTGATGAAGATAAATGTAGATGGATGGAGAGGGAGAGGAAGGCCCAAAAAAATATGGATGGATTGTGTGAAGAATGATATGAAAGAGAAGGGAGTGAATGATAGAGTGACGATTGACAGGAGGAAATGGAAAAATAAAACGTGTTGCGCAGACCCCAAGTAACATGGGACAAGGGCAGGAAGATGATGATGGTCAAATCATTTAATTAAATTACTCAGTTTACAGATAATTAATTAATTTTTAAGTAATAATAATACATATGTACAAGTATATAAAAAAAGGAGAGGAAAGAATCAAAGGGCATCAAAAAATTCGTCCGCATCGCTGTCAACAGGAAAAGTGCCTAAAAGGCTGGCAGCATTGCCACGTTATAGGGCAATATCTACTGATTCTTTGGACAAGAAAGAGGTAAAAAAAAATTGTTTTATTATAATTTACAGATAATTTTTAAATGTCAAAGATAGAAAGGAAGAAAGATAAATAGGTTTATTTGTCACAGAAACACGTGCATACAAAAATATAATAAAGAAGCACAATACAAGCCTAGAACAGAAATAGTCGGCAGTTACACGTCATGACTCGTGACTATGACAGGAAGACTTCCACTCAGCATAATGCTGTACTTTCGGACCCACAGCACAGCGCTGATTTTCTGTGGTCAACCGAAAATGACGTTCAGAAACCAAGTTAGGTTTAAAGATTTGTACACAAATCTTGTATACAAATAAATTAAATTGAAGTCTCTGTTTAATGTTAAAATAACAGCTTTTTACTAAATGCATATGAAAGTACCAAAAAAGTATAACAAAAAAAAAAAAAAAAAAAATTTTTTCTTTCTGTCGGTTGGCCTGTCTGTTTGTTCCGCCTAATCTCCGAGACGGCTGGCCCGATTTTGACGGGACTTTCACTGGCAGATAGCTGATTTTATAAGGAGTAACTTAGCCTACTTTTCTACTTCTTATTTCAGAAAAAGCCACGCGAGCGATGCCGCGGGCAGCAGCTAGTAGATAATAAAGCAAAGCCTAGATTCGTATAGAGATGAGATAAACACCGTATGCAAGACGGTCTGCTGAAAAGTGCTAAATTGAGCTTTTACAAAACAAATATTCTGCTTTAAAGGCTAAATCCTGAATCTGGCATTCGGTTACATAAAACTTTAGGCTATCGGAACCCCCAGTAATTGGGTTGCAGATATCAAACGACCAACACTGCGAATAAAAAGGGTGTATTTCCGCTGTCCCCACCGCCCGTGTCCCCATTAACGGTAATTCACATAAAATGGCGAAAAAAAGGTTCCATTTTATTTCTTCAAGTACTTGCTGATTTTTTATTTTTTATTATTATTTCTAAAATCAGTACTTAAAAGAAAATTGAAACTTTTTTTTCGCCATTTTATGTGAATTACCATTAATAGGGACACGGGCGGTGGGGACAGCGACCATAAAAAGGTATTCGGCATTGAAAACCGACTCTAAGCAAAGAAAATGCTGGACTAATGGTGTCAAAAGTCTGTGGTCAAAAGCCAACTTAATAATATCCTTTATGGAATCAGTGCATAAAATACAGCATGTATCAGAAACGCGTAGTCAAATTTAAGGGTGTGACCATGAAACTGGACAAATTTTTCAATGGGACAGCAAAAAAAAATCTGATGTCCCATACAAAACTTTAATACTGACTCGACCCAAATGTATGGGACGGCTGGTAATTTTTTTGCGATTACGATGTTTTTTTTATTGATGTTTAGGCCTGCTCTTGACCTCGATCTGGCCTGATAGAAAGCTATGGATGAGGTCTGTGGTGGAACGAGCGTGCCCAGAAGATGCCTGTTCACTCTTGCTTTGAAGGCAGACGGGTTATATGTGGAAGGGAACACACACGCTGGCAGAAAGTTCCACACTTTGACTATGCGCATAATAAATGTGGAGGAGAAGCTCTGAGTATCTACGACTGGATGGGATATCATCCAAGTGCGGATGGTACCCTGCAGTACGTCTGGTAGTCCGGTAATAAAAGGGCTATGGTGGGATCAGGTCATGGAGCTCCTGCGCACACTTTCCGAAGTACAGTCTGTAGAAAACCGATAAGTAAGCAACATTACGCCAATGATCCAGGCTGTGAAGCTATCAACGTATCGTCGCCTATAAGCCTTGATCCCACACCCTTAAATTCGAGCATACCTTTCTGCTATAAATTCTGTATAACTGAAAACTAAAATATCGTGTTGCATATACCACAAACCACGTAAAGCAATAACTTAGTTTACTGCAAATGTATGCGTTTTGTTTTCCGTGTCAAGGGAACACGCAACTTGTCGTAAATTATAATACTTTGTATGTACCGTCTGTGTCCACAATAAGAAAATTAAGTTTGTCCTACGCACACTTGGTTCCCACACAAAATTAGTACCTAGAGCCTTAGCAGACATGCTACTCCGGTTCAGCGATTTTGTAGCTTTTCGGAGACTCGACCCAGCGACCAAGCGACGGACCTATCATCCGCCAATCGATGCCGCATTGATAGAAAACGAGCAATTTCGATTATTCGTTCAGTCGTAGAGAGTTGCCCAACGCGATACAAAATCAAATCAAGCGCTGAAACGTGCGATTTAGCTATCACGACGAACGGAAAGCGTCGCCAAAACGCAATGCAGCATCGTTGAAGTCGCAAAATCGCCGATCGCCGCCGGTAGCATGTCTGCTAAACCCCTAAGAGGTAAGACAAATATTGTGTATGAGGGGTTAGCGGTTAGCCCAGTCGTGGTCAACGGGTTAGAGCCTAAACCTCGTATGAATATACTGCTTTGCACATAACTTCACATAACTCTAATAAGTAAACACCATCTTGGGTAAACGCCCTGGTAAACCTTGAGTTTCAAAGTAGATTTACCTACTTTGACGAAATGTTGGTATGAAATTCAGATGATGATGTTTCGTCTGCTTGAGATTCTGCTCTGCTGCGATTGTTTGATTGACATTAGCATTTTTTTTTAATTAGCAGTTAAAATTAAATTAGGTATCATTTTAATGTTTGTTTATAAGTTTTATCACGTACCTAATAATTAACGTAAATGCCAGATTCTCATGCGATTTAGGAGATAATCTGGCATTACCGAATATGTGTTTCACTTATTTATTGCGTGTTTCGAAAGGTCAGCTTTGACTCCTTTATTTATATTTTTCTTTTTATTGCTCAACAAGTAATTACAATCAATATGAACTTACTGAAATCTAACTTTTGCGAAAAATAATTTCTGTCTGCTAAGAATACGTGCTTAGAATTACCTAACTAAATGATAAATGATTTTATTTCTGTAAGTAAGTTTGTAGAAACACTTTTACACGTTAATCATATTTTAATAACTAATGAGGTCGGCGTTTCCCATCTGACACTACTTTGAGAAGAAAGGCCGAAACAAACTCAGAGGTCGCAGTCCAAACATAATCTTGGTGACCCGTAGATTGGTGTCTGAAATGGTCTTTTGATGAAAGAACCACACAGATTGAGTGCACTTGTCCCGTCAGTGGACGCATTTGTTAGTAATCATGAGCTGATTACTAACTTACTACTCAGAAATTAAGGAGCTCAACGATTCGACGAACAATATCAAAGAAAGGACATTTGGGTAGACTGCATAAATTACTCAAAACTGCTTAACCATCATTAAAACTAACTGAGAAAATAAACAAAGACCCACACAGTCTTCACATTCACTGTTATCCAAGTTACCTACGATGTCTTCATAGTTTCTAAAGGTATTTATAGCCTCACCCTTCGCTTTTGCTTCCTTTTGCTTAATTTTCTTAACCTAAGTTAAGAAAATTTTACAAGTACAACCACAATTTTCAGATAGAGATATCAAGTGAAATATGCCATATTTATTTCTGCATTTTCAGCTAACTTGTTACAGGTGTATGCAGACTGTGAATGCACCATCACATCACCTTGATTCCCAACCTTCATCTTATCATCCACCATACATCACACATCGAACATCTGCATTCAGAATACCTCGCAAGATATAAATACCTCGCAGGTGATAATGAGCGCGTCGTGTGTACAATATTATCAACATTGGCGTGACATGTTTACACACAGGCCATGTATATCTGAGCTATGTACACAGTGGCCTTAGATTGTTGAGGACGTCTCACCTAATTATGGGATTTCAACATAAGTGATTGCGTTATGTAATTGAGGTGAGGTGTTATCAAGAGTGTTGGGATTTTCGGTAAGCTCTGGATAATCTGGCGAATGTGGACCAAAGAGATGACGATGAAACCTTACTGAAAGGGATTCACTTACCTTAAAAGCTTAATTTTCTTGAAAGCTTGTAAACCGATTTCAACATCAGAAATTTTGGGCGTCTTGTATCCTTATACGATGCTTTGTTGTGCGTATAAAGATTTGATACCGCCCCGCGGCCCTCTGAGGAGAACGGAGGGTTGTGTCGGACTCATATCGACTAAAACCTACTACTACCAACAGTCGAGGGCCCAGAAGCTGCCCGACATTCGCGTACACCCCTGATTAAATAGGACAGTTATTTCAAAAAGAAAAGGTGCGAAATAAACCTTAGAAACTAGAATGTATTTCCTGCCGGAAAAAAGAAAAAAAAAAGGTTATTGTCACGTAGAAAATATATAGTGCAGGAGATAGAATATTACCTTCTATTTTATGTGTGACCTGATTTCTTCCTGAGAGCAGGAGCATTCAATTTCCTCTACTAGAGTGGCAACTAATGGATACTATAAAAATGTTTCCTCGTTCGTTTAGCTGTCGTAAGAACGCCTGGTTAGTGTAAGGTCGTTGGGATTTTGTGGGTAGGCAGTGTTATTAAAGGTTTTTTTCTGATACAAACCTCTTCGTTGCATGGATACTACCAGTCCTTGGTATCTAGGATCAGTTCAGTAGAAGGGGCTTAGGGCTAAATAATACGAGTAACAGCTCCACGGGTCGATCGAAGGTTAAGCTATGCTTGCTGTGGTCAGTCATTCGTAGATCTTTGACAATCGTTACGAATTGTCAGAAGCCCAAAAGTCTGACAACCAGTGTTACAAAGGGGTAAGCAACGTGTTACCCAAGTACTGGGTTGTGGAGGTCAGATAGGCAGTGTAATGAAATGAAACGAAATCGTTTATTCTGTAAATAGGATATCGAAATCACTTTCCAAGTCATATTTTAATTTTATTTTTTATATAAGCTAGATGGAGTCAACATTTCCTATCTGAGAAGAAATGGCGAAACAAACTCAGGGGTCAAAGTCTCGAAAGTCAAACATAATCTTGGTCAGATCATGTGAGGACCATGTTGTCCGTGTCTGAAATGGTCTTTTGAGGAAAGAACAATACAAATTTGAGTGGACCTGTCCAGTCAGTGCAAGTATTTGTCAGTAATCGTGTAACTCAACTCAGGATTTAAGGAGCTCAACGACCCGATGAACAATACCAAAGAAAGGACATTTAAGTTGCTCTATATAAATTCAGCTGCATCCGGCTATGCTGAAAGCCGACCTCAACATAGCTGTAAAAAGGCTTGGCAGATTGATTCGCATTAGTTAATACTTTAATCTCTCCTGTTATCCATACGTATAAGGTACAGTATGCGGTCGTTAATAAAGCACATCGAATTAAATAATTTGTTCTTATTCGTAGAGTTCATCTCGGTCACTCATATCTGTTTGAGAGTCTCTCTCTAAAATTCGGCTGGGCCGAGGCCTGGCCTTACCCGGGTATCTCATTACTACACCAGGTACTCTGGTCTTATGGTACACCTAAGGAGTAATTAGATATTAGAAATCCCACGATACATTACAGACGAGTCAATTTGAAACCTGTTGTAACTCTGAGAAGTAACGACACGGTCCAATTGTCCTGACTTATCTGATGTTGAGCAACTTGCCTGAATACTGGATTATCTGCAGTTAATTGGACGATTCCGCGATCTTGGGAGTATGTTATGGAATTTCAGAAACCTTTTATTCTTCTATCATCATATATACAGGGTGTTTGGCAGAACGTTGAACATACGAAAATGGTGGATAGGTGGGGTCATCTGCTACTTACTCAGGCCTAATTTATTTGGCCCTGGCCCCCTGGATATTAAAAAAAAAAATTTTTTGCTTTCTTCTAGTTTCACCACTTTCTTAACTTTAAAGTGTAATTTGTATTAAAAATGGGTAAAACAGGCAATATTTTTATTTATTACATCTTTCTGTAAGTTTGAGGAGTCATAACTTTTTTTCTAGCTAACATCTGAATAAAGCAATAATTTTATAAGAATCTGCCAATATTAAAGATAAAAAAATAAACTAAAATATTGCCTGTTTTACCCATTTTTAATAAAAAAATACACTTTAAAGTTAAGAAAGTGGTGAAACTAAAAGAAAGCAAACAAATTTTTTTTTTTATATTCAGGGGGCCAGGGCCAAATAAATTAGGGCTGAGTAAGTAGCAGATGACCCCACCTATCCACCATTTTCGTATGTTCAACGTTCTGCCAAACACCCTGTATATCTGTTATTCTTCAAACTAGTTTTATCCACTATAATTAGTACACGTAGAATATTCAAAGTCTCGGCTTAGGAGAGCATACATTTCGTAAAGATATGAAATCCTTTAGGTACAATTTTCTTAGATAGGTATTCTACTAAAATGTTTTAGAAGACTCTTGACATTGCGATAAAAGTTCTCAAGTAAATAATAGAAATAAACAAGTCAAGAACAGTGTAAAACCATATTTATAATCATAGATTCACAAATAAAACAACATGACGTAAGAAACATCATACAAAAGCTGACGTCAAAAAACATCCAAATTGATAAAGCACGATCTACACGATCGTACAGTCAAAAACGGGGATCAAGCCACTCAAAAAGAGATCAAGCCATATATTCACGAGGTTCTTGATCCTTAATTAAATCTGTTTTTAACAAAATTATACTGAATGATCCACAAGATACGTAGCTGGAGTGATGACTGGCATCTCTTTGATGCCTTGTTTGTTGATGACCTTCACTAAGAAGTTGGGTAGGCTGATGAAGAGCCTCTCGTGCACTTCATGGACACATCGCTTTATCAGCTCGTATGCTTCAAACTCTGTTAGCTCTGAGGAAGATGGTAAGGACTATGAGAATATAAGCCTTTTATTAGAGCATAAACTATCTAATAGGGGATCAACGCAGGAGAGCCTCGCGACACGTGACTCCAGTGAGTCAAAGACATAAAACTACAATCTTGTTTTTTTTTTTTCATTTTGTATTTGTTTTCTTTCTTTGCGACATGTTTATCGCAAATAAACGTATTTTGTTCTTCTTTTTTCTTCTTCAAAATTCATGTCTCGACATAATGGGAAACAAGAAGTAAGAAATAGGAACGGTGTAGGAAAAACATCATGAGGCAGCAATGGTAGAAATTAAAATCAGAGTAAAATATTAATCAACCATACCTAAAACTCATAATTGGAGGCAAATATTCAAAGTTTTTTTTTTTTTTTTTTTTTCACGCATACTTCCCCAACTTACCAGGTTTATAATATCTGTCGAGAATGCCCAAGCTGAGCAGGCCTCCAAAGCCGTGGACTCCGAAGGGCACCCTCAATGCGCACGCCAGGAAGTCCACGGTGTACAACTGTCCTCCATCTGCCTCGTCGTAACCCGCCACCAGCATGTTCACCATAGATGGATTCTGTGGGAGAAAACTTTATTATAGGAACCTATAGTTTGTGGACTAGACATTTCCTAGATTGGAAGAAGAAAATGAGAAAATGAGAAGGGAAGGAGAAGAAAGGAAAGAATTAGCAACTAAGACCAAAGTATGGGCTTCGAAAGTTTACGAACAATAAGCTGTAGTAACCAAATGCCTTTAACTGTATGTAAGTTACTGCAGTTATCGTTATTTAAATGTCAAGTTCCTGCCATATTTTTATATTGCACGTCAAAGACGAAATTGTAGAGCTCGTCTTGCTGATTCCGAATATGTATGTAACTCTATTTTGACAGAAACACGAGTTACTGCACTCTTTCTATGGAGGGCAGGTCCCCCACAAATAACACATTTACAAGTGTATCAGTGATCTGTGCTATAGATATTTGTATAGTGGGTATGTACAGGGATGGAAGTATGTGTGTTGTAGTGTGTTGTAGTTGTGTATGTTCTGTTAGTGTGTGTTGTTGTGTGTGTTGTATGTTGTTGTTGCGTGTTTGTTTGTTGTGTGTTGTGTGTGTGTGTTGTGGTTGTATGTGTGTTGTGGGTAGATACTATTTTAACTTAATGGGGCTGCCTCAATTTATGTATGTCACAATGCTTAAGGTGATTTTTTTTTTTTTTGTTTTGTTTTTTCCATCCAGGGTTTCGCTATGTGCAAATTAAAATGAAGACGTGTTTTTTGAGCAAATAAATCGGGTACTTCGGCCTTTGTTTAATGTACGTGTTACAGGTGACGAATTCTAAATACATAACTAATTGCCAGAAGAGCAATGACTTTACTCTTTAAAAACATCAATCATCTACGTATAACTATATACTAGACTATAATAATATAAAATCATCACTTATTTTAACAATTTTACAGAAGACTGATACACAAGACAGGCACAATAGTTTAAAACTGACTTAATTAAAATATAAAAGCGATTAATTGTTGAAAAGTTAATTAAACAGCCTCGTAATTAGCGCTGACATTAACATTCGTATGGACGAAAGTGTTACAGAAAACGTCATTACTATGCACGGAGGAAAGTGCTTTGCATGTTCATTTAACCCATGATAAGTTAGACTTGTGGCTAAAGATACTTTTTATATGGTGTGTATCAGAAATGTGTGGACATAATGTATTTAAGAGCACAGACCATGAAACTGAAAAACTTTCTAAATAGGACCACCATCATAATCGCGAAAAAATATTCAGTCATCCCATACAAAACTACAATACCTACTCGACCCTTATACAGTGTTATTGGTAAAACATTCACAACCTCTCAGGACTTTTAATAAATCATCAGATTTTAATTTATCATATTTTCACAACATCCGTCTAGTCGGAGGATCCTCCCTTTTCCATAGAGTATGAGTAATCTTTACACCCTGTTCCTCATACATCTATACAGCCTATTGAAAAGTCACCAAACGAAAGGCACCATCAGTTCGAAAGGAATTAAGCAAAGTAGATTGAACTCTTGCTAAGGATTCATTTGAAAACATTATCAAAATAAACTCAAGTAATAAGTATTACAGTACGCTCAGACAATATAAATTAACGTACGTACTTCGGCAGTAAAATGAGCGGCAAGATGAAAATAAAAGTGTTAATTACTTAACAATTACAAAACTCAGTAACTCAGCATTAAATTATAATATCATAATGATAATGACAGTACGGAACGTGTGGTAAAATACGAAAATAATTTAAGCGTGCATCAAGCACGTGTGCGCTCGATGCAGCGACCTGTTATCAAATTCCATGAAACTAGATAAACTATCATTTAGGGAATTCCAGCTGTAATTGTAAGAGCACTGATGACTAAACTTGTAACAATACATTTGGAAAACCTAGGATGGCAAGAAGCTTAGCATAGTCATACGAGATTTTCCGAATTTGTTTTGAGTCTGCATGATAACACGCAGGAGAGTTAAAAGTAGAAGAACATTTACCATGCGCGCTATCGTTAATCTCAATTCCCATGGTCGAAATTACTTAAATTCCATTGCGACTGTTGTCATAGGAATGATTACAGACAAAATGAGGCACCTGCTTCAACACTAACCTTATCATACTGCCGTGAAAAGGTCTATTGATAAGTTTCATGGAAAGCCACTACTTGCTCAAGATGAGTTGTCGGACTTTTTTCGCCTTTTTTTCCTGTCAATAGATGAACTTTTTTTTCGACCAAGATGGAACGATCTGTACAGCGCTGTCATCTTCCTTAAATATACTAAAACCTCAAGCAACAATGGCCTACATCGTCATGTTCACCCTTGAACATTTCCGATGCCTCCTCATCATTGACAGGGCTGCACTCTAGGCAGCTGCGCTCGTCAACGTCAACAACATCACCATCATCATCAACATCACTGCTTTTATTCAACATCATCATCATCAAATTAATTTCGCGAAGGTTGTAAATAGCATGTCAGGTTGCAGCCTCTTCAGTACCTACCCCGCTCCTCAGCGTCTCCATCATCGTCTTCCTCGTGAAATGTACGGCAGCTGCAGTGTTCAGCTGGTAGCCGTTCCTCATCTTGTACAGCTGGACGTTCTTATCGATGAACTGCGCGAACTGAACCCTGTCTCCTGGGTCCCCGATAGCGCCTATCAGCAGTCGGTTTGATATCTCGTATAGTTTGTTCTCATCTGGAATGTGGAGTGATGTTGGAAAGACGAATTAGATAGTTCTGAGTTGAGTTGCATGATTACTGACAAATTACGTATTGTTAAAATTACTATATTATCGAAAGATATATTTGGGTAAAACCTGCTGAAATTCATTCAAATGGCACAAAGTATTCTTGGAAGAGGTCTGATATTATAAACATTTTAATAAGGACATGCCTTATTAAAATTGTTATAATTATTAGTATTTAATTCTTTGTAATTGAGGCCATGAGAGCTAGAGTGGCCTATAAAACTGCTCTAAATTTACTTCGGAAGCAGTTTTTTTAAATAAAATCAGCATTGATAAAAATACAGTTAGGTCACTCTAGCTCTCTGAGGCCATGAGAGCCAGAGTGGCCTAAAAAACTGCTCTAAAATTACCTCGAAAGCATTTTTTGAAGAAGTAAAAACAGAATTGAAAAATGACAGTTAGGCCACTCTGGCTCTCATGGCCTCAATTCTGCTTGCAGGTCATCTTATTTTTTGTGTTTCTGTGTAGATAATGTTACTTATAACATAGCATTGGATTAGTCTGTAAAGGTGATTTAATTGTGATTAAAATAAATAAATGCGTGCACTGACTGGACAGGTCCACTCAATCTGTATCGTTATTTCCTCAAAAGACCATTTCAGACACCAATCTATATGGATTCACATAATCTGACCAAAATTATGTCTGGACTTTAAAAGGGACATCTGAGTTTGTTTCGACCTTTCTTCTCAGAGTAGTCAGATAGGAAACGCCGATCTCATCTAGTTTTTAAAATATGTCGATAAAATCATTTATGATTTTATTATTTCTTTGACTCTTCTCGTGTAATTGGTTTATACTTTTGGGATAACTGTATAAGTACCCGAGCGGAAATATGAAAGACATCGAGCTTTACGAGTATAAACATATTGTCACACAGGTATGAGTGTCAGAGACGAAACTAAAAGACCGCCATTTTTCGGAAACTAGATGTGCCCAACAAAGAATCTGCATCTGAGTTTTTTTTTTGTTTTTTTACTGAAATCTTCCGTTTTCCTAGTGCTATTGACCAAATACAGAATAGTTGCGACGTAGTTCAGTCATACGTATATCTTGGTGCTATGATCACGACCAATGACAGCTGCGTGGATGAGGTGAAACGACGTATGACTATGGCTAGAGGGGCAATGGACAAACTATTGAGGAATCGCAACGTTACTATGGCCACTAAGATCAGACCCGTCCGTACACTCGTATTCCCCATATTTCTATACGCAGCTGAGACGCGGACATTACGAGCACTGGAAAAGAAAAAAATAGACGCTCTAGAAATGTGGTGCTGGAGAAGAATGCTTAGGATCTCATGGACAGAATACCGTACAAACGTTTCTATACTCCAAGCACTAGTATCTACAGTCTCGAATACTAAAGTTCTCTGGTCATATCTTGAGACGGAGTAATGACTCCATAGAACGTCTAGTGGTGCAGGGCAGAATAGAGGGTAATAGGTCACGCAGGAGGTCACCGATGAGGTGGACCGACCAAATTAAATCCGTGGTTGGAGGCCCTGTTAATGAATGCACCAGACCGCCAACTAACAGAACCAGATGGAGAAAGATCGTCAGGCGAGCTACAACTACACCTGCGATTGGACGCACTTAATTGTAACTACGACCGCTCTATCACGAGCGAAGCGAAGAAGAAGATTGACCAATAATCACTCGTGCTACTCCGTTTAATGACGGCGGTCCATTTGGCACTATAGCATCCAGCAGTACTCGAAAA
This sequence comes from Dryobota labecula, assembly GCA_947523025.1. NCBI lineage: Eukaryota > Metazoa > Arthropoda > Insecta > Lepidoptera > Noctuidae > Dryobota > Dryobota labecula. The sequence goes on along the minus strand of OX383284.1, from coordinate 28,183,906 downwards.
ACAACTTCTTGACCAGAAATGGTGAGTATTCCTAAGGATTTTACTTACACAGTCAATAAAGGCTGTTTAAGTGTTTAGGAATAATACATTTTTAATTATAATGTCCCATGAAAATAACTTTTCACCTCATTACAAGTGATAAGCAAGCAATTATGTTGAGCTTATGAAGAACTGTGAACCATAAAAATTCAAGGGTATGTTGTTACTACTTTAAAATGTAATTAAAAAGCCCGTATAACTAATTGTTGTCAAGGTTAGTAGTACAGATTGAATGTAATTGTAACCTATATGAATTTTTTTACCTCCTTTGTTTACATTATGTTTGTGATCATTTAAAAGCATCTACTGCTAGTTTTTTACCCGACTGCCCCATATCTATTTGTTTAGCACGCTCTGTAGCCTAAATGGCTTGATCGATTTTAACTTACTTATATGAGGTGTCAATAGATTAGTCTTAATAGGGATGTTTCATGGGTAAAAAAAAATTCTTTAGTCCGTCAGTAAGATAATAAAAAAATATAAGACATGTATTTTTTTCTTTATCATATTAATAAAAATTACTTAGATAAATCACATTCAAGTTGGGGAGTGGGGGCTCGTTATGTCACAATTCTAACAAACTACGTTTAAAATCTAGCACAGAGTGACGTCATGCCACATGAGGCTAACAAACAAATAAACCGAGCAGCTAACGTGACGAACCTCTACGAGCACATCCTACGTAGTAGCCGTATGGTCGACTTTAGGAATTAACCACACTTATTCAGCTCGTTCAGCTTTTGTCCATAGAAAACAACGATTTTGTATGGAGATGCGTTTATACGCGTCCGTTCAGCTTTCCGCGTCTATTCAGTTTTCGCGGCACACAGGTATATAATAAGGTAAGTGCAAGGTAAGTGTGACCAAAATCGTTTAGCGAAACGTGAATGGAGCTGAACAAAATATAGTTAGTCCCTCTTCGCATGCGTCCGTCGCGGTGGTCTCCTACTTTCAATCAATATTCATTCATAATAAACCAATGATCACTTATTATTGTTCAGAACATTTTATATACGTGACGTGACCATTTCTGCCAATGCCAACGTCAGCAGCAGGAAAATACATTCAAAATCAATAGTTATCAATTGGACACCAGTTACCTTACGTTAATGTCATTGTTTCTATTCCAAATGTTAAGACAACTTAGCGGTCAACGACGATATTACCAGAACTATAAATATCTGCAGTTTATGAAATGTAGACTATCTTAGGTTAAAACATGGCATTAAAAAAAAAAGGTTTCATTGGTTATTTGCAATTATTTTGTAAACTCCCAGTACAATCATTGAACTTCAACACTCAACAGGCCCAGGCCCAGTGCAATGAAGTTTTTGATGTACAGTCAGTTACCACAATTAGCTGAACCCCCTTGCATAAATGGTTGAGATTTTTTAGAATACGGATCGATAGAATTTTATAATTCTTAATTAAATTTAAATACCTATACAAAATCTACCCAAAACTAGAAAAAAAAAAAAAATCGTACGATTTCTTAGTAAAAAAACCTCAATCATTTGAGCAAAGGGGGGTCAGCTAATTGTGGTAACTGACTCCTAGGTATGCCTAATTATTTTAGGCATCACGTTTCCAGTTTTGAATTGTGTTTTTAATAGTAGTTTGAAATAATCTGTCACTCGAGCGTGGCCATAGGTACTTTGCACTTCAGAATCTTTAACCCAGAACCATCAATTTGTGCCCAGAACCCTTAAACTAATATGTTAACACAGTTCTCCTTCTCCTTGCAAATACAACTTACTATAGACCTACGTGAATACGTTACACGAGTAAACTTCAGTTTTCAAATCTAACATAAAAAAAAGAGCAGGTAAATGATTTAAAGTACCGTGTTTCATGACAATAATGCTCTGTGTGTTGGTCTGATCGGCGGCTAATATGGCGAAGTCATTGCATTGCATGCCCACCAGACATTGGAAGTATAGAGTTGAATTAGACATTATTACGGAGCTGTAATCACAAATAACTTAATACGGAAGTAAAAAGTAATAATCTCAGTGCAAAAAAAATCTTCAAAAAAACGCTGACATTGACGTACATGTAAAGTAAATAGTGACATAGACGAGGACGCTGATATCTCGTTTTTTTTTTTTTTTTTAATGAACCTAACCTAATATTTTTTTTTTTTGGGTAAAGATCTTATTCCTAGAAATGCAGTGATAGATATATGCTAAGAAGTGCCCTTTGAGAAAAGATGAACCATGCTTCATCAATTGATTAGCCAAGTTAAAAGTGACTATAAAAATCAGAGAACTGATTAAATATGAATTAAGATTACGGTCAATAAAAAATGTAATACCGTAAGCCAACAATCTGATCTGCAGATAGGCCTACCGCCGAGATGCTTCAGATGCCAGCCCGTTATTACTTTGCGGCTTCGATAGCAATGCAACTGTAACTTCCTGCCTAGCATTGAACGTAAGTCACAATTCTTGGTCATAAGTTCTGCTAGGAAGAATTTTCAAAACTGCAATCGTAAAATTTAATTGTAGGTACCCATCAGAAGTTATGATTAAATTTTTTTTTATCTTATATTAATTTCAGAAGTCGGTAGCAAAAAATTTAAATCCAGGTACGGTCAACTGCAGAGAAATCTCACCCCCCTTTTTTTTTTTTTTTTCTCTTTTTGTTTTTGGTTTACTTACTGGAATCTTGAGACCATAAATGTTCCTACATCAATTCTCATTTTTTATAAAATATATATTTTATGTTGACAATTTACGTGGTCTTATTTATACTCTCTACCACATAAACCCTTTCCGTGACATTGGCCCAAAATATTCACTACTTATTATAGTTTTGTAGTTACGCTTAGCAGAATCGCTATATATATAATAATATAACCCGTGTTGCCTTAGCAGTTTTTGCATAGGTATTCTATGCAATATATTCTTTCCACTATTACTTTAGACATTGGTTAGATAATAAAGTTAGTACTTCGCGTTAGGATGTCCCAAGTTTATATAAACTTAAGTTTATTTGCTTCTTCAATGTGCAAATGTTTGAGACTGCAACCTTTCTGTAATATGCGAAAATAAACACTACTTTTCAAGGATCCGCACTAAACTGATAATTCTTCGTGACAAGAGTTAAATACTGCTTAGTGCTAATGCACTTCTCGGATTCTGCTTATTTCTCTCAAGTGATTCTGTTTAGCCATTTTTGACTTTTTAGAGATCCCGATTGCCACTATCTCTTTTCTATGTTATTCATACTGAATTTTTTTTCACTATTCGATATTGCAATCAGTTTTTATTTTAATTTAATTTTATTACACTATCGTATATGTATGAGTTGTAGAAATAAAAATGACAATGTTATATAGACATAATGTTTTTTTTTTTTCGGTATAATAATATATTTCCGCAGCCATCTGGTTAAATTAGCCAGCTAATTGGATGCCTAGGCCATTCATTAAATCCAATTAAATAGCTGAAGGACAACTAGCCAAGTCATTGAGCGCAACGTTTAACCAGATGGCTGAATGTCGTGTAGTCATTTAGTTAAATTAGATATTGATGAATTTGTGATGTTTGTTTAAGGTGAGATTTTACTGCAAGAGCAAGCGAAGCGAGCTTGGGACTTGGGGCACCCCAACTCGAACAGGTTAGGTTCGAAGAGGATGGCGGGGTCTAGTAAGCGAGCGAAGCAAGCGTACAAAGGCCTCGCCATCCCCTTCGTGGTTATTTTTTTTTACCATCCAAATGTAGGAGCCCCACCTAGCGATGAGTCTTGGTCAGTCATCTCCAAAGGGCTGACTTTCAATATGCCAAGTTGTTAAACGTTGAATGATTCTAGTTAAATTATCTATCTGCCTAGGCATCCAATTGGATGTCGGCGTTTAATGAACGGCATAGGCGTCCAATTAGCTGGCTAATTTAACCAGATGGCTGCGACATATAATATATGTATATATATTTGTATGTTCTACATTTTTGTCTTTAATTTTTATTGTGTACATAATAAAGAGTATTCTATCTATCTATCTCTAACTATAGGATAAAGATATGATTCTTTATATATTTGTCGGAGAACGGAAGGTTTCTCTCGTTAGCATCAGCCATATTTTAACTAATGTGGGCGCACTGTGGGTAGTGTTGGTTATTGCGCAATAGAAACACCGAATTAGAATCAATAGTCATTTACTCAACCTGAGAACCTTAAAATTTACATAAGACAGTCCCCAAAACGCTCATCCCTTCACCACTTCCTAGTGCTTTAGCTGGGATGAAGAAGTAGCGGAACGAACTCCCCAGCAGCACATCTGTCTGTTCAGTTAGAAGAACTTGATTCTATACAGTAATGGGTATGCAAAGAAATTAATATAGGAACACGACACAACTATACCGAACACGCAATAGTTTCTAGACTTCTTCACTACTTGACCGCCACCGATGAACTTCACTTGTCGAATTTGCGGCGATCTCTTGCCACCGGTCGAACGCTATGTTGTAGACTCTGTCATGCGCCGCTAAACAGCACTGGCGTCCCGATTAGTCAAGACTCGATGGCGCGAACTTCACCAACTCCATCGAACGCCACTAGATGGCGCTGGCGTACTGGATACAATCCGTCCGACATATTGTTATATTTTTTTATAAAAACATGATAATAAAATATCTCCTAACAACGGTTTATAGATTTCTCTACGCCAACAAATTCAGAAAGCAATTCCACCAGTACCTACAATGATCGGACATGCGCCTAAACAGTCACACTTTGCACATACCCGCGACCGCTATCTCCGAGATATTTTGAGCAACATTCGCAATTTAACACGACACCTACACATTGCAGTCACTTCTATACTAATTGCTTGCACAACTAGAATGACATAAAAAAACGTGTGAATGAGAATTAGGTGTTGATTGCTTCGATAACGAGTTTAATTAAATAGTTGAGCTTTGTGGAGATTTTAGAGGTCTTAATTAAATAAGGGCTATAAGAAAACAGAAACGCCTATTAAACATGTTTTTTTGTAATTGTGAAAGATGATTATGGCAAGGAAGGAAGTAAACCCAAAAAGTAAGATAATGACTGATAGGTACTGACGGACCGCAAGAGATGTGATCTTAGTTGAATGTGAATGACTTTTAGAAAAGATGCAGAATTTAGAGTCATCTTTTCTATGAAAGATGATATGCAAACGAAAAGCAAACACAAAAATGCAGATAGCCACACATACATTTGACCGACCACAAATAAGTAATGATAAGGATAAGGACAGAAGGAAAACTTCATCTTTAAGTATGTAGGTAAATGGCATAATATTGTAAGTACGTAGGCAGTTTTCAAATAGGTATCTTCAGGTAGTTTCAAGTCGACTGATAAATAAATCTTAGGCACGTACATAGTTTGTGCAGCAACGTGTTAATTATTTGTATTATTAGTGTGCAAATAATTGTTATTAACTATTCTAGTTCTATAAAATTCAAACAGAAAAAGTATAATATTAGAATCTTCAATTACAGATACTGCTGCGGTTCATGTGAAGACGACCAAAGGGACATTTTACGTTATGATGCCTTTAACATTATCAGAATTCTTAATTATAGTTACGTACAATCATTTATTGAAATTAAACTGACAATAAACACGTTTTAAACGTCCAAACCAACCCTCTAGGGGGGGTTTTCAATTGTAAGTGATATATCACTTTTCCCGGTGTGGAGAAAAAGTGGTCCAACAGACTCCCTAGCACTCATCCAAAATCGACGAGCTGAAACGAAATAAGAAAAGGCTGAATCTGCAGCCATATATACAGCAGCAATGTTTTTGCCCCCAATACCAACAGCACTTTTATTTCTCTCGAAGTTTCCAGAAAGTGTTCCCGCGCCCACTGCACTAGTGTTGGGAAGCTCCCATGACTTTTGACTCGCATTGTGCCATCCTGTTGTTACGATGGGAATTGCATTGTTGCCACATCACTTGCATCCATCTGATAGTGTGTGAAGCTTAGCTTGATCTTATTGGGTTGGCTAACTGTGGTTAGTATTGTTCGTGTCTTTTTCTTTGTCGGGGACTATTTTGCTGGGTTACCGGGTTGTGAGTGCAATGATAAGTGCATTGGTACTGTTACAATTGTTTTTTCTAGATCTGTGCTTATGAGATTTTCAGTACGATTGTTGTTTTGTTTTCTCTCATATTTTCTTTACGAATTATAAAGGTAATTATTTTAGAAACCAAGTAAGATTTGTCTGTGGTTTATCATTTATTAATCAAATAATCGTTACATTTACGTTCAATTCTTCACTTAAAACAACCATACTATATCCATACTTAACTTACGTTATTCGGAAAGAGCAGAGGCAAATTGAAATAACGTATTCAAACATAACTTGCACGAATTCTTTGAACGCCAGAAATGTTGATGCGTTCGGCATTCCTATGTCTAAGAATCGCAAGAATTTTGTGGGGTCAACCCTTTGAATAAAACAATGATCATGACGAACTATTTGTTAGAAATTCCGATCCTTTAAAGGTCTGACCATGGAATGAATTGAAGGAAATAAATGACATCCTAAATTGGGGTTTAACTTCAGCGTATGTAGTTCCAGCGGTATACATAATAAAACTAGCAATAAAATAAACCTAACCTCTGAAACGAAATCTGGGTTAGATATCGATGAAAGACCTATAATGGGCCTCCGCGAAACCCTATTAGAATGAACGAATTATGAATTTATCCTATTGCCATAGGTATGTAATCATACAAAGGATATGGCTGCAACCCATCCTCCATTTGAATTCCGCCACATTTTATGATACATGTGACAAAACGCATGCGAGAAAATAAATAATAGTATGTTTTATATCGAGGGACTAAACGAAGCCATATTATACCAGAGGTGGTTTGACTCCCGAGTGTGCGAGGGAGTCAATGGAACCGAGGGTATATTAAGTTAGCGTTTAGTCTCGAGGTGCAAACTGTACTTTTCACTTTGAGTGCGAGAAAAATAGTCAAATACATTTAATAAATATTATTCCTCCAGTCCATAAAACTTTCTCTCTCTCTCTTTTTCTGTTTTTAGGTAAACCTTCCGCGATTTTGGCGGCAAAAGATTATATATTATGACTTTCGCTCTTTGTTCAACATCAAACTCTTCACTGTCACTGGACATTCTTAATTAATTTATTTAAAACGGAACAAATTTACACTCGACAAATATTCTGAAATTTTCGCGGTCAGTTTATTCTTCTAAACCAGTCACAGATTAACAATCTAAAACATGGCGCGACCTTTGCGGAAAAACCATGGAACTAAAACTCTCAACATTTTCACAATGAAAATGGTCCACACTCCACAGATAATAGTATATTTACTGGCTCTTTGAGTTTGTCTGTCACATGAAGGAAATTAAAAAATGAATTACTTTTCTGAAATAAAGAATTTGAATTTCAATTTTCACTCCCTAGAGACTAAAGGGGTCACTTTAGTCCCGCTTCGTCGGGCTATATTGGCGTACTTTTAAAGCATGAGAAGTGAAATAATTAATTAATTGCAATTAACAAATACTTTTTAATTACAGGTACTCCACCAGCACGATAAAGATGGCAGGACAAAGTTCCATGTGTTGATTGCAAAAAGAGTGATAGTGACAGTATAGTGATCAGTGAAAGTTAAAAAGAGACAAAATGCCGGACACTATGTCGCTGTCAGCTGGGGTTAGCCTTGGTCTGCTGGCTGGAATCGTGTCAGGAGTATGCTACCTTGTAGCCAACGGGATGTCGTGGCCGAAGTAAGTGTTTCTATTCTTATTTACTCCATAATTGGTTTTTATGTTTTAATAGGTATGATTTATACCAAACAAGATATTTACATAAAATAAAGGAAGTCCCAAAATGTAAGCAAGATTGAATTAAATAGACAACAAGTTTTTTGAAAGAAATCCAGTAGTGTTAAATTACTTGATCTTAGGGCCAATTCTGATCACCAAAACGCAAGAGTACACGACCTGAAAATGTCTCTTGGAGTAATCGAATTGTTTAACAGCCGTGGAGACCTCGTACCCGATATGCTATTCTATACATAACCGTAGCCTACGTACATTATGATTCAATAAAGAAATTATAATAAAAGAAAATAAAAATGAGTTTTCTATTTAATTCAAATCTTGCGTTTTTGGGATACCCGATGTATGGTAAGTAAACAGTTCCATTTGGGGTTGAAACACTAGGGTCCACACAGTTTTCCCCCCTTTTTCGATAACTTGTTCTATATAGATCCCCAGCATTCTTCATTTTTGTATTTGTTTTTTTTTTTTATTAGTGTAAAAATTCAGTGTAAATTGTATATAATCTAAACCTTCTCATGCTGATCTATGCACCTGGAGAATGACCCCCTGTCATACAGGATGTCCTAGTTCCGGCATCAAGACCTAATTGATGTTACGTGTAGGTACTGAAGTTTGGAAATAAATTACTATTACAGACTATTCTTCTCCAGAGTTTCCTAAGAGTTTTAAATTGTCATTGCCTGATGGTAACAACTATAATAATATATGAATGACTGTAGGAACAGCTTTTTGTCGCTACTGTTGGCGACGCGTTTGACCTGACCTATATATGTCCTTGGTCGCGTGTGTGTACAAATTTAAGTATTTACCTAGTCTGTTGGAATAACTTAAACCCTTCTACTGCCATATCACTTTTAAGATTAGGTACTTATCTTAATATAGAAGACAAAGTCGGGTAATTTACACCATTTATAACTCAAGAACGGCTGGACCGATTTTTATGATCTGGGATTTGTTGGATTTGTCTCCGCCCCGAATAGCAGGGCAACTATTAAATAAAGCGAAATCTTACGAAAAAAAATTGTGTAGAAAATTCACTTTCTCATACATTTTGTACAGAACGCTTTTTTGGTGATATCTCGAGAATGAATTGGGGAACGGGAGAACAAGAAATTTGACGCGGATGAAGTCGGTGGCAGAAGCTAGTTAGAAATAAATAATAACGCACTAGAAGAATGTAGAAATCATTTAAGTAAATGATCGTCATCATCATTTCAGCTAAAAGACGTCCACTGCAGGACATAAGACACCCACGGGAGGAAATGGGGTGGTGCTATTCTTTACGTCCGGTACCACACGGTACCGTGAAATCATTTTCACAATAATATAATTCATACAACAAGTAGTTGGTATGAATTTATCTATTTTCTATTCTATTTTCATAGTAGTTGAAAAACATGTTCTTTCATACGGAATGTATGGGAGAACATGTTTTTCAACTGTAAATGTAACTTGGTCGACTATTACTCGGTAACTTGTAAAGCCTGCTTAGCTGTGATAGTTTTTCTTTTAACTTTGTTATATATACTACTGCTGTGATTTTTTTCACAAATCCAAGTACAGTCAGTTACTGCAATTAACTGACCCTCCTTTGCGCAAATGGTTGAGGTTTTTTTTACTAACAAACCGTATGATTTTCATATTTTTCTAGTTTTGGGTAGATTTCGTATAGGGATTTAAATAATTATATAATTCTATCGATTCGTATTCTAAAATATCTCAACCATTTATGCAGGGGGGTCAGCTAATTGCAGTAACTGAATGAACAACCATTAAGCTGGCAGGGGGGGAACACTTGACTCTAACAAAAATAAGCATTGCAAAGCTTAATATTACGCAAACGGATTCCTGAATCGAAAAATGGTCTTCACAAATCCACAATATTTTTGAACGGCTTATCCAACGATATCCCACACCAAGAGATACACGAGAAAAAAAAATCATCCCCACTGTACCCTAAAATTTTTTTTAATTTTTTTTATTATTTGTATACCCATGCCAAATAACAGCTTTCTAGTACTAATATGGTCTCTGAGCTAAGTCGCAGACAGACAGACAGACGGACATGGTGAAACTATAAGGTTTCCTTGTTGACTACGGAACTCTAAAAACCAAAAAAAAATCTTTAATCCTTACATAATGTACCACCACACGGCATCACATGGCACAATAAGGTTTTATTATAATAGTGAAAAAGCGCGGGAAACTGAAAGTTTTCCTATGACAGCGGCATCTATTAACAATAGAGCGATTTATGAACGCCATTCTACGAACCTGTAGTTTGCAATCATCAGCACAGATGGCGCTATCCATATTTTTTTACCGGTTTTTATTATTGAAGCATCCAGAAACAATAATTTAAAATAAAATAATTACATAAATACTTAAAATATTTGCGAAATTGGTTCAATAAAAAAATTTCGAAATTAATCATTGTTTGCTAGGAGAACGACCTTCAGAAACACCTATTTTATAATTTATTGAAGTAATTATACATTTCAAAACTGAGATAACATCGGGTCCCGCGTTAATTTCGTCATTAACTATTATAGTCCGCGATTACCATGCGCTAACAAAAGGTCCGATGTTGTGCGCAAACCGTAACCGACGAGTCGCGACGTTCGCGTTTTTTATTCTTTTTTCGTTTTCGAAACCCAAATGTCACGTCAGTCATGTTTCGGGACCGTCGACCGTTAGGAATAGGGTTGGCGCGTTCTGGCTCAAGTTTGCTGTGTAGTCCTTGTAGGGTTGCCAACTTTCTTTTACAAAAAATAAAGTATATTCAGGTCTATGAAGAATATTAAACAGTATTTTAGAAAAATGAACAGTATTTTATTTATTTATTGTTTTAAATACATATTTTTAGAGCTTCTCGCACAACTTACTAAATTACAATCTTTTTTAAAAACTTCATACGCCTCATCACAATTATAACTGAAATTAAAATAAAAGAGGAGCTCATTTTTTATTAAATTAATAGATACTCTATTTCTATCCTCCCGCCACTTAGCATTCATTACTAAAAAAACTCTTTCAGTAAATGCTGAGGTGGCGCGAACAGAAAGTAGATATGAGACAATTTTAGTTATGTTTTTAAATTCTTCTGAAGTATTTACTAATAAATGGCCCCACTTTTGGCCAGGACTCATTTCAAGAAAATCTTTGTCTTCTGATATTTTTTTCATAAATTACTTTGTTTGTTAATTCTGAATATAAATCATCCATACCAATATTGAGTCTATACAAATTTTGATTATCTATAATTTTCTCAAAATGATCAAATGTGACCGAAGACTTCAATGACAAACAGCTAATTAAAGAAAGCCAGTTAGTCTGATTGAAATCGAACCATTTCTCTAAATACAAATTAGCCTTATCAATAAAAAGTGTAAAGCTATTAATAGTTCTATTTAAAAACTTAATTTGTGTGAGCGTCTAACACATAATAATGTGTTTGCATTTTGATGCTGAAAACAGTATTTTGTATACTTTATTTTTGTTCAACAGTAAAAAGTATAATTTAGTGAAAAACAGTATAATACTGTTTAAAACAGTATAGTTGGCAACCCTAATCCCTTGCTAGACCATACATTACTTTTAGATGAGGGATGAATGGAATTAAAGAAGGTAGGTAAGTACTAAAACACTACTGTATTGTTCCAAAAGGTACTTAAAGTAAAATGAGCTTAATGGACTGATGGTGTGGAAATGAAGTGAGTGACGCGGCCCTCGTTGGCTGTAACGAGAACACCTGGCTAACTTGATAGCCTAACGCGAACTGAACGAATTATTATGAGTTGAAATGAATGTGTGGCGTTAACTTCTGGGCCTCAAGTCTGCTATTACAATAGTATCAGAATGGTCTCGCCATTGTGAGTATTTGACAGTGTTTGTATGGCAAATCTGTCAAAAACTCACAATGAAGAGACCATTCTGACACTATTGTAATAGCAGACTTGAGGCCCTGAATTGCAGAATGTGCGATTGCACCGTACAGTCCTAATGAAGAGATGTGGTAGGGTTGTCCAACTAGGATAGATACCAAGCCTGAAGTTTCTGAAAGCCCGCTTAGTAACTGTTAGAATAGGTCAGGTTAAGCTGATGATAAGCTACTCTAGCTACTCGAATGAGGTCCAATCGATACTTAGGTACTTACACCAGGGAACGTTTAGTATGGCTGCTTGCAGCGCTCACACCAAATAAAAAACCAAGACAGAGCGCTGCGAAGAATACAGTGAAGCATGCCAAAACTACACCTCCGCGCTGTGCGTACACGCTCACACGCACACATTTACAATCAAACTACACCTCACTAAGTGCACACATGTTTACAAAACCGGCGGCACGTCTCTGTTGACAGCGCTCTGTCTTGGTTTTTTATTTGGTCTCTGTGTTCCAGCGCTGCTGGCATTAGAGTCACTGAATTGGACTAAGAAAATATTGATCATATAAATGAGGATTTTTATGGCTGGACTGTGTGGCTGAATAAATTAATTGAATTATTAAGTATCATAATTATATTAATTTATAACTTATTTTAATGTCAGTTGGTAGATATTGTGTGAGTAGCCACCTACGCGTAAAATACTTACATCAGACAGCCTTCGTGGGTGGCCATGAGAGTGAAAAGCGTTTAGCGTTAAAAATGGTAAAATAATTAACATTTTAACGCAACACCATAATTATACTTGTATGTAATTGCTTATACACGGCATTTCTATTTCGTAACATTAAGTACATTTTGTAATTTCTTACAAAACATTAAGAGGGCACTCACCGGTCCACTAGCGCCACTCCTATAAAAAAATTGGTTGTCTGTAAAGTTGGTTTACGGACGATAGTTTAACGTGACAACTTCATAACAAAACATTGATGCGGCGCAAGCGAACAATGAACGTAACGGGACAATGTGCGTAACGGGACAATGTGCGTAACGGGACAATGAGCGTAACGGGACAATGAGTCATCCTTTTTCGTGCATGCAGCCGTTCATCGATTTATTAGACGTTGTCACGTCAAAAATACTATCTCGTGACTGAGAAGGAATTATGAAAACCGGCTCAATTAGGAAACTCGGTAAGTGTGTATAGAATGTTCTAATACCTTTTATAAAGTTTCATATTTAGACACGAAGAACAAAATTCGATCTAAAGAAAAGCGACTACATTCCTCTAGATCGTACGTTAAAAAGATTGACAGCATTGTCATGGTCAACCAATGATGTTATATAGGACTAGATCAGCAGTGTACAGCGTCAACAGACAATCAACTTGATGTCAAGTTAGCGATTGCTTCACGATAAAAAATATCAAAATGGTGAAATGTGCGTTTAAAATCTGTATGTCGCGGTGTGAAAAGATTAATAAAGCAAGTAGTGTTACATTTCACAAGGAAGTTTGCAAAATTTTCTTCAGATTATTCAAAAAAACATTATTTAAAAAAGATAGATTTTTCAAACATTGTTTTTGCCTCCAGTGTTACGAGGAAAAACGATTTGATTTTGCCAGACTGTTTGGAGTTTAGTGAATGACGAATGTATGTTCCTGTAAGTCTAAATTATTATCATTCCATTCTAAACAATCGTTATTTGACACAATCTTATTAGTTTTGAAATATAATATTTACGTTAGTATTTCCTAGTAGGTAATTGATTCAATAAATACCTTCATTCACCTTCAATAAATATCCTCATTCATTCTGGGGTAATTACGTTGATCATTGGCAACTCTGGCCGTTTTTCCAATGACAATGTCTTGTCTCATTCCAACGTAATTAGTTTGATGGTAAAAGAAATAAGACAAACAGATTATTTTGACAGATTGACATAATTTATGTATCCGTTTCAAAGATACGACTTTAAACTCGTACCTAAGTGGTTACGTTTTTCTGAAATTGTTAGTAGGACGCTGCTCCTCTAGTATTATATAACCTCATTGTGGTCAACAAACGAATCAACATAGCCCAATGTAGGGCGGTTTGGGGGACTGACTTATGTAATTTTGACGTTCAAATAATGCTGATTCTCAGCTTAATTTGAATAAATGACTTTTGATTTTAGATTATGCAGTCATCTTCTGGACATAGGCCTCTCCTAAATTGCGCCACAACCCTCGATTCTCCGTCTTCCTCATCCAATCTGACTGTCTATCATCCATTGAGTTAACGTTATTTATTACCCACAAGTTAATTCGCCAGCTGTCGCCGTTATGGTACCTACGCGGCAATGTCGAGCACCTATTGACCATATTACATTTCACGGTACAATGAACAACCGTTTGGGTCGTACTGCGTTTGACAAGCTAGGGGTTCAGTACACTTTTGAGTGTTTATTAAATATAGATGTTAAAGTGTAGTAAGACTTCGTAAACAAACTTACATAAAAAGAAGAAATTTTCTTTATCCGCTATAAAGTGATGTATTATGTTTTATATAAAAATAGATAGATAAAATAATATCAGAGTGGATATCTTCTATTTAATTTGTTTCTCAAGTAAATCTCCGATAACATCACACTTAGAGCATACAATACCGCAATACCGCTACCGCAAATTTTGCGAAATTCGCGCCATTTTTCAATACCGCAAAAGCGAAATTAAAGATGCGAATTTCGCGGTAGTGAAAACGAGCCCCGAGACGGGATATCCCCGACTAGAGACGTTGATTTGGGCACACGGGATATATTTATTTAGCATGGGAACTCACGCACGGTGCGTCTTTGCTTTGGGGGAATTCCCCAGCGAACAAATGCATGTTAGTTTACAGTAATTACAGTCGTAATTACAATTCAACGTCTAAGTTAGTTATGATACTTAAAAAAGAAATGATTTTATATGCAAAATCAAAATCATAATATTTTATTTCACATAAACCTACATGGGCACTTATGAAACGTCAGAAGTTAGGTGCACGGTTCGAGTTAGTCGTTTCCTATGGAGAAGAGCCGGCAAGAAACTCCACGGTTACTCTTTTAAAAATAATTGGCTTTACAATATTATTAAATAACAGTGATAAGTAATAGGTATGGGAGGACAGTGTAGGCCTTTCATCAATTACCAGGTACTTAACAAAATAGAAAACCGCCAACAAATCTACACTCTACTAGGCCTACAACGTTCTCACATTCACAAAATATAAAATAATCTAAGTATATAAAATATTAATGACATGATTGCAATTACAACTACAGTAACATATCTGAATAAATATCATGTCCACAAAAGCCACTAATAAAGAATTGGAATTCGATTTGTAAGTAAATAATGTCAAATAATGAAAAGATTATGTCAAGGAAGTATGTAAAATAAAAAAAATAAAAAAATTCTAAATAAACATCGTTACTTGGGAGCAGTTAATATGATACTGGAGGATCAAGGGGTAAATATCTGGAAACCTTATATAATTATCTACTGAGCATTCCACAAACGAGCGTAGAAGCTGAAAGGGCATTTTCAGCTGCAGGGTACATTTGTAATAAAGTAAGAAGTTCTCTAAACGATGATACAATTGACATATTATGCTTTTTACGTAAATATTTTCAATTAAAAAGTAAAGATTGACATTATTATTTGAACTTTTTTAACTACCATTAATGATTTATGTTAAATATAAGGCTTGTAGTCAATGTAAGTTGTGAATTTCGGAGTTTTGCAAATTTCGCGGTATTACAAGTTCCCATACCGCGATACCGCGATTTTATAAATATACTAGCTTTTGTCCGCGGCTCCGCCCGCGTGGATGTCGGATATCGCGTAAAAAAGTAGCCTATGTCCTTCTCCATATCCTAGGCTATATCTCTGCCAAATTTTATGACGAGCGGTTCAGCGGTTTAGGCGTGATACAGACAGACAGAGTTACTTTCACATTTATAATATTAGTATGGAAGTATGGATTGCGGTATTGCATGCTCTAATCACACTTATATCTCCAATTCCAAGGATTTATATTAAGTGCTACGAGCTATGGCTACGCGCTACAAACCGTAGCAAACTTACAATTCTTATCCCATTACCTATTGTATATATTTTATAGCTCCAAATCTTCAAATACCAAATCGCACCCTACATTAAAATCCTCATTTTGGATTATGCAGTCATCTTCTGAATATAGGTAAGATACTTTATACTTAAAAAAAAAAACATAACATTAATATACGTCCTGAATTCTCATCATATCTTCAGATTCGTGGACTATCAAAAAAGGATGTGAGTAGGTACCTATCTGCATGAATGTAGACAACCAGCATCTGTTCTGGTTGTATTGGTGGGCTGGTAATGATATCCTGACTAAGGAGCTGTTAATAATGAGATTACTTGATGCAGTATGCTTAGAACATGAAAAATGTCACACCCACAGATAAACTCCTTGTCACACCCATCTACACCCACCCAAGAAGCAATTAAACTTTTCAAAAAAAATCAAATATAAAATGTCACACCCACAGATAAACTCCTTGTCACACCCATCTACACCCACCCAAGAAGCAATTAAACTTTTCAAAAAAAATCAAATATGGAACTCTAAATTCAAAATGGGGTGGTTCCATATTAACAACGCGTCGAGCATGTCGTCGCCCGCGCCATGCGCCACGTTCAGTTCACTCCATTCACTCACTCCGCGCTGATGCCGTCGAACGGAAGCTCGGAAACGATCGGCTGCTTCCGACACATTTGAATTTAGAATTTGTGTTCTAGTGGTCATAGTGTTGTGTTGTGTGTGTGCCTGTGAAAAAGTGTATCAGTGTGGAAATTTGGAAATATTTTTTAAAGGTGGGTAGAAATTATAGTTATGTAATCTACCTTTTAATTTCATATTTCTAATACAATTACGGCACATCCAAGATATACGGACAGGTACGATCATACGTACAAAACTTTTTCAGTTTCTTAAAAATTGCTTTAACTATGTATCAATGCATGAATCTAGGTATTGTAAGGCCTTTCTCTTTCTTTATACTTACTTAATTGTTACTTTTTCATGGTAATTACACCCAGAGAAGACGAGTGATCTCTATTTTAGTATTATTTTTCAGTATCATAGGTGTCCGTATATTGCGTGAGTCATAACCAGCTAACCAAAATATAATGTCACAATCAATGGTCCACGCCAGAGATACAGAGGGAGAGGCATGTCAAACACAAGTAATTACATATTGAGGGTGATCGCCGATCAACTGGAAAAATGAAACCCAATTACCTACATCCATATATCGCTTCACCGAAGTACCGAACTAGGGGCTATAAGATCTAAAGGCCCTATTACACTATCAATATTATCATGATCCTGGATATCGTGATATTATCATCAGTAAAATTATCTATGTAGTAATCAAAATTTGACATCAATACCATCAATATTTCATCAATACTGGATCACGATATTGAGTATCGCTTGAATCGTGATAATATTGATAGTGTGATAGGCCCCAAAGATATAAGGCAGTTGAACTGCGCTTACTTCTTGTCTTCTTGCTTCTTGTTGACTATATAGTCGTATCCTGTGAAATGATAATCATTTGCATGCTTCATGTAAACAAATAATAGTACCTACTGTTAAAAGACATCGTCGCTGTAAATCGTGAACCGCTGAAAAAGTTTATTTCATCAAACTCATTGCTTAGTAACATAAAGCCAGCTGTGAAAGCTCTGTGAGTTTGATAACCTATCACGTACGTAAACCGCGGTAACAGCGTAGCAATCAATTTTCACGGACAACGCAATGCTCGTGCGTTGGCTGAGCCCAAATCTGTGTGAAAGCATAACCGGAGGTAGGTACGAGTGTACGAGGATGTATCTGGTAGAGATCACTGAGACCATCCATTTTACCACTGTAGAAAAGTATTATTTTCTTTCTACTTATAGGTACTTAAGGCGAATGAGTCAGGGTAGCCCGAAAATCCAAATTTTCTGATGTTTTTTGCAATTTGCACCTGCGAATTATAATTAGATCAACATACAACCTGATTTTTATATATAATTCGCGGCCGTATCAAATTTTTATTTATAGTGTTATAATCATAGTTTAACTCTCAAAGTTCATTTATTCCTATTGAATGACTATTTCATGAAATCATGACTTTTAGGATTATACTAACTTAAGGGGTGGTAGATCGGTAATACTGATTCTAATGATTATATATAATTCTGTAAACACATATTTGTTACGATCTCAAATCATACTTTAATTAACATACACTCTGACCTGCACATTGCAAAAGCGTAAGAAAATTTGATTTTCGCAGGTTACCTTAACGTATGTACCATAAGCTCAAAAAATAAACTGCAAAAGTCCGTTACATCGACTGTGGCTTCCTTTTGAACAAAACCAATCTTTAATTTATTACTGATAAGAAATATGGTATTAATCAAAGATTGTACTTTAGTACAATCTTTGATTACTGAGAACTCAGCCACCGACGGTCCCTTGCCATCCTCCCTCCGACGCTGCCCTAAGCCGAGGTTCGTACCCCACAGGGGGTGCCCTTAGCGTGCAGTCGTTTAGCTTATAAGCTTTATTTTACGCCCTGGCTGGAGGCTTTAAGTTTCGTTAGGAGCTTAAGGCTATCACAGGAAAGTCCGGTTAAAGAGTCTCAACCCCTCGTGGTTAACTCTGAGATGCCCTAGATAAAAACCAAAACGAACTGAGTACCTCTAGCAGGAAGGCGTTGCTGCCATCCTGCTAAAATATTTAAGTAATGCCTGAGTCGAGAAGACGCCCTTGGGTGTAATTTTTCTACAATTTAACATGGCATTTGACAACGTTCCAAAATGTCGGCCTTTGTCCATCCTATGGAGGCCATATTATTAACAAAACACTCGTGATTCCGTCGCTGTCGTGATTAGATAATAATCATACCGAAAAT
This sequence comes from Dryobota labecula, assembly GCA_947523025.1. NCBI lineage: Eukaryota > Metazoa > Arthropoda > Insecta > Lepidoptera > Noctuidae > Dryobota > Dryobota labecula. The sequence goes on along the minus strand of OX383284.1, from coordinate 28,165,198 downwards.
GAGGATTCAATGATTTTCCTATTCGTTTCATTGCAACGAAAAATACTACTTCAGCATGAAATAATATTTTTCGTTTCTTCGGTTTTTTTTGGCTTAAAAACTTTATTAGTTAAGTGGCATTGGAATTGAAATTATAAAAACCTACCGCATTATCTATGTACACTAATATTACAAAGAGAAAGAGAATTTTGTGAGTTTTTGTGTATGTGGAAGGCAATATCCGGAACCACAGGTCCTATTTGAAAAATTATTTCACCATTTGTAAAGTACATTATACCAGATGGACATAGGCTATATATTATGTAAATATATGCAAAATAAGTACTTAATAGTACAAATGAATCACTATGTTGAATTTATGCAAACCTAATACTTTGTTTAAGTTACTGCTCAGAACTTGTGAACAACGTGTCGTGAAGAGAATACCGTCTTTAGGTACATGTCACTTAAATTGCACCCAAGCGAAGCCGGGGCGGGTCGCTAGTTAGAAATAAAGGGGTCTCTATACGGTGAAGATAACTCTAGGTCTGAAATATGAAATGACAAAAGGCTTTTTGGGGTGAAAATACCTTTAACCCTTCATATGCGGAACTTGGACACAATGGATTTTTAATTGTGTCAAATAGGAACATTTCCTAACAAAATCCCAATCAAAATTGTTTTATCTTTTGATAGTATCATTTCAAACGAGAACAGATGTCACAAAGTAACCTACCTATTCAAAAATGGCAGTTAATCTCATTTTAATAGAGGCGTATCGTTATTACAAGGAGACTCGGAACACAGTTCAGTGATATTTTGCAACAGTAGCCTCGCAGACAATGCCTAGCCCAAATAAAACACAAAACGCCGTGTAATTAATACGTAATCGATGTCAACCGCAAGTTTTGCAACGTTCACGCTTCCAACTTGACTTAATTTGAACACAGAAAAACACCGTAATAAAAAAAATACAAATCAATACTAAGAATAGAGCACAGTGTCACTGTTGTTGGAAAACAGTTATCTTCTATAATCCTGGTAATTGTGACGTAGGTCCAATTATAGAAATTTGAGGGTACCGGTGACGTTTTAATTTGGTCGGTTGTCAACTGTTTTGACGCGCCAAAAGCGCATCGACACGGTTGGCTGCACGAGCAGTCCGTTGTTCATTATGAGAATTTATTTTGTTACTCTATGGTTTTGTGGAAAGCCGCAATTTTTTTTTTGTTTTGTGAGAGTGGCAAATAAATGTATCTAAATGTTTATTTATTCGTCGAATAAGTTCGAGGTCAGAGAAATTGGAATAAATACGGCTGGACCGATTTTGACGGGACTTCCACTGGCAGATATCTGATGTTATAAGGAGTATCATAGGCGTTAGTACTTTTATTTTACCAAAAGCCACGCGGGCGAAGGCGCGGGTAGCAGCTAGTCTATAATATTATTACATTATTCCACTTATTATTCGTATAGTGTTCACTGAATTTCCGGCGCACGTGCGACTGACTTCCGTAAAGACAGACACAGGCAGGATTGAATAAAAATTGAAAGTACCTACATAGAGTGGGCAAACAATGATCAATAATAATGATTTTTCTATAATTATATATATAGGGTGTATCTATTCAAACACGAAATATTTTAAGAGATCTCAAACTCAAACTCAAACTCAAAGCATTTATTTCAAATAAACCAATTACAGGCACTTTTGAATTGTCAAGGGGTCGGTCAGTCAGAAAGATGAAGCTAGTTGCCCATTCCAAAGCGTAGTAGGTTCCTATGGAGAAGAACGGACAAGAAACTCCATGGACACTCTTTTAAAACAAAATATTGTTACAAAATATGGGTTACATCATTCATGTTGAAGTTATACATGTGAGAACAATGTAGAAAGACGTGCACGTTAGAAGCGTCCGTAATAGAAACAATTCAAAAATTAAAATAAGCCGTGGCAGCTAAGAGATGACCAGTCCCAACTGACGGCGCCCGTTCACGAACATGACGCATGGATCAGCACCATTTAGCTCAACCATTTTGAAGGGAACTTAATGATCCAACACACACGCCACCACCAGCGAGACATTTGAGTGAGCATGACATACTCTCAGCCGCCAGGGCACATTCAAGTCAATAAAATACATATTACCCGGTAAATGGTAGCTCTATAGTACATAGTACTCACACCTGTGCTATGCAATTATATAATTCAAGGACATTGAGTTTATACAATGCAAAAATAGTTTACAATCTTCAGCAGCTCCAACATGATTGTCAAATGTTAATTAACTAGCTGAGGTTGTGGAGCAGGACCAGCATTCAGCCAAGCATTTTTATCAGCGATGTAATCCCCCAACTTATAATATGCCTGCCTGCATAGTGTGCGTTTTATACAAGATTTAAATTTAGTCTCATTCAGTTGAAGTATGTGGGGAGGAATTTTATTGTAACATTTTAAACAGTACCCCATGAAAGATGAGTCTACTTTAGCCAGTCTGAAACCTGGTTGAGCTAATAGGTCCCTATTTCTAGTACTATAATTATGTCTTTCACCTCTTTTTCTAAAAAGATGTAAATTTTTCCTTACGTACATGATGTTTTCGTAGATATATTGACAAGGTACCGTCATGATGTTAATATCCTTAAACAGTTCCCTTAGAGAATCGCGCCTGCGGAGATTATATATGGCTCTGATGGCTCTTTTCTGCAGAATAAAAATAGACTCGATGTCTGCAGCCCGTCCCCAAAGTAAAATACCGTAAGACATTATACTATGGAAGTAACTGAAATAGACTAGCCTCGCGGTATCTACATCAGTAAATTGACGGATTTTTCTGACAGCATATGCTGCTGAACTTAGCCGTCCTGCAAGAGATGTTAAATGAGGACCCCATTGTAGTCTTGAATCGAGCGTGATCCCCAGGAAAACAGTTTTATCGACGAATTCTAGTTTCTCTTGATTCAATACTATCTCACAATCACTACTTTTGACATTTGGTAAAGAAAATTTTATGCACTTCGTTTTTTTCCCATTTAATACTAAATTATTAGCAGTAAACCAATTTTGGACCTGCAATAGAGCGTTATTTACGTCGTCAAAATTTGTAGCGCGTCTATCTACCTTAAAAATTAAGGAAGTATCGTCAGCAAATAACACCATTTGTGGTTGATTTTTTAATAAATGGAGTAGATCATTTATATACACTAAAAAAAGGAAAGGACCCAATATCGAGCCTTGTGGAACACCCATTTTTACTTTTAAACCGAGTGAATTGATACCATTTATTTGAACTTGCTGTTGTCTATCATTTAAATAAGATTTTACTAAACTAAGTACAAGTTTTCCAAGTCCGTAATGCTCAAGTTTCAAAAGTAAGGTTTCGTGATCGACGCAATTAAATGCCTTGGAGAGGTCACAAAAGATTCCTATGGCGTCTTGGGCCTCTTCCCACGCGTTAAAAATGTGTCTTAATAATGTTACACCGGCGTCGGTCGTGCAACGTCCTTTGGTGAAACCATACTGTTGTTCGTGAAGGATTTTATTCGTGTTAAAATGATTGAGCATTTGATTAAGCATTACCTTTTCAAACACCTTACTGAAAACCGGCAACACGGATACGGGTCTATAATTATTGGTGTCTTTACTGTCCCCGGATTTGAAAAGAGGTATTACCTTACTGTATTTCATTAAATCCGGGAAGACTCCTTGATCTACACACAAGTTAAATATTAAGGCTAAGTAAGGCGCTATAGTCTCAATTATAGAGGTACAGACTTTAATAGACATTCCCCAAAGATCTTCGGTTAATTTGATCTTGATTTGCTTAAAAGCTTTTATTACTATTATGGGGTTAATATGCTTAAAGTTAAATTTAATCGGGCAGGCTGAAACGTTCGCCTTTACTAAATCAAAAGAGAGCGAGGGTGAGGAATTTAAGGTTTCAGTCGTTTTGAGTGGGATACTGGTAAAGAAATTTACAAATTCTTGCGCAACTACTTTGTTATCGCAAATAAGACCACACGACGTCTCCAGTGTATAATCAGAATTATGCTGAGATACACCTATAGGTGGTAAAGAAGCCATGGAAACGATTTTTTTTTTCTTAATCTAAGTATTTATTTATTTAACCATTTATGTACACACATATAAACAGACAAGAAGAAAGGAACAGAAAAATACGTACAAAGGTGATGCTTATTTCTAATGAAATCTCTTCCAGCATACCTGCGATAGGAAAGTACATATAGAGATATAGACAACGTGTGTAAGTGTAGAAGAGAAAAAATTAAATCATAAATATACATAAAATCAAAATAGCTATACACTAATATAAATACTTATAAACAAACAATAAGAGATTATACTACTTACATACATACTTCTAAAATAAATATCACTCAAATATATACTTAGAACTACAATGTAGTGGAAAATAATAAATACATTATAATATGCAACTATGACGAAGTAGAAAGATAGTGATCTTTTACTCTTCTTTTAAAGGCTGCAACAGTTTGGCAGTCCCTAATGTCAGGTGGCAGTGAATTCCACAACCGAGCCGCGTGCACAGTGAATGAGTAGGAGTAGAAGTCGGATGAGTCGGGAGGGAGTCTAAGGAGATTTCTAAGATGCGACCTGCAAGGTGCATCCGAAGGACGATCGTAGGAAAAGCGTTGTCGCAGATAGGATGGCGTTTGAGGGTTGTGAAGGATGTTAAATAGCAGACACAATATTCGAGTGTTCCTGTGAGTACATGATTAAAAAAAAAAAACTTGATATGATGATTAATTATCAAAATTCACCGCGCTCGTGCCGCTGCGTCCGGGCGGGTCATTCATAGAATAAGAAAAAATTTGGAAAATGCAACTCCTTTGCAATAAGTCTCAAGCAATTTTAAAATAATAATAATTATGTAAATATATAAAACACTAAGAAACAAAATTCGCTGCTATTGATTTTTTACCACCTATAGATGGTCCTCTTGAAATATTTCGTGTATGAATAGATACACCTTATATATATTTCATATAATAATTCAACTTTATCTTCGAAGCTAACGTTGCGGTTTTTAGAGTTCCGTAGCCAAATGGCAAACATGGAACCCAATTTGGTTATGTTCGTCTGTCCATCCGTTCGAAATTCAAAAAGCCATTTTACTCGGTGACTTTTGGCACTATATCGATGAAAATTTGGAAAGATTGGGTATTATGTGTTAAGCAATGGTGTAGTGAAATTACGAGAAAAATAATTAGGGGTGGCACTCCCATACATGTAATAAAGGCTGGAAAATAAAACTTGCACAGAATTATGTGGGGTATCGGTTATATTAAATAAGTTGTGATTAGAGATATTCGGATGCATTATTATTAACATAAGCGGGATATTTACCATTTTTATTCATTGTTCTGAGTTTCCGATATTTCGGCGCTGTTGCAAGCACCATGATCACGGATAAACTGAAGTCACTGCGGGTGGGTGTTTATGAGCAGACAAAACGGTCTACCCTCTTTCTTGTTCGTTTTTTGCACTCATTACCGCTACCACTGTCACTCGCAACTCGATTCTGTTCCCGACACACGAAACTCACTGTGTCCGCTCGCGAACTTTTTTTCGGCACTTCTTCGGTTTTTACACAGCTGAACCACTGGATTCCAGGCTCTCGACAGTTGAAACCCATCATCCCGGTTGAAGTTCCTATATTTGGTAATCTCAATAGCTTCTCTAACCAGTCTAGGAATATAGTGGCGTTCTGTCGAGATGACCTGAGGGTTATGTAACTCAATCCAGTGGTTCGATCCTGATTCCAAAAGATGTTGAGCTATGGCCGATTTTTGGGTGTCGTTGTTCTTCACCGCCCTGATATGCTCTGATATTCGACAAGCTACCGTACGTTTCGTCTGACCGATATACGACTTGCCGCAACTGCAGTCTACTTTATAAACACCAGGCTTTTCCAGCGGAAAGTTGTCCTTGGGCGAACGCAACATCTGAGACACTTTTTTTTTTTTTGTATATAAAATATTGTTAGCATTTTAAAAGAGTCAGTGTGGAGTTTCTTGCCCATTCTTGTCCATACGTAACTACCTTTTGGTTTCTCCAAAATTTTAATTTTAAGAAGTTTTTTTTTTTTGAAGTATATTTTTACTTTCAGAAGTGCCTTTTATGTGCCTATTTGAAATAAATTATTTGACTTTATGCTCTACATTTCAATACTTCTTCACAGAAGAAACTTGGTAGGAGTAGGTAAAGCACAGATACTTACATTCTAGAGGTGCATTAGAGTCTCTACATTTTAGAGTTAGGCTTAGGTTTTAACTTAATTCTACTTTGAAGACCGACTCTACATCTCTACCAATTCTATAAGCTCTAACTTATCCCTAACTCTACGCCTCTATCAATTAATTCCCGCCACATTGCACCTGTCGTACTATATTTGGTCACGAGTTACCGACTCTACCACTGTGTAGAGTGTATACCGGAAGGTGGACAAACTATAATACTGCGTGGTTTATGTTCATGTGTTTGTGTGTCCACCATCACTTATTGAGGACAACTCATTATTGTAGAGTACCTACTCGAAACTATAGTCACTATTAAAATTGAGCAAAAATACTATTTTACACAATGTATCGTAAGTATCTATACTCCATTTACTACGAGTATAACATTAGACAAATAACGGCTAAATAACGACAGTTATTGTGTAATATTGTTGAAATTACTGCACTTTAGAGTTATTTTTTTAATGTAAAAGGTAAATAGATTACAGTGCTTTGTATTTATCGTGAAATAACGGTGTTTATTGAACGTTTACATCGAAATAACGAAAGGGTGAGAACAGTTATTCGTCTAATGTTATAATAAATGGAATATAGACCATTAAAAAGTACCTATCTTTAACTCTTTGATACAAAAATATTTTCATGATCGAAAATAATGCAACAAAACCAGTATCTATGAATCAGCGAGAAATTTCTTTATTCAATTATAGTGGTTTGTATGTATAGTCGTTAACCTAATCATTGTTTTATCATTTTTGACAACAATTCCATGTAAATCAAAAAACCATTATTTTTGATAATATCTAACTGTCACAAAGCCAAATAGAACTTGTCATCTTATGACGCGCCAGTGACATTCGACCTTAGGGTGATATTGCACCCGGCAACCGTAGGCGCGGGCTTGCGGACGGCGAGCTATGGGCAGCTCGCCGTGCGATAAGGACCAGGCCGGATCGACGACGCGTTGTGTTCCACGCGCGCCTCAAAGAGATGTCAGCACGCACTGACGGGGCCCGCTAGGACCGATGCCTGCCAGGGTTGCGGTTTTGTCCGAAAGGCATACCGTGGCCCTGGCACTACTGGCAACTGAAGCAACACGGGTGGGTTTTAGTCAGTAAAAGTCTGACACGCCCTCCCAGAGCCCAGAGCGGGAGAAGTTATTTGGTTATTTCCCACCCAAAAAAAAGGGTGATATTGCAATTACGAGGTCAACTATACCTAGGTACATGCTGTATTAAAGTTACATGATGTGAGTCGCCTGCCAAGCAAGCAATAGCAAAAACACAAGAAAATGACGATTATTTCTGAGTAGGCGTTCTTAGCTCGTTGTTATGAAGACAACATCAAGACGTTTATTCACAAACCAATTAAATAAAATACACTTTTAACGATGTAATTATACTACTTTATTTTCTAGTAGGACGAATTAACAACACCAATATCAACAAAGGTATGTTATAATTGCACATCATAAAATAAATATCATCTACGTATCAATTTATTTCCATAATTTATATACTTTTTTCATTTAAAAACGATATTTTGATGTAAAAAAAGTATATCAATTATGGAAATAAATTGATAGGTACATGAATATTTTTATAAACTAATAGGGATTTGGGGTAACCCGGTCATGTCATACCCTTCGTGGTTAGTTTTTTTTTTAACCACCCTGAAATTGGTTTTTTCACCCACCCATCAACTACTCATTATTATTGCTTGGAAACAAATTAAGACCCGCTTCGATGTTTAGGTCTTTTGATATAACTTTTGTAAATAATTAAAAAGCTTTACTTTAAGATAAATAGCGGTGCGCCACGAATATAAATTGTTGCTTATGTAGATATATTTTGAGTTGAGCATTCACCTCTACACTATAAAAGTATTGTAGAACATACACAAGTTTAAGACTGCTTACCCCTTGGCCAAAGTTATTCGCGCTACCCAGTAATTGGGCTATAGAATTCAAACAGGCAGTCGCTCCATAAAAATATTGGTATTTAGATGCATTCGATCAGACTGGAAACCGACCCCAACCTAGATAGGAAAGCCATGGCGCCGAGGCTGATGATGAAGTTTAAAGGTGTCTGCACACAGCGGGCGCGGCGCGGCGGGACCGGGCGTGGCGGGGCGCCGACGCGACGCTGAGCAGTTGTAATGTACTAGATATTACGGAGGACGCCACACAGAGCGTCGCGTCACGTCGCGTCGAGTCGGACGGCTCTGTGTGGCGTCCTCCGTAATATCTAGTACATTACAACTGCTCAGCGTCGCGTCGGCGCCCCGCCACGCCCGGTCCCGCCGCGCCGCGCCCGCTGTGTGCAGACACCTTTAGGCTTCTCCAATTTTTTCCGCCCTTCTTTCAACTACTTACACGGTGTAGGTACATTCATGCATGAATGGTGCATCGCGTGTTGTATACGATGTGCCTCTTTTTAACTCTCTAGCCTTTTCTCCAAGTTGGTCTTTAGTAACTAAGCTAGGGCACCCCGCCTTTTTTATTTTTTTGATCCAGGGTGGAATATCTTTCATGGATGTCCTCCGCCCTGAAGTGGACGGAGGGGTCTGTCAGACTCTTGCTGACTAAAAACCACACCAGTGTCTTCCCACACTTGGACCGGGGATCATGGGAACTTGAGCGCCTTCCACGATCCCCGGCTAGTGCTAGCCCGCCTTTACCGGCCACCTCAGGCCCCCGGGGGAAATAAGGTGAACCGCGCCCTAACCTAACCCATTTGGGTCATAGTTAATTGGCTATTTAGTATTTTTTGAACAACAAGTTGGGAACCCATTTTGTTCCTTACAAAAGTTACATTTCCCCACGTCTTCACTTCCTCTTCACAGATCCCTTAGCCGACGGGATCACGGTCTTGACCGGCGAGACCTTCACCGGCAAAGCCGGGGCTCCGGTCATAGACTTCCCCGTTAAGACGGCACTGCTCTCGCCTAACATCATATACTTCTTTACCTTCATTTGCAGGTCTTGGTACAGCTTGTTTTCCTGGTTCAGTTGGGGCAGCACTGTGTAGCGTTTGTCTGCTTCCTGGGAAAAAGGAATTGATAAGAGTATTTGACCTCATGTTAGGTTTAAGAAGCTTTTTAACTATTCTATTTGAGCTTATGACATCTCACTGCTAGGCAAGGATAACTACAACTTTTTTTTTTTTTCGTCAGCACCATATTGCGCTAAAAACTACATCGCTTTAGACTCCTAGGCAGAAACGCATAAGACCAAAGATATGGATACTAAAGCGAAATGACGACTGTTAGTTTACTGAGGTAAACTTTTTATATGTAGTCTGTTTTGATGGTAACTTTGGGAGAATTGCTTCAATTCAGTAATTTATATTTCTTCCTTCCTTGATAAAAACCCTTCTGTGTTATTCACGGGCACTATTCGACTTTGGTCCCCATTTTTCATACATTATCATTACGTACCTACTTACTTTCACCAACAAACACAAAATTATCCTTACCAGCTTTATCACGACCACATAATAAATCTTCTTATGCTCAAACTGGTCAGTCGCGTACGCATAAGTGTTTAGGGCAAACAACCCCTTCAGGATCCCGCTCTCGTCACACAGATCGAACTGGGTGAAGCTGCCCAGACGACACTTCTTCCTAATGTATTCCAGCATGATTCGAACTGGACAGTCTGGGTTGACCAGCAACGACTTCTCCACGGAAGTGTCCACTAGTTCGATTGAAGAACGTCGGCTTGATAGTTCGGGGGCATCTTTGTATGCTATGTAAATGAACATTGTTTGTTTTGAGCCGACAGTTTTGAAGGGAAAATTACAGTTGACAAATGAGGTTAGGAGTGTTTTTATTTTTTTATTAATAAGGATTGGTCTTCAAAGGATTTGTGTTTTTAGAAAAGTTTTGATGGAAAAGGACGAATGTACACATAATATTGTGTATTCTATGAAATTATTTATTCATTTTGTACTGAAATTAATCTTCATCGATCATCATTATTAGTTTAGTAATAGCAAATAGATGAGATGACATCTGACGGAATCGGTATTGCTTCATGATCGGTATCCTTATTACACGAACCGATCATTTCTTAACTTAATCACATATCGCAAGACACGTTCAGTAAGTTTCAACAGCGGTATCTGATCTGGTTCTAAGTTAAAACATTAAAGATATTCACGCTTGTATTTCTATACGGGATAGGCAGAGGTACAAACACATTGAAGCAGTTATGTTAACATTTGAGTCCCATGTAGGTAATTTAACGGGGTGAGCCTACCAGCTGAGGAATTCCTTATGGAATTATTAAAAAAAAAACTGCACAATCTGAGAAACGGCCACAGAGGGAAATCAAAATTAAAAGTCATTTATTCAAATTAGGCTGAGAATCAGCACTTTTCGAACGTCAAAATTACACAATTAAATCCCCCAAAACGCCCGCTCTTCACCTGTTCCTAGTGCTTTAGCTGGGAAGAAGTGGCGCAACAAACTCCCCAGCAGTACAGCTGTCTCTTCAGATAGAAAAACTTGATTCTATACAATAGTAGGTACGCAAAGTAATTAACATTACGAGACACTGACCAATTTTCCATAAGTCAGCTAGCACACGCCAATATAATAAACTCAGCAGACTACCTAGACGAAAAACTAACTAGATGAGGAACTCATATTATTAGGTATCATTCGTTTAGTAAAACGCATAACTTTTACGATAGAAAAGGTTATTAAGTCTTACTAATCGAAGTAACCTATCTCGTTTGCAACTTTAACGTGCTTGCGACACTTGTATCTAATACTGACTAAGATTACAGTTTCTTACAAACTGGATTTTAGATAGAGTGAATACTAACAGACTGATAGGTTAGGTAGGTACGAGTATGTGTCCTATCGCGCTGGCAAGAAAGCGACTATTAACGATTTACTCGCAAAAAAAAATGTAGAAAAGATCCCGCGGCCCTGTGTAAAAGATATATTTGCAAAGCTTTTGAGCCTGACTGTACGTCAGCTACCCTATTGTAGTATACCGGTACTTATTTAAATTAGCTTTTTGATTAAAATGTGGTGGAGTACTTTGAGAATATTTTAATGTTATCATGGAGTAGAATGAAACTTAATTAAAAATATTATATTTTTCATGGAGTAGTTTGGGAACTCTTTTTGGAGTACTTTGGGAATAAGCCAGTAAAAAGAGGTACCTACTAGAAACCTACTAGAGATGTGCGCCGGTAATTTCAGCCAAGCCGCCGCGCCGCCCTCGCTGACTTTTTTTCAGCGTCATCTGCGTCAAATTCAAAATAAAGGCATAACTGGAATAATACTTAAGGCTCCTACAAACAGGCGCGACACGCGACGCGACACAAAGTGACCGTACGTTGCGCGGCACGCGGTGTCTTTGTGTCGCGTCGCCTGTCGCACCTGTTTGTAGGAGCCTTAAGTATTATTCCAGTTTTAGGTACGCTAGTAAACTAAACACTACGTAGAAATGTCTAAATATATGCTTAGTGGTTCATTACGACAAACTTTTTTTATTAGAAATTTATTACAATTACGATCTTTAATTTTATTAGTAAAAAAATGGTCCTTTAGGTAGCAATTTGTCAAAAGCCTGCGGGGTAATTGCCTAACTTACTATCTATAGGAATGGGTTTCATTTTGACAGTTCAACAACATTCATTGCGTTATTTGCGTTGTTGAGCAGACAAATTTTACAAGCCTATAAAGCAATGGATTAGCAATATCCTTCAAAATCATTCAGATTGGGGTTGATAGTGTGTTACAAAATTAGGGTCTTTGACGTCAGTTAGACGTGCGTATCTTTATCAATATTTACATACAACGCGACCTAGATAGATATAGCCGGTTTTCAGGTTGCAGGTACATATATCGGTCAAAATGTGGGATATCGCAAATGGGTTTTGACCGATAATATTATCGTACCTATTTGTGTGAAAGTTTGTACCTACATACTTATTTTTATCTGGACACTGCCGCGCCCCAGATTGATGTCATCAGACGGCAATTCCAATCAGGAAGTTCTTTAGCTTGGGAATAACATGCATGTAGACATAACAAGTTAAGTATCATTTTTACTTGTAAATCTTTCAGATTCATCAATTCAGAGCGTACGCCAGACATAGATTATACAAATATACACTCATATAAAAACACAAAATTTTATAACATTTAGGTGTATCTAAACACAATAAATCATTCGAAAAATTTATTAGAACACTATAAAACTTAACCATGACCTGTTTCGGAAACCTAATTAGGTCTAATAGAATCAATGAAGGCGCAAAACAATACAAATTAACAGATGTATCGCAACTAGTCCGCCCCACATCGTAGGTGCGACGTACACTAACCCATTACAATACTATACGTCACACGTAAAGGTCATCGGACACTAGACCCACGCAGCCTTGACCGCAAAACAGTTGCGCTCACTCACATTTCAACCGTTTCTCAACTCAAAGAATCTAACTAAAGCGATTCATATTTCATAAGAGAGTTGCAACAGCGTCTGGTGGCGCCGATGCATTCGAGCCCGCGACTACCGCGATAACGACCGGCACAGTCGTTCCGGCACGCGGGAGATTTGCACGCTTTGTAAACAAACAACGCGCAATCGAATCGCGAACACAAATTCGATTCGAAATAACAAACGATTCAAAATTCAAATGATGTGACAATACAGCTGTCTAATTTGAATTACGAACAGCGAATAAAAAAAAAACTTTTTCGATAGTGATGTGAAACAGGAGCATGAGTTTATCCAGTGTATCGGGTTTAGTGACTTTTGGGGTGGCAGCCTGGCCACCAGCGGGGCCATTACCGGCCTCCTTTCAGTTCCACCACCAAGGGTCGAACTTTGCTGTGTTTTTGATACTGTTCGCTCTCTGCATGATGGAGGTGGTGGTCATTAGGATCATCACTGAGGAGCAGGCGAGGGAACAAGGATCGAGGAGTGTGACGTCGATGTGGTTTGACTTAGACGACGAGTGACAAGCCAAAAAATGTGGACAAATAGTGAAGTGACTGCTTAAAGTGTTCTAGTTAAAAGTACGGGTTAAATTAAGATTGTTTTACAATGTATCTAGTTATTTTCATAGGCTGAATTAGAAAAGTGTTTTTGTTATAATCGACTAAGTTTCTATAAGGATAATTAGCTCTCTTATGTTACTTGCCTCTTTGCGTATCTGTATATTAAAATGTATTTGTATGATACAGCAAAACAGAATTCCTGTGCCAACATCGACTAGGTTTTTATAATGCTTAAATAAACTTTAAATTTTAATGTACGTTTGTTTATTAATTTAAAAATTAATCAACCAATAATAATAATCTAAGAGTAACATCAAATTGACACACTCGCTTGCTTGATTGAATTTCGGACAGAGTATCACTGAAAACGTATTAAAAGACGAGCGTTCTTCGAAAGCAATTCTGGTTTAATTATGTCAATATTTTCACACTTTTTAGGGTTCCGTAGTCAACAAGGAACCCTTATAGTTTCGCCTATGTATGTCCGTCTGTCTGACTGTATGTAAGCTTAGCTCAGAGACGCTGTAATTTGGCATGAGTATACATATTAATCGGCAAAGTGGTAAAATAAAATCTTGAAGTATAATAGTTTTTGAGATACCTCGCCTACGCGTAAAGTAGGGATGTTTTTTTTTTTTTCTCGTCTATCCCATGGTGTGGGGTATCGTTGGATAGGCTGTTCAAAATTATTGCAGGTTTGTGAAAAACATTTTTCAATTCATGGATCCGTTTGCGTAATATTAAGCTTTGAAGTGAACATTTTTGTTAGAGTCAAGTGTCCCCCCCCCCCCCCCTCCAGCTTAATGGTTGTACTTGGATATAAATTATCACAGCTAAGTAGGCTTTACAAGTTACCGAGTAATAGCCGACCAACTTACATTTACAGTTGAAAAACATGTTCTCCCATACATTCCGCATGGAAGAACATGTTTTTCAACTACAATATTAATTTGTTTTTGGGATAAATTCATACCAACTACGGAACCCTTCACTGTGCTTGGTCCGACACGCACTTGTTTAAAACGACTTTTACGAATACCTACTGTTACCCCTTTTGGTAAGATTACGGAATTTTTCACCGGTTAATTTATTAAAAAAACTTCGGTATGCTAGCAAAAACCTAAGAGGATTTTACTAACAATAAAGTATTATTATTTTTATTCGAGAAGGCTTTATTTTGATTAAATTTTTCCACTTTGTCTGATATTTAATACTTTTTTTATTCAGACAACCAAGATCCATTATGTTAGTAACAATATTCTTAACCTATGTTAATACATTCAAATTTAAATTTTATTTTTATTATTATTATTATACTTAACTAAAAACAAAGCGACTAGTGACCTCACCAACGGGCTGTCATGTCTCCCGACTATGGCACTCAGAATGATGTTGGGGCTGCCACGGAGTCTGTTTTGCAGCGAGGCCGCTTTCTTACGCCGCACAGCATTAAAACTGTCGGTACGTGCCTCAGCGAACATAGATGATGCGCTACAGAACCGAGGCAGACGCAACAGCACCCTAAATTCGTTGTTAAACTGGATCCGCAGAGCATTGTAGGCCTTTTGGGTGTAGCTGAACCACAAGGTCCCCGAGTACGTTACTTTGACTGCGACTGTACATCGGAAGAACCGGCGTGCCAGCATATTAGCCCGAACCGACAATGCTCTGCGTTCCCTCTCCATATCTGCGTCGTCTTTCAAATATGAAGGTCCACTTCAATTATATTACTTAATAAGCTATTATGTATACCAAAGTCCATCTTTTTACAGCTTTGTTTCTATAATTATATATATTGTAAATTGAGTTGTTTCCGAGAAAATTGAGTGAGGTAAACTAACTGGTTTGCTATAATGTTTTTTATGAAGCAAATTACGTACATTATGTATCGAATAGGTACTTTTAAGAAGATGTTCAAGTGGAAACAAACATTAGGTATGTTCCAAACTCGTTTCTGTACCAAATTATAAAATATTATTCTTACTTCATTTTATTATAGCCCTTTCAAACAACATTCATGTATAATTATTTGATACAAAAACATCCATACTAATATTATAAATATGAAAGTAACTCTGTCTGTCTGTCAGACAGACAGACAGAAAGACAGACAGTCTTTCTGTCTGTCTGTCTGTCTGTCTGTATGTTACGTTTTCACGCCTAAACCGCTGAACCGATCGTCATGAAATTTGGCAGAGATATAGCCCGGGATATGGAGAAGGACATAGGCTACTTTTTTACGCCATAACCGACATCCACGCGGGCGGAGCCGCGGGCAAAAGCTAGTCTCATTATAAAATATTAAAATTGATTATACCAGGAACAAACAATGAGTTAATTAATTAGTTAGTTAATTTAGCGTTCTGTGTATTCAAAATATTTATTAAAATTAATGTGTCTTAATGATAAAAATTAAATTAAATTAATTACGTAAAGTAATTAGGCACTTATAGAGATTCGTACTGACGGCTGCATTAATTGAACATGAACGTTAAACGTGTTTTTTATGAAGATTGTTTATTTTGGTCTTTCGTTACGCCTCGACTCCTTATTAATACATAATCTCACTTCATGCATCTTATAATAATCCCTAATTAATGTTCATCCCCTTTGGCATTTCCCTTTAGATTCCCAATCAAATCATGCCGTCTCATATTTCTATACCTTAATATTGGTTCCATAACGAGTGGGTATTTCGTATGGTCCTAATTCAATTTTAATCATCTCTTCCCGTCTCACGTTACCTTAATAAAATTAATAAATCCAAAATTACAATATTTTAGGGCACTTATAAAACATCAGAAGCTAGGTGCACGGTTCCAATATTAGTCGTTTCCTATGGCAAAGAGGAGGCAAGGAACTCCACGGTTACTCTTTTAAAAATAATTGGCTTACCTATACAATATTTTCAAGACAGTTTAGGCATTTCAACAAGTACCAGGTACTTAACAAAATAGAAAATGGTAACCAAATCTACAGTCTACGAGGCCTACAACGTTCTCACATGCACAAAATAGAAAAGAATCAATTTATTTATTCTTTTTTAATATATAAAAAAGAAAACGTATTTAAACCAAATGACATGATTGCCATAACAACTACGGTAACAAATCTGAATAAATATCATGTCCACAAAAACCACTAATCTACTTAACGAATGGCGATACCTACCTTTAAGAATAACTCCCATTCAGAAACTTCTTGTACTTCTAAAAGACATGTTTCAATATCAAACATTGTAAGAGCAGTAGCAGTGTTTGCAGAACTTCTACAAATAGATCATATAATTAATAGATGCTTTACGTTGTAAACAAGATTGCACTAATAAGTGTATATTACCACGTGCCTGCACCGGCATCGCTTCAATTATATCTACACAACATGATCTTTCACCTCGACTCCAATATGACGTGTATGAATGTGTATGATTTACATTTTAAAATAAACTATTTATGTTATATTTACATGTTCAGTCATCGTCATATCTTAGGAATGAAATTACGGAACCCTAAAAATATTTACCCAGCACAAGTTTTTGTGTCTGTGTGTGTAATTTATATATTTCATAAATAAATTATTATTAGAAATTACCTTGAGTTTAGTAATGCTTGAGTCTTGAGTAAGGTCAAACAGAACCTTACTCAAGACTCAAGCATTACTTACTTTCAACCAATCAAATGGCTTGAATCTAGTTTTAAGTAATGCTTGAGTACTGACTGATGTTCTATAATACAGACAGGCCTTAGAAAACTTTTTGAGAGCTAGATAATGCAGGTTCCAACTGAACTTTTATGTGACAATGACATATAGGTACTTAAGTTAATTTAAATTTAAAACTCAGTATGACCTAACCGTTCTGTATTGGTCAATGTAGGTACATTTGATCTAGATTCTACTAGAGCGACGGTTTGTATGTAGCAAACGATGTAGCAAATTACAATGCGCTCGTATAATATATGAGCAGTACCTACCTGCTTATCTCAAATTTCATCATCTTTCATGAGGATCATTTCATGAGGAATAAAGTACTGACGACAAAAGATTACACACTGGGACATTCCAAGACGCCAATCAGATACAGATTGATACAGTAAAAACAACATCTTGACGAAGACACGCAAACGCAACGCAACAGGAAATCAGACATCTAAACTTCCTGACATTCGTCTGTTGAAGGAAAAATGGTATATGGTATGAACTATTTATTAGTATTTTTCTTATACCTAGTTCCAGAACTTAAGCTAAGCAAAATTATTCCTAGTAACGCGGCTCAAAGGACCAAAAAATTTGCTGGGCAGATGATGATGTATTTGTTCATAACAGATGTTTTTGTAATATTTGGAAACGGTTCTTCCGCAATGCACAACGCAACATGGCAACACGTTCGGCACACGCGCATAGTGTAGTAACATGAAATACTAATGTAATCTGAAAATTTACATTCGGTAAACTAACACGCTTGCGGATGCCGATATAATATTCAAAAATCCTTGTTCGAGATAACCATAATTGTTCACGCAGATACAAAGTCATTGAATATTTATACGAATCTTGTTGTTTGGGCAGCCAGTTTTTTATTAAACAATTTTGTCCCATTGCTGGGCAAAGGTTTCTTCCATATCTTTCTAGTTTTCTGTATGTTATGCCATCTCCGACCGATCTGAAAATAATGACTCCAGATTGCCACGCCAGCGCTTTCTAGGACTGCCTCAGCGGCGATGCCCGTCTTCGGGCCTCCGCTGTGTGACGATCCTGGCCCATATGTCCTCATGTATTCTGTAAGTGTGTCCCATCCAGCCCCACTTCAGCTTCGTAGATTTATCGCCGGCATCGGCGATGCTTGCCTTGTAGCGGAGAAAGGACAGGAAGGATTAATGCGAAACACTGAGAGCCAGCTGAGAACCATTTGCAGTTTTGTACCATTTTCAGTTTTGTTTTGCGTCTTCCATTATATGGACAGCAGCATCCACCACCCTGGATGCTGCTGTCCATATAATGGAACGCAAAACAGTTTAGTTATTGCTGTTATATATTACTGCAAAAAAAATCAAGGTTTCTGTTGCTAACTGCTAAGGTGTAGTCCTTTTAGATAAATGGCTAAATTATGCTTGAAATAAATGTTGCTCGAATTGACGTTGACCTATTTAAAAAATAATCTATCTATCTTCTATCTAGATATAAATAAAAATCAATTTTGTATCTTTGTCCCTTATGCGTTCCTAAGTCATTGATCTGATTACGATGAAACTTTGGTAGACTGTTCTGAGGACGCTCGCGAAGCAGAGCCAGATTAGTCTTGTCGGGGCCCTTAGGCAATGCAATTCTCGGGGCCCCTTTTCAGCCGTTTGAAGATCATCAGCTCTATTCAAGTTGATGAAGGGATGTGAGTAATAGCATCAACAGCATCACCGGACTGATGCTTAACTCCTCAAGAACTTACAGTAAAAAAATTGTATTTGGGCTCATTGAAATGGTCTTAATGAATAGGTTATCGATAAGTGATGATCCAGGTCTCATTAGGATGAGATCTCATATAGTATATGAGACGAGACCGTCTCAGTCTCATGATGGAGCAGAAAGAAAAATAAGATGCGGGTGTTTTAATTTTAGCTTTATTCTTGTTAAATGCAATAGAATATAATAAACGAAGGAAAATAGATTTAGCCCGGATGTTTTAATTTTAACTTTATTCTTGTTAAATGCAATAAAAAACAATAAACGAAATAAAATAGTTTTTTCATTAAGATTAAATAACAACTATTCTAACATTTTTTGATACAATTCATTCATAACATCCTGAAAGTTGAACTTTTCCAATACATAATTTTCAATCGTCATTACATCGTCGTTACTAACACTTTGAGTCTTGTTGCTTGAATAAATTATTATTATTATTATTATCGACAATGAATTTAAACGGTTCTGAGACATTGACGAAGACAGTTTTTTTTATAGTTTTAATTTTTCTGACCCAAAATATAATTTAAAAAAAAATTCGTTGTTTAACGAGGCATTGCAACGCATGTGCGCGGTGCAGCTAGTACAAAATAAATTCTCCTCATAGCCAGCATAACCGTATCAAACAAGAAGCATTATAATTATGAGAATTGTAACTGATAGACAGTATCTTTTGACATAGGCATTTAATTATACTTACTAATTACTTACAACAATGTTGTTATCAATGCAATCCCAATTCTGTCATCTTATCTCGTCTCACGACAACCCGAGACTTTTCTGCGACCAAAATTTTAATCGTGACGCAATTTTATTGACCTTGGCACAACCTTGATGTCGAGATGAAACCAGTTACTTATAAATATTCATGAAACTGTTATTTTAATTCTCTACCTGATGCATTTCAACTGAATCACCGTCTTTTTGATTGGTTTAAAATATAGTCAGTTTTTATGAGTTATGTTTTTTAATGCATTTTTTTTTTGCATGTTTCCTGTCCGAAATCCTTTTACATTATTTATTCTTTCTCATTCAAATTACAATTTAAAACATTATATAGTAATCAAACCATTTATAATTACCTATTTATTAAATAAAATAATATTTTTAAATAATTAATACGAAATTAAAAGTTCGTAAACACAAACATAAGCAAGGCCAGTGTGTAAGTTACAAATTGCTCAAGTGAAATGAATTGCTCCCTCGCTATCCGAAGGGAGATTAGCCAAGCATGGCGCCGCGCCGGTCAAAACCCAAGCCAAGTTGATCTGCGACCGTTAAGCAACTGTGAGGCAACTGGTCGCTGCAACTAGTGGCCGCAACCAGTTGCAGGTCTTGTGTGTAATCTGCATACTCGACACGATGTGAAAGGTATTGCATTATTTGCGTAGGAAGGAAGCTAGTTTTCAGAGCTGTATCTCCTTTCCTGTGACTCCATCTACACAATTTATTTATTAAATTATTTTTTTATGCACAAGTAAAAACAAAACTGTACAAAGGCGGACTTAATGCCTGAGGCAGTTTTCTACCAGTCAACCTTAGGGTTAGGGTTACGGCGCGTTGTGTTCCTCGCGCGCCTCAAAGAGATGTCAGCACGCACTGACGGGGTCTATTAGGACCGATGCCTGCCAGGGTTGCGAGTTTTTCCGAAAAGGATACCGTGGCCCTGATACATAGGCAACTCAAGGAATACGGATGGGTTTTAGTCAGTAAAAGTCTGACACTCCCTTCCGCTCCGCCCAGAGTGGGAGAAGTTATTTGATAATTTCCCACCCAAAAAAAAAAAAGGGAGATGCAGAGACAAAACATGGCGGTGCAACATAAAGAATAGATAACAACAACTTTTGTTCTATGACTTTTAATCATTCATCAGATTTTAATTTATCATAGGTATTTTCATACAAAAATAAAAATATTTAAATGAAACGCTCTAAATTTTACGAACTCTACGCGTAGCGAAACAAACTGCCGTGTCTTACGAGTGACAGTGCACGGGAGGCATAGGTAGGTACAACAAAATACAGAATTGAAATGTGTTAGTTAGGTATAACAACAAAATCTAAGGTTTGTTTTTGGTAAATGTATTATGTTTTGTAAAAAGTCATAGAACAAAAGTTGTCGTTTATGATGTCAGTAATACAGTCTTGCAAGGTTTTTAGTGTTTTACCAACAATAACCCTATTTATAAGGTGTATATATATATCTATTCATACACGAAATATTTTAAGAGAAACTTCTATAGGCGGTAAAAACGCCTTATCAGCAAAAAAAAAAATATCCAAGTATTTCATATTTTTAAATAATTGTTATAATTTTAAAATTGCTTGAGACATTTTGCAAAAAAACCTTTATTTATTCGATGAATGACCCGCTCGGACGCGGCGACGCCGCGTGGTGCCTGTTTGTAGGAGCCTTTATATTTAAGTTCCATGTAATAGGGGGCAAACCTATTACCATCAACCAGGAAAAAACAAGTCTCCAGACTGCTACTGAGAAATTCCAGATGGAAAAACCCAATAACACTTTGCCCGACCCGGTAATCAAATCCAGGACCTCGTGCTCAGCAGTAGCGCTTGCGACAACTGAATCAACGAGGCAGTCACTTCATGAATGGTGTACTAATAGGTATTCTTACTTATTTTGTGAGTTCACACTAGGGCCAAAGTTGTGAATGCGCATTTCGCTATATGGGATCGAACAGACAACCTTTCAAATACTTGTCCGTTGTTGTGATAAGTGATAGGTATACTTTCGATTCTTTCGTAGGCTTACTCGCTAGTGATTCAGCAAGAAAAAGACAAGGCCACATACTAATTCTAACTTACACTGACTACACAATGAACGAAAGGAGGATAATCAGCATTTTCCGCTTCCCAATATCGTAACTTCTTTTTTAAACATGGTGAGTGCGGATTAAGGATGAATGAGTTACCTGTCAAATGCCTTGTCTATGCAGATGATCAAGTTCTACTTGTATCGTTAGCAAAACAGTTGCAAGACATGGTGACTGTGATGGATAAAGCATATAAGATGAAAGGGATGAATATAAATGTGAATAAGACGAAGGTCATGGTGTTTGAAAGAGAAGAGGATATATCGGTGTGTGATGTGAAAATAAATGATAAGAGTGTGGAGAAAGTAAGTTAGTTTGTATATTTGGAGAGTCAGTTTACAAGGGTCGGAAAGATTGATGAAGATTTGGAAAGGAGAGTAAATGCGGGGATAAAATCGAATGGTGGCTATACATGCGATTGTGACCAACCAGTGGATGCCCAAAAAGGCTTGACTGGCTATTTACTATGGTGTGCTGGTGTCTATGCTTATGTATGGTAAGGTATGATAAAGCAACGGTGTGGTTTAAAAGAAGATGTAGTGACAAAAATTGAAAATAGTATACTTAGATGGCTACGCTTATGTATGGAAGTGAATGTTGGGCGTGGAAAAAGAAGCAAATAAAAATAGAGTAAATGCTGTGGAAATGCGTTCCTTGCGAAGCATGTGTGGCATGACTATGAATGATAGGCTGAAAAATGATGTGATACGGCAACGGTGCCGTTTAGAAGATGTAGTGACAAAAATTGAAAAGAGTATGCTTAGATGGTTTGGTCATGTTGAGAAGATGTATGAAAGGCGACTAACAAAACGTATTAACAAGGCAGATGTGACTGGAAACAACGGGATAGAAAGACATATAGTGACCGTATTGGTGATGTTCTTCAGAAAAGTCAGACTCCCTAGAAAGACATATAGTGACCGTATTGGTGATGTTCTTCTGAAAAGTCATGTGCGTAGCACTCGCAACCGGCGTGCGTGTATGACTGTGTATATGAATGTAAACGAAGCAAAAGCAGTATGTAAGGAGCGTACTAGGTGGCGTTCTTTAGTTTCTGCCTACCCCCATAGGAAGATGGCCTGAGTTTATGTTGATGGCAATAGGCTCACCCCCTATTACATGGGACCTAAACATAGCGCAATGTGGGTATACTATAGGTACGGTGGCCAGCACATCAAGTTACCACGAACTGTCAAATTTTCTCGTTCGATTTTGAACTTAATTATCAACGTTATAAAGTTTAAAATCGTTTGGGGAAATTTGTCCGTGTAGCTTGATGTGCTGGCCATTGTACACCTCTACCCAAGCCTTCGGGGATTACAGTCGTTATGTTATCGTCATGTTAATTCATCAAGTTTCTTAAACCACCTGAAAACTAAACAAGCTAAGGAAATATGAATTTTAGTTTAAAATATTTTACATCAGTTTCGCCAGCTAGCAGCGATAAGCGTTGTGAATGTATAAGTCGTGTTAAACATCAATGATTGTTATCAATTAGGTTGGTACTGTTGCAATCTCTTTTCTCATAATATCTTATGACTTTACGACACACCAGTCCTTCCTTGTGGTAAAAGGTATATGAAGAACAGTCGAACCGTGGGCAGACAGACTTACCCCGAAAAGCATTCAACAATAATCCCATCAATCTTTTTACATATTTACGAAATCTTGTAGCTAGCTTTTAACTACTCGACGAAAGCCTATTAATAATTCTAATTACTATCATGACTTTTACTAACAAACTACAAGTTAACTTGTGTATGTGGCAACATTTTCGTTACTCCACGGTGTTGCCGAGTCTTGGGAGCCCACAAGACATTAGTATTTTTCCGTAGCCCGTAGGGCCTGTCTATGACTCAACCGCGTTTCCCAATTAGATACCTACAAAGTGTTTGCAAGTAGAACCAGTAAATAAAGATTTATTTGTCTATTGCACATCTTGTGCGTGTGAAATGTGATCATCGAATGGTCTTGACATTATTATGATGTTTAATGCGTAAGTATGGGTAGGTACTTAGATTTTTCATGAAATGTTGGTACTTTTGGGCGGAGATTTTGTTGCAACTGCAATGGTTGGAGTGGCTTCATAGGGTTGGAGGTTCGATGACCCATTGAATAATATCTTTGAAGGTTAAAATAACTATGAATATTTACTTAATTAATTATACTTACTTTGGGAGCAGGTAGATTTAGCTGGACTAATGAAAAAGAAGGCTTTGGTTGAACTGCCCTAGGTTTTTATACGTTTCCGAATGTTCATTTGACCTTTTAATTTCTTCTTTCAATAGTTTATCTTTAGAACTTGGCGGAATAAGATAATTTGGTCCTCTGCATTTCCTAACACCCAAATTTGAACGGAATATCTTACGAAAAAAGACATACATCATCACTCTTTGTAGATTTGTCAATATTTTGCATAAATGGTAAATTCTAAAGACTGCAATATCGTTAAATATACAAATCCTTTCACATTATTCATGTTAGTGCATAATAAAAAAAAATATCTTTCGGTCATAATGCCGGGATGAAGCAACGTAATAACCATATTTGTGCAATAGCAGAGAATTAACTTCAGCTAAGTTACAAATAATGTAACAATTGTAATATGTTACATACTACAATAATTCTTACATTATTTGTAACTACACACGTGCATACTGTATGTACTGTTCATTGTATGTAGACATCTCTATAAATTATTAGAATGTATCTTCGTGCTTATGAAAATTTATTTATTTATTAATAACCAACTTATAGTAACAGTTTGCACCAGACATGCAAGTTATTAGTAATTACATATGTCATGCAATTATAAAATTAGGTTAAAAATGACATAATAAAACTGGACAAAATTTTATGGAATTAAATTAAATAAACCAAAATTGGTCAAAATTAGATAAAATTAGACAAAAAAAAGGTAAAATTAGACAAAATGCCTGTGTGGACCCCTATCTGTTTGAAAGATGAACTATTAACTATAACAATTCGGCGCATTAAAGGCGCGTTTTATTATAGCAAGCTATTCTTATAGATAGATCCTAGTCTTCATTACATTACCTAGTAAAAACCCACCAGCTAACTAACGATCTCGCATAATCACCATGCTAGGTAATAGCATTGGTGTTCTCTGATCCCTTATTACCAAGTTATTACAAATCCGGAAAGTGGCCTATTTTTTACCAGTTCTTAACTAAACATTCCATGGTAAGATTTTCTTTAAAGGCCGCCAGTTAATAACTTAATTAATAAATTCATTATTATATCCTCTCAATCTGAGCACCTACAATTTTTTTTTTTTTTTTGGTCGCACAATTAAAGTTATTCATAATGATGAGTACCTACAATGATCTCTTATGAAGATTTAAACGAATTAAATTTGATCCTGTATACTTATTTTATATGATAAGCCTAAGTTACTCTTTATAGCATCTGCTAACGGCCAGTGAAAGTCCCGTCATAATCAGTCTAGCCGTTTCGGAGATTAGCCGGAACAAACAGACAGATGGACAGACAGACATAAATTTAAAAAATTGTTTTTTTTTTTTTGTTAAAAAATAAGTACCGTATATACTTACATAAGCATTTAGTAAAAAGCTGTTATTTTGAGATTACAAACTTCATTACATTAAATTACAAACTTCATCTTATCTTGTTTCCAGAAACGAGCCCAGAAGATGCATCACCTCGTCGCAGGACGACGGCGTGTGTCGTAGCTGCGGGGGGGACAAGCACGGCGGGGCTCTACCCTGCATCTGTTATCCGAGGGAGTGAGTATAACTTACCATAATATCCTCAAAACGTCCACTGCTAGACAGAAGCCACCCCAACTCAAAATATTTGTTGTTTTACGGCACTGTCAGTTATTAAATCATACCTATAGCATAATCGGCCTAACTATCTGTCGCCTGTCAGGGTTCGAACCTACGACCTACAAGTTGGAAGTCACCACTGGGCCACCACTGCTCACTGGGCCATCACAGCTCACCGGACCACTGGTCCTATATAGCAAGTAGCCCAAATAAGTCATCGCATATCGGAGCTATCGTGATTCGCGAAGATGCGTTTTTTCTGGCAATAATTGGTTCTTATTTGCTTCAAATATCAGCTTACTTAACTCGTTAGAAACTTACTGCATTAATTAATAATTTAACATAGTTTATCATAATAGTAGCTTTTGCCCGCGGCTTCGCCCGCGTGGATGTCGGAAAATATCCTACGGGAACGTATTACCGGGATTAAAAGTACCCTATGTTTTAATCCAACTTTAATTAAAAACAAAATGTCATCCCCCTTTTCACCCCCTTAAGGGTTGAAATTCTAGCAACACCGTTGCGTTAGTTTCCAACCATAAGCCGAGATAATAAATTTAGTGATTTTTACTTCGAAAATTAAGAACATTCCATACGCAACTTCATCCCCCTTTTGAACACTTCGAGGGTGGAATTATCAAAAACGCTAAGACACGTATAAATTAATTTTCAATCATCAGCCTAAACACAAAATTTGAAGATCCTAACTTCAAAACTGACGGACTTTCATATAAACTTCCATTCCCTATTGTACCCCTTTAGGGGTTGAATTTCGAAAAATCCTTCCTTATTCCTTGTCTATATTATAAAGGGAACCTCTGAGCAAAATTTCAGCTTTCTAGGTCCAAGGGTTTGGGCTGGGCGTTGATGAGTCAGTCAGTCAGTCAGGACTTTTCTTTTTATTTATATAGATTGGCGTGATGATCGATCCAACGTGTACTGAACAACTTTGATGGAGATTTTCACAGAATACCTAATTTTTATCTGCTTTTTCTGTGGGTCAAGATATTTTACTGTAGAAGCTACAGTAATGGACCACCTTTAAAATAATGATTTAATATTTTCACACGGCTACAAACTAAAAAAAATATAAAATAAATAACTTCACGCATAATCCAAAGATATTTATTTACCTTCCAAATATTACATAACACAGTTTAGAATCTTTTGAAGAGTGATAGATAAGCTAAGTTTTAAAACTTCTTCTGTCCTACTAAATAGTAGAGAGGAATCTTGCCCGACAGGGTCCATAATATTCTCATTATATACTCGTATTACCAACTGTTACACATTGTAGAATAAATGATTGAGTGTTGAGTAAATCAGCATTCATATACATATACTTTTTTTTTTTTTGCTTTTTTTTAATTATTTTCTTTTGTTAATTCCAGGTCGGTGAAATTCGAGTCAGGCGCTTGGTTCCTGCATCAGGTGCAGCGAGCCATCAGCGTCATGCCGTGGAGCATCTCCACCGACAAGCTCGAGCAAATAGGTCAGTAGCCGTACTGGATCGTTTTTGAGGAGCTTAAGGTCTAAAGATCACAAATTGACTTGAGTATCTTTCAATCACCAAAATTGAAATTGTTACACATAACATAATATCACATCACGCTTGTTTTCGTCGAAGGGTTAGGCAGAGCCGTTCGTACTTATATCTATATTTCGCCAGATATATTTATGTCCCATGCATAAATATGGCACCAACCAGGCATAGATTTGGACTCCGTGCCGCTACTGAGAAATTCCTGATGAAAAACCCAATAAAACTTTGGCCGACCCGACCGACCAAGAACCCTGGACCTCATGCTCAGCAGTAGAGCTTGTGGCCGCTAGACCAACGAAAAACGACTGGTTTCATGCGTGTAAAATGTAGTGTGCATGATGTGTAGGTATGACGCCTTCAGTCTAGGTGGAGAAATCTTTGCAGGAAAGAAAGAGAGTAGCAGATAGATGAGAGTGACCAAAGGATGCTGTTTTATTTTTTACTAGCTTTTGCCCGCGGCTCCGCCCGCGTGGATGTCCGTTAACGCGTAAAAAAGTACCCTATGTCCTTCTCCATATCCCAGGCTGTATCTCTGCCACATTTCATGATGATTGGCGATTTAGGCGTGAAAACGTAACAGACAGACAGAGTTACTTTCACATTTATTAGTATGGAATTTTTTACATTCTCCTTTGACATAATCAAATAATAATCTCATTATTTGACATTATACCACATACAATTCAATTTCAACTTTGTGGACATGATATTTTATTCAGATTTGTTACTGTAGTTGTATTGGCCAACCATGTCATTTGGTTTAAATTGGTATTTATTAAAGTTCTTTTCTCTTTTGTGAATGTGAGAACGTTGTAGGCCTAGTAAACTGTAGATTTGTTGACCGTTTTCTATTTTGTACTTGTTGAAAGGCCTACACTGTCCTCCCATACCTATTAACACTGTTATTTGAAAATATTGTAAAAGCCAAATATTTTTAAAAGGGTAATCGTGGAGTTTCTTGCCAGCTCTTCTCCGTAGGAAACGACCGATTGAAACCGTGCACCTAGCTTCTGACGTTCAATAAGTGCTCAAGTAGGTTTAAGAGCGACCAACCCGTCATACTTTTCATACAAACGCTCGTACGTGATTATGGCGTTAGAACATATCTTTTAATGAACATTTTGAACTAATTGGTATCATGTGCAACATAAAACTAAAATTTGGCGAAACAAATTATGTATAAACCTCCAAAAATCTGCTTTTTGCACACATTTTATCTGAACTTTGGCCGTTCATAATGTACTCATTAATTGTAAAAATAAAGAAAACATCGCCATAGAAACATCGCGCATGTAATGAAAATACTAAATGACACACATTTATTTCACAAACTTGTAAAGCTTTCTCAAAAACACGTATTTCCTGGAACAAGTTTTATGAAATTTCCGCACACTATTTTTCGTACAATGTTATCGCGCTCTCACTTGCCTGTTAGCATTAACATTGCGCTGGATGAAGCAACAACCTTTTCAACCATGCTCGCGTTGACGATAGACGGACCGGGAAGGGCCCTCTTAAGTGAAATAAAATATTTTGATTTAATTTGATTTGATTTGATGGAGCTAAACCGTGCGACTAGAGGCCTATCTCCAGCTCCCTAAAATCTGATAATTACAATGATGAAACGAAATAAAAACAGTCTATGCTAGTTAGCTCATAGGTATGCGCTAGATAGATTGTATGTATATAGGTACATAATGTAAGTAGGTATACCTACTAAAGGCAATGACAAAAACTTGTTTACGTACAAAGTTGATCTTTAAAATCTCCTGCACTTATATGGTTGTGTTTCCTAACTTTAGTACCGCTTGCAGTGCTCTTAGGTACTAGCCAAGGAAACATTACTAAACGTAGGTAGGCTTAGGTGCTGTATGTGGCGATACAACTTGTCTTTCAACAATTTTCTTAGACTTATTACGTACTTCCTGTCGTCGACCATATGTCGTCACCAACTCCCAACAGCCAGTGCACCCATACATGTGCAGTTGTTTTTATATTTTTGGAAACTTGAATCCGAAACTTGATTCTTGACCGAATTGATGAATGCATTAATGAAACTCCTCTTTGTTTATGACAGGCTTTTTGCCAAATTTTCAACGCATCGCTCGTGTCCCTAAGTCGATAAGGCAAATATTGTCAACTGTTCCAAGATTAGGTACTCGTAAATTTTAAAAACCCTATCCTTTTTAATTTTCAGAGGAAGAATGCGACGGCTTCGACGTCCCAGGTCCCAGTGATGCCACTCGCGGGGAACTGAAGAAGATCAGAGAGTTTTTGGAGACCATCTCCGCGAAGTTAGCAGGCGGGCCGCTAGAGGGCACTAGAGTCGCACCGCTGTACGACCATCCTGCCTGTAAGTAATAGTTCTTAGTTCTGATAATAGATGGCGTTGTTTGTTTGTAGACGTTGACGATAGATGGCGTTATGAGGTTGATTTTATACGAGTCTAGGCTAGGTAATTTCATTTAAGCATATTTTGATAAAGAACAATGATTTTAATATTTCAATAGTTTAAAATATGACTTAATTAATTAGTGCATATAGATAAATTAGCGTGTTGAACAAAAAAATTCATCATTACAGCAATAGATTTTATTCTGCCTAGATGTGCACTAGTCCAATAAATTGCATTGTAAATATAATATTTTCAACAATATTTTAATTCGTGAAATTATTACTGCATTTAATATATCACTTTTCAAATACATATTTGATGGCACTACTAGGACTTTTGTTTTCGAGTTTTAGCTGATGATTCTTATGTGCATGCACACCATATCAAGCGTTGCTATAAACTTGCGTAGATATTCGCATGTTCGAGCGATACCACGCGAGGCTGCGCGGCGCTCTGACGTCACTTGCGATCGCGCTACGAGACGCGCTCACACGTAAGCTAGCGATAAAGTATAGCATGCACTGTGACATTAACTTAAGCAACTTTTCCTGATGCAATATTTCTTCTACAGTTTCTTTACAGAAAATATCTTTGGATTGTGTTGCATGTAGATGTGTTTTTGACGATTGTTGGGTTCACTGATAAATAAACTCGTCCAAACGTGTGTTTGATAGTACGACACTTGCCTAAATGCCTACACTTATGTTCTAAAACATAAAACAGTTTATTGGTAGCTGATATGAAATAAGTAGGCACTTTTTATATTGCACTTGCATGATCTTTGTGTGTTGCATTTTGTAATAACGTCTGAAAATAAGTTAAAATGCACTTCCACAATTTAGATTATTATAATTTGCATGAATCCATATTTTTTCCTATTCATTAATTTATAAACAAGAACCTTCCAAAGCCGAACAACTCATCACTCCGAAAATGCCTACGCAAAATATGGTTTCGAGTTTTTGCTATTTATGTTTTGTAGGTGCTTATTATTATTTATTTATTTAACAATTTATGTACACACATATAAACAGACAAGAAAGGAAGGAACAGAAAAATACGTACAAAGGTGATGCTTATTTCTAATGTTATTTAGTTACAGTTCAAACTCAAACTCAAAGCATTTATTTCAAATAAACCAATTACAGGTACTTTTGAATTGTCAAGGGGTCGGTCAGTCAGAAAGATGAAGCTAGTTGCCCATTCCAAAGCGTAGTAGGTTCCTATGGAGAAGAACGGACAAGAAACTCCATGGACACTCTTTTAAAACAAAATATTGTTACAAAATATGGGTTACATCATTCATGTTGAAGTTATACATGTGAGAACAATGTAGAAAGACGTGCACGTTAGAAGCGTCCGTAATAGAAACAATTCAAAAATTAAAATAAGCCGTGGCAGCTAAGAGATGACCAGTCCCAACTGACGGCGCCCGTTCACGAACATGACGCATGGAATGTGCAAATGTGCCAATGTGCCAATGTAATAAAAATATAGACAGTGGCGGATTTACTGGCAGATTTTGGGGTGGCAAATATGGCGACCGATATCTTTTTTTTTGACCTAAGATGGTTTTCTGATGTCTTGCAGAAAGTAGTCTATCATCTTCCCTTTAATTGTAAATCCAACGATACCACAAGTTTCTATATTCTATGGTAAAACATCCAGTTCCCGGTCTCCAATTAGTAATCGGCCTCTGCCCACACTTTGTATGATTGACAAGAGAGCGAAACTGTGGAAAATATACAGGATGGAAGTGACATCGACGCGCAAACCGTTACCATGATTCTAGACCCCAGAGTAGATGTATTTCAACGGTTCTTTAAAAAAATAGCCGCTACAAACAAAATGGCCTACACGATCAAAATGTCAACCAAATTGTTGAATTGCTAAAATAATCTAGAAGTAGAAACTGACAATTGTAGAGGTAAGGGCGGCCAATTTTTTACAGCTTATACTTGGAAAATGTGTAAATCCGCTACTGTATATAGAACGGTAAATTTAAGGGGGAAGCGCTAAGGTAGCCCGCGCTATTCCAATTTTCTTACGATTTTTGCAATTTGGAACTCTCTGGAATGTTTGTAGATCAACGTATGATTCGCAACCGTAACAAACATGTATTTACAGAATTATAAACATTAGAACCAGTAATACAACTCCTTAAGTTAGTATAGTCCTAAAATATGTATGTATGATTTCATGAAATAGTCATTCAATAGGATTATATTATGAACTTAGAGAGTTATATTGATGATTTTTATTATTATAATTCTATAAATAAGTATTTGATACGGCCGCAATAGTACATTGTGATACAAGGGTGGGAAGTAGGTTATTACAAGCGAGTTTGCAATAACCTACACACCCGTATATCACACGACGTTTTTCAATACAGTTGTCGGAAATAGTAAAAAAGAAATTAAAGAATTAGGTAAATATGAAAAATCCAAATTTTCGGAAAATGGCGCGTTTTTCCAACTGGACATTTTTTTTTTTACAACGGCAAAAGCCTATACAGCCTATTCGATTTTTGACAAATGTTGATGTGAAAATAATGATATTAAAACTGATAATTCAATATATTAAACAACCAATAACAATATACAGGTTGAAATAGAAAACATGCGACAAACCGGAATGGGAGATTGTACTTATCATTATGAACATTTTTTACTAAGGGACCAAAGCTGCAATCGCGAAAAAGAAATCAGCTGTCCCCTACATTTATGTTAGCATAACTCGTCAAAATGTAGGGAACAGCAGATTTTTTTTTCGCGATTGAAATTTGGTCCCTAAGTAAAAGTTGTTCATAATGATAAGTACAATCTCCCATTTCAGTTTGTCGCATGTTTTCAATTTCAACCTGTATAAGACTTTTGAGAATTCAATGCTAAGACGTCCGGACTCATTCATTTTTCCTCGTATAAAATCTATCCAATTTTATTCTATGTATGAAAACTCCTTAAACTTTTTAAATTGTCTTTAAAAAAAACTAAACTGCAAAACCAAATGATCGAGCTCGTAAACAAAAGTCACGATCGCGTAACAGAAAGATGCCTATGCAAAAGATTCACTTTTCGAATCATAATTATAGCCTCTGAAAGTACGCCATGTTTAACAACTGTATTGAAAATCATATTTAGATCATCATACAACCTGACCTACACACACATACCAACTGACCTGCAAATTGCACAAAACGTATGAAAATTTGGGCTAGCCTGACGCTTTCGCCTTAAGAAATATCTGCTAATTAAGATTAATCTTATCTTAAATCAGCCGAATTATTTTCTCTATGGGCTTACCAATGAGCATCGCTGAATAGCATCCTATTTTTATATTTTATCTCCATAACTTATTCTTCCTATTTTATATAGGTACCTACCGATAATGAGTGACTTTCCATGCGTTCACCGTGTTAGTAGATGAAGAATATAGGTACTGTTCAAATATACATTGTCAAAGGGATGTTGACTCTGAAAAAGACATCAACGCGTTTCCCATTTCATCCATTCTAATATTATAAATGTGAAAGTAACTCTGTCTGTCTGTCTATCTGTATGTTACGTTTTCACGCCTAAACCGCTGAACCGATTGTCATGAAATTTGGCAGAGATATAGCCTGGAATATGGAGAAGGAACACTACTACTGGCTACTTTTTTTACGCGATACCCGACATCCACGCGGGCGGAGCCGCGGGCAAAAGCTATAATAATAAAATCAGCATGTTATTTTGAAATTACAACGTTACCTAAGCAAATTATGAAATTGGTCAACTAATCAAAACTCAAATTTTAGCAAATATCTTAAAGAAATTGTATAATAATTTAGGATGTTTGATTTTTGATCAACGAATGGGGGAATCAACTTTTTTGGGCATGTCGTTCACCTTTGAAATCACAAGAAGGATATTTGGTAGTAGGGTACGCAAAATAATTGAAAAATACACTTTTTTCTTTTAACTTTGCCCCACTCAAGTAATTTCTCCTGTATTGTGAGGCAACGTTTACAAACATTAAACTCACATACACAAATGTGTTGAGGCCATTTGCTCGATGTGCTATTTCATACATTACCCTAGCCTACGCACTTTATGATTCAATAAAGAAATTATAATAAAATAAAATAAAACTGTGTTTTCTATGTAATTCAAATCTTGCGTACATTCTGGGACACCTATGCAGAATGATATGATGATGAGGATGCAGGGACTGTGGACTGACACTATTTACAGAAGAAATAAAAGCCATATTTATAAAAATAACAAATATCAATACCTACTGTAATACATAAACACTACTTTCCCAAAAAAACCACATGATTGTCGGTATTGCTAAGAATTTATTTTTGCCAACCGTCCTGTATTTTCCTCTTCATTTCGAAGAACATCTAACTAAACACAACACGTCGCTTCAGGTTTTGCCATGACGTCAATTAGACAGTCAACGTTTTTATTGACTCAACTTTGAACCTAACTTATTGTAACTTAACAAAAACTAAATGTAAATGTATGACAAAAACTCGTTATATAAGTGGTTATTATTGTTGACTAGCTGCTGACCGCGGCTTCGCCCACGTGGATTTTTCTAAAATAAAACTTAGGTAGCTGAAGTTAATGTAACATCAGCTATCTGCTAGTGAAAGTCCCGTCAAAATCGGTCTAACCGTTTTGGAGATCAGCCGGAGCAGACAGATTTTTTATGACGTGACAACGTCTAATAAATCGATGAACTGCTGCATTCACGAAAAAGGATGACTCATTGTCCCGTTACACTCATTGTCCCGTTACACTCACTGTCCCGTTACACTCATTGTCCCGTTACACTCATTGTCCCGTTACACTCATTGTCCCGTTACGCTCATTGTCCCGTTACGCTCATTGTCCCGTTACGCTGAATGTACGCTTGCGGCGCATCAATGTTTTGTTATGACGTTGTCACGTTAAACTATCGTCCGTAAACCAACTTTACAGACAACCAATTTTTTTGTTTTGTTTTATATATCGTATATACTTTCATATTCATTTAGTAAAAAGTTATTTTCACAAACGGACACTTCAATTCTATTTATTTGTGTACATTTTTTTAGATGCCAAAGAAACAAGATAAATGTCCTTTAGTTTGTATTGTTTCATGACATTTCTCTCTTCAAAAGTGCTATCAATACTTACAACTTGCCGTTGGCCAGAACGTGTTCTTCTTCCATTGTCTCTGTCCACCGTCACGCTATCATTCTCCATACAACCCATCCATCTTTTCTTTAGCCTTCCTCTCCCTCTCCATCCATCCACATTTATATTCATCACTCCTCTTCAGATGTCCATACCAATGAAAATTGGTTGTCTGTAAAGTTGGTTTACGGACGATAGTTTAACGTGACAACGTCATAACAAAACATTGATGCGGCGCAAGCGTACAATGAGCGTAACGGGACAATGTGTGTAACGGGACAATGAGCGTAACGGGACAATGAGCGTAACGGGACAATGAGTCATCCCTTTTCGTGCATGCAGCCGGCGTTCATCGATTTATTAGACGTTGTCACGTCAAAAACGATTCCCTTTCAACTTTTCTGTGACTGGCAAACTACATAACAAGGTATTCATTAATTATGAATCTTTACCTAAATTGGCCACTCCGTACAAAGGTATGGAGCGTTTAGCAATACTCAAAGAAACATTAACCTATTTTCGACATACTAAACTTCACAAATTTAGACTGTGTAGTAACACTTTTAACTAAAGCTATCAATGAAAAACTCGATGTGGCTAAGTTATTTTTTCTAAGAAATCAAGGTGCAATATTCCATGTATTTCTTCCGCGTCTGACCTACAGTGAACTGGCGTTAATTATAATGTAGCCGGTGCAATAATTATAATAAATTCATATCGTTCCATGCGACTACACATGCTGTGTTGCCAGATCTTGTATTGAAAAACTCCGTGACATTTAAAATGAAATTAGTACAAAATTATTAAAAAGTTTGATGAAGATGTGGAAAGGAGATTAAATGCGGGGAACCAGTCGATGCCCAAACAGGCTCTACTGGCTGTTCACTATAGTGTGCCGGTGCCTACGCTTATGAATGGAACTGAATGTGGGGTGTGGAAAAAGAAGCATGAAAATAGAGTAAATGCTATGGGAATGCGTTCCTTGCGAAGCATGTGTGGTGTGACTTTGAATGATAGGCTGAAAAATGATGTGATAAGGCAAGGGTGTGGTTTAAAATAAGATGTAGTCACAAACATTGAAAAGAGTATGCTTAGATGGTTTGGTCATGTTGAGAAGATGAATGAAAGGCGACTTACAAAAGGTATTTACAAGGCAGATGTGAGTGGAAACGCCGAGAGAGGAGAGAATGGAAGAGAACATATATGTAGTGATGTTCTTCAGAAAGGTCAGGTGCGTAGCACTCGCAACCGGCATGCGTGTATGACCAGATGTATGAATGTAAACTAAGCAAAAAGAGTATGTAAGCAGCGTAGCAGGTGGCGTTCTATAGTTTCTGCCTACCCGGGAAGAAGGCGTCAATTTATTTATGTATGTATGTTAATAAAAAGTTTAAAGGTCATCATAAGTAAGTAGTTTAGGTTAGGTTACCCGCGAAAGCTAGTAACCTCTTCCAGCATTCCATATGTAATTTAATTTTTCCTTGAATCACATATTGGTAAACAAAAAGACACCGCATAACCTAATATTGATCCTTCTTTGTAATTTTCTAATCCGCTGAATTTCTGCAACACTTTAAAAACCTGGCAACACCTACCATAGACTGCACCGTCTGACTTCGCCCGAACGCATCCGACATGCTTCATTCGTAATAAGTATGCCTAATGCATAGCACACGCTAATTATCTAACTATTAGCCGCTCATAAGCTGCATACGTATGCTCACAAATGAAGATCAAGGGACACTTTGTATGACAATGACGCTAAACTCCGCAATAGAATTGCAACTCATGTCCTATGGCTGTAACAATTTTTCTTAGTACCTAATTATATGGACGTGGTTCTTTTCATTTACATTAGTTTGCTTTCCCGGTACGGGTAATTCGTTTTATTGGAGTGAGTAAAATAAAATAGAATTACCATTAATTGCACAGCAGTAAACAACCGGGGCTATAATAACTATAAACATGTCAAATAGATGGTAGGTCCTGTCCTGACATAACATATATATGCATCTGCTAAGATAGATTTTGGAAATTCAATAGTTGTTGGAAAATTCTAACAAAGTTGTGGGTGGTACCTACCAGCAAATGACGACGATTGTGAAATCTTGATAGAGAATATGATTAAAAGAATTGAATGAGAGATCGTTGTAGGCCTTGTACACTCACAGCTGCTACGATTTGTTGACCATTTTCTATTTTGTTGAGAGGCCATACACTATCCTCTCATATCTAAATTTGAAAACATTGTAAAAACCAATAATTTTGTAAAGAGAAACCGTGGAGTTTTTTGCCAGTACTTCTCCATAGGAAACGACCAATTGGAACCGTGCACCTAGCTTCTGACGTTTCATAAGTGTAGGTTTATACTTGAAATAAAATAATATATTTTGAAATTGAATTGAATTTGAGAGTTCAGGAGTGGTTAAACGTTATTTGAACAGTAATTTTATCTAATATTTGACTAGTAAGAAGTATTAGAGTATATGTAGTCATGTACCTATTGAGAAAAACGTAGTTTTTCTAGCAAGAACTGAGCAATCACGTTTTTTTTTTTTTACATAGCTATTTCAATAATTACCTACCAAAATCCTTTAAAAGATTTTGGATAAGTGAAGCTACTACATATTATGTCACAATTATTAGCAAGATAAATAAGCACCAGTCATAAGCTAATTTCAAAAATTATAATGCAGGGCTCACTATGCTTTTGCCACCCAAATATCGATCCATGAAATACACTGACTTTACCAAAGGGTTTTTTTTTCCGGATCATTGCAGATACCCGACTATCGTTGGGTATCAATAAATTAAAAAACCCAAATAATATCCGGCAAGAAAAACATTCTACAAATATAGAAAATTATTTAAAAAAAACACATAAAACCCGACTGCAAAAGCACATTAACTGAGAACAGAACAACAAGCATTATCTATTGAACTTTGTTTTGTGTAAGACAGCGCAGGCTCCACAAACAAAAGTCGCACCATAATTTAGATAAGTGTTTTCATCAAGAAAGAAAGAAAGAAAAATAGGTTTATTTGTCACAGAAACACGCCGAAGAATCAAGCCGTTTAGGCTATCCAGCGTGCCAAAGAAATAGACATACATTACATACATATATATTCTCGAAAAACATTACCCTCCTGGGGCAGTCGGGTAAAAAGCTGAGACTAGAATCATATATTTCTAAAATATGACTCACCAGCTGACTATTTTCAGAAGTATTATTTCATATAACAAAACCTAAAGACGGGCGTTCAAATTCCTATTATCTTTAAATTAAATGTGACAAAGGTAGATACCGTAATAGATGAACAATGGCATTGAAAAACAAAGATTATTGTCATGTGAATAGTTTGGTATTCTAGAAATATAAACGTTAATTATAACCGAACATAATGCGGGAAAACCGACGCGATTTAGACAATTGGTGGCGGTCTTTTTTGAATGAGATCATGTGGTTAATTTAAATATTGGAACGACATCGAATCGCTTCGTAATGCTAATCCAAAAATATCCCAAGGTTCGAAGAAAGAACATTTCCACCGCATACAATCTTTATCCTAGCGCCTCCCTTTCTTTATCTCGGGCCAAATACTGGACAGCCAGTCACCTCTCTTTACAAAAGGGTTGCTTATCCTCCTCTTAACAAAATAGCCTAATCAGCCTTATTATATTCCCACTGCACAGGCGTTCTTTCTATGATAAGAAGTGGGCCGTAATCCCCCACGCGGGCCCAGAGCGCGTTGGTGGATGTCACATGTCTTCGATTTTTTGGTTCTGGACATGCCGGTTCCCTTACGATGTTTTCATGTTTTCCTTCACCGTTTTGAGACCAGTGGTGATGCGCTAAGGAAGGATTTTTGAAAATTCCGCCCCTAAAGAGGTAAAATAATAATCAGGAATGAAATTATCCGGAAAAGAACTGGAGTTACGATATAGCTTGCAGAGTAAGCAAGGTGAAGTGGCAGTAGGCGGCTATGTTTGTCGACGGACCGATGGCGGGTGGAGCAGACGAGTCCCTGGAGTGAGAACGCGTATTGGCAAGCGTCGTATGGGACGCAGCTAGATGGACCAATGACCTTCAAAAGGTGGCTGGGACAGACTGGATGCGAGAGACGGAGGACAGAGTGTTGTGGCGCAACCTGGGAGAGGCCTATGTCCAGCAGTGGACTGCCATAGGTTGAGTTGATGAAAGGGGTAAAAAAGGGAATGGAAGTTTGTAATTTTTGCCGATGCGGTATCTCTCGGGGGCTTGTATATTTATAAATTAAGAGTTCGCTGGCATCTCAAACTATTTCATGATTTATTCTGATCGCAACTTTAAATGCGCCTAAGTTCGCATGCCTATAACTACGAGTAGTGAAACTAGTATGTAGGCCCACAATTATGCACGCGATGTACATAATTGGGCCAAGTATAAAATAATTACAATTAAGCTGTAATCATACGTAATTCAAGTAATCGTAGTTCTGAAGAGTCATTATTTTTTCACTTATCATTTTAATTTTATCCTTAGCTGACAGTCATGAGCGTGAAATTACTTGCCTGTAGATTTAAATAATATTTTATTATAATTAGGTATGTAAATGGTACAATATGGTTATTGAGAATGAGGTGCTGGTTGGACATAAATTAACAAAAACCGGCCAAGTGCGAGAGTAGCAAAAAACGCCGGAAAAAAAAACGCGTTTCTTGTATCGGTTCCCTCTTAAACTATTAACTTTATATTATTTTTTATTACAGTTATTCTTATAGCGGCAATAGACATACACAATCTGTAAAAATTTCAACTGTCTATTCAATACGGTTCAAGAGATACATACATACAGCCCGCTGACAGAAAGACGGACGGATGCACGGACGGACATCGGAGGCTTCGTTTTTTTTCGGCACCGTTCAGGCACGGAACTCTAACAACATAATATCACGCCTGTTTTCACCGAAGGAATAGGTTAAGATGTAGGTACCAATAGTACACTCACATTTCGAACAGAAAAAATAATGAAACTCTACGACAAACTTTATTTTGCGGTCGATACCAGTACGGGATACTTACATTGTTCAAGTGGTTAGGTACACACAGATTAAGCTATGAATTTTCTGTTTAAGCTGACCTCTCATTGTACGCAAATCCCATACAATACGAGATTAGCTTATACTGGAAATGTATAAAGTCAAAGTCAAATCATTTATTTCAAATAAGCACATAAAAGGCACTTTTGAACGTCAAAATTTACAACTATAGTTAATTGATTCTAGTTGCCCCTTCCAAAAGGTATGTATGGAGAAGAATGGGCAAGAAACTTCATACTTACTCTTTTAAAATGTTAACAATAGTTTGTATACATTAATTAATAATTACACTGGTAAACAAAATTTAACTTTTTTTTTGTTTTATGAATTTTCTAAACTGTTTCTTAGTAATTTGAGTTCGCTGATTTCATATATGCCCTCAGTTTTTTTCTGTATCTGTATTACAAAAACTAGAGCTGCTAGAGAAAAACTGACAACAGATTTGGAATCAGCGTGGCAGAATCATACAAAATCAGGTATGAAATTCATAAAATAAAACTACTGTTTGTGGTGTGTTATAAGTGAAGACGATAGCTTAACTGTAGCTGTGTGTACACACTACTACACATTAAGCTATACATTTCCAGCATAAACTAACTTCTCATTATACGAAAATCCTATACAATGCGAGATCAGCTTATACTGGATATTTATAGCTTGATGTGTAGCCGTGTATACCTACTACTAACCTGCTGTTTTATTTTTCATAAGGCGGGTTTCCCACACTTTTGGCAAGTCATTGAAAATAAACATATAAGTAGGTACTGGCGATGGCCATTCCAGCCAGACGATTGTTGTTTATGATTTAAAATACGCAGGTATTACCTACCGACCTATTAGTAATTGAATAATTATGTGTATAAATTGAAACACGTAAGCTGATAATAACGTTCTGTTAATTTAATTTTAAGACTCCTACGAAAAAGCGCGACACACGATGCGACACAAAGGCACTGCTCGTCGCGCGACACGCGATGCTTTTGTATCGCGTCGCGTGTCGCCTTTATCCTCCTTTGCCAACCCTACCAAAATAGGTATAAACTTTGCACGATCTTTAGAAGCTTTGCCTCTGTCCGTGTACTCTGTGGTATATGCGACTATTGCCTATAAAAAAAGCCATGTGCGATGGCTCTAATTATCCAATGACGTCATTGAAAACCACGTGAAACAAATCACTACATATTATAAAACAAAGTTCTCCGCCGCCTCTGTCTGTCTGTCTGTCTGTCTGTCTGTCTGTTCGCGATAAACTCAAAAACTACTGCACCGATTCTCATGCTGTTTTCACCAATGGATAGCTTGGTTCTCGAGGAAGGTTTTAGTATATAATTTGTTATGTTTTTGTATGCATTTTTGTATGAATTAACGAAATTTGTTGGAGGTGTCGGAAAAAAATAAGCCGTCTGGGAGCTTTCAACGAAAACGCTGTCTAAACCCTTTGAGATATAACAAAATAATGTATGGTGGAATTATGTATCTTATAAAGGTCTTCAAAAAAGTCCGCGATGGCATATGTTTATCTCTTAAGGATAACATACTATATCCATTTTATTGTCTTTTTGTAGGTATTTGTTTGCCGAATTTTACTCTTGGAAATACGATTACGATAACAATACGCTATAATATCAGTAGCTATTAGCCAAATTATGTTCGTAGATAAATAAGCTAGCTACTTATGTGTATTTCAAACAGTATACAAGAATATTTATCTTAAAAACATTACTAAACACGGCGGCCTTATGATCAAAATTTGTGCATTCCAAAACTTTCGTTACTTTTTCACTGACATATTTATCACTTTTCGATAAACTAACACTCAATACGAAATCTACACTTATTTCTCAGTAATTCTGTATAAGATTCTTCTAAGATTAAACCGTTTTCTCATTGAATCCATTACTTTACGCACGTATAACCTTGATGAATGTTTACATTAAGCACCGCGCCATACCGCTACACGACCACAGAGTACAGACGTATTTTGTTTTCTTTTTTTTTTCGTTCGTTTAGTGGTGTTCCCGCTAAAATGTCAACCGGTGAAATATTAGTCGATTAATCGAATTCTACAGCCAGATCGTGTTGCAAGTACAAAATAAATGTCAAATATTTCGTCCAATTGCGAACGTGACCCTGAGAAAAGTTATGCACCAATGGTGTTCATTAGATATTTCGAGCGTTTTATCAGCACAAATGGTGTATCATGCGACATTTCGGAGGATTTCGTTTTGTTTTCACATTGTTGGTACTTAAGTGAATTATTTTAAAATTATTATTTGTGTCGCACTTTTATTTCGTATTGTAATTTGGTACAATTGATTGCTTTTAGAATTTGAGTGAAATTTCGTATTTTGATTTTGTGTTTGTTATCTTTAGGTAAAGACTCATTCACGTTCAGAACATAAGTACTTTTATTATATTAAATCATTTGTTTCGGTTTCTATACACATAGTGAATCACATTAAAATTAATATTAAGTTAGAATTTTGAGATATAGCCTGGGATATGGACAAGGACATAGGGTACTTTTTTATGCGATAACCGACATCCACGCGGGCGAAGCCGCGGGCAAAAGCTAGTCAGTAATAATTTGTATTGTATAAAAAGTTATAATTTATGGGACAAAGTTCACTTAACTTCCTTGGTGGAACATAATGACCTATAATTATTAAACTTAGGGCGGGTTGTTTCACGTCCACTTGACGCACACGTATACGTCATAAATGGCGCTAACTATCGTCATACCAAAAAAAGCGTTGTTTCACAAAATTATGCCCTTAACGTTCGTTAAAAAATAACGATTACAGTAACCGTTGTCATACCCACTGGTTAACGTCATTTTATTCTTTTACATTTTGAACTTTGACGATTTTTTTATGCAGTGAAACAACGCTTTGTATTTAACGAACGTTAAACATCATATGTAATCGTTATTATTTGACGTACGTATGTTACATTAACCAACCGTTTGAAACAACCGGTCCTTACAGGTAGATAAATCACGAAATAATTACTTTGTCGTTATAATTTTCTCACAGATTTTTTTTCTACTTTCTGTTCAATCGTCTTGTTTTTTTTTCACCTGCCCTTTTCTGTCCACAGTTGTAATAGGCATTTCTAGTATTCAGGTTTCACATTATTTTAATGACTGAGCTGTTTAGGAGCAATGGTGGCCCAGTGTTATCACGGCCGCGACTTACAAGTTGTATGTCGTAGGTTCAAACCCAGACAAGCGCTTTAATTTGTGTAAATTATTCCATCAGCACTGCTCTCGAAAACTGTGGCAGACATCGTGAGGAAAACCGGCATGTCCTAGAACCAAAATTTCGAAGACATGTGACATCTACCAACCCGCTCTAGGCCCTCGTGGTGGATAACGGCCCACTTCCTTTCACAGAGAGGCAGTGGCGTAACTACAGAGTGGCAAGTCGGCAAATTGCCACGGGCCCCCAGCCGGAAGGGGCCCCCGGTCTGTGGAGAATCCATTAAAAAAGATAGTAGCTCGTTTTCCAAGGAAATTCTCAGTTTTTGATCCTCTTTTAGACACGAAATAGAAACGTCATCTTCTATAAGAGAACTTGCTGACTTATTAATAATAAAGAATCATTTCATAATTATATTTAAGCTTTCCTGAAGTGTGCACTGCATTTCTGTTACTTTTCACCATTCCTGTGACTACGGCTAGTGCCGAGCGATCATTTCCAAAACTGCAATTGATAAAAACTTATTTAAGAAATTCAATGGGACAAGAAAGTTTAAGCAACTTGGCTATTGTATCCATCGAAAATTCTATGGCCCGAAATTTGAACTTTGATGATGTCATTCATTAGCATTTGCTGAACAGAAAGTCCGAAGAAAGGAATTTTAATAATTAAAATTGTGTACTTAAACTACAATTGTGATTTCAGTTCAATATCTACAGGGGGGGAGGGGGGGGGCATCCGGTGAATTTGCTACGGACCACGAACGGTATAGTTACGCCACTGCAGAGAGGAGACTTAAATTGTGTCCCAGCAATGGGAACATTTTAGGCTGATTACGAGCTGTTTGCATTCATAATTCAGCATTAGAAACGATCCTTTATCCAATGAAATGAAATGATATCGTTTATTCTATAATTAGGATATCGGAATCACTTTTACACGTCATATAAAAAAAAAAAAATAAGCTATACCCAAAGTCTCTAATTCAGATAATTTATGTAAACAAAGTAATGTCAAGAAATGTCACTGTCAAAATGACAGGAAGTGGTGCAAAACATTTTATCATTATTATTTTTATGTAAATAATCATCTATGAAATTAAAGTGAATTAATTATAAGAACTACGCAAACAAAATACCGTTGCCAAACAATGCTATGTAGTGTGTAGTGTGTCGGAGACACGGCCTATGATCGTCATAATCAACCCTTTTAAGTCCACTGCTGTAGTCCTCCTAAAATCAATTTCCACTCGAAACAGTTTACAGCCGTTGTCATCCAAAATGTGGCTAGATATGATACATACAATATGAATTTATGAATGAGAGTTGTAATATAAGTGTTGTTGAAGATGTAAAAAATGTGACAATTTTTGGATCTCCTGCATTGTTACCAGTATCATAAAATATTTTATACCAGAAAATCTCCTTTTTTTAACAACTTTGTTTAAAACCGAAAATTTACAAAAATAATGACGGTATGATTATTTTTAAATTATTATTTCATAAATTCAGCACTTAAAAGAAAATGGAACCTTTTTTTTGCCATTTTATGTGAATTACCATTACGAAGATATTTTTTTGATATGTTATCCCCTTTATTTACATAAATTATCTGAATTTGAGACTTTGGGTTTTTTTTTTTATAGGTGAAGTCGACATTTCCTATCTTATCATTTCCCCTGAGAAGATGGCGAAACAAACTCAGGGGTAAAAGTCTCTTTTAAAGTCCAGACATAATCTTGGTCAGATCATGTGAGGACCATGTAGATCCGTGTCTGAAATGGTCTTTTGAGGAAAGAAGCACACAATTTTGAGTGGACCTGTCCAGTCAGTGCAAGCATTTGTCAGTAAACGTGTAGCTCAACTCAGGATTTAAGTAGCTCAGTGACTCGACGAACAATACCAAAAAAAGGACTTTGAAAGCTGTTGACTAAATGGTTTGATTTTCATAGGTAGCCTTCCTAAGTTTCTACATATGTCAAAGCCTCCACAAGTGGCTTCGAATACATTTGCATATATCTTTAAATTCGTCATTCATTATTTCTTTCTTTCTTTCTTGGATCGCCAACAGAGGCTACACAATTACATGCATGTTAATATAAACAGGGACGATTA
This sequence comes from Dryobota labecula, assembly GCA_947523025.1. Taxonomy (NCBI): domain Eukaryota; kingdom Metazoa; phylum Arthropoda; class Insecta; order Lepidoptera; family Noctuidae; genus Dryobota; species Dryobota labecula. The sequence goes on along the minus strand of OX383284.1, from coordinate 28,120,309 downwards.
ACTACCCAGATACAGAAGCCTATCTAAGTACAAGTTTGACAAGGACGAAAAAATCATTATCATACATAAAAAACTTTCAAAAAACATTGATATAATATTATAGATATTATTTAAGATGTTTCTTATTATTTATAATACTATCCCTTTTATGTCGTTTTAGTACAAAATGAGAAAGTCGTAACATAGACAGCGCGGGGCAGAGGTCAGGGGCCCAGTATCTGATGCAGGCATACTCGCGCCTGCGCACTGTTTCATTTTCTACATTCTATTACTTATTGCTTAGCCTTAGAATAAAGTCCTACTCACATGGTACGTGTTTTTGTTCGGAGTTGGCTACGTGCGAAAATCCTATTCTGTAAAAACCTCGCGTAAAAACTTAGTTGAAGTGGTGTTTTAGACCTTGTAGACATAGACTGTAGATTTATTGTCAATTATCTATTTTATTAAGTACCTGGTACTTGTTGATAGGCCTACACTGTCCTCCCACACCTATTAATACTGTAAAAAATATCGTAAATATATATATACAGTATACAGGGTGTTTGGCAGAACGTTGAACATACGAAAATGGTGGATAGGTTATTTTTTTATTAAAAATGGGTAAAACAGGCAATATTTTAGTTTATATTTTTATCTTTAATATTGGCAGATTCTTATAAAATTATTGCTTTATTCAGATGTTAGCTAGAAAAAAGTTATGACTCCTCAAACTTACAGAAAGATGTAATAAATAAAAATATTGCCTGTTTTACCCATTTTTTATACAAATTACACTTTAAAGTTAAGAAAGTGGTGAAACTAGAAGAAAGCAAAAAAAATTTTTTTTTTAATATCCAGGGGGCCAGGGCCAAATAAATTAGGCCTGAGTAAGTAGCAGATCACCCCACCTATCCACCATTTTCGTATGTTCAACGTTCTGCCAAACACCCTGTATATTTTTTATATATTATATTATATATATTTTTTTAATATACCTATTCTTGAAAATATTGTAAAAGCCAATTTAAAAGAGTAGGTAATCGTGGAGTTTCTTGCTGGCTCTTTTCCATAGGAAACGACCAATTGGAACCGGGCACCTAGCTTCTGACGTTTCATAAGTCCCCATGTAGGTTTATGTGAAATAAAATATTATATATATATTAAGATTGGATTTGATTTGAAACGAAAAACTATACACTGCTGCTGCTGCTGTTTTTTACACTACTGATGCAACTTCCGTTTTCTATTTTGGTATTCGAAATACCAAAATTACACAATACGCACACCATTTCAGACGTCCGATATTTTATTAATAGGTACGTGATCGACACTAAAATAAATTCAAACAGCATCTCAACCATATCTTCCTTCCACGTCTTAGCAACCATTACCATATTTCATCTTCCATTTCGTTTTTTGTTGCGCAGTTTTACCGCCGTAACTCCATAAAAGAGCAATGTAGCACATATACATATATTTTGACGGTGTAATGGCGAGCAACGATCGGCTATTATTGAATAATGCTTTGGCTATCGAGGTACTCATCATTACATCTCCCAATAAAATCTTTAATGGCATTACGTTTGCGCGTCAGGCCGAGAAAAATTGCACAGTGTGGAAAAAATTGGTAAATACTTACTCGTACTACCAGGTTTTGTTATGGTGGTGTTTTTTTACGCAATGCTAATGTGGTATGTAGTCATCATCATCATCATTTCAGCCGAAAGACGTCCACTGCTGGACATAAGCCTTCCTCAATTATGGGGGGTTGGCAATAATCGCCACGCTTGGCAGGCGGGTTGGCGATCGTAGTATGGTGTTAAAAATGCATAGAGAACGCTGCTGCCCATTCTCAAGTAAGTTCCTTAGTCGCCTTTTACGACACCCACGGGAGGAAATGGGGTGGTGCTATTCTTTACGTCCGGCACCACATGGTACGGTATGTAGTATTCTGATTAATTTTTTATGTAAATGTTTGATTGCATCTTGAAATTAACTAACTACTCTTAGCCAATCATCACTTGCGCGGCAGCGTTGAAGGGGGTGCAGCGCAGGTATTCTGATATGGCCCGAAAGCAGTATTGACGGTGTTCACTATACTTACCATAAGTAGTTAACACCTGCAATGCTGTTTTCGGGCCCTATTCGGGCGCTGCGGTATTTATTTTTTAAATATCGCAGCTTTATGCTCAGATCGGAGTCTTTTTCGCCTCACACAGATCTTTTTTCTTTTTTTTTTATAAAATTAGTTGTTAGTTTTAAATTGTCCTTTTTTACTGTTTGTTTTTCTTGTGGGTTTATTCCATTCTAATACCAAAAACGAATACCACTGATATTTGTTTCATCAAAGTTGAAAAACATATGTACATAGTGGTATTTGTTTTTGGTATTAGAACGTAATAAACCTTCTTCTGCGTGTCACAAATAAAATATTTTTCTTTCTTTCTTTCACAACGCTGCAATGTTGTTTGTGTTAATATGCAACCCTTGTTATGTGGAAAAAGTGTTCGATACAACAAAAGAGATTGTTCTTTTATTTCTGAAATAGATGGTAATTATATCTGGTTTTGTGCAGAGGGATAGCCTATTAAATATGCGTCAAAGGTTTCTCGTAAAATTTCTCCAAAGAACATAAGACCCGCTTTCGTTTAATGTTTGCTGTTAATTACCGATAGTACTCAATGTGGTACTTACATAAATATTGTCCTCCCTAACTTTCCTAACGACTACATTATCACTACTTAAGGTGAAACCCAGTGTTCTGTAAAAGGTACATTATAATGGGTACCAGTACTTGGAATGTCTTTAGAAAGATCAAAATTGCTATTACTTGTGCGAAGTTTATGGGAAAGTTTTGATTTGAATTAACCAATTAAGGTATAACTTGTCAATACTAACTCTTTTTTTTTCTGTCTCCAAGTGTAATGCTTACTTTGTAAAAATACACCTCGGGTTCACAATAATTAATCCTGATTAAATTATTTAACCACGGCAAACCTACACAGACAGCTCTACAAACTGCCCTCTTTTCTTGCTCTCCAGTGTACGCAATCGGCCATAAAACGGGGTACAATTCCCGACACCAGGCTAGGCCATGGTTTAATATTCAGGCTTTTTATTGCGTCCAGCCGACCGTGGGACCGCGAAATGAAAACAAAAAAAAATGGCCGGTCTGTGCACTTATTGTTGGCAGGCTGTGTAGGCTCTCGCCTATTTCATTGAGCTTGGATGCATGAGTAAAAAGCTTTGTGTGAATATGAATAAAAGCTTTAGGAGTCAGAAAAATTTACTTTTCTAGTTTTAACGACTTCCCGGTGACCTTAAAATTTTTGGGGTTTTTAAGTTGGGAAATTTTTTTATGAGTGTTTTTAAGTTGATATCTTTCCATTTCTCTGGCTGCAACTTACAAATAAACAATAATAAGAATTGGATATTCACCGATGGGAATTTAGTATAAGACGTATAGTGACTGAAAGTGAGAACATTTTGAATTAAAATACCCGCAGACCAGTACCTATTTAAGTATAGGTACCTACCAATATGGTCTAACGATAACCAGGGAGAGACAGAGGAGTTGAGACAGAACAGGGTACAGAGTCTGTACCCTGTCTACACGTAGAATCTAAGACTACAAATTAACAACTTAGATGAACTTCGCACAAAAGTGCACTCACTAAAGTACTTAATCCCAAAATTACATTACGAAATTAGTGACATGAAATATAGGGCAATTTTTTCGTTGGTGACGCTGCCAAGGTTCACGAGAGCGACTGACGCTCCCGGCAGGCGGTCCTACCGCACACTCAAAATCTGAATCTAAATCAAGTCATTTATTCAAATTAGGCTATTAACGTCAAAATCGCATGACAGTCTCCCGGCACACCCGACCTTCCTAGTGCCATTGGCGTATCTAGAGCCATTTTCCAGGGGGGCCTGGCCCCTGAGATGCGATGGCTGATGAATATGAGTCGACGCCCAATGTACAGTCAACGTAATGTTTGAACAATGAACTGTGAATTGCCACACGAGTTACCTCTATTTTTTGATTCAGCATTTTCACGGTGGCCTCTTAATGAAAATCCTTTGCGTACTAAATAAATAATTAAGCCTAGAATTTCAAATAGGTAACCAAACATCCTGGGGTGGGCACCAGACCATTCTGGGCTGGGCACGCACATATGCCTAGGGCTAAAGCCCTAGGCATATGTGCGTGCTAAAGCTAGGAAGAAGAAATGATGCAACAAACTCCCCAGTAGCACAGCTGTCTGTTCAGTTAGAAATACAATGAAAACTATACCCTAGGAAAAATATTAAAAATGTAAACAAAACTTAATACCTAAATAAAAGTCTCCAGGTATAAAGAGCGTGCCTGCTCATACGTGTACAATATGCAATGCTGAATTATTTTAATATAGCTGCAAAACAAATGATAAACTAGGACCATCGAAGTAAAATAAATATACAGTTAATTAGTAATAAAAATAACGAAACCATGGTCAGCAAGACATGTCCAGTCACAAGCAGCACCCGAAAAGGTCGCCCTATACTTTATGTCACTATAGGTTTGTACAGACTCGCGCGATATCGCGGCCGCGACAGGCACCGACAAAGAAATTGTGCTACTAGTGTCGCGTCGCGCCCGCAATATCGTACTAGTCTGTACGAGCCTTAATTCCGCAATGTAATTTTGGCTGTATACTTTCAACCAAACTAAGGAAGTATCACCATACATGCATGTATCTAAAAACTCATTCACGCCTATTAAAACACCTTCGTTACTCTGATTAACCTGAGAAATCACGAGACTGCACAAAAAATACTACTCATACTTACTCTTAAACAAAGATTTCTAGCTTGCGGATCATGTTGTTTGTAGATTAATAGAAGCAATTAATTATTACCTACTTTCACAAAAGACATCGTTATTGTTAATAATGGGAATCTGAACACAATGTCTAATGTGGGAGATTTGATGTCTTCCATCTTCCAGTTCAGTTTGTGTCTTAGGCCTTAGCTAGTGATGGTAAATTCCCGAGAATATTCTCCTTGCGAGAACTTTGCTGTAAAGTTCTCAAGAATATTCTTTTGCAAGGGAATTTACGAAATTTAAAAATTGGGTGACTTGTATCGATCAGTTTTTAGAGTACCTAATAATTTTGAGTGCATTTGAAAGTTTTACGAAGTTTACGTCAAAATAGTCTACTTAAGTTCTCCTGAGCGAGAACATTCCCGAGAATATTTCCGAGAAAATTCTCATAAATTCTCTTAAATTTCGTGTGGTATTAGTGTTAAATTAGGATTTCTGTATTAAAAAAAAAAACTTTACGAGTTACAAATAATCAGCTTGGAGAGATGGAGATTGATTGTACTCCACCAGATTGAAGATCAGAAGCCAAATTAGCAATGGAAAACCTGCTTCCAGCGAATTCAAAACAAAAATACATGAAAGTATGTCTTATTACCCTGCATTTTTTTGAGAAAAGCAATATATTATATATGCCTCGGCGGAAATGGCAATTGCCTGTCTCGTATTAGTGAAGTCCTCGCCTACGGGTCGCCGCTGCACTCGCCCGCAACCTTGACAACAGCGACGCAGTTTTCTTGCGAATGACGGCGTGGAAGCCGTCAGTTCGGTTTTGCGCAAACATAGTAGAAGCGCTGCACCATCGTGGCAGTCCCAACAGCATCCTAAAAATATGATTATATTGTACGCGTAGGTCAATGCGTTCTTTTGGTATAGTTGACCCAAAGATTCCCCGTGTAAAAGCACTGGCAATATGCCATAAAAAGTGTTACTTTCACTAGACACCGAGCGAATCTTCGGGCCAACATGTTACCTCGGACCGCCGATGCCCTACGCTCTCTTTCAATATCAATATTGTCCTTAAGGTCGTCAGTGAGAAAATGCCCTAGATATTTGAGTTTTGTCACTCATTTGACGTTCAAGCCGTTAGGGTAATATCTGGTATAGCATCTGGGCATTCGCCTTAAGCCTACTTTTCTGTGATAGTTTTCCTTTTAATTTCGTTATATATATTACTGCCGTAAATTTTTTCACATACCTATCCAAAAACAACCACTTGCTGGCAGTGGGGGGACATCTAACAAAAATTAGCACTTTAAAGCACTAGCGTAGCTGTATTACGCAGATGGATCTCTGAAGCGAAAACGGTTTTACAGACCCGCAAAATTTTTGAAAGATCTATCCCGCATAATAGGTTTGACGAGAAAAAAAAACATCATCTCTACTTTACGTGCCAAGGGAGGTACCCTACAATTTTATATAATGTTTTTTTTTTTTTTTTTTCCAAATTACAGCTTTATAGTACTAAGAGTCTCTGATCTAAGCCGCGGACAGACGGACAGACATACAGACGGACATAGCGTAGCTATAAAGATTCCTTGTTGACTACTGAACCTTTAAAAAACTATTTTATCTTATTAAATCAAAAGTTCACAACTTAAACCCTCAAATATTGAAGAAAAGTAGCAGAGCGTTCACTGATGCTGCCTTTATTGTGCTTTAAATACCATTTTCAGGAATTCATGTAAATGTTAGAGTTTAAAGAAAATAATTTTCGAAGCTAGGTAGTCATCATCAAAATAAATCAATGGGAAAAATACTTTTACATGTTTCTCAACTCTCATTTATCTGTCTACCTGGCTTCCATTCTTTTTTTTTTTTTTCACTAATCTAATATCATGTAACGAAATCATTTGTTTTAATTAGTTACAGAACAATTCAGGTCTTTGCACAAGCGTAGTTAATGTTCGTAAGAAATCTAAGTTATTGCCTAAAACATTTCATGTTCATTACGTCGTTGTAGAAGTGTACTTTTTATACAACAAAAAATATTAATCATAATGGTTTAATAAATTAGGTACCTACGGGCTACAAAAGGAATTTTCCTCAAAACATAGCTACTTCTGCATTTGCAATCGTCAAGAAATCTATGAATGAAGTTTTAATGCGCTTTAAAGATGGATTTGAAACATCGAACCTTTCTAAACCATAGTGATCCCTGTTTACAAAATTACCAGCCTTAAATAGACATAGGTGGGTAGTTTTTTTTTTTTTTTTTTGTTTTTCGTGGCGAAATCCTCTTGGATACGTTCCATCTGGGGACAACGACTGGTTCTGTCGGGCTCCTACCAACTAAAACCCCACTGTGCCTTCTATTATCATGAGTCGGAGGCCCGGGAGATACTTGTATATTCGCTGCACCCCCGACTGATCAGCCCGCCATGCATAGCGGGCCCAATCACCAATAAGGAATATGCACGTAATTCAAAACTTATCCTTTATTCAAATATACATTGTGTAGGAGTCAAGAAACGAATTCTTTTTTTTTTTTTTTAATGTCTTAGTTAATTTACAATTCATTATTTTATGTTGCGTTTTTTTTTTTTTGTGGAACGGAACGCTAACTCAAAACGCGTCAACTTCGACGATGCCGAAAAAAACTATGTGAATAAAATCTATTTTTTGCAAAGTAGTTGAAATCTCACGAAAGTAAGTAAGTGCGATTTTTACTTTAATAAAGCACAAAACATAATTTTATTTTATATGATTTGGGGCTAAAAAACAGCACTTGTATTAAACTTTTAATATGTACTTTTCTTAGGTTTATATTCGTCTTTTATTGAGCTCGACCCCATGTGCGCACGCCCTGCCATGACTCCCATCCTAAGTGCTTGATTTAATAAAAAAAAAAAAAAAAAAAACATTTATTTCCAGCATCGCAATAACAACCATAAAAATAACAATTTATACGTATAAAGAAATGAAGAAGAAAAAAGTACAAATAATAAAAATAAAATAAGATCTCATGTCGTGCGTAGAAATATGGCAAGATAAGTAGTCTTGTAGTCTGTAATCTATGTGAAGTAGGTATTTAGTTTCATAGAATATACTAAGAATACACAACATCAACAACATGTCATGTTAAATTGCTGCTCCTGCCAACAATTGAGGCTGAACATAATATGTACTTGTTTACAACTTTGATATAACTGCCATTACAGATGTAACGAGTTTCAATAACAGTGATCTTGTAAAAGTCGTCAAATGACGGGTTAATCTTAGTTAATGTTACTAAAGTAGTCACTTGAATATAATGCCTGTACTCAAGTCGTAATCTAGCTGTTATGTCTCTGTAAATATTTAATTTTAAAGCATTAACGGGGAGGGGGAAGCGCTAAGGTAGCCCGGGAATTTCAAATATTATTAAGTTTTTTGCAATTAGCAAGTCAGTGGGAGGTTGTATGTTGATAGAAAAATGATTCACGATCGTAAGAAGTACAGGCGCGGATCTAGGTTTTCGCTCAACGGGAAGGCAAATGTTTTTCTCTGGGGGACGGCTGGGGACGGAAGGGTTGATTTCCCAACTGTGAAAGCCCTTTAAAAAAAATCTTCGTCACCAATTTTCCGTAAATTCAACAATTTCGAGGATGACTACCATTTATCTAAATACATTTATTAAGATGTATCTTAGTCATTTACTATGTATCCTCAAGGTAAAAAGTGTATGCCTAATTTAGAGTTATGTGGTGAAGAAAATAAAGGTTGGTCGAAACCCAGGGGGGGCAACTACACCCGTTGCAAGCAAGTTCCCGGAAGGATTTGGGGGAGGCTTTTGCCCAGCAGAGGGTCAGTATGGGCTATTAAAATAAATAAAAATATAGGCAATGAAGATTGGTTATAAAAGATTATTTGTTTGTTGTAAGGGTCATTCTTGTGAAATCTTAGATTTTTTTTTTTTTAATGCTCGCTTCTGTGTCTTTTTCTCTCATATCGGAGGAATAGCATAGCTTGGCGCGGTAAACATTATTAGCCTGTCAGCGAGGTAGCATGGCTGACTTATTCTGTTTCGCTTTATTTACTTTATTCAAAAAGTTTATAGTTCTTTTTCTTAGTTTTCATAAACAAGTTTTCACTCCCGGATACAATCGCGGAATTTATTACTGAACCATTGTTAATCGGGAGAGAATGAGATTCTTCACTAGTTTATTATTATTGAGATCAATCTAAACATGTAAAGTTCTTAACAAGGTTATCGTGAGAACTTATTATTAAAAGGAAACCACTCGATTTTATCCATTTTTATTATTATTATTTCTAGTTAAAATAGTTTCTAAGTACCTATAGACCTACTTATTTCACTCTCTTCGTGCTAAATGCAAATTAAATGAGTGAACATCATCATTATGTACCACACAACAGCAATTAACGTTTCGTTCCACGTATAACACATACTAACATATATTGTTTAATGTGTCAAAATTGAAAAATTATGCAGCTTTCGGGGCCACGAAACTGGCGGGAACCACACAAGCCATAAACGAAAACGAAAAAAGACTACGAAACATCGGAATGAATGTCTTTTATTATATATTATTTACTTTGTGAACAATCCACAATCCAGTGCGTATAAAATAAATCAGGGTGGACCATTTCAACAGTCATTCTCAAAATTGATCGATTTATAGGAATCATTTATTTTTAGCGAGCCAGTTATCGGCTCATACCGACTTTTTCTAGATCTGGATCTACACTGAATCCTTTATTATTGTGATTGACACTTAATTTAAGATAATTTGTAATACTGTTAATATCGTAAATAACAGACTGGAGTAATAGCTTTCACTCAGTTCACACGGACCTTATTGGATAATTAATCTTCGAACTTAAGTATTTTTAATAGCTCAACCCAGAAAAGGTTTTTGTCAGAAAATGATCTTAGTAACGCAATAAGTTGTAGTTTGCATATCTACAATTATATAGGTACGCGTTGAAATAGGGATGTGTGGGAGTGGGGGCTCGTTCTTTCTTTCTTTTTTTTTTTTAAAAGTTGCCCCATACTAGGAATTTCTCCTGTATCATGGTTGCGTATCACAGCTACGTATAAAATGTAGCGAGCAGTGACGTCATGCCACATTTGAACTCAATGTATCGCCGTAATGTTTTGATTACGTAATAAAAGAAAAAATACGTGTCCAATATTTTTTTATAATCTACATGAAGGACAAAAAAAATTTTTAGTCATCACCCCTCTTGAAAGGGTATACTTTAGCACACTAAAACTTTAACCGTCCGTTGCAATGCCTCTATAATATATAATTTTTTTTTTTTCGTTAGAAACATTCTCCGGCGCACACACAACATCTTACGAAAATTTCATCACAATAGTTCTAGCTTCTTTCTAGTTTTCACGAGACTAACGCACGGCAATTGATTTTTATATATATAGATCTAGATAGATTACCATCTACACCTTTCTAAATCCGCCCCTCACCGCCCATAGCACACTCGCTAATTGTATGGCCCAAACGTAAACTACAAGCAACAGTTACTCGAAACATCAAAGAAGTTTGCAACTAGGTTGTAACGATATAAATTAACCTTCATATATCAAGCAACATTGCCTATAGCAGAAATATAATATATATAGCTTGTATCTTCTATCTAGATATCATTTTGCAAGCCATTTAACGTTTTTTAGACCGATAGAAGCTATAAATATTATTGTTGTAATTGAATTTAATAGTCCTAGGTAACACGCGAAGGATGGAGGTGGCCGTTAGGATGATATATCAATCAATTTGTTGTTTTGGATATATTTTATTCGTTATTGGACTGTCCATTAGTGTTGCTAACTATTATAAACAAAATTGTAATGTTTCAAAGACATCATAAAGAGAGAGACCGAGTTTTGTGAGTTTGCAATACACAAACTCACAAAATTCGCTCTCGAATAGTATTTTTTTTTTTAAACAGGAGCCTATTTAAAAATAAATATTTACCATTTGAAAGCTAGCTGCTGCTCGCGGCACCGATTTAGACGGGACTTTCACAAAGCAAAGCCGCCAAAAGGGTGAACCTTTTGGCGGCTTTGCTTTGTGAAAGTCCCGTCTAAATCGGTGCAGCCTTTTCGGAGATTAGCTGGTATACCTAAGGATATTAAGTCTGAACGGCCCAAACCAAATGGCCCTCGGGCCATTCGACCGTAAACTGGACCGGTAATAAAAATTTGGAAACAAACTCAATGTCATTGACTACATCAAGTACATTCGGGCGCAAATGTAAAAAAGTTGAAATAAAAGTCTTTTTTTTTTCTTATATTTGTATTAAATTCTTTAGAAAAACTATCAACAATAATATAAAATGATATAAATAAAAATCAGTCTTATAGAAACAACTCAACAAAATATTAAAAAAATACAATTAAACAATAAGATTTAGTAAAAATCGTGCTAGCTACCTGAAGTCGTGCCAACCGGTTATAAAGATGTATTCTGGTTATTTAGATGATTTCAAATAAGTAAATATTTAATATATACATCCAGGTAATAAACTATCTGTGTACTACATTTCATCCAAATCCTATTAGTTTGATAATAGTTATGATTGAAGTACTTCACTTACGTTACTTTACTTTAGTTGCCGTTTTTAACAAACATCCAAACATACGAACTTTCACATTCTAGCTGGCCGGACAGACGTTGTCCTGTTTCCTAGAAATCGATCGCAGCGCCATCTACTGGGTCCAATTGTGAATCTAAATTATCCAGGGACCCACTCAAATATACACACAACATTTCATCAAAATTGGTCCAGCCGTTTAGGAGGAGTTCAGTCACATACACACGCAAAAAAGGATAGTAGGAATTCAAGTATATAGGTATGCTTTAAAGTTCGATGTGAAGGCTGGCTAAAAGATGAAGATGGCTGAAAGATGGCTACTTCACTTTGAACTTTGATAGTTGTCCTCTTACCAGGGCCTCAAGTCTGCTATTACAATAGTGTCAGAATGGTCTCTTCATTGTGAGTTTTTGGCAGATTTGCCATACAAACACTGTCAAATACTCACAATGGCGAGACCATTCTGACACTATTGTAATAGCAGACTAGAGGCCCAGGGCCTCAAGTCTGCTATTACAATAGTGTCAGAATGGTCTCTTCATTGTGAGTTTTTGGCAGATTTGCCATACAAACACTGTCAAATACTCACAATGGCGAGACCATTCTGACACTATTGTAATAGCAGACTAGAGGCCCAGGGCCTCAAGTCTGCTATTACAATAGTGTCAGAATGGTCTCTTCATTGTGAGTTTTTGGCAGATTTGCCATACAAACACTGTCAAATAGTCACAATGGCGAGACCATTCTGACACTATTGTAATAGCAGACTAGAGGCCCAGGGCCTCAAGTCTGCTATTACAATAGTGTCAGAATGGTCTCTTCATTGTGAGTTTTTGGCAGATTTGCCATACAAACACTGTCAAATAGTCACAATGGCGAGACCATTCTGACACTATTGTAATAGCAGACTAGAGGCCCAGGGCCTCAAGTCTGCTATTACAATAGTGTCAGAATGGTCTCTTCATTGTGAGTTTTTGGCAGATTTGCCATACAAACACTGTCAAATAGTCACAATGGCGAGACCATTCTGACACTATTGTAATAGCAGACTAGAGGCCCAGGGCCTCAAGTCTGCTATTACAATAGTGTCAGAATGGTCTCTTCATTGTGAGTTTTTGGCAGATTTGCCATACAAACACTGTCAAATACTCACAATGGCGAGACCATTCTGACACTATTGTAATAGCAGACTAGAGGCCCAGGGCCTCAAGTCTGCTATTACAATAGTGTCAGAATGGTCTCTTCATTGTGAGTTTTTGGCAGATTTGCCATACAAACACTGTCAAATACTCACAATGGCGAGACCATTCTGACACTATTGTAATAGCAGACTAGAGGCCCAGGGCCTCAAGTCTGCTATTACAATAGTGTCAGAATGGTCTCTTCATTGTGAGTTTTTGGCAGATTTGCCATACAAACACTGTCAAATACTCACAATGGCGAGACCATTCTGACACTATTGTAATAGCAGACTAGAGGCCCAGGGCCTCAAGTCTGCTATTACAATAGTGTCAGAATGGTCTCTTCATTGTGAGTTTTTGGCAGATTTGCCATACAAACACTGTCAAATAGTCACAATGGCGAGACCATTCTGACACTATTGTAATAGCAGACTAGAGGCCCAGGGCCTCAAGTCTGCTATTACAATAGTGTCAGAATGGTCTCTTCATTGTGAGTTTTTGGCAGATTTGCCATACAAACACTGTCAAATAGTCACAATGGCGAGACCATTCTGACACTATTGTAATAGCAGACTAGAGGCCCAGGGCCTCAAGTCTGCTATTACAATAGTGTCAGAATGGTCTCTTCATTGTGAGTTTTTGGCAGATTTGCCATACAAACACTGTCAAATAGTCACAATGGCGAGACCATTCTGACACTATTGTAATAGCAGACTAGAGGCCCAGGGCCTCAAGTCTGCTATTACAATAGTGTCAGAATGGTCTCTTCATTGTGAGTTTTTGGCAGATTTGCCATACAAACACTGTCAAATAGTCACAATGGCGAGACCATTCTGACACTATTGTAATAGCAGACTAGAGGCCCAGGGCCTCAAGTCTGCTATTACAATAGTGTCAGAATGGTCTCTTCATTGTGAGTTTTTGGCAGATTTGCCATACAAACACTGTCAAATAGTCACAATGGCGAGACCATTCTGACACTATTGTAATAGCAGACTAGAGGCCCAGGGCCTCAAGTCTGCTATTACAATAGTGTCAGAATGGTCTCTTCATTGTGAGTTTTTGGCAGATTTGCCATACAAACACTGTCAAATAGTCACAATGGCGAGACCATTCTGACACTATTGTAATAGCAGACTAGAGGCCCAGGGCCTCAAGTCTGCTATTACAATAGTGTCAGAATGGTCTCTTCATTGTGAGTTTTTGGCAGATTTGCCATACAAACACTGTCAAATAGTCACAATGGCGAGACCATTCTGACACTATTGTAATAGCAGACTAGAGGCCCAGGGCCTCAAGTCTGCTATTACAATAGTGTCAGAATGGTCTCTTCATTGTGAGTTTTTGGCAGATTTGCCATACAAACACTGTCAAATAGTCACAATGGCGAGACCATTCTGACACTATTGTAATAGCAGACTAGAGGCCCTGGGCCTCAAGTCTGCTATTACAATAGTGTCAGAATGGTCTCTTCATTGTGAGTTTTTGGCAGATTTGCCATACAAACACTGTCAAATAGTCACAATGGCGAGACCATTCTGACACTATTGTAATAGCAGACTAGAGGCCCTGGGCCTCTAGTCTGCTATTACAATAGTGTCAGAATGGTCTCTTCATTGTGAGTTTTTGGCAGATTTGCCATACAAACACTGTCAAATAGTCACAATGGCGAGACCATTCTGACACTATTGTAATAGCAGACTAGAGGCCCAGGGCCTCAAGTCTGCTATTACAATAGTGTCAGAATGGTCTCTTCATTGTGAGTTTTTGGCAGATTTGCCATACAAACACTGTCAAATAGTCACAATGGCGAGACCATTCTGACACTATTGTAATAGCAGACTAGAGGCCCAGGGCCTCAAGTCTGCTATTACAATAGTGTCAGAATGGTCTCTTCATTGTGAGTTTTTGGCAGATTTGCCATACAAACACTGTCAAATAGTCACAATGGCGAGACCATTCTGACACTATTGTAATAGCAGACTAGAGGCCCAGGGCCTCAAGTCTGCTATTACAATAGTGTCAGAATGGTCTCTTCATTGTGAGTTTTTGGCAGATTTGCCATACAAACACTGTCAAATAGTCACAATGGCGAGACCATTCTGACACTATTGTAATAGCAGACTAGAGGCCCTGGGGCCTATTTCGATGGCCCCAACAAATAAACGTGCAATGCTTCTTACACGATTTTACATTTTTCGTTTCTTTTGCCTATCCTGCACCCACTTAATTTTTTTTTATGAATTTTAGACTCAAAACACGCGAATTTCTTTATTCTAGGGAAATAATTAATTTTAAAATTACAGGAATATAGTTTATGTTATAATTACATGCTTTTTGAGTCGCCAAGAAAGTAAATATATACAAGTCTATAGCTTATTTTTTTACCAATAATTCGATTATACGTTATTTATACCTATTTACAATGAAATGAGCGTTATTGAAGTTTAAACGTTTTTATTTTTTGCTGAAAAGTTGTCATTTTTCTCTTATACGTTTATTCGGTGGGGCCTTCGATTTAATAAACGCGACAATAACAGGTGACACGCAATCCGACAATTTTAAAATGTACAAATATGTCGACTTGTCGTGACAATTTGACATATTTCTGTTTAATAAACAGTTTCTATTGACAAGCGACAGGTGACAATTAGTCCGGAAAAACTTGTCAAATTTGTTTTATTAAACATAAAATTTTCAAGGAAGATATAATTGTAAATAAAATAATGTTTTTTTTTTTTATAATTTGTCTATCTAAGCAAAAAGAGTACAGTAATAAGGAGCGTAGCAGGTCGCGCTCTATAGTTTCTGCCTACCCCCATGGGAAGAAGGCGTGAGTTTATGTATGTAAATTGTCATGACAGGTGGACATATTTGTCGAATTGACAGAAATTTTTGACCCTCACCCAATGTCAAGGCAATTCGGAAGTTACATTAGTACGAATAATTTAAAAATGGTGTTAACGTCGTCGACGGATACCTAGCAGTACTGAAGTCGACTATTTGGTGCAAACTGAACGACCTAAAGCCGAATAAAACGTCTCTGTTTTCATAGATAAGGCCTAAAATTATTAATTTGACGTAAATTTCAAATAGCAATTTAAAACGAAGTTTAAGTCAAAATAGACGTAAAATTGTTATATCTTTTAAATATTATCCTCATGTCTCATGCATGCCTCGATATTATATTGTGACAAATATGTCACTAAAAGTAACTTTGTCATTTACTATGACAATTAAGTCAGAGAATATTTTCTTAGAGACTCGACAGGTAAAATCTGACAATTGTCGGCTTTATTAAACGGGCTTTTAGTTTGACAATTTTGTCACCATCTACCTGTCGCATTTGGACATAATTGTCATCTTTATTAAACGGCACTTGTCGCGACAATTCGACTTATTTGTCAAAAACTGACAAAATTGTCGGATTGTCACGTTTATTAAATAAGCCCGGATGACTCAACTCGACTCCAGTAACACGTCGTCACCTGTCTCAGCAGATTGGTAACACTACACTGTCCTTGCACAAGTGTGTAAGGTTGCTTGATAATCACTCACGGTAAACTTGTACCGGTGGTGGCAGCCTGTTACACTAATACGTAACAAGATATGAATTTTTTGTACAATTGGTTACAATATTTTTTTTATTATAATCTCGATAACGAGATGAGATGCGGTCATGTAATCATCAAATTATCATTCACTTGCCCCTGATTTTTGGAAAATAAATTCTTACAGAAGGTAGGTACCTACGAATGTAGACCATTTTTTTTTTTCTAATTTTTTTACATTCATGGACGGCCTAGGATAGGAAATGTCAGGACGCACTTACAGAAGACATGTTGCTAGCATTTCTTACGAAGCTAACATTTAATATTTTGTATAATACTAGCTTTTGCTCGCGGCTTCGCCCACGTGGAAGTCAAAAATTATCCCACGGGAACGTACTGCCAAGATAAAAAGTATCCTATGTGTATAAACTATCATGTGTGCGAAATTTCATCCAAATCCGTTCAGCCGTTTTTGCGTGATTAAGTAACAAACATTCAAACACATACATATATAATATTTATAATGGATGGTATTTAAAAGTTCTTCAATTTATTCCCATTTCACCTAACCTAACCTAACCTAATTTTGCCTGTGTTCCACCAAATATACTGAATGTGCACCAAAATATAACCTAACCTAACCTAACCTTTAATATTTGGTGCACGATCAGTATTTTTCGGGGAAGACTAAAATTTTAGAAATGCATACATAGATGTACCTTAAGATTTTTGGTGAACACAAAAATATTATCCATTTATAATTATATTATAATACTAGCTTGTGCCCGCGGCTCCGCCCGCTTGGATGTCGGTTATCGCGTAAAAAAGTAGACTATGTCCTTCTCCAATATCCCAGGCTACATCTCTGCCAAATTTTAATTTTAACTCGTCAGACTTACAACAAAAATAAAAATGTTTAAATTCAACGCTCTAAATGTATAGAAAGACGATATCTTGAAGGTTTATTTTTGGTAAATGTATCATGTTTTGTAAAGACGAAATCTTGAAGTTTTATTTTTGGTAAATGTATCATGTTTTGTAAAGACGAAATCTTGAAGGTTTAGTTTTGGTAAATGTATCATGTTTTGTAAAAAGTCACAGAAAAAAAAAGTTGTTGTTTATGACAGTCCTGCAAGGTTGTAAGTATTTTACCAATAACCCTGGATATAATAATGATTATTATATTATTTATATAAGTACGATATTTTATTCTAGTAAATAGGTAGGCACCTAATTCATGAAAGAAAAAAAAAAGAAAAAAGCAAAAAACACGTTTCTAATATTTTTTTCATAATTCATTATTTTGGGTCACACTATTTATCACATTTGTGACGGTTAAAAGGTTAAAGAGGTTATCTTAAAAACTACGAGTTCAACTAGTAAAATATAAACAAAAAACATGTCACGTTAATTTTTTTCAAAACAAGTTTTATATTGAAGATTAACAACATATGCATATATTACTTAATTAACATTTTAAACCAGATATTTCCAGTTAGTTCTTGATGACCTTGGAAAAATACAAAAGATACTATACTATACTGTATCTGTAAAGATACTATAGATAATTCGTTTTCCTTGTTTATAAAATACTAGCTTTTTCCCGCGGCTCCGCCCGCGAGGATGTCGGTTATCGCGTAAAAAAAGGAGCCTATGTCCTTCTCCATATTCCAGGCTATATCTCTGCCAAATTTCATGACGATCGGTTCAGCGGTTTAGCCGTGAAAACGTAACATACAGACAGACAGATAGACAGAGTTACTTTCACATTTATAATATTAGTATGGAAGTCCATGATCCATGCGTCATGTTCGTGAACGGGCGCCGTCAGTTAGGACTGGTCATCTCTTAGCTGCCACGACTTATTTTAATTTTTATGAATTGTTTCTATTACGGACGCTTCTAACGTGCACGTCTTTCTACATTGTTCTCACATGTATAACTTCAACATGAATGATGTAACCCATATTTTGTAACAATATTTTAAAAGAGTGTCCATGGAGTTTCTTGTCCGTTCTTCTCCATAGGAACCTACTACGCTTTGGAATGGGCAACTAGCTTCATCTTTCTGTCTGACCGACCCCTTGACAATTCAAAAGTACCTGTAATTGGTTTATTTGAAATAAATGCTTTGAGTTTTTTTTTTGAGTTTTGTATGGATAGATAATCTTTTACAAGTCCTCAGTAAATTGAAAGCATACATTTTTTTAAACAGCATTTTATATGGGGCCAAAGTTATTTGAGACAAGCTTCTGCCCGCGACTTCGTGCGCGTGTAATTTCATGTTTCCCAAACCCATAACCCGCCCGCGATATTATTATATTTCCACAGAGCGTTTTTTTTTTTTACTTATTGCTTTTTACTCGGCTCCTACGGGTCACAGCATGATGTTAAATAGTTATCCTTTCTCAAAAATTGTGCTATCAAATGCATAAAGAATTTTTCAATTGGTAATTCCAGAGATTACCCCCTACATACAAACTTACAAACAAATTTTACCTCTTTATATTATAATATCATTAAACATAATATAAATAATATTATAAATGTTGTAGTTACACTACGGTGTGACAGTCATCCAAACAAACCATCGCCGCATCGGTTATGTATTAACTTTTTGAGGTTGCCCAGTTGTAGTATTTGAGGAAATAGCTTGCATAACTGGTAACTGGTATCTTATGTATTGGTTACACTTATGGCACCGATCTGCAGTTATTTTTAACATCACAATTTGTGCGCTTTCTATCAGACAGCATTCGTTAAGTATTGATACGTACTGCTGGGTACCATCTGCACTTGGTTGATATCCTGTCTAGTCATACTCAACGCTTCTTCTCCATATTTATTATGCACACAGCCAAAGTGTAGAACTCTCTGCCAGTGTGTGTCCCCTTTCACATATGTATAACCCATCTGCCTTCAAAGTAAGTGTCAACAGGCATCTTCTGGGCACGCTCGTTCCATCATAGACCTCATCCATCGCTTTCCATCAGGCGAGATCCAGGTCAAGAGCAAGCCCAATCAGTATCTTTTATTTATTTAATGGATTTTTATTTATTGATGGCTGCTGGCAACATAACATAACATCACGCCTGTATTTCCCTAAGGGTAAGACAGAAGTGTACCTACTTACTGATTGTCCACCCACATCTCGCCAGTTTTGTTAAAGTCCCATGTAATAGGGAGCGCGCCTATTGCCGTCAACCGGGCACAAATTCAAACTCCGGGCTGTATATCATAACATGATCAACTATTTCATCATTTATAAGAGGAGTTTCAAAAATACAGTACAATTTATGTAAATATGACTATAAAGTATAACTTCACAGTAGTGTATATTAATGAACTGCATTTTAATGTTTATACTCTCTAAATTAATAAAATTAATATTTTTCTTAAATTTAAATATTATTTACAGCATAAATTAATAAAATACGAGAGTAAGGTGATGATTTGGTGTCAGTTTTGATACCATACTTAATGTCAAATACCTAACAACCTTAGTGCTCATTATAGGTACATGAGCGGCGCGCGGCACGTTGTCGAGCGCGTTGTCTGTTGGACGCGTCGCCGTCGGTGGCTGCGGTCTGTCGTTGCACTCAACAATATCAATAAAAAAATCAAAAAAACTTTAATTCAGACTTAAATTAGTCCATAGTTGTTAGTGGTTAGTAGCAGATTGTGCTTAATGCTAAGTTAGTGTTGTTATTACCCTAATTAATTAGTTTAATTTAGCACAAACCTTTGGCTTTGTTTAGCCAGTGCCTTTGGATGGGGCAGTCTGGTCTGCCAGCAATCATTTTCTGCCAGCAATAATTATTAGATACGTAAGATTTTCAAAACATAAGCAGGAACACATGATCGGCACAATACACTCAAATGGTAGCTTATAAACTTTATAAAATAATCAAATAACTTTATCATCATTTTTAATCGATTTTACACCATCAACAATCGCACATAACGCAGACAGTTATTGCTGAAATAGGTCCTCCTAAGTAACCTATCTTTAGTTCCAAAAAACATTCCGGCGTGCTTGTATGACCACATGGTCGTTCATACATATGAACGTAAACGAAGGAAAAGGAGTATATGACGAGCGTAGCTAGGTGGCGTTCTGCAGTTTCTGCCTACCTCTATGGGAAGATTGCGTGAGTTTATTATGTGTACGTTAAAACATTCCAAAATCTAACTTTCCTATTTTAAAACAATAATCGTACCATACTATAACAATAAATATTTACACTTATTGTGTGATTGTTAAATTACGCAATACACAATCAGTTGCATCATTTCACTTTGAAACAATAGGTAACGACAAGACTGATTGATCATCTTCAAATAAGCAAGATACTTATCACAGATTTAGACGAAATGTTTTGAATAAATATAATGCGCAAATTATGTAAGAAAATGTAGATAAGAGAATGGATAGCAGCGTAATGCTGACTGGCTAATAATTGTATCTTGGCATGAGCTTTTCTGTCAGGAGAGGGGTTTGGGGACAAGTAATAACAGCCGCACGGGTGATCGGCCAGGTTAAGCTACGCTTGCCGCGGGTGGTCCATGGATGGGTGACCATCTTTACATATCAAGACCCTTCCATGCCTCGGAAAGTACGTTAAACCGAGACAGTCGTTACGAGTCGTCTGAAGCCCGAAAGTCTGACACCAAAGGGTACCGTATTATCCATTAACTGGGTTGTGGAGGTCAGATAGGCAATTGCTCCATGTAAAATATTCATGTAAAGTATTCAGCTGCATCCGGGTAGACTGGAAGCCAACCTTGACATATTTGGGAAAAGTCTAGGCAGATGATGAGCTTTTCTCGCCTAGCTCGTACCGACACTGAACTAGAAGAATACCTTGCATCGTATCGCATCCCAAACATTGCGAGGTTGTAGTTGCATCAGAGTGTCTAACTTTCAATTCGTCTACGAAGCAAAATGCCTAAAATTAATGTCTACACAGCAAATTGCCTAAGCTGTAAATCGCTTAGAGATCAAAATGTTTAACAAGCAAAATGCCTAAAATGCAATAATTTCTAAGTGTAGTCGAGATGGTTAAAATAAATTCACACTAGGGCCTCTGAACTGTAGGTTAGGTTAGGTTAGAGCTGTGACCACACAACCAGACCAGAAACGGTACTCCCTTTCTTCTCCTAAAATAATAGACATATTGCAAGGTAGGCATTTTGGTTCATAGTCAGAATAAGGTTTAGTTCAAATACTGTATAGACATATTGCAAGGTAGGCATTGTGCTTCCTAGTCAAAATAAGGTTTAGGCAATACTTAGCATAGATGTTTTGATATCAGTCAGCATGAGCGGTAGTAGTTCGGAGCTAGGGGGTTCCTCACAATGTGGAGCTACCTTGACGATACGGCAGCATGGTGTAGATGCCTGCCAGGGTTGCGGGTTTGTCCGAAAGGGATACCGTGGCCCTGGCACACAGGCAACTGAAGGAACACGGGTGGGTTTTAGTCAGTAAAAGTACAGTCTGACACGCCCTCCCACTCCGCCCAGAGCGCTCCCGCTAAGTAAGTAAGCTAGGTTAATTGATAATTTCCCACCCAAAAACATAAAAAACGTAGGGTGTAGATGTGGAGCTGTAGCGCAAACTATGTATGTCTCACCTCTTATTCTGCCCTCTGTGCCCCAAAAAAATACAGCCGTAGCGACCTCTGAGCTGCCACCGTCGATGCCGTGGAAGTGATGAAGTTTTGAGGCGACAAAATATATTACACTGTCGTGCCATTGACACGACAAAGCAGACTTTAGCATCAATGAACTAAAGCTGAAACTTACAGTAGTTACCTCTCAGGTTACTTCTAAACAAAGTTGCACAATCTTCAACTGCATCATTATATCTGTCTGGTCAATAAAGGATTATATCTTGAGAGCTATGGATTGCTACACACTATTGGCACAGCGAAACAAATAAAATTGCTGAATAAACTGTAAATCACTAAGTTGCATGAATGTTTGCTATTAGATTCGATACACTGCAACGATATTGGATTTGCAATGTCCTAACGAGAATGTGTTCTTATCTATTTAAGAAAAGTAATAACGGACTACTAAAAACTCGGTTCAGAATTTAATTCGAACTAGTAAAAGGCACCAATTTTCGAAGCTATGCTACTTATTATTTTTATTACTTTGATGTTACTGACTTTAGATTTGTTGTCAATTTTCTATTTTGTTTAGTACCTGGTACTTGTTGAAAGCCCTACACTGTCCTCCCATACCTATTATCACTGTTATTTAAAAATATTGTAAAAGCCAAGTATTTTTAAAAGAGTAACCGTGGAGTTTCTTGCCGGCTCTTCTCCATAGAAAACGACCAATTGGAACCGTGCACCTAGATTTTGACGTTTCATAAGTGCCCATGTAGGTTTATGTAAAATTAAATAATATATTTGGAATTAAATTTGAGAGTTCAAGAGTGATTAAACATTACGTGAACAGTAATTTTATGTAATATTTGTCTAGTTTATGAAGTACTAGCTTTTGCCCGCGGCTCCGCCCGCGTGGATGTCGGTTATCGCGTAAAAAAGTAGTCTATGTTCCTCCATTTCCCAGGCTATATTTCTGCCAAATTTTATGACGATCGGTTCAACGGGTTAGGCGTGAAAACGTAACATACAGACAGATAGACAGACAGACAGACAGAGTTACTTTCACATTTATAATATTAGTATGGATATGGATTAGCAATGTTTATTTTGATTTTGAACAGAAAATATGTCTTTACATTGCCTGAAAATTGGAAAAAAACAAAAATACGCGTTAAAAAATTGACGGAAAAGCTCATAGAAAGACTTGAATTAAAAAAACTTCCACTGTATTGAAATCGGCAAAAAATCAAAACCAAGTACCTACTTCAGCTATCGTAACACCTGAATCCCTGAATCACTTAATTACTGTAAATAATCGAATCACCTACCGACAGTTTTATAAACCATATAAAGTCACGGAAAAATATAACTACCCGCATTCCTTTAACAAATCTCATGGTTTACGTAACCATGAAAATTTGAAGGACCGCGATTCGATTGCGATGTTAAAATCGATTGGTTTCAGTAACCGATGCACGTGGCCTTATCGATTCCATCAGCAATCGATTGATATCGTAAAAGTAGCATTGGCTTTCCAATGTCGGAGAAAAAAATTATGATTTTTTACTTTATTTATGTTATGCTCATTTTCTTTTGATGTGTTGAAGTTTGAAAAAAGTATTGAAAAGGTATGCTTAGATGGTTTGGTCATGCTGAAAGTGAATATGTGACTTGAACGTTGTGGTGACACCTTAGAAGGACATATAACTATAAATAGAAATAGAAATAATATTTATTTGCATAAAACATGGTATATAAAGTTGTTTTAAAAGTACATTATAGAGAATACATGTTTTGCTTATATCATAGCATGCAAATATTATAGCTTATATTAAAAATTGTTCCTCGTTAGTAAAATATTTTATGCTGTCAAAAATATTTGTGTATTTAATTTAAGTAACTTTTATTTAATCAATCTAAGATCATAAGGTTGTAAATCACTTCGAATTTTATTATATAACCGAACACACATAGCTAAACAACTTTTACTATATTTAGCCAGTCTTGGTACTCGTAAGTCATTAAATATAAGCCTGTGAGGATCTCGCTGGTTTCGAGGATATACATCCTCTGCCTTTTTGCTCTGACTTATTGGTAATGATTTTCAGAAAGGTCAGGTACGTACTACAGTAACCGGCGTGAGTGTAAAGTAAAGGAATATGTAAGTATCGGCTTATTCCACAAATCCCCTCTGAAAAATCCCCCTTAGGAGGAAAAGTGGAATATATAAAAACCAGTCTAGAATTCACCCCTGCTTATTTCACTAATCCCCCAGAGAATCCCCCTCAGTGGGGAAAACTGAACCTTAATGTGAAAAAAATCACTTTCAGAGGGGTCTTGGAATAAGTTTTTATTTTTTTATTTTTTTCAATTCTATTTTTCCCCCCTAAGCGGGATTATCAGGGGTGAATTCTAGACGGTTTTTTATAGATTCCACTTTTCCTCCTAAGGAGGATTTTCAGGAGGGATTTGTGGAATAAGCCGTAAGTATCGTATAGCAGGTGGTTTTCTGTAGTTTCTGCCTACCCCAATGAGAAGGCGTGAGTTTATGCCACAGACACTAAAGGCACAGATAAGTAACTGTTGTTACGTCGAGTACTCACACGCGGATTATAATGATTTATATTAAATAAATATTTTATTTTATTTCACAATTATAATTTTTTTTTTGTTTTACCATTCATTTCTGTATCTGTCTGTGACATTACAGCGGACCCTATCAGAATACCAGCGCTGCGACACTTATTTTTAAATGTCGCAGCATCATGCTGAGATATGAGCCTTTTGGCCTCGTACAGGAATTTGTTTTCATTGTACTTTTGTTTTTTATTTATTTTATTTTATTTGTGTTACTTTAAGTGTGTTTATTTTAAAATGTGATTAACCTGTATGAGTTCCAATAAATACTTTTTCTTTCTTTATTGTTTCTTTATGTGTGTTATTTTTTGTTTTGTTATGTTATGTCTGTCGGTTTCCTATTAACTCGGTGATACATCTGTCAGTCTGTTTCGACATATGCGTGTTGAATTAATTGAAATTGTGACTTAATTATTTTAATTTTCAATAAAAAAATACTTCCTTATTATCATACGGTTCAACATCTGACACACTTTGATGACATCAACTAGTAATATTAACCCATTGCATGAGACTTCCTATTAACACGCTTTCTAAATGAATTTTAATTTCTTCACTATCTTCCATAATTAATCTTGTACGTATTGAGCTATTTCCTTACATTGCCTACCTAAATTACGGATCTAGAAAGAGAGTTCAACAGACCATATATGTAGAAATATCCGTTTCTCTTTCTCAATTAAGAACGTTTTTGGTTGATTCACGGGAATTACCGACCCTTGCGACATTACACCAATTTTCAAGAGAAATAACGAGAGGCACATAACAAATAATAATAATTTATTTATTTCATCAGGCAAAGTCCATTAAATTAAATTCAAACGCAAAATTGATATAAAACTCACACATACACAATAAAATTAGTTTTGGTTATATTAGTTTATTTTATTTGTATATGTGTATTAGTATCAATAAAACTACATAAATTCTCGTAATCAAGAAGTTAGTATTTTAGACATTATTTTTGTATCATTATCCTTACTAATATTATAAATGTGAAAGTAACTCTGTCTGTCTGTCTGTCTATCTGTCTGTCTGTGTGTCTGTCTGTATGTTACGTTTTCACGCCTAACCCGCTGAACCGATCGTCATGAAATTTGGCAAAGATATAGCCCGGGATATGGAGAAGGACATAGGCTACATTTTTACGCGATAACCAACATCCACGCGGGCGGAGCCGCGGTTTCAATTCATTTTGGACAAATCAATGAGTTTTGTATAACACGAGCATGACTATGCTCCATCGACCCTTAAACAACCATGTACATATTCATAATTATACATAGACATAAAAATATAATTGACTTAAGCTAACTCATAAAAAACTATAGCCATTAAACGGCAATTTCGCTAAAGGCGAGTCGTCACGTGCGGACGCACCCGACCGCCCGACAGACCCGCGATCTTTGACTGTGTGTGTTGACTCCAAGGTCACCGCAGATACATTATTATATTAAAACTCTATCAATTTCCTCGGTACTACTTATAGTACCGAGGAAATTGATAGAGTTTTTCATAGACATCTTTTCCTGAGGGGCAATACCCATACTTTTAAGATCGTTCGCATTCTAATCTCAGTCTAAATCAGTCAAAAATTCATAAAAATACGAGTACCAATCAAATATCATAAAAATGAGAAACTTCAATAAAAAAACTGTCATCCTAATTTGCCCTGAATTACCGAAATCTTCCCTTAGTGCTCATTTTCGTTATACAGAGTTATTGGTATGGTATGTACAACACTTACAACTTTGCAGGATCGTATTACTAACGTCATAAAGAACAACTTTTATTCTATGACTTTTTACATAACTTAATATGCATTTACCCAAAACAAATAAAGAAAGAAAGAAAGAAAATACGTTTATTTGCGGTAAACATGACGAACATAAACACAAAAGGAATAAGAATATTATTGGGGAAAATGCGTTACATCCACGCAAAACCGCTATCGCTCAGCATTATGCTGCGACCCTATGCAAGACAGAGCCCCAGCGCTGGTTTTCAGCGACAGCCGGCAAATCTTCAAGATTTCGTTGTTCTATACATTCAGAGCGTTGAATTAAAATATTTTTATTTTTGTATGAAAGTTTGATGAATTAAAATCTGATGAATTACCTATTAAAAGTCATAGAACAAAAGTTGTTGTACCTACAAATATGATTTTAGTAATATAATCCTGAGAGGTTGTAATGCTGGGGCCACATTGTCGAGATAAGGCGAACTACATTTCGCGCGCTCTCTCTCACACACCGCTCGACGTCTCGCTAAGCAACAGAGAGCGCGCGAAGTATTATAGTTTGCGTTATCGCGATAATGTAGCCCCAGCATTAGTGTTTTACCAATAACCCTGTATAAAGAACTATTGTCCAAAATATCATGCTTTTAGACCATGTGGTTTAGGCTGTGCGTTGTCATCAGTAAATGAATGAATGAAGGAACAATGAATGATTTTTATTAAGTACCTAGAATAAACTACCTAGTCACATAGACCCAGACCTTGACCTAGGATGACATACCTTGTAGATAGCTAGACTTATTAGAAGTAGAGATAATACACACATACCAATAATTTTATTCAATTTTGGCAGTAGCAGCAATTCAGACAAACTATTACTAACTGAAGCCTTCCCCGTAATTGGATTAGTTAATCATACGATAATATGCTTAATTTCCAATTAAATTGCAAATTACATAAAATTCTTTAAAAACATCTGTCAGCGGATACAGCTTAAAATATTAAGAAATAAACGTAATGTTCTGTACAAAATAATCCAATTATCTTCGGAGAGCATCGCGATTACTGCTCTTATTAATTTTCTGACACGCGTCTTACGTGAAAACCGCACTAGCCGGTTACATCGATCGCGGATTAACTTGAACAAGGATTAAACTTGGATTCATATTGACAGGTAACTTACATAGCTCGCCATGCGTTAACAGTTTTTTTTTTTTTAGTTGCTCATGTTGCGTTCCAAATAGGTTTTAATCTGCCCTTATGTAGACCCTTTTTGGATTAACTTCAGCGCTTAGTTTACTTTGGACACTCGTATGAAACCACCTGTGTATTTGCAGTATTGCTGACATACTGCCATAACAATTTTGCAATATTTCTTATCAGTGTACACACTTACAGGTATGCGGTATGTCATGGTATTGTATGAATAGTAAGGAGTGTTCACTATCAGTGTAGTACTTAGGTAATGCATCTGTCATCACAAGCGTTTTTCAAACACGAGCTACACACACAATGATCTAACCTATCATTGAAGAAAATTGCTGATAAATGCAAAATAGCTGTTATCGCTTAATTAAAGCAGAAATATTCAAAGTATTCGTCTTTGATTGCCATTTACGTAGAAAATGTCTATTGTTAGTCTCTGACGTCAGAACACACAGATTGTTTTATTTATAGTCTTATTACACATTTCTGGTTGTCATGATAGTATCAAAATGAAAATTTCCTTTAATTTTTTGTAAGCTTACACATCGTAACTTTACTCAAGAACTTTAAACAATCACCTCCAAGGTGAAAACAAAAACAAAGTCATAATTTAATTATTTTATTACAAAACATAGAGAACATTACAAAAAATACTAATGAAGCGTCTAATCTAATAATTGCCTAACTTATGAATAATCGCATCGTAAGCCAAAACACGTCTAATTGACGTGATTATGTTACCAATAATTATAAGTTTTAATCTTCAGGTTAACACTGCTGCTGTGGTGTCACCGCGTTGGTTTCTATAGTTAGCGCGCACGCATTAAGTTAGTCGTCTTTGCACGCGACGCTCGCATCTACCGTCTGCGCGCTCCGCATTTTTCGCGCCACCGCGAAATCCATTTTCCGAATACAAACCTCTTTTCGTCGCGTTCTTTTTCTGAATTTTTTGTCTGTATTAAGAAAGTAGTTGTCAAACTTTTACCGCCAATTTTGTGTAGTGATGTGAAATTGTAAAAAGTGTTTAAAAAGTGAGTTTTAATTATTGATGTCGTGTATGAGTCTGCGTATTTGAACAGGTGATGATAAGGCTTTTAATTCTGTTGTGACTGATAGTGTTGTGATGGCACGTCATAGATTTATGGTGATCGAAGTTTGATTACGTAGGTCGTGATGGAAACTGAGCTAGCTCGTAGATAGCCTAGGTTTTTGTTGCGTTGACCAACAAGATATTATAAGAGAAAATTATCGTAAAGCATTTGTAAACTTTTCTAGAAATAAGTTCACCAAAGAAATATATTGTTTTTGTATAACAATCGTTATACATATTTTCACCGTGCTAGCCTGTTTCCTCATAATTTGATATTTTACAAAATAATAACTGCCAAATCTTGTGTAGAGTTCATTGATAACATTGTTTATCACACTCTTATCAGTACAAAGTTAAACTAAGTAGTTTTATCTCGTCGTTTATGTACCTACCTACCAACAGAGATTTTCACAGATTTTCATAGAGATAAAAATATACAGATATTGCAAAGGCTACGTTAAATAATGACTGGATTATAAATATAGAAATTAACACAAGGTTTGCTTAGTATCGATATTTATCGTATTTAATTTTTAAACAATATCACACTTATTTTCTGCACAACAAAAGGTGTTAATTCAAGGAAAATTTTAAGGTGAACCAAAGACTTCAATAAAAGTTAACATGCACGGATTAATTATGAATTATCCGCTGACTTTCCTCCTGCGCCCACATTTGTGAATAGCTATAAAACCACAAGTTTTTCCCCATATCTCAAATACCATCCATGTCATCACTTTTTGTATGTTCTTAGGTCTTCTTTGCTACTGCTAAGCAACAGTTAATAAGCGTCAACCGAAGATTTTTAACACCATAATTTATTATTTTCTTCTTCATCCATATCAAGGCTCCTACAAATAGGTGCGATACGCGACGCGACATAAAGAAACCGCATGCCGTGCGACGGGCGGTCTCTTTGTCTCGCGTCGCTTGTCGCGCCTGTGTGTAGGATCCTTCAATATTTAGTAAAAACAATTCCATTCACAAACAATATCAAACACCAATTAACCACACGTTCAACTCCTTATCACGTTTACTGATAACGAGTTACAAATAAGTGCAAGATATTTATCGAGTGCTCATCCATAATCTATGGACAAGTAGTGACACACGCTCAGGGCCTCAAGTCTGCTATTACAATAGTGTCAGAATGGTCTCGCCATTGTGACTATTTGACAGTGTTTGTATGGCAAATCTGTCAAAAACTCACAATGAAGAGACCATTCTGACACTATTGTAATAGCAGACTTGAGGCCCTGATTGCTTCCACTTCTTGCTTGCTTGATTGCTAACATGGTGTTCTAGAGATAACTTTGGTGAATTTAATATTCTGGTTATGTGTTGATCATCATCAGAAGCTGGTGAAGCTGTGATAGTGACTTTTTTCATCAAATATAAGGACTGCCGTTTTTAACGAAATAATGTCAACATTTAAGCAATTTATTGTATAATTTTTCTTCTTCACGAATGTGTCCCGAATAATATAAATATAGGAATATTTTCTTCTTCTTCCACGACGTTTTCAAAAGTTTAATTTTCAATACGTCTTCAATCTGTATCACTCATACAGTCAATGAAATTAAGATAAAGTAAAGATCATTTATTTGTCCAATCATTCTTTATTCGTTCAATACAATAGGTTATATTTTTAATTGAATTTATATTAGACCGTTATCGACGGTTGATAAACTATCATAGCTTTCCCCTTTTTACTTATTTGCCCTTTGCAACCCTTTGCAACAAGAGTCACCTACTTAATTGGTAACCCGATCTTACAACTTGCATTTTTACTGTATCTTTAAGAAGGTGGAGAAAAACACACACTAGAAACACACACTATAAATATTAATAAATACAACTCTCTGTTTCTTATTTTTCTGTGTATTTAGTAATTGGCGTATTGTTTAGAATCTTTCTAAACATTACGCCTCTCCATCTCATTCTTATTTTCTTTCCTCTGACTTGGCTTCACATGTTTTCGAGAAATATCTCTCAGGCAAGCCGGTTACCTTACGATGTTTTCCTTCACCGTCTTTTAAGCAAGTGATAATAAAATTATACAATACGCGCATGAGTCCGAAAAGTCAGAGGTGCGTTGCCTTGAGTTCGAACTCAAGGCCTATAATTTAGCAGTCCGACGGTCACACCACCAGGCTATCACTGCTTTTGATGTTTAGAATAATAATAATACTATACTACTATCAGATATGAAGCTACCTTATATTAAATAAATGAGTAAGGAAAATATAAGCAATTTCTACTTAAGCATATCATGTCCAAGCTAATGACTTGAGTATTAACTAGGCTAAGTTAGTTTTAAGTGCAAATAGATTGAAAGAAAGTATATTGAAGTACTATTTACATTAAAAACAGATTGATCTGCAATGTAGAGAAGAAACTAAATGCCTTTTCCATATGCTGCCTACATTCGAGTAATTAAAAATAGATAGCTTTCATGATTTTAGGTACCTACTATCAAAACTAATTATATTCCTATATAAAAGAAAGTTTTGCTCGAGTCTAAATTCAAATATAAAAAAACTATAACGCGATGTCAGCGTCAAAGTGGTATATTCCCGCTGTTCCCACCGCCCGTGTCCCCATTAATGGTATGCTTATTATATATCACATAAAATGGCGAAAAGAAGGTTCCATTTTCTTTTAACACATTGACTGCCACCGCGGTCACCGGTGACCGCTAACAATGGTTTTTCTATTGTGTCTGTTGTCTGGCAGTCAAAGCCTTAAGTACAGATTTTTTAATTATTATTTCTAAAATCAGTACTTAAAAGAAAATAGAACCTTTAGTTTCGCCATTTTATGTGAATTACCATTAAGTTCATAGCACACATATAAACTCAGAAACGGATCGTAACCGTATCAACTCAAGCCGTTTAGTATTCTTTGCATGAAACTCCCAACTGAAAAGTACACGAATCGGAATCGTAACGTAAACGATTCACCTATGGACAAGCTCACGAACTGCGTCTCTTCGTCCACCCTTGTCCCTCTCACCCCTCCCGCGTTCAGATTCAAACTGATCTGGTGCCAGCCAGGTCAACCAGCAGCGGTCAGCGAGCCGTAAGCGCGGCGTCGTCTAGCTGTAGCCGAGTCGACGTATCGGAGCTGCTGGTCCGCTTTGGTTACGTGCTTACGTTAGGTTGACGCCTGTTTTACGGCGAGGCGAAAGGCGATACGGTGACGATCCCGTTCCGAGTTGATATGTGTGCTTCGACCTTTATGACGACACGGGCGGTGGGGACAACGGGAATACACCGTCAAAGTTACGCAAAGAAGGTAAAGAGGAAATCTTTTTCGAAATTATACCTTAAAGGAATAAAAAGTGCATAGAAAAACATACCGACTGACCTGCCTAAGCAAAACATGTTTGTTACCTATTAGTCGAAAAACGAAGAAGCAAAACATATTTTTTTATAATATCTATGCTTCTATGTTTATCGCATCTCACAAAAAAAGAACTGGTCGTACAAAAAGTGGAAACGAAATATTAGGATTAACTGAAATGATTTTATGGATTTATTCAAATGAAATCTCTAATCTATAACCTAACATACGTACCTATCATCACGTATGTATTCCCCGAAGGGTGCTGAGGTGTACCTAATACACACAGCGTGCAGCGGCCAGTCTATCCTAGTAAAAAATTAAGTTAGAAGTCTCATTTCCTACGAATTGTATGGGTTTTTTTTTTTTTTTGATGCGATTGCTGACTTTTCTAGTAGGTACTCAAACTTCAGTTAGTCCGATAGAGTTTTTTGATCCTTATAAGAAACACGATCGATTAACATCAAAAAAAGATTTTGTGAATATGGCCTATGCACCTAGGTTCTGCCGTTTTATAAGTGCCCATGTAGTTTTATGTGAAATAACATAACTGATTTTGATTTTGTCCCATTATCTTGCTGACTGTAATTTTTATTTTTTTATTTTTTCATAATCTGTGAATGTGGACCAAATTTGTCAAAAAAATAAGGACAGTCTCCTAAGACCATTTTCCTGTAGCTACAATGGTTAATGTACCTGCCCTTACTAACCCCATCTTAAAAATCCACTCAGTTTAAAGGGGGAGGGCCCATTGCTATCAACTGAGATCAAACCCAGACTCCGGGCTGCTATTGGTTAAATTCCAGATGGAAAAACTCAATAACACTTTGCCTGACTAGGGAATCGAACCCAGATCTTCATGCTCAGCAACAGCGCTTGTGAACACCAGACCAACAAGTTAATCTCTAATCAATTTAATGCAATAATTTTCTTCTACCCATCCTTTTCTCCAACTATGTCGAAGTAGGCTTCCAGTCCTACCAGATGCAGCTGAATACGAGTATTTTACCTATCTGAGCTCCACAATAAGTATTTTACTAAGAGCAGTGGTATAGAATAGAATAAAATAGAATATTTTATTTTTGCAAATATGGGTAGATGATACATCAGTAGGTACAGTACAAAGATCAGCTATATTTTGCCATTCAGCATGCATATATTTACGTCAAATTCTTATTATTGTTTAGTATCATTTACATCAAATTATTATCATATATTATTAACATCAAATCTATCTATATTAATTAATTTAATCCATCATTAGATCAATTATTATTAAACTAAATACCATTAAATTAATCATTATTCAATTAAAATTAGAGTTCCTTACCAATATATAATATAACGAATACTAGAAAAGTCAACTAATCTTTCTCTCGGATAGGAACTCAGTCACACTGTAGTACGTTTTATCCATCAAAAATTTACGTAGTCTTTTCTTAAACAGCAAAGCATTTAAATCTTTCCAATCTCTTGGTAATTTATTATAAATAATTGGACCCATGCAATAAACGCTTAACACTCTAAATAACTCTAATGCGCATCAAAGCGCTTTGACACCTCAATTGACATAACCTACTGTTGTCCTGCATAACCTGCTGTGGTGGCCCAGTTGTAACGGCGAAGACTTACGAGTAGGTCATAGGTTCGAACCCAGACAGGCGCTTTACTTTGTGTAAATTATTTCATCGCCACTGCTCTCAAAACGGAGAAGAAAACATTGTGAGGAAACCGGTATGTCCTAGAACCAAAAATTCGAAGACATGTGGCATCTACCAACCCGCACTGGGCCCAGTCCCTCTTGAAGAGAGGAGGCCTGTGTCCCAGCAATGGGAAAATTATAGGCTGATTATGTATGTTATTTAAAAGATTTTTTATTTTTTTATTAGTGTGACCTCCACAACCCAGTTACTGGGTAACGCGATACGTCCCTTGGTAAGACTTATGCAATAATTGTAAATATACATGAGCCGGAAATGATAAATGGTTTTTAGAAGAAATATTTATGTAACTAGCATCTGCCCGCGGCATGGCTTTTCCAAGTTACTCCTTATAACATCAGTTATCTATCAGTGAAAGTCTTGTCAAAATCTGTCCTGTCTCGTTTTGGAGATAAGTCGGAACAAACAGACAGACAGATAGACACACAAAAAACAATAATTTGTTTTTTTTTGTTATAAGTACCGTAAATACTTTCATATGCATTTAGTAAAAAGCTGTTATTTTGACATTACAAACAGACACTTCAATTGAATTTATTTTATTTGTATGTATAGATTATTTAATCAAGTCTAACAAACTGTTTTGATTTAGCGAATGATGAAGAAAAATAGAGGAAAACATTATCTATAATGAACACAATAACGATTAAACGCTAGCAAATTATGTTTATTGCTTGATAATTAAGATCTCACCATAATAGGAAATAATTGAGGCTATTAATAATTATTTATTAATGATTACATAAATTCTTTGTTTCCCTTATTTAAGAGGTGCTTATATAACATTATTATTTACTCACTGTGAGTAGTTGTACCCTAACGAAACAAAATAAATGAAGTTTAAAAAAAAAAACCAACACTTTATACCTACAATACATAATTGTTTGTTTGCTTTTGGGACTTTATAGTTCGCGTATTGTACCAACTTAGTGAGATAAAAAATAAAACATAAACAATACGGGGTCAGTTCCAAAAAAGCTATAAAATATGACTATTATTTGTTTAGTTGCTTTTAACAACCTATTTAAATACAAGGATCTGCAATTATTTATTTGTTAGCATAAATCATGCACGTAAAATTATTAAAAAAAAAAATTACGCTATCGAATCTATTTTATACTTAAGAACTACTCAGGAAGCAAGTTTTCAGACTGTTTTCTACCTAGACAGATCCACTCAAACCTATGTGGTTCTTTCCACAAAATACAATTTCAGACACTAATCTACATGGTCTTCACATGTTCTGACCAAAATTGTGTCTGGACTTAAAAAAGAGTCTTTGACCCAGCCCTGAGTTTGTTTCGCCATTACTTCTTAGGGGTAGTCAGATAGGAAATGACGACTCCATCTCGCTTATATATTTTTTTTACATGTCGTATAAAAATGATTTCAATAATTATCCTATTTACAGAATAATAATTTCATTTAAAAACGTTACATTGACAGAAATGCAATTTTTATCATGTACACATGACATGTTTATCAAAAACAAAACGTGCTTCGGTAACAATCAAAAACAAATTCCGCCTTTTACGTACATAACGATCAATTAAAGCATTTCCAGATTCGACCTACTAACGAAAAAGGCTTTTTTATTACTGTGATATAATCATAATTAATAATAAAGTTATGTGTCCTGATGCAATGATACGCTGGTGACTTTTACGATGCGGTTTATAAATGCACCCATCATGCTATTGATTTTGAGCACGCAATGTATTATAAGTTTATAATGAATGAATGTGTCTCAAGACGAAAGTCTTTGACGAGTGCGTGTTGCCAGTGATGACCTATGGCCCTGAAACGTGGTCTCTTACAATGGGCCTTATTAGAAGGCTAAATGTCACCCAAAGGGCAATAGAGAGGGCTATGCTTGGAGTTTCCCCACGCGATCGATTTAGAAATGAAGAGATCCGCAGGAGAACCAAGATAACCGATATAACCCCAAGAATTGCCAAACTTAAGCGGCAGTGGGGAGCACATTGCTCGCAGAACAAATGGCCGATGGGGCTGAAAGGTTCTGGAGTGGCGACCACGTACCAGAAGACGTAGCGTTGGAAGGCCTCCCACAAGGTGGACCGATGACCATGTGAAGGCCGCAGGATGCGGAAAGCATGGAACCGGTCGAAGTGGCGGTGCTTGGGGGCGGCCTATGTCCAGCAGTGGACGTCTTTCGGCTGAAATGATGAATGTATTATAAGAATGACGGTTTTGAGTCCATTGAGCTATTTGTTTTCAAATACTTGTTTGTATGTTTGCAAAATGACAAAATAGTTTGATGGAATCGTGTTTATAATCGTGTCATGTAGTTCATTAATGTTGTAAGTAAACTGTGGAAGTGAAAAACTAGAACTGGAAATACATACGTACAAACTCACGCCTTCTTTCGTACTAAATAAATGTACTTAAGTGATTTCCCGAATCCCCGAAATTAGTTCCGAAAAAATATTTTAGTCGTAAGGAAGTCTCCACTTTTTTTGTCTCTGTTCTTTGAACTTTAGGTATATTAGATCACCTATTTCCGATCACTGCTTATAACAGCAAAAGATCGCAAATCTTACCACCAAACATACACCAATGTCCGTCACCAATATTGGTCACGCACTATCTATTAGAATTGCATCGTGTCGTGTTGGTCGTGGACTCGTGTTACAGTGATCTAATATCAGTTCTAGGTGAAGGTCGGTTCGCAGCAGACAGGCTCAATTCACTTTAAGTTGCGTGTTATGAGGTTTCCTTTTCTCTTACTATGAGAGAGAGTAATGTACAAGGTCAAGGTCAAAGAAATGGCTTGCAAAATATACGTGGTTTCATGATCGTTATAAAACTGCCTCGTCGGCTTATGGTCGTAAGCGCTACTTGTTGAGCATGATGTCCTGGGTTCAATTCTCAGTACAGGCAAAGTTTTATTTGGTTTTTTCCATCTAGAATTTCTCAGTGGCAGTCCGGAATCAGAATTTGTGCCGGGTTGATGGCAATAGGCTCACCCCATGTTACATGGGACTTTAACATAACTGCCGAAACGTGGGTGTACCTCTGCCTACTCCTTCGGAGAATACAGGCGTGATGTTATATAAAATTCATAATACAGCTGTAACCTATGATCCCTCGAGTGCAAGTGTTTTATTTAAAAAACAATTATGACCTTGCAATGTGTTGATATCTGAAACAAGACTTTATCAATGTCACGAAATTTAACTTTCAGTTTATATCATCGGTTAAATTAACGCATAGGTTATGTGTTCTGGTTGCAAAGTATATCTAAAGATTTCCAAATGGCATCCATTGGTTATCAAAAAAATACATATAATCAAGTCATTTACTACAACGTGGTTTTATTACCGATAGCTAATAATGTACTTAACACAAATGGCTCATCCAGATGATATTTAAAATGAAACATCGTCGTCGACTAAGGACAAATTTCACCAATTAAACTAAACGCTATCATCACATTTTCACCGAAACTGTGTTATGAAGCTCACTTTAGTGTAGGTACTAAAAACATTTAATGTAATTAAATAAGTTAAAATAATAATCATTTCTTAATTCGCCATGTAAAAAACCAGCAACTCAACAAACTTATTTTAAAACAGGTTGTATTTTTTATCGTTCAAGGTCAAAACTCAGAACATGTGACATCAGCAAAAACAAACATAGCCATAGACAAACACAGACAGTATCAAAGGCTTTGATAAATTAGGTAGTTTTATGAAAATATTAGGTACACGTGTAAATATAATGACCACCATAAAATGTATTCGAACACCAAATGTAGTAAATGATCACCAAATCTTAGCGAGCAAATTAATGCGCTATTTCTGCCTAAATAAACCACTGTGATTGCCATAAAATGTAGGCTTATTACCAAATAAAGTATTATGATGCCATATTAGGTTAGGTTAGATTTGGTGGTAAGTTAAACATAAGCCCTTATTTATTGCCTCAGTAACGTATTGTCGGAGAAAAGTAATTCCGGAGTAGACCATATTCGGAGTACAGTATTTTTATCTCACGAAGCTACGCGCGCTTTACTTGTGGTAAACAAGTGCGCGTGTCTGACGCTACTGCGTCAGCATATGCACTCATACACTTCCAAATTCGCCCTTGTCTCGGACGGCACTGAGAGCTGCTGCAGTCCTGCGCGTAAGAACGAGGTACGAACACGCTGTGAATGTGTCTGTAAAGACACATTCACAGCGTGTTCGTACTTTTTGGTAACCACAAGCAAAGCGCGCGTCGCTTCGTGAGATAAATTACTATAACGCGTTGTTGGAATACAACATAGTAATGTAATGGCCTTACAAATAAACACGGAATAAAGTTATCCTAGGAATAACTTCGGTATAACCATAATTTTTTAGACGTTTACACCTAATATAACTTTATCCCGTGTTTATTTGTATTAGGGTTACTGCCGAATACTCAAACGCCATTCAATTTTAAGTCGCCGTTAAGTCTAATGCTGTCTCTGTCACTTTAAACTGTTCTGTAGCGACAGAAACACTTATAAGAACGTCTTAAAGTTAAGTAACGTTTGAGTATTTGGGCATTAGAGTTTTATATGTTCGTAGTAGCGTCTTATCTGATACCAGTCGGTCATTTTAGTCAACGAACTTAGAACTCGAAAGGAAACTATGAGTAATAGGTACTTACTGATAACCTAAGTAAACATGCAACAATGGAAGTAAAAATTTATTTTCAGTTATTTTTGTCATCGACAAACTACTATGAAGAAGAAAAAGAACAATAGAAGTAAAACGAACTGGTTAACAGATAAGATTACAACAAAATACACTTAATGTGAGATAATTACACGCAAAATGTATTTAGATGATGCTCGTATTATTACACTTTTATGCAAATGATCTCACACAAAAAAATAATGAATTCTCTTGACCAAAAACAACATAATTTGTTGCTAATAAAAAAAAACAATTAGTAAGATATTTTAATAACGACGTGAAGTATCTACGGTGTTTATTTTTATTTTTAATAAGTACTTTAAAAAGAAGAAACTGGCCGTTTTTTAAGCCGCAGTTGAAAAACATGTACCATTAATTTAAATAATAAATGGGTTTCGTGTAGGTATAAACAGTGCTTCCAAATAATATTTTGCCTTGTACTTTGAGCACAGCAGACCGGTTGGTATCCTTACGTCAAAGTTTAAAATAATATAATTACTTAATAAGTAAGGAGCCAACGATTTGCGTCTGCTTATAAATGGTTAATTTTAAACTTTGTTTATGAGAGAATACTTTTGCGTCAATTTTTAAGTGTTTTTGAAGTAATTTTGCCGCAATACAATTCGTTATGGTGATAAAAATAAAATATGCCTATACCTACAAGCTGTGTATAGTAACCGGCATGAGTCGTGAGCACAAACTGACACCTGCGCAGTAGTACATTTTTAGGTCTCTTTGGCGGAATGAAGAAGCCGGGGGGTGCCGAGCTGCATGAGATTGGTTCGTCTGCCGATACTCGTCGTCTATTGGACTCTCGCGTGTCATTTTTATTTAGCCGAAAGTGTACATGCGCGAGATAGCCCCCACTACTGCTCATCTGTGCTCACGACTCGTGCCGGTTATTATATCTAACCATACCCATTGTTCATCAGCATTATCTACATCATAAAAATCTTAAGGCAAAATCTTCAGGGTAGCCCGCGAAATTCAAATGATCTTACTTTTTTTTTTTTTTTTTGCAATTTGCTGGTCAGTATCAAGTTGTATGTTGATTTAAATAGGTAACTAGGTAGGTAACTTAAAAAAAAAAACATTACCTACCGCCACAAATATAGTTTTTACAACTATATGAGAAAAAGATAGGAAGGTACGTCATTAGGCCTCACAAGAACCATAAAATACGAGTGAGTTCAAAACAGGTCGTTTACACTTCCAAGTTGAACAAACCTCGATGAAAAATAATAATCTGTAAAACTAAAGTTGAAATCAATAATTCAGTTGCATCACCAAATAAAGTAGCGTTTCTTTCACCTTTTTATAATTCCAATAATTATGTCATTCACGTAATCGAAATTATAAACAAATACACACGAATTCATTACAGTCCCACTTCTCTAACAATATTACGTTCGTCGCTTGACCAGACAGTTCGGCGACCACGCACCTGTCAAAATCATAAGCAGTGACCTAATGGAAAGTAATGGGTGTGTCCGTTTGGTGATTAAACCGAACAGGAAGTGTTTCTTGTATTAAAATATGTAACAATGTGGAACGCTTGTGTGACTAGTGTCACATCTCGTAATAGTACGCTTGTGCTACATTGAGAGATGGATGCGATGCTGAAGCTATAATCGTTTCCGAAGATTTTGATGTCATGTCTATTGTTTTTTTTTTTTTTAATTAAAAATCTAAGCATGAAGATTTGCAAAGAAGCTAAGAGTTGTTATTATTAAGTAAAATTGGCAAAAAACTCTTAGTTATTGTTCATCAAAAACTAAGAATTTTTAAGAAGACCACAAAGTTTTCTGCCCTAAATAAACGTCACATCGTAGACCACAATTTTTTTGAAATAGTGAATATATGTAGAATAATAGTCATTTTTTTTTTGTAGTTTAATTATGTGATTGCAAACAATACCTAAACTGAATCGGTAGATTTTTCCCGATGTATGGGCATAATTAACCCGTTAGTTGTAGAGCTAGCGTCACTTAGCTTCACTATAACTTAGCTTTTAGTAGCTCGCATGCA
Source organism: Dryobota labecula (assembly GCA_947523025.1). NCBI lineage: Eukaryota > Metazoa > Arthropoda > Insecta > Lepidoptera > Noctuidae > Dryobota > Dryobota labecula. The sequence goes on along the minus strand of OX383284.1, from coordinate 28,080,108 downwards.
CATCCGAGTGTAATGTTTGGGAAAGCGCATACGCTAGATTTTCGCTCATATAATTGTTATGTGCAGTTCCCACGTCGCTGTATAATCTAGGATTGCTAGATACTCGAGTTTCTACCACACATTGTGTTATCTGCGAATCTCTTTTTATTTATTACGGAGATGTTTTCTGCTCTCATTAAGTAGTTAGAGATGTGTGGATGATTGATTGTGATGTAATGTTTAATGGTTTCATTACATTGTGGTTTTTGGATCTAGTCTCCGTTTGGTCACACGCCCCTGATTATAGAATACGCCCCTCGTACGAATGAATTAAGTTTTTAAATGGAGAAAAAATGAAAAACTAAAAAAAAAACAGTTTTAATCATGGTCTGGCAGTTAAAGTAATTTATGTGGCCTACCCAAATGTCCTTTCTTTGGTATTGTTCGTCGAATCGTTGAGCTCCTTAAGAGCCATTTCACAAAATTTTAACGCTCGAGTTTAGGTAAAAGACGGCAGCGCTGTGTATGTGAGCGTAACTATCCACACATACACAATTTAAGCAGTGTAACGCGAGTGTCGAGACGGACTAAATAATCTTGAGCCATTATAATAATAATGCGGTATTTAGAGATTTATTAAAAAAGTTATTTTATTTATTCAGTCTACTAAAGCTTTCTAGACTAATAAAAAAATACAAATGTATGTTTTGAAAGTATATAATAAAAATGAACAGGAAAACAATCACATCGTACAAAATATAAGTGTTGGTCATTATTATTTGACAATAATGTCAAGTAATAATGACTATCACTTAAATAAATATTTGTCGTAAAGGCATTGATCTTGCTTTTCTAGGGTCTATAATTTCCGGCAATACGCAATCTTCGTAAAAACGAGTCAATTTGGGAAGCATCAAAATGTTGTAGTCGTAGTATAATATCACGGTTACGATATGAGCACTCGACAATTGAGATGCGGGAAAAAGTAGCACAGGTCCTTCCTCGATGGGCGCTCGCGCTGTACCACAGAGTACATTCTACTATACTGAAATAGAGACCAATCTCTGGCCTTTTACTGGGTAACTACTTACGCATAGACCCTAACGCCATCTGTTATCAGGAGTAAGAATCTTTGCTCACCTTATCTATAGCTATAGCTATGTTTGAACACAGAGGCCATACGTACGTACGTATAGGTGTTATCATAATTTCATAGATGGTTATACGGTAGGGTATTCAAGGATTTATAAATGAAACATTGTATTAATCAAAACAAGTTTATTTGTGTCTTTTATAGCACTTATTTAACTTCTTAGCTTTTATTTGTAGATTGTCCTCATTATCATCAACCTGTCTTCTCCCAGCTAATATTTTATTAATATTTTTGCAATAATTAAAAATCATACAACGTATGACAATGCTAATCAAATAATCTGTTAATTTGCCTTTATGTATTTTACATTTTATACATTCAAAATCAACAAATATAATGATCGCTGTTTTAATAATTTCTTTTAAATTGTATTTTTCAATGTTTTCTTTAATTATTTCATTGATTATGTCTTGCATATTTGAAATTAACTTGACTAATTCTTTGCTGGGAGTGCAAAGCCATCGTCGACCTGCATATTCCCTATATTTAATATATTCGATTTCATTTTGTGATGATAAAACATTTGTGCAATCAGGGCAAGATTTAAAAATTTTGGATTTCGTTTTTTTCAAGAAATATCCGCTCATATATTGAATTGGAGCAATAATTCGGGGATCCCTTTCTTTTACATCTAGTGGGGTAAAATTAAAATCAAATATCTTCGAAAAATCGAATGAGGAGCAGGTCGACGTTGCTTTAGCATTTTCGTTGATGACCAGAGCATGCAATGCATCACAAAAGTCTCCTTCGCAGTTACCGCGGGTGTGGACACTGCTTAAATTATTTATTAACAGTGTGGCAAAAGCAGATTCAAACTGATCACACGTGGGGTTAGTATTGCGACACCCTTGGCTTCTCACTGCGCCAAAGAAATTTTCCAAGGGGTCCTGATTAAGGTGCCGCAACCATACTGACGACACGTTAAAATCATCTTTTAATTTTTTTAACAATGTTTGTATTCCTTTCAGTGTCCACACCCAATTGGTTACAGAGGGAACAGTTTCTTCTTTACCAGCCGAAGTTATAAATTTCATGGATTTAAACATTTTTATGCCCTCCACCCATATTTTATGGTGGACAGAATTCAGTGTCGCTGGGCCAAGAAGGGGTTTGGCGTTTTTATTTTTCATTTGACTTCCATTGACCGAGTCAAATATATTGTCCATGAAAAGTAGCAGGTCCGCAGTTTCCTTGCACTCTGTAGGAAGGATGTTCTTATCTGAAACAAACAGAAAAAAAAAAACTATTAAATGACAATCATCATCATTTCAGCCGAAAGACGTCACTGCTGGACATAAGCCTCCCAATTGGGGGATTTGCCATAATCGCCACGCTTGACAGGCGGGTTGGCGATCGCAGTATGGTGTTAAAAATGCATAGAGAACGCTGCTGCCCATTCTCTAGTAAGTCCCTTAGTCGACTTTTACGACACCCACGGGAGGAAATAGGGTGGTGCTATTCTTTACGTCCGGCACCACACAGTACATTAAATGACAATACTCAACGGAAATAATTCTAGCAAACTTATTAATCAGGATGGGTTTTGTTGTATGTATTTGTCATTTTAACTGATCATCAAGCACAGTATAAAAAATAAAGAACAAGTCTTTTGGGTATTATTAACACTTAATAGTATAAATTAAATTATAGTGCAATATAGCAAAGTTCATGTTTAATCGGTAACAATCAATAAAGAAATGATAATTATCCTTTTTACCCACTTAAAGATAACAGCGGGTAATGACAAACAGGAATGTTATATTAACGGAGAACTAAATGTTATGATTTGATTTAAATGTTAATATCATAACTAAATGTGGGTGGACTAAGGTATGTAGGTGTGTTATCCTAACTATATCCTAAAATCCTGGCATATTATATCTATACTACATTGGATTTTTATCTAAATATGCATATAAAAAATCTGAATGACATTTTGAGAATTTTAAATGGAAATTTATTTACAATCGGTTCAAAGTGTTGTTGTGTGAACATTTTATAAATACATATTACAATAACAAAATCAAGATTGTTTTTCTCTATTCACTAACCTGAACTGACTGAGTATAGTAGGGAAAATACTACTGAAAGTTACCATAAATTAACTTTGCCAGTTCAAATCTATTTATTCTATTAGATAATTATATAAATACAGTCATAATATAAAATAAGCCAAACATTACCTGCTAGATATCCCATGTTAGATGCCACAGTACGGCTGAATATTTGTGAGGCGAATTTCACTTTCATTTTATTTAGTTTCTCAGGGTTGACGTGATTTTCCGTTAATTTTGGGATCAATCTAACGCCCTTGTAACCTGGGTTTTCATCATATAGTAATGTTAAATGAGACCATTTTGCAGTTTTTGTAACACCTTCTTTTGTGGTGTATTCTAATTTTTTATTTAGGAGGTTATTTCTAATTCCTTTGAGAAGGTGTGGGGGATCATAGAGAGGTATGATTTCTTGGCCATTTACTATAATTATGTTTTCTTTCGGTTCCTCTCCTTTTCTTAAATAGAGCCCTCTGGTCTCATTAACCAACAGTTTGAGAGCTTGTCTATTGTTGGTTCCCTGGTCACATATTGTAGCAACCACTATCAACCCTGCTTCTTGCAATTCTGTTAGTATTTCTTTAATCTGTCTCGCCAGCTCAGGTCCCTTGGTTGCACTTGATGCAAATGTATAAGATATTGCCTGTTTATAATTATAAATTAGACCACGTACCATAAAAACTTGGGCGTGATCTGCAAATTCACCCTTTCTTTCTTGCCCATTGTCAACAAGACCTGTTATTTTGTCTTTTCTCTCCTGGTATGTGACATTGTTCTTCAATGAGACCTCGTCAAACATTAGTACACACAGCTTTTGTTCCATCTTCATAAGGTCAGCTTTTGTTTTTAATTGCGAGAAAATATTTTTGTTAATCCCAGGCTTGAGATTACTCATTTGAATTAATTTAATGAGAGTTTGCTGAGCAGGCAAAATAAAAATCTTTCTGAAAAATCTATATCCTTTGGGACTTTGCTTGAAGATTGATAAAGCGGCAATTTTTTCCTGCAATGTAAAACGTCGTCCTTTTCCCTTTTTCCGGTCCTCCCGCCATTGCATTCGCATTAATAACTTAGCAGTACTTGTGCAATTTTCTAGAGTATCTAAGATTGCAGGACTAGATGCAAATTTTTTTGCCGTTTTTATGTTGGCTGACTGTTTTTTAACTTTATTTTTAATTTTGCTTATTTTTATTCTTGCAGCAACAAGTTTTTGATGCAATTCTTTTTCCGCAATTGTAAGGAATACTTTTTTTGTAGTTTTCCTGACAAGTCTCTTTTCTCCTGTAAAATAGAAATAAAACATGTCAATTATTTCAAATATTTTCGGTAACATTCTTTAACAGTAAAAACCAAGTGACTTAGTTTTAAGAATTAAACTAAAAGACGGATAACAAAAAAAAATACTTATTTATTTATGTATTAAAAGGTAAACCAACAAGCTTTACTTATAGGGATATAAATTGGATAGGTTAATAATTTCAAGGAGCTACACCGCAGTTTGCGCGACTCGCGGGCGTTGATCTTTTTGAGACTTTTTTCTCTTTTGATAAGATCCAAAACATCTATAAAGTATCGCCAACTAATTCTAAAAGACGGTGCATAATAGGCTGTACTTTGCAATGTACAATGGTGATAATATCATACAAATATCAGTAGTTTAGGTACCAATAATATGTATATTAAGTTGTTTACAAAAAAAAAAACTTACCTAGATTTTGCTGGTTCGTAATTTCTGGAATACTTGAAAAAGGAACTTGTTCATGCATCAAAGCCCCAGAATCTGCAATTAATCAATGTATGACTTTATAGCATATTATGTAAGTTGTGCCAATGTTGAATAATCATAATAATTATTACTTTAACAAATGAAGATTAAGGGCGGGTTGTTTCACGTCCACTTGACGCACGCGTATTTGTCATAAATGGCGCTAACTATCGTCAAAGCGTTGTTTCACAAAATTATGCCCTTAACGTTCGTTAAAAAATAACGATTACAGTAACCCACTGGTTAACGTCATTTTATTCTTCTACATTTGAAGTTTGACGATCGGTTTTTTTATGCAGTGAAACAACGCTTTGTATTTAACGAACGTTAAACATCATATGTAATCGTTATTATTTGACGTACGTATGTTACGTTAACCAACCGTTTGAAACAAACGGCTCTTATATACACACGACGATCTCGCATTGTATATAAGTGGCTTTTCGTACAATGAGAAGCCTGGAAATGTATAGCTTGTTAAGTCGTTGTGCATACATATTGGAAGTTCTCAGAACTTGTGCTGGATATCACTCGATTTTAACCCAACTCTAGTGAAGCCAAAAGTCAAATAATATTTTCAAAAAGTTTAGTTTTTGAGGTTCCGTAGTCAACAAGGAACCCTTATAGATTCGCCATGTCCATCTGTCAGTCTGTCTGTCCGCTGCTTAGCTCAGAGACTGTTAGTACTCGAAAGGTGTAATTTGGTATGGGTATACATATTAATCACGCCTACAAAATGTTTATTTTTTAATCATCTATCCCATGGTGTGGGGTATCGTTGAATAAGTCCGTTCAAAAATATTGCGGGTACAAACCAGCAATGTGTATTGCGTAATAAAGTGCTCATTTTTGTTAGGGTCAAGTGTCCCTCCCCCCCTCCTGCCAGCTAAATGGTTGTATTTGGATAAGTGAAAAAAATCACAGCAGTAGTATACACCGTGAAATTTAAATGGTTGTTTTCCCGCAGCGAAATGGTTTTGTCTTGGTAATACAATCGTTTTATAAACAAATTAAATGTTAGAAACAAAAAATGGCAGATTAACCATTGTGAAAAATCACCACGTGCGAGAGTTTATTTTGCTTTGAACATTTATGAATCGCTATTCCATTTGTTGGCGGCGTGTGCGATTCGAGTAGTACCTACAAGTTACCTCTAGTGTTACTATTGATTCTCACGTTTTCGAGTTGATGCATATTTTTTAAATGTATTTTTAAAACAAAAACATCTTTATTTTTTTACTTTAAAAAAATAAAGAACTTAAAAACAACCACTAAAATTTCTCGGTGTATATAACGAAGTTAAAAGGAAAACTATCACAGCTAAGTAGACTTTACAAGTTACCGAGTAATAGTCGACCAACTTAAATTTTCAGCAGAAAAACATGTTCTCCCATACAGTCTGTATGGAAGAAATTGTTTTTCAATTACAATGTTAAGTTTGTTTTTGGGATAAATTCATCCCAACTACGGAACCCCTCATTATGCGTGGTCCGACACGCATTAGACCGATAAAAAAAAATCGTTATGTTTTGTGGACACTTGAAACTTACCAAGATTTTGTTTAATATTTTTCTTGTTTATTGGAGGATTTCCAAGTGGCATGTTATGCTCATGCACTGGAGTGACCAGACCTGAAATATGAGTTTATTTCATTTTAACAATATACAAGCTAACAATATTTTAATATACAATACTAAAATATTTAATGAATATACAATATTATCCCTTGTAGTTACAGAAAAACGGTTTAAGGAGACTGTCCATAATTTTATGAGAAATTTTGATCCCCATTTACAGACTTTGAAAAAAAAAAAATATAGTCAGCAAGAATAAATTTACCATTTTCACAAAAAAAAAATATTTGATGCTAATCGATCCTGTTTCTTATAAGAAATAAAACATTCTATCGGACCAACTGAGGTTTGAGTACTAGAAAAGTCAGAAATAGCAAAAAACTTTTCCACTACATTTCATAGGAAATAAGACTCCCAACTTACCTTATTATGATATATAGACTGGCCACTACAAAAGCCAGAAATCGCGAAATCTTTTCCTATTACAGTCTAAAAACGTTGTACACTATAGAAGGACATTTTTTTCAGAATTACCTAAATCACAAGCAACAAACTATCTAAATTCTTTTCTCAAAGCAAATAAAATTATAAATAACGCGTTTTCGTTCGAAATGCAAGTTTATTTTATTTTTGTTCATTTTCGACCAGGTTTTATTGTAGCGGCCAGTCTATCCATAGTAAAAAAGTAAGTTGCGAGTCTCGTTTCCTACGAAATGTATGGGAAAAGTTTTTTGCGATTTCTGACTTTTCTAGTACTCAAACCTAAGTTGGTCCGATAGAGTTTTCTGATCTTTATAAGAAACAGGATCGATTAGCATCAAAAAAAGTTTTTGTGAAAATGGCCCATTTTCTTGCTGAAATTTTATTTATTTATTTAATCCAATAAGTTACAGTTTGTTCTTACACAACATCTGCCAAACTGCAAAGCAATTTGTCGACTGTACGGTGGCCAGCACATCAAGTTACCATAAACTGTCAAATTTTCTCGTTTGATTTAGAACTTAATCATCAAGATGATAAAGTTTAAAATCGTTTAGATAAAGACAGTTTCGTGTAGCTTGATGTGCTAGCCACTGTACATGTTTTTCAAAATCTGTGATTGTGGATCAAAATTTCTCAAAAAAATGAGGATAGTCTCCTAAGACCGTTTTCCTGTAGCTACAATGGTTAATGTACCTGCCCTTACTGCCCCATCTCAAAAATCCAGCCTGTATTAGTAAATTATTATTGTCATAATGTTTTATTTGCTAAATGTGGTTAGGTCTATGTATTTCCTTTCACTTTTACGGGTTTCTTAAAAGATCAAATCTTATACAATACAATCTCATAATTATAGCAGTGAAAGAAAGCTTCATGATCAATTATGCTCTTTATGATTGAATAAATCAGCAAAAATCTAAATAATAATTTTATTTTCTGTAAATAGGTTTGTGTACAAACACTTTTACATTACACATAAATAATATTTAATAATTAAATTAAATGAGGTGATTTCTCCGAGTACTCTGAGAAGAAAGGCCGAAACAAACTCAGAGGTCAGTCTCTTTAAAAGTCCAGACATAACCTAAATAACCATATCCTAACTGTTGTTACTAACACAGGCAACCCAATTTCCTTGTAACTAACACAGGCAACATTGCATTGCAAATAAGTCAATAACCACTCATTTGCCACATCTTTGCATTTACTTAACATTTATTACTAGTATGTCAAGTGACATGGGGGCCAAGTCTACTAATGTACAAACGTTGCAATGGTCTCTTCATTGCGAGTTTTTGACAGATTTGCCATACAAACACTGTCAAATACTCACAATGGCGAGACCATTGCAACGTTTGTACATTAGTAGACTTGGCCCCCTGCTCCTATGGCAAGTCTAGACATAATCTTGATAATATTATTATTAACACAAACAGGATATTTACCATGTTTATTATTTGTTATGAGTTCCCGATATTTCGGCGCTGTTGCAAGCACCATGAACACAACATGGTAAATATCTCGTTTGTGTTAATAATAATATTAGTGACCATGACAGTTTAAAAACTTATAATCTTGATAATGTTTAATTAAATCAGAAATAACAAAGACTTACCAATATTTTCTTTTTGTTCACTATCCTTTCCAATTTTCATTGAAGTATGTGGCAAATGTTCAAAATTCAAAGTGGGATCTGGAAGAAAAATACATCATTAAAAATTTTATTATTTTTATTTTTTAATAAATGTATTTACAAATTTTAGCAAATTTAAGAATATAAATGGGTACCTGATGATGTTGATGGCAGCTCCAGAATTTGTTGAAGTGGCATTCTATTAACAGATGTAAGTCTCGTCAGTGACAATGGTGCTGAAAGAAAGAACACATATCTAAATAGAGCCACAAATTACTAAAGCATCAACATACATCCAAATAGGAATAGGTACAGCACAGTGGAGTATACTCCTTTACTTATGTAGGTACAATGATAATTTATACAAACCTGGCATATTTAATGATGGCACAGCAATGTTGCTGATTTTGTTGTTACGACATAGATATTTATCTTCGAAGTGTGAGCGACACACACGGCGGTACTTAAATATGCGCTCATTTTCCAAGCCCAAGATATCACCACCAATCGCATAAAGCCACGTGTTGAAGCGTTCTCTATCGCTTTCAGGGTTCGGGAACTTATGGAGCACTCGACGCATACCTAAAATAAATAATGCAGTCTTTAAAATTTGAAAATAACTAAGTTCACAAACATTAATTTTGTTGTACTGTCAAGATGTCAACCATTCAAAACTAATAGTCAGGTTTACAGCTTTGCGATTACAATGATGGTGAACTTTGGGCCGATGGGTGCTAATGGTAAAGTATCCACGCACAACGGACCAAATGAGAGTCTAAGTGCGGAGAAGGGAGCCCCATCATCATCAATGGTAAAGTATTAGTATGACTTGACCAAATATATCAATCTGAGAGCATTTTACCCCATTGGCCAATAATTTCAGTTGCAGTGGTTACATCATAGATAGTAACACTATAGGAGTCATACAAGTTTGTAATGTGACAGTGTGATGATTCGTCTAGTGTCGAATTCATGGACAGCATTTATATGCAATGGATCAGAGTACTTTCATATAATACAAAAATTATGGATTGACCAACAGATTACTGTATTTTAAGGTTGACTAGTAGATAATGCATAGCCGCCTTTGTGCAATATTATGCAGTTTGTACTTTCAACAAGCAAGTAAAATAACTAAAATGAAGTCTGACATACCTCCACTTTCTTTGCAATCTGGGACACAGCATTGCTTGTCCGAAGACATGATGCAATAAAACAGATACACTAAAAGAGTTCTATCTCAAACACAAAATTCTTTTCTGGTTACAATTATGGATTAGCCGGAGGAACTTTAGCTCAACTCAACAACAAAATGCACAACGAAACAGAAAAATCACAAAAATATCGTATGAAACCGGCGCAAGCGTCAGGCATCAATAGACATTTGCATTTGGGGCTACCAGTTTATTGATTAATATACCACTAATGAAATTCTACCACCACTGCATCCTAGTGGAGTAAAGTAATGATAGATATTGTTAAACATTTTCGGAACATATTTTATTATTTCCCGTAAACTCTAAAATGGCTTAATAACGAATTCGTACTAATAAAATCTGTGGAATTGATCAATAATTGTCGCAAATTATAATAAAATCTACTATTTTAGTAGCAATCAGCCGCATAACATTGTCAATGTTCGATTTTATTTAGTGCCATCTGTCGGAATTTTGTAAACATTAGTGCAGAGCTGCCATCTTATAAGCAAAGTTAGTAACTTAACCATCTACGTCATGCTATAACCCGACAAAATAAAAAAACACCTTTCAACGTGTTCGCTTAAGGACTAATATATACTTCGTGATTTAGTATCATTGTAACCAGTGGCTTCCCCAGTTTTTTGTACTAAGATTGAACCGCCTGCGCTGTACTAAACGGTGCCCACTTGTGCATCGCAATTTATTCTTTTTTAGAGTGTTTAAAAAAAGGATATTGTGGCTAATTAAATGAAGGGATTTTAATCAAACTTGAGAATTCGATTTGTTAAAGAACATAGTTCATTTTGAGATGATTTTTAAAATGTAATTACGCTTTATTCAAACAAAAAAATCGCAATATAATTGCGAATAAATCGTAAAAATTGTCCTAAGTCTTTATTTTTTTTACCTATTAATGTTATTAATAATCGAAATTCTAGTACGTCATTTGTCGACAAAACTATATGTCTGATGCTTTGTGTATTTTTTTCAGTCAAATTTATAAATATTAATTATAGAAATAGGAGTCTGAAATTGCCTCTGCGCTGATTTTTCAGTAAACTAGTTCTGGGAGATTAATAACTACAAAGTACACAAATAAGTTTTTGTAAATGTGTTACATGAAGTGTCAATACGAAAGAATCATCTATTATTTACAAATATTCACCAATACCAGAGAATTAACTAAGATGGTAAATTAGGCGACTAAAATCTTAGATATTCGCGCGAAAACGTAAAATGGCTCTTAAGTTCTGAGTTGAGCTGTGCGATTACTGACAAATGCGTGCACTGACTGGACAGTTTATCTTAACATAACATAACATCACGCCGCGTTTAAATTTAGGGAAATGCTACCCTTTACTACCTTTTTTCTCACAGTAACATCAAAACTATAATATCTACGAGTATTATCGGGTCCTATCAGTAGTTAGTTGCCATACGTGCTATATGCCGTATATACGGGATTGTCACCGTATTTGACCATCGCGACCCGTAATTGTCCCATTTTTCAATCATTTCACAAAATTCGGAAAAGGTCCATTATATTAAAAAAGAAAATGTGATCATTACAAAAGTAAAATCAAGCTAAAATATAACTGAGCCAAAAAATTTATGTGTTAATTAACGTTAAACATTGTTATAAGTACAAAAAGTAAGTGGAATAAAAACTTTGATTTCTACTTTTTTATTTTGATTTGTTTGAAACGTCCCGTATTGGTCCCTGGCAGTTATGGCAAGATAGAATAGATAGATAGAATACTCTTTATTATGTACACCATAAAAATACAGATATAAATGTAGAACTGTTACATAGGGTGTCACAATGGGCGGTCTTATCGCTAAAAGCGATCTTTTACAGACAAAACCTACAGCAAGCCAGCAAGCCTACCTATCAGAATACCAGCGCAGCGGTATTTATTTTTTATACATCGCAGCATTATGCTGAGATAGGAGGAGCCTTTTTAGCCTCGCAAAAGTCTTTTCTTTTTATTATTATTTTAAATTTTGTTTATTTTAAATCCTCCCTTTTTAATAATATAATATTTTTCCAAATAAAATATTTTTCTTTTTTTCTATTACCAACAACTGTCCCAGTTATTCAACTACTTAGAATTAACTGAAACAAAAGTATAACAGTCCAAACAATAAATCCGCTGATTTCCACGAAGTTAATAAGTAAATCAACGACATCTGTGTGACGGTACACATTCTTTATTACTTGAAAAACTGCCTAATACTCCGGATACAGCTAGAAACGATTGCACATTACCACTTTTTATTTATTTAATTTACACAATATACAGGTGATAAGTATTAATAAATAGATACAATTGTGGACCCTGTCGGCCTTATAGCAAAATATATACAAATAAATAAAATTGAAGTGTCTGTTTATAATGTCAAAATTACTAAATGCATATTCAAAGGGTATAAGACACATCTTTTTTTTTCTGTTGGTCGGTCTATCTGTCTGTTTGTTACGGCAAATCTCCGAAACGGCTGGGCCGATTTTGACGAGACTTTCACTAGCAGATAGCTAATGTTATAAACAATAGTTTTATTTTATAAGCTGCTGCCTGCGGTTTCACCCGGTTGTTTTTTTTTCTAAAATAATAGTTTTTGCCAGAAGTTTCCTTTTTTTTTTGTCATTACCATCAGACATTTCAATTTTATTTATTTGTATAGATTTTGCTGTTCCCGACAGGATAATTTACACATACAGGTAATGTGTAAATTATGGACTTTATTTATTTGTATAGAAAAAGCCACGCGGGCGAAGCCGCGGGCATCAGCTAGTTTTAAATAAGTAGGAGAGGGGAAGAGCGCTCGAATGATTTTCAATTATCTAATAAAAAACATTAAAACGATTATTTAGATTTTACATTGGCCCCAAACTAGGCAAGCCTGTATCTTTGGCACCAATATGGAGGGTTTCAAAATTAATTTTAAAACATGTTCATATTAAAACTAAAATACTTATATTTGCTTCAAATTACAAAAAAAAAAATGTAAATAACTAAACTAAATAAAAATCTAAGAATAAAAATTAAAGAAAACATAACAAACAAATAGAAAACCGAGAATATTTTTTTTTTTTTTTTGTAAATTTTGAAAAACACACACAGTCTATCATAGTTATCAACATTCTGCGCCTTTACATTATAAGTATTTTTGAAAGATTCTCCCAGCGATCTGAAATAGGTACAAGTATATTTTCGTTGTAAATAGATACCTACTAATAGTTCTTTAACCCCATTACTGTTACCTACCTGGTTACTAATGAGCTTAGCAACTTATTAGGCCGAAGCTAAGATTTATAAGTATTAAGTACTTGAAGGGTAACAGGTATACTGTAAATCCTCCTGTAATAAAACAGTTCCATTTACCCGAATAATGACCCGTTAATGTCGCTAATGTCGTTCTTTTTGACCTCCACAACCCAGTTACTGGGTGAAACGATACCCCTCGGTAAGACTGGTTGTCAGACTTTCGGACTTCTGACGACCCGTAACAACTGTCAAAGATCTACAAATGGCTGCCGGAAATTTGAATTGAATTTGCCGAAGTCACACACGATTACGAATCTTTCCATTTTCTGACCATTCACAGACAGAAAATACAAATTAGCAAATCAAGTAGGAGTAGGTAGGTAAGTCGGTTTCCAATCAATGATTAACATGAGAATTTTGATCCACGATCAACGATTAATGATCACGGACACGAAACATCACTATGATCTCATGAGCACATAAATGATGGCTTACGTACGTAAATATGGTGCGTGTGAGTTGCCTTCGCGTGAGTTGAGAAAAAAAAAAAACTCGAGACTCGTAGACAGATCACACCTTAAGGCGTGTTACACAATCACGTAATCAAAGTGTGGTTGCTTAATTATTTTTGGTCACTCAAAACTTGATATAATCAAGGATTTATTCTTGACTGCAAGAGGATAGACTTAAAACGGTTGACACATGCAATTTAAAAATAAGTACAGTTACTATATAATGTAATTATTATTTATTATTATTTTATTCGCTAATTTGTCTTTCATAGCGCTTGAAAAGTCTGCCTTTTTATGTAGACTTAGACTATTGATGCGCCTGATCTGAATGCTGTGCTGGCTCGCTTCCTTGTTCCAGACAATTACTGCCGTGGCAGAATGCACGGGCTATTTGCTGTACCTCCATGTCGCATCATTGCACGTGCTAAGTTCCCAGTACCCTTGGATTCTGATCCAACAAACGATTTGTTCGCGGATGAATTCACGAAGATTTTATTGGCATTTCAGAAGAACTGAGAGGGGGGGGTTTTTGAAAATGTTAACTTTTTACTTGAACTTTGTATTTTTTATGATAGGTATTTTCTCTTTTATGTGCATGCGTTTCTATACAAACTGTGCCTTTAATTTTGGTAATTGGTTTTAAACCGTCTTAATTAAAGAAATAAATAATAAATATATACTTTAGACGCAAATGATCAGGTGATCTGTGTAATTAGGTACTAAAGTAACACAATACACGTATTGGTCTGACCGCATTGGACTGACCGCATTGGACTATTATTCGATAAAATAATGTGTGTTAATCGTACTACATTATGGAGTAACCACAAATCGTTAATGTCGTTCTTTTTGTCAGATAGGCAGTCGCTCCATGTAAAATACTGGTATTCAGCAGCATCTGGTTAGACTGGAAGCCGATCCCAACACAGTTGGGAAAAGGTTAGGGAGATGATGATGATAAGATGTCGATGATGATGATAATGATGACACGATGATGACGATGATGATGATGATTAAGATGCGTGAATTCGATGTAAAGTAATAATAAGGAATTTCAGAAGCCATTTTGGGTTGTCTTGTTATTATTTTCGGGATTTGCACTACCCCATTTAATAAATACTTGATTGCGTACAATTATCGACTGCAATCTCGAGTAGGGTTTAGTTTATAACGCCAAGCTTTCTGATCTGAATGTGATGTGCGTGTATGAAACCGGATACAGGTATTTTTTATGCAAAGTGACGGAACTTCGGAAGTTACAACTTCACAGATAACTAACTCAAGGAAGTTTTTTCCATAAAGATGGTAAACAAAGCTTGACTGATATTATTGTTCCCTCCGTCATTTAACCCGGTCATGCAATTTCACAAAACGATTTACCATAACAATACATAATATAGCTTCTTTTTTTTTCTCCTTTGGGCAGCTTTTAATTTCCAAGGTAATACTTACATAATTTATAATTATAATTTATAAATAACAGATAATACATATTACATAATTTAAAAGTCGTAGTAGTTTTTCGAGACATCATCAAGCGTTTGGTCGACTTTTCACGTGAATAAAGGTCTGGCCTATAATATATTTTTGGGCAATAAATCAGTATTGCCATACAACGTGGCAATGCTGCCAGCCTTTTGGGCACTTTTTCTATTGACAGCGACGCGAATGAATTTTTGATGCCCTATGATTCTTTTCCATCCTTTTTTATAAGTATATATTATTTACTAAATTGAATCAGAAGTTAGAAGACTCCTGACCCAATGAACGAAGGTATTACCCGTCCTTACATCACACCTGACACGAAAACGATTGCAACTCTTAAGTCACGCAATATGCTGATGCTGATACAGTTGTAACTCGTTTAAACGCAGGCAATTAATTAAACATCCATCGTTTCGGATGAGCAGCTGCATATTATCGCATTATCATACATGCTTACATGCTGACGTGATTGGAGAATGAGTAATGTGTGAATCATTGTAGGGGTGTAAAGTGTGATGAGATTTTGAGTATTTGAATGGGTTGGTGGGAGAAGAGGTTATCGCAGCACTGGAAATGGATGCATTTAATTAATTTATATGTATAAGCTTTGAGACTTGGCAAGCATGCTCTTAAATCACATTCTTTTCGTTACATCAGACTGTGATCAAACGTCTTTACATTAGTAATTAATAAATTCTCAAGAAACTGATAACTTTGCCTTCATCGTAGACATTAGACTTGAATGAAGTTAAGTTTTCTAGAATACCCTAGTAGCATTTTCCGTTGGCATTTAGTTGGGCCACCTTCAGAAGTATGTGGCCCAACCAAACGCCAACAAAAATGCTACTAGGGTAAAACTGATAAGTAAATTAAAATAATTCGTGCTGCCTACTTAAACCCATAAAATATTATAATACCTAAACAGTAACTAAAACGAAGCCCAGGCATTTATTTCATAACATTATATTACGATGCAATACAACATTTTCTAACATTAGGCAAGTACTCAGTAACGCAAGGGTTACTTTAAATTTCAAAATGGCAGCGAAATTAAGTATGGAGTAATTTTATATAATGTGGGGTCAGAGGTAATTCAACACTGTTCGATCCGTGACGCAATGACCCATCATCATATGAAGCGCAAAGTTGTTGAGAAATCAATCACAACATCATTGAAGTAATCATACAGTAACGCCAATGACAGGTGGTGTGATTGCTGACCATAGACAATAAATGTTGTAGTCAAGAGTGGCAAACGTATTTATTTATTCAACCTTTCGTAATCCACTAATAGCCGAAAGATCAGTCGGACGGTAATGGTGCCGATTCCCTTGTTAACAAACTAAACTAAATTTAAGTTCAATGAAAAAGATTTCATTCTATTTCATTAAGAAAAGGACAGAAGATAAATTTTAGTTTAGTTCTGTCAAATTAATCAGCGCCTGTCAGTACTCCATACAAGTTTAAACGTGATTTAAAACTTGCCGACTAAAATTACGTCAAGCGCTGATTAATTTGACAGGACTAAACTAAAATTTATCTTCTGTCCTTTTCTTAATAAAATAGAAAGAAAAAGATGCACTGAACTTAAATAGTTTAGTTTGTGAACAAGGGAATCGGCACCATTAATTTATTCATTAAATTGAAAAGGTCTAGTTAATAAAAATGCTCTTCTAAATATGTGGCAGGTTCGTACCCGGACAGGCGCTTTCCTTTGTGTTAATTATTTAATCACCACTGCTCTTAAAACGGTGAAGGAAAACATCGTGAGGAAACCGGTCCTAGAACCGAAAAATTCGAAGACATGTGACATCTACCAACCTGCACTGGGACCGCGTTGTAGATTACGGCCCACTCTCTCACAGAGAGAAGGCCTATGTCCCAGCAGTGGGAACTTCTTTTTTAGGTTTAAGCTGATTATGTATACGGTAATCGGGCGTTATGGTATGTTGCAAAGACGTTATAATTATTATTGTGTACTAAAGGAGCCATTTGCGAGTTTGTTTATGTTTAAGCAATACAGGCAAACGGCTAGGATGTAAGATAGGAAATCAACCGCCAACATTCAATACAGTTTTCCGAAAACATTTAAAAGTAGTTAAACCAATTACTAGAAAGACAAATTGCATTAAATAAATCGCTCTGCAACAACATTTTCCACGGCTTTTAACCGCATGTTTTAAAATAACATTGGAAATAATTACAGTCCCTTCTAGATAAAATGTAACATTAAAGTGTTTATCTAATTCCACCATGATGAATTACAACATGGACAGGAATTTAGGTTGCATTATAATGCGGGACATGTTTAGTGTTAAAACATTGGGAAAACCTTCGTGAAATATTTACACGGAAATTGCATCCTACTTTTGTTGAACGTGTGCTGTATCTTGATATGTTTCTGTTTGCGACGGTTGTGCATTAGTGGTTATAGCATCTTTATCTCACGAAGCGACGCGCGCTTTAGCTGTGGTAACCAAGTGTACACGCTGTGAACATAACAAACGCACACACACACTTCCGACATCGCCATCGTCTCGGACGATACCGAGAGCTCCTGCGCTTACACACACAGCGTGTTTGTACTGTGGCCAGCACATTAAGTTACCACAAACTGTCAAATTGTTTTCGATTTTGAACTTAATCATCAACATTTTAAAGTTCAAAATCGTTTAAAGAACTGTTGTACAGCTGGTAACCACAAGTAAAGCGCGCGTCGCTTCCTTAGATGAAAATACTGTACGGGAAATTAAGATTTTGTTTTACCAGAGGTTGTGTTGATTTTATTTTATTTATTTGGGAAAATAAACAGTTACACATTAAAGAATTACAAACAAAAAATTGTTGCTACAGAGTGAGTAAATGTATAATCCACGACATTTTCCACATTATTATAAAATTAATATGATGTGCGCTTACAATTTGGCAAGTACCTACAATAACATTACATAATGATAAAATAATAATAAACAGGCATGCGAAAAAATAAAAAATAAAGTCAAGAAAAAAATAAAAACAGTCTAAAAGTTAAGTATTACAGAGCAATATCCAAAATTGTTTCCCGAACAACGCGTCTAAATTTACTAGTTGGAAAAGCAAAGATATCAATATTTTCAATTGTTGTTTGTTTGTTGATATTTTATTTGTATTTAATTTTAAGATAACAATGAATGTTGATCGATATTTGTTAATCCCACTATAATTAATACTAACCCACAAAAGAACCTATTTAAATAAGATTAGCATTCAATTAATACGTTTAAGTATCAGTGTCTAAACTTAAAACCTTGACCTTAATTAAAGGAATTAATATCGCACGCAAATAATGTGCAAGAGCACGTTTCAGAGTCAAAGAACTCAATAAAACAGGCTAACTAACCCAAGCTCAAATTCATTAGCCCTTTAAGTCTAGCTATTTAAAACTACGTTCGTTAAAGGTAAAGTCACAGTTCTGTAGAAAGTGAAAAGGTCCGTCCCAGCTGGATGTGGCTGAGCGGAAATAGTTTTCCTTTTTAGCGTATTGACGGGCGCCCGCGACGATGTGGTGTGTGGTCTAAGAGATAGGCGCGAGCGATTTTTCTTTCTTCTTCTTTCTCTCTGCTTAGCCCATTTAGGTACCAGTACCTATAACTCAGTGCCAACGTTCTCTAGGTTTACAAATTTTGCTGATACTGGAAGTTAGTTTACCGTTGGTACCGTTAACCGGTATTACCTGAATTCATCAATAAACGGCTAGTAACCGTTTATTGATGAATTCAGGTAATACCGGTCCACCTATTGTGTTGTCTTTGAGACTATTTAAAAGTTATTAATAGAGGAATATATAATGTGGATTTAAACGAAGCTTTAAAGAAATAATCTAGAAATCAACAAGCTTAGAAATACATTCTTTATACTGGCATATCGAAATATCTTCTAAATATATCGCTGTAATCGCATTATTAATCGTACGATGCGTATTTTTTATCAAAGAAATCTCTTAATTAACAATTATGTTAGTAATTAACATGCAATTGCAGCTACTACTTGCAGTTTCATAATAAGTTACTTCCATTATGTTACTTTATCAGTCATTATCATAAGTAGAGATTGCGCGGTTGATATAGACTTCGTATCTTGATCAGTGTTCCGACGTAACGTATGATTAGTCTTAGTAATTGCATGTCCGATGTTACATGCGCTTGAGTTGAAGCAGTTCGACGGCTTCATTTAAATTCAAAGAAGACCTTTATAAACCAGGGTAAAAACATATTTTGCTAAAACAAAATATGACTTGTTATTTATGTTTTAAAATTAAAACGAGCTTGAAAAACAACATACGAAACTTGTATGTACAAAAACCAATGGATGGATTTATGTTTTTTTTTTTACGCGATTCGTTGGATTTTCTATTTAGCCAATTATTATTTAGGTAAGCTATATATTATCTCAATGAGACTCAACTGCTTATATATGACTGGATATTTGTTTTAAATTCAATAATAACGAAGGTGTATTTATTTTAAGTACCTATTCAACTTCTTAGTTACACTAAACGGCTTATTTTTTATCCATTCTAAATATCATTTTTAGGGTTCCGTATCCGAAGGGTACCAAACGGAATCCTATTACTAAGCCTCTGCTGTCCGTCCGTCCGTCTGTCTGTCAGCGGTCTGTATCTCATAAACCGTAATAGGTATACAGTTAAAAATTTCACAGATTGTGTATTTCTATTGCCGCTATAACAATTTTTTTGTTTTTTTTTTTTAAACAGTTAAAAATGAAAGGGGGGGGGATAGAATACAAGAAATGTGTTTTCTTTTCTAAATTATTAAAAAAAAGTAGTGTAATGTGGTGTGTACGGTGGTGTACCCTTCGTGTGGCGCACACGAAGGGTTTAAACACTCGCTAGTCACTATCCGCTTACACCTTGTACCACAACAGACTAACGCGGCAATACCTAACCTAGCACGTTCAACATACAAGGGAATATGAAGGTATTATGCATGAGGTATGTCAGATGAAAGTAACGACCACGGACATAGGACGAGGAACCGATGAGCGCAGAGTGATCACGACTCGTTTTGTTTATGTTTTTGTTTATTTGTATGTAGTTATGTGCTTAGGACTTCCGTGGTGACGTGTGATTGAGAGGTTTTGAACTGTTGGTGTTGGCTACTTGCCATTTGGTAGACAAATACTAAACTGAACGGTAGTTTTGATTTGGTAAGTTAAAAATAAAGTTGGAAAGATGGGATTTACAAATAAAGGATTTATCTGAAGCTGAAATTGCAGAAAAGCTCTTCATCATCATTTCAGCTGAAAGACGTCCACTGCTGGACATAGGCCTCCCCCAAGCACCGCCACCTCAACCGGTTTTGTGCTTCCCGCATCCAGCGGATTCCTGCGGCTTTCATAAGGTTATCGGTCCACCTTGTGAGAGGCCTTCCAATGCTACGTCTTCCGGTACGCGGTCGCCACTCCAGAACCTTTCAGCCCCAACGGCCATCTATTCTGTGCGCAATGTGCCCTGCCCAATGCCACTTAGTTTGGCAATTCTTCGAGCTATGTCGGTTACCTTGGTTCTCCTGCGGATCTCTTCATTTCTGATTCGATCACGTAGGGAAACTCCAAGCATAGCCCTCTCCACTGCCCTTTGGGTGACTTTTAGCCTTCTAATAAGGCCCATTGTGAGCGATCACAGTTCAGTGCCATATGTCATCACTGGCAGCACGCACTGGTCAAAGACTTTCGTCTTGAGACACTGCGGTATGTGGGACGAGAAAATATTGCGTAGCTTCCCGAACGCTGCCCAGCCGAGTCGGATTCGACGACTGACCTCTTCTCGAAGTTGGACCTACCAAACTAGCTAAAAGCTCTTATGCTTTTTTATTTAAAATTCTTTTTTATTTTTTTATCATAAGTTTTCCTGCTTCAACAATATCTGTCGGTCCGTAATCTGACTCATTAGCTGTAGTCAATATTATTTTACGGGATAATATAGGCTTCTGATACATACCAGTTATCATTGATTTGGATTTGCATATTTACGAAAATAAAATCGTTATCATTAAGAACCTTTTTTCACAAACAGTATAAAATACCATCTAAGCATATCATGCTTAGATGATTTCGTCATGTTGAGAGGATGAATGAAAGGCGACTGTGAGTGGAAACAATAAGTGACCTAATTGGTGATGTTCTTCAGAAAGGTCAGGTGCACTCGCAACCGGCGGCCGTGTATGACCAGATG
Source organism: Dryobota labecula (assembly GCA_947523025.1). Classification (NCBI taxonomy): domain Eukaryota; kingdom Metazoa; phylum Arthropoda; class Insecta; order Lepidoptera; family Noctuidae; genus Dryobota; species Dryobota labecula. The sequence goes on along the minus strand of OX383284.1, from coordinate 28,058,773 downwards.
TATGAATGTAAACGAAGCAAAAGTAGTATGTAAGGAGCGTAGCAGGTGGCGTTCTATAGTTTCTGCCTACCCCCATGGGAAGAATGTGTGACTTTATGTATGTATGTATGTATGTAAGTATGTATAAAAGACCTCCCCGTTTTGTGCCATGCTTCCATGGGTTCCAGGCTTCCAAGACTTAGTCTCAGTCGGTAGTCTGCCTGATACTTCGCATGGTGCGTCTTACAAGGTAATGGATCTAGAGCCTAGTTCTTTCATCACTATATATTATATTAATACTACTTGCTAAGTGTCCCGCATATTTTTTTTGCAACCATCCATTTTGGGTACCGTATGGTGCTGGACGTAAAGAATAGCACCATCCCATTTCCTCCCTTGGGTGTCGTAAAAGGCGACTAAGGGACTTACTAGAGAATGGGCAGCAGCGTTCTCTATGCATTTTAACACCATACTGCGATCGCCAACCCGTCTGCCAAGCGTGGCGATTATGGCAAACCCCTCCCAATTGGCGGAGGCCTATGTCCAGCAGTGGACGTCTTTCGGCTGAAATGATGATGGAATGAAATGATCCATTTTGGACTCCACGCCATCTGTTTCACTGTCCCCTTTAAATTGAAAGCCTGAACGATTCTTTGATCAGTAGAGTATGTGTCAAATCTTATATACTTGTTATGATTAATTAACCAAGTAGCAATCGTGTAAACTGATACGAGGACACATGACTTAGCTCGAATTAAAAAGGCTTTCTGAATCTGAGGGGTTAAACCTACACTCGACAAGTGGTTGTCTGCTGGCTTGCATAAAACAATCATTACCTTACAAATCTACATACCGGAATAGAGAATTTCCTTACAATTCTTGTGAATACGTGACTGTTTACCATAACGTTAACCGTTACGTTATACGTTATCAGTCACCTATTGGCTTACTGCGGCGGCCTTCGCGCAATGTCACAGATAACTACACTAGGCATACTTGTAGTTATGTAGAACGTATCATTTACATAGGCATACCTTTTTTATATTATAAAAGAGAATTTTTCCCGCGTCTTCGTCCGCGTTTTCCCCTTTGTACTATGGGAAAATTAGATAAGTATTCGGAAAATGGGTCAGTGAAACAAACTTTTACCACCATTCAATTTATGCCATTACGCGTTGATTAAATAGGTTTGCCTGAGGAAGATCATAAGCATACTTTCTATGTTCTTCGTCAGCGTTCAAGCTATCTATCTCTAGGATATCAAATGTTATCTATGGTGCCGATTCCCTTGTTCACAAACTAAACTAAATTTAAGTTCAGTGCATCTTTTTCTTTCTATTTCATTATGAAAAAGACAGAAGATAAATTTTAGTTTAGTCCTGTCAAATTAATCAGCGCCTGTCACTACTCCATACAAGTTTAGACGTGATTAAAAACTTGCCTACTAAAATTACGTTAATTTACGTCAAGCGCTGATTAATTTTTCTAGATGTTCTGGAGGCGTGTCATAGCATCTCTAGCCATGGCTATACGTCATTTTATTCTGGGACGCAGCTGCAAATGCTACACACGGCTATATATCAAACTACAAATTTCCAGTATAAGCTGATCTCGCATTATATGTATAAGTTTTCCGTGAAGGGCTGGAAATGTATAGCTTGATATCTAACTGTGTATACTTAACACTTGACCTAATTTTGTTTGATGATATTGAATACCTACGCAGTTTAAGTAGGTAGGTATCTAACATATACCATACAAGATAGGTGTGTATAACAGTACCAATCAATACCTAGGTACCTTTAAAATAATCGCAATTTAATGGTCTCTTTTTAATAAAACACCACAAAAGATAGAAATAGAGCCGTGGTTCATATCGACGTTCTGTTTTTTTGTATGTCTGGATATCTGTATTAAGTATGTTGATATGTAAACAAGATTATATTAGGTGAAGGTCGTTGTCAATTTTCACCTGTTTAGTGTTGTTTTGTTATTTCTGGTAAAGTGGGTCCGTCTCAGAAAAAAATAAGTGTATTATTAGTACTGTATTATCCCTTTAACGCACACCCTAACTTTTTTTTTTAAATTCTTAATTAAACACCTACTTTATTACTTGAAGAGTTTCATTTGCATATCTGGGTATCTAAACATATAAAACAAAGTAAGGCAAGTTACACTATTTATAACTCAAGAACGGTTGGACCGATTTTTGTGATCTTTCGTTTGTTGTATTCGTCTCCGCCCTGAATAGCAGAATAGCTATTAAAACATGCGAAAAATTTACGAAAGAAAATTCAAATCCTCATACATTTTGTTTTTTGATAATATCTCCAGAACAGATTGGGGAACGGGGGAACAAAAAATTTTACGCGGACTAAGTCGTGGGCAAAAGCTAGTACCTACTTGGCTTGACTAAATCACTTGAAGCCTGTCTAGCAGTAGACGTAATTCAGCTGAACGATATTGATGATGGTAAAAAGAAATGACGTAAATTAAGATAAATCTTCTCTTTTATCAATTTTTATCTCAGTAACATTTTCAAGGCAGACGCTACCTTGAGAATTAAATCAAAATCAAATGTCACTACGGGAAACGGGGTTATTCTATTATACTGATGCTTTGGAGAAGGACATGGGCTACTTTAATCCTGGTTATGATTGTTAACACGTTTTTTTTTTATAATTGACATAAGTATATTTTTCATCTTGACATTTTTATCGGTGTTAATGTACTTACCCAAGTTTAATGGCATGATATATACAGGAAAAGTTTTTAATCAGTGCACAAATTTTGACAAATTAAACTTAAACGTGTTTTATTATACACCTATTTCTTATTTTGATATGACTTAATACAAAAAAAAAGTTATTGTTAACGAAAGATGTTTATTTTGAAACTGGTATAATGGATACTCGTCACGCAACGCGCCGGCGGCGGCGCGGTCAGTGAAGCGGAACGCAGTAGTAGGTACCTATCAGTTGAGCGCTCGCCCATTGATATTATTTCGAATAGATTGTATCCATATTTTGCTGATTTCAAGTAGACAAAAAAAAGTATTGAATAAATAATGGAAATGTGTTATATTACTGATACGGAACCACCAAAAAAAAATTGCGTACTGGTTAAAAACTTATCCTGTATATAAATATGATAATTTTTTTTTTTCTTGACTTTTGTATCAGTGTTAATGTACCCTTTAAATTAAATTTTAAATTTTGTAATCTGCCACTCATGTATCCGTAATATTTTTTTAAGTTATACTTAATTTTGTCTTCGTGTTGTTTTAGTTTTTAATTTTATATAATATATTTAGATACAATGTAAAAATTCGTAATGAAATAAATAAATAATAATGATATTTGAGTAAAAATTGATGAAAAACAAAATACACGCAAACGAAGTCGCGGGCAACTACCTGCTAGCAGCAAACAAACATAAATGTACTTTAATAGAAGTCATTGAAACGTGTTTTGTTTTCTTAAAACTAGTAACAAGGTCGGACGTTATTCCTCATGAATGGAAATTATCTTATTTTTAAAGTCGTAAATTCGGTAACGGTTAATAATAGTAGGCTGTTCCAGTAAGTACCTATTTTAAAACTTTAGCTATCCCATGAACCACATATAGTTCACGTTGATTGTTTAACTATTATACGTCCTCGCAACACAAGGTCCAGTTGAAAACCAGCGTCAGGCACTAGTTTGCTGGCATTTGGCTGAACTGGGCCTATTTGGTGTAGCCGCGAGGCACACATTGTTATTTTAAGTTTTTTCTGTTCTTTTTTGTGTTCTGTGTCTGTATTGTGTGCCTTAAAGTGCGTCAAATAAATTTATTTTCTTTCTTTCTGTCTTTTCTTTATTGTGTCTACTTTGTGGACAGTGAGTGTTAATATAGGTAGCAACCAAAGATTTCTATGGTAGCAGCACATGTAGTTCGGTTTAAAGATATTTATTTTCATAAAGAAACACAAATAGTTCACTTAAAATATGAGATTATAAATAGATCATAACTTATACTACTCGTATTACAACATGACTCCGTGAGTCGAAAATACATGAACTGAGAGCGATAACAAAATATATATATAGGGTTCTAGAGAAATTAAGTACAATAAATAAAAAAATAATAATAAAATCATTTTATTTCGGATAACAGAAGATCCATAAATTGTCAGTAACATGTTTGCACTTAAATCAATATTGTTAGTAACTTAAACTAAAGACGAATTTGTGAGAAGACCACCCAACATCTATCTAGACGCAACGAGAAATGGTAATGGTCTAACTATGGTATAAGTCTTCGCACAAATTGCCTTATTATGGCGGAGGAAGTGTCTGCCGCCACCGCCTTCAGGATACTATTGTGACTGCCTCTTATTCTGCTCAACAATGGTTAGTTACAAAATTTTAGTCATATAATTTTTTAATTTTTTTAAAGATATTTGTACTTTTTACATTAATCATATCATGTGGTAGTTTATTGTATAAAACTGCTCCCTCATACAGAATGGTTTTCCTCCCATAATTGGTTCTGGGTGGTCTGAGTTGTAACTAGTTGCGATTTCGGGTGTGGTATCCGTGATTTCCTTTTTTGAAAGTAAGTTGAGAATGGATTTCCTGTGATATAATTTTTCTTATTAAAATGCATGTTTTGAATATGTATAGTTCTTTCAGGACTTCGGGATATCACACATTGACACAGTAGGTACCTATCTACGAGCATAAAAAAGGGCACGGAACACACTATATTCTTTTGCTCGGTGGTAGGTAATAGGAATTTGACGGAAAACTTTGAAAAGTAGGAAGGAAAAGCGTGTCGTTTGGAAGTTTAAAAAGAAAGAACGAACATACGTTTATTTGCGGTAAACATGACGCAAAGAAAGAACACAAAAACAAAAGAACAATTCGGGGGAAAATATGCGTCATATCCACGCAAAATGGCCATCGCTCACGGTCATCTCATTAAGAACTTTATAAAATGTTTCAGTTCACATCTACTATATAAAAATAAGTCGGGTTTTCCTTCCTGACGCTATAACTCCAGAACGCACGAACCGATTTCCACGGTTTTGCATTCGTTGGAAAGGTCTCGGGCTCCGTGAGGTTTATAGCAACATTTTTTTTTTTTTTTTTATGGTTTTTACGAAAAATTAGGGTAGGGTAGAGTAGGGTAGGGTAGGGTAGGGTAGGGTAGGTAGGGTAGGGTAGGGTAGGGTAGGGTAGGTAGGTAGGTAGGTAGGGTAGGGTAGGGTAGGTAGGTAGGGTAGGGTAGGGTAGGTAGGTAGGTAGGGTAGGGTAGGGTAGGGTAGGTAGGGTAGGGTAGGGTAGGGTAGGTAGGTAAGTAGGTAGGGTAGGGTAGGTAGGTAGGGTAGGGTAGGGTAGGTAGGTAGGTAGGGTAGGGTAGCGTAGGCTAGGGTAGGTAGGTAGGTAGGTAGGTAGGTAGGTAGGGTAGGGTAGGGTAGGGTAGGGTAGGTAGTTAGGTGGGTAGGTAGGTAGGTAGGTAGGTAGGGTAGGTAGGGTAGGGTAGGGTAGTGGAGTTTATACTATAGCTTTTGACAGAACGAAGTCTGTCGGGTCAGCTAGTTCTTTATAAAACTTTAAAACACACATAACATAACATAATATAACATCACGCCTGTATTCCTCGGAGTAGGTAGGAGTAGGTACCTACACACATTTCGCCAGCCAACCTTTAAACATAAACTTTAAAAAAATACTCCGTTATGCTCTTACATAATATGTCATGTCTTATTACAGACTTATAACGGTACTGAAATAAAAAGAAAAAGCCTTGAAAGAACTTTTAACTTAGGCACAATATTATTATTTGTCAAAAAACAGCGCATTTTACCTACATAACCACATGAATTGTAAAATTATCTTTATTGCCTTCTTATTTATTAATTTTACGTAGGTACTAGGTATACAGAAATTATTAAATTAATAGCAGAGGACACAGCTCTCCGTATATGTCCCTCTCCATATTCTAGGCTACTCTGCCAAATTTATGACGATCGATTCAGCGGTTTAGGCGTGAAAACGTAACAGACAGACAGACAGAGTTACTTTCACATTAAGATTATTAGATTAAGAGAGCAGTTTTTTTTTTTTTTTTAATTACTTTTAGAGGCACTTGTGGCGAAGTAATAACAGCCGCACAAGTCGATCGATCAGGTTAAGCTACGCTTGCCGCGGTAGGTCCGTGGATGGGTGACCATCTTTACATACCAAGACCCCCCCGTGCCTCGGAAAGCACGTTAAGCCGTTGGTCCCGGCTGTCATTTGTGGATCTTTGACCGTCGTTACGGGTCGTCAGAAACCCGAAAGTCTGACAACCAGTCTTACCGACGGGTAACGTATTACCCACTTACTGGGTTGTGAAGGTCAGATAGGCAGTCGCTCCATGTAAAATACTACTATGCAGCTGCATCCATGGTTGGGAAACAGCTAGGCAGATGATGATCAAAGTTACATGTAATAAAGAAATCTTGATATATTGTAGTCATAAAAACCATGACAAGGAGAGGCGGGTCGCTAGTAACGAATAAAATATTAGTGTGTGGTTTGATAACCTAATGTCACTATAAAAACCACAACAACCAGTATCAAGGAGACACGAATTTTTCATTGTTGATCGGAGGAAAATCCAATTTTTATTACTAACCAATTCGTAATATCCGCACGCATTTTCCTTTAAGGCTCCCGCTGACACGTGCGGCGTGACTCTGGTGCAACAAACTCTATGAACATTTCATGGAAATTGTTCAATCAGAGTTAGGTAATAGGTAATACGGGCTGGTGTCCGCAACTCCGCGTCAATGCGCGTATTTTGCGTACGGATGGGAATATCGATTATTCGATCCGGCCCGGCTCCTCAAGGAAGGCCAGCAACGTGTTACTGACAATTTCACGTAGAGTACCTGGGTTACCGACGTACTTGGCCCTGTAATTGGCGACCACCGGGTAGTTTAATAGCACATGAGCTGCTGTCTCGTCGTCCTCCATGCAGGCCCTGCACAGCGGACTGTCTGTGACTCATAGGACAAAAAGGTGTTTATTAAATGACCCATGGCCATTTATAGCTGCTGTTACTGTACGCAGCTGTTGTTTCGTTAGTCGGAGAATCTGTTTCGTGAGGCGGCTAGCAATTGTAGGGAGAGATACCTTAGCCTGCCTGCACTCACCTTGGTCCGACCATAGTTTGTGATATTGGTCCCTGGTGCGTTTCCTTAACAAAGTGCGTAGATAAGTATCCCGAAGGGGAGTGGTACCTACTATGGGTTCAGGACCCACTGGTGCCATGCTCGACCTCCTGGCAAGCTCATCGGCTGCATCGTTGCCTAGCGAACCGCTGTGTCCATTGAATGGTTATGTTGTTGAGGCTACCCACCTGGTTGAAGACTCTCAACTGTGTGACTGCTAAGCGCTTGTAGGACAGACATGGTGTCTGAGAGTATGCGGATCGAGTGGTCCTTAACTTCCCTGGCTACGATGGCTAAGGGGCTAGAGAAATACCCAAGCATTTGGCCTGGAACACCGTGTTATGCACCCCCAATTGTGTGGCTATGTGTATTTTCAACCAGAGTTGCGCCGCCCTATCTGTGGGAGCCTTTACCAAGATTTCCCACCCAGTTACCAGATTTGATTTTGAATTAGTGAGCGGTATGTCATATTTCATCAATTTATCTACACTTGTCCATTATCGAATTAGTACAGTAAGTAGATACAAGTGCAACTTGACACTATTGAGACAGAAGCTCTTTAATGAACGGTCTGTAACGTATTTATCGTATTAACTGTACCGTAACTACTATAGTATCAATTTACTTCGAGTCTTTGTCAATTGGATGTTTTGAGGGCTCCAATATCAGATATCCGTTACGAGTACATAGGTACTGGTACCTACTGTGATTTAAGTCGTATTTTGAAGTAAATTCGGATATTTTCGAATTACTTTTAAAGCTACTTAAATACCTATCAGGTATTTCAGATCCCAACTATGTTTCTGATTGACAACTCAGCTGAAATCCTCTCTAGGTATTGCAGGTGCCAAAAATTGGCTGTACTCTCGTTTCGACAAGAGGTCTGTGGATCCTTTGGTCAAGCTTTAACATAAATAAGCGCTCTATAATTATGTCAGGTTATTGTTTAACAAAACTGCTGTAGTGGTTCTAATGTGATAATCATTAACACAGAATTTGACAGTTTATTTTGTGTAAACATAATTTTGCTTACTAAACACTTCAACACAAACAATCAATCTGCTATTGACAAACGCAAAATACGATGCATCAGTGTTTTCATTCTTCATTCAATGGCATCGAAAATGCAATTCATCGAATATTTCAATTGTTTACCAACAATTGAATGTCGATGCATTAAACAATTGGACAGCGCTTTTAAAACAATAACACACGAAAATGTAATAGGTACCTATAATACAAGCAAGTGAATAATAAACGGAGAACGAAGGAGAAATTCTATAGTAAGATGATGATGACATATGTAATTTATAATTGTTTTGTACCAATAATATAATATTACAACAAAATAATAATGGATCAGAATGTTGGCCACAAAAGGGATGAATGAAAGTCGGTTGCATGCGGTCGAGATGAGAATGCTAGGAATGTTTGGTGTAACGCGAATGGATAGATTAAGAAATGAGTATATAAGAGGAAGTCTGGAAGTGGTACCGGTGACTGAAACTTTGTTGTGGTTGGTTGTGTGGAAATCGGTTGTCCTGGTATGGGCATGTATGCGAAGGAATGAGGGAAATGTCATGAGGAAAGTTTTGAGTATGAATGTGGATGACTATAAGAGTAGGGAAAGACCAAAGAAACGGTGGATGAACTGTGTGAAAGATGATATGGCTAAAAAGGGAGTTACTACAGAGATGACATAGAGAAGTATGGAATAAGACATGTTGAGAATGATGATAAACAATAATATACTTAATATTAAGGGCGAGTTGTTTCACGTCCACTTAACGTATACGTCATAAATGGCGCTAACTATCGTCAAACCAAAAAAAAACGTTGTTTCACAAAATTATGCCCTTACCGTTCGTTAAAAAATAACGATTACAGTAACCGGTGTCATACCCCCTGGTTAACGTTATTTCATTCTTTTACATTTGAACTTTGACGATCGGTTTTTTATGCAGTGAAACAACGCTTTGTATTTAACTAACGTTAAACATCATAATTATGTAATCGTTATTATTTGACGTACGTATGTTACGTTAACCAACCATTTGTAACAACCGGCCCTAAGAATAAAACAGTTCTGAAAAAAAAAAAATTACGTTAAAAGTTGTTTGATTAAAATCGACCATTATGTAAAAGGACCCGTTGACTTATCACTGAAACCTTTTTTAAATATTCAAAAAAAGAACAACAGACAAGCTAAACGTCGCAATGCTCAAATTATTATCTTTACGTAATCAACTTTTAATTTTCACGACTGTTTTGATTGAACAATCACATTCTTTGTTATGTTTATGAATAATCATTATTTTAAATATCAAGGATAATAATAGGTAATAAAAAAAGTTAATCATGTTTTCATAGTTTCATAATAAAATACTTAACGTTTTAAAGTAATTGTTATAGTTATTTTTTTCTAAAGTTTAATTATTTGACAATTAAACTTTTTTTTTTTTTTGCTTTGTGTCAACAATTTCATTCCATCAAGACAAATTGACAAGAACTTTAAAATGGTTGTGTTCTTTTTTCAATGCCAATTGAGTGTTCGAAAATAATATTTGGTGAAATTGATTAGAAAGCGCCATGTTATAATCTAATATTAAAAACATCAACTTAAGTTTTGCTAATAATAGATACGTGGGTAAGATTGATGTTAGACGAAAGTGGAGAAAAAAAGTAATTGATTTCTTTTGATTCATTTTTGTAGAAGTATTCCGGAAAAACCTTAATTTTCGTACTTGCATTTTTATTCGCAACTAGCTTCTGCCCGCGACTTCGTCCGCGTAAAACTTCTTGCTCCCCCGTTCCCTAATCCGTTCTCGAGTTATCATCAAAAAAGCCGTTACATACAAAATGTATGAGAAAATGATTTTTCTTCGTAATTTTTATTTTCGTGAAATTTTCGGATTTTTTAATAGTTATTCTGCTATTCGAGGCGGAGACAAATCCAACAAATCAAAGACCATTAAAATCGGTCCAGCCGTTCTTGAGTTATAAATGGTGTAAATAACCCGACTTTGTTTTATATATTTAGATTAGCTGCCATAACATTAGCTATTGTTATGTTACTTTAAAAAGTAAGTAGGTAGGTACCTAGACGACAAATTATTTGAAGCCCATAAAATAATTTTTTGTATTTTCTTCTCTATACAAGCAGCTAATTTTAAACATGTAATTATTAACATTATAATAATTATATAGAAATAAATCATCTGTCTGTATACCTATGAATCAAATACGCAAACTCATAAGTACTCATAACAAACCTAACCCCCACAGGAAATCAAAATGTCATAACAAAATTAAAAACAAGTGAATCCCCTAGTGATGTGCCACAGGACTGAATTCTAACAAACGAGTAATAGTGATGCGACATAAACCATGTGGGAGTACCTTGCAGTGTTGCTACTTGGCTTCTGGCTCGGAGTTGCCATATTCTTGTACATTTCCTGTTACTGGCTCGAGGAGATCTTAGGTAAGTCCTGTAATGACTTCAGTGTATTTTTTTATTTTTTTTTCGTTAATATTGAATAATGACTCGGCTTGATCTGTAAGTGACAATAACCTCCAGATTTATATAGAGTTGCACTTAAAAATGTCAATCGTAAGTTGAGCAATAGCTGTGTTAGCTTCATAAATAAATAATAAGATTGAGATATTGGTGCCGATTCCCTTGTTCACAAACTAAACTAAATTTAAGTTCAGTGCATCTTTTTCTTCCTATTTCATTAACAAAAGGACAGAAGATAAAGTTTAGTTTAGTCCTGTCAAATTAATCAACCCTTGACGTAAATTCACGTAATTTTAGTAGGCAAGTTTTTAATCACGTCTAAACTTCTAAGGAGTAGTGAAAGGCGCTGATTAATTTGACAGGATTAAACTAAAATTTATCTTCTGTCCTTTTCTTAATGAAATAGAAAGAAAAAGATGCACTGAACTTAAATTTAGTTTAATTTGTGAACAAGGGAGTCGACACCATTATGGATTTATCTATAATTCAATATTTATATTACTAATTTTTAGACTGAAAAACCTTTATTGATTACAGGAAAGAGAGAAACTTTTAGAAAAAAGTCTCCTCTCTTTCCTTTAATCAATATAATGTTCACTTACTTACCCTACTACCATCACAGGTCTGATCGTAGAAACTGTACTTGTAAATGGTAGGTAAGCTGTTTTTTTTTTTTCTTAAAGGTACCTCTCTTTTAAAAAAAAAACCTGTAAGTAAAGCTCTTCAAAATGTTTGTATTACTTACCTATGCATGCTAAGCTAGGGTAACTAATAACAAACGCATGGGCCGATAGAGCAGGTTATAGTACGCTTGCTCGGTCAGTCGATGGGTGACCATACCGGTGACATACTGAGACCGCTCCGTGCCTCGGAAAGCACGTTAAGCCGTTGGTCCCGGCTGTCATTCGTGGATCTTTGACAGACGTTAAGGCAGTCTTGAACAGATTTTGTAAATTAATTCTTTATTACCATAACGTAAGCGCACAAATATAACTCGAAATGTTGTTGGGCAGAAAGAGCTGTATACGCTTGATTTACCTAACATAATCCACCCAGATGAACTTAAAAAAAATAACTAGCTATTACTTATATTATGATTATTTTTTGTGCAATAATAATATTTCATGTAGTTTAAAAAAAAAATACAAAGTTGCGCAAATAGTCGCCGCGAGTGAATTTTGCAAGACTGCAGCCTTAACTACGCCACACAGAGCCGTCCCGCACGGCGCGACGGTAACCGTGGCTCTGTGTGGCGTCGTTCTTAATATCTAGTACATTACAACTGCTCAGCGTCGCGTCGCCGTCCCGTCCCGCCGCGCTCGCTGTGTGAAGAGACCTTTAAGGTATCTGCACACAGCGAGCGCGGCGCGGCGGGACGGGACGCCGACGCGACGCTGAGCAGTTGTAATGTACTAGATATTACAGACGACGCCACACAGAGCCGTCCGGCTCGACGTGTCGCGACGCGACGCTCTGTGTGGCGTCGTCAGAAACCTGAAAGTCTGACAACCAGTCTTACGAAGGGGTATCATATTACCCAGTGTGTACGAAATGATAGTACACAGGTGAACATGCTGGTACAGGTCAGATAGGCAGTCGCTCCATTTAAAATATCGGTGTTCAGCTGAATCTGGTTAGACTGGAAGCAGACCCCTACATAATTGAAAATGCTAGGCAGATGATGAGCTACTAATAATAGGTATGCAAGTTTTTTACGAAGTCTACGTACGGCGGTGATCTCAGTAGTATTTAACGTGTTATTTATAAATAAACAGGTGCGTCCATATATGTATATGTACTGATAGACCTTGAGGTCAGAGAGCTGTCTGATTGAGTCCACATCTTGTTTTAATAGCAAAATAACAATAACATAGTATCACGACTTGAAATCAAAGTCAAAGTCAAAGCATTTATTTCAAATAGGAGAGAATTCACTGGCACTTTTGTACGACAAAATTTCACGGAAATAAAATTGATTCTAGTTGTCCCTTCCAAAAGATAGTTTCGTATGGACAAAAAAATATTGTAGATTTTATTTTACCACTTTGTCGGCGTGATTAATATGTATACCCATACCAAATTACAGCTTTCTAGTACTAAGATTTTCTAGTACTGAGCTAAACCGCAGACAGACAGACGGACATGGCGAAACTATGTATAAGGGTTCCTTGTTTACTACGGAACCCTAATGAAGCTGATGGATAAATTAATGATGTGTTAGATACATGGTGCTCACATATTTAAGTACTAAACTATTTTTAAAGTAGACGATTTATCTAAAAATTTAACAAATAATAAGTCAGTGTGCGAGTTAAACTTATCAAGGAATGTAAAATTTGTGTCATAAAAATAATATACTTTTAACATACAATTAAATTAGCAACTTCTGAAGTCTACTCCACATTGTCCTATGGAGCAGGACCAGCATGTTTCCAAGTATTCTTATCTTGGATATACCTAATTTTCTAATTTGTAATAAGTAAGCTTGTTTACAAAGTATACTTTTAATGTGAGTTTTTAATTTTCTCCGAAGGTTTAGGCATAGGTTTACCTGGAGTAGGTATACATGTTGCCAGTTATTTTTAAGTCCCATGTAATAGGGGGCAACCCTATTGCCATCCAAAAAAAAACTAGATAGCCTTTGTTTTAGTAACAAAATTGTTTTTTTATTTAATAGGTTTTCTTTTCGAAAAATCAGGCTACAAGTATTTTATTTATATCGTAACCTACTAATTAAAATTACAGATGTTAATTGCCCCTGTAATTTCACTTCTCACTCAAACTTGGCCAATATTAAATATATAGGTACATAAAATTAAAATATATTTTTCGCAATTGCAGTATCAACTTTTGATTTATATACTGTCTTACTTTTATTTAACTTAATTCAATCACCGTATGCTCGAGTAATGTCACCTCGAAAAATACAAAAACGGTCACAATTGGTCGGTGGTCGGCCTAAAGGACAACCGGCCAAGATATTGGCAATAACCACTTAATTATTTAATATCAAGTGCACTGCACGTTCATGTCGACACATAATGAATATTATAATGAGTAATCGGTAGTCTCAACAGGAATGATTAAAACTCGCCTACGGAAATATTTTGAATATATTTTGAACTCTGTGCGGTGTACTTTTGCAAGTTATTTATGCCAAAAAAATAATGTGGTTTTGAGTTAAAGGAATAATGTCGAATCTTATTATTATGTGGACCCAAAGCAGACCCTAAAGTTTTAGAAAGCTCAGCAACAGCATATTAAAACACTAAGTTTTCCGGGTGTCCCAAACGCCAGGTTACACCTAAAGGAAAATTTTAGTACCACCCATTATTATCAATCAGTTTAATCACAGAAAAAGAAAAAAGGTTTTATTACCATCGATCTTGTTTTAAACAAAAATCTTAAATACCTAATCGAAAATCCTCAATACATAACATAAGCAGGTAGGTAAAGTTCAAGAACCTGCAGTATTTTATCCTTAAACAATGAGGTATCGACATTTAAAAGTAACCCTAATAAAAACTTCTGCAGTAGCGACACTGACAACAGCTGTCTGACATTATAGCCCACTGGACAGGGACACACTTAATTTGATGAGGCTATCAATTGAAGAACATAAAAAGTAAGGCCTTTTTGCTACTGTAGCATTATATTCTGATCGCGAATCATCCGAGACTGAAAACCTCTTCGGAATGGCAAAATATTGGTCAAAGGGAAATCAGCTGTCTGCATTTCTGGCGAAGCAGGGGGGGATAATGAAAGGTGATTGGTGGATTGGTGGATGGTTGTATGATTTTCCACTACTCACATGCCTAAAGTTCCAAAGATTCAATATCCTCCCCCGAATTCATTGTTGCTATGCTAGTCAAATGAAAGAAAATCTAATTTAAACTAACTCGTAACTCGTGGAAGAATCTTTCTTAGTAATTAAGTAATTCCTGATGTCCAGCGAAGATTCATAGATTTGCACATAAGTCACATCTGTGCGTGAGAAGTCACAATCATTTCGAGACAATAGATTATGGTAAAAAGGAACTCGGACGACTCGCACGGTGGCGCACGATCATCTACAATTTTCTTATGAGTTTAGAGATGGAATACGAAAATGATACCTAATAATTCGCTTTACCATCAGTTTTAACGCTTGATGGCTTCTCACAAAAGAGGTTCTTTGATAAAAAGAGTTGTTTTATTATACTATAATATAATAAATTTTCTAATAATTTCTTTTATATTTCGTTGTTCGCACGCTCGTTCCATCATAGACCTCATCCATCGCTTTCCATCAGGCGAGATCGAGGTCAAGAGCAGGCCCAATCAGAAATAAAAATAAAATGAAAATATACGTTAGGTAGGTACCTATTTCCCGTGATCACCATGTCAATGTGCTCGCTCAAGAGATAACTATTATTGAGGACTACCGAATCAGTCCTCATTAAAGACGCTATTTCTCAGGGATGTCAACTAGATATCAACTGTCCTACGGCTATGTGAGTGAACCAAAGCTTGAAACTGAGGTAGTCATTTGAAACAACTGGATGGTCTATGCTACTCTTTAAACCCTTTTTTTTTGGTGGGAAATTTTCAAATATCTTCCCCGCTCTAGGTGGAGCGAGAGGGCTGGTATCAGACTTTTACTGACTAAAACTCACCCGTGTTCCTTCAGTTGCCTGTGTGCCAGGCTCACGGTATCCCTTTCGGACAAACCCGCAACCCTGGCAGGCATTGGCCCTAGCGGAGCCCATCAGTTCGTGCTGACATCTCTAAGAGGCGCGCGCGGAACACAACGCGCCGTCGACCCGGGCCTGGTCCTCACTGACGGCGAGCTGCCCATTGCTCGCCGTCCGCGAGCCCGCGCCTACGGTAGCCAGGAATCGGCTAATGACTCCCGACGCCCAGGGCGTCTCCTGCGGCGACTAGGGGCGTGAGGGCGCACAGATTGCCTCTCCCTTACGCGTTCCGCCTCCTCCTTCGCGAGCATTACTGCTTCGCAGAAGGAAGTCTCTTTAAACCCTAATGTCTTACTACGATGACTATTTGTAAATTTGAGAAGTGAACAAGAAGCTTTAAGTGTACGAGGGCAATATTATCTTCTGTATGATCTTCACATAGATATAAGACTAGGTACATGCTCATAATCTAAAATGCCATTCGAGTCTTCTTTAAAGACTCGAATGGCATTTTCATGCTTTACATGACAATACAAAATATACATACATACTCGTAGCAATATGGAACGCGTTGTCATAAATATGTTAAATATCAATTAACACAGATGCGTCAACAAAGTGGGTAGATAATAAAAATGTAATTAAACAACTAGGCCAGGATTAGTAACTCAAATAGATACATTAGTTATAGGTCCAAGACCAAGGAGAAAACCATGTAAGTAGGTGATCGAATAATTTATTTTAGCTACACCTTACAAATCATAGGTATCGAAAAAATATAACTGTTGTGTCAAAACAAAATACTCAAATGGTTGACCAATACTACTTTATCTGAAACTCAAGTTTCTAGAACTAGGTAGATAATATTTCAGCACTTTAAATCTTTGCTAACACATTCGACCATAACCAGTGTGATTAATGTACATCATTACGTATAATTATGTTGTTACATGTGCCTTACCATTTCTGCCACCTCTCTGCACTTTATCTCAAGATCTGTCTGACCCCAACATTAATTACGTTGTTTTATCATTAAATCCGCCATTTTGTGGCTATTGCCTGCCATTTTTATTTCGCTCATGTTGAGGTCGGATGGTGACCTCTCCATATATGAACGAAAGACTTTGCACTTTAATGATAATTAATGAGTAACACGTGTTATGTGAATGACAGACTGATGTACAATATCAGTTGATTCTATCGATCAATCAATCAACTGCTAATTATAGTTCTTTACTCACTGGTTCTTCGTAAAAGGAGATATTGCTAAAGTGCTAAGTCTTAAGTTCATATATAAGGAGAGGTTAAAGCGCAGTCGTTGATGACCATTTTTGTGACTGTCGGTATGAATGACCATTTTCAAATAGACTAGACATAAATAAAGAAATAGAATAAGGTTAATATGGCTTACTGGCAACTTCGGGAAAGACGTCAATCGTTGAATCCGACTCGGCTGGGCAGCGTTCGGGAAGCTACGCAATATCTGCTCGTCCCACATACCACAGTGTCTCAAGACGAAAGTCTTTGACCAGTGCGTGTTGCCAGTGATGACATATGGCACTGAAATGTGGTCGCTCACAATGGGCCTTATTAGAAGGCTAAAAGTCACCCAAAGGGCAATGGAGAGGTCTATGCTAGGAGTTTCCCTACGTGATCGAATCAGAAATGGCAGGGCACATTGCGCGCAGATCGACCGTTGGGGCGGAAAGGATCTGGAGTGGCGACCGCGTACCGGAAGACGTAGCGTTGGAAGGCCTCCCACAAGATGGACCGATGACCTTATGAAAGCCGCAGGAATCCGCTGGATGCGGGAAGCACAGAACCGGTCGAGGTGGCGGTGCTTGGGGGAGGCCTATGTCCAGGCGGTTGAAATGATGAATATGGCTTATGGCAAAGAAGGTTCTCCGAGTCCCAACTGAATATACGAAGGGTAGAGACAAACATAATTATGTCCTTAAGAAAGTCTAGGTGCAACATTCCTAATTTAAGTGTTAAAAATATACCCAGTGATAACGGCCGTGACTTACGAGCTGTAGGTTCGAACCCAGACAGGCGCTTTATTTTGTGTAAATTATTTCATAACCACTCTCAAACCGGTGAAGGAAAACATAGCAACTTCTCCTTTTATTACTTTTATTCTATTTACACTTCGTAGCACGCGCCTTGAATGGCGTGTACGATTCACGCTAAAGATAACCAGCTAACATGAAAGCATATGTAGTTAATTTAATCTGTACATCGTATTTGAATGGCAGATAACGATCAAAAGGCGGCGCCTACACACGCCCCGACACCTTTCTGCCGTTTACCGCTGCAGTATGGAAAAGTTCCTTTCTTTAAACGAAGCAGGAAATGTGTTACCCGGAAGCCAGCCTAAGAATTTGGCTGTTCAATACCGAAATCCTAAAGTTAGGGAAAGAATTCGGCTGGGCCCGCTTGGTGAATTATGGCATGGCCCACTCCCTCTTACAGAAAGGAGGCATGTGTCCGAGCAGTGGTAACGTATTATGCTTTATAACCTATCCGTGAAAACAGTCATAAGATATGAACTTTACTATTCCTATTCCCAGGTAGGTATAATAACCGGGACAATAGTTTGTTCTAGATAAGGTACTTCGTGGACTAGATAGATCTGAATTGTCAAATGGCAGGTAATGTATCAATCTTAATGTGTTAGAACATGTCATCATGTGCCCATAATTATTGTGTGTGAAGTGTATGTTGTAAACAGCTAAAACTACATATCTGTAATAAGCTTTGAAAGAAGAATCACTAGCCTCATAAAGTGCCTAAATTATAATGAGTTAATGTAACTTAGGTTAAGTGCATTTTGTTTATTGTTTATATTTGAAAATGAAAATGAATGTGTTAGAACAGTCACCGAACCACAGACTGATCAAGCAAAACCTAATCTTGCGAATCCGTGCTTTTATCATTCAAGCCACAAGCTTTACGTTTTTATACCAAAGGCTCCCGCAGACAGGCGCGACGCGCCTCTAGTGGAACTATTTCTATGATTTTTTTTGTTTGTTTGTTTGTTTTTAAATTGAAATTGAACCTGTCAGCGGGAACGTTAAGGTAGGTTACCGTAAGTTAGGTAAATAAAGCAAAATAGCACCGAACCAACATTATGAGAAAACTGTGAAAATTGCGAGTTACTCAAACAGTCGTTACCTACATATTGCTTGGTAATGTTTGGTGAATGACCTAACATGACATGTTGGCACCTCAAGTGCCAATTGACGCACTTAGCAATGTTGCATCTGCCAGGCTGCGACACAGAGCCGTATTCGGGTGGGATGCAAGGTGCTTTTACGGGCTTTTAAGGAATGAAAACTTTTTTAACAGTATTCGCGACTAGAGATTGCACTTATTGCCTATGCTGAATACGGCTTGCACTATAAACCTAATATACTAAACTCTAGATATCGCAGTGTTATTGGTTAACATATTTAAGAAAATGAAAATTCATAAAAATACTGAAATAGGCTCTGTGTACCTACCTACCAAGTCGAAATTCTCCTATTGCACACCACATTTTAAATTCCCAACTAAAGATAACTTCTAGCTCTGTTGTTAAACCAAATATCGTCATTTTAAACACTTGAATTCCATTCAAATTCTTTGCGTCATTGTATGGATAATTATGAACAACTTAGTTCGCCACATAGAACCTGAATAAACAACGATAATTAGTAATAATACTTATATACTGAAGTGGAATATTTTGTGGGTGTTTGTTATTAAGGTTCAGCATTATTTTGTATTTATTTATGTGAATCATGGAGTACACACCTGTGCGAACTGTGTTTCTTGTGTGTAATCACAACTGATACGATAATAAAGCATAAGTAGGTACCTAGGTACTTCGTTAGGGAAAACGAAATAAGGCTTGGCTAGGCAACGATACACCTACCTACTAGGACTAGGAAAATAATCAGAAAACATAGAACTGATATTAGAACCGTTCACAATAGCGACTTCAAAACATGATTATGTTGCATCAGCATAATATCCTTCGATTTTACTTTGTTTTATAATTAAGTTTTTTTTTTTAATAATCCAATCAATTTACAGGATGATTGATGGTTCCATGAGAACTTAGTAGATCGCTAGAGTAGTTCCATGAGAACTTAGTAGTTCGCTAGAGTAGCTCGCTAGACGCCATCTTAAAATCTAGTCACGTGTTAATTTAGTTTTGCTTAGTTCAAAGCATATATATAAATATTTTAGTTAGATACTCTAACTAAAATATTTCAATCGAGACAGGAAGTTGCTTTAGCTGTGAATAGCGGAAAAAAATACTAAGTAATCCTATTGTTTTTGTGCTCTCAGAAGTCTGCTAGAATGATCTCAGTTCTCATGGATTATAAATAAAAAACTAATAAATGCAGAGATTACATGATCGTGAAACCTGTTGAGACATTTAGCGGAGTAATTATAATTATTAAAATAATTATTTTCGTGAGTATTTATTTGATGATTTCCGCGTTAATTGACTTTTTTTATCCTGATAGCAACCAAGGTTTTAAAATACCTACCCATTTTTCTAAAAGTGGTGCTTTTACCTATAAAACGGTTCCAAGCGCTGAAACATAACACAAGTGAGTAAAACCGGTAGGATGAAAGATCGGGTAATGTAGTTATTAACCGACTGTTTCGGTAAGTATTGTACAGTGGCCAGCACATCAAGCTACACGAAACTGTCAAATTTCTTCAAACGAATTTAAACTTTAATTGTAGACGATTAAGTTCAAAATCGAACGAGAAAATTTGACAGTTTGTGGTAACTTGATGTGCTGGCCACCGTACTACATCATCGTCATTCTCTTGCCCTTATCCCAATTTAAGGCTCCCGCAGACAGGCGCGACGCGACAGTGCGACGCGATTCTGGTATAAACTAATTTCCATTTAGTTTTCATAGAAATTGTTCTACTATAGGTACTCCATTTGAAATAAGATTAGACATTTAAATAAACCTTTTTTACAATCCGTTCAACCGATTTTGACTTCTATTGCGTTGGTGGCATGACAAATGGTAGCTGCAATAAACAGTTGGTATTGTAACCACTTTTTTGCTTTTAATGCCATCCTTATGCCTACAGAATAGAAGTCAAAATCAGTTGATCGGACTGTAAAAAAGGTTTTTTTTTTTAATGTCTAATCTTATTTCAAATGGAGGAGTCGCATCGCGCCTGCCTTTATTTGGGGTCGGCGCAACATGTTATATGTTATTTGTTACCTACTTATTTGTTCAAAAGAGATAAAAATAGTTACCTAAAGAAAGAATATAAGTTCAACGGACTTTGAACTTTCGGTCAACGTTTGTAAAAACATTAGGAAAAACACCAAACTTTTTGTGTCTCGATTCTAGTAATTTTCCATCTCTAATGAACACTGAGATCATGCTAAAAAGCCTATTCAATACAAATTACTTGAACATTCATTAATTGTGGAATTTATTGAAAAAACACGTAAAGATTGTGGCAAACAATTTAAAAGTAATTTAGGTATATACCTACCAAGATTTATTATTAAAAATAAAGTACCTATCTGTGTTGTTGGGACTAAAAACTAGGTTTTTTTTTTTCTTCATCTATAAGCTTCAAAGGAACCAATAAGAAAAGTTTAGCCTAGAAGAAATGTTTAGCCTACACACGTTCACATTATACCTATGGAAATATATTTTAATAAACTTAATTCACCTTGAAAATCGGCACCAACCTGTATTGATTTTAATTAAAACTTGTTTTTCTAAATCACGTAATCAAATCTGTTAGACATTTTTACGATCAAAATAATTATGATAAGATAAGATAAGATAAGATAATCATTTATTTGCTCAAACATGAGTACAGTACATACAACACAAATTGTCAGCATGCAAGAGATGTTAAAGTAGAGATAATAAAAACAGATCATCACGTTTGCCTTAAACAATGGCATGCAAATATTAATAAAACAGAGTACAATGTTACACCGAGTCCAATTATTTATATTAAAAAAAAAAATGTCATGTTATTATAGATCATTAAAAATAATAAATTTGTAAAACTTGATCAAAATCTCGTCTATGCTCTACACATAGCTATACTTACACCTGAATTTACATAATTTTAATCATTTAGATGAACATAAACACTGCACCCGTTTATATCAGTAGATTATTAATAGTACCTAATCTATCTATACCTACAATATCATTCTACTATCAAATCCGGGTCAAGTCATTTTGATAATAAGATAATATAAATACAATACATACCTATCTACATCAGGTATCGTTACCTTCTACTGTTAACTGAAAAGTGAATAGGTAGGTACCAATAGTAAATTCAATCAATGGGAAAGAGATACAGACTTAATAACGAAGTCCGGGGCGAATTTAGGGCTTCTAAACCTCCGAATTTAAAACCCCGAGCTCGCGTTCAGTGTTAATCCTGGAAATTAATTGAAGGCTTTAATTTCTCACGCTATTTCTTTACACTGATGATCCTGCTGCCTGCACTTTAGGAAGAGTTTTTGTGAGAGGGTTATGGAATTCCGTGCCTTTGATTTGGTTCTTTAGCTTACCTAAGGCACAGAATTCTGTAACTGTTTGTTTTGGCACATTCTTTTTATTATTACAAGCTTTTATATTCCCCCAAACGTTTATATCTATTTTATTTACGGTCCCTTTTCAAATACTTATTTTTTCCCTTTTATAATACCTCGTTGCAAAAATCCCGTCCCATTTTCTGATATCAAATTAGAAGGTTCAGCCCAAAGTTCTCAAGCATTTTTGTAACCCAGGATAGTGTTGGATACACCACTGTTTTTCCAGTAAACCATTTTCTAATCTATTTATTTTAACCTTCCACAGACCTCCCCGCGGCCCGCAGCATCTCACCATCCCCCGCTCCATCAGGCCACAGCGCGAGCGGCGCCCATGTCCAGCTCAAACGCCTGGTCGCCCGGGTCGTGGAGGAAGCGGCCGCGTTGCCAGCCCTCGCCAGATATGCTGCCGAGCCTCACACGCCGACCATCGATTCTTCGACGTATGAAGACTTGCTGGCTACGGCTATTTTGAATAAGGTTTGTGTTTGTTTATTTTGGTGGATGTGTTGAAGAAGTGACAGTAGTCGAAAGGAGTCCATTCGATGCTTGAAGAATCCTTACTTTAATGGTGTTTTCAGGGCCAAAACTTTTAGAATTAATTATTATCCAGCAGTATTGTTAATCCGATGGACACCATTGTTATGATCGAAATTGCATAAACAGCAGACTTTTGAGTAGGTCTTTCTATCCTATAGGTACTTGTCATAAGTCAGAAAGTAGACAATAAAACATCCTCTTACGATAATCTTACACTCAGTACTCAATGTATTTATTGCATTTGCATAGTATTGTCAGCCTTGACCAAAAGACATGTAAAGTTAAATTACTGACACTGAGATTCTCATTTCTATAAATGGCAAGCGCTAACCATTGATAAGCTATATGGGCCTCCGTTTCCAAATCCTTGAGAAGTTAATCTAAATAAATATAAAAAAAATCCCAAGATGGCATTTGTTTCAAAAATAGTATCAAAATGAAATATCGATCACTTCTGTCGTGTATTGTTGCTAGACTTTCAGTACCTACGATTTTTGTTGCCATGACACTCATGTTTTAAAGGTATATCCATACTAATATTATAAATATGAAAGTAACTCTGTCTGTCTGTATGTTACGTTTGTCTAAACCGCTGAACCGATCGTCATGAAATTTGGCAGAGATATTAGCCTAGGATATGGAGAAGGACATAGGCTAATTTTTAACGCAATAACCGACATCCACGCGGGCGGAGTCGCGGGCAAAAGCTAGTTTATATATAAATTCGAAAAATCTTCAAAAAAAAAAATTGCATCTATAAAACCGCACTACTTCCGTTCCTCACAACTAGGTATCCTAATTAATGTTCTAGGCATATTAATGGCGCACTAATCCTAAGAAATCCAATTCCGTAGCGTGCCTTGATATAAACATAGCCTTACGCTCGCGAATCCTTACAAACGGTTTATTAGTTGTGCGCTAATTTAGGGCTGACGCTTTTAATTTTCCAAACACAACAATCTAATCGGTACCTATCTTGTTATAATAGCCTATGCTGACAATAGGCCCTTAATAAAATAGATTAGGTATATCATGCATCACTAGCTAACGAACTTTGCACTTAGTATCAATAAAATTACGTTCTACTATCATTTAGCCGGACCTAATGGAAACATTAATCATTCATGATTATCGTAGTTTTATCAACTCTGAGACACTTAACATCACTTCTGATCATGGGACTCCCCAATAGAACGACTTGTTTTTGGTTTTTTTTTTTTTTTTTCCTTTTGGAATGGCACCTCGCAGGTCAACCTAGGAGATTGTCGGCTGCTTAACCGGATTTTCCTGTGGATGCCTCAATATATTAAGGCCTCCAGTCAGAGCATAAAACTTATAAACTAAGTGACTATACGCTGAGGGCACCCCCTGTGGGATACGTACCTCGGCTTAGGCGAGATAAATAGTATCCTGTGTGCCAAATTTCATCCAAATCTATTCAGCCGTTTTTGCGAGATTGAGTAACAAACATCCAAACATCCAAATAATAATATAGGAAGTAGAATAATCATGTGCAACTGGCAAAATTTCGGCGTGTTTATTTAAACAAGGGCCTATATGAATACGATCCATCACATGCCCGGCTTGGGTCGATAAGTACCTTATCTTACTTATCAGCCGATAGCTGTCCATATCTCGCCGTGGCCAGTACAAAGATAGTTCGCCACCCAATCCAATGTTTTCCAAAGAAATGGTAAGTCATCATCAATAAATAATGAGATTAATGAGTGTAATTCTTGGACAGTTAGTGCTAATCACTTGTCCGAAATGGTAGTGTCCAGAAGTGTCGTGAAGTGAAATGTAAATATATTAAAATGTCCCTCACCATCACTTTGGTAGGATTCGTCGTGTTTCTATATATTCTTGCGACTATATGTCTGGTGAGTTACGTAAAGCTGAGCTTGCGTTCGGATATTTCGGTTAAAAATGTTAAAAGTGTAATTATAATTTTTCGATAGGTGATTATTATCATAAAAGTTGTGATTATGTGATTGATAGCGATCCGGAGAGATTTAAGTGGTCTACTAAGCGGTTGTTTCTACTATCTCTAATGATTGTTATGTAAATAAATTGTGAATTTCGGGGAACTTTGCCAATAATCTTATTATAATAATAATACTAATCTTATAGTATTTCTCAAACAATTAAATCCGTAACATCACTGCTGCAGTGGAAGTCGCCAACCCTACGCCATTGAGTTGACCCCACACGCTTCTCAACAGCGCAGTGCTAACCAGCGCCCGTGTGAACCAGACCTTTTTTTAGAAAACGCTCCATCTTTCCACAATCTCGTATCACAGCGGATTAAAGTTCAATTTCGCGTGGTAACTGGTGAAAATGTACAATTTCTTCAGTTCTATTGTGAGCTACTTTCCCGAAGCGAACGGCGAGGTTTGAGGTTTTTTCATACGATTGTCAGTTGTTATGAATTCATGCGTTTAGCTGTATTGTTGCTCCACTGCCTCAGATACGGCTGAGCGAGCGATGTTCAAATTTTCCGAGCTAGATTATCGCTATGTATCATCTAGGTGATTTAGTGCTAGACGTTTCCTGTGTAAATCTTGAAAGTGAAGAGATATGTCTGGTGAACAGTTTGGATTTCGGTTTCTCTTGCATACCACGAACGAAAGCCTAAATATAACATCTCATTGTCACGATTTAGTTACATTTAGCTTTTGTAAAAATACTTTTAACAGATATATAACTAACAATGTATATTGATTGACCTCTTGGTTGATGAGGTTTGGTAGTCCAAAACACGACGTGGAAAATTCTCAAACGACGCTGATGACTGAAGATCTCCATCCTGTACATTAACAAACATATTTTCTCTCTTTCCAGGTGATAGAGCGTTACCAGAACGAGAATGGTTCCGGGGGCCGCAGCAGCGGCATCCACTCGGCGAGCGCGAGCCCCACACCGTCGGAGCGGTCCTCACCGCGCTCGCTGCACACACCACCGCGCTCGCTTCATTCCCGACACAATAGGAATATCACTCCTCCCGTAAGTACCTTTAGATTCACCTAATTACTAATAAAAAGGTGGACGGTGTAGTTACTGCTATAAAAGTGGATGTGGATCGACTACCTGTTGAAGATTGGGGGAATCCGCTGGAAGCGGGAGACACAAGACCGTTCGTTTTAGCAATGGTTTGGGGAGGCCTATGTCTATCAGACTATTTACAATATGGCACTCCTTCACATTTGTGGTTTATAAATAAGCTAAAACACACTTTCTGCCATTAATCGACGAGTGTTAAGGTTCAAGAATTAACTAAGTTGCCAGACATTGTGCAAGACTCAAAGAATGACTCTACTTTCTATCTTCAAACTCAATTTTTATAAGACGTAGCCATTGTATCGATGACATGAAAAGCTGACCATGATCAATAAAAAGGTTTTCTCAAATGTCATTTAATTTTACAGCTCCGTGAAGAAGACGATGTGTCTGACTGGGAGGAGGGGGATGCGACGGACGAAGCCTTAGAGATGCCGCGACGCGTGCCCTTTCCGGAGTTCGGAGGAGACATAGTGCACAACACAGGTAAAAACCGATACTATCTATTATTTGCATAAAAAACCGCAAAATAGCCTTATACCAAGAAGTACCAAAGTTAAAAAAATAAAACATATTTGTAATACAAATCCTGCAGCTTATGTAGGTAGTCTGGAAAAAAATAAATAAATCAACAATCAGACTCAACAGCTTAGTTATCAATCAATAATCAGCTGATAGAAAAGTAACGAGTCGATGTTAACAACCTCATTCTAGATAACTTTCCTTATCAGCTTACACACTGTTATGCAAAAATTAATTTCGAAGCACATTTACCTACAGCTTTTCCGCCTACGTTTCAGATAATGAGGATCGAGAGTTCGACGAAGTTTCCAGTAGCGACTTGCAGGCAGTCGACGGTACTTGGGAAGAGAACTGGCTGTTTCAGAAAAAGAAAATCAAGACAATACAGTCTGTGCCAGTTCCTATGCTAGTTCCTAACTCCAACACTGAGTACAGAGCACTAATCGGCGACAGAGACGCCGACGACACCACAGACCTATCAGACAACGCAAGCGACTCGGAAGAACAAGCAGAATACAAGAGTGACATGAAGAAAGTTCTAGACTCCAAACACGTAATTGGCGGCATACCTAAAGTAGAAGAAAATGACTTCGAACCAGACAGCCTCACCATTGTTGACGGAGCTGACGAATTTGACAAGCTCGTCGACAAAATAGATGATGACGAAACAGTAGACGCAATCATTAACGAAATTAATGACAACAACGTTACTATTGTTGAAACTATCAATGTGAACGCGACAGACCAAGTCGATGGAGGCAAACTATTGGTCGGAATTGAAAGTGGACCTTTAACGAAAGCGGAATTCGCAGTGAAAGAGGAAATACATAGGACCTTATTGAACGGAAACACAGAAGTATTCATGGATGAATTGTGTGCAAAAACGAATGGAGACATATTATACAATGGACATTCAAATGATTTGCATAGTGTTGATAGCTTCACAAGTAACAAAGGTCAGTAAAACATTACATAATATTGTTCAGTATAAAATGATTAACGATTCTTAAAATAAATGATAACAATAGGAAGTAATATACCATTCGTGCAAAGTTTAATCGGATTGCTAAATATGGATTATTGACAAGTATTAACTAAACTTTGATTATAATCGATTACATCAAAGATACTCAATAAGCACATAAAGATAAATATGTAATAAAACAATCAAGTTAATTTATGAAATGCTAATGTTTTCAGAATCGACAAACACACTAAGCCATCATGAACGTATGGGTGAATATGAGGAAACGGTGACATTGCCCGTACAGAGATACGCAGACAGTCTGCGCAGGAAACACTTTGATGACAGCCCTCACGAGTAAGTACGACTAAATGCGACAGGATGCGTCAGCAGTCAAAACATTATAAAATATGGAACTCAAATAAAAGCCTGTTCAATAGCCCGCAATCGTAACAGCAATAACATTTTTGATAGAGGTGCATGAATCCGTTTAAATAAGCCATGTTTATGAGCAGTTTATGTTTCCAAGCAGCTACTCATCCTTGATGGTATAATATCTTTATGAACTTTCTTTCGCTCATAAGAAATGTGTACAAGCAAAAGACAAATAATTGAGAACAATAGCAGTGCTCATTACTATTCACTAACCGTCTTATTCATAATAAAGCCATTCGCTTAATAAACCTATCTTAACTATAGAACTGTTTTGTCCCTTTCTGTCAAGTTAAAATGAAGTTTGACAGAAAGGGACAAAACAGTTAAGAATATACACAGCATAATTATATTGTTATGATCTTTCCTTTTATTTTCAGGATCCCAACTCGTGATACTGATCAAGATGGTGAATTGATACCTGGTGAGTGACACATTACAGTTACAGCAAGTAGCAGAAAGATAATTTTGCTAAATATAAAACAAGTCTTATCGTAATTAATATTTTTTACGAGGAAAGCGAATGCGGAACAATAAAAACTATTGACGATAATGAGATTGTATGCATAATGCAAATCGAAAGAACAATTCACATAAATAAATAATTTATACATTCCTCCTACTATTCAAGGTTTCTTGAATGTAGTTTTAGAATCGCAAATAAAAAACGCTAATGTAGTCTTTTCTAGAAGATTTTTTAACCACGGTTTAATCTTACAGGTTCGATAGCCTACAGAGAGCGTAAGAAATGGCTGAACTACGTAGAAATGCCGAACAACCCATACTCTCCGGAGGCCATTCAGAAAAGGTTATCATCCAAGAGTACTTCATCTCTCTTCGACATGTTCACAGCTAAGAAGGGCTCAGAAGATGACAAAATAGAAATAAACGAAGCAGATGATGATGAAAGCGAAACAAATGATCTTCCAGTTAAAGATATTCAACACAATAAATTAAGTTTAACTATGAGTAATGATAGTATTAATAGTATTGATAGAAAAACTAAAAGTCCGTCACCTAGAATATTGAAAGATGTGATGGCTGAGGAAATTCCACAGTATAAACGGTGAGTACTTGAACTAACATACCTAAGAGCTCTTAACCAATAAAATTACATTTATATCTGTAATTTTTATGGTGTACATAATAAAGAGTATTCTATCTATCTATCTATCTAAAATTGTACCGTTAAAGACCCTAAAGATATTTGAAATGATTAATCACTATAAACATCTTAAAGTTGTTTTGCTTTCTTAATATAAGAATTGTTTAATATAAACAAAAAAGCTATGAGAACACTCCGTATCTAAACTCTAAAATCAAATCAAATCAAATAATTTATTTTTTTGCCAACACGGGTAGGGGTATAGATGACAAACATGTTTTGAAAGTTTTCCATGCTCTGCCGGCACTTGGGCATGCAAAATTTACACATAAATTACAATCAAAATATCATGCTGAATAAGAATAAATATTACAAAATTGGAAAATAATTTTAACCATTTTATTTTTCAATGTCAATAAGTATCTGAAGTAGTCAATAATTGAATGAATGTCATAGTATATATATATATATATATTATAAAAATCAATTGCTGTTCGTTAGTCAAAATCAAAATATTTTATTTCACATAAACCTACATGGGCACTTATGAAACGTCAGAAGCTAGGTGCACGGTTCCAATTAGTCGTTTCCTATGGAGAAGAGACGACAAGAAACTCCACGGTTACTCTTTTAAAAATAATTGGCTTTACAATATTAATTAATAACAGTGATAATAGGTATGGGAGGACAGTGTAGGCCTTTCAACAATTACCAGGTACTTAACAAAATAGAAAAGTGCCAACAAATCTACACTCTACTAGGCCTACAACGTTCTCACATTCACAAAATATAAAATAATCTAAGTATATAAAATAATAATGACATGATTGCAATTACAACCACAGTAACATATCTGAATAAATATCATGTTAGTCTAACTAAAACTCGAGAACGGCTGGGCCGATTTGGCTGATTTTGGTTTTGAAATGTTTGTTAATAGTTCAGGGAAGGTTTAAACGGTGAGAAAATATGAAAAAAAAATACTATTAGTGAACGACTGGAACAATTACGCGAATACATTTTTTTGTTGTGTTTATTATCAGGAGAAGGTTGAACGGTAGGTAGGGTAGGTAGGGTAGGGTAGGGTAGGGTAGGGTAGGTAGGTAGGTAGGGTAGATAGGGTAGGTAGGTAGGGTAGGGTAGGTAGGGTAGAGTAGTGAAGTTTATACTATATTTCCTTTGCGCGTAGACAAACTGCCACAGTCAAATAGCTTTTGACAGAACGAAGTCTGTCAGGTCAGCTAGTAGTGAATAAATCTACACTAATATTATAAAGAGGAAAGATTTGTACCTATTTTTGTATGTTTGTAATGAATAGGCTCAAAAAGTACTGGGCCGATTTAAAAAATTCTTTCACCAATAGAATGCTACATTCTTCCAATTTGACATAGGCTACATTTCATTTTGAAAAAAATTAGGGATCCTTGGTAAAATTTGAACAATGTAACCGAAGGTGTAGAAAAATGAGTCTTAAAATGATAATTGTCTACCCCGTGCGAAGCCGGGACGGGCTGCTAGTAGTGAATAAAATAAAAGTCCAAGTTATAATAATAATTTTGAGTGACACATGTCATTTCTATTATTAAATATCTGATTATTATTACTGGCCATAGGGATTCCCTTTTAGATACTCCTTCACACTGTAATACACTTTATCATTTAGAAATTCCTTTAGCTTCCGCTTAATTATATGCAATTTGTCAATGTCTGTAATATAACAAGGCAATTTATTATAAATCTTGGATGTCATGCAATATACACTGGAATCCATTAAATAAGTTCTGCAGGGTACAGTCTGAACTTTATTTCTATATCTAGCACTTCGGAATTTTTCATACATATGAAAACCTAACAACAACAACCTAACATTTAACCTCTTTCTTTTCCGATTACACACACACTACACCTTTATAGCAACACTCATACACACCACACCACACCTCATCAAGTCATCACAAAACACACACACATACTAACACTTCACACACTTAACATACTTTGGTAGCTTATAGTCCTAAGCAGTCTCTATTGAAATGTTTTGTACTCCTTTGGGAACCTGGGCTGGCGAACCTTAATACAGGTTACCATTTAACCTAGCTAGGACGCCAGATTCAATTATGTTGTTACTCTCTTTACGATTTTTCCCTAAATTGTTAAATCATATTTCATTTGTAACAATTTGTACACACTTTTTTTAAATGAATGAATAATGATTACTAGAATGTAAATACTAAAGAAGGATTGTCTGTTATATTTTCAGTTACGGACGTGACTATTATATAAGAGAGGCGAAGGCGTCGAGCGGCGGTCGTAAAAAGATGAGCATGGACGAGGCGAGCTCGGTGTCATCCGTGTCGATGACGATGAACAAATCCACCAGTTTAGACAATTTCGACGCGGAGTTCGCGTCGCCTGTAAGTGCCAGCAGTTCGTTGAGCGACCTCGAGGCCTGCGCCCTCCACCACAACATCGTGCGCAATGTCCTCAGCCCTAGAAACGCCAGCCCCAACTTCGCCATAAACCCCATTTTCGAAAACCCCGATAGACAAAATGATAACGCTGACGAAAATCATGCGACAGACGAACGTTATGTCGGTCAAAATGCCAACGTAAGACAACAATGTAGAACTGTGTGCGACGGTGACGGTTATGTGGAAAACGAGGATATAGTTAGACTTAAAATACCGAAAATACCCGAGATTACCGAAGACCTTTTCGAGACGTACACCCATGTTAGGCGAAGCAACACGCTGCGCAGCGAGGACTTGTGCGTCCGCGCTAAGCGACGACCGACCCTCAATTTTACGTTCGGGGGCAGTCTCAGGTTAAGCAAAGGCTTTCGTACCGATATCTGGTGACAGCACCTTCTAGTTTCGACATTCTCTCGTAGTCTAATACACTCCTCCGCTCTCAATGGCACTAACTGACCATCATCTCTCAACATGTGAATCTCTTACTGTGTACGATACATACATAGCTTCCGGACAATCCCGACTTAGAATACGATAGTATATGTTACTGACATCACGGTCACTTCCCATAAAATATGGTGAAAGAACTCTGTCTCATTACTAAATCGATAATAGATCTAAAATATCTTCGTTTGACACACAGTAATTGCCTGTTGTGTGTAAAGTTGGCATGTTTTTGTTGGATTTAAAGAGGCTGACTAACAGCACTGTGCACTATTAATACAAAAGTTACCTACTTAGTACTGCACTCATAGATTTTTGTTCTTCTTATTAAAATTTCAGTACTACAGTAATCCTCAAAGACGTTAGTGGTGAGTGTGAGATTTTGGCAAACGAAATTTTGACTAACCGCATCCGAATGCTTGCCACTTGAACTAACGAATAATTATATAAATATTACTTCTACTTCCTCGACTACTAACTCATTCGCATACACTTCACCCACGTTCATTTCATCGATTGCAATTTTTAGTGTGTTAATATCTTCAGTTTTATCATCCACACTAAATTTATTCTAAGTCAAACTTATTACGTTGCACGTTTTAATGCTTACAAGGGCACCTATGGTATATACAAATATTAACCCTAATAACTTAGACAATTTACTAACATCAACATCTATTGCACCTGTAGCAACTATTAGTTATCTCATAGTAATTGTACAATATCAAGCAATGGGGTATTTTAGCTGTAAATATTCTGAAATCATAAACAAATTTCAATTTAAAAATAAAACTCATTACATAATTATAATGTTATCATAATTTTCAGGGATTACTTATAAACACATTCAACAAGATAGCGACGAACCAAGACTATATTAAATTCGCAAACAAAGAGGATATGGCATCGCTTACTACAACTATTAACAATAAAGACGAAATTATGATTGAGTATGAGGATGAGGACCCTAGCGAACAAACGTTATTCGCCGCAAAGCCCGTATATGTCGATGACGACACAGATAAACAGTTCGAAGAAATCCTAGAAACAGTTTACAAAAACGTACCAACAATACCACCACCACCAATCCCAATAGTAGAAGATAATAATGAAAGAATCGATGAGCCTCTCAAGTCGCCCCTAAGCGTGGACACATCTTACATAAGCACAAGCAGTTTAGAAGACTCCATCAAAATCTACAACGTGCAAACTGGAGAGATTATTCAATGTAAGCCTGATAACATATCACCAAGTTACGAGACTGACACAAACGACAACATCGATATTGTTGATAAGAGCATCTCGGAACCTGATAGCGTTAGTTACACCGATGACGTGCATGAAGACACTAGTGTACAAGAAGTTAGTAACGTTTCCAAATTGGAGTTGATAGAATCTGATGATATTCTTCAGAACCTTCCTAAAGTGAAGGAGCTGGCGAAGATATTTGTTAGTATGGAGAATATAGAAGAGCCGATTAAGGTATGTGGACTGATAACATGTTATTTTGTGAGTATGAGTCATTATTTGCCAAAACTAGGCGAGGTGGTGATAACATTTGGTTAGTTTTCCGATGTAATTAGTACGTTCAGTGAAAATGATTTAAAGATACATCACGCCTCCATTTCAATTGGGTAGGCAGAGTGATAGGTATAAAACACCCACTTTTGGGCAGTTATCATTAAATCCCATGTAATTAGGAACGAGCTCATTACCATAATCCAGACTCTGGGGTGCTACTGTGTCGTAATAGTACATTACTTACCAAGGGCTGTAAAAGAAAGCCCGAAATCGCAGGTATTTGTGACCAGAGCCGCAGGCGAGAGTTGTAAATATGCGATAGAGGGCTTTCTTTTTTACTGCCCGTGGTGAGTACACAATTTTACGTCACTCACATTATGGCCAGGTGTGACGTAAAATATTTTTATGTCAGGTTTACTTAGAATTTTTTCTAAAATTTTGAGAGCATGTGATACCTACTTAGTACCTGCACATGAATCAGAAAGTTTATATCTCAAAGTAAGGTTATGTCGCGTCGTCCAAAATTTCATGATGATTCAAATCATCCTCATGTGAACAAAAAGTTTACTGACAAACCAGGGTCGGAATTGCGTAACACACACCTAAAATGGCAATCGATCGCAATGCATTGCAATTTATTTCGACAGTTCAGTCACGTTCATTGCGTTATTTAAGAGGGTACCGAGCGCGCAGGTGCGCCCTCATCGTTTGTTTGGTGATACAACGGAGCTTAGCGGCCACCATTTTCACTTAAAAGGGTACTTAAGTTGTTGAGCAGACGAATTCTTCAAACCTATGAAGCAATGGGACCGCACTGGGTCCGCGTGGTTGATTACGGCCCACTCTCTCTCACCGAGAGGAGGCCTGTGTCTCAGCAGTGAGAACATTATTTATTTATTTTAATTTAATTTTTGGCTAATTATGGGCTATGAATGTCTAAAAAGAGGCATTGCGATCGATTGCTATATTATGCAGGTTACACAAGGCGATACCCAATTCGAAGAACTTATCTCACGTTATTATTATTATTTCCATTCCAGCCAGTCCAACCTTACGTAGGTAGGCGGAAGAGCAAAGAGAACATTCTGTCAGAACCCAAATCAGAGAAGAACAAGCATCTGTACATGCACAGTCTCACAGCCAGAAGTATCTCCAAAGAGTTCAGAGAAGAACTCAAACTCTCCATGTCCACGCCATTAACTGTCCCGGGAGGATCCAAGGAAATCCCCGAAGGTATTGAGGAGGTGTCCAAAGAATCTAGCAGACCAGGGAGTCCTGTACCAGAACCTGGCACCATCAAAACGAAGCTAGCCTTCTTCGAAAGTCTCAAGTCCAAATTCAGTCATAATCATAAATGAAGAGTTAAGTTGAAAAGCGATGCCATAGACACAAATTAAATTAATTTGATGTAGATTTTTATTCTGAACAAATATGTTAATTAGGAATTTAATTATGTAGAGTATACCAAATTGCAACTAATGAAGTTCAAATATGATCAAGATTCACTCTGCTATCGCTTTTCAGTGTAACAAAACTTCACTAATCATAGAACTTTAACCAGCTGAAATTACGCAACGGAAATTCCGCGAATGTACGTGTATTATGCAAATTACACGACGTAATTTCGGCCTTAATGTCATATAAAAAGCGTTGCACGCGTATGCACGCCGAATCTTCCGTGGTGTAATTTCTGTAGATGTGTCATCAGAGTAACTTAGTCATCAAATTCTCTTAGATATCCGTATTTTCACGTAGCAAGAGAGATATTAGCATGATTTTCAGTTCATTGCGTGCTGTCTATCGCAGTACTTTAACTACAACTTGTTTGTGTCATACTAAACAAGTAATGTAGTTAAAACACTATTCGAGGGCAGGAAAAAATCCTTTTTTATTAGTTTATACTGTAGTGCATAATAACTAGTAACGGTCACATTATTTAAATAAATGAATTAAATGGTAGGTTACGGTGTAAATATTAAGTGCCATTTTGTAATCATTATTTCCCATTTATTTAAGTTAATAAAAATTGATGTTTTGCTGTGGAAGGAATGTGCTCATGTTTCAGGCTTTTATGAAATTACCTATCAGATTTTTTTTTTTTGTATTTATGTGGACAGCAGCTGTGGGCATTATTTCAAGACTTTTTATTTATTTGAATGTTACTTTAAACTCATGTCCTAAATATATCATAACAAACTGGAGAGTTTAACAATCACAATTTGCAAAATAAGTTAATTATATTTTTAATTTATTTTAAACACCTAAAACATGAGACCATTTTAAAAATAAAACCTAAATTCAACTGTGCCTCTATTTATTTAAGTAAATAAAATATAATCACATTTCTTCACCAAGGTAACATGGAAAATTTAGCTAATGCCAAAGTTGTAAATAAATAATATAACTGGGTATATGTATAATGTATAAGGTTGTGTATTATTGTATAATATAATGTATAAATGTATTCACGTCTTAAAACGTGAAATAAGTTATCGTAGGGGACCACTGTACTATTGTGATAGGCGTTTTATGAAACTTATTCAAACGCCGAGATATTTAATATGATTGGATATTGGATAAGGGTGGCATAGAATAAAAACTTAACATAATATACATGGTTTTTTATTTATTTTTGGAAATAATATAAATAATTCAAATAAAAAACTTGTATCTGTACAAAGGTACGTAGGCCTTTGTACAGATACAAGTAGATAGATTAGTAATAGAAGTAGTAATATCATTTTTTTATTTAATCATATTCCTTACTAATGTAAGGACTATGATTAAATAAAAAAATGCCACCTTCAAAAAGAAGAAAGTTTTCTGTTTCCACTTCATGCCGCCTGTGGGTTTTTTTTTTAACTTTTTTAGGCTTTTTTTTGCACATGCATGCATCGTTATTACGAAGTAGCAAACAAACCAAACAAGTTAGTCTATTAAATGTAAATTGCATTCGATAATAAATTCTTACTTTCTATAAAAAGCAACTGTAAAATAAACGTAAAAACTAGCACCATCCTTTTCATTAGGTCACTTTAAATAATCACCAACAAAACTCTAATCTCTACTTATTCTTAAATCGAAATTATTCAAAACTCAATAATAAATACCCAGGGTCTTGTGAAAAGGAATCTTTTCCATTTTGTCAGCATACTTCCTCCTATAGCACCATAGATAATAATCTATCAAACTAGAGTTGGGTACCTCTACCTTCTGTCCTCTTAGCCTATCTTCTATTCTCTTCTTAAGAAGCTCTACGGCGTGAATGGAACAGCCTCGGATCTCTACTTCTTCTTCTGAACCACTTAGGAGAAGAACATCTGAAATGGTAATAAAAATAACCTTTTTAGTAAGTACTATTTGCGTAGGATAGCTAAACAGAGTCGGGGTGGACCGTGAAGAAGATCAAGATACGCCTTAAAGAATGAGGACTATCGTGCTTGAATTCACCGCTAGAGAAGCTAGTGTAAAGTGAGGTCTCTAGAAATCTATACTAATATTATAAAGCTGAAGAGCTTGTTTGTTTGTTTGAACGCGCTAATCTCAGGAACTACTGGTTGGAATTGAAATTCTTTTTGTGTTGGATAGTCCATTTATTGAGGAATATTATAGGCTATATAACATCACGCTACGACCAATAGGAGCGGAGCATAAATGATTTTTTTTACAAAAACGGTAATAATTATTCCTTTTTGAGAGCTTCCATTGCGTGCGCTGCGTAAACGGTTTGTTACGCAAATATCATGTATGATGGAATTGTTCCTCTTTAAAAGTTCTAAAAAAAAGTCCGCGACAGCATAAGTCTATCTTTTAAGATTGACTCACTATAACATTTTGTTATGGTAATCAAATTTGTTCGAAATTAATGCATTATTTGCAAAGGAGTTTTATCAACAGAATATTAATCCTTATCCAAATAAATATGTTATTAATCACAAGTATTTAAATGTCAACAAAATTGTCCTTGACATCACTTGATTTCAATCAACATCTTAGGAGATTTCATAATTTTAAAATAACTCCGTAACAAAATAAGCAGAAAATTCATTACTTAAACCACTTTCTCTCTTAGGTGACGCAGACGAAGTTGCGCGGGTCAGCTATATTGTAAGCTGAAGAGTTTGTTTGTTTGGTTGAACGCGCTAATCTCAGGAACTAGATACTGGTTCGAATAGAAAAATTATTTTAGTGTTGGATAGCCCATTTATCGAGGAAGGCTATATAGGCTATATAACATCACGCTACGATCCTTAGGAGCCAAGCGAATAGAATAAAAGTCCGAAAGAACGCTAAGCGACGGGATGCGACGCGATGGGTGGGCCGAAATTTCACGCGGACGAAGTCGCGGGCAAAAGCTAGTTATTCATAATTGTAAAGATTGTGCCATTTCTGAATAATTATGGCTTAAGATTTAAAGTAACAACTTTGGATCTAATTTCATAGCACTTGGGGGAAGAATAATATTTGTCTGATTAATGCTTGTCAATTTTAGGAACATTCTAATGTAAATATTAATTTGATATTTTAAAATGTAATAAAATAAACATTTTATGAAATAATGTGTACTTAAACATATCCAAAACATATAAAATAAAAGTACTGACAGGACCTTACTCGCCAGTGGCGCCAACTGGTGAGCACAAAAACGATAGCCCCCATTGGCGGGAAGTTGATTAAGTCTCGCCAATGCTTCTCCCCTTCCATTGGAGGAGAGGAATTCGCCCAGGAGTGGGAGAAGGTATACAAGCAAACGAAAAGATAAATTAGTGTTTTCGTAGGTTAAACAAGCAATCTGCTTAGCCTTTTCCCAACTATGTGGGGGTCGGCTTCCAGTCTGACTGGATGCAGCTGAATACCAGTATTTTACATGGAGCGACTGCCTATCTGACCTCCATAACCTAACCTAGTAATACGATACCCCTTGGTAAGACTGGTTGTCAGACTTGGACTTAACGTAATTTCCGAGGCACGGAGGAGTCTCGGTATGTAAAGATGGTCACCCATCCAATGACCAGCGGCGGCAAGCGTAGCTTAACCTGATGGACCGACCTGAGCGGCTGCTATTACTTAGCCACGAGCTCCTCCTTTGTCGTAGGTAAGACGCGACTGGGTAAATAAAAGGTATTATACTAAAAAGATGATTATGAAAAAAGACGGATTTACAAAATCTGTCATAACTATCACTATCAGGTAACATTTAAGTAATAGAGAAAACCTTTTCTGAAAAATGAAGAGAGTCTTAAAGTGTTTTAGTCATCAATTTACATAACACAACAAACTTATCTATCTTTTTCGAGAGATGGAAAACACAGATGATAAAGATCAAACAGATATATGAAAGAAATTATGATAAGATATGAATATTGTGGTTATCAGGTCAATTACGAGAGGCGATTCTAATAGTTTAAAGATATAGCAGAGGTCCTAGTGTGAGTTTCTTTTAACCATCTCGACTTTACGCATCGACTGCGTTCGGCGCTCCGATTGGCCCTTCACCAATCGGAGTGCTCCCGGCATCCCACCCCTCATTATTCATCGCCGCCCCCCTTTTTGCCACGCATTCCTATGGCGCGGACAACGGTATCGGTCAAACTATAGTGTCTGATATTGTGCAGTTTTTACAATCTTTTTAAGAGAAATTTTACTGGCAGGTTTTTGTGTGTTTTTGAATAGATGTATGTCTAGTATCTGAGGATGGAAAAGTTCGTTCCTGCTGTCTCCGAGAAGGCTGATTAAATACCACCTACCTCTGTTCGACCAGGGCTGAAGCTCGGCTCCAGGCATGCACGACACGCCACAGAGTCCAGGGTGGGTTTCCAGGGTAAGCACGGCTGACCTAGGTTCAATAGTTCTCGGAAAAAGCACACTTCACAGCAGTGGGTCCACAAACACAATAAAGTTGTTAGAACGTCTAACGATGAGGTTTTGATACGGTAAAATAAAGGGAACGTCCATTCAGTTCAACGCGTAAATGCTACCTGAGCCTACGAGCGGCTCGCCGCTGGCGATCGAGTTCAGTGGTAAAAATCTACCCTCAATTCAACAGCAAAGATATCGAACATACCCCTCACCGAAATCAATATGATTGATTTCCCTAAAATGAATGAGAAGAGTAGGTATATATATAAATATACAAACATGTGACATGGAATTAAAATAAACTTACGAATCTTACTTATAAATAAAAGTAATGTGTAATTTTTTCCAAAGGTGGAGTGTACCTAAAAGTATGTGTACTATAATAAACTTATATAACTTAACTAGATATATTTAATGCAACGTTATTAATTTGCATAGGGTAATGGACAAACTTTATTAGTCGGTCTCTGAATTAAACCATTTTTGGTTCTTAACGTTAGAACACGGTTTACTTTGTCAACGCCACTATGTACTTTGTCAATTCGAGCTAGATTCCACTGAAGAGGTTTAGTCAGATTTGACTTGAGCAGAACTAGATCACCAATGTTCAAGTTCGGTGGAGATTCAAACCACTTCGCTCTCTGCTGGAGAGTGTGAAGGTAGTCATCTGACCAACGCCTCCAAAATGACTGGGAAGCCTTCTGAATGGATTGCCAACGTGACAATCTGTTCTGAGAAACATCATCCAAGTCATATTCCGGTACAGCTAATAAACATTGACCTACTAGGAAATGACCCGCGGTAAGAACATCGAACTCGTTTGGGTTGTCCGATAAGGAACACAGAGGGCGTGAATTTAAAACAGCTTCAACTCTGCAGAAAACAGTACTCAACTCTTCAAAAGTGAGTGACCGATCACCTACTACACGGTACAGGTGATGTTTGGCAGATTTTATTCCTGCTTCCCAAAGTCCACCCATACTTGCTGCATTGGGCGGGTTGTTACGCCATTCTACGTGACGAGTTGTCAGTCCATTGATAATCTTATCATTGTTATCTTTATTATTTAAAAAGTTTACGACTTCTTTCAAATGCCTTGCTGCCGCAATAAAATTAGTGCCACAATCTGAATATAGGCAACTACAAAGTCCGCGGCGAGCCACAAAACGATCGAATGCAGCTAAAAAACAATCGCAACTTAAATCAGTTAAAAGTTCTAAGTGCACAGCCTTTGTTGAGAAACAAACAAAGAGGCACAAGTACGACTTGTAGACCTTTGCGTTACGCCTCAAACTTTCCTTCACAAAAAAAGGCCCACCCAAATCACAACCAACGTGGTTGAAAACCTTATCTGGTTTGAGTCTAGGTGCGGGTAACGTACCCATAGCGGGCTGAATTGAGCTTGGACGGCATCGAAAACAAATCTTGCACTTAGTTAACACGGATCGAATAATACTACGAGCACTAACTATCCAATAGTTTTTACACAGTAAGCCTTGTAATGTACGCGGCCCTATGTGTAGGTATATTCGATGAAAATATTCTATGATCAATTTGATCGTGTGACATTTAGGTAAAAGCACCGGATGCTTCATATTGTAAGGTAGGTCGGACTGTACGAGCCTACCCCCCACCCTGAGGAATTCATTGGAATCTACGAAGGGTGAAAGCTTACGCAAGGAAGCTACATATTTATTTTTCCGCAACAATGCGATTTCATTGTGAAAATGATTTATTTGAACCACCCGAACGATGGTGTCATGAGCTGTCTTCAGCTCTGATGACCTGAGTGGTCCAACTGACCTATCAGATTTTTTAGATTTTAAATTCGACACAAATCGATGGCACCATGCCATAACACGTTGTAGTTTATTAAAAGATGATAATTTATTAAATGTTTCTTCTAAGTCATTTTTTAAAATTATATTTTTATCATCCCAGGAATTTAAAACAAACGTATCACAATTTGATTTTATGTCAGGAATTTTGAAACTGTCTTTTACATAAAATGATTTAATTGGCCATATTTGTCGATCGTCATACAGCCACTGGGGGCCGTGAACCCACTCCATAGCACCTTCCACGAAGCGAGCCGGCATCGCACCTCGCGAGCAAACGTCGGCAGCGTTATTCTCGCTGTTCACGTGAAACCAACAATTTGATGGGACCACAGCAGTCACTTGACTAACACGGTTAGCCACAAAAGTTTTTAGTTTGTAAGGTGGCGTTTGTAGCCACGCTAAAACGTTATTCGAATCACCCAACGCGATGATCGAAACTTTAAAATCATATAAGTTTTGTACGACAAAACTAACAAGCTTAGA
Source organism: Dryobota labecula (assembly GCA_947523025.1). Taxonomy (NCBI): domain Eukaryota; kingdom Metazoa; phylum Arthropoda; class Insecta; order Lepidoptera; family Noctuidae; genus Dryobota; species Dryobota labecula. The sequence goes on along the minus strand of OX383284.1, from coordinate 28,017,569 downwards.
GAGGAGCACGGCTGCCTCAAGCTCAAGTCTTGGTATTGACAAAATTGGATTTAGAGGTGCCACTTTAGATTTACTCGTTAGCAACCTTACTTTTACATGACCATCCCTATCTACGCTACGTAGGTAGACACACGCTGCATAGCCGCGCGATGACGCATCGCAAAATGCTATCAGCTGAACTTCATTAAAGTTCGATATTAAAACATGACGCTCAATTCGCAATTTACCTAACGCTGATAACTCAGTAATAAATCTATTCCACTGGGAAGTCAACTCAGATGGTAACTGATCATCCCAGCCCAATCCAAGTTTCCAAAGATCTTGCATTATACACTTCGCGACAAAAGTACAAGGTGATATAAAACCTACCGGGTCGAATATACTGGCGAGCAATTTTAAAACAGAACGTTTAGTTTGTTTGGCGTCAGTCAAGTTGTAATTAAATGAGAATGAGTCACACGAGGGTAACCATGTCAAACCTAAAACTTTGAGAGATGACGATAACGTATCGTCTTGAAAGTTGATAGCAGTAACCTGGTCCGATTGCATTCTAGTTAGCAACTCAGGACAGTTACTTGCCCATTTTCGTAAATCAAACCCTCCGCTCTTAAGTAGGGTGGTTAAATCATCTTGCAACGTGCAAGCTTCTTCCTGGCTTTGACAAGACCACAATACGTCATCAACGTAGGTCCCTTTTTTGAGTATTTGTGCTGCCTTGGTTCTCGGCCGTTCAGTGTGAGCCAGCTCATCCGACGCCAGCTGGTGTAAAGTGCGTACCGCGACAAATGGTGCACTACGGAGGCCATACGTATTTCGAGTAAGTTCGTAGGTACGTACTGGTTCCGTAGGATGGTTACGCCAGAGTATGTGCTGGTACTTCCGGTCAACTGGATTTATTATCACAGCTCTATACATTTTAGAAACGTCAGCAGTGAAGCATATATCGTAAAGTCGGAAGTTAATTAGTATTTTAAGTATGTCCTGATGTAACTTTCTGCCGGTTAAAAGTGTATCGTTGAGCGAAGCACCGGAAGTAGTTTTGGCAGAACCATCGTAAACTACGCGTAAGGGCGTGGTCGTACTCGACGGACGTAACACACAGTGGTGTGGAATAAAATAACCTGAGGGTTCTGTACCCTCATAGGGTTCCATGTGACCGAGGGTCTCGTACTCCATCATGAAGTCGACGTAGGCCTTACGAAGGTCCGGAGATCGAGCAAGTCGGCGCTCGACCTGAGTGAGTCGCTTCAGAGCGGTGTCATACGAGTCACCAAGTTGTTTATGCTCAGGGTTCAATAAAATCGGGGAAACATATCGGCCGATTTCATCACGATAATGTTGTTCAATATAAATTCGTTCCGCTAGTTCGTCTAACGGATCGATGGGAACTTCGCACGGCGAAGATTCCACCTCCCAAAAACGTTTGAGAGTCTCATTAAGTAAATTCTCTTCAACGGTGTACGACACCAGCGATGTTGTAGACGCTACAACATGGCAATTGTTGCTAAAAGATTTCATTTCTAGTCTTCCCGTCACGACATACCCAAAAACGCTACCTAATGCGATTGGAATGTCGGGATTAATAATTAATTTCTTCCCATCATAAATATAGGGAAACATGTCAGCAGCTAAAATTATATCAATCGGAGATTTTTTATAGAACCACGGATCAGCTAATTCTAAATCCTTGTAATGATGAATAACATTGTTAGGTATTTGAACAGTAGGTAGCTCGGAAGTTAAGCGAGCTAATATTACCGCATTTAAATCAAAAGAGGGAGCCGCGCAGTTTCGCGGCTTAATGGTACAAGATACCATCCCGTTTGTTTTTACATTTTCCCCACCTAGACCATAAATATTGTACGGGCAATTTTGAGCAGATAATCCTAATCGTTGAAAACAGTCAAGTGTCATAAAATTAGATTGCGCGCCAGAATCAATTAGAACGCGGCAAGTTTGGTAGTTGTTAAGAGCCATTTCACAAAATTTTAACGCTCGAGTTTAGGTAAAAGACGGCAGCGCTGTGTATGTGAGCGTAACTATCCACACATACACAATTTAAGCAGTGTAACGCGAGTGTCGAGACGGACTAAATAATCTTGAGCCATTATAATAATAATGCGGTATTTAGAGATTGATTAAAAAAGTTATTTTATTTATTCAGTCTACTAAAGCTTTCTAGACTAATAAAAAAATACAAATATATGTTTTGAAAGTATATAATAAAAATGAACAGGAAAACAATCACATCGTACAAAATATAAGTGTTGGTCATTATTATTTGACAATAATGGTGCCGATTCTCTTGTCACAAAATTCTCTAAACTAGACTAAAAATCACCAAAATTTAGTTTATTCCTGTCAAACGACCATTTCCTATTCTGAAATTGACTAAAGTGACACAACTTAACTATATTTTAGTTTGACAGCTCTAAGATAGTACTGAGTTTTTAAATTTAGTGAAAATGGCAATTTTGCTATTCTGAATTTGACGTTTTTAAACTAAAATTTAGATTTTCTAACTAAATCTGACTATTTTTAATCGCGATTAAAAAGGTGTGGAATAAAATTAGTTTTCATGAACTAAAATTCACACCAATCACCTCGACTTCTGGTGCAAAACCAGTACTGTATATAAGGTGTATCTATTCATACACGAAATATTTTAAGAGAAATAAAATAAATCTTTATGTCGTAAAAAAGCGAAAACATCCTTTATTTACATATTCTATGAATGACCCGCCTCGACGCGGTGACGCCGAACGGTGCGGTGGGGTGGCGGCACGAGCGCGGTGAATTTTGATAATTAATCATCATATCAAGTAATTTTAAATTAATTAATTTTTTAAATAATATACTCGGAATAAAAAAGAAAATCATTTCCATGGCTTCTTTACCACTTATAGGTGTATCACTTAAAATATTTCGTGTTTATCCCTATATTTTTTTTTCTTTTCTTTTGCTTATATCTCCAAAATGGTGCGTCCTATCGCAAAAATAATGAAAATTTCGACCCCCTTTTAGAAACCCTTAAACCACTATTACGCTACATGTAGGTAATCTTTTTTTTTATTTTCCACACAAAAAGTGAAAAGTTCCATAAAAAAACACGTCGCGGCTGCCCCCCATGTGCGCTTCCGGCTCTAAAATAAATCATAGGCAAACAAGTACAAAGTTGCGAAGCCAAAAAAAAAATACCACGTGGAGTCACGATTGTCAAATTCGATTTAGTTGTGTCAAACTTATTTTTAAATTTAGAGAATTTTGTTTGCAGAATAGCTTTAAGATTCTCATAGCCAAAAGTAAAGAATTTTAGTGATAGTTTAGTTAGTTTAGTTCGGTGTACAAGAGAATCGGCACCATTGTCAAGTAATAATGACTATCACTTACGTTAAATAAATATTTGTCGTAAAGGCATTGATCTTGCTTTTCTAGGGTCTATAATTTCCGGCAATACGCAATCTTCGTAAAAACGAGTCAATTTGGGAAGCATCAAAATGTTGTGGTCGTAGTATAATATCACGGTTACGATATGAGCACTCGACAATTGAGATGCGGGAAAAAGTAGCACAGGTCCATCCTCGATGGGCGCTCGCGCTGTACCACAGAGTACTTTATACTATACTGAAATAGAGACCAATCTTGTTCCGTGGAACGGGTCATTTGCGTTCGTGAAGAAACTAGCGCCATCTATTATACATAGTTAGAACTACACCTTTGTTATGGATAGGATACCGGTATAGCTATAGCTATGTATACTATTATTTTATTCTGTAGTATTAGTGTTAATTTCAAGGATTGATAAATGAAATACAATTTAGCAATCATGTTTTTATTATCAAGTAACGAATGAATTATCCTATGACGACATAAGTATTGGATTACTGGCTAGAGGAGTGAATATTTCGAAAATAACAATTTTGTTGCAGTTTTAGTACTCACTTATCAAAATTGGACACGAGACTCTTTTTCGCTATTGCTAGTATTAATAAAGTATTAACTGTATCGCCAAATTCATATACAAGGTTAGTTGGAAAAGGGGTGGTTTCACCAAGCTCAAAATGCGTAAATAATTAATGTTCCATTTAAACAAGGTAATATTACTCGTAACAATGAATTTACGAGTTTTTGTCATAAATATTACAGACTAACATTGTATATTCACATTTATGTTTCACTATTACAATTTATATAATTCAGTTAGTTTCATCCTGCACATGGCCATACATTTCATTGTGTGGCACAAATCCTTTTTTATTATTATGCTACTAAGTGCTAGTATTTGAAAATTTTCTATCTAGTAGATTAATTGCCAAAAAAAGTGGCCTGGGTTCAAGTTGTCTGCATAACTAATATTAACCTATAACTTAATTTTGCTTACTACTAGTACTAAACAGCACAATAAACAGATTTCCAGCTGACAATATTTTATACACTTTCCTATCGCTTACTTAATGTCTGAACGAAACGTCTTCACTCTTCTGCCTCTACACTACAGCAGCCTAATTGTGTGACATACTAGGAATGGCAACGCAGTTCATTTTGATAATACAATAGAACGTTTAATAAATGTATTTCTTGAAAAATTTGACTGCTTGACGACAATAACAACGCAATAGATATGTTTGAATTGTTAAACAAATATGGAAGCGATTGTTATTCCAAGTGTGTTACGAAAATAGGCTGCCGAACTGTGAAAAACTATAACATTATTCAAATTGTTTTATTATCATAAATATTGCAACAATTTTATAGATTTTCCTAGTTCAATACAGAATTGAGTCATTTATAACATGTACAGAAGCCGAGGCGATCCAAACGTCTTTCGGAAAATAGCTTATTAAAAAGGATTTGTGCGACATATCGGTCTAGTACAAGCTTTTAGACCCCCCTCTCCCAGCATTGAAATTTCACATTGGGTTTTTCTTAAATTTGCAGTCATTTTTGCATTATATATAAAATACTTATTGCTATTTGGATATCTGTATGTATCTATCAGTAAGATTTTAAATTAAAAGAAAAACACATTTATTGATTTTCACAAACTGCAATGTAAATAAAATTAAAAGTAAACTTTAACAAAAACCGACGTGAAATTTCAACACTGAGGGGTTCTAGAGTTATGAATACTGAATGAATGGTATAACTAAGAAAACTTAGAAGCTAATTATTTATAGGATATCATGATTAAAATGTCTACCTTAGTACATTTTATTTTATAAAATATAACACATAAAAAAAACGATAGATTATTTAATGAATACTGTGATTAGATGTATGAATTTAAATTATTGCTGCAAAGTAATAAATACAATTTTATCTGGAAGGAGACAAGTTGATGATGAAGAAGAGTACAAATGAAAGCTAAAAGACATCACAGTACGGTGGTTGTACAACGAATACTAAGTATCATTTTTACATTTTCCTTTTAAAACATTTACTGTGATATTTTTTGGCTTTCATTTGTACTTTATCTTCTTCATCATCAACTTGTCTTCTCCCAGATAAAATTTTATTTATTACTTTGCAATAATTAAAATTCATAAATCTAATCACAGTATTAATTAAATAATCTATCATTTTTTTTTTATGTGTGTTACATTTTATAAAATCAAAATTTACTAAAGACAATAAAGACATTTTAATGATATCCTTTAAATAATGAGCTTCTAAGTTTTCTTTGAGAATATGATTGATGACATCTTGAAAATTTGATATCAGTTTTATTAAATTTTTACTGGGAGTACAAAGCCATCGTCGACCTGCATACTCCCTGTATCTTATGTATTCGATTTCATCTTCACTTGTGAAATCATTTTTACAGACAGAGCAATTTTTAAAAATGTTTGTTTTTGATTTTTTCAAAAAATATCCGCTTACATACTGTAGTGGTGCCAGTACCCTAGGGTCTTTTTCTTTATTTTCTATATTTTCAAAATTTATTTCTAAAATACTTTCTAGATCGATAGTACAGGTCGACGTGGCTTCAGCATTTTCGTTAAGTACGAAGGAGCATAAAGAATCACAAAAATCATTTTCACAATTTTTTCCTTGGGTGTGGACACTGTTTAAATTATTGATTAGAAGAGTGGCAAAAGCAGACTCAAATTGGTCGCATGTCGGGTTAACATTGCGGCACCCGTGACTTCTAACCGCCCCAAAGAAGTTCTCTAGGGGATCTTGATTAAGGTGCCGCAACCAGACTGATGTTACCCCGTATTCGTTATATAACTTATGAATTAAATCTTGAATTCCCTCCAGTGTCCACACCCAATTTTTTAAGGTAGGAACAGTTTCGACCCTCCCAGCAGAAGTCACAAACTCCATCGAGTTAAAAACCCTTTTTGCTTCTGCCCATGTCTTTTTATGGGCAGACGTTGGTGTAGCGGGGCCAAGTAGTGGCTTAGCATATTTATTTTTGTTATAGCTTCCATTGACAGAGTCGAAGACGTTGTCCATAAATAAGAGCAGATCTGCGGTGTCCTTGCATTCTGCGGGTAGAATTCCTTTATCTGAAAAAAAAAAAAAAAACATTATACATTAATGTTATTCATTCATACACACATCGTATTATCATAGTATGACTGTACAACTTTATAGGGCAAAAAATCGGAGGTTTCGGTAATTATGTGTTACGTTTGGGGTACCTAGTAAACATTTCATGATAACAAACTTCCTGGAAACTGGTCTCGACTACCTATACAATAAATTACATTTCAAGAAAAAATAAAATTGCTTAATATAAATTACCTGCTAGGTATCCCATATTGGATGCCACAGTGCGACTAAATACTTGAGATGCAAATTTAACTTTCATTTTGTTCAGTTTTTCAGGATTTAAGTGGTATTCTGTTAGCTTTGGTATCAGTCTTATGCCTTTATAGCCAGGGTTTTCTTTAAGGAGTTGTAATAAATGAGACCATTTAGCAGTTTTGATCACACCATCTTTTTTAAAAGTCAATTTTTTTGTTACCAAATTGTTCCTCATACCCTTAAGTAGGTGTGGGGGGTCATAAAGGGGAAAGATTTCTTTATCATTTATTATTATAACATTTTCTTTTGGAGTTTCCCCTCTTCGTAAGTAGACCCCTCTTGTCTCATTTATTAACAAACGTATCGCCTGACGATTGTTTGTCCCTTGGTCACAGACTGATGCTACCACTATAAACCCTGCTTGTTGCACCTCAGTAATTACATTCTTTATCTGTTTAGCCAACTCTGGCCCTTTTGTGGCACTTGCTGAAAAAGTGTAAAAAATGGCTTGTTTAAAGTTTTTAATTAGACCACGCACCATAAAGACTTGGGCGTGGTCAGCAAATTCTGGTTGCCTATGCTGGCCATTATCGACTACCCCTGTAATTTTATCTTTTTTTTCATTGTATGTTATTTGTGCTTTTAGTGAAACTTCATCAAATAACAATATGCACAATCTTTCTGAAATTTTCAATTTTTCAGCCTTCTTTTTTAGTTGCAAAAAGATATTTTTATTTAGCCCAGGTCTAAGATTGCATTTTTGAATAATTTTTACGAGTGTCTGATTTGCGGGCAATATAAATATTTTTCTTAAAAATCTATATGCCTTTGGACTCTGTTTGAAAATCGATAATGCTGCAATTTTTTCTTGTAGTGTGAATCGTCGTCCTTTATCCTTTTTTTTATCTTCTCGCCACTGTACCCGCATTAACAGTTTTGCAGTGCTTGAGCAATTCTGAAGTACATCTAGTACTGCAGGATTGGCAACAAATTTTTTCGCTGCCTTTATTTCCGCTGTTTGCTTTTTAACTTTATTTTTTAATTTATTTATTTTTCTTTTGGCAGCCATTATTTTCAGCTGTAGGTTTCTTTCTGCCCTGGAGAGCTTAAGCTTTCTAGCAGATATTTTCCTGCCTGAAAAGTAGAAAATAAAATGATTTTGTATGAGTACAAAATTCAATCTGTTCTAAATAAGTTTTGCTTGAGACTGGACATAATATACACGCACAGTGTACATAGATAGACATACAGTTTACAGTTGTCATATTATTCATGTAAAAACTGCCATAATTTTATTTACAACTAGCTGCTGCCCGCGGCTTCGCCGGTGCGGCTTTTTCTATAATAAAAGTAACCTAAGTTATTCCATAAAGCATCAGCTATTTGCCAGTAAAAGTCTCGTCAAAATCGGTACAGACAGACAACAATTTAACAATAACAACATTATTTGTAATGGTATGTTAAAATAACAGTTTTTTACTAAATGCAACGCTACTTATACCAAAAAACAATTTTTAAAATTGTTTTCTGTCTCTGCTGGTCTGTCTGTCTGTTTGTTCCAATTAATCTCCGAAAAGGCTGGACCGATTTTGACAGGACTTTCACTGGCAGATAGTAACTTAGGCTATTTTAGTTTTTAACGCAGGCGTAGCCGCGGGCAGTATCTAGTAAAGAATAGAAATAAGAACATAAAAAACCGGCCAAGTGCGAATCGGACTCGCGCACAAAGGGTTCCTTTCCATTATCTATAAAAACAAAAAAAAAACATAAAACGCGTTTGTTGTAGGGGAGCCCCCTTAAATATTTATTTTATTCTGCTTTTTAGTATTTGACAGAGAGACGTACAGCGGAGTCTGAGTAATAGGGTCCCGTTTTACCCTTTGGGTACAGAACCCTAAAAAAACAAACAACAAAAGTTTTAAAATCTTTACTGATATTCTTCTGAACTTTAACGAGATCTTTTTTGTATCCAATCTCTATTTATTTGTTTATCAATCCATACTTCCATACTAATATTATAAATGTGAAAGTAACTCTGTCTGTCTGTCTGTCTGTATGTTACGTTTTCACACCTAAACCGCTAAACCAATAGTCTTGAAATTTGGCAGAGATAATAGCCTGGGATATGGAGAAGGACATAGGCTATTTTTTTACGCGATAACCGACATCCACGCGGGCGGAACCGCGGGCAAAAGCTAGTACTTAATATTTACTAAAAAGTTATAAGGATAAAAGGCTCACCTAAATCCTTTAGAACACTCTTTTTGATTTGAGGAGTAGTTTGCGGTATTTGCTGGCATATCATGTCCGAAAGTGAAATATTTATGTGCACGCTTTTAGCAATGGAATCAGTGGCAATGTAAATACAATATTATGTAAATGAGCAGTGGATATTCAACAAAATAATAAAACTTATTGTTTATGTGTGCACTGCGCTATGATCTGTCTTAGGAGTAGTGTACACTCAAACAATAAGTTTGAAGGTGAATAAATAAAAGGCGATTATCAGTACTTCGGACAAGAGACAAAAGAGTATGTGTTCCATAGTCAACAAGAAACCCTTATAGTTTCGCCATGTCCGTCTGTCTGTCCGTGGCTTAGCACAGAAACTCTTAGTACTAGAAAGCTGTAATTTGGTATACGTATACATATTAATCACGCCGACAAAGTGCTAAAATAAAATCTAGAAAGTTTTTTTTTTAGGGTACCGCCCCTACATAGTGTCGATGATAGTAGTGGGGATGATATTTTTTTCTCTTCTATCCCTTGGTGTGGGGTATCGTCGGATTGGCTGTACAAAAATATTTTTGGATTCAGGGATCCTTTTGCGTAATATTAAGCTTTAAAGTGCTAAGAGACAATTGTCATCCGCCAGCTAAATGGTTGTATTTGGATATGCGAAAAAATTCACAGCTGTAGTATATATATTACTAGCTTTTGCCCGCGGCTCCGCCCGCGTAGATGTCGGTTATCGCGTAAAAAAGTATCCTATGTTCTCCTCCATATACCAGGCTATATCTCTGCCAAATTTCATGACGATCGGTTCAGCGGTTTAGGCGTGAAAACGTAACATACAGACAGACAGAGTTACTTTCATATTTATAATATTAGTAAGGATAGCTTCTGCTCCCGACTTCGTCCGCGTGGAAGACACATATTATACCATAAAACGTATCCTATGGCACTCGGCAATAGTGTAGCTTTCTATTGGTGGAATATTTTTTTAAAACGGAAAACTAGTTTCTTAGATTACCCTTACATACAAACTCACAGATTTTAACTCTTTGTAATATTATTATAGATAAAAATATGATAGGAATTCAAGTTTGAACCAATTACGAAAATTCTATCACTGACAGAAAATTACACTATTACGGAGTGACATATTATAATACTTTTTATGCCAGTAAAATGAACGGTTCCTGTGGGAATCTTCTTGCAGATGAAACTGCGGGGCGCAGTTAATCACTGATAATTGTGAAGATCATGTAATAACAAACCTATTTTGTATATACATACAATATAAACAAAACTTACCTAAATTTTGTTCAGTATTTTGAGAAGTAGACGGTGGCATCTGCTCACATACCACTGTTTCCGGATCTGAAATATTAATAAATCATTATCACTCAAGGCTGGTCAAGTATGTGTAGGTCATCCAATGACATTAGGTATAACTGTTTGTAGTTTAAAGTATTTTAATTAGCTATTGGCTAAATAGAAACACAAATATCATCTGCCTAATAATATACCCACACCTAGTACAGCACCTAACATAGGCCACGTCTTTGTGCGAAGGAGTGGGGAGTAAGTAATCAATCCTGCGGACCCAGTGCTGGTTGGTGGATGTTGTGTCTTTGAAACATATGACTTTATGCAAGTCGTAATACATGACAAAATTGAAAGGAACCTATGAAAGAATAAATGTCTTTGGTTTTTTAAACCCCTTCCTTTGTTTGGAAAAACAAAGGTTTTTTATGTTCTCTTGCTACTTCTAAATTAATGGATTATGATGCAATTTACGGGGTAGGTATTTATTCCATGAAACAGACACGTGTGTAACTTTGTTTTATACTATTAAAGGGCTGATTTTAAAAGAAAAGTTACCTGACAAGCTATCTGACCAAAATTTAAATGTCTGCTAAATTCTAACCAAACTTTAACTTATCCTTGGAATTAAATTGACATCTGACAGTTTTTGAATGGAACCATCAAAAATTCAAAATTTATTTGCAGGATGACTAGGTTTATACTAGATTTAAAAGTTTGGTTAAACCCTAAAAATATAGACACAAACATAAAATAATTAATACATTTAATGCTAAATAATACTTACCAATATTTTCTTTTTGCATTGTATTTTCTACAATGCTTGTAGATGTGTACATCAACTGCTGATGTGATTCAGGAGCTAAAATAAAATATATACAAACATAAGCAATGATTCATGGTAAAAAGTTGAATTTCTAATCGGTTGGATTATTACATTTATTCAAATATTCTATTGACTCGCACACTAAGGGTTCCATCCCACCAAAACTAATATTCTTTACCTTCATTTTATTTGCTATGATAGAGGCCATAGTGACATATTCTGATACAGAAGATAATCTAGAAGAATAATATAAAAATCGTAATACCTGTGGAAGTTGATGGAATTGGCTGATTTACAAGTCCTTGCAATGGTTTTCTCCCTACACATGGTAACTTTGGTTGTGATATTTGATTGAAATCTGAAAAATTAAGGAATAACTGCATTAATAATTTTGTTAAGATGGTATATAGAAATCATTTCATTTTATTAAGTCTAAGACCTATGCTAAATATGTTTAGTATTTAGTATTAGTAATTTTATTATTTTAATAAACATAGTAACATCATGTAATGAACAAACCTGGTAAATATAATGTTGGAACTGCAATATTGCTTATTCTGTTATTACGACATAAATATATATCTTGAAAATGTCTGTGACACACTCGACGGTACTTAAATATGTGTGCATTTTCAAGTCCCAAAATATCACTTCCAACCGAATATAGCCAGGTATTGAACCGTAATCTGTCTTTTTCAGGATTTGGAAATCCATGAAGAACTGCTTGCATGCCTGAAACAAATTGCATGAAATTATTAATTTATATTTCTGTCAGTTTCCTTTATTATTAAGTAATTCAATTAAAAATATTGGAATAAGAATAAACAGAAGTTTAACTGAAAGAGCAAAATTAAGACACGAGGAACATAACATTGTTGTTTCGAAACTTAATGAAGTTTATAATGAAGAGAAACAAATACTCAAGGAAATTGTACCTAAAATGACAAAAAGTAATCTTGAAATGCGTTCAAGGCAAAGTTGCGACATCCATGATTTGGCTATGAAAATGTAACATACCTCCACTGTCCTTGCACCCAGGAACGCAGCAGTGCTTATCCGATGACATGATGCACGATAAGAAACAATCTCAAACTAACACTACACTGGAGTCCTATCTCAAATTTGACACAACCACTGCCAAAATTACTTTCCGGTCACAAATATGGAGTAGTCGGAGGAACTTTCGCTCAACTCAACGACAATCGCGCAATATAACACAGAAAGTTAACAAAAATAAACAAAATATCGCTAAACACCGGCGTACGCGTCAGAATTTAGCAGACATTTAAATTGGGGTTACCAGTTTATTGTCAATAAAAGCACCAAGGGAATTCTACCACCACCACAATGAATGTTTGCAAAATTTTTGTGTAAATTATTGTTTATGTGTTATAATTGATCAAAAAGTAATAATATGTCACACTGTGTGATAAATGTAATTAAAACCCTAGATAATGTTTCATAATAGAACATATTTTCTGGATACATTAAAACAGAAGCCTGTTAAAAATGTACTATTTTAGTAGTAATGAGCTGCCGAAACTACGCAATGTTGACAAGTCGCGATTTTGTTTAGCGCCATCTTATCGAATTAAAGGGAACATTGCTTCAGAGCTGCCATCTCGTTTCTTTAGTTGCTGTAAAGTTCATCATTATAATCCAACGAAATTAAAAAACACGATTACGCTTATTTTGTACGTGGACTACATGTCCTTCGTGATTTTGTATCATTGTACCCATTGCTGTCCCGAGTTTTTTGTACTAAGATTGAGCGCCCTGCGCTGTACTAAACGGTGCCCACTTGTGCATCGCAATTTATTCTTTTTAGAGTGTTTAAAAAAAGGATATTGTGGCTAATTAAATGAAGGGATTTTAATCAAACTTGAGAATTCGATTTGTTAAAGAACATAGTTCATTTTGAGATGATTTTTAAAATGTAATTACGCTTTATTCAAACAAAAAAATCGCAATATAATTGCGAATAAATCGTAAAAATTGTCCTAAGTCTTTATTTTTTTTACCTATTAATGTTATTAATAATCGAAATTCTAGTACGTCATTTGTCGACAAAACTATATGTCTGATGCTTTGTGTATTTTTTTCAGTCAAATTTATAAATATTAATTATAGAAATAGGAGTCTGAAATTGCCTCTGCGCTGATTTTTCAGTAAACTAGTTCTGGGAGATTAATAACTACAAAGTACACAAATAAGTTTTTGTAAATGTGTTACATGAAGTGTCAATACGAAAGAATCATCTATTATTTACATATATTCACCAATACCAGAGAATTAACTAAGATGGTAAATTAGGCGACTAAAATCTTAGATATTCGCGCGAAAACGTAAAATGGCTCTTAAACGAATCCTTTATATGTACAACGGCTGTCCCTAGAATAACTGCATAGTTATGCGTAGACGCAAGGTGGTTGTTACTACTGAGTGCGGACGCTTGGTTATCGCATGGAGACTGCTTCGTCGTAGCGGACTCGGACTGGTAAACCGGTTTCGGTGTACTATCGCTCGCGCTTGACTCACAATGCAATAGTATATGATGCGACTGTTTACACACGTAACATTTAAATTCACTTTTGCATTCTTTTGTCGTGTGATTAAGTTTTAGACAATTGTGGCATAGCTTCAGGTCATTAGCACGGCTAATGCGCTGAACGTTGCTCAGATTACGAAACTGATCACAACGGAAAATCATGTGATTTTCTCCACAATGCAAACACGCAAGTTTTGTTTTAGAAGAAGATGTATGCGAATAATTATTTTTACCCTGCCTAGGTACAGTGAATTTTCGTTGGTTAGTTTGTTGCACGCTTGAACTAGCTGAATAGGATGAAGAATGATCTAAGACCTTGATATGATTTTGGACGAAAGTTATCAAATCATCAAAAGTTGGAATAGAATTTTGATCAAATTTCTGTTCAAAGCATTTACGGGTGTAGGGATCTAAGGCCCTCAGTGCAACGTGACACATTACGTAACTGCTCAAGTTATCAATATGTAATGCTTCTATAGCTTTGTATGAATGGTCAAAGTTCTCAATGAATGAGTTTAAATTATCAGCAGATTCTTTTTGAAGCGGCGAAAAGCTTAGCATTTTATCTAAATACCTACCTACCAACATTCTGTTATCTTGAAATTTATCAAGAAGACTTTTCCAAACGAGTTCATAGTTACTAGCAGAAATAGGTATGCTTTTCACAATATTTAACGCAGCACCTTTTGTGCATGATACCAAATAGTGGAATTTATCTATTTGCGGAATACTATTCTGATTATGAACCAGAGAACAGAACGTCTCGTAAAATGTATTGAAATTTTCAATGTTTCCATCAAATGTAAAAAGTTCTAACTTTGGAAGACGTGGTCGAGATTCTACTGAGCGAGCGGGAATTTCATCCTTATTGCAATGTGCACTAGGCTTACATTTCGATGCACTAAGTTTGACTTGAAAATATAATTCATCAAAACTTTTTAACTCATGACTACGAAGTGATGATTTCGGGTTATCTACAAGTTCTTCTTCTAGAATTTGGAAGATAACGCTTTCAAATGAACTACGTAAATTATCGATTAGCTCCACGTGCATCAAAAAAACATCAATCGACTCATCATCCGAAATATTGATTGATAAATCATATGCTTTTTGCATTTGCTCGAACATTCGTTGTTTCTTATAAATTAACACGGTTAAATCATGACTATGGACCTCCTCCGGTTCATCAAGCTTTTTCGAACTCTTAGAAGCGGGAGGCGCCATTTTGTTTAACTAACTACGCAGTTAGCGTGGACAAAAAAATAAATGTTTAAAGATAACAACTGAGATTAACGAATGAAACGATGCAAATGAATCACAAATACACTAAATAGTATATGTACGACAAATATATGTGTGTATTATGTGAAAATATATAAATATGAAGCTGCCAGTAAAAGACAAAAAAAGGTTATGACAGTTTTTTTTTTTTTATGAATGGTAATGACGGGGTTTTTAACAATGAGTTTTACAATGTAATTGTAACAAAATAAGGGCAGTAAAGAACGTCTTTACGTCGTATTATCAAGCTACGAGCTTGTTAATATACAATTATTTATCTGATACGATCAGAAAGAGAAATATAGGGAAGTACAGAACGTCTGTATGTACCCTACACTAACTACGAGTTAGGTATGAAAAAATTAATTTAGCACGGCTAGAATAGAACTACGAGTTCTAGACACACAGAAACCAATCCGGCTATCGAAGGACCACATTTGATTGTGCAGTTTTTACAATCTTTTTAAGAGAAATTTTACTGGCAGGTTTTTGTGTGTTTTTGAATAGATGTATGTCTAGTATCTGAGGATGGAAAAGTTCGTTCCTGCTGTCTCCGAGAAGGCTGATTAAATACCACCTACCTCTGTTCGACCAGGGCTGAAGCTCGGCTCCAGGCATGCACGACACGCCACAGAGTCCAGGGTGGGTTTCCAGGGTAAGCACGGCTGACCTAGGTTCAATAGTTCTCGGAAAAAGCACACTTCACAGAAGTGGGTCCACAAACACAATAAAGTTGTTAGAACGTCTAACGATGAGGTTTTGATACGGTAAAATAAAGGGAACGTCCATTCAGTTCAACGCGTAAATGCTACCTGAGCCTACGAGCGGCTCGCCGCTGGCGATCGAGTTCAGTGGTAAAAATCTACCCTCAATTCAACAGCAAAGATATCGAACAGATATGCTCTTTTGAGCTCTTAGTAATCTAGTTCTCTTTCACATACATGGGTACTTAGTGTCATGCATGACCTGTAGGTGTAAGATAAGTATTAAAATAGTAAGATAACCCACTAACTATCCTACTATTTTTGGTGTGGAAAATAATGGATGTCTGAAGAACGTAGGGGAGGTCTTTGTCGAATTTTATCTATACAAATAAATAAAATTGAAGTGTCCGTTTGTAATTTCAAAATAACAGATTTTTACTAAATGCACATGACATATATACGGTATATACGGTACCACAGATTAATACAGGTGGGACACTCCGCAGTTTAGGTATGAAGCTACAAGTAAGCGGTGGGCCCATCTCACTGGGCCAATTCAGTAGGTCTGCCGCGCGCCGGTATAAGAGTTACGCGATAGAAATAGAGGCAACTTGTACGTGAATATAACTGTAGGTAATAAGCTTTGTGCGACCTGAATGGCACTTTATTGTGTCGCCAAAAGGCGCTTTTTATTTAAATGATTTTGCGGAGTGTCCAATCTATATTAATCTGTGACAGTACTCATAACAAAAAAACAATATCGGGCAGCAGCTAGTAGATATACAGAGTGGAAACTTTCAGCGGGGCAGTAAGGGGAAGTACCTTATCCATTGCAGCTACACGAAAATGGTCTTAGGAGACTATTCATAATTTTTTATGGAATTTTGATCCCCATTCACAAATTTTCAAAAAAAAATACAGTTAGCAAGAAAATACCCATTTTACACAAAAACATTTTTTGATGCCAATCGATCCTGTTTCTAATACTGATCAAAAACTTCTATGGAACCAACCATCGTTAGAGTACTCAAAAAGTCACAAATTGCAAAAAACGTTTCCCTTACATTTTGTATAGAATTTGTGTAACTGAAATACAAAAAATAAAAGACAAATGATAAATTGGAGGTCATTTTTCTCTTATCAATAGC
The DNA here is from genome assembly GCA_947523025.1 of Dryobota labecula. Lineage (NCBI taxonomy): Eukaryota > Metazoa > Arthropoda > Insecta > Lepidoptera > Noctuidae > Dryobota > Dryobota labecula. The sequence goes on along the minus strand of OX383284.1, from coordinate 28,000,760 downwards.
TGTCCAATTATGCACTTATTGTAAAATTCACAACACACTCAGAGCTTTTCTGACGCAACAAACTGTCAAGATTGTTTTTTATTTAATAATAACGAGTTCGAAATTTGAATTGTTTTTAAACTTATCTTTTTATTCAGTCAACAAAAAGATCTCAACCGTCACTAAAAAAGCTGTTGCGTAAAATTTTCATACAAAATGTAAGGGAAAAGTTTTTGAAATTTGCGACTTTTTGAGTACTCCAACGATGGTTGGTCCGATAGAAGTTTTTGATCAGTATTAGATGCCAATCTAGCATCAATTTTATTTTTTGTGTAAAATGGCTATTTTCTTGCTAACTATACATTTTTTTTTTTTTTTGAAAATCTGTGAATGGGGATCAAAATTACATAAAAAATTATGGATAGTCTCATAAGACCATTTTCGTGTAGCTGCAACAGATAAGGTACTTCCCCTTACTGCCCCGCTGAAAGTTTCCACCCTGTATAGTAAAAAGATATTTATACTGTGCAAATCTGATGCTGAGGTGATTCACTAATAGCTCGGAAACTATTATGGAAATTAATGTTTGCATACAAAAAAAAAAAAAAAAAATTATCAAGTCGTAAAATGAGAGATAATACTGACCTTTCCTCAATTTATCCATCAGTTCATCACTGTAACTTAAAGCTCCAAAATAAACAAGCACCTGTGGTACTCTGTAATCTGCAAACATTGTCATTCTACCAATGTCAGTAAACTCTCCCCAACCCATACCTCCAAAGAAGTTCCACAAATCTGCAACAAGGATCTGTGCTCTTTTGTATAGGGCTACCTTCTGCCCTTTAAACAAAGCTTCATCACGGAAACAAGGGAAGTTATCAACAATGATCTTCAGCAACTTTACAGCAGACTTGTTAGCTTCTTTCAAACATGTGACAAAGGTTCCATTGTACTTTTCTAGTAGGATAGTGCCAACTTCATGGAGCACTGATATGCGTTGCTCAAACAGCGGTATTGTTGCTTCGTTGTCACCTTTCATAATTGTGCGGAGTTGGTCTTCTGTTATTTTTGAGTAGTATTCTGGATTTGTTATGTCAATTCCATTCTGAAATAAAAAGGTAACAACTTAGTGAGTTTTCTTGATGTTTAAAAGTATCATGAAATAGTTTTTACTAGAGTAAGCAGATAGTTTCAAGAAATCATTTGATTCTTTTCCAACCAATTTTATAAACAAATAACATAAGGTTGAGTGGCAGAGAATTTATATGGCATTAAGTATACCTATGTTCTTTTGGAAATAATGTTCAAAGAAATAAATTTAATAAGAAAGTCCTTAATTTCACCTCGATAGCTCTAGCAAGTGCAGCCTCTAAAGCATAATACCCAGAATGACCATTTACAGTCCATTTCTGGGCTTCAGAGTATGACCAGAAGCAAAAGTTCAGGGCGTCCGCCACAAAGACCCAGTCAGCTGCCTTCTCATGGTCTTTATTGGGATGTATGATGTCTGCACCGGTGTCAGGTATCTCTAGCTTATTGGTTATTGATGTAAGCATCTGAAAATATACATCTTTGTTATATATTGCGAGTACATACTAATAAGCTGAATATAATATTTTTATTAGGTAGTATTAAAACATGATGGCATGGTGGTATTAATAAATAAGAAAGTCATTGAAATTCTAAATACTTATGTAAAAAAAAGGTTTATTGAAAGATAAACAAAGATAACGCATCAAAACGTAGCATAGTAGGTACCTAACACTTGAGATGTTTATCTTACCTCTTCACAAAGATTATCTAGTCCTTTTTCGGGAATTTTAACATGTTGTGCATTTTTAGCAATGAATTCGCCAGATTCCGCTGGTGGTAGTACTCCTTCACGAACCATATTAGTAAACAAATGGTACTTCTATTCACTAAATTTAAATATCAAACAGAATGCAATTCCTTCAACGTTTCGTATCAAGTATCAACAAACAAAACAAACCGTAAAACAGCCGATTTGCTTGACATTGACTGAAATAGTGACTGACTGTCTTTGAACGGTTCAGTAACACTCCTCCTAACAAAAATATGATAGCAGTGTTAGAACGTTATCGCTGGTGACTGGTTATCATTATTTATTGCCTTTTTGCTCATTAGACTAAACGCGGATGAATACGTGTAAAATTCAGTTAATACAGGTATATTGCATATGTCAAGCGATGAGATAGTGCTACAGAACATGATCAATTTAACCGCTAATTTTAAAATAAAACACTGGAAAATGCTTCGAACTCAATTTCTGAACGTTTTAAAAAACAAAAATATTACCGTTCCGTTCCAAAAATGATTACAATTACATTTAGGTCATGCTTGTGAGTCATGCTTTTGAGTTGGAAAGGAACTTTTAGATACTTACTTCTTTGTACATAATATCGATCATAACTAATCAAAAGTAGTTAACTGAGCGGAACATATTTATTTGAAAACAAAATGACCAATAATTGTTAATCTGTATTATTATTGACATTTAAAAAAATCGTGTAATGGAACGAAAGTTTACAACCTCACAATTTTTATTTTTTATCACAAAACGAGTGTTAACGTTATTTTGTAAGAAACAATAATAATATAATTTAGTAAAACGTACAAAAATGACGCTCAAAGTGCAAGGTACATTCGTATCACAGAAAATCAGCAAAATAAGATGGATAGCGGAAGATTACGTAGAAACGAAGTGCTTTTTTACCGGCAGTTGGGATGACGATATGAACTCCGTCAAAGTTTGGTCTTTCGAAAGTCCTCACGAAGAAGATGAGGTGGAGTACCCTCGCCAGATGTCGGAGTACCCTGTGGACGGTGACGTCACGGAGATAAAGTTTACTGAAAAGAACAAAATCGCTGTTTCGTTGTCCAATGGAGATGTGAAAGTGCTTGAAGTCAGTGTGTATGAGAAAGAATCTCCTCTAAGAGAAATATTTCACTGGAAGAAGTTACACAATTACGGGTAAGTTTTCCCTATGAAAGTGTTCATATATGTAAAAATCATTATTTTTATCAAATCATCATTTTGCAATTTGCATAGGTCTTCCTTTCACAGAGCAGAAGAGCATTATAGGCTGATTATACTATAGTAAGTTTCGCTACCAACTATAACTACTATTTTCATGTACCCTACCTATTTGAAGATTAAGGTTTTCAACCAGTGCATCATGCCCATTATGACATACAGTGCCGAAATGTGGACACTGACAGTCAGGCTGGTCCACAAATTTAGGGTATTATGGAGCGGGTTATGCTCGGAATTTCTTTGAAGGATAAAATCAGGAATGAAATTATCTGGAAGAGAACCGGTGTTACCAACATAACTTGCAGAGTAAGCTGAAGTGACAGTGGGCTGGCCATGTTTGTTGAAGGACCGATAGCCAGTGGAGCAGACAAGTCCTGGAGTGCTAGATGGACCGACAACCTCAAAAATGTGGATGAGACAGACTGGATGCAGAAGGCGGAGGACAAAGTGGTGTGGCGCAGCCTGGGAGAGGCCTATGTCCAACAGTGAACAGCGATAGACTGAGTTGATTGACCCTACCTAAGCCAGGCTTAAGAAATTCTGCCCCTAAGATGACCCTCTGACCAATTCTTCTTTAATTCCTACCCTTTTCTAATCAAAGCAGTCATGTTTCTCATGGCACCAAGCACAGCCGATTTCTGGGCCAAGTCCAAGAAAGCTGTTAGAAGAACTTTGCATGATTTTTCAAGAGATGTTTCAAAGCATACCAATTTTCTTAAAATGCATAATTTCCAGAGAGGAGCAATGTTCTTGTACATCACTAGACACATTAGAAGGTGACATTGCCACCATCGGAGAGGACGGCAATGTGAACATCCTGAGTGGAAGGCGAGGGGAGGTGATGCATACCATCAAGGGAGCTGATAGCTGTTCCCTACATTCCATCTGTTTTATAAAGCATAATGAGGTAAGATTTAATTTTTAATTTTTTTTAAATCCTGTCTTGTAAGTTTTTTATGGTTCTGTACGTCCAAATGAAAAAACTGAACCCTTATAGAATTACTTGTGTTTCTGTCTTCTGTCTGTATATCCGTCCATCACAGGCAATTTGCTCCGAATTTAAAGGGACAATTAAAAAAAAATTGGTACCCATTTGGATTTCTGTGACCCAAACTTGTAATGTAAATAAATGAATTCTGAATAAGGGAGTCACTTCTGGGGGTAAATTAGAAAATAAAAAAACACGTGTGACATATCAAATGAAATAGCTTAGAATCTGGAGTCAGACGTAATCCGTTTCATTTATGACGTGATTTTATGATTAAAATGATGTGTCATTCCAGATCTTTCCATATTCTTTTTCCTAAAGTCCAGAAAAATAAAGAATATTTATTAGCATCATAGCAATAACTTAATGACGCCTTTATCATTTCCAGGTTATAACTGGTAACATTAGAGGCCACATGAAGATATGGGACTTAAGATCAACAAGCAACAAACCAGCCGCATCATTCCTTCTAGCAGGCGACGAGCTTGCCGCTACCTGCATCATCAGCCACCCGACACAGCCCCACATTATCCTCGCAGGCAGCGAATCAGGCTCCCTTGCAGTCTGGGACTTGAGAATGAACCAATTCCCCACATCTTTAGTTAACGCACACTCCGCTGGTGTATCGGAAATGCAGTTCCATCCCGAAAACCCGCATAAGCTACTCACGTGTTCAGTATCCGGGGAACTATGGGATTGGAACATGGAGACTATGACAAAGAGTTCTAAAGGACAAGACAACCAAATCACGTGGATGCCGTTAGAGGATAAAAAGGCTATGATGGTGAACTCCTTGATACCAACATTACATAAGCCAATTAACAGTCTCCATTGTGACAAAGGCAGGATACTTTGTGGTGCTGATAATGAAGCTGTGTATTTGATCCAGAACTTTAAATATTAATTTTGTGTTTGAATAATCTGTGTTGGCATTCATTGAAATGAAAACTTCTTTAGCCGCGTTGAGCAATTTTTGGTAGGGAAAAAACTTATGGGTTCGCGTCACCGAAATGCGCGACATGCTCGTGACGTGTTGCGCCAGACTGCCGACGCGTAGCACGTAGCGATTTAAAAATTAAAAAAGAACAGTTATTCCAAAGTTTTGAGTTGTCTCTTCTGTCGGCAGTCCTTATGACTGCCTTTTTTTTTAATGCCTTTCCTTCTGGTGAAAGGATGTGATATAAAGGATAATATGCCCAAACAGTGGAAGATGTGTGCGGTTAAGAAACTTTAACTCAGGTGTGTTAAGTATTTAATGCTCCTGAGGAATCCTCAACCAAGTGATTAGCTTTTATTTATTTTGATAAGGTATCCTGAACACCATTCATGTAATACACACGAGTTTTTGAAATTCCAATGAAGTTTTGTTTCTGTTATAAGCATTGATATAAATAGTAAAGATACGGTCGTCCGAACGTTTGCCGGACACGGTCGCCATACAAAAACACTAACGCCATCTATTAGAACTACTATGAACTACGATGTCAATCGGCGTGGTCTGCTCCTAGACGTAAACTTGTAAGAGCGGGTATTTTTCGAGGTACAAAGAACTAAAAAAAACCTTCTATTTTTCGAAATTTATATTTATTGCAGTTTGTTTGTGTTATAAAATTTTCATTGGCCTTCGAATAAAACAATATTTTTAAACTTATTTTTTTTAACTTATGACACGACTCCAAACTTTATTTCGCACGGAATCAGAAGGAAATCTGCAAAATAAATACGTATTTCACTGTACTTACAGATTTTTTTGCAGTAAGTACATAAAAACACATTTTAATTTTCTTTTAATAAACAATAAAAATAACTTTATACATAATTAAATCATATAGTAATAATAATAAATCTTTTCATTTCATCGGATAAAAACGCGCGCCGCTGCAAAGTTATGTCGCACTTTTACGCGGCTTCGCGTCGTCTTTGCCAAACGTTGAGACAAATTAGAAAGAAAATTGTTTTAAATAATGTTAGAAGTTGATATAATTACATATTTTTAACTTATCGGTGATATGAAATGTTATCAATTGTTTTATTGTGCTTTTTGTCGTAGTTCACGCAACCCTTCACGACACAACTTGGCATTTTTGCTTGTAAAATTTTACGACCGCTCCCGAAGACAGCCGAACGCGTTCTAGTTCACTTCGCTAAAGGGAAGACCATTTTGGGACCACGTTCGAGGCGTCATTATAACATGCGGTCCGCCCAGTCCTTACGCAGTAATATATATGTCAATGGTTATAAGTTAGGTTATTAAAATAATAAAACATTTGATTAAGTAATATGCATTTTATTAAATTCTGAAAAGTAGATACACTTACAAAATAATATTACATAATAATAATAATACACCAAGTCAGTCTTTGCATGCTTAGTATCGGTAAAATATATTACAAAAACCGAAGTATATATAGTATTTACATGTTTTATAATTAATTGTGCAACTTAATATCAATGCAAGGCACCATTATTACAACCGTTAGATTATTTTATTGCCAAAAAGGTAACATACCAAAATTAATAACGCCTTTTAATTATTCAGGCAATCCCAGGGCAATCGCTAGTTAGTAATTTGATTTTCGAAGATGCCCAAATGTATTAACCACTTACAAGTAAAATTAAATGGAATACCTATATGAGTCAAATTCTTTTTTTTTTTTACAATATTCGCGTAAATAACAAAGAGCTTTTTTATCGTCCTCAAATCCAAATCTCTGATGGCACCAAGCTGTTTCAAGCTTTTCTTACGACTCTGAACAAATTGCTTGTTCTCAATACAATCTACATCAACATAGCATAATTTTTACCATTATTGTTAGCTACTTACCTTTATTTCTGACTTTATTGAGAATCACAATTTATCCGTTTCCGTAGATATTATTGTCATTGTTTAAAAAACAGCACTGATTCAAATCTTATTTTGGAAGATCAGCACAAAACATCAGCTAGGCTCAGCCTCTAAACTGGAATAATATTTGATAATATCACTATAAATTAAGAAAAAATGGTTGAATATTTGGCTTCTTATTCACATTATTATACAAAATAACATAATGGAGTATAATAATTATTGTAGGTAAGCATATAATAATTATCACTCGTTTAAAATATTGTTCAAGAATAAAATATAATAAACACAGCACAATTTGACTGAAAATAATATTGGATATATTTTTAATTGTTCTTATTCGATATAATACTTATTGTGAGCACCATTCAATGGATATCCTATGGTCCATTAAATCGGAAGCGACGCGCTCTTGAATCCATTCGACCTTGACCTTGAGTTCTCAAGGTCACGCATTTAACTTAAATGTCCATCCATTCACTACTAGAACCGGCGCTCAAATCAAGTTTGACCTTGACCGTTTCAATGTCAAGGTCAAAATTAATGTTCACATTACGTGAAAGCCAGTTCGACCCCGTCCCGGGAGCGTGTCTTGACTATGTACAATCACTGAGGGCGCGTGAGTCAGGTGTGGTGGTTCCTCCTGTGTGGGGGCGGTTTCCTCTGCGCGGCGGCGAGCAGTGAGGCCGGTAGCAGCCACAGCTGGTCGCACCAGCGCATCAACGCTTCTGTGACGTGGCAGCTGTTTGCGGCTGTTGCCAGCTGAGTTTCGAGACTGTCCGATTGCTTGATTAGCAGACTGAAATAGAAGCAGTTAGGATTTACGTTACTTAGTAATTAAAAAATGTTCTTGTATACACATTGACATATTGTCTTGAAAATATAACGGGCCTAGTATTGAGCCTTGGGTTACGCCCAATTTTGCTAGGTTCCTACTGAAGTTTCGAAGCAAATTACTTTTTCGATATGTTGCAAATGCGGCTTTGAACGAGGATTTTAATAAAAAAAGCTTTTATTATTGTTTTTTTTTTTTTTTTTTTTCAATTTCCAATAATGATCCACCTATCCAAATGCCTTGGGTAAACTTGCTGTCGGACGAGACTCAGTTAACCTACATTACGATCACTTATTTTGCTGAATTTAATTAACGATGAATTCTAGTTACTTGTATTTCTTTTTACCTGGGTGGGAAGAGCGTAGGCGCAATGATCATGGCCACGTTGTGTTCCGTCATCTTGTTGGTGTCTTGTCTGGCGACGATCTCGCGCACCAGTCTCAATAGTTCACGTAACGTCGCCCGCTGTTCTGCCGGCAGCAGAAGTACGAGCAGGTTCAGTGCCCGGCCTTGTGTTGTGCCGCTTAGAGCTGGAATAAATAAAAAAATGATAAGGACAATGGTACCAAAAATTATAGAGTACGGTGCCTACCTACTTTTTATTCAAGCATTCCAATCGTTTTGAGGTTAAAAAAGTCTCAAATATTTTTCAAAAAAATTGACTTCCTACGGTATTTAGACCGCTATAAGAAAGAAAATGAATCGTTTTGTCGGCGATGCGGTTACGCGGTCCAGTCAGCAGGGAAATGAATGTCAAAGAACAGTTTCAGAATCGTAACTAACGATGGTCTTTGCAATTGATTGATGATTTTGCATAATATGTCATCAACCATCGTTACAGTACTATACAGGTTGTACTAAGTAGGCCGTCTAAAAACTGGCGGCCCGTTTTCCTGCACCAAGTCGTTGGAACTCACCGTATGTATGATAGAAGAGCCTCATGAGCTCCTGGGTGAGCGGCGGCTGCGGCAGCGCCCGCAGCAGGCGCTTGAACACGGCGCCGAGGTCGTGGCTGCTGGCGCGCGCCAGGCTCGCCTCCACGGCCGCGCGCTCCGCGTACCACTGGCGCTCGATCATCTGGCAGAGGGCTTCGATCTGCACGGGATCAAAAAGATGGGCAAAGTTTCAACTGTGACCCCAGCCACGCGCATGCCGAGCGAGCGCTACATTGAAGTTGCTCGCACTTAATTAGCTATTTAGTATTTTAGGACAACACAATGGGAATTAGGTATTTGGAGTTTATATGGGCAGGTACCTATACCATGCCATGCGCAATAACATTTGTTACCTATGTGTGTTTTTTTTTAGCCTCTTAAAAATTTATAAAGACTGACAGACTTTATCAATTCACTGTGCATTGGTTCGTGTGTTGATTTGTTTTTATTGCGTTTTGGACATATTCGGCAAAGTATTATCAACCAGACCATCAGGGGTCGATACGTAAGCTCAGCCTTTACTAAGGTCTCGTAAAAGTTGTCAGGTTACACTATGCATTTGTTAGAATGTCTGTCTGACTCTAGCACCTAACCCATCGATAGCTAATAAGTACGGGAAAATTTAAAAATCATAAATCGTAGCAGCTTTTTGGGCTCCCATATAGAAGACTAAAAGAGCCCGATGAACGGGTTTTAGTTTAGGAAGTTGTAGACTAATAAGTTAAATTTTACAACTTCCTCCATTTGCAGTCCCTGACAGAGTCCATAATGATCTCAATTTATTTTAAGTTTCCACCTAAGTGTACACATTGTGGAATGCAATAAATGATCGAGTAGGTACGTAAGCTTTGAAAGATTTTGGTACCTTCTGCTTATTCCCAGGCACTCTCAACAGTCCCTCGTCAGCGGTGCGCTGTGCAAGTGCTGCAGCCAGAGCTCGCACTATGCTGGGCGCGCAGCTCCACGTCTCCTCCCACAGTATCATATCCTTACGCACCAGCGTCTCTAGAGACACGCCGAATACTGAGCCTTCTGAAAGATGGAAAATTATAAGATCAGTTTGAGAAGTAGTCACACCAGTGTTAGGTTAGTGTCTTGAGAATGAGCCACACAATAATACGACTGGTGATAATCATATAAACAGTTTATTACTTTAAACAATTGACAGACAGCCTGCCTCTAGCAAGGGCGGACGCACCTCCTAACCCCGGGACATAGACGAATAGAAGACCTTTCCATAGACTACCGAGGCCGGTAGTGTTGCTATGGAACAACCAGCAGAGCCAAAGAGATTTTTTGTATTCTTTGTCAATGTAGGGTGTTCTAATTCAAAACTAGAAAACAGTCTATCTAGGTATTTCAGATTGTTGAAGAATTTTGCTAGTTTTTTTCATTTTTTTTTTCATGACACAATGTCTTTATTAGGTACTTAGCAATTTTATATTTAAGACTTGGATGCAATTTAGGCTCTCCCAATTCTAAATACCAGCTCGCTACTCCCTCGGAATCTTTTCAAGTTATAGATAAAGTCAAAAACTTCGAACTCCACTGCTAAAAGTCAGTTCTTACCTTCTTTCCTCTTCTTCTTGGGCGATTTCCTCTTCTGGAAGGGCAGTGAGTAGCGGTCGAAGAGCGCGGTGAGCTCCAGCCACAGGAGAGGCGGGAGGCGCTTTAGTTGCGGCTCGCCGATGCTCTCAATGTCAACTGTGCTGTCCTCTTCCGGCCAGTCCTGAGAGGAAGATATTTTTTAGATAGAGATTTTGGACATATTCTTGCATTGATAAGGATATGATGGTTTGGATCGTTGTAGAATCTGAGCATCATCTTATATGCTGAACAACGCTCTAGATCCTGGATTTCCAAATCAATCTGTAAACTTGCAATGCTAAGCCAACTGTTTGGTGATCATCGCTGTTATTAGCGTAATGGTGGTTTCTAACTAATCATCATGACAATTTAGTGTGGCTTTATTGCTTTTATTGATTGGAAATTATAAGACCTTGGTACGCACCTCCTCATGGTCGAGCATCTGTCTGTCGAGATTGAACTTGTGTTCAAAGCTGAGCGGCTGCTGACCTGAAGCGGCGCTCTTCGCGCGAGACACGGCCGCGTGTTTATTACTGAAAAACGAAATTATGCAATTTATTATTATGGCTTTGTAATTCTGACCTGCCACAACATTGTATGCATAAAGCACACCGTGGGTGTATCCGAAGGTAAAATTAGTAACACTGATATACCCAGAGAGAGACAACCAAATTAATATAGCAATAATTCTTCAGATTAGGGGGCCAAGTCTACTAATGTACAAACGTTGCAATGGTCTTTTCATTGTGAGTTTTTGACAGATTTGCCATACAAACACTGTCAAATACTCACAATGGCGAGACCATTCTGACACTATTGTAATAGCAGACTTGAGGCCCTGATGGTTGGCAATTCTGTCACTCGTCGGATGAGTCCATCAGTTTATTCAAAACATAATATGGCACGGTGGAAACTTACATGAATGGATCGTTGTCTTTGAGTATGGATCCATTGATTCGTTCTTTTCCTATCCTCGGTCCCTGGACTGTCCCGTATCTTTGGTAACCTAGGAGCTCGATACCCTCTGAAAAATTAGAAAAATGTAAAATTAGGCAAGTTAATAGAGTGAGAGTTAGGTTGGTTGTTCGATGGTGGTGCTGTACCCAAAATGTTGTAATATATTTATTTAAAAGAGTGTCCCTGGAGTTATTGCCCGTTCTTCTCCAAAAAAAGCTTCAACTTTTGGACTAAGGGACCGATTGAAAATTCATAAGTGCCTATAAATGGTTTAATAAATGATGTCAGATAACATCCACATACATAATCTGCCACAAAAAAACGAAATCTATTACTAACCGGTATTACTCGCGATATCGGCCCAATGCAAGTCATTAGGCTTGAAGAGTTCGTGCATGGGCAGCGGCGGGGAGGGCGGCTCGCCCGGCGGCGACAGGCGCGCGCGCCGCCCCGCCGTCGGCGCCGACGGCGCGCGCGCGAGCGGCGCGTGCGGGCCCAGCACGGGGTAGCTGTCGCTGTGCGAGGGAAACACCAGTTAAGATGACAGGCACAAGATATCTTGAATCTACTTAAAGAGGACTTTATTCGTGATCTCGGTGTTATCCTTGATTCTAAGCTTTGCCTAGACCTACACATAGGAAAGATTGTTAATAAAGCGTATCAATTATATGGATTTGTAATGCGATCAACAGTCGATTTTAAAAAGCCGTCTTCTTATATTTGCTTGTATAAGTCTCTAGTACGCTCTTAACTGGAGTATGCCGTGTCCGTCTGGAGTCCATACTATAAAAAATACGTTGAAATGATTGAGTGTGTTCAATATAAATTCCTGCGTACCATGCATTATAGATTTTATGGATATTATTTGCCATACCAAGATTTGCTTGCAAAGTATAAGCTCGCAACGCTTGAAAATAGACGTAAGTACTTAGAAGCTATGAATTTATACAGTATTGTTAGAAATAAATTTGACAGCATCGAACTCTCCAACATGTTATGCTATGCAGTTCCTAGGACAGTCCACAAGCGAAAGGTGCGCGCTGGCCAGTTATTTTCTGTGGGTACTTGCAAGTCCAACTCTGGCTTGCGTTCGCCTGTTCGCAGAATGGTCGATTCCTACAATAGGACTTTTGAACATATAGACATTTTTGCCTGTTCCCCCTATGGGTTCAAAAGTCTTAATCTTATGGAGCTTTCTTAAATTTTATTCTATATTTTTCTTTTTTGTTGAATATTCTTGAGTATTATATACATATAATATACATCTTAAACACGAAAGTTAATTTAATAAGTTAGTAAAATATATACATATATTGTATTTGTAACCCTAGCGATTATTTTCATTATTCTCACTGTATTGTATCCTATTGTTAATCTGTGCACAGCGTTGTGGGCTGCAATATTGTCTCTAAGTTTTGTGTATTTTCTTGTTTCTGTATTTATATTGTAGCTGTGTGTTGTTCCTCTTGAATAAAAATAAAATAAAATCAAACCCGAGGAGGTAATGGGAAATTTCCAGCGACGGATCCGCCAAAGCCTGCCATCTTTCTCGTGAGTCTCGTACAATAGGTTTAGAGAAGACGGGTCGCTACTTAAACTTTTTCGTTCTTTCGCGACTTAGGTTGCTTTGTCAAAACACATAAAGTTCCATTGTCAGCTCAATTTTAAGGATTACCAGCTCATGTTTAACGATTACAAGATGCGAAGAGGAACTGTTGGAAACAATCAGTTTATCCCATATAATACATCGAATAATTTCAATGTTCGAATTCGGAGTTGAACCGAAGAAATTAGATACTGGGGTAGTATTGTAGATTGTACTTTCGTTACCTATATGTATCACCTCAATTACCCATATTCAAGCATATAATTGATTTGATTTATATTGAATACTTACACGAAGTCCGGCGGCGTGGCGGCATCGGCCCATTCGGCTGGCGGGCTGCCGGACCCGCCGCTCGGCAGAGAATCCAATGAGTCGGGAGTCGCACTGCGCGACCGCGGTTCACTACCACTTGAGTTCTGAGGACAAGGAACGAAAAGATTACATCTGATGCACAAAGTAACAGAGCATTCCATCCGGCCATAAGTCCCAGAAGAAAAAAGAATCCAGGAATTAAATATCGAAAGAGGTCTCGCTACAAATAGTCTAGAAGTGGCTGACCAAATATCCTATCGTATTAGTTAGACACGATTCATAATGATGAGCGTGACAATCAAATGAAGAGAAAAACGGTATTGTACTTTGTAATAACGAATATCCCTAAGGCGTGCCTACTCCTCCTACCCATAACTCTCGTCTCGTCTCGTACAACGATCGATCACCGCTACTAATATAAAAATAACTTAGTGACAAAATAGAAAATACAAATCCGAGATACGTTTCCGAGTCTAATCTTGTCCGGATGATTAATATCTGTTTTGAACACAAACAGAAGTGTCTTACAAAAAAAACTAGAAATATTTCTTCCTTCAGTTCGTGATGGATAAAACCCTGTTCCATAACCATAATCACCAAGTTTAAAGAAATCTGCTAAAACCAATTATCTTGCAGAAACAAGTTTCAAACGACAATCATGCCATCCATTCATATATCATGACCTGACCGGAACTCTAATCACCGTCTATTAATCATCGCTTGATCAAACGATCACGGAAACTACGCTTATTGTCACTAACAGCCCCAGTTCTTGTGTGGTAGTTGAAACTGGTAGAAAGCACGTGTTGAGGTGACGTGGGAATAGAGTTTGATGAGTCAATTGTTATTTTTTGTCTCATTAAATTATGTATACCTACTATACAGCAGTCGCTCCTATTGTTTTTAAACTTTAATAGACGCCCTGATATTGTTTTTTTGTAAAAGTTAAATCTCGAACTAGAGCATTTTTAATTTACACAGGTGGATTTTTTTAACCTCACCTGGAGCGAAAGTAATCTAAATACTGGAGATAGCAAATTTTACTCAAAGGAAACATTCCTTTATTCTTTTAAAGAAACAAAACTGCTTTCAAAGATTTTCGAAAATTCGCTGGCCAAACTCGGGAATCGAACCGGCTAAAATCCAAAAAAATAACATCCTGTATTTTTATGGCATCAATCGATATGGTCAATAATAAGGATCAAATCACTCTAACAAACATGATAAATTAAATAAAAGGAAAACCATGAAATCTAAAACTTATACATTTCGAAAATCATTGAATGCAGATTTGTTTTTTTTTTTTTAGAGTGCTTTCTGCTCGTGGCTCCCAAATTATGCATGGCCAACTACCTAGCCACCTTTGTGTCAAAAATGGATGCACTTATTCAATCAGAAGGGTTTCTCACGTATAATTTTATGTTGCTATTCATTTAGACACAATTATAAATAGATACAAATGTGATTGTCATTTGTAATATTTGGCTCACAGCAATGAGTCTGTGATTTCGTTCGCTGCATAGGTCAGTGTATAATATAAACTAGCTTTTGCCCGCGGCTCCGCCCGCGTGGATGTCGGTTATGTCGCGTGAAAAAGTAGCCTATGTACTTCTCTGTATCCCAGGCTATATCTCTGCCAAATTTCATGACGATCGGTTCAGCGGTTTAGGCGTGAAAATGTAACATACAGACAGACAGACAGGCAGAGTTACTTTCACATTTATAATATTAGTATGGATGGAGAGTCTAGAGACCGATTAGGCATAGAGTCGTGTACTTCAACAATGGCGCTAATCTATGATTAGTTACGTTTTTGTTTAATTTAGTCATAGATGTTAATTAAATTGATTAGCGTAAAGTCTGAAAATCAATAATACGTATAAATGAAAGTAAAAATAAGAGGTTCGCGCTGTTTGAGGACATGATTTTGTCAATAAACTAATCTACATCATGTTTAATTTTATGGCTGTGGACGCCATTTAAAAAAAAAAAAACACTTCGAACGCCGAAGATTTAAATTGTTAGAATGACCCTCCCACAGTAATAATGGCAACAGAAGCAGAAGAGTGAGCTTACCGAGCTTACACAATAATAATGGCGATTCCATGACAATCCATCAGTCAAGTCTGTGTCAAAATGAAACAAAAACTGGTCGTTTTTGTTTTTTGACACAGTAGGGCGAATCTACGTTTAAAATCTTTGTCGAACGCAAGATCACGTCCTAATGAAAACCAACCACTTCTCACAATCGATTGCCTGCATGCACCCATAAGTAGTTTCATAGTTTTTGCACATGTTAGGCACCTGTTTTGCACCGTTTTGTTTCGCGTCTATTTCATGCACGTTCACGGAGAGAGATGAACTGTGTGAACGACGTATTGTTCGACAATTACCGGTTGTAACATACAATTGCTATTGATTGCTGAGTTATTAGTTGACAGTTTTTGTGAGAGAATTTTCACTGAGTGTGGAAAAAGTTGTCATTTCCTAGTTGTGGGTATGTTGTTGATCTATTTCCGGGCAGATAAGTTGAATTTAGAGGAAACATGACTTGGTACGGAAAGTAAAGCCAAAATGTAGAACGGCGCGACGGCCGTAATAACCAACATAGCATAAAAGTGCAGTTACTATGTAATAGTCATAACATTACCTACGATTTTCTCTTCCATTTATGGTTTAGAAATCGCAAAACTGTGCAAAAGTAACTCATGAGTTCATGACGCTTACTTGTCACTTCACAACTAAGCGAAATACACATGACGTAGGTAAATAAGCACATTTAAGTTCCCAGATTATTATATAAATTATTTTAAACTGTGCCACTTTTTAATGACACAACTATTAAGAAATAAAACTAGTAAAAATAAACATTCCCATGCTTAAGTCACCATTGTCCCTTCTACTTAAATTCAAGAGTATAGTTAAAAAGAGAAACTTAATATTACGTATTGTTTGTCCACACATTACACAATCGTCGGTGAAAGCTCCTAAATTAATGACTGGCTACTTTTTAGAAGATTTTCAATGTAATTTCTATTTATTAATGATTACTGTATCATTATGTAATCGAGCATTTATGTAATAATTTGAAGTTCACTAACATTTTACTTAAATTCGTAATCCTATTTCAAGCTTAGGTCATCTTTTTAAGATTAAATCGGATACTATCGCTTTAATCCTGTTATGCTGATTTTTAACGTTAGGTAATATTGTTAAAGATGAATCAATATATTAAGACAAAATACTTATATCATTGTAGCAAAGCGAATCAATACGTTAATATCTATTTTTAGTCAGACTGTTGAATTATAAGTTGAGCTTGGTCATAAGTGACTATTTGATTTACCCTACAAAACGTCATTTTGACTACAGCACTAATGCGTAACACACTATCGATCGATGAATGATTTTGAAGGATATTGCTAATCCATTGCTTCATATGTTCGAAAAAATTGTCTGCACAACAATGTAAATAAAGCAATGAATGTTTTTGAACTGTCAAAATGAAACCCATTGCTACTGACAATGTCAATTACCCCGCTGGTCGGAACACTATTTCTACTATAGGTAAGGTTTTACTAGTTGTTTTGTGGCTCAACAGCATTTGTTTGCGAGGGCACTCCGACGTCGGCGTCGTCGCAACGTCTGGTGACAACACTGCCTTGGGCAAGCAACCTTAATTAAACCCAACCAGTGATTAGATATTAATCAACCCGTCACAACGGATACACAAGTAGCGGATATTGTGGAAGCGACATCTATCGACAGTCCCTTAGCATTAGACTTGGGCATGTATGTCAGCGGTGCGCCTGAAACCGGTCGGAATCAAGTCGAACCACCGCGGCATGGCGGCACCGCCCGTTACGGAGGTAAGCGATAAATATTGATAAGGCAATCTCTGCAAGAAACCTACGGCTATATTAGGAAGTATCAAGTAAGTGTATTTAGATATTAGATAGTAATGTGAAAACTGTGGTAGATATTTCTTAGTAACGGAAGTGATATCTTAGATTTCAGAAGCGTTAACAGTTTCTAATAACTTAATTTATGTCGCTTCAAGTCTTTAGTCTTCCTTATTTGGTTTTCGTATTGTTTCAGATCTATCAATGGTTGTCAAAAATGCATGATCATTGGCATTGGTGGTTCAGTTATTATGAACGATAGCTATTCAATATTTGTAAACAGTGGCATAAAAGGGACAACACTTATAAGAGAGTCTCTGTATGGGGACGAAAAAGGCGATGTGTGGATAGTTCAATGATAATAATTCAATGTATGCAAATAATTTACTTCCAACTAACAGCTTTAAACAATAATGACATAGGTACTAGCCAATAGCCAATACAATATATATATATGGGTAAGGTCGCCAAAAAATGTAATATAACGCACTAGAAGATGTAACACACAATAACACAATAACGCACTGGAACAATGTAAAGGTCAATGTTCACTTGGTCAAGTAAAATCCATTTTATTTTTTTAATGAATGATTTATTTAAAAAAAAAACGACTCCTAGACCATGCACAGACTACAGCTTGCAGGTTTCGTATTTGCGAAAGTAAACAACCAAAATAACACAACACAAAATTATAGAATTAAAAACTTATTAATTGATCCTTTTTCTATTTCTGTTTGTCCTTTCTGCATTTTTCTTTTTAATCGCTTCATATTTTTCGGGGTTGTCTCGTTTTAAACGTTCTCTATATTGTTTTTGCCTTTCGGCTTGAGTAGGCATCTGTAATAAATAAAAATATTAAAACACTTACATAAATAAATACACACTATGTTAAAAATATATGCATTCAAGTTGCAAATATCATTTGTTTTATAAATATTAATAATATACACCATGACATTTTTGTCGTCTTACAAAAGCAGCCCACTTAGACGATGATCACACTGCCACGCATCACGCTGCATCATTGTAGGCGCGTGATCTGAATGAACGCGTGTGGATGCATTTTCCGTATGTTGGACTGTGCGTATTTTATATACAAACGGAGATACTTACAAACAACGTTAAAACACGCATTCACGCTACGCTGCGTGGTGTGTGGCAGTGTGTTAATCGCCTTAATGTATCCAATGACTACTAAACATTCATTAAAAATTAAATATATAAACCGTGACATTTTAGTCGTCTAGCAAAGGGCCACTCAATGTACCCAATATAAAATACCTCTATACTCTATTTGAAATAAGATTGGACATTTAACTAAACATTTTTTACAGTTCGTTCAACCGATTTTGACTTCTATTGCGTTGGAGGTATGACAAATGGCAGCTGCAGTAAACAGTTGGTATTGTTTTTTTTTTTTTGCTTTTAATGCCATCCTTATACCTAAGGTATAGAAGTCAGAATCGGTTGACCGGACTGTAAAAAAGGTTTGTTTAAATGTCTAAACTTATTTCAAATGGAATATAGGAGCAATTTTTTTTTTACAATACATTGCTTTTATAAGACGACAAAAATATCACGGTGTATATACAAAGCAAATGATATTATAACCTTTTACACTGTTTCATTAATTTAGTGTTTAATGTATTATTACGTGTAGCGAAAACTTCGGACCTTTTTTAACAATATAGCGCGCACGGATGAGTGTGAGATTTGGTAAAGTTAAAGTGTATACAAAGAAGAGCAGAACACTAAAATATTAAAAAAAAAAAACGGCTGAATTTGGACTACTGAAGGACCACTAGTAATTATAAATCAGAATAGTATAGCACTCCACTCTAATCTAGGTACGTCAGAATAACATTATCTCTTTTTATTTCGCCGCAGTCGGTAAGTTATGTGAACAGTCTCCTTTATAAAATTCCAGTGTGTGACATAACAAACACCATAACACACATAACGAACTGGAACAAACACACTCGAAAATCCTAGCCTTAATAATGAATACCGGTCACAAATCAAGCGCGATTTCTTTAATTAAACTTGACATACTCTGGTCATTGACTACACTTTTCGAATTAGGAACCTAGTAAACGATATCTTTGTACTTACCGCGTAGAATTCACACTATACACTGCCCGAAATATGCGCACAAAATTATGGATATCACAATTCTTTAATGTCACGACCACAAATGAAACAAATATGTCAAAACTGACATTTGGCAGTTACAATAAGATGTTGCCACATCAAAATTAGCTAAATAATGTTGCGTACTGCTGAAAACAAAAAATCTACCCCATCTCGAATCAGAATAACACACTGGATAACTTTTTGAAGACACAACTTAGAACAGGTTTTTTTTTCACTAGCATTATAGTATTACAATAATTTATACATTAACACACGCCATTTTTATTGCTTTAAAATGAAACTACAAATTTAAATCCATAAAGCTAATGATTTTTTTTTTTAAGCAATTTTTTCTTCCTCTGGGTTGATAGGAGACAAATAATTTATGTATGCAGCTTTATTTTGTTGATCCAAAAGAGTTTTTTTATTTTTTAAGTTTAAGCCTCTCGAATATTCTGGTTATTTCTACATTATTCTAAGCATGATTATGAATATGATTTAATATAATAATATTAACATACTATTTGTTAGCGCATGGTATTTCATCATCAAACATGGGGTCACCTCAAATTTTTAAAAAGTACATATTTTGGCGACCTTACCCATATATACATTTTTTAAACCCAACGGGGAAGCTCTCTTGGCCTTTATCTCACCTCGTAAGTGATCATAAGGACGAAGCTGGAAGCGAGCTTCACCCGGTATCCTCAACCACAGAGGAACTGGATATCTTACCTCTAGCTGCTGAAACACAACAAATGCTGTTAACATTGTTGTTACGGCGACAGACATAGATAAGATGATGGTAGCTAGCCAGGAGGACTTAGATATCGAACCCGGGTCCTCTGGGTCTGAGACAGGTGGTCTTACCACTAGACCACAGAAGCGGTTAAAAAAACAATTGATGTCCTCAAGGTGAATGACATAACCCTTATAATCTAAACATGTATGTACTTGGAACTAACTGTTGCAACAGACGACCAGCATGTTAGAATAACAATACAATATTAAAGGCGACGGGAATGTGAATCAGTTTACCGTGAAACTATTCATATGCAACGCAACTGATGATATCAAAGGGCTTATTGTTACTGGGACTTTCCAACCTGTGAATAGTAAGAAATATCCTTTAAGGAATACCAATCTTTATCAATGAGTTTATATGAACCTATTGTAGCAACGGTTTTCTAGTAGCTGTAAAAGATTTTAATGATGATGTGGCGGTATCTACAACGCCACATGCGAACATCAAAGACCTAACGTCACAATCCTGCATCGCGCAATCAGAGTTTACCGCGCGACTAGTAATTGCCCACCAGACACAATACCCGTCTGGTCGGAGGATCCTCCCTTTTCCATACAGTATGAGTGAACTTTACACCCTGTTCCTCATACCTCTATAATGACACTAGAAGGCCTTGTAACTACGAACTTTTCTAATCAGAACAAGAAGTGCAGAAATGGTATAGAATGCTACTTTATAAAGCAGTCTTATCTACTGGTTTTCTATTAGAAACTCATCTTATCAACGCTTTTCTATATGAAGATGCACAAACAAAAAAGCATCACCAGGACAAAGGCTTGAAAGATGTACAGCTACTTAATGCTAAAGGAAAAATTATGAAGAAGATAAATTATATCCCTCGCACATCAAACAAAGAGACTCACAACACCCGTGAACACCAAAGCATCTGTAAGACCTTGCCACCCAAACCGGAAAACAGAACATAATAAATTAAGCAACATGAACAAATATTATGATCCGACCGATATTAGGTGCGTGCTTGAGCCATGATCCGTGAAGCATTATGCACAGTATACACACAATCTTTACAGCCCATTAGAACATTAGCTGCTTGTTTTACCTTGGACATAAAAACACTAGAAAACAATAAACGATCGGCGTTTCCTGCACGCTCAACTTGATTGAGTCGAGCTAAATTCGGTGCTCAATGATATGCATAGTTGGATATAATAAGCGTAAAACATGAGTTTTTTTTTTTTTTTTTTTTGATGTTATGTCTAATTTTGGGATTGAAAAATATGATGAGTAACTTTGATAGGAAATGGTTGGCAACTTCGCAAAAAAAGTCAATTGTTAAAAATGATACAGGTAATTGCAATAGTTTGATGGACCCTAAGTATGCTAGCTTAAGAACAAGGGTATCAATATCTAATCAAGTAATCATGTAGATATGATATTATTAGAACTGTGCCAAAAAAAACCAAGTCACAGTATATCAATTCATATAATTAGCATATAAAAAGTAGGTATAATATATTCAAAGTAGGTATCTAGTTGACGAACAGTCTGCCTATAATCGCATTTATTTGCCCCACTTTAATGCATTGTTGGTAAACAATGCGTAAAAGTAGATCAAATCAATTTATCACTATCGATTTATCGATAGCAAACTGACCTAGGTACTGATAATTTAATTAATCACGAAACTATATCTAGATTGCGTACTAAAAATTAATATTCTGGAAATAATAGAAAAGCTTATAATGTCAGAATCACGAATAATGCTTCAATTGGATAGTTAAAAGGAGTTACGACATACAAAGCAAATAGATTATCATAGATAGATAAATAAAATAAAATCGCATGCCCTAAATCTAAAACAGCTTTACTAAACGTGATTTCGGAACAGTAACGCATTAGCAAACCGATTATACCGATAAAGATATTTACTCAGATAACTATCCAAATGTCGTGGGGGCCGATCGAGTGGATAAAACGATTAATAGAAATAAAGAAATAACATGAGAAACAGTCAACCACTATAAAACTAAAAACAGCCTAAAGCATTAAGAAAATAATCATAGACTGAAAGAAGTTTAAAGCGAAATAGATCCTAGAAGACTTGAGAAAAGTTATGCAAAAGAAAACTCAGATAAATAAGAGGAGCAAACAGACAAATCCAATCCTCTAATCTTATCGATAAGCTACCTACAAACACTTATTTTTATCTTTTGGGAATTTTAATCCACGATCACATGATACAGGTAATCTCTTGTTTAGGTACAGTGTCCAGCAGGCCTAGACAAAAAACTTTTCTGTAGCGTTAAACGCCAGACGCTAACGACAAAATGTATGGCAATGACATTAGGTGTGGAAAGGACACGTAACGTCCCGCTAAGTTCGTAGACAATTTAAAACTTGTAACGAAACGCTACAGCTAACGCAGCGTTAGCGTGGCGTCTCTCATACAAAGCGGTAGACAAGTGGTGTTTTTGACAAACGCTAACGTTAATTTTAGCGTTTATTTTTCACGCTCGCTAGCGGAGACTTGGACCCTGCCGCTAACGTGTTGTGGAGTATTTTAATTAAGAAAAAAGTGTTTATTTTTGTTTAAATGCATTGCCTGAAGCTGTTAAGTACGGCAAATATTGAGGACGCGTGGATTAGGGGTTGAATATGACTAAATCGGCGTAACGTCGGTGTTTCGGCGGTTATCGCCGAAATTTTGGAATTTGAGTTTATTCAGCGTTATAGGATGAATAAACGAACATTTTGATACATTGTTATCTTAAAGATAAACAATTTAAGCACAGGGGCTCATAAGAATGAGGTCATGATTCCTGCTTACCTCTATTGTTTATTATTCTATTGTTTATATTTTTTTTTTTAAATACGATATACTTATGCTCTTTTAGAACCTTAGAGTACTCGTATTCTAAGTTTAGAACATAAAAACCACTTATAAAAATAATGGCGTTGAGAGCTACAGCTGCACTTGAACAAAAATGTAATAACGTAAACAAATGAGCTCAAATCAACTCTACTTACCTTCTCATAAAATCTAACAATAATGTAAATTGTTCTGGGTTCGCCCGTAGTCTGTATTCCATAATCAATTTTAAAATGTCCCTATTACTCACAGGAACTCGATATCTTTTCTTAAAATCATTTAGAGAACTTCTCATACCAAAATGAAACACGTATTACACATAATAATCCCGCCAATATTTACGTTAGTTAGTTTGACGTATGACATCACTCTCAGTTTGACATTGAGGTTCGGTATTTTTTTCGTTCTCACGCTAACTTCCATAGAGAATCTATACTTTTTCCTTCCCGTGCTGCGGAATAAGCGCCTGGCGTGAGCTTGCTATTTTGTCTACCATTTTACTAACGCTAACGTTTAGTCTGCAGCGTGTGCGGAAAAACGTACGGATGTATTTTGTCTAAGCCTGCAGGTACTCTCGTATTTATCTTTCACACGTATCTCCTGAGATGAGACTAACGATGAGCAAATTCAAAACAAAAACAAGATCAAATCTGCCCTGAATCTGCATAAACATGTTATTGGACTGTATAAAGAAAACAACGTTGCACAAAGAAACAATAAATATTATGAAAAAATAAAGGCATTGTTTTCCTTCCGTCATTTCGTTTAGGATGAGCATGTCAACTGTAGAGTCATCCATGATAACAATAAAACATCTCACCCTTGTGGCTTTTTCTGACTTGTCCCAACTTTCCAAAATGACGTCACAGCTGAAGTCACACTGAACAAATCACAAATATTTACCAGAGCCTCGATATAGGAGCGTACTAACGCCAGCCCCTTACAGTTCACCACTTTCTCGCACACCTTCACCCGCATCGTGTCACAGATCATGTTCACTGCGCATGTGCGGAGCCGCTGAGCACACTGTACTCCACACTAACTCCACTACTGAAGCCTGCACGCACAGTTTGGAAACCAACGGACGCAACGCAACGCGTCCGCCACACCGCACTTAACACTGCCATCGCTTGTGTAATTAACATTACCGTATAACTAGATATTAATTTTGCGTAATTTTTTTGTAAAGACAGTTTAGTGTCGACTGACTGTCGCAATTTTGCGGCGTGTTTTGATTTTCACACGTTCTTACGTATGCTTTCACTGTCTGCAAAGGCAGTTGAGTGACGGGAAATTACAGTAATAATCAAATTGTTGTCGCGAATTATGTTTAAGTTGGCGTTGCAAATCAATTTTTGTTGCAGTATTTGTATTCATAAGAAACTTTAACGGGTGTCACACAGCACAAGTTTTTGGGTTCATGGAAAAGCATTTCGAATTCACTCACAGAGTTCTCATTAAAACTGTTTTGACCGAAAGCACTGCATCCAAAACACATTAATTGCTCTCAATTTATTTAAATGAAGTCAACATAATTTACAAAAACACTTAAAACCTATTATATCTTCTAAACCAAATAAATGGTTCAGAAACACGAACGTACACGAGTAAACAACTCAACGTTTTGAACTAAACTATCCCCGAAAACCTTAATTGCATGCTTATCTAACGAGCCATTATCACCTGTCCCTAATAATGCAGTGTACAAAGTAGTTTAAAAAATATTTCAATGTGCACGTCAGCGAGGTAATGGTTTCTTATTAACAGTTGCATGATCGAGAGCGCGTGCTTCGATGGAGCGAATATCATCTGAAATTCCGAAATTCACTTTTTTGCGTGCGAAGTTTCACAAAGCATTTTTGGGATGTCGAGTGAGATTGATAATTGCGTTGTTATTAAATTTCGCTGGATTAGTGGTGCAATCATTTGTTGTTTTATCGCCTGTAGTATTAAGACAACCGGATAGATTTTTATGAGGCCTAAGGCATTATAATTTGAAAGGTTCCGGCGATTACTTTTGAGAGAGCTGTGACTTGTTCTTCAAAAGTAGATAAAAACTTATTTGTTAACAGAATATTGTCACGGGAATTCATCCACGTGAAAAGACACCCACCGAAATACACGCTACATGATAATCGAAGAGATCAGATAAATATTTCAAAGAAGACGAGATAGGTTCAAACAAGCTACCGAAATATTTGAATAGCAAAACTATTGCTTACCCAAGTTACAAAGATAAACACAGAACAGGATAGCCCACTGACCGACTGTTTGAAAACACAATATTACAGTCACAGCCAGAAACAGCAACAACATGAAGAGATGACAACAAACAATAACACCGCTTTTACTTTACCGATTAACCCACTGCTCGTGAAACTAAATGTAATGACAGCCAATCGTTCGCGGCTAACCACAAGCGATCGGCAATCAGGTGGATATAGGCCTAGAAAGTACCTGAAGAATTATAAGAACATTTCATATTGACAGTTTTCTTACATTCATTCGTTCAAATGTGAGTTTTCTCGAGATATTTTTATTGAGTTCAGTGGAGTGGAATGGTCATTAGAAAAGTCTGTGATCGTTGATGATCTCGGATTGCTGATAGATGCAGCAATGGAATGAAAGAAGATAATGATACTCACAGAAATGAAATGAAATGCACAGGTTCTTATTTATATTATAGTTTCATTAAAAATAAAGTTTTCTTATTCTATTGCTGATTTTATTAATTATCGTGGAACCGAATTAAAATTAAATTCGATCGGCTATTTCTCAGAAAAGTACAGTAAACACTACAAAAACTAGTAAATACCGTGATGATAAGTCTATTTACTTAGCAATTCCATTCTGTATATAATACTAATAGACGAAGATTTTTGTGATAGTCGATAATCTTTCGGTCAGTGATTCATTGACATTCAAAGAAGTTCTTTGGTTTTTTCGATACATAACAATATACTTAAACAAGTGATTCATAAAAATGTTCTATCTTTGTTGGTAGTTTGTAATGCAGTTTGGTTGTTTGAGGATTGCTCATCAATAGGTAGGTAGTAGTTGTTGAAAATAAAACATATTTGGCTACCTTGTAAAGTTTCTATGGCAGTCCAATATTTTATGCTTAACCTAAAGCTTTCATTATCTTCTTAGAGCTATTCTCTGCTTCGTTACGATATTCTTTTGTCCTATATTTTTAACTTCGAATGTGAGTTATTGATGAGTTTTTTGTTTTCATGGTAGGCCAAGCCAACTACCATTTTCCACCATCAAGATATTCAAGTGATGTCCCATTCTAATAATTGGTATGCTATGGTGTGGTTTCCTTAGCTACATATGTCTCAATATATTAAAACCTAGGCACAGTCAATAAACATCTTCACTTACGATATGAATTGTAAGCAAGTCCTGCCATCTATCAATCTAGGCTTGCACTATCGACGCGCGTGCCAAACAACATAAACAACAGTAATTGATATACGATTAATGATCCTCATTTATCGCTAAGGTAGTAGGAACGTCATCTATCTTACTGAGTGTGACAGCACAATGCAAACAGAGATGTTGATTCTGAATCGAAGTTCCAAAGCTTAGTGATAAATGTGGCTCTAATAAATTAAATGAGAAAGTATGCCTAAATATAAAGTATAATGATGTAGATGATGGTATACTTAATTTAATACAAAAGAAAATCAAACTTTCGCTACTAAGTACCCTTATTGTAGAACGGTATTCGCGGGGTAGTTGATAATGGACGGATGAGATTAGCTGAGCATCAAGCTCAGTCAGTCCAATTCGAGAGGCTTATGTCTAGCCGTAAACTGTTATAAGCTGATAATAATGATGATGATGTTATTATAATTAATATATAAAACTTACAAGAAATGTATGCGGTGGAATACACATGTTCAACAGCAACTTTCCAGCCCAAAGAGCTCTTCACGCGACGAGCTTTCGAATTTAACTAAAGTTGTTACAGAAACAATTTATTTAACATAAATTGTTTCACACAATGGGAAAATCCCGAATTCAGAGCAAGAATATCTGGATTGCGAGCAGTTTTCCCGAAAAATTGATGCAATTCGTTATTGCAAATTATTTTAAGAAATGGTCATCATCAAAATTACGAACCGAAGTAGTAAATACAGTCACCACCGGCACTACACTAGTCACCAAAAAAACCAGAAGATAAAATATAAAAAGCCACTCACCTCCAAATCCCTAAAAACATCCCTGATGTCTGGCTTCCTCGCTCTGGAAGCGGCTCGTTTCCTCCTCACTGTCCTGTTAAGTCTTCTGACGCGTCTGCGCACTGCTGCAGCCTGTTCCCTGGGCAAAGGCCTGACGGCTTCACCCAGCTGGGCCTCGGTTACCTCCAGACCCGCTTGGAACGGAGCGGCCAGGGATCCTAGGCCTGCCGCTTGTAGCCATTCGGTTTCCAATTCGCCTTCTGTTTGGACAAAGAGATGAAGATGATTATTAAGTGTGAAATTGTCTTTTTTTCCTGTCCTGGTATAAATGAAATTATTAGCAGTTAGCACTATTTGTTTTCATCCTGCTTTCATTTGGAGCCACTCAAGTACAACTGCTTCCAGAATATATCAATTTATCATTACAGTTTCAAGCAGTTACTAAAATGTTGTCAACCTCAAACCCCGCACAACCTTGGTCTCCGCAACATACAAATATCATTTTCACAAGCTTTTTTGTTCGTCACACGTAAATGACCTAAAAAATCTCAGAAAGACTACTTGAGTACTTATTGCTTAGTCAGACACAATTTACGATCGCCTCATATGTTTTTGTTCAAACTAAAATCTTCCGCAAAGTTTTTTGTTTGCACAAATCATGAACCATTAACTCGATACCAATTTTAATTTACGAACATTCAGGGGCAGATTCAGATGGTTAAAATACCTACCTAGCTGGGCCTAGGTGGGTAACTCCTCTTTCAGTTATTAATTTTGTTATTAATTTAAAATTTTATAAATTTTTCGCATTTATTAATTTTTCTGTCATTACTTCACTTTTCATTCTTTTTACCAATTGTGGTAAGTAATTTTTATTTTTATTCTAGGTACATCGTCTTCACCTATAATTATTAATTAATGTATACAAACTATTGTTAACATTTTAAAAGAGTAAGTATGGAGTTTCTTGCCCATTCTTCTCCATACATAACTACCTTTTGGAAGGCGCAATCTAGTTGCGCCTTCCAAAAGGTCAATTATAAAGGCCTATTTGAAATAAATGATTTGACTTTGACTTTGAGTTAGAATCAGTTTAAAAAAAAAAGTATTTTGATTATGAATACTGGATTGTTTATTTGGGAATATAAATGGTTAGTTAAATTCTTTCATTTGACAGCCTATTTTAAATGACAAATATCTAGTTTTTTTTTCTTTGTTTTTAAATTAGTTATCTCAGAACAAAGCTTCTGTTCCACTCTTGTCGATGACTGTACACGATTTTTTCATAGATAAACCATAGTACAAAGTTGCTAGTGGAAAAACACAAGGTCAAAAAACTTATTTGCACGCACATAGAGCATTACTACTTATTTATTAGGTTTATTGTAATGGAACACCATGACCATTGATTATTATAGAGTATCAACTAAATAAAAGAGGAAGCGATGAACCTATTGTTTATGCACGATAAAAAAAAAAGAAGAATAGCTAAAAAACTGGTATTATTTTAAATAAGGATATTAATAATGCGATTCGCGGGCGTTGGATTACTATTAAACAAAAGTAAGTTCAAATAAACTTTATCGAAGTTGTTGAAATTGAAAATAATTGCCAATACAGACTGCATGTTGCTTTGCTAATCTTTAGACCGAAGAAGACACAAAAACAAAATCAAAATATTTTATTTCACATATATAAACCTACGTGGGCACTTATGAAAAGTCAGGAGCCGGCAAGAAACTCCACGGTTCACACTCTCGGTTCGGCACTCTTTTAATTAATATTTTCAAATAACAGTGTTATAATAATAGAATGATGAATGATGATGATATAATAGATATGGGAAGAAGATGATTTAACAAGTACCAGATACTTAACAAAATAGAACAATAAATCTACAGTCTACTAGGCCTAAAACGTTCTCACGTTCACAAAATAGAAAAGAATCTATATATAATATAGATAACAATAAAAACCAATTTAAGGCTCCTCCAAACAGGCGCGACTCGCGGCGCAAACAAAAAAACCGCGTGCCGCGCGACGAGCCGTCTCTTTGTGTCGGTCGCGTGTCGCGCCTGTTTCTAGGAGCCTTTAAACCAAATGACATGGTTGCCGTTACAACTACAAACTAAGTTAACCTAGTGCATGTTTATAAAATCTTTGTCGTCATAAAGCTTAAGAGACATTTTTTTAATTCAAGCTGAATGTAATTCACCAAGACAAAACGTTCACAAAGAACAGGAAAACCTCTCCCTTTCTCTCTAGCAGAAAAAAGCACGATATTACAAATGAGGCACTTGTGAAGTGCAGTATTGTCATTGTTGAAAGTCGTTTATACATAACTATCATGTTAACCGACGCTTGCAACAGGATGCTTACATTTGCGCTTGGGCCTAAATATAGTCCGTCCGTTTGTCTGTCTGAGTCAGCGCTTAGCGCCACCGCTAACAGGAGCACTGAGAGCTTTTTGTACCATTTGTTGTGGTTGAAATATTGTGAACTAAAGGTGACTGCTTAAATTTTTAACTTTGGGTTTTTTAGTCATATATTTATTTTTGTACAATTTTAACATCGAATCTATGAGATCTGAGGCGTAAAATAAATAATGCATTGTTAGAGCTTGCATGTTGTTTTTGGCTGTAGGTATACCTACCTACATTACCTACGATAGATATTTCTTAACTGTGCCTGATAGTTACTAAAACATTTGAAAAGCTACGTAGTTTAATTTATTATATTTAGTGTACTTTATTATGTTACACCATAAAAATTACAAACTTAAATGTAGTAATATTACAATGGGCGGTCTTATAGCTAGCTACCATTTACATATACAATAAATACGTCCCTAGATACATAAAGCATATAGGTACTTATCTATATAAATGTAAAGAAATAATAATTTCTACAATTAGTTTGTATAGTACCATTGTCGGTAACGAAGTACATAAGTACTTCAATAGAGGGCGCGGTTCGCAAGACACCAACTCGGTGAGTAAAGCAGGATGGATGTTGACAACTGTTTTCACCGTGACAGGGATTCTATTGTTGAAATATTATAAAAAGGAATTGTTATTAATTAATAGACTTTAAATGGACGTAGTTATGCAGAAATGTTCCAACCCACAAGTCACCCGAAATCGAGATAATGTGATCAAACTACCTTTTATGACACTTAGAGTCAGATTTGCAATAAGGTTCCAAGTATAAGACTTAAAACTTGGAACCTTATTGCAAATCTGACTCTAAGTGTCATAAAAGGTAGTTTGATCACATTATCTCGATTTCGGGTGACTTGTGGGTTGGA
The DNA here is from genome assembly GCA_947523025.1 of Dryobota labecula. Taxonomy (NCBI): domain Eukaryota; kingdom Metazoa; phylum Arthropoda; class Insecta; order Lepidoptera; family Noctuidae; genus Dryobota; species Dryobota labecula. The sequence continues at coordinate 27,970,497 of OX383284.1, read as the reverse complement.
ACATTTCTGCATAACTACGTCCAAATGTCGTTTCTAGGTTTTACAGGTAGGTTATAATGATTTAAGTTTATCAGTGCACTTATTAGTGTATCATTATGTATGTGAGTACTAAAATAAATCTTTGTTTTACAGAGCAACACATTGTCTAATTGAAATCTACAATTCCCTAAAAAGCTCTGAGAGTCTTATATAAATATATACAATAATAAACATGCAAACAAGAGTAAGGAACTTTACGTAATGATGATGTTTAAGGAGAGAGGAAGTGTCCAATAGGTGATTAACTGATTACTTTCTAAAATATCGTTTCAGTTTAAATATTACCCAAGTAAAACTTTTAGTTGGATGTTTAGCCCTCGAAGCATTCACCTTAAAGAGTTAAAGCAGACTTGCAAAGGGGATGGAGTGCAGAACTTGTTTGAATTACTGAGTCGTTCTGAAGGATTTATCGAATGTTACTTGTTGCCTGAAATAGGTCGCAATGTGTTAAGTGTTTACGTGAATTAAGTCGGGATACGGAGTTTATTAGTCATCGGGGGTCAGTGAATTTGCACTCACTGGATTTAGAAGTAACTACATCTACGTAGTACCTAATAATAGCTTCACCTCTCATGCACGAGGTAGTGGGTTCAAATCCGAGCAAGTACCCACTTATGTAACTTATTTAATTCAAATGTAAGCTACACGAAACCGTCAAATTTCTCCAAACGATTTTAAACTTTAAAGTGTTGATGATTAAGTTCAAAATCGAACGAGAAAATTTGACAGTTTGTGGTAACTTGATGTGCTGGCCATCGTATTTTCTGAGTTTATCTTGGATATTACTGACATTGGTGAAGGAAAACATAGTGAAACAACGTCTATTTATCTATACATACAATTAAATAAAACTGAAGTGTCTGTTTGTAATGTCAAAATAATAGCTTTTTACTAAATAATAACAGTCACACGGGTCTCACTTGCCCTGGATGGGTTACAAAGATATGTTATTCATATCATATCGAGACCCCTCCGTGCCTCGGAAAGCAAGGGCTGGATCGTGGCTCTAGAAAAGGATGCCTGGAAGGCTTTGGGGGAGGCTTTGCTCAGCAGTGGAACAGTGTAGGCTCATGTGTAACTGGGATACTGTGTTAAAAAATACAAAAAAATTAATACTCATATAAAAAGTAGTAGAGAAGTGGTGGGAAGTGGAATAGTGGAATAGTAGTAGTAGTAGTAGTATTTTTTTTTAATTAGAGGATTATATCCAAGATGCTTGGAAACATGCTGGTCCCACTCCATAGGACAATGTAGAGTCTACACTTTAGAAGTTGCAAATAAAAAAATAAAAATAAAATATATATATATATATATAATGTATTATTATTATATCATTAATCTCTGATAAGATCTCTGTGATAAGTTTCACTCGCACACTTACTTTTTATTTGTATTTTTTTTTTATCATCTACTCTAACAATATTTTTAAATATGTGAGCACTATGTACAGACGCCAGCAGGTCAAGCTACCCGAAACTGTCACATTTTCGCAATCAACCTTGAACCTTATTCTATGGTGATAAAGTTGAAAATCTATTAAAGAAATTTGACAGATTGTAGTAGCTTGATGTGCTGGCGTCTGTACATATCTAACACATAATTAATTTACCCAAACATTTTATAAGAGTAACGGTAGAGTTTCTTGCCCATTCTTCGCCATACGAAACTACCTTTTGGAAGGGGCAACTAGAATCTATTTTATTTCCGTATAAACTTTGCGTTCAAAAGTGCAATTTATGTGCCTATTCGAAATAAATTCTTTGACTTTGACTTTGAATTTTCATTTAAAAAAAAAATACCTGAATATTACTTTGTAACCGTAGCATCATCATTACGCATAATCTCCGTGACATATTAAACAAAGATTACTCCAAGATAAGTCGGAGTTCTGTTTTTTTTTTTTTTTTCTTTATTCCACAAAAAAAACGTTTCTCCTGTATTGTGGGTGCGTTTACAAACATTTTAATTCACATACACAAACAGCCAGACCTGGAACAACTACTTGTAGGTCATACAAATATTTGTTCCGTACGGGAATTGAACCCGCGACACGCAGCGCAGCAGTCAAGTGTGTCAGTGTTTGAAGTGTTTTTAAAACTAGCTCCTGTCCGCGGCTTCGTCGGCGAGGCTTTTTCTAAAATAATAGTAGGTAGTCTAAGTTACTCCTTATAACACCCGCTATATTCCAGTGAAAGTCCCGTCAAAACCGATCCAACCGTTGCGGAGATTACCAGGAAAAACCAGACAGACATATTTTTTTTAAATAGTTTTTTTTATTTTTTATGATTAGGTACTTCAGTTTTATTTATTTGACAAATGTGAAAATGATTCATTTGATTGAAAATGATTTATACAAATGGAATCATCGATACGACGAAGAAGAAGCAACCCGAAAAAAACAATAAAACAAAACTATTCATTCGTCATTAACAATTTAATTACAAACTGAAGTAATCGGAACACACACAGTTTGTTTTAAAGTTTAACGTTTAATTATAAACATGTTCATTTAATTGCTAGACTGAACGGATCACACACTATGAGCTACAGTATTTTATGTAGATCTAAATTTAATATATCATTTTCTCAAAAAATTACACGAAGAAAAATAATTACACACACGCAATTTAATTACCACTACATTGCTGCCTATAACAAATATTACCTACCTAGATTTCTTCGACTAAATAAATAAATATTTAGCAAAACATTTGAAAACATTATCTATGAAACCAGAAAAGTATGAAAAAACTCACCTATCACATATTTGGCTTGGAACCGACATAATGCACCCATAACACACATGGATCACAGCGCGAATGACAAAACTAAAACTAAACAGAATTTCACCGGAAAATCAACAATTAAACAAATTGCTCTTCATTAAACGAATCGGGGGCAACACTGAATCAACTGCAGTTCATGTACATTCTACCATACAATAACAGTTGCCAAAACGAAGATAACGCAAGATTTTTTCGTTACGACTTGTTTTGGTGGGTGTACCGACGTCACAGGTGACTGGTCTTACGTAGAAAAAGGTATCGATAGCCAGTCAGTCTGGGCTGGTGAATGATTTAATGAGTCATTCATACCGCATTATGATTTCATGAATGAATATCATGAAAGTAATCAATGGTTTGCGTAATATATATAAATTCTTTTTGTTACGTCTAAGATGAGTCATGGCTTATCTGTTGGTTCAAGTGTTATTCTTAAAGGAATAACGAAAAGTGTCGTCGTGTCGTGACCAATTTTTTATATCCGTTAAATAATAAATATTAAGAAATTTCAAATTATTTAATTATGACTTGTACAACAAAATAAGTACTTAATACATCCAAATACTGTTTATCATAACATTTTTATTTTATATAAGTATTCCATTTCATCATTACTATACATTTTCATGCAGATTAAGACTGGAAAAATTCTGCAGCACTGCACTTTATTATTTAAAACTACACAAAAATGTATTGAGATAAAAAAAAAAACAAGATACTCTGCTACTTTAACAAGATAATGAGGAAAATCACATTAAATGTTATCTCTTTTAAATTATGAATAAAATATTTGAACCAATAGATAAGAAAATTAAAAGATACAGGTACTTTATCTATTTGTATTTTAGCGTTACCGAAAAGACAAAAGTTAGAGATAGTAGGTATTCACGTGATGCATTCCGTACCGACTGTTCAAAAACAAATAATTCCAATTTGTTTTTTATTTTATCGGCATTTGCAGAGGAAAATATCCCAAATAAATGAAAAAACTATAAACAGGATTTATGAAATTAATTACATGTATCTTGAACCCTTATTAATCAGACATAATAAATAAACAACAATACTCTACAACGAAACATAGTGTTTACCAACGAATCTCACAATCGCGCGCGTAATTTGACACTTGTCATAACTGTCAAAAATGACGTGACGTCGAAAAAATTTCACACATCACGAGTGACGTCGAGACGTCGACGTCGGCGTCGAGCGTCGCGTCGTGGCAAACTGCGCGTGCGCCCACGATCCCGGATTATTATGGTCATGTATTTATAGATCGGATCGAAACACGGGATGGAGTTCAATTATTTCCGTTCAATGAATGAACCGAAACTGTGAATTTAAAGGAGTTATTTGGAGTGAAGATTTAACCGTTGAAGTTCGGGAAACAAATGAGACTTCATACTCGTAGTTGCTAATGCGTTGAAAGTACAAGTTACTTTCATATTCTCCGTGTTTTCCCGGAAGTCCTCAAAGTAATGTTTACGCGTGACTCAGAGCTTTTCTACTATACCCACATACATACCCTAACTACAAAAACAGAGTAGCAACGAAGCAAGCTCTTTCAAAGAACATAATTATGAATGGACGACGGAAATACGGAATCATCTACCTGTTAATTGAAACGTATCATAATGTAATCAGCTATCTGAATAATGAGCCTGTGGTGTTTAACCATCAATTATTGCTTATCAATTGATTGAGCGATCAATTAAGTAGGTATCAATTGGTGGCGGACGACTGTGTGTCTCTTCAAAAAATATCTTTGATCTTTTTCCGATGACTTAAAATTATTATTGATGCTCTGAAATATTCCCGTTTGAGCACCTATGCATTGAGCACCAAAGGTATTATCAAATGGGAATACCTTTGATGTAATAAAATAGCTGCTTAAACGGGAATACTTTCTTACTATATTAGCGAAGCTTCTTGTAGAACTTCTGAGTTGAAAGCGACGATTAATTTTCATACATAGTCTTTCGAAAGTCTACAAGACTTAACAAATATTTTTAAGGCAAGTCAAGCCACTTAGAAATACGAAAAAAAAGGAGTCCTAACGAGTGACGAACTTAAGAACGTTCGGGGTATCTTAGCTACAGCAACGCTACCGTATTTCACTGGCAATATTTTTTTTTTCCCGAATGCACTTCTCCGACCTCCAGATAGTCACGGACGGGCACTAAACTATTTGTGTCAACGCACTAGCAGCGTCTAGACGAGTTATATTTACTTCGGATTCACTCGCACGTCACACGCCATTTACCGAGGTGTCAGAACGTCAGTCTTAATGTTTGGTAAAAGTGGCCATTCAAGAAGTTGGAGACATCAAATATTTTTGGAAGAATAGTGATGTTTTGTCTCGCTGAAGTTAAAAACGTAAAAAAAGTGGTTGTCCTATTGGAAAACTGTTTTTTTTTTTTTTAGTTATTGAAATGGCTGTGCCATATATAAAGTTTTCAAGCTACTTTCATTAAATAATCAATATCGGTTTGGCTTGTAGTCTCACCGTGAAATCGATCATATTGAAACAATAAAGAAGAGCCACTCACCTCCACTATCAGAATCATAGAATGTTCTACGCCGATATCTTAACAACACGACCATTTTCGTAAAAATCCAAAAGAAATCAACTCCAAATACAACACTGCACTTCGATGCACTCGTCACCAAAGCTAAAATTAAACTAAACAGAAAAAGACAACATTCAAAATAAGAAGTCTTGGTGACCATAGATAAGAGACAGAAGGGCTCTCAATCCCTAATGAGGTTTAAGTATTTAGAGATTGTATGCACGCAAACAATAGAGATTAAGAAGCATTAGTATTTCTCTATGTAAATAACTGTACCAATTTGTAATTAGAGGATAATAATGTTTTTTGAAGAAATAATGGTATAAGCCTGTGATTTATTAATCACATTGTTTTTGACACTTCATAAATTAAAAATGTAAGCATTCCTGGTAGGCCTGTTAAGATAATCCATACTAATATTATAAATGTGAAAGTAACTCTGTCTGTCTGACTGTCTGTCTGTATGTTACGTTTTCACGCCTAAACCGCTGAACCGATTGTCATGAAATTTGGCAGAAATATAGCCTGGGATATGGAGAAGGACATAGACTACTTTTTTACGCGATAACCGACATCTACGCGGGCGGAGCCGCGGGCAAAAGCTAGTGATTTCATAAAATGACATCTAATTTAATCAGTAGTTGTTCACATATTATTTAGCTCGTTGCTACTTGATAGGCAACCAGTTTAAATGAAATAATTCAATGTTCATACAAATATTGGTCTGTGGCTAGTTTTATGATGATAAAGTTTGCTAGATTAAGATGTGGATGTAGAAAGTTATTCCAGATGAAGTAAATTAAAATAATATTAATAACACTTACAAATTCTTAGGATGTATTCAAATTCTGTATCTTTTTATCAATAACTAAACTCGCACTCACATCTTAAGATAAATAAGATATATCCTAGACTAATCTCATGGTGGAAAAACACTGAAAAGAAGAATTTATAAAAATAAAAGTTCAAAAAAAAAAGAAAAAATTTAAACTAATCGTTATTTTCGGAAGAATAATAAAAATTCAAAGGTTTTGGTATGCTTATAATGTTTGAAATGAAACTATTTTCCAAGAAAAAATACACGTCAGTGCACAATAATAGGGATACCAATGATTTGTCACAGCCTTAATAAATTACGATAAAGTTGATAATGACTCACTTAATAGGAGAAGATACGCGTTGTACAACTGCATTATGGGTGCCCATTAATTTCATTAATAAAATTGATAAATCCAATAACTTTTCCACGACTGTTAGTCACAAAATATTCTTTCGAACTGTTATAATATCTATATTTTTCTGCGCAGAATGGCAGATAAAGGATGAAAGATAAGTACTACATTGCGGTGTCGGATTTAAATATAGAAATAATCTATGTAGTAACACGTCTAGATTCTATATTGATGCCATATTTTATCATTTTGCGCATTTGCGTAGGTCCTTGAAGTGGTTATTGACAATTCTATCATTTTGAATTTTTAAATAGCTTTTGCCCACGGCTTTGTACGTATGTATGTCGGAACATATCCCACAGAAACGCACTATACCGAGTTATTGTACCCTATGTATCCAGGTTCCAAATTTCATCCAAATCCGTTCAGCCGTTTTAACGTGATTAGATTTATATTCAATCCATACTAATGTAAATATAATATATATGTAAGTATATAAAATAAATATGAAAGTAACTCTGTCTGTCTGTCAGTATGTTATGTTTTCACGCCTAAACCGCTGAACAAATCGTCATGAAATTTGGCAGGGATATAGCCTGGGGCATGGAGAAGGACATAGGCTACTTTTTTACGCGATAACCGACATCCACGCGGGCGGAGCTGTGGGTAAAAGCTAGTGATGATATAAAATTGCAAATTTTAAGGATTAGAAATTTATTTTAAGGCTTAAAGAATAGTTTCTTTATAAATGAGTAACAAACATCCAAACTTATAAAATTTCAAATTTATAGTATTAGTAGGATTCATTATATTAATTATGGTTCAAAAAGGTCCAATAAGAATTTATATTTAAGTCTATTTACGTAAAAAATCCATATCCTTTGTCTCTGTACTTAGTTCTTCTTTTGTAGGTGAAGGAGAGTTTAAAGGACTTTCACTGTTTTTCAAAGTGGAATTTCTGATACCTACTTATCAAGATATCGTTCGATAAAAAATTTGTTAGCAAATCAAATAAAACCCACACATAAGTTTATTTGTTTTATTAGATTGTAAAAACGATTTATTATTATTTTATCACGAGACAAGACAACTTCCAATAGACAATATAAAGATATTATCATCATGGCTGAATGACAATATTAAATCTATAATCTATGCATAAAATACTAATAATGTAGGAAGCAAAACAAAAGTTAACAAATAGATGACTTTGAGACATGTATGCCTGTTAACTAAGAGGATTTATTACCATAATAACGAGGAAGCACATTCCACAATAAACTGTGAGGAATATTAAATAAATGCAATGTACTTGTAGACAGCATTATGTCATTCAGACATGTGGAGAATGTTAGTAAAAAGAATACAGTTATAGCTACCACATTAATAAAATTTAGTTGGTAATTGGCTACTGCAGATATACGTAGGACATAAATTAAACTTAATTTACAAACGAAAATAAGTTGGTATGAGACCCAAGTGTGGGCGCCTATAATAACGTCCGCATTTAAGGCTCGTACAGACTAGTGCAATATCACGGGAGCGACACGACACTAGTAGCACAATTTCTTTATCGGTGCCTATCGCGCCCGCGATATCGCGTGAATCTGTACGAGCCTTTAAGTATAAAATAGAAAGATTTAAATGTCATATTAAAATACCTTACACTGTAGAGGTATGAAGAGCAGGGTGTAAAGTTCAGTTATCCTCTATTGAAAAGGGAGGATCCTCCGACCAGACGGGTGTTGTGTCTGGTGGGCAACTGCCCGACGATAGATGTCGGGATGTTGTATATATGCTAGTCGCGCGGTAAACTCTGATTGCGCGATGCAGGATTTGTGACGTCAGGTCTTTGATGCGTAGTTCGCATGTGGCGTCGTAGATGCCGCCACAACACTATCCATCAAAATAAGTATACCACGGTTACAATAGAGCACAGTGCCTTTCAAAATAACGAAACAAACAAAAAACGGCACAATAAAATAAGGATGTACCGTTACAAATGCGGCTAAATAAATTCGCCCACACGACGATTGGGGATAGTATGTTAAGTACATGAACACTACCTGACGAGAATCAATTACGATTACGGATCGCGGACTCGATTTCGCTTACCGATTCAAATGAACCACTTTTTATTGAGATGTCATTCGGATTAAGGATGCCACAGTTAAAATAGCTTGTAGAATACGATCTGGACATGTACACAAAAAAAAACTACATTTTTAATGAAGAAATCCCTTTCACCAAACTGTTTTGCTTGTGATAAACCAGAAGATGTCCAACACCTGCTTATAGATTCTATTCGCAATAATTTTGAACGTAGCAAAAAATTAAAATGAAATTCATTAGATTTAGGTAAATTTCAATGTACTCTGGCTTACCCTGCAAGCAATAAAGCTCTTAATTAAAGTCGTAAGAAAATTATTGAGTAACTTGCTTAATGAAATGATGGGGCTGACATGACCTGTTAATGGTCTCAAGTCCCTAATAAATTAAGAGAAAAAAATAAAGGATGCCACATTACCTACCAACGACACTTTACTAAAGAAAAGATTATTTTAATGAGAAAAGCATGATAATTGGAGTAAAAACTTAAGTGGTACTGTGATACGCGCGAATTTGTGTAATTAAATAAATAATAGGGCTGTACACTGTACTTAAATAGATCATACATCTAATTAGTGGGTATACAACATTGCGGCTCGTCCGACTTTTCAAACAGAGGTAGTTTTGATTAGCATCGCTCTTGATTTCTTGTTAAGGCCTACTTACTGCTGTGTTTTAGCTTATCATTCTTGAGACATGCGCTTAGTATTCCACGCATACAGTGATATTCTTGAATAGTCACCGCATATTATTATAAAAAGTATGATGCACGTCGACATTTAGTTGCGTGCCGCGGCCCGGGCATATGCGAGCATACCAACGCGTCGGTTGCTAGGCAACGGATGTGACAGTCTGGAATATGATTTTCATGTGATTTTAAAATATTAAATACGAATGCTACTTTTTAGGCAACTGTATTCCACCGTTGGTTTGTTGGTTTTCTTAAGGCTGCAGTCTTGCAAAATTCACTCGCGGTGCAACTTTGTATTTTTTTTTTAAACAAAATAATGAAATAACATTAAATATTATTATTGCACAGAAATAAACATAATTTAAGTAATAGCTAGTAATTTTTTTTTAGTACTTCGAGGCGGACTATGTTAGGTAAATCAAGCGTTGAATACAGCTCTTTCTGCCCAAAAACATTTCGAGGTATGTTTATGCACCTACTTTAGGGTAATTAAGAATTATTTTCAAAATCTGTTCAGCGCGTAATTAGCTGAATATTCTCGTCTTCAAAATGCGCTGATTATTTTTTTCTAATTGTTTTCATTTTCTTATTTAGGAGGTCAAAAGGTCATCAAAATTCTCTGTTTTTATCTCTTAATAAACGGTTTGTTTCATAATAATAATGCATCGTATGTATGTAATATCCTTTTTCTGCGAGAACATAACTATCTATCTCTGATATAGTCAGTAATTAAACAGCTATCAAGCCAGTATCGCAGAATCAATTCCACATTGAAATCACACCGAGTACGCTATCAAGCCGTATTAGCGAAAGATAATGGCAATCACTTGATATAAAAACGAAGCCTTATTTAACGCTACCGATCAGCAATAAAAACTATAAAAAGTCTTGTTGATAAACTAAACCCGTTATTAATCCATTTAACGATACATCACGCGACTTTATGTCTTTATTTTATAATACGAGAGATATAGTATGACTTTACGATATCTGTGACTCTAGAATTTTTCGATAAGTATTTATAATATTTATTCTATGTCAGGCGAATTGTTTTCTTTTTTTATCAGTCTATACATTACACATTCACGAAGTCCAGCTATCTGTGCATTAAAACTATGGAAATATGAGTTCGATTAGCATTACCTTCAGATAATATTTATCTCAAGACCGTAAGACTCAGACTTAATTTTCTGTCCCAGTTGTTACTTTATTTACAGCCGCATCAACTGGAGAATCCAATTATATTTTTTAGTACTCACAAACAACTGCACTTTACAAATCTTATTACACGAAATGGAATATAACTCGTAAACAGAAACACTGAAGTGCTAAGTGAAAATATCTAGTAACTTTCTAGCGTGACTAACTGAACATTCCTACAACGCTTCGTCTTTAGAATTAACAAGACAGAGCATCTTAATTTCTTTCTAACAGGATACAACGAAATTCTAATGGCAGAGAGAGAAAAGGAAGGAAAGCAAGACAATAATTAATTATTGTTTCCCACAGCAGTCACAGTTCGTGTCCCAAGAGGACTCTAAACAACCAACTGCAGTATGAACCCACCAATTAAAAGGCCACAAATATGTAGGCAACGCCAGGCAGATAGCGATAGCTTCTACTATAGCAATCACTTCCCACGCCCATGTGAATACTCGCTCGGCGTGACGACTCTTACCTTTACTTCCTGAAGGAGACGACAGTTTACAAAAACTGTTTGCTAACAGTCGTGGGAATATATTGTTTATTATAGATTCACTGACTTCAAACAAAATTGGGAATGCTGTCACATTTGTGGCGAACTTCACTGACTTGAGTGAAAGATTAGGTTGGTTTCTTCCTTCAAGTAGCTATTGAAGTTGACCATTACTTAAAAGTCATAGTTGAGGCATCGAGTAGGTGTGTCGTTCAATGTACCTACTTAATGTATTTATTGTCGCAGTTACTTCATTTGTCCCATTACTGCGTATGAACTAATTCACCCCTGGGTAATTTCTCCTCTTGCTCCAGATTTCTAATGATCTCGTTGAGATAAATAATGTGAGCATTTCTTTCCATACCGTGCTGCAAAAAGCGGTAATATCTACCAACTTCATCGGTTTCAAAACTGTCAAGCCGTCATTCTAACATCTGTTTATACAGCAAATCTTTAGCAGATAACACTTTCGAACAAATTTTTTGCTGCCAAATGCTCATCTCGCGAGTTTCCCAAGCAAAACCAAAGAAAGTAATACGTTGTTTTCATTATCGTGTATCGGAACAATGGCAGCGGAGACAATGCGCATGCAGCCCCCGCTCCCATGTGAAAGTGCTTGTCAGTTTGTATGTCACCTCGTCCGTTTCCAAGACCACTGTGAAACTGTCCGCTATCTATAAAGAGCAGACTATAAATCATCCATGTTTTGACGGAAGATTTAACCAATTTATTATGCACTTATCAATATTGATTCAAGCTAAGATTTGCTCCTGCGCAAATATTTTACAGCATAAATTCACAGATTGAATCTTGACCGATGAAGTTGTTACATCGATTAATAATTTCTTAGACACTATAAAGCAATCAAGTTGGCATTACGATGCAAAAATAACTGCTTATTATAGACTGACTAATAAGTATAGAACAAGTTTCAAACTATTTTTTTTTTTTTTTTTTTTAATTAAAGTGTTCCCCTAGTTTTGTCCTCAGGTGTGTGTCTGTAGACTGTACAGTCTACAGTCATTATCTGTCATTTGTGGTATCCTATGAAGGACAGTGGTTATACGCCTCTTGGCTTCTGGGAAGCTATTTGCCCATAGTATGTGCGGTGGCCAGCACATCAAGTTAAGTCAAAATTGTCCAAACGATGTTAAACCTTAAAATGTTGAACGTTTAAAAATCGAATGAGCAAATTTGACAGTTTGTGGTAACTTGATGTGCTGGCGACTGTACATAATAAGCATAATTCGATACGTTATTAAATTCAGTTATCTACTATGGAGGGACGATAAATTCTGACAACTTCTCTTGTTGATATTTCTGATTGGTTTGCGTAGTAATTAATTGTTTGTTTGTTTTGTTTAGCTATACGTTCACTTTTTTTACGATTGAATACGTAATTTTTCAAATTTACATAAATTTATTTAACATTGGCTAGTGCATTGTGTTTGAAATGACGTCAGAAATGGCAGGTTATCAAAAATGTATGTCTTTTATTCACCTCTAATAATAGAATAATCGGAAAATATAATAAAGGAATGGTTCAATTTTTTTCATTGATCTAATTCAACATAACCGTAAATGAAAGAAAACCAATTTTTCGTGCCTAAATTAAATTGAACAAAAACTGCCGTCTAACACTAACACTGAATCAGTCGATGACGTTAACCCGCAAAAACTTTACTGTGGCTAATTAAAATAGTTCCACAAAAAGAATTCATAAGAAAAACCTAATTACAAACTTATCTAATACAATTCAACAAAAGAAAAATAAGACGAAATTGTTTGGAGAAAAAAGTTGTATAGCTACAAATAAAAGATGGTGTCTGACTAAAACTACCTCCTACGCTGATACGAATGAAGGCTGGCCATGTAGGTGGCGACCATTTGCAGTTAAATTTGGACAATTACTATAATTTGCATGAATTGGGTCAGCTTGAAGCACCCAGAACATGAGTAATGGCAATTGTCAAAATAATGAGCAATGATAAACACGAATTAGGAAATTAGGTTAAATACCTCTTAATCTGATTGTAACAAATGAATTTCACTTGAAACATATGAATCAAATCAAAGAATCAAGATTGATATTGATGGCACAGTTGAACATCATTCATTCTTTTGAATCAATGTCAGTAAGAACGAGAAACATGGACCACACAGTCTTAATAAAACTAACTAGGAAACTCAATGAATAGCAGTATAGGCAAAGCCCAATAAAATGGACCTACAGAATTATAGGCAGGTAGACATAACAATAGACACAACGACCGGCGACCGTAAGAAACAAGAAGTAATGAATTGAGACGGTCTTGAACTAAAAACAATTGCTTTATACTTAAAATTGGCATTGGTATGTTCCGGCGTCGGTGTGAGTGTCTTAAGTCTTTCGTAGATTAGCAACGGGTACCGAATTTCAAGAATGTGGTAACTGTCAACTACTACCTACTTATCTAGCTGATTTTTGTGTTCTGTCCTCTTCATTATCAACGCCATTGTCATGTATTTATTCATAATTAGTTAGGGTCGCATGTGATTTTAATTGACAATAGCAGCGGCTGCGGCTGCAGCTGCGGCATTGACCTGGGATCGAGAGGTCTTGACTTCATATGTTTAGACATTAGCTGTTGAAATATTGATGAGCTATCTCACGCTTCATTGACGGCACGGTTGGCGCAGTGGTTAATCGCTGCGTGTCACGGGTTCGATTCCCGCACGGAACAAATATTTGTATGACCTACAAGTAGTTCTTCCGAGTCTGGTTGTTTGTGTAGAGTTTAAATGTTTGTAAACGCACCCCACAATACAGGAGAAATTTCTAGTGTGGGGCAAAGTTTAAAAAAATAATATCTATATATAGGTATATATATTTAGAAAATTACCATCATTATTTATCTCAACTAATGTCTCACTCGCTCTCATTTAAATTTGTCTCATGTTCTTTTCATGGGCCTTCTTGCTTTGTCTCTACTTTTTACCTACAATTGATATTTAGACATTTCCCTGTCACGTTTCCCAAATTTGAATAAAAAGACCTTATGCAATTTTATCTAAAACCAAACACAGCGAAATAAAACGATAAATATTCAGAGCAGAGTGATAAAAACAGTGATGATCTAATTTATGTGAATGACATTATATAAAATTGGGACAATGGCACGGGTAGATTGCATCTGATGCGTACGAATCGTACTATTGATAATGTTTGGGGCGGCCTCAGCGGCTCAGTATTCAGTGATGTCATGTTTTAATGTGTGACAATGAGTGGTGTGACGCTTTGCAGTATCGCAGATGGGCAAGGTTGAATTTTGTAGGAAATAATGAAGAAACCGTCTCCACTTGCTGCTGTTGCTAATGTGCTTTGTTATTTAGAAATAAATGACGTATTAGGTGTACAGTTAGCTGAGAAACAAGTGGTATAACTGCACTAAGCGATGCTGATTTTGGTTTACAACGTACTACCAATCCCAGGGAATACGTGATTAATTATTTAGTAGGTAAGCCTCCAAACAGGTTGTCATGCTGGTATGCAAAGTTTTAATCACAATTGAAATCAAACCAATGAACAACCTCGAACGTACGTTCATCCTTCATAGCTCAGTCTTGATTCGTATCTACGCGAGCTCATTTAACTTGCAGATGACGGCCCGTCAAATAATACGAATAACATTCGATAAAAAATCCAGTATCAGTGACGATGAACTTGTTCTGAGATTAAAGATAGTAATGTAATGTACGAGTAGATGACTGGCGATCGCTATGCAGAATTGCGTAGTCGAAACAAACTTATGGTAATCAGTTGGAACAGGATCTGAGGTCAGAAAGTTTGTTGATTGGCCAAAATTTTGGTGACAAACCAATGAATGTTGGTTTTTACATAAAAACGGATAAACTAAGAAACAGAATAGTTGAACGTTTCTTTATGGGTCTAATACCGATGGACTTCAAACTGCAATTCATAGCAGTGCAAGATCTCACAGAATACAAATCTCGACTTTGAAGTCAGTGACTGGCCAATGTTGGCACAAAGTTTAGTCTAACTAAACGTCGGTGGCTAAACATTTTAGGAGTGTAGGTATCATGAAACATTACGTCACCATCGCATACAAATTCGCGCCTTGTTGCCACACCCGAGGGCAATGGTGGACAAACTTTATTTGCTTAGACTGCGAAGGAATTTAAATTCCAAAGCGTTAAACTCGACAAACTAATATATATATATATACCTATCTTTTATTATGATTTTCTATCTTTGTTTAACACAGCAACAGTGATTTATTTTCTTTACAGCAAGAATACAGCTATTTTATCAGAATGTTTTAAAACTGCTTAAATAATTTTATGAACATGAAATATTATTTTGAAAATTTATCAAAAGGTTCATTTAAAATTCACGCCGTAATGAAGATGTTGAATGAATAGCGGTTACCAACTCTAGGTAAGTACTGTTAATACTGGGATTTTAAACATTTTATTAAAAATATTACTTAATTGTTCCTATTGATTTTGTGACTAAAATAGCAATTGTGATTTAGAATCGGTCCGAAAATATTTTAATCAGGAAAACCCTATCAATTAAACAAGTCTGTAAGATTATATTGACATTGGTCTTTCAAAGATAAACAACGTATAACTAAAAGGTAACCTAAAGGCGAATGTATTTCCAGAATCAATCTATGAAAAAACCATAAAAGCAATGTTGCCAATCACAATTATTAGATTTTGATTGATATTGAAACCCATAAGCAATCAGCAGAAGGGAGATACCGACATCAAATTGCAAAGACTTGCACCGTTACTGCCGACCACAACCGTTGCTCGCAAAAAATATACCAAGATGGAGCAAAAACTAGTTTCTTTTGACAATCATATCGAAAAATGAAATAAAAAAACGTAATAACAAAAACGGAAGCATATTAAATTAGGAATTGATTTTCATGTGTGGCATTCATTCTATTGTCAATTAAAACAATATTTATGAAGGTGAACGGCTTGCGAAATTGAAGTCAACGAAAATCTAGGAAGTATTGTGAAACGGAATGTGCCAGGAAAACAATAAAATATAAGTTACAAGAAAATTAATAACATAAAATAAATAAGTGCAAGTGCAACTGTGCAATTGTATGTACATGTAGTGGAAGACCTCGCTAATAAATTCCTTATAATAATTGCCGTAAATAGCTCAACCACATCAAACGAACCAATAAATAATACAAAATTAACTAATTTTGTTTACAGTTGAAAACAAACATAGTTTTTCATACTTTACGACCGCCTTGACAACAGCAGCGCCACGCCAGTTGGCACTTCCAAAGTTTTTTTTTTTAATGAATGAGTTCCTTTGACGAAGTGGGTGTAAAAATAAAATTCGACGGAAATAAAAAGACAAAAATAATGGTAGTGTTACGTAAATAAACTCTAGCGAACGTACGCCATGCATACAATTTCGAATTTCAAATGTAGAAGCATATTGTTCTTTTCTTCTTTTTCACATCGTGGAATGTTGTTTTTGTAAAAACAATATAAATTGTAGATAATAATACCAACCAAATTAATTTAAATAATTCACCTTCAATCTGAATATAGAACGATATTATTTATCTAAGATTTTTTGTATCAAGGTTGTAGATACCAAACGTGTTATGTTTAGAAACGACACAATTTATACAGCGGAAAATATTCCAACGATGACAAAAGGTAGTTTTCTTTTCTACCAAAAACACTTATTTACACACCATCCTACGCTCAACTGCCTAATTACGAATATTGGGTGAGTTTCTTGCCCATTCTTCTCCATACGTAACTACCTTTTGGAAGGGGCAACTAGAATCAATTAATTAATTATTTTTGTAAATTTTGACGTTCAAAAGTGCCTTTTATGTGCCTATTTGAAATAAATGATTTGACTTTGACTTTGGGTTATAGCAATAGCCTATAGCGATCTTGAATATAATTAAAATTAAGGTCGAAAATATTTCAAGATCACGTTAAACTATTTTCATAAGTAATTGAATTTCATAAGTGGTCCAAGACCAATTAGATATTTCGATTGTAGTATATGAAAAATACAAGTCATTAGGTTGAATGTTGCAACAAGGCCATGATTTGTAAATTAGATCGAGTTCATGAAAAGTTTTATTTTAGCAGTAATGTGTTGTACTTATGATAATTTAATAGATTCGTTTTCTTCGAAAAACAGTTAAAACATACTTACCTATAGAATTTCCGAGCTATTAGAACCGCTATTATAGACGGAGAGATTCCGCAATCAAAGCTTAGATCCGCCATTATCCTCACACCACGGCTATGTTTCATACTTAGTATAAAAACCACAATAGTGAATGTACATTTACAATAAAACATAAGAGTTATAAAAGCAAACAGTCATTTAAAATCTTACGTAACACTGCGATCCCTGCCTATTAATAAAGTTTTTAGGGTTCCGTAGTCAACACATGACAGATGGACATGACGAAATTATAAAGGGTTCCTCCTTATAGTTTCGCCATGTCCATCTGTCTGTCTGTCCGCGGAGACTCTTAGTACTATAAAGCTGTAATTTGGCATGGGTATATACATTAGTAATCTTAATAAATAATAAAATATTGAAATATTCTTTTTTCGGGGTACCGCTTTAGAGATATGAGAAACAGGGTGTAAAGTTCACTCATACTCTATAGTAATCCTCCGACCAGACGGGTGTTGTGTCTGGTGGGCAACTGCCCAACGGTTGATGTCGGGATGTTGTATATATGCTAGTCGCGCGGTAAACTCTGATAGCGCGATGCAGGATTTGTGATGACAGGTCTTTGATGCGTAGTTCGTATGTGGCGTTGTTGATACCGCCACACCGCCCCTACTCGTAAAGTGGGGATGATTTTTTTTTTTTCATGGGATATACTCGTCTATCCCATGTTGTGGGAACACATGTCGTCTAAACCATTTTTCGATTCAGGAATCCATTTGCGTAATAAGCTTTAAGGTGTTAAATTTTGTCACTTGCATGTGTCCCAGCCAGCTAAATTATTGATTTTGGATATGTCAAAAAATTCACGGCAGTAGTATATATAACGGAGTTAAAAGGAAAACTGTCACAGAAATGTAGGCTTTACAAAATAACGAGTAATAGTCAACCAACTTACATTTGACCGTCACGTAATAAATCGATGTATGAGAGAACATGTATTTCAACTACAATGTTGTTTGTTCTTGGGATAAATTCGTTCCAACTACGGGACCCTTCATTGTGCGTGGTCCTCACGCACTTGGCCGGTTTTTGTTAATTCACTTTAACATAAGTCGTGAAGTAATCACGTTAACACGTGTATACTCATATGTGTACATAAATTAATTATATTGAGACGTTTCGTTATGTAACAAAAGGAAGGAAATGCTTTACGTAATCTGCGACGATATGATTTTGATGTGGATTGATATATATTCGTCACGTCAAAGTCAAAGTCAAAGCATTTATTTCAAATAGGCACATATATGGCACTTTTGAACGTCAAAATTTACACGGAAATAAAATTTATTCTAGGTGCCCCTTCCCAAAGGCATGGAGAAGAATGGGCAAGAAACTCCACCGTTACTCTTTTAAACTGTTTTACAATACTTTTTATACATCAATTATATCATTATTTATTATGTGAAGACGATGTACCCAGAATAAGATTACTATACCACAACAGGTAATAACAATAAAAAATGACGGATAAATTAATTATGTGTTAGATACATGGTGCTCACTACAATTAATATTGTTAGAGTAGATAATTTTACTAATTTTTTTACAAATAAAAAGTCTCAATTATTAAGTAGTGGCATAATATGTTGTGTATTGTTTTAGCATAACTGAACAGCTTGCAGGTGCATTTGAAGGCCGATGCATTTATTTTTTTCGTTATCTTTTGGAAAATAAATACGTAAAAACGATGGATTAGGTTAAGACAACACGACATGTAATCCGGCATGGATAACATGTTTACACGATACGAGTAGCGTCCGAGTAGTAATCCGAGTACACTCGGTCCGAGCAGACTCTGGTCGTGTCAACGCCGCTTTAAGCAAAGATACAGGATTTTTCCCAAAAAAAACTTATCATTGTTTAGAACTTCTATACCGATCGTACCCGCATTAAAGCCTACTTCGTTACAAAATAAAAAGGTTACATTTATGAATATTACGCGATTTCGTTCATAGTTTTCCATTAATATCTCTATACAAATGGCCATCACAATTATGGCAAAGTAGACTATTCAATGGCGATTGCTGAACTTATTTCTATGCAAAACATTGAAGTGTAACGATATATATACATATTTATTAGGTACATGAATCAAATCATATGAGATCCAACCTGTAATTTTCCTTTCACTGTTGGCAAGTGATTTTACTATTTCTATTGGACTTTCTATTTAATACTCTACATGCCCCTCTATTACGTACTCTAATAAAAACATTATTATGAAAGCTCTAATAAGGACGCTAACGACTGGATATATCAATAAAACATGGAACTACCTATCGATTATTCTTTGAATTATCTCCACGATGTTGTGAGGAAAATTAAAAAAAAAAAAAAATCGTAGGTAGGTATTGAAATGTAAGTTGATCATTATGATTCCAAAAAGTACAGCTCATTAATTTATTTATCACTATACAATATTGTCACAAATGTTTCTATAGTGTGGCGCAGAAAATATTAATCAAACAGTATTTAAATTTATCAGCCTACAAAATGATACCTTATTTAAAACATACCTTATTTATTTACCTATTTTATTTACTTATGTACACACAAAATACTTGACAGGACAATATATTAACATAGAAGAGCACAAAGGTACTGCTTATTTCAAAAGAAATTTCTTCCAGCAGACCTGCGAGAGGCAAGTTGGATAAGAAATGTAGACACAGTGTGTAGAAAAGTTAAACAAGAAAAATTTAAATTATAACTATATAAAATAAACATACATACGTACAAATACATACACATTAAATATTACCTATAATATACATACATATATATTATATGTAGAATATTACTGTATAGAAGAGAGGTAATGCTCTTTGACTTGCTTTTTAAAGATAAATAAAGTTTTAGAATCACGAATGTTAGCCGGAAGTGAGTTCCACAAACGTACTGCGTGAACAGAGAAGGAGTATGAATACATTTCAGTTTTATGGGATGGGAAATTAAGATGATGCCTGAGGTGGGATCTACAGAGAGCATCAGAAGGACGGGTAAAGGAAAAACGATCGCGCAGGTAACTGGGAACTTTGATACATACCTAATAAATAAATTAAATAATACTTGCTAATACACTAGACTAAAGTACCTAGACGAGTCACCAAATGAAGTTGTTTAATAGACTGTAAATTCCATACAATGCTACATTAAAATCATAATGTATTAAAGAAAATATACACCCAATAAACATCCAAAATAAATCGAATCAAATCATCAAACAAAACAACATCTAATAAACAGTAACTCAGAATCGGTCTCACAAACACACAATTGATAGCAATAGCGTCGAACAACACGTAATAACGGCCATTACTTAGTGCGTACTGAGGCGACCGTCAAATTCACTTACGAGTACTAGTGCTGTAACTCAGTTGCGCAAGATACTGAGTGCTCGGCATCGGTACCACGCAGGTGGACAAAATGTGCGTACTTCTTGTTATAACACGAACTTAATGTCAGGCAGGTGATGGAGTTTATTTTAGGGTTAAAATGAGATGAAATTAAATTAGTACCGAGTAATAAACGGTGAACAATTCCAAGTGCATACGAACTTCTGTTAACAAATAATATTAATGATAACAGGTGATAATATGAAGTGTAATTAACGTAAAAAGTAGGTAGGTCCTATACATCCTTGTTGGCACTTTTCTATTTTGTTAAGTACCTGGTAATTGTTGTAAGGCCTACACTGTCCTCCCATAACTATTAATAATGTTATTTGATAATATTGTAAAGCCAATTATTTTTAAATGAGTAACCGTGGGGTTTCTTGCCGGCTCATCTCCATAGGAAACGACTAATTGGAACCGTGCACCTAGCTTCTGACGTTTCATAAGTGCCCATGTAGGTTTGTGTTTGTTTTTTTTTCTTCATAAATGCGCTATTGCTAAAATGGTGATCCCGTATTTTGATAAATCTATTATCTGCATAAATAAGCCTGTACCTATATGTGGTGAAGGGTGGGCGTTTTGGTGGACTGTCTTATGTAATTTTGACGTTCGAAAAGTGCTGATTCTCAGCCTAATAATTTCAATAAATGACTTTGATTTTTTTATTTTTAAATCAGCCAGACAACGACACAAAAACAATAACATACAAGCAAGAAACATGTTTATATTTATTAATTTACTAGCATTTGCCCGCGGCTTCGCCCGCTTGGAGTTCGGAAATTATCCCATGGTATAATTACTTATTACATGGTATATTAGTATTTTTACTTCCGAGATAAAAAGTATTCTATGTGTTAATCCAGGTTATAAACTACATGTGCGCCAAATTTCTTCCAAATCCATTCAGCCGTTTTTACATGATTGAGTAACAAACATCCAAACATATAAACTTTCACATTTGTAATATTAGTAGGATATATTATATTAAGATATATTATATCATATATTACATTATATATTATATATAAGTAGGATCTACCTACAGTAGGTATGTGTCTGTTGTCGACTGTTAATAATATCCTCGAAAGTACGGGAAGTTACAATTTCGATGGTGTTCAAAGGTAATACTTATGAATTATTAAAACCCGATTCATTGTTTCCGCCATCAGGCCATATACGCTTGATGGCGGAACGATCCTCGACCTTTACCAAGGCATTACATGTCACGTTTATTGAGAAAATTACGGTTCATTGTATTTGTGTAATAACTGAGTTTTAATCGGGATTTAATTGATTAGAAATAACTGTGATCATCAGGGTTTTTACAATTACTTCCATTCGTGAGGAAGGCTGCATTGGTGCGAATGTCGAGGTTTTGGGCCAACAACATTTAATACACTGTCGTGCCATCGACACGACAATCACACTGCCTCTAGACCAGGGATGGGTAAACTACGGCCCGCGGGCCATCTCCGGCCCACGAATGGTTGCAATCCGGCCCGCAACCATCAACCCAAAAGTAGATAATAACCTAACATAAATCGCGCAAATCTAAAATTCATCAAGACAGAAGTGTTGCATTGATCAACGCGTCCAGTGCAGTGACGCGTACTTGCTTACATTAGTAAATCTTTGTTCCTATATGTACATTAACTGCAAAAAATATCATGTCCCTATATCGTAGTGTAATTGATTTGAATATCTATATTTCATATCACTGAATTTTGTATAAACGATTCAATAAATAATGTTATTTTGGAAAATACAAATACATTTGTATTTCAATACAAAAATACATTATAGCCAAAAAGTCAAAAACATGGCTCCCCATAGATTACACTGGTAAACAGTAGTTTTGTTTTATGAAATTTCATACCTGATTTTGTATGATTCCGCCACGCTGATTCCAAATCTGTTATCAGAGGCCCTAGTGTGAGTTTCTTTTAACTGTCTCGATTTTACGCATCGAGCGCGTTCGGCGTTCCGATTGGCCTCCGGTTGGCTCTTTACCAATCGGAGTGCTAAACGCGCTCGATGCGTTAATTCGAGATGGTTAAAATAAACTCACAATAGGGCCTCAGTAGTTCTCTAGCAGCTCTAGTTTTTGAAATATTAACATATTGCATTTAATGCGAAAAATACTAAAAAAAGTAAAATTTTGTTTACCAGTGTTATGTTTCTTTAATATTGGCCCGCATAGGAAAAAGTTTTCCCATCCCTGCACTAGACAGTCTAGAGCAGCCGTCGTCACTCTTCTGGTCAAGGGCCACATAGGACAATGTGGGGTTGCACTATGGGTTGCACACTTATGTTCTGAATTGGATATTAAATTAGCAAAACAATAAATAAATAAATAAAAAATTATAAGTATTAGAGATTTTTATTACGACAAAAATACTTTAGGTACTTCATTAATTGTTATGGTGTTGTACTCTTTTAGTTATTTGGTCTAAGTTGGCGTCTATGGAACTACATGCAATCCTCATTGCGTCATGAGTGGAAAGGCGATTGCGTTATTTGTTTTTTAAGAAATTAATTTTCGAAAATGAAGCTTCACAGAGGTATGTCGAAGGAAATATTGTTAAAATAAATAATGCACAGTCTCGTTAACATTTATAGGCGCTAGGCACATTTTTCTATAATTCAATGTACTCCTGCTTTTCACGATGTTCTATGAAGTGAGCTTTGAGTTGCTTGTCGTATTTTAGTTCGATAATTTTGTTCACCAACTAACTACAACTAAGCTTCAACTAAGTAAATAAAAGCTTAAATCTATATTACAATCTGCGCTGTTTACGGCAATAGGCGCGGACCGCACAAATATCGCCCGCGGGCCGCAGTTTGACGACCACTGGTCTAGAGCGATAGATGCATTCAAGAAACATATTTACGATGCATTGCGTTTTGCGTTTGTCGAGCGTCACAGCAGGAACGTAGCGGCTGAGGCGTAGCAGTGGCGTAGCGGTGGTGGCGTAGCGGCGGCGTAGCAGTATCTACGAGGTCTTGTTCTATCATTATAGGTCAGTACGCATCCATGGTTCCGACACACTAGGAAAAACGTAAAAAAAACTAGGAAAATGAACTACGAACACGGAAAATACGGAATTATAATAAAAATACTAGTCGTCAACAACCATAGACTAACAAAAGCCAACAAACGGCTTATTCCACAAATCCCCCTGAAAAATCCCCCTTAGGAGGAAAAGTGGAATAAATAAAAACCAGTCTAGAATTCACCCCTGCTTATTTCACTAATCCCCCAGAGAATCCCCCTCAGTGGGGAAAACTGAACCTTAATGTAAAAAAAATCACTTTCAGAATGGAATGGTCTTGGAATGTATTTTTTTTTTAATTCTAGTTTTCCCCCCTAAGCGGGATTATCAGGGGTGAATTCTAGACTGTTTTTTATAGATTCCACTTTTTCTCCTAAGGGGGATTTTCAGGGGGGATTTGTGGAATAAGCCTTAACAAACATTAGAAAAAAATCTATGCAAATCCGTAGATGCATTATCATTAGCAACGCATCATAAACTACCGCAAACAATAAAACATAATAGAAAATTGGTTAAATTAATGCGACAATGACTGAACAGCCCGAATTACATTATGGAGCATGAAACTCAAGGTGGTCGGGTACCTCTGTAAATCCAAATTAAAATCGATACAAATAAATTAAATTGAAATGTCTGTTTGTAATGTCAAAATAACAGCTTTTAAGGGTTCCGTAGTCAACAAGGAACCCTTTTCACCATGTCCGTCTGTCTGTCTGTCTGTCCGCGACTTAGCTCAGTGAGCCTTAGTACTAGAAAGCTGTAATTTGGCATCTGTATAGATATTAATCACGCCGACAAAGTGGTAAAATAAAATCTTTATATTTTATCCCAATACATATGTTTGTAAAGTGGGGATAATATTTTTTAGCTTATTCCACAAATCCCCCTTAGGAGAAAAGCAGAATCTATAAATCAGTCTAGAATGCACCCCTGATAATCCCACTTAGGGGGGAAAACTAGAACAGAAAAAAAAAAAGAAGTAATTCCAAGATCCCTGAAAGTGATTTTTTTACATTAGGGTTCAGTTGGTCCCACTGAGGGGGATTTTCTCAGGGGGGATTAGTGGAATAAGCCTATTTTTTTTCTCGTTTATCCCATGGTGTGATATCGTTGGATAGGCTGTTCAAAAATATTGCGGGCTTATGTAAAACATTTTTCGATTCCGGGATCCGTTTGCGTAATATTCAGCTTTGAAGTGCTAATTTATGTTAGTCAAGTGTGTCCCCCTCCTGCCAGCTAAATAGTTGTACTTGGATATGTAAAAAAATTCACGCAGTAGTAGGTACATATAACGACGTTAAAAGTAAAACTATCAAAGCTAAGTAGGCTTTACAAGTTATCAAGTAATAGTCGACCAAATTACATTTACAGTTGAAAACCTTGTTCTCCCATACATTCCGTATGGAAGAACATGTTTTTCAACTACAATGTTAAGTTTGTTCTTGGGATAAATTTATACCGACTACAGAACCCTTCATTGTGCGTAGTCCGACACGCACTTGTCCGATTTTCACTAAATACATATGAAAGTATAAACGGTGCATTTCAAAACAAAAAAAAAAATTTTTGTCTGTCTGTTCCGGCTAATCTCTGAAGCGGCTGGACCGTGTCATAAGGAGTAACTTAGGCTACTTTTATTTACAGAAAAAGCCATGCGGCCGAAGCCGCGGGCAGCAATTAGTCGTAAGTATAACAGCCCAGAACAAGGCCTTTATACAAGTAATATTGCTCAGAAGGTACTTAATGTAACTGCCAATTACTATGGCTAATTTATTAAAACATTTTTATTTTTTGTAAATTCATGTTCATATTTAATCATATTTAAACTTAGATATCATTATTACACACACCCTTTTTCACCTTCCACTTTTGGTGATTTCATTTATATAATTTTATTTAGTATAATTCAAATATCCACTTATTTTAATTTTGTTTTCTAATTCTAATTGTATTTTTTTAAATATCTTCATTATTATTATTTTAAGTTAATTAAGATGGTGTTTTGTGATGAACGCTGTGTACACCTATAATAGGCATACATACCTACTTGTACTTTTATTATTTCATTGTTCTTTTTTTTTAATATTTTGTATGTACTGCTGTTGGTGTACCAAATAAATAAATAAATAAGACATTACTCTTGAAATAGCAGATAAAATTCGGTAAAAAGCGGTCTGGTTGTGTTTGTGACCCAGTAATTAACAAACGGAGGTTTTATTTCCTAGTAACTGGAGCATGCAGTAATAAAGCACAAGATAATCATAAAGATTGAATTCACATAATTTTGCCGATAACATCTCTCATTACAAAATCCATATCCTACACGGGTAAAATTATTGTTATAGGAATATAATGCCAAACTTATTATTTATTTTTTTGTGTGGGAAATTATCGAATAACTTCTCCCGCTCTGGGCAGAGCGTGTTAGATTTTTACTAACTAAAACCCACCCGTGTTCCTTCAGTTGCGTGTGTGCCAGGGCCACGGTATCCCTTTCGGACAAACCCGCAACCCTGACAGGTTACATCATCATAACGCTCTGACTGATAAGAAAAATTATAACTTCCTTACTTATTTCCGTGATAGGCTTTTTTCCAAAGAAGAACTTCATCTAAAATACCTATCATTTCAATAGAAACGCTTAGCTGATGAAACCCTAAGGCGCCATCTTCACGGGCGAGAAGATTGCGGCGGTAGTCTCGCCGAGCCATCAAATTCAATAGAAACTCTATGAATCAATCTCCACACGGTGATATCATCGCGGCGATATTTTGAAGGCACAGCCTGCAGCGTGGCTATCACCGCGATTCTCTCGTCCATGGAGATGGCGCCTAAGCAAATTAGTCATACTTTTAGCCTAGTAAGCTACAAGGAAAAGGCCTCCTCATTAAAAAATCCCTCAGCTAATTACTGTCTAATCTCACCTTGTACAAATCTCTTTAATCCTGCCACTAAGAAATGCTCGATACTAAGATATATTAATTGTAAACATACTGTCCTTGATACTGTATCTAATTAGAACAGATAATACAGTGAATGAGATTACACAATATCGGCCATTAGTCAAATACTTCAGATTAGATAGGGCCCGGTCGTAAACTAATCGAATTAAAGTTATACAGTTCTATCCCCAACTGAACACCACACCCATAAATCTCCCACCACACTACGCACCACGCCACACATCACACCACATCGCGCGCCTCACCATGTGGTGATAGTATGGTGTGTTAAGTAGTGCACTACTTAACACACCATGCGATACACCACATCACATGCACGAATGTGAAATAAGTTTATAAGTTTTATTTTTACTGTTAATAATTTCAATTTCAACTTTATTTAAAGATTTTTATTTTCTTAAGATTAGTAAATATAAGCTGTACTGGCATTGCGTATTTGCTCTTAAAGTCACAGTACACTATATTAACTTGGTTTAGTATAATTGTACGACAATTCGACGACAATGATGTGACATAGCGGAGCCTTCTAATACAAGCATCGCTTGCTTAAAGGGAGACTCCAAACACGTTTAACTGTAATGTAATTTTCTAATTGTCACAATAAAATATATTGTATTTTTTTATTTTTTTATTGAATACATCTACGAGAAATTTGTCTAGCTTGCTTGCGTCTTATACCCGAATTTGACATCAGAACTATTATGTTCCTTCCTTACCTTATCCAGCTATGAGTTAGTTGGCTAACGGTTCAAAACCATTTACAGTGCAAGCCTACATCATTCGGAAGACCACACGAATTAACCACAGTACAAACACTAATGATATTCAAACATATCGCGGTCTCGACCTTGCGAGACAAACCCGTCGGGCAGCGTATCATCGGATCGGCGCAAACGCAGTCCCGTTACCAACAATCTCATTCGGTATAACGGGTGCCGCCGCCCGATTGGCTGCCAGCACTGGACATGCGCATTGCACGCTAGAGTAAACATTTCGTTGTTGACTGCAATTGAAGAAGGTTGTCACGGATATATGGCTTGTATGGCTGAATCGGATGAACCATGCATGAACCGTAATTCTGAATGTGATTGAAAACAGCATTGTTATAATTGTACAGCATTCGCTATGAATGGCTATGATGATTACACGCTCGACCCGGAAAATCGGATTAGAACTAACAAAAAGCATGACCAGTATTATGTAAACAGAACGATAAAACCTTGGAACACCCAAGAAGATATTCGATTTTCAAAGGAACGAATTCATTTTGTTCATCATTTTAATGTGATAGAAAGCAAAGCCTTTTAATGCAAATCTTTCAAAAAGAGTGAATAATATGGCAGTAAAGCACAATAATAAATTTACCACTAGATACACTTGTTTCACGGGTAAACGAAGCCTTTCTTGCCACGTTTGCACGATCATACGTCACGAATTGCAAATGCACACAGTCACTTGAGATCCTCCGTTGTTAATTGTCAGGTACCAATAGTTTGAGTGGTCATGCCTGAGTACACTCTTGTGAATGAAGGCGCCCACGCATCCAATACTTAAACCAATGAATATAAAGAGAGCATAGAAAGGCGAACTAACTGTAATGAAGAAAACAGTGACAGTAAAGACACGCAAGATGTAGCTGATGATGAAGAAAACTCAAACGCAAAACTTGAAACTAATGCAAGCGTACCTTCTGCCCTTATCTATTATGTGCCCATAACTGTAAGCCTAGAAGCCTGTATTATGAACATAAGTCGCGGTACTAATACTATCGTTTATGTATGATAAGCAGCTATCCTATACTAGTTTTCCTGCCTAGTTTGTCGTACTGACCTATTTGCCATCGATTTTTTCTACTTGCATATTGCTCAGCTGATTGCCGCTGATTTTACTTTTACTGGCCGCACCCCTATCGAAGAAACCTCAACAAGAAAATGATTCAGTGGAAAAGCAATGCTACATTATCGGCACTGGAATTCCATCGTTTATCAACAACTTTATAAATTAGTATACAGGAAAAAGGACGAGCGACCAGCTGTATGTAAAAAACTAGCGAAACCGATTTTCTCTGCAGGTTTCTTGGAACTTTGGCTAAAGAGATTCTTTGTTTTTTGTAAAAATAAATATACTCAAAGAAATCGTGTCTCTCACTCAAAGAATCTTTAGACTTGGCTTTCAAAGGCTTAGCAAAGCGTCTAGTCATTTAGTGTTCATCCTAATCCATCGTTAGCTTCGGCAGGTTTCTCTAAGTAATCCTAAGTGCAATGCCCTCTTGATGCGACATTATCTGCCGCATCATTCTTTGTGGGGCTCGTAATAGTTAATTTAGCTTTATCTTTTGATTCACTTGTATTCATTACATCAATTTAGACGCTGAAGAAGATTACATCATTGTTAATTTTATATGAATAATTCTCTTCATTAAGAAATAGTTTAATGTTTTACTAAATAAAGAAGAACGTCTAATTGAAAATGAGATTACTATGTTACTTAAAATGAATCTAGTTTTCATGCATAATAATCATAAAAGTAAAAGTAAGTTTTAAAAGGCAATTTTGCGAGTTAGTCCGTCATATTATTTAGGAGATCTTGACGAGTTGGCTATCAAGTGCGTATGTAGATTAATAACCTTCAAGCTGATTTGCAATTCCATAGGTGCGGCTGCGACTTCAGAACTTAAACTTGAGAAAGGAAGGTTACGTGGAGCTTTAGCAAGTTGAGAAATTGCGATGGCAGCATTGGTTTCGAAGCGTCCGGTTTTCTCAACAAAACCTGTTGTTAATATGGAATGCGGGTCCAACGCTGACGTACGAAAGTTCCGATACAAAACACCGGCGTGTGTAATGTCGATTGCTTTCTTACAACCAATTAATCGATTCTATCTGAGTGCGCCGAGATTGTAGTTTCACAACAGATTTATTGGGTAATCTCGATTTACGATGAGCGTGTCGAGCAACGGAAGATGTTTACGAGGATATAAATATATTGTCCGAAGTAGAATATGATGATGAGAGATTTGTCGGAGGTGTAAATGATGGCGAGAAGCCTATAATTGTCAACGGTTAGACGTATAACTGTTTGCAATGTGTTATAATAAGTCCGTTAGCTGCGCGTCCGTGTGCGTTACATATTTGATGTATTGCTGTGTATAGCAAGCCGACTGTTTGCAGTAGAAAGCATTGCTTGTTCAATACCGGGGGTGCTGGTTAGCTTAGTGATTTTGTACGGTATTAATACTAAGGTGACAAAAAATTATATACTTAGAAGCTAGAGCAAACAATTTGATCAGACGAAAAGCTCACAAACAATCCTCAGTAAGTTAAGTAAGTAGCAGCTTCTATAAATACAAATTGATATGAAGCAATGAATGCAACGAAATCGTTTCTCCAATTCAATTATATTGAAGCAAATGCAAACATCAGAAAGCGGTGGTTACAATCGGTCCCTTGAACGTTGGCACTTGATTGCCATTACCTCACAGAAGTTTTGGCGCTCACGACTTTATTGGTTCATTGGCCCAAGATTGCTTCAGCTGGGCTTTGAGTAACCTATTCCACTTATAATAATTTTAAAATTATTGTTGAAATGGAAGCTTCCGATAGTCTCTTTGGCAATAAAGATCTGTGGTCAAATTCAAGAGATGGTATCTTTCAACACCTTAATTTAGGAAGTGAAGAAAACTATGAAACTAAATCAAATAGATTTCATTTCATCAATGAATCTATCTTCAACTGAATATTTCATTCAACACACCTATTTGTTGCCTTGCTTGTTACGGCTTGACCCTATTTAGTTGAGTGTCGAAGTGGTATATTTGTAGCTATCATGTTTATAATAGCCATGTCATGTAGTCCTTATCTCAGAGTAAGCCAACCTATCACTAAAATAAAGTACTTTATCGAATATTAGAAAACTTCTTGAATGATAGATGGAGATTAAATAGAAGATCAAAGAAAAGAGAGATGGACTGAGTGCTAAATGGAAGAGATAAACATAGGACCAGGGCAGGCTGACGAAGAAGAAACCCTCCTGAATAAGAACAGTATCAGCACCATTGACTGGTAATAAAATACTATGCAACGAAACCGTACCTAACGAGAAAATCTCCTCAATATGCTACAGAAGACTAAACTGACCACGCCACAACAAAACAGTAAAATAAAGAAGCCAATAATTTAAGTGGTGTACCTTCCTCACTCAGAAATATAATAATAAAGAGTTTACGGTTGTGCGTAGCGGTTGCATGTGAAAACGGAGAAACGGACTGAGAAAAAGTGAACGAAATGGATTCGTTACGGTTATTGATACCAATACCGGTGTTTTGAATCAAATATTAAATGTTATGCCCTTTAGATCTAGTGCCCTAATAACTCTGTTTATAAAGAACCTATAAGTTTCTCCAAGGTTTTTCATAACAATAGAAACTTCTCCTTTTTAGAAAAATAGAACAACTAAAACGATTTTCTGTTATTCTTTTGACAAAATATTTTGTAGAAAGCATAAAATACAGTTTAGTAGAGCTGCCCAAGTTCATAATTCTATATCATTAAATTGGCACGGAGTTGACAAACGATTTGAGTTTGCTAGTTGAAAACCTGTGGCCGCCTTGTTAGGAAGGCGGACCTAGCACTGGCATATTAAGATTATTCTAACAGAACCGTGATAATATGCACTTAGTTGCTTGGTACAAATTCCCATGTCACTGTGCATAATAAATAACAGAAAATTCAAACTAATCTCCACCAATGCATTAATTTATAAGAGGAAATACACAATACTCAAAGTTTATTGCATTCCACATTGTGTAAATAGGAAACTGAATTTTACAAACAAAATCAATAGCGTAAAAATTGGCACGAAATAAACCACCCTTGATTATAAGCCACTAGACACACGCTCGCGGAGCGATGGTATCAATAATTCAAAACAAACTTTATGGTATTGTTACAAATAAAACATAAAAAAGGTCTCACGGCTAGAATGTTCATTGTTATTTAATTAATTTAATCGTGTTTGTTTAAAATACGTAATGATACATGGTTTCTATTAATGTGATAACCTAATCGCCACACTGTTACCATTGCATTGTTACTGTTACCATTTGCTATGTCCGACAGGTTCCACAATACTCCCAGTATTGTGGACCCTGTCGGGCATAGCAAATGGTAGAAGAGGAAGCTTTGAAAACTTAGCGTTTCAGTCTTCTGATCTAAATTTAATGTTATATGTTATAATAGGGTTTTATTAGGAGGATGGACAACATTTTTCGCATAAATTACTTGACGATTTAAAATATCTTAAGTTAGGGGAAAATTAATGCATATTGACTCGACATTAAGTAGGTAGGTACGATACAAGGTATCACCAGACACGAAGCCAAAGAAGAGAAGAAGTGCTTCAATAAAAATGTGCAGAAATATTTTATCAATGCAAAAACAAAAGGAACGTATCAATCCCTGCGACAATCAATAATTACAATGTACTTTCCGATGATGATGCGTGAGTCGTGATGGACAATTACGATTTATGGACGATTCAATGCAAATTACATTCACATGTACTCGATAGTGTTACAATAAAGAAAAACACGAGTATGAATAAATTGGCCTCACTCCATACACTTGGAAGTGAAGAAGAATAGAGACATACATAACATAACATCACGCCTTGTTTCCCCGAAGAGTTAGGTTGGGTTGTTTGGAAGTTCCCGTAAACAAGTCTGGAGGGTTAGCGGACTCGGGGACGTCTGCCACCGCCATCCGCTGGATGGGGATCCAGCAGCACCCGAGACGGCGGCGCGTATTGTTCCACGCGCGCTACATTTATTGTATTGCTATTGTAAGTATTCGACGACGCGAGAGGAGTCTAACACCTCACTTCCCCCGCGGGCCTGAGGTGGCCCGCAAAGACGGACCAGCCCGGAGATCGTGGAAGGCACACAAGTTCCCATGAACCTCGATCCAAGTGTGGGAAGGGAACACCGGGGTGGTTCTTTGTGAGCAAGCGTCTGACAGACCCCTCCACTCGCCCCAGGGCAGAGGACATCCTAAAGAATTTTCATCCCGGATGAAAACAAAAGGGGTTGGTTGGAGTTTGGGTTGAGTAGAATAAGGTAATAAAAACCTGGAGTTACTAGTCTGAAATAGCCTCTACGGGTGGCAGTACTTAAAAAACCGGCCAAGTGCGTGTCGGACCACGCACAATGAAGGGTTCCGTAGTTGGGATGAATTTATCCCAAGAACAAACTTGAAATTGTAGTTGAGAAACATGCAAATTTGCTGTTAAAAAACATGTTCCCACATACAAAATGTATAGGAGACTATACAGATTGGGAACATGTTTTTAAACTGTAATTAATTTAAGTTGGTCGATTATTACTCGTAAACTTGGAAAGCCTACTTAGCTGTGATAGTTTTCCTTTTAACTGCGTTATATTATATACTACGATCGTGAATTTTTTTACCTATCCAAAACTAACCGTTTAACTGGGGGGGACACTTGGATGAACGAGGAAAAGAAGAACCAACACGCAATAAGAATAGATACCCACATGTTGAGAGGCCTTTGCCCTGCATTAGGATAATTACAGGCCAAGACTATAATAATTGGTAAGAACAACTTATTTATCAAGTTAAAACAACACAATTGCACTTGACAGAAACAAACAACAGCCGAGGAGGTAAACATTAAAGGAATTGCGTTGTTCGTATTCTGCGAATTTGTTTAGCAACACGTCAATGTTTTAGTTCAGCCATCAATTCTGCTAGATTGGCAAAATGACGCAGATATATTAACATAAAGTGTCGTTTTGTCACGAACTTGTATTTTAAGATGCGTTGAATATGGCAATATTTTGTGATCGCTCTCATTTGACACGTCGTCGAAGCGAAGATATGTGATCTTCGCTTCGACGACGCGGTGAAGAATTACAATCAATGTTAAAGTTGTAAGCGAAGACATTCGACTCTCTTAAGTCTCTGGGCGTAAGTAATCCAAGTTATCCTAGAGACGAAATTTAAAATGATGAAACTACATTTGGAAAGCCATTAAAAAAGCCAAAAGGTATTAACGCTTAATAACATTTTACATGACTAAATTTACATTAAAAAAAAAAATTGGCAGTCTTAAGGACTGCCGACAGAAGTGAAAACACAAAACTTTGGAATAACTGTTCTTTTATACATATAGCTCATGGAAAGCGTTCGGTGACGATGACGCGAGTTTCATGGTTTTTGTTCACCCAAAAAGTGCTCAACGCGCCTAAAGAAGTTTTCATTTCAAAAATATTTTTTTTTTCATCAACCTTTTTTAACACGAGTCATGATCACTGACCACATCTTACGAAGTTTATAAGATGGAAGCGATTTATAGCCACGAATAATAACAAGATTAAACAAGTTCAAATCAATAAAAGGATCCATTGACATAGCAGCTGAACGAATGACATTTAAACGACCCTGAGCTTCAATAATTTCGTATCGTAAAGCAAACCCGTTCTGTTTACATTGGGCTGCTTACCTTATGTGAAATGTCGTAAATTACAGTTCTTATTAAACCACTACTGGATCAACTTGATCAAGGAAAAGACTTTCACATAAACCTTCTACGGTTTACCTTAAAATCCGACTTGTTGACGACTCGGACACAATATATTCGGACACTGTCCGAATCCGAATTTTTCTCTCTGATGATTCGGACACCATTAAAAAAAGCTGTTTTGTACAGTCAGATAAACAACTTCCAACGATACCTTAATTGCAGAAATCCGTCCTCCGTCCAGTTATCCGAGCTCTGCTTAAAGTCACCCTAAAATAGTTTTTGTAACGCTTTTTATCCACATATTATATTTTAAAACTTTTTTGTCTGACTGCACTAAACAGTTTCAATAATTTGATAATGTCCGAATTGGTGGTGAATTGATTAATTGAGTCATATAGGTGTAAAGGCAGCAACATCCTATTTTTCAATGATAGCAACTTTGAATGCAGTCTGTCAATGTCAAATCAGCTTCATTGTTTGATTTAATAATATTGTAGCAAAAACAGCTACATCTCCTAAAAAATAACCGTTGAAATTATAGGTTTGCAGCAAAAACAGCAATATCCAATAGTAACTGTACTGTTTTGAAACCAAAAAAAATACTGTTTGCTGCCATTTTGGTATAACTGGATGTTGCTTCCTTTGCATCTATATGACTCAATTATCAGTATGTGTCTATTCGGACACTGTGTCCGAATATATTGTGTCCGAGTCGTCAGCAAGTCTAAAATCCGTCGTCTACATTGAAATGAATTGTACCATAGTGGACGAAACGAAGAACGGTCAACAAAAGATTTTGATAATACCTATCAGTTTTTCTTCCCATCATAAAAAGAGTCCGTTGCCGTATGCCGTAAGTAATCTATTACGATGAAAACGAGTACGAAAACAACTTTTTATTCTATGAAAATAATAACCTCAAACAAATTAAAATGATACCTCAAAATTGGTACATACAACGGGTAAATATACAAAATATTATAATATCGAGACTGGCAACACAATGCCGAATTTCTATTTTTTTTTTTCTCTAATGACATAAAAGTGGCTTGCTTTTCATTTGAAATAAGAATTGGGACAAAAGAACTGAGTCTATTTTTACCAGTTGTAATTGCCAACCGAACAATACTTCCATTGTGGTGCTGAATGGGAAAATTAAAATTCCTCATGCACAACTTTGTGACGAAGGCCGTTCATATGAACTAGAACATGTCAAGGCTTCTACATACACCAAGATTGGTACTTATATGGTAATTTTTCCAACTTCGATTTAATTTAATACGATGTTTAACACGACAGACATTGATTGACAGGACCCATTTTGCGGTCATGAACCAAGTAAAAAACTGCAGTAAAAAGCTTGCACATCTGCCCAATTTGTGCATTATCCTTTTCAAGTTTATTAATACTACTTTGCTTTAAAAAAAAAACGGTAAAAAGCTTGCTCTTCGCACCTAATTTGTACATGAGGTATCGTTCTAATTTTTTTTTTTTTATGAAGATCACCTTATAAAAAACTTAAAATTACAGTACGCACAACTTAAAAATATTAAGCTTAGTGGTTTTCTTTAATTTTCAAAAGCGAGCGGTGACCTCATCGGCGACCATCTTGAAATCCCGTGTTTAATTGCAAATATAATTAACGCTCACATGAATGCTATTAAGGCTGAGCGTAGTAGGCCGACCTTGGGGTCTATTTAATATATCTTGTTAATTGCGCAAACAACGCCTAGAGCAAATATCCAAATTGAGAGACTGTCAAACCAGCTATCTTAGGCCCGTATTACAGAACGTCACTCAATACTCAAGTATTACTTAAGCTAGATTCAAGCTATTTGATTGGTTGAAACTAGTTTATACGGGACTTAAACTTGACCACGAATTCTTTACATTGTGCCTCAGTGGAATTCGCATTAACTTGATTAATGTTTGATTCGTCTTTAATAAATTGCGCACTGTGTATTTCGATTTATTTAGATGACAATGAAGGCCCTATTTTAAGTACTAAAATATTTTTAATTATTGCTCCTTTTAGCATAGCGCTAAGAAGACTTTATTAAGAGAAAAATAGTTAAATATCAACGCAAATTTTAGATATTAAAATCAAAAAAATAATACACTCAAGAAACAGCCATTAAAAGAAAATGTGAGAAATCATATTATTTTGAAAACCACAATCGATTCAAATCGAATGCGAATCATAATCAATGATAGGTGACGAAATATCAATATTTGCCAAGCGAACGATACCGCTTATTGTTTGTTCGTTGAGAAAGTGGTACTGGATATAAATATAGGTAAATATTACTAACCGATTAATGTGCAATGTAGGTAGGTAGGTATTCATTGCAAAACTATTGTAAATACCACTCACGCTTTCATATTTATGCAGTAGACAGAGATGTTGTACAGTGAGACAATCTTGTAAGAAGATCCCTGTCAGTTGCTGATGATTGAGACATCAAGAAACACTTTACTTACAACGAATAAAACTACTCCGCTTTTTTAAACCGGTTATTTGTCGCATTTAAGACATTAAAACTCTCGAAAAAAATTAGTATGGTACTCTTAAGAAGATGCATTACGTTCCTCTTAAGAAGAGGTCTTCTGTAGGATAGGTTATCTCAGTCAGCTTGGAATAAGAAATACCCACAGGTATACCTTAGGTATTTCTTATTGCAAGCTGACTGAGGCAGATTTGCGAATCTTCTTTCTTATAATTCTAAAATTTTAATTATAAAATAAACTATGTTACAATTAAATTATGTCACAGTATTTCTTATCGAACTTCATTCTGTCGTCCGCTACAAATGAACTTCCATGCTTTGGTAATGAAAGAAAAACTTGAATATCAGCTGCTTATCTTCAACAAAAATTGAAATAACCGATACTAGAAGTTATGGCAATCGGTTACGACGCCTGCGTGTAGCAAGTGGACGATAAACATGCCAGTTTTCAGTATAATGTGGTTACTAGTTATTTGTGTCAGAGTTTCTTGAAAAGGAATTGATAAATTGTTGTTATGATTTAGTGCTAGCCACAGCGTATATTATTTATCGTCATTTGACTTCAACCACAAGTGCAGTCAGCAAAACAGTTTGACAAAAATATATGGCCCAAAATTTACGTTTGCATAACGCAGGCATGCGAGTGGTATTCATTACTATTACATCCATATTTCGTTTTTAATGATCCAGCCATATGAGCGATCATCATCATTCCAGCCGAAAGACGTCCACTGCTGGACATAGGCCTCCCCCAAAAAGGGGGATTTGCCATAATCGCCACGCTTGGCAGGCGGGTTGGCGATCGCAGTATGGTGTAAAAATGCATAGAGAACGCTGCTGCCCATTCTCTAGTAAGTCCCTCAGTCGCCTTTTACGACACCCAAGGGAGGAAATGGGGTAGTGCTATTCTTTACGACCGGCACCATACGGAACATGAGCGATTACATAAACTAAATAGGTACTACTACTAGGTACACATCAAAAATACGCAAATAGGTTAGAAAGGGAATCATAGCCAGCTGTCCGCTTTATCTCCTAACTAACTTATGAAGCCAACAATTTTTCTTTCAATTTAGAAATTGTACGTAACATCAATGTTATGCGTCGCTTGCTGCTGCACCGACCGCAATTTGTTTCCAAAATTAAACCTTTTTTACTGCGGAAGGGAAAGGGCGAAATTAGGGTCGATCGATCAGGTAAAGCTACGCTTGCCGCGTTTGGTCCGTGGATAGGTCCCCTCCGTGCCTCAGAAAGCACGTTAAGCCGTTGGTCCCAGCTGTCATTTGTACATCTTTGACAGTTGTTACAGGTCGTCAGAAACCCGAAAGTTTGACAACCAGTCTTACCAAGGTGTATCGTATTCCAGTAACTATTGTGGAGGTCAGATAGGTAGTCGCTCCATGTAAAATATTGGTATTCAGCTCCATCCGGTTAGCCTATAAGCCGACCCTAACATAGTTGGGAAAAGGCTAGGCATATGATATGATGGAAAGGGCGAAATTGCTAACGTCAACAATAAGTCAATAACTATAGCTGTACAAAGATCTTTTGAGGCGTGGCCAAAATTGGAACTTACGCAGCCATCTTGTTTTTCCAAAACCTATATTTCACACAATAATTATTGCACAAAAGTTTAAGTACCAACAGCGCCCCCTGTCAAAATTATTCAAGAAAAGAATCTTGTAGCCAAAAGATCCTTGTAGCTGTGTAGATAATCTTACCTTCGTAATTGTTGTCATCCTCGTCATGTGCGGCACATATCTGTCGGCAGAGGTCCTCGTACTCTGCCCAATAAGCGGCCAGCGCGGAGGGGTCCGGCGCACGCGCAGGCAGAGGCAGCGCCATGCGGACCTCCGGAGACTCCTGGGAAAGAGAGATAGGTTTGGTGAAATTAAAGCTTATTTTTAAGGTGCAAGCGATTTGTGGGCAAAATAAGATGAGGTGATTGATAATTATTCTTTTTGTTTCTCCCGAAACTCTTTATCAACTTTAAGAATGCTGTGTAACTTCCGGTATATTTACTTATTTGGTGGTCTGTATTCTGTGGACTGTACAGGATAATTTATGGTAACTAAATCCATACTAGGAGGATCTAAAAATATTAACCTCAAACAGTTACATAAAGATCTAATAAATTAAATAAAGTTGTCGGCCGAATTATTAATAGGTCCTTGTACTCCTCACAAAGACAAAACGTTTCTGTTCTGGCTCATAAATTGTAAGAACCGCTTGTTTTTTGACTCATTGTACATTAATCTACGAATAGTCTACTGTTTAATCTACTGTATCTAACAGTGCTTACATCATCGTCGTGGAAGGCGTACCAAAAGATCAACATATATTAAACCAGTCCGCCCAAATCAACATAATACCAAGACAAACAATGATTAATTCAAAATTAATGAGAACTATTCTATAAAGGACATCGATATTCACAAGCAAACAATGTAATATGAATTATTATGAGCAATCTGAACACTGCGAGCACTTTGCGAAACGATTGACCAACTCCTTTCAGAGCAAGTGGTAGACAATGATTGTTACAACATCGCATTGTACGCATCTAAATAATATCGTAATTTGAAATCGAGCAAACTGGAATTAAAGCTTAATTATGAATCGAGATGTTGGTGATAAAATGTTGCTGTAGAGGCCAGCATTAAAGTTTTAAAGACCATTTGATAATTTAAAACCAAGTGATCCAAAAATGTAATTTACTTGTCATCTAGCTACAGTGTACCTAAAAGTTGCAGGGGATAATAAAATTGGGATACACGATGATGTAGATACACTTTGTAATAGATGACGGGATGACCAAGTGTTCACAGATCATTGGAAATCATAAAAAGACACTGAGAGATGAGTTAGCAGCGGTAAAGTGATAACAGTTCCAGTCTTGCTTCTTTTGTACAGGAAAACACGAATGTCGCATTCCGACTCGAAGGCTCGATAATAATTATAGCTGTAAATACTTTATTGTACTATATTACAACAAATATCCACCTTCCACTTCTTTTTACTGAACTTGCAGTCATAATAAGAAAGATTATGCAGATTTTTTTTAAACAGCAAGTTGACGTCAACAAACTTTAATGCAGTAAATCAAATATATTTTCTGAATAAAAGAATAATTTAGTTTGTCAACATATTATTTTGGTTAGGTATTACCCAACTTACAAGTTAAATGTCATGAGGAAAATAATTGTCAGTCAGTCTCAGAGATTTCCACGAATGATGATGATGTCCATGTCCATGTAACAGAGAGGTAGAAAAAACAACGAAATATGAAAAGGGCTATATAGTGATTAAACAATTTGACTAGGATGGGATGATAATATTAAGACAAAAATAACAGAAACTCACTAAGCAAATTGAGCATAGTTCTCAACTAGTTTTTTTTTTTTTTAAATCAATCAATCAAAATCAAAATATCTTATTTCACAAAAACGTTCGTTTCCTATGGAGAAAAGTCAGCAAGAAACTCCATGGTTACTCTTTTAAAAATAATTGATTTTTAAAATATTTTCGAATAACAGTGTTAATAGCTATGGGAGGAATCGCAGGTGTAGGCCATTCAACAAAATAGAAAATGGTTAACAAATGGTTCTACTAGGCCTACAACGTTTACTCTGCAGTAAAAAATCTGCATAAATATCATGTCCACAAAAGTAACTAATAAAGAGTTAA
Organism: Dryobota labecula; assembly: GCA_947523025.1. NCBI lineage: Eukaryota > Metazoa > Arthropoda > Insecta > Lepidoptera > Noctuidae > Dryobota > Dryobota labecula. The sequence goes on along the minus strand of OX383284.1, from coordinate 27,930,049 downwards.
AATTAGAATCGTAGGTATATAAAGTCATATTATAATGAGATGATTATTTGATTATGTCAAGGAAGAAAGTAAAAAAAATATTATACATCGTTACTTGGGAGCAGTTAATAGACACTAAAATAATTACGCCGTTAATGAGTTACCAGGGAAGTCACATGTGCGGAAGGAATATTTTTTTTAAGTCAGTTACAACACTCCACAAAGTTCAAAGACCCAAAACACAATTATATTATTTATTACATTAATAAAACACGTCCAAAGGGCTAGGTTAATAACTAACACCAAGTAGATAACGACGCTCATGAGAACAATTTAAAAGTTTAAAACGGTTATCAAATGAACTCGGAGATGACGAGCGACGTCACTCAATTTGGACAGAATGATATTAATGGGATCTAAAGTAATCCTACCGCATTGCGATGAGGTAAGTGTTCCAGATGACAAGACAAACATGGTAGAAGTAGACTGAAGGAATTTCAAGGAACATATTGTTTGTTAAACTATATTGATGGAACAGTTGAGCTTATGATCTTTATCTTGGGTAAAGTTTTACGTCATAAGGATTTCCAGTGTGTAAAAAACGAGAAGGAATATAAAAGCAACGAGATTGTGACGCTTGTATTTTTCAGTATCTGCACTAGTAGTAGTAACTTTACCTTGATTCAATTTCACTTGTTAATTCAGTTGTATTTTTTTTCAGTCTTGCTTTCTTCAAGGGAGCATTGATTTCAGATTCATATTCTTTATTTTCTGCGTCTTAAACATATTTTTTATCTACTCAGTTATAACGATCGTTCTTCTATCCAATTCTTTTTTGTATATAGGTAATTTTAATGGCTGTTGCTTTCCCCTAATAGTTGTCGCTTGTCGGAACTGCAACCACATAAATCGTGCCGTCACTTCCGTCCTCTCTTATTTTTGCCTAAAATACAAAGGCCCGCAGACAACTATGTACTACTAACTACTACTCCATTGAATCCTCAAGTAAATTCATTATCAGGTGACGTAGGCTATTAGCAAATATACGATAAAACAAGGTCGAGTATATACTCAGAGGTATATTTGAATATTTGTTGGATGATTAGGCTTCATCATTTGAATTAGTTTCGTATACACCAGGGGGCCAAGTCTACTAATGTACAAACGTTGCAATGGTCTCTTCATTGTGAGTTTTTGACAGATTTGCCAGACAAACACTGTCAAATACTCACAATGGCGAGACCATTGCAACGTTTATAAATTAGTAGACTTAGGCCCCTGTGCGTTTGTGATCATTCTGCATTCGGGTATCTAACTAGAATTCCTACAAATGCCTACATAAGTTAAAAAAAAGCATTAAGTTAAAAAAAAATACGTGATGTGATTGTTCATTTTAAATTTTACAGCTGTTGTTTTATTATTGACCATTAGAAAGTTTTTAATCAAAATTAGTTTAATGAACTCTCACCTATATGTAGTGTCGAGTAAATAGTGTTTAAAGGATATTAAATAACCATCACTCAGCCATTGTTAAGCGTTTAAGATATGGTTTTTGTTATGGTGGATCTACAAAGCCCGGCGGTACTACCGGCGGCTTCACCACCAGCAAAGCCGCCGCTCGGCTGTGAATCGATATTCTCAGTTGTCTTGTGACTTTCGGTGAAGTAAGAGATGTTACCTACGCAGATATTGAAGACAAAAATGGACGATAACATCGCAATTGCTGCTGCAATTTTGGTGTATATTCTCAATCAAAAGAAAAAATATCAAAAGAAGATTAGACCTACGAAATAGGCTTGATGTTCCCAGAATGCTTCAAGAGTTTAGAATGGATGATATAAACCGAAGAACTGTTCGTTCGAAATTTAAATTGTTTCTGAGGGTTTCTAGTGAAGATTTTGAAACACGAAAGCCGTGATCGAACTGTTCCATCGCTGCCGGCGGCGGGACGCGGCGCGCGGCGGCGGGGTACACCGCCGTGCTATATGGATTTTCATTGAGACAGTGCACTATCTAATCGCTTAATTATTTTAAATTACTATCGCACTTCTTCATAATGTTTATATAATATTTATATCTAACTATAAAGTGAAGTGTGTTTATAACCATATTTTAATATGTATTGATATAATTCCTTCATACTCAAAATTGATTTAAAAGAAAACAATAAGCATGCCACCTGTCTTCTCTTAAATCAATCAACTAGGTTATTCAAAGTCTTTAAATTTTATCTCTCAACTAGCTTTTGCCCGCGGCTTCGCTCGCGTTAATTTATAAATTGACAATCAATTCGGGTTAAAACACACTACTTTTTCTATAATAATATAATTAAATAATGATACGAAAGACACGTGGTGCCATCTATTATCATTAGAACATTATTGTTGTATTCCTTGAGAACAGCACTTTTTTACGGGATGAAAGGTATGTCCGTTTATGTACACCTGACAACGTTTAAGCAAAATTTCAGGATGATCGGTTCAATGGTTTAGGCGTGAAAAGGTAACAAACAAACAAACTTACTTTCGCATTTATAATATTAATAATTAAGTTAAGATTACAATTTAACCGTTACGTAATAGACTGTAATTTGCTTTATTTCTCAAGCAATTAAGTCGCCTAAACTAGTCAGAGGTCGGTATCATATAAAGCAGTCCTTACATAAGAATAATTCAGTCTAAGAATTCAGTGCACTAACTATGTAAAACTAAGATAAGTAAGTGTATTTACAAATTAATAACGAACCAATACTTTATATATCTAACTCTAAACTTTTAAAGATCCAAGTCGTCATGCCATTTTAGTGTGATTAAGCGTGAATCTTGATTTAAATGCACATTTCGTCATTTTAAGTCGATACATACTTGAATATCGTTCTAGAAAACGAGACCAGTATAACGTTGGGCTCTAAATGATAAAGTGTACACAGACAGCTGATCCCTAAACCAAAGTAAAGTAAGTAAGTACGTCTCAATTTTTTTATTTTTAGTTAGAGTAATTGCTTCTTTAATTAAATCATAACTTGTCTCCGCCTCAGTAGCAATTACATGGGACTTAGAACATAATTGGCGAAATGTGGGTGTTCTATTATAGGGTACACCTCGGGTTAACTCTTCGGGGATTACATGAGGCGTGCTGTTATGTTATGCGTATGTGTTGTCTGCGCCTAATGCGGCCTCTTACGAAAGCTCGCAGGGTTATGAATGTTTCCTCTACGGCCCACATACGAAGAGACAAAGACAGAAGCCACTGGCATCCTGCGCCCGCGTCGTTTCCGGAGCACCCACTGCGGTCATTTGTATGTATATTATTGTCACAGAGACAAATTTAGCGGGCGACTGTTTGTCGGACATTCATTAATTTAATTTATTGATTAACACAAATTCGTGTTTTTTCCACGTACGTTTAAGAGGGTTGTCACCGGTCCACTAGCGCGGTAATTATAAAAAAACGGCTCCATCAACTATATCGGTAAGTGTGTCTAGAATTTTCTAATACCTTTTTTAAAGTTTCATATTGAGACACTAAGAAACAAAATTAAGGCAAGGCGAGGTTCTTCGAGGGTGCATTTTTGTTCTAGAGGTGGCAGCTGGGCGCGATAAATTGTGCCGTGAATTTCGTTAATTTTGGGTTGAAAATTATATGTTTTACGATATTAGCAATATTAAACCCGACGGACATTACATCATCATAGACGTTTATTTTGATGTAATTTTCAATACATAACGTGGTATAATATTGAAATAAAATGATTTTAATCTACAACTAAGTGTATGTTTGGATTTTTTTTATATCGAGCGAACTTTATTCAATTATGTAACGAGTACCCGATGTACCTACAGGAAGGTCTCAAAAGCAACATATAATTTTTTCACTTGTTTAATCATTACCGTTTCTAAATAAAATGACATTAAAATTACATTTCCTAGAGGTTAACTTGAAGAACCTCGCCTTAAAGGAGTGGCGCTAGTGGACCGGCGACAACGCTCTTAAGGATAAACTGAAATAGGTAGGTACCTAATTTGTATGCTGCACTGAATCAATTATTGTGGTTTAAGGACATTAAAAAAATAGTTTTTAGTCAACGACCAGCTTGTTAATAATAGATGGTTTTTTCCTTGAATGTCCACTTGTGTCGATCAAATCGTTGAATAACCTTAAAAATTACAGACAATTTTACCTATAGATATTTTATTGTAAAAGAGTGTTATTATGGAATAACAAAAAGATATTTAAAGACATATATTTACGTCAAACTACATACCTTTGCGTCGATCAAGATACCGTTACCTATTGAGGAGAGTCATAAAGGAAATCCTCTCATTCCATTTCCCCTAGCACAAAAACCCACAAAATAATATACTGTGTTATTTTAAAAAGGTTGTAGGGGTCTATTAATTTGATGAATAACCTCGGGAGTTACGACGAAAAAGATTAAGTAGGAATTGAAAATAGTAGGTACTAACAAAACTGTTCTGTTTCTACAAAATCAATTAATAGACTGGATCAACAGATGATGAACATAACAAAAAAAAAAACCGGCCAAGTGCGTATTGACCATGCACAATGAAGGGTTCCGTAGTTTTGATGAGTTTATCCCAAGAACAAACTTGTAGTTGAAAAACATGTTCTCCCATTAATTTCAACTGCTAATAATATAAGTTGGTAGACTATTACTCATTAACTTTTAAAGCCTACTTAGCTGTGATAGTTTTCCTTTGAACTTTGTTGACTGCCATAATTTTTTCACATATATTATACAAAATCAAACATTTAGCTAGCAGGGGGGAGACACTTGACTATATAAAAAATGTGCACTTTAAAGCTTAATATTACGCAAACGGATCCCTGAATCAAAAAATGGTTTTCACAGACCCGCAATATTTTGAACGGCTTAATCTAACTGTTGGGAATCGAAATTATTTGCAGCATATAACCTTTTCGGAACATTAATTGTATTCTAAATTCTAGTATTACGGTCAGTTTGACACTTGTCACTTTCTTTCCTTCATCATAATTCAGGATTTTGATGGTAATGAAATCAACTGTGGCTACTTTAGCAGCGCGTTTTAGTTATTAGTTACGATCACTAATACTTACGATACGAGTACCCCACACTATGGGATAGACGACAAAAAAAAAACATCCCCATCCCCAAAATATTTTAAGATTAAGCCGTTCATTTTACCACTTCGCAAAGTACAGCTTTCTACACTGAGAGTCTCTGAGCTAAACCGCGGACAGACAGACAGACAGACGGACATGGCGAAACTATAAGGGTTCCTTGTTGACTACGCAACCCTAAAAACACACACAACGTTGGAACAGCTGTGAATAAATAATTACATAAAACAGATGTCGCAAACTTAAGTGCATTCATATAGTCATGAAGATCATCTGAACACATTCTCGGATCATTTACAACATATATAAATATTTTTTTAAATTATTACCAGAGTCGGATTGAGGTCGATATGCGCGAGATAAAGCACCGGACGCAGTTAAATAGTCCATTAAAATCACATTTACAGCCACATTAATTTAGTTGGGCAGAGACAAAGCCAAGCATCTCAGGTATGACATCCGGTTTCCGGAACATGCAAAAATATACAACGAACAAGCATTCGGACAAGTGTCAGATGAATCAGGTGAATACGAGTATAAAACGACAAACACTTGAAATCTCATCAATATGCCAGCTTTGCTGGACAATACATAAATGAATAAAAATATCAAGAAAAGGAACAGGAAATTATTTTAGATTTCAAAATCGATGTTTGTAAGAAATTTAATGAAATGAATGAAACAGCGGATAGTCTATTTTAGATAATAAATCATTCAAGATTTTCTAGAACAGAGTCTAGTATCGTTGAAGCTGACCATAAACTTGATTATCTGACGACACTCTTTGACCATGAATCACATAGACACAAATTATTAGTGTCTAAAAGGGTGATCTATCACGCACCCATATCACACAGACACCAGTCATCATAATCGTGTGCCCAATTACGGCCCTGTGCGTGTCTGACGACCATTAAAAGTTGACTTTGAAACACCTGAATAATTCTACGAGTAATATTTAACGGCATATATTATTATTTGAACTTTAATACTGTTAGATACTACTGATTTTGGCAGGTAACCTCTACCTATCAAGGAATTTAAATGTCGCAAATTTATGAAAGACCTTCGATATTTACATAACTTAGCATACTTGAATGGAATTTCTGCGTAATCTTAAGCTTTATAGTATCACCGGATGAAGATAAAGATATCGAGTGTCATCAATGAATGTGTGTGATGAAAGGTTTAAAAATAAAACTAACGTATTCTTTAGAACACTCGCGGGGCGACTGATTGTTGTCATGAGATCCGTCTGATCGGTTCATGTTTTGTGCATTATGATGTCATCAACGCAGTCAGCCTTATGCGTCAATTGCTTAACATTGATTTTGGATCTTTGTTCTTCAGACTTACATGAAGCAGCTCGCTTGTAAGATGTTTTAGGTGTTTTATTTATTTCGTTCTACCGTCAAATTACAAATCCAATAAGTTCTAACTTTGCAATGACTTTCATTCAACCATCATTAACCATTATTCTTATAGATCCTCTCTTAATTATCAATTTATCCTTTTCTAAAACTTACTACTTACTTAACGTTTTCAACCTTACGCACTTTCTATTCTACAACGGTTTCTACGAATCTTTTCTTCACTATTTGCTTTTTCTCAGTTTGATCATCGATTCTAAGAATTAGATGTAACATCGACGATAAAGACAAACTTTTTTAAACTTCATCCTCATCGTCATCGGCAGCCTTGTTCCATCCACTGCTGAGTATAGGCTTTCTCCCTTTTGTGCCATGTTTCCCTGTTCTGCGCGAGTCTCATCCAGGTAAATTTAAGTACTTCCTTATTTGAACCAGTCAAGAGTCATATCTCGATTTGCCCATAATATTTTAAAGGGAAAAGTTTATAAGTTCGAAGACCTTATTAATCGACTAATAACGGGTGTGAAGGACTTTTTTTTATATTCTTGATACAAGACTCGGAATGTAACTGATGATGTCACCTCTGTTAGTAAGTGACGATGAAGGAGCAATGCGTTTTGTTTCGAGTGCATTTTTTTATAAACATGTTTATTTTTAATAGCAATTGAATAACATTACATGAGTTAGCCGACGTTAGCTGGCGACGAATTGGTATGGTATTTTAGATTTTAGTTGACGTTTATTTATTTATTGACAACAACGACGTTTTATTTGAATTTTGTACACCCCCTAAGTAGTATTGATGGGTACGCTGCCTGGCTAGGTACAGTAATACCAAATACTGCGTTAGGATCTACAAGAAACAAAATTCGTGAAATTGCTTCATAGTCATCAAGATCTAATATCCATAAATGCTCCACAAACGATGGTTACAAAAACGATAATGATCGCAATCAGAGTGGGAACTTCAAAATTGTCAAATAAATTGCTACATAGGTAGCAAGAATATGTATTTCTATATCTCAGACTGAATTTGTGTCATTTCGATTCGACAGTCGGAGGAATATTATTTATTCCGTCGACCTAACGTTTCGAAACGTAAAGTTTAATGTTAAGTATTTTAACTTAGGTATATTATAATGAAAATACACAACTCAATGAACACGAAACTTCAACAAACTTCACTTGTCCATGAAGACAGGCATGTGAACAATCATAAATCAATCGGCCCAAAGTCACAGCGTAACAGACACACAGTCAAACAAGTTCTGCTCCATATATCCGCACGCGGTGCGGTAGTTGTGTTTAAAATGTCGCCGATTAATCGCAGCGACTACCGAAATAATTGTTGATTGTTGCACAATACTAGCTTGTTGTCTGACACTGATAAATGGTATTTTTAAAGGATGTGCTGTTGTTTATCAGTTGGTGTTGTGCTTATTTACAATTCAAAATATGCTGAGAAGCAGCACTTTGAACATGAACATGAAAATTACTTATGAAAGTCCCCCAAAACGACCGCCCTACACAGACCCTCCACTTCCTAGTACTTTAGCTAAGAAGAAGAAGTGGCGCAAATTGTCGTTGCAATTGTTAACATTTCCCCATCTCTCTCACATAAATACCTAAGTATTTTCCAATTAATTTATTTTATACACATAATAGAGTTTATTTTATTTTTTAATGAAAACCTTGTTCTCTTCTCTTTATTTTTGCTTTGCCAGTCTAATGCCAGGGTCATTGATCTAGCTCACGACCAGACCCTTGAAGAAGTGAAAACTTGAATTATTTTGAAGCTTTATGAAAACAAGGTAATATTATATTTATAATCAGTCAATTGGGCCACATCTACTAAGTATTAGATCAAATTACAACACAAACCTAGCTTAGGTTTGAAACTAAAGCTTCTCATGAATAACGGTACTAAGAATCAGTAAGAAAATAAGTATATAAATATGTACAACAGAGCACAACATTACACAACCGACGCATTTACTTGTCACGTCACGTCATTTTTCCAAGCAGATTGTATAATAGCAGTAACCCAGTACAGAACTAATTAGCGGCAATGAAAGCTGAATGCGATCCTATTAATTATGAATAACCAGAAAACATTCACTTGCTGCCAAATTACTTATTTATTTCGACATAGGAAATAATTAATTTTAGTTGGAACAAAAATACTCGTGCGATTTATGAAAAACGGCTCATACGTAAATCATTCCAATTCATTGTAAGTTCGAGAGGGCTACTGCTCTCCGCTACGTGGAACCCTCAAATAATGTTGACCTTTAAACATTGAAAAGAATAAATATTCAATCAAAGCTGTTGATCGAAATCGATCTGCAAGCTTAACCTTCAAACAAGTTATTATGAAATAGGAATAACATTGAATATACTAAGGGTAAGTCCATCTCTCTAAATCCATCAACAAACTGTACAAAAACGATTGGCAAAAACAACATCGGGAGTAGAGACATCTGTCAAATCATGTTGACATTCATTAATAGTACGGGCCCCGAACTAATATCTTATGTCCGTAATTGATACGGAGTAGGAAACGCCCGTAACTCCGGCCGAAACTACGGATTTCGTGCTCCCTTGAAATGTGCAAAGCTATAAGGAATGTCGGTACTATGAAACGATGATTCATAATTTAGGTAGTGAAGACTAATCTAAAGTAAATGTAACAAGAGTGATTAAATTAGTACGAAAGCCTAGCAAATTAGTGAGATAAGATGAACATCAAGAATAACACTAGGCTTATGTAATTAGGATTAATCAAAATTAACTACAAGATTATGTTAATGAATTTGAATAACAGACGGATTTTGTTGCATCACACTGTTAGATCGAAACTGTCTGATAATTTTATATTTAAAAGCATTCTTTATAACAATTAAAATGATTCATGGTTCAGCGTTTACGAAATCTAGTCTAGTCTTAAGAAAATCTTTTTTTGCTACAAACATTTTTGAAAGTGTTTTAATTTTAATACAGTTTCAACTAGTACGGGTGGGTATTGTGTGTTACTGGCGGCCTTATATATTGTCATATCAACAGTATACTTAAGATAATAAATTGTGCACATAAAAAAAAATACTACTGTAAAAGTTGATTTCCGTTTCATCTCAAATTAATAGTTCGATATTATGTCATATTTTTAATGCCATTTGCTTTTAAGGCGTAAAATTATAACACGGAAAAGATGAAAAGGAGTAAGGGCCAAAAACGTATTATCGTGAATTCTGAAGATAACATTACAGACATTTTAACAGCAGTGAAGAGATAAAGATCTTAAATAACTGAATGTCAATAACCAAAGCCTAGGACTGATAGACCTAATTTGGTTTTTACATTAATCCTCGAACTTGCCTTCAATGTCACTAATGGTCAAGTTATCTGGATTCAAGACATTTCAGATTAGGATCGTCTTTGCAGCCTCAATATGCCAGTCAATGTCACTATCATATCTAAAGATTCTATTAATACGACAGATAATGCCGGGATTGAACACGAAAACAAGAGTGCCTATAAAACTGTCTATGACTGTCTGTGAACTGCACGATGAACTGTCCCATATTTTTGCTCCAATATACTGTAGCCGTAACATGAGGCACAGATTGTTCGCCGTGCCTTGGCGTCGAACCGTCGTCGTTCGAGCCCAGTCTCCTGTCCCTCGCACATTATCTGCGCTCAACGCTCTCTTGGACGCTAAGCTTGACATGATATTATGTGTTCGAAGATGAATGGAAGAAGATCCTGTCAGTATGTCTGGATTATTGTTAGATGAGCGTATGACTGTCGAGTAGTTGTATACTTTTGTTATCGTCCTTATGTTTAAGTGTCTTTGTTAAATAACGTAATTGGCATTGGCCGTTTTATGTTAAATAAATAATAATAAATGACTACATCGATTAAGTTAGCTCTGTGGTTCCTGATTTGTTTAGTAAAGTTATTTGGTATTGCAGCTAGGATCTGGTTTGGTGCTAGCGGCTGAAGTTGTTGTATTAAAAGATGATAAGCACCAATTATAATCTTTTGAAAGTTTAGTGTTGAGAATTTCGTAAACTTTACTTCAAGGTTCGGTTTCGAAATCATTCACATCCTTTTCTGAACGTTCGGTGGAAGGTACAAGTATATTCTCTGCCACAAAAATACCGACAAGTGTCGCAATCACAATATACCTGCCCATTAGCATACCTAAATAGTCATTCTTATGAAACTTTACGAGCTTTTAAAATGTCCTCTGAGAAGATTACAATCAGACTAATTTAACTAAGCAAGCGTATCTATATATATTTAGGCAAAGCAGTAACGAGACAGTTTGGAGCCGGAATGGGGCTCCAATCAGACCACAGTCGCATTCAAAGGGAACAGGTATTTGCCCCATTTCCTAAGACCACACGTAGATCAGAACAACTTACTAATCTAAATAACACATTTGATTAGCACAAGTATTGTTCTTGCAATAATCGATTGGATTAACCTTTTTATTATATGGCAGAACATGACCTTTGCGTATCTCAGCGCGTTGCTCAAACGTTTCACATTAGTGTATGTGGCTGTCAGTGTCAGTTGTGACAGCAATATAAGTGCGACTCGTTAGATAGCTACATTTGCTAATGTATGTACATATGTGATGTCATTATTAGATGATCATAGCATAGATTTGTATGATCATAGGCCAGATCATGAGAGGACAAAATTAAGTACTTAGTGGGTAGCTAATAATTTTCACTATGTATTGTACTCTACATTTGCTAATTGTAATGACTTCATTATTAGACGACAATGGCATAGATTTCTATAATCGATCATAGATAAACAAATCATGTGCGGACAAAATGGAGTAGCGGATGGCTAATAATTTTAAATTATTTATATTTTCTACTTTATGTATTATTTCTACGGGAAAAAAATACTTCATCGCTTAACTTAATCTACAAAACCAATAAACAATAAAAGTCGTAAACGCATTGTTTTACACTAAATATAACCATCTAAATCGAATTCAATCATAATGCTCGATGATAGAGAATCGATTTGAGCAATCGATTGTAGCATCGATTTTATCGTAATAGACGAGAGATATTGCAATCGACTACGGACATTTGAACATGGTTTTGAATATTATTTATTTATTTAACCGTTTATATGTACACTGTGTGCATGTATTATATGTATAGATATCGTTTAACAAATTGACTACCAACTTAAAAGTATCTCTAAATTCAAAAAATATTTTTTTCGTATTTATTTATCTGTACATAAGGTAAACATATAAAACTAGCTGTAGTGCTCGATAGCGGTCAGGAATCAGGATCGAGTAGAAGGAAAGCGCAAGCACAAGCGCGGACATTATCCTTTCTATAGTATGGTCACACATTCCTCGAGTTACTTTCAAAAGGTTTCTTCGCATGCCAACTGCATTACGTTTCATTGTCCCCCTTCCTTTCCGTTATCTCTTTCCAATATATTGTATTTCTTAAATATCGAAACGATTTAGGTAGATATACCTTTTTACCCTAATGACTTACAAGATTATTATTTAATGTTTGCTTAGCCATTTGTCGCTTCGTTATGATGTAGAACTCAAACGCAACCTAAATGCCCCTGTGAAGTAACATTCACAGGCTTACAGCTACTATTTTGGTTTTGGATCGGTTGTCATACATTTGTTGAATATTGCTTATTGAATGGGCGACCAACTAGCTACATGTAATTGGAACTTTAACCAAATAGATCTATTTCATCGTCGTTGTAAATCAACAGCGCGCGTCACATGGCTTTAATCCAAATTACAATGATTGAACGGTAGATCTTAAGATACAATTAGGAAACAAGAACCTACCAGCAATCCACTTGGCAAAGAAAGTTAAACAGTAATTAACAGGGCACGACCGATAAAGGGCACAGCGTCAACTGACAGTTGCGAGTGTTGCGACACTTCGCAGTCTATTTGTCGGAGAACAATCAGTCAGTGACGCAAATGCGCTAGCGCGTGCTCAATCGCCATGCTGCTATCACTGAGATAAGGGGATTACACCTTAGAGAGTTCAGTCTTGACGTTGCGTATAGGTACAGAAGTGTTCTGTTTACAATAAAGCATCTACTGCTTTGCTGCCCATTTAATAAGGAAGTAATAATTTTTCGTCGTCGGCTTTTGCTACTCCTCCTTTTGGTTTCAAGAAAGCTTTAACCGCCTCTGTGGTGTAGTGGTAAGACCAACCGTCTCAGACCCAAAGGTCCCAGTTTCGATTTCCAGCGGGGGAAAACTATCTGCTCGGTTTGGTTAGTGGTAGAACTTGTTCTAAGTCCGCCTGGCTTTGCTACCACCATCTTATCTAAGTCTGTCGCCATAACAACAATGTTAAACAGCATTTGTTGTGTTTCGGCAGTTAGAGGTAAGATAGCCAGTTCCTTTGTGGTTGAGGATTCCGGTTGAAGCTCGCTTCCACCTTCGGCCTGATCATTCCTTAACACCCGGTGAGATGAAGGCCAAGATATAGAGAGGATAAAAAAAGGTCAACGTGTCACCAGACTGCTTATTTTCCTGTTGGTTGGTGCCGTAACATAACGGATTCCAATGTCTCGAAAAACAATTTCCATTAATATACAGGGTATCCCACGACTTTTCCACATGGAGGGAAAGTACCTTAAATACTGTAGATAGAAAAATGTATTGGTTGAAGACTTCATTTTTATTTTAAAAACAATACGAACATTTTGGGTTCGATTACCGGTTCAGACAGGCGGTGATTTAAAAAAAACCCTGTAATTTTACTATTTACGTACCGATCGAAAGGCTCAACCATATACATTGATTTCTTCTAAATAACATAGCATATAAAATAAAAGGAAGACCATGAAATTTAATACATATAACGTATAAATAATTACAAGTAAAGATCACAGACATTCGCGAGAGGCACAGGACCGGTCGATGCGACGAAGCTTGGGGGAGGTCAATGTCCAGTAGTGGACGTTTTTACGTAAAATTGGCAGTATTATCATCGTGCATCACCGAGCAGCGGTGGCCCAGTCCTAGGCCAACCGAAAATTCGAAGACATGGTGACATCCACCAACAGGCACTGGACCCGCGTGGTGAATTACGGCCCAGACCCTCTCACAGACGAGAGGTATGTGTCCCAGCAGTGAGAATATTATAGGCTGATTATGCTATCATCATCAATATCATCATATTGATTATGATAATACTGCCAACAAGTAGCCCTGTGGTGCAGCAGGACGTAAAGAATAGCACCACCCCATTTTCTCCCGTGGGCGTCTTAAAGGCGACCAAGGAACATACCAGAGAATGGACAGCAGCTTTTTCTATGCATTTTAACACCATGGCCTATATCCAGCAGTGGACGTTTTTCGGCTGAAATGAATGATGAGGATGCCCACAAGGGTAATGCCAAAATATTCAGAATTAAGCAAAACTCCGTATCGACAACCGTTACTCGAAACGTATCAGAATTTACGTCACTCTAATCACATGGTACGTTACAATGATTGCGTCAATAATATCTGTTACCATATATTGCTATCTAATTTCGCGCGTAATACCTATGATGGCCGACAAAACTAAGATATTACATTATTTACAAGCAATTTGAGCGATGGAGCGGATCGGAGCGCGTATCATTTGCGGTGGGTATGCAATATCTAATGCTCGAACTAAATTGCTATGTGCCTATCGGACGGACCTCCTTTGGTGAAGTTTAGACACGTACGGTAGAACTACATGTTGTAGATAATGTGATATTGCTGTAACTGAATGGGGGCAGAGTATTGGGTAAGTTTTAGTTGTCAGATTTCAAATTGAAAAGCGAAAACCTCTGTTTTAAGGCTCCTACATGCGCGGCACGCGACGCGACACAAAGAGACCGCTCGTCGCGCGGCACGCGATGTCTTTGTGTCGCGTCGCGTGTCGCGCCTGTTTGTAGGAGCCTTTAGTGTCCATAGAAACCTACAACACGTTGGAATGGGCAACTAACTTCATCTTTCTGACTAACAGACACCTTAACAATTCGAATGTGATTCGAGTTTAATTTAAATATGCTTTGCATTAGATACTTGACATACTTTGCCAAAACATATCGCATTAATAAAGACTAAAATAAAAAATAATTTAATTTGTTCAAGCTGGACCAGTCAAGCTCAAAGATATATGTAACGCTTCATAATGGCGTAACAGTGATGAAAACTCGGATAGTAAGCAAAATCACTAAGATCATACCAGGTAAAGGCTCGTACAGACTCGTGCGATATCGCGGCCGCGACAGGCACCGACAAAGAAATTGTGCTGCTACTAGTGTCGCGTCGCGCCCGCGATATCGCGCGAATTTGTACGAGCCTTAAATAATTATTGCAACCTTTCAACTTTCATCAGTGACTGAATGTGATGAATGAGAAGGTCAACACTGGCTGTTTTGGCACTTATTTATTGCGTAGGTACTAGCTGACCTGCTGTAGATGTAGTCCGATCGTCTTCAGTTCATACAAAAATCCCACTTAAAAAAGAACGATCCTTATTTCCTGAGTTAGAATTTTTTTACGGGAAACTTTTCAAATTTTTATTTTCCAATAAAACCTAATTCGGAATATTACGAACATTTTAAAACAAAAAATAGTTACATCGGTCCAGCCGTCCTCAAGTAATGCTCTTACTAACAAACAGCATTTCATTTTTATTTATACAGGGTGAAATTGATTTATTTCAAATTAAATTAAAGGATTTTATAATCTTGTATCCAGCACGTGGAGCTTTAATTTAAGTATATATTTTTAATATTATCAGTAATATTAGCATATCATCATTTGCAAATCTATCGCATCAGATCACCTATTCAACTACACACTATTCAACCGAAATTAAAAGTTGTCAAACATAGCCCGAGGTATCAGTCTGTATTTTTATACAACAAGTTGCCTATAGATTTCAAAACCATATACAGTGTTAACTTATTTAAAAGCAAATTGAGGACCTATTTATTGGGGAAAGGCTATTACAGTATCAATGAATTCCTAGATGACATATGACATTGTAACATATGATTGATCGTACTAATTTGACATTTATTATTTATGATCTCTTATTATTATTGTATTGTTGATTTTCTTATTATTATTGTACTTGAATTTTTTATTGACCGTTATTGTTTTTATTGACTTTTATAAATGTATTTAATGAATTTTATTTTAATTTCAATTGTATAATGTTAATTTTTAAATTTTCAACTCAATGTACCTATATTGTTATGAAATAAATTACTAATGACTTATGACCTGATGTCCTACTTAGTAATGTTAACGGGAACAATGTTTATCAATTAACAGATAATAACGAGATTTTATGTGTTTTAGATTAATTTATTTTGAAATTAAGTCTCCGTTTCATTTGAGGTTAACGAATTCTTTTTTGGCAGGCCACTATGGTGACGTGGAAACGAAAACATAAATGAAGACATGTAGACCAAACAGAAAACTTCCCAAAATTCTTTCTTTTAAGCAGAAACGAACGAACTCAAAACCGAATCATTAGATTAAGACTGCAATTGGTAGAAGATCTACAAGGAATCTACAAGTTGTACCATTTCAATCTCAACACGTAATCGGCGACAGAGTCCAACATCTCAGAGACCTCCCAACTTTCTACGAGAACCAACCAGTTTTAATTAAGTAAACTGATAGCATCTGTTGTAGCTACTTGCTAAAATCATGCAGGAATGCTTTAATCTTGTTAAATAGCTACGTAGTTTATGTTTTACATGAAGATAAATTAATAAAATTGATTTTATCATCTGGATTTGAAATGGAATAAAATGTTTAAATCCGTTTGTTTATGCAATGGCCATATAAGAAAAAAACAATGAGATATATTATATATCTTAACAGAGATATAACTGGTAGCTATGTCTGCTACTGACGATACTGCTCTAAGATAATAGATAGATACGAGTATAGATATCATAGATATATATAATATATTATATATATAGATACCATAGATATATATTGTATAGATACCATAGCTTAGCATGCGGCTTAGCCCTTAATTCGTTTTAACAACTCTTGTTATTCAAAGATTATGGTAGCTATAGCAGGGGTCGAACATTAAAATTATCGAACATTAAAAGCACTTTGTCATATTTTCGGATTCAAAAAGCAGCCTCCAACATTTGGCTCGAGTACCCTCGAGTGTTCGAGGGATCCCGATAGCCATAATTATTTTAGACTCAATTTGTAAGATGCAGTCTATGAATAAAACCGTCACCATTCAATGGATTCCCTCACACATTGGAATCATGGGTAACGAAGAAGCAGACTTAGCAGCCCAACAAGCATCATATGAGGGTATTAATTACACCTGCACACCGTTATACTCAGATTGGCTTGGTCATGTCAAAGATCTATGCAGACAAAGATGGCACGAATATTTTGATGAACGATCAAAGTTAAAGGGAATCTGGTATAAAACCATCCAGTCTGAACCGCTTCGGTACCCATGGTTTGAAGGAGGGGAGGTAGATAGGAGATATATAGTGGCTCTGTTGAGGATGCGTTCGGGCCACATCCCATCCAATAAGTTCAAATATTTAATGGGTAAAAGTACCTCATCAAACTGCGAAGTTTGTGGGGTGATTGAGGATATTTACCACGTGCTGATGGAATGTGACCGGAACATACACCATAGACAATATTCGCTTGATGTGTGATCTGAAGTGGGGGCATGTAACAGCATCTTAGCGTCCCCTTTGTCGGAGGAGGCTGGGATGTTGTGTCGACTGTTGTTAGTTATCTACCAAAACGAATAGGGACAACACTATTATGTAGGTCATAATGATAATAATAACTGTTTATTACCCATTGTCTAGTTGTAAGTTGTTGATTGTTTTCTGTTACAGGGTGACATTATCACTAAGTGATAAAACCCTTTAAAAAAAATAAAGATTAAAAAAAAAAGTCAAAAAAGATGAAGTGGTTCCAAATATTGGGCAAGTTGTAGTTGAAAATAACTTTTTTTCTGAAATAATCGAAGAAGCTGGTTGAATTCTATTAGGAAAGCGTGGAATGCATAAAAAATGCGATAAAAAGTCCGTAAAATCGCACTAACAATCTGCACCGGCTAAGAATCGCGATAATTTGCAGTCACGACACAAACATAACAAGAGCATTAGAGCACTGTAAACTAAAAATAGAAATCTATACTTTTCCTGTGCACCTACAACTTTTACGAGAAAAGAAAAACAATGGACGTTTAGTGACGCCATTTCTTTTTAATTACTTGCTTATCTGGTGCATACACGTGGGTGTGTTGATTGAAGCGTTGAAAATCTTGGCTTGAAGTAAACTAGACGAAATACCAACTAGAATCATTATTCTTACTGTGTTTATTGCGCCACGACTTCTTCCCTTAGATTAAACAATAGGAAGTGGCGAAAAGCAGGTGTTATGCACGCTGGTTTTGTAACTTTTGACGTTCAAAAAATTATGAATCTTGGTTTATTTTGGACAAAATATTTTTGTTGAATTTGAATTCTTCTTTTTAAGGCGAGGTTATTTTGATTTGATTTTCATAATATTGAAATGATGTGGTATAATATTGAAATAAAATTATTTTAATCTACAAAATAAGGGTCTGTTTGGATTTTTTTTCTATCGAGCGAACTTTATCCAATTATGTAACGAGTACCCGACGTACAATACATAGAAAGATCTCAAAAGCAACATATAATTTTTTTCACGTGTTTATAGTCATTACCGTTTCTAAATAAAATGACACTAAAATTACATTTCCTAGAAGTTAACTTGAAGAACCTCGCCTTAACAACAGAATCTACATCGTTTAGCGAGTCTTGTAAGTAATGTTATGGATTAGTTTAGTTCAACTATTTCTTAATGTTTAATATTAATATTTTAGCGTTTATTTTTGGCCAAAAACAGTATTTTACATTTCCTTAAATTCTACATTAATAGCTAGGTTTAAGCACAGAGTACATTTGTATACAGGAGGGTTTAGATTTACATTGCTTTGCTTTGCTTTTTTTATTGCTATATCAAAGGAATTCTCATTTGAATACCATTTGTTACCCATTTGTTTGTTATCACTGACTTGACCGACATAGTTTAGAGAATTGAGATTGTTCTTTAACAGTATGTTGAATCGCGATAGCCTTTTCAGTAATAAACAGACCAGCACCGGTTTTCTTAATTTTCTTAGACGGATTGTATCTATACAATAGTGCTGTGCTATTGGTTCGATATCTTGTTTCCCAAGACAGTTGAAGATGAAATTTTGCTTAATTGACTTTGTCGAGTGAATCAATAAAAAAACTATTGACTATATCGAGAACTTCAGAAAACAGGCATTAGACAGGCTTTTAGTGTCTTGACACTAAGATGACAGACACTAAAAGGTTGTGATGGCCCAATGGCTAAGGCCTCGCCAGCCATGTACCAGATTCAAGTCCGGGCATGTACTCGTACCAATGTAACTTTTTCAATTTATAATTATGTACTTATTAGTTTATCTTGGACCATACTAACATCGTTGAAGAAAAACATCGTGAGGAATGGACTTACCTATAGGTAAGTCCAGGCTTATCTAGACCTGGGTCCAGGTCTATCTAGCCTAGCCTTTTCCCAACTATGTTGAGGTCAGCCTCCAGTCTGACCGGATGCAACTCAATACCAGTAGTTTACAGGGAGCGACTGTCTATCTGACCTCCACAACCCAGTAACTGGGTTTTGGAGGTCAGATAGGCATACGATACCCCTTGGTAACACTGGTTGTCAGACTTTCGGTCATCTCACAACACGTAAATCAAAGATCCATGAATGATAGCCAGGACCAACGGCTTAACGTGCTTTCCAAGGCACGGAGGGGTCTTGGTATATAAAGGTGGTCACCCATCCACGGACCAACCGCAGTAAGCGTAGCTTAACCTGATCGATCGAACCGTGCGGCTGTTATCTTAGTCACAAGCCTTAGATAGTATCTTATCTATACAAACAACCGATTGTATCTGTTTGTAATGTCAAAATAACAGCTTTTTACTACATGCATTCAAAAGTATTATACGGTACCTACTTATAAAAAAAAAACAATTTTGCCTGTTTGTCTATTTATTCCGACCAATCTCCGAAACGGCTGGACTGATTTTGACGGGACTTCACTGGCAGATAGCTGATGTTATAAAGAGTAACTGAGGTTACTTTTAAAAACCAACGGGGGCGAAGCCGCGGGCAGTAACTAGTAGGTAATATAAGCTTAAATCGCCAACCTGTCTTGAGCAAGCATGATCAATGCAGACAAGGCAAAGGCAGTAGGAGAATAATAAGCTGGTATCCTAACTAATATTATAAATGCGAGAGTAAGTTTGTTTATTACCTTTTCATGCCTAAACCACTGAACCGATCATCCTGAAATTTTGCATATACATTGTCAGGTGTACAGAAACGGACATAGTACCTACTGTTCCCGAGGAAAACAACAATAACGTTCTTATGAGAATTAATGGATGGCGCCACGTGTCTTTCAAATCATGATTGTATTCTATTATTATAGAAACTTTAGTAGTGTTAGGTAACTTAGGCTATTTTTATTTTAGAAAATGCAACGCGGGCGAAGCCGCGGACAGCAGCTAGTTATACTATAAGGGAGCCAAGACATTCACAAATACTTGTAATACAATCCTCGTGATGTTTACTACAGCCTTTGATTGATCGAGTGACGTACTATCATTGAGAACCGCATTGGCTCCGAACGTTTCATTTTTGACAACATCAACCATAATCATGTCAGTGTCAAGACTATGGATAATGTTATCTTGCTCTGCTGGCAACAATACTTTGCTTTATCAGGCTTTGTCATAAACAATGCCATGGTCTTTGTGATTTTCATTCATGATTTATGACCTTTTCTCTATATCTACTGTATATAATTCTACTTAGACTTTTAACATAACATAAAATAACATCACGCCTGTTTTTCCCGAAGGTTTAGGCAGAAGTTAACTTCATAGTAGGTACACTCACATTTCATAGTACACTCATATATCATAGTACACTCACTTACACACCCACATTTCATAGTACACTCACTTACACACTTACATTTCATAGTACACTCACTTACACACACATTTCATAGTACGCTCACTTCATAGTACATCCACATTTCGCCAGTTATGTTTCAGTCTCATGTAATAGGGGAGCGAACCTTTTGCCGGGCAGAAATCCAGACTCCGGGCAGCAGCCTGGGGTCTGGATTTCCATCAGGAATTTCCCAGTGGCAACTGGGAAATCCCTTATAACACTTGGCCCGACCTGGGAATCAAACCCAGGACCTCATGCTCAGAAGAAACACTTGCGACCACTAGACTAGACCAACGAGGTATAGGTGTACTTTTAAGTATAAGTATATTTTATGCAATATATTAGATGTAAGTAGGTACTTACTTACATTTATTAATATGTGCACTACCTACTGAGTAAAGTATTTATATCTTACATTGGCATTCTATACATATAATATTCATGAATATGTTAAAAAATATTAATCATTTCAAGCAACAATCCAAAAATTATATTTTGTATGATTGAGTGTAAGTTACAGCTAATTATCAATTTACTTAATTAACAAAAACACTTGTGTTTTTGCTCAAATATACCAAGAATAAAATGAATGACGTAAGTAGGTATATAACACATGATTTACAATTTGTATTTATTGGCTCTGCTTACTAATTGTTTATTTTATAATATCAGTAGGTAACTTTAAGGTGTAAAAGTTTAGACTTCATATCGAAAATAGTAAAAAAAGAGTTAACAAAAGAGCTTGAAAAGTTCATTCTGATAGCAAATATTATTTTTTTCATTTTATTTCTTAAGGGAAAAGAAAACAAACAGTACCTAGTATATTAAAAATAAACGGAAATAACGTTTAAATTAACAAATATACTACCCACTACAATTTCCACAGATTAAAACTTAAATATTTACAAAATGATGGCAATATTATGTAGGAACTCTTACAAATCGGTTTAACTAAATCCTTCGGTCACAATTTCACAAACCTCTAAGAATGGCACTGTCATACATTATTTATATGAAGAACTAAGTTACAACTTAGCAAACTTAACGACTTCTAACACTAACTCTGCGACCATTAAATGTTTTTACGAGCTGACACAAAGCCTCTATACGTGTTTCCAATTCAAATATAAATTGAACCGATTTAATTGTTGCCTTTCGAGCAGTAAGCAACCTTTTATCGACCTTACTGGGCAAGATACGAACAAAATTGGCATTGAGAAATTGTACCTGTATAGAATTGTATACGTTAGTGGGAAAATTAACTGCATTTTAGACGCCTTTATAGAAAAACTTAAGTTATTTAACATTGTTTGAGTCGCGATTGCTTTTTGTTAACCGTTTCTTCGAGCCATGACTGTCTTCAATCATAAAATTCTATGTGAATATTATAATGAAAAAGCCTGTAATACCAACTACGTTTTGGTGCTATAATAAAATAGTAATTGCATCGACAGGAAAAAGTAACGAACAATAGTTCAATTGATAAGAATTCACTGATTACACAATCACATATGCAACAACAATGTAATGAGATGAAATAAATTGTGTAAAATGTGTACAATGAACATGCAGGAAGATCTTAATCAAAATCTAAGCGAACATGAGCAATCAGCACGACGCATACATATTCTATGAAAACAATTAAAATAAAATTAATCAATTAAGAAGAGCTTGCAGTCCCAATTAACTCGATATACTCATCAGTAAAATAAACAAACAAACAAGAGCAGTCAAGGATGCGAATCTTATAATTAACAAGAATTTAATAAAAACTGCCATGCGTAAGACAGACGAGAAAGCGAAGCACAAAGCAAACCATTCCGACGACGAGAATCCATCATGTTCAATAGATGTAATTGACGCACTGCTAATGAAATATCACTCGTAAGAGAGAAAACCAAACGATGTTAGGAACACGATAATTAATGTGGCGATACGTTCTCCCATTAGTGGACTAGTGACAGTCGGCACGCAACGCTAAAAATACACGAAGAAATAGGTGAGTGGAACAAATGTCCAGCCGGAGAGAACAGCAAAAACTCAACCAATGAAAAACTCAAGTAAATGTTCAAGATTATAACCAATTGGCGTAATTTTATGCAGGAAAGCGTCAGTTTTTCATATCACAGCTGGAAAAAAATATATATTTAGAAACGGTTTAGTCTTGGAACGAATTTGATTTTAGATATGGCTAAGTTGTTACCTGTATAATACTAATAGCATGATGATTTCAGCATTTTAGAGAGTATGTCTTTTACGATTTAGAAAAAACCAATAGAATAAAGTTCCAAAAAACGAATCAGCTTTAAATCTGCTGGAACAATGTAAGGAGTAAGTGGTCAAATATTTATAAGAGAAAACAATGCGTGCGGCAAACCAGCTGTTAAGAGCAAATATGAAAATAATGACCACATTTCTATGATTCATAACCAAAATTATAACGATTGATTATATTATGTGACATTTATTAAGAGTGGCAATTATCAACAAACAGTATAAGATATAATCGACAATTAAAGACAACAATCAGGAAGGCGATGGTAGTACAATTTTATTAAAAGTTCAAGTTTAAGAGTTTACTATAATGAGTAGTGTAAAAAGTGCCTCATGCATAGGTCAACAGATGCCCTTTACATGGACCGATACAAAAACATTACACACTGTCTGTAAATAAATAACATGTCCTTATAAGTGCTCATAATATTTAATAATTATGTGCTCGATATAAAAAACACAAAGAAAAAAATTCTACATAATTGTCTTTCAGCACGATATAGACAGCTGATTCGATAAAATTGAAGCTGTGTATAAAATTGTAGATAGCTTACAATACATAGAACCGAACCGTAACGAATTGGTTGAAGTTCATGCTTTTAACGCCAAACTGAATGTTATCAATGAAGTTTTTAACGAGCCAGACGCTACTGAAGATAATGGTGCATTAACTATTCGAAAACTATCAATAAATTTAATTCAGCTTAATGAAACGTTAACTAGGGTTCCAAGATTGCGGAACCAATACAGGAAACTGTCAGTATATAAATATTTTAACTCTATATTTAAAGTTATTATTGAAGCACGTCCACGCATGTGAACGAGTAATCGTGTGAAACTACACAACAGATACTAAAGCAATTAGGTGTTACTATCGTCACCGTCATCTGATAACTTTTACGATAATATCAGATTATCTGGAGTTGCAAAATAATTGATAAACACAACGTGAACTACATTATGTTTCATTATTACCAATTTGTTCAAATTAAAATTAAACATTTGTAACCAAGTATTATGCAAGCTAGATCACAATCACTTTATTTAAATGAACATGTCGATTCAGATAATTACAGTGACGATTACCAGTTTATTGTAATTAGCGAATGAATCATGCAAAATGGCACTAACCAACTTCAGCATGTGTAATCCGTAGAAAGAGTCGATTAAGCGAAATGGTGGTACATACGAAAGCTTAATAAAACAGTTCTAATTGAACTATCAAGCGTCCACAGCACACACACTCACTTTTACCAAACTAATTATTGTCGGGGACCATTCGAAACGCGAGACGAGAGTTTGTTTTTATGTTCCGCCACGCGTCGGTCAGGTAGCTGTTTACAACAATCGGTACACTTGTTCACAACACCATTCAATTCGTTATTCGAAAATGATAAAACAATTCGTTTACTTTTATTGTCACCGATTTTTCAAATCACACCTCGAAAAGAATTAAAAAAACTTTTGTACAATGAGAACGAAACGCGACGGGCGATAATGTCGGCGGTTCGCGCGGCACTGGTGAGAAATCGAGAATGAATGGAGTAGGCTCGTGTCGTGCCTCTCGCTCGGACGTACAGCCTCAGCACAAGCTGCCCCCCAGAATGTTTTCTGTTGCGACCTCACGCGCACCCAACCTTTTTTTTATTGCTCCAGGTGGATTTCAAATAGTTCTAATCCCACGGGTTCAAAAACAACCAACAAACATGTGTCCGGTTCGAAAGACTACTTCCTACAGGTATCTTAAATGATGGCAGAAATGATTAGCAAAATGAGTGAGCAAATACTAGGTTAACAATAACAATGGAAATGTCTGAGCTGAAACAAAAGCATATTAAAATGATAACAACTATCGTAGAGTGAGCGAGAATGATTAATGTAAAACATGTGAAGGAGATGGATATAATAACACTTGAATTGACAATGAATCACGATTCTATTGAACACGTATAATATAGACAAACAGTGATTATGTTAGATAATTTGTTATTAAAATCGTGGCTAAAGTAAAGATTAAGACTAACTTTGAAGTCAGACAAGGTTGTGTTTGTAGTTGTCCTTGTCATTTGTGAAAACGACCATTGTTCACGACTGAAGAAAGACAATACGTCGTCACCTAGCTCAAAACCTTCTCAGTAATGTCTATTTTGTAGCTAGACAAATCTCAGCTTCATAAATGGCATTACTATGTAGAATTCCCTCTTTGATATATAGCATGGCACGTGCTCGATTTCCGAACCCTCCTGATCTCATGCCAATTTTTTGGGGGTTAGTGCAGCATGTCTTCTATACATTTATATCGTCCGTCATCCCAGTATTCAGCCACTTTCTAGACATCTGTTAGTCTAAGATGATCCCATCTTACACACAATCTGTTCATTGTGTCTATTGTCTTCCCCTATTATTATAGTCATCCACATTCATACTCCATTCATTCATGCCCTTCATTCTTCGGCATCACATGCCCATAACATGACAACCGATTTTCAAAAAAAAACTAGTTCGCCGTTGTCACTTTTAGACTTCCTCTAAGGGTCATGCTCATCTTATTCTATCTATTGTCTTTGATCACACATTTCTCTTTAATGTCTTATTACAGCTGCATGCTTTCTAGGCCCATCATTCCGTCTGATCCATAAAAGACAGAAAGAAGGTGTTAGTGTTTTGTTTTTGTTTTCCCCTCAATTGTAAAGGGAATTTGGAATACATTATGAAGAATAAGCAAATGATAATAAGGGGATCGAATAAATAAAAGTTTTCAAGCCTCAACAAAACCATCCATAATCGTTGAACATTCCGTTTTAAAACGTTGAACGGTAAATGTATAAATAAGGTGAAAAGTTAATGACTTAACTCCATCTTGGGTTGCCACCTTGCCACAAAGAGAGACAAGCAAAATGCTACTTCAATTATTACCTTATCTGAAATATACTGAAAATATGAAAACACAATCTTTAATAAGAATTAAATTTACTAAAAAAACCCTTATTTCGTCGTTTACGACGAAAACTTTTTAAAGCCTTTCAATTTACGAGTAAGTTAAATTGGGAACAGTGCTTTATCCCAATAGTCTCAAAACTTCTGTTTCAATCAGACAATTACATTCGCTTAAAATGTACAACCAGCTGTTTCATAAGAAAAGCCAAAACAATTCAAATTTTCCACTGCTGTCAATCCTGTTAAAGATAACAGATAGCCACAAAAATGTGACACAATCAAAGCTATTTTCGGCCCAAACCGGAATGTTGTTTTGTTTATTTCACTCTTGTACGGAAATATTCCCGTCGATAACAAATGATCGAGGTCAAATCAGAAGTACTAGAAACGACATACAGTGTTATTATCATATCAAAGATGAACGGTGTTCAGGGCTTATTTCCTTTAAACAGGGCGGCATGGACATCGAAACACAACCTGTTACCATGAATTCAGTACTACATGATTCTGGACCCGCCTGCATTGAAATTGTTCGTCGCTTATAAAAAATATCAGCTGTTTCCTACAAAAGTGCAATACCTATGCGGTCAAAATGTATTGAATAACATTTTTTTTTTTAAAACCAACCCAATATTCAACTCCCTGAATCCATGGTAATAGAGTGCGTGTCGATCTCCCTGCCAACTTGTATGGTGAACCTTGAAAATAAACAGAGAAATACTTTCATGTAAATGATGAAGTCATGAAGGATATCAAAATGATTTTTTTTGCTACATAAATGGTTAATAGTCCTCATTTTAGAATTTCCATCATATCCACGCTTGTAAGTTAGGTCAGTTCTTGGTAAAGGCATCAAGCAGATTAAAAGACTCGTTGAAAATACGTTACTCTCTCACAACACAACCGTAATAGTTAGCTTTGATTTTGACTGTTTAACAAAAGCCACATCTTCGTTCTCGCCACAAAGACGGTTCTTTAAAAATATGCTGCTGCAGCTTGCATAGCATTGTTGGACTATCAAAATACATAGTTATATGATTGCCTTATATGTTACGCATTGATAATGAACCTCCTGGACCCTAATAGCGTAAGACACTTGCAATCACAATGCGAAGGTTTCGAAGGAAATTCCTAATCCATTGCTTCATATGCTTAAAAAATTCTTCTGCTCGACAACGTAACGCCTCGTCATATGTTTTTTTTTTTTTTCTCTTTTACACACGTGTCTACATCTCTTTTTATCCGCTGTCCTATCGCGGGTATGCTGGAAGAGATTTATTTATTTATTTATTAAAACTTTATGCACAAGTAAAAAAATACTGTACAAAGGCGGACTTAATGCCTGAGGCATTTTCTTCCAGTCAACCTTAGGGTGATGCACAGACAAAACATGGCAGGTGCAACATATGGGATAGATAACTCGAAAAAGGAAAAATTCAAGTAAGCTAATACATAAATAGATACATACATACATAAATATAAGCAAAATAGTCAGGTGAAATAACGATTGGTAGGGGAGAAAACGAATCAGCGCTGGGATGATTCAGCCAACTTCTTACGAATATGTTCACGTGCCTTCACTTTAAATGATATCCGACTGGTTGCCATCCTGGGCCTCAAGTCTGCTATTACAATAGTGTCAGAATGGTATCTTGATTGTGAGTTTTTGACAGATTTGCCATACAAACACTGTCAAATGCAGAGGGAGCGCATTCCAAAGAAAGACCGCTTGGACAATGAAAGAAGAGTGAATGAAACCAGAGCGGTGAGATGGACATCGTAGAAGACGATTGTTGGTGGAACGAAGATTTTTACTATGGGCAGAACATAAGTATTGAACATGGGAAGTCAGGTAAGAAGGAGAAGTGGGTTTGTCGAGTATGGAAAACAACATAGACAGAGCCCTCAACTCTCTGCGCTGACGAATGGGCAACCATTTTAAAACCAATCGGTGCGCGGACACATAATCATACTTACGAAGGTTGAAAACGAATCGAATGCAGTTATTTGGAAGGCGGTCGAGTTTATTGAGGAGATCTGCATTCAGGTCATAGTAATACACATCACCATAGTCATTTATGGGAAAGATTAGGGACTGTACAAGCATTGCCTTTATGTATGATGGGAGCAGATTTTTCAACCGATAGAGCGACCGCAACGTTCCGGTGACTTTTTTACTGACCTGTGATGAGATTTCTTTAGAAATAAGCATCACCCTTGTTCGTATTTTTCTGTTCTTTTTTTTCTTATCTGTTTTTTGTGTGTACCTACATAAATGATTAAATAAATAACGCAATGAATGTTGTCGGGGCTCTTTAGTCAACTGAGGCCGCTTGAACTTATCTAATGAATTTTTGAATCGGGCAACTGATCCCATTGGTACATTTTATGATTTGTACAGACACGAAAAAAGTGTTAGACATTAGGTTTACGTAAATCAAGTACTCATCGGCCAAATCACGGTACGCCATTGCTTAGAAAAACTTAGATCTTGTTTTTTTTAAAATAATGTATAGTAATATTATATCGTTTAATTTATTGATTCTTTAGTTTTATATATTGATTTTGAATGAATACAAACATTATAACTGTGATTTTCAGTTGTTTAATTTTACTGCATTGTGTACGTTAATACCAATCAAGGGTAGTTGTAATATTATTTAATTTTAATTTGTTGTTTAGTAATATAAATCAAACGACTGTAATTTTAATTACCTTCACAGTGTTAAGCAAATTTTAATAAAACAGCGGTGATTTTTTATTGTTTACTTTTACATTGTTATTTACGAACCTAAATAATAATCAAGAATGTATTTTTTTTTTTTTTTTTCATAATTTCAATTGCTCGTATTAGGAGTGGGTTCAAGTCAGTAATGGGTGGGAATCGAACTCGCGACTTCTCGATCAAAAGTCTGATACCGTTAGGTTAGTCTACTGCCGCTTCAAATTTTGACACTACTTATTTACATTTAGTTTTCTGTTTATTAATTTAACGACTGTGATTTTTTAATATGTCAGTATAACCAAGCCATGGGTGTTATTTCTTTCCCCAAAGAATTTTGTTCACGTGTGTACATATTTATATATAAATCATAATCTTTTCTAAAGTGGGATCAGTTGACCGATTCAAAAATTCATTAGGTCAACTCATCCCGCGGGATAAGTTCGAGCGGCCTCATTTGACTAAAGAGCCGTTGTCGGATTATCAAAATGAAAGGCATTACAATTGTTAGAGTGTTACGCATTACCCCGCTGGATTCCTGATTTTCCCAAAATTTTGGTTGAAAATATTATCTTTAAAGCAACCGCTTACCTTTTTGAAGGGAAGGTGGTGTTTATCAACGATTTATCTCGCTAAGCTAATATGTAGTTAAAGTTAGATAAGAATTATGAGATTGTATATCGTTGCGATATTTAAACCCCACACTTTACTGTTGTAATTTCCGCAATACTAACACTGGAGGTAGTAAAATAATAAATAACCTACATTATTTGTAGATATTAGGTTTACTATGTAGGTACTAGGAAAGACCCAGGAAAGGTATTTGCTACTATTTCCATGACCTCATCGTTTTCCTTCCTCCTTAAAACTGGAGCTCATAACAGGCCTCACAATAAATCTATACTAATAAAATTATAAAGCTGAAGAGTTTGTTTGTTTGTTTGTTTGAACGCACTAATCTCAGGAACTACTGTTTGGAATTGAAAAATTCTTTTTGTGGATAGTCCATTTATCGGTAAAGGTTATAGGCTATAAACATCACGCTACGACCAATAGGAGCGGAGCATAAATGAAAAATGTTTCAAAAACGGGAATAATTATTCCTTTTTGAGAGCTTCCGTTGCGTGCGCTACGTAAACGGTTTAAGTTAAGCAAATGTCATGTATTACGAGTATATATGATGGAATTGTTCCTCTTTAAAAGTTATAAAAAAAGGTCCGCGACGGCATAATATGTCTTCTTTTATGATTGACTCACTATAACCTTTTTTTTTTTGTAATCAAAATTGTTCGAAATTAATGCATTACTTGCGAAGAAGTTTTATCAAAATAATATTAATCCTTATCCAAATAATAATGATATAATTAAACTGAAGTTTGTTTTTTTATTTGTTTTTATGAACGCGCTAATCTCAGGAACGACGAGTCGGATTTGAAACATTCTTTTTGCATTTGATAGTCCAATTCTCGAGAAAGAATTTAGGCTATTTAACATGACGCTAGGACTCTTAGGAGCCGGGCGAAAATTAAGAAAGAACAATAAGCGAAAACGAAGTAATAGTGCGGGCAGGCGATACGATGCGACGGGGTGGGGGCCGGGGGTACAAAAATTTCACGCGGACGAAGTCGCGGGCAGAAGCTAGTGATATATAATAAGGTGAAAGCGTCAGGGTAGCCCGCGCAATTCAAATTGTCTTACATTTTTTTGCAATTTGCAGGTCAGTTTAAGTTGTATGTAAATATGATTCGCGGCCGTATCAATTATTTATTTATAGAATTATAATCATAAAAATCATCAATACAACCCTATAAGTTCATATAACCCTACTATTTTATGAAATCATGACATTTGAGGCCAATTCTAACATAAGGAGTTGTATTGCTGATTCTAATGATTATTATTCTAATATAGCCATATTTGGTACGGTCGCGAATTATATTTTAATCAATATACAACCTGACACTGACCTGCAAATTGCAAAAAAACGTAAGATTTAAATTTCGCAAGATACCGGATCGCACAAATTCAAATAAACAGTACACCTTTATTTGGCGATCGGTTGCTATTTGACAGCAGGAAATGACTGTAGGTACTTAACCTCAGTAGTTCCAGAAGGCAAACTAGTTTCTGAATTTAGAATTTGTAGCTGAGAATTACTTAAGGTAAAACCCACAAAATTCAAAATTCTTTGCAAAAAAGGAAGGCTAATTTCGTGGACTACATTAAAGTCTTTACCTTAATAAAGCTAAAGTATAGTTTGACAAGTTCTCATTCAGAAACCGGGTGTTTTTAATAATTTTCCTGCTATCACAAATGTCACGTACGGAAATGGCACAAATCAAAACCGAACGCGTCAATAGCAAACAATTTAAATCGATTTTTAATGATATGCTCGATTTGGCGAGTGGTTCCAGTGTCGATGCGGCAGAGTCAGCGACCGCAGTTCGGCCAGCTTTTTGTTCAACCGAGTCATTAAACCTCGGTGTTGTACTGTAATTGATTCTGGGAACAAACAAGACAAGTTTGCTCTGGGGCTATTAGAGCAGCGGTGGCTCATAATCATATTTGATATTTCCCTGTTACTTTGTTTGTCTATTTAGTTGTGGTATAATGGTGGAAGTAATTAACTTTGTAACAGCTAGATCGGAGAATCAAAAAGAATTCAATCAGTGCGTGTTGTTAGTATGAAGGAAAGTAGTCCCCACGTCAGTCGTTTTAGGCAATCTAATGTCGAATGCTACGGTCAACCAGACTGACTTTCTGGAAAAAAAAAAAAATGTTTTATTTTCAGAAGTTCAGACCTTGAAAACACCCGCTATTCCCATAGCCTCAACTAATCTGATGAAGTCTGAAAATCAACCTCTGTTGAACTCAGTGTTCCTGTAAGCGGAGCATTGTGATCGCGTCCGGGAAACAAAAACTAGCCTGCGCATCCGCCGATTGAAGCCAATGTTTGGGCAACACTTGCCGTAAAACTTTACACATTTTCCACTTCACAGCTTATAATGACGCCTCACATTTCATTTGTAGTTTCCACTCTGTGTAAATTTGCAATGTTTAAAAAACTGTCCGTAACATGATCAATATTGAATATTGAAGAAATTTTGCGGCATAATGCTGTTAGTGCTATGGTATCTTTGCCGTTTATTATTTCCATAATCAAAGTCTGCATCGCTGCCATCTGGAAACGTGCTCTGAAGACTGGCAGCATTGCCACGTTGAATAGCAATGCTAATTCTTTGGCCAAAGAGCGAGCCAGCCCTCTGGTCACGTCAAGTGTCGACCAGTCGGCGAGAAATTTCCTTAAAAAGGAGACGTGCACTCGGGCCCATGACCCGAGCGTTTCGACCCCAAACGGCTCAAAACTGTAGTTACCCATAAGGTTACAGTATTTGCGCCGCTTGAGGGTCTCAGGAACCGCAGCAGCGGCGCCAGCACAGCCAGCCGTGCTTGAAACTTCAGATGGCGCAAGGGTGTCGACACAGGTTGCGTCCCACACCAGAGGCCTACCCGCAATTATTAAAGGTGAAGGGCCAATCGGAGGCCAATCGGAGCGCATTAAAAGAAACTCACAATAGGGCCTTTGGTCATCTCAACACTTTTTACTGAGCCGTCCTCGGCGCCGCCGCCCATCTTCAGGTACCAATTGTGTAAGACCGCTGGTCCAACTAACTCATCAATTACTTAGAAACGAAAACGAAATTGGATAAACGCGTAAATAAGCTACCGCATTATCAAAAAATCAAGACAAATCTAAAATATATTTTCTCTACATTATTCTATTACTCATTAGTACAAGTATTAACATGTGACGAAAAAAAATTGCATTGCTTTCATTTAAAAACAATGGAAAATAGAAGTTTTCACATCTCCGCCTTGTCTTTGAGCTCGATAGATGGCGTTGGGATCGCATTAGATCTCGCTATGGTTCCGTTACAACGGGTCATATATATAACCGTCGGGGTATTTATAATATTAGGTCTTTACATATGAAATTACCGTTTTTCATGAAATAAGTTAACTGCCTTGTTTCTCTATATTTTTATTTTTAATAATCAAAGTAATTACCCATGCAATCAATTCATTTTATTTTTGCCAACGTAGTGGCAGCTTATTGATGCCCTTTTTGAAAAAGTCTGCTGGACGGGGGAGGCAACAAATTCTTCAGTTATTTTGACTGCTTCTCGGTTATTGAATTTTTTCCCCGCCAAGAACTTATCCAAATTCTGAAAAAAGTAGAAGTCTGTAGGGGCAAGGTCTGGTGAGTGCAGTGGATGGCGGAGAAGTTCCAACCCCAGCTCTTGTAACTTGGAGACGATGCTGTGCAGTATTAGGTCGCGCGTTGTCGTGCAGGAGCAGCGGAGCCGAACGATTGACCAAAGCTGGTTGGAGATGTGCGAGCTTCCCCATCATTATGTTCAGTTCTTCACAGTACACATCTGCAGTAATGCACATCCCGTTTGGTAAGAAGCTGTGATGAATGACACCGGCGCTAGGCCACCACCAACAGTGACCATCACTTTTTAAGGGGTCAGTTTTCGTTTGGGGCATTGTCTAGCTGCTGAACCAGGATCTAACCAACTTTCTGAGCGCTTGCGATTGCCAAACAGAATCCATTTTTCGTCGCAAGCAATGTCGCAAGTAATAATGCGATTTAATATCCGCCATCGTTTGTGTGCCTGCTGAGCAGTGCTAGGCTCAACTCGACGCGTGCTTCGCGCTGGCGATCATTCATTTCGTGGGGCACCCATTTGTCAAGCTTTTTTACCTTGCCAATTCGACGCAAATGGACCAATATTGTTTTGATACTTACATCGAAAGCTGCTGCTAATTCAGCTGTAGATTGAGAATCATCAGCTTCAACAATCGCCTTTAATTCTTCACTATCGACTAAAGTTTTCGGTCGACCACGGGGTTCATTTCTTAGGTCGAAATTTCCAGAACGGAAGCGAGCAAACCAATAATGGGTGGTGCGATCGTTAGTAGTGTTCGCCCCGTATACGTAGTTGATGTTGCGTGCCGCTTCTGCCGATTTGCTGCCACGACGGTACTCATACTCCATAATCACTCGAATTTTTAATGTATCCATGATGACGAAAAACGTACAAATGCGATGAAAACAGAACGCTAACCAGTCGACAAATGATTAATTTAAAAAAAAAGAATTCCATATGTTAAAAATAAAAATAATTTGAACTTATAATTTCTTAGCGAAAAAAGAAAAATATTGGACTTGAAATAGCCAATACGGCAGAACGGCAATTTCATGGGTAAATATCTATTATTAAGTTTTTTGAAAGATCGGTTTGATTTGATTGATCTTTATTTATTATAAACTAGCCTTCCGTCATATATATTTACGAAATGTAACTTTAACAGAACCACCATTTTCATAGTGGATTTTAATTATTTTAATTCGATTTTCGAGCGAAATTGAATTCATTGTAACAATCGCCAAAGCATCTACTACGAATACGTCAAAAAACTAAATGTCAAAACTGTCATGTTGTTGGTGTTGCCCCAATTGAAAAACGAAGTTCTTGTTGAAAAACCCGTCATTATGTTCATAATACCGTCAGTTTCGTTGCAATCGGCTTCAAGCGCAATAAACACTCAATCAATGCCCATTGTGAAAACGATCGCAAAACAATACCATTGACGTCTATAATTTCCTCTAATTTACTGAATTGTCTGACTTCACACTGTGGCTTAGACAGCACAAATATCAAAAACAAACCTTCCATACAACCTACCACCTCTATAGCAATATGAATAAGAACTATAATTACCTCTTCGAAGAGTTTGGAAGAAGAAAAGAAAACATTGTCAATTTTGAAAAGATGGGTGATAAAAATGTTAAAGAAACTACAAATTCTTGGTCGAAATAAAGGAAATTTGAATAACGGCATTTCATTTTCACTATCCATCATGCCGTCATTATGGTTTGATCTAGATTATGATGACTATGATGAGCTTGATTTCACTGCTATTATTGTTTGGCGAATGTACCAAATTAATAGTAATCGCGCTGACAAATTCAAGAACATTAACTTTTGATGAGAATTATAATTGATTTGCTTGTCATTATATTGTTGTTGTTTTGTTTATAAAATTTATGGTTGATATAGTGTTAGTATGAGAATGTTTGTTTGTTGGAACAATGCAAATTCCTGCGATAAAATGTCACACAACATATACTCCATTTATAATAGCATTAGACAGAAGTTAAAAAAGGTTATTTTTGATACACACTTTATAACAAAAGTACAATAAACTTGTTATAGTTACGATTGACGCCAAATCGATTAAAATGAATTTATATATCAGCTATCACACTTAATTGTAATCATTTAAAAAACAACCATATGAAATTAAGTAGCTTTCATTTAGATATATTATTTCATTCCAATTTAAAATTACAGTGCCTATGCTAAAAACCTAAAAGAAGCAGGAGTCAACAATACTGCAACGCTTTTTGTTTCAATAAAATCCTACCAAATCTAAAATATTACTTAATCCCTTCATAAGCTGTGACAGCCGGGGATTTCTAATTTTACTGGTTTATGTCGTCTGTGAAATTGATTTGACAATGTTCTAAGATTGTCATGTATGTCATTTACTTGTGAATACTTTGTTTTTTATTGTTTAATTTTCGTGATTTTGTTGTTATTTATTAAAATAATAAATAATATTTAGTTATTTCTTTATTATTGTATTGTTATCAGTGTTGTCATTGGGTTGTTTTTACAAAACGTTACTATTTTTTTTGAACTATGAGTGATCCCGGTGCGGGTCCGAATGGCTTACAACATATAAGTGCTGAGTCTGACCAAAGCCAACGGCGAAAAAAACGTGGTCCAAAAGTTGACTCCGACGAAATAATAATGTCTCCCAAAAAAAAGAGAACGCTGCGTGCTGTAGAAAAACAACCTGTGATAAATATTTTTAAGCAATTGGAGTCCTGGCCTGCAGATACTCCTCATTATAGGACTGAGATGATAAACAAAATCGCAGAAGTTGCCGGTAAGGATGATTCATAAAATTATTACTATAAAATATTTGAAACTAACATGCATTGTGATAAAATGTATTATATTTTAAAACTCTGCACATGATTTTATTATTTACAGGCGTATCTCGGGCTACTCTGTCCAATATTCTCAAAGAGTACAACATAAAAAGTCGCCTGCAATCTCCCCCTCCCCAACAGAAGCACATGAAACGTGATGATTTTGATGACATCACATTTAGTGGAATATGCAGGAAAATTCATTCCTTCTTTTTTAATAATGAGTTGCCCACCTTGGAAAAGATGCTGGAAGCAGTTAACAGTGACGAGTCTCTGCCAGATTTAAAAAAAAGCAGTCTGTATAAAATAATTAAATAAACATTAAAGTTCACATAAATCAAACGGAGCAGAAAAAGTGCACTCATAGAAGTCATAGACAAGCAGGAGATCGTCCTTTGGAGACTAAAATATCTTCATGAAATAAAAAGGCTAAGGAATAAAGGAAGGAAAATATATTATTATTTAGATGACACTTGGCTAAATGAAGGTACAGTGCTTCTAAATTTCTTAACAGCTATTTATACACTAAGCAGTGTATGACCTCTTGCATTCAATAACATTATAAATTAATTATACAGTTAAACATAATTTCATAAAATTGGTTCGTGAAATGAATGGTATTTATATTAATAACCTTTTATCATACAAACAGGTCACACGAAAAGCCTAATATGGCATGACACTAATAATAAGTCTTCAAAAGAAGCACATTGGGAAGGTCTAACTGCTGGTTTAAAAAATCCAACTTATAATCGGTCATACTGGTATGTATTTTATGGACTGTCCTCGCCATAAAAAATGAACACCCCATTGTTATTGACTATTAATTAAGTAATACATATTATATTGTATTATGAATTAACGCATGCAAAGCGAACTTTTAAAGTTATTATTTTTGTTATAGTATTTATCTATGAACTATTTCCAGCAGTGAAATTATATAGGGGTTACGGAATAATTGACTTGTATTAATTTTATTTCACAGGGTTTGTGAAGGGTTTTTAATGGATGCTGCATTAATATTTGATGCAAAGAAAGGTGATGAAGATGACCACTCCGAAATGGACGCCTTCAACTTTAATAATAATAATAATTTATTTATTTACACTTCAAGACACAATCATCTGTGTAGCCCTGACTCTTGTACTAGGATTTCCTGTTTCATAAGAGCCAGACCTCTCAATTTACAGGGAATATGTTATAGAAGCGCGATAGACAAAAGTGAAAATGGTTCAAGTTAATTTTGTCAAAAATTGAGAGTGGCGCTGTAATTGTTATGGACAATGCGCTATACCACTCAAGGACATTGGAGAAGCTGCCAACTACAGCTACACGAAAGGCAGATATACAGGAATGGTTTAAAAGCAAAAATATTCCTTTTGAGGAAAAAGATCTTAGGGCAACTTTATTAGAAAAAGCAAAAATACAAAGACATTTATACCAAAAGTTTGTTGTAGATGCCATGTTGATGATAGCCATCTGGCTAGAGAGAAGGGTATTTCAGTATTGCGCCTCCCACCCTACCACTGCGAGTTCAACCCTATAGAATTAATATGGGCTCAAATGATGGCGTATGTGGCTCAACATAACAAAACGTTCAAATTAGACAAGGAGAAACAATTACTCCCACAAGATCTGGATAGTATTACGCTAGAACGATGGCAGTCTTGCGTTGCTCATGCAATTAAAGAAGAGGAAAAGTTAAAGCATAATGGATGATGTGGTAGAAAGATTTATTATTAGGTAACGTCGGTGAAACTTCTTCATCTTTATTCTCTGATGATACTCGTAGTGACTAAATTATATGATGAAGACGAAGAAGTTACACCAACTATTGTGTGTTGAAAGTTGTTGTTTTAAATAAAATATTGTAAAAAAAAAAGACTTTTATTTCCTTTAATCTTAATTAAATTTAAATCAACACGACGTAATCGTTTGTTTCATTCATTCGTTTTGTTGTAA
Organism: Dryobota labecula; assembly: GCA_947523025.1. Taxonomy (NCBI): domain Eukaryota; kingdom Metazoa; phylum Arthropoda; class Insecta; order Lepidoptera; family Noctuidae; genus Dryobota; species Dryobota labecula. The sequence continues at coordinate 27,892,502 of OX383284.1, read as the reverse complement.
GTAATGTGTGATGAAGATGTTATTACGACCTATTTATCAAAGTTATGTTAAAACATTTTTAGTTTAATTGTTTAAACTTTTAACTTTGAATAAAATGTTTCGCACTCCTGCTTCTACGAGCCTCTTTTTTCTAATGTTATAGTAAATGAAGATGCAATTCATACAAAGAACGGATTTTTGACAACGTCACGCCTCAACATCCTTTTTTATCAAAACTCAAGTAGTCATTCTACCAAATTCTATAACCATAATTCTCTAGCTCTTATTCCAATTTATTTGAGGTCAGTCATACATGTCTATTAGTCGACGTGTCTGTAGTTACAGGGGTAACTACTGATATGACGAATAGCCTTATCTTTATGATTTCTACGGGGATAACTACTAGCCATATCTTCACGTCTAGCCATATCATCCTTCCCACAGCCCGTCCATAGTTCATTTGGTATTCCCCTTCTCTCATAGCCATCCACATTCATACTCAAAACCTATAATATATTGTAGAAAAAAGTCAGAAGACTAGACCAGTGGCCACAATTTCCAGAATTCACTTGTTACATTTTATGTAAGTTATATTTCTAAATTCCCGATGAAAAGTGATAGCAGAAAAGTGAAATTGAATGCGAGTACAATTCACATATTTGCATGTTGCATGTTCTGTGCGGATTCTTTGCGGGATGATCGCATGGAACCAGTTCCAATGTACCAGTGCTGACTTACCTTGTAACAATATGTGAATAACAGGATATGGGTATTCGGTGACTTGCTAAGAAGCAACGATTGTTTAACGAAACTTATTGTATCTTGCTCTTGTCTTATGTTCACAGATAAGCAGAGTATTGTCCGATTCCTGTTCCGTATCGAATCAACCATTTCTAGCAATAACCGAGCGTCTTCTTGACTCTTCATCCTGGAAAAGTGAAGGGGTGGATATTTCCTTCTTCCGTTCCAAAAACATACTGACCAGTCTTCAATCATTAATATTATTTAAAGCGACGCATGACATGAGGAAGCATATCATTAAATATTACACGTAGAAGTAATAAATTGCTATCCTGTACAAGATCTCTTTCAGACACTTCATTATAGTAATTTCCACTTGCGTGAGCCGACAGCCGCTGATTGATAGTCACGCCACTCCTTTCGTTGCTTGATATCACTATCATCGCAGACATTTCATAGCATGTCGTCTCGGACATATAATATTTTATTGTACGTAAAAAAACAAATATTTCAGTATGAAAACTACATTCTTCGTCATTATCGCGTTTGACAGTGCCGTAAAGCATATTTCTCATTTAATAAATCCAGCTGCTGCAACGCTTTCTGACCAGATGCTTAATATAAATCAAGGTTACGCTTCAAGCGATAGTGCTGTCAAGACAAACTTTTGCTCGTTATAGCTAAACATTTTTCTTTTAATTAACAATTTCTCCTGTGTGTCATTGCGCAACGTTTCGTTGTATGTCTGCTATGCAGATAGCGACAAAGTTATAAAACTATACTGCATTTGTTCAAGATATGTCTGTATGAAGAAGATAAATAAGTTAAATATTCAACGCTATCATCGGTTAAAACATAAATTGAGGGCCATAACAGAATAAAAATATAGAAAATATAGATAAGTATCTTACCTTGTCAATCCCACAATTTGACTTGTACACAACAGTTCTCTACATTCCATCTCCAATCGACCATTACAAAAATGATGGGGCTCCCATAATTATATCCACAGTTTTGGGAAAGACACTATAACAACAACTATAACAAAACTAACTAACTATATAAATTCTCGTAATCTAGAAGTTATTATTTTAGACATTATTTTTGTACCCTATCACTATGTTTTTATATTTAACCCAAAGGTTGACTGGTAGCGAATGCCATGTGGCATTAGGTCCGCCTATGTATCACTTTGTACATGAAGTTTAAATAAATAAATAACATACAGGATGCCACAAATTTATAATTAACTAACATTACATAACCAATATTCTAACGTATGTCAAAACTAAATTAAACTCTAAATAAACTGTAAAAGTCGCAAAGGATGATGAACTGATGAATGTCTATCGTATACCGAAGCAGTTACAGCCATAACTATTGCGTGGACTGACATAACCGACCTACAGAGCATAGCAGTCAATCTTCAAGTTCTACAACTAGTCGAACAAGTACAATATATTCATAATTCGCAAATTTACATGTTATTTCGTGATGCAATGTTATTGTGCTAATTGTTATGGTACAGTCAATAAGTAATAGGGACAAAATATGATATTGTTTTAATTGAAACATTGTAAAGACGCGAGAGGCTTATGGTTAAGTAATGACTGCCATACAGATCGATCGATCAGGTTACGCTATGCTTGCCGCGATTGGTCCGAGGATGGGTGACCAAGACCCTCCGTGCCTCAGAAAGCACGTTAACTCGTTGATCCTGGCTGTCATTCGTGGATCTTTGACAGTCGTTACAGGTCGTCAGAAGCCTGAAAGTTTGTCAATCAGTCTTACCAAGGGTATTATCCAGTAATTAGGTTGAGGAGGTCAGATAGGCAGTTAATCCATGTAAAATACTAGTATTCAGCTACATCCGGTTAGACTGGAAGCGGTCGGCGGTTGGCCAACATAGTTGGGAAAAGGCTAGGCAGATGATGATTGTAGTAAAGACGCAAGGTGGCCGAAATGATTTTCCAGTAAAAAAATATAACACAGTAAAATACATAGAGATTGCCATTTAATTATTATAAATGATAGTCTCATTATTATTGATGTAGGTTCATGTTCTTATAGACCCCAAGACCACGACTCCTTTTAACTTTGATACCCTCTACCTCTTGAAGGAAGTTTCCAGTATGGTGAGAGCATAGATAGAGCAATAAAAATGAAAATGATCCAATCATAGGATTACTTATTATTTCACAATAATTGGGCATTTTTATTTGTTCTATATTTAGAGATATAAAATAAATTTTAAATATTTATTTATGTCACATTTATTAATTAGGTCACACATTATTTACATTATAATAAAAGTTACAGTTAAGCACCTAGTCAAATAACCCGCCCCTAACTGTTCCCGGCGCAAAAGTGCCCATACGAGTAACGCTTGCTGCATTGCCACGTTGGATGGCAATGAACCTTTGCACCAAGAACGAGCCGGAGCGGGAGTCACCCGTTTTGACACAATTTTAAATAGGAAAATAATATTATTCAATAATATGTAGTTATCTGCGATTTTAAAATCCGCACAATTTTGTTTCGCTCTCTAGATGAGCTCAATGTTTTAGGACCAACATACTGAAAAACTGAAAGATAGCCATTGACAGCAGCTGTCAACAAATATCAATTTGCATCATAAATTAATGATGTCACACATCACTTACTTAATTACTTAGAACGGTCTACCGCCACATTCTATAATTAACGACCGAAGACCAGAGAATATGAGTTTACATAATTATATTACGCATGAGGACTTAGGCACTGTAATAGAGCCTGCGTATCACTGGTCAGTTTTGCGGATTAGACAGTTGCGTCAACTTGATAGTTTTTAGATTTTGCCATTTCCCTTGAACAATATAACAATAAGGTACAATATTTATAAGTTACGGCCATAACTGTTAACATGCTTAAATATTGCTGGCAATAATAAAATCATGCTGGACGTCTAGTTTTTCCATTATTCATTCCACATTATGATTTTTGCTTCCCGAAAGACGAAAATCTTGGGCTTATTGAGTTTGTGAAAGAGATTCCATAACTCCAGGGTCAAGTTGACAATAAAGAGATTTGGTAGCTTTCAAAAGTGATGAATATAAATGTTGATGGATGAAGAGGGAAGGCCGAGGAAAAGATGGATGGATTGTGTGAGGAATCATATGGAAGAGGAGGGAGTGAATGATAGCGTGCGTGACGGTTGACAGGGGAGAATCGAAGAAAATAAGTTGTTGCGCCGACCCCAAGTAACATGGGACAAGGGCTGAAAGATTATGGTAGCTTTCAAAAGCAGAGTACAAAATTTACCCAGCATTGAGTTATAAATGCAACCTTAACAATACATAAACTATATAGGTACACCTATATATATAACTATATAACCCTTTAACCATGCAAATAACTGCGTTCCATCACGAAACCACCATAGAAACGCCACAGAAGTGGAACACGTTAATAATGTTAAGTAAACATCTGTAATGGCTCGCCTTGACCTCAGGCCGGCACTGCGGCGCTTGCGCAAAGTTCACGACCGCGAACAATGCAGTTTCGATTTACGAATATTGCCAACTTGTGAGTGCGCCAGTTTTTCTCACGTTCGAAGGTAGGTTTCTGTTTTTTTTGAACGGCTGATGTATTATGGGAAATTGTTTGGTCTGCTGTTTTGAACAAAGCGAAATTTAAATAAAGTATTATTACTTTGTAGGGATTTATTCCCAATATGTTTCATTATATTTGTCAAGTTCTCGAAGATCGTCCTCTGCAAAACAAAAGAAGTAAGCTGATGAATCTTGTATTTCTAGAAAGGCATTCTCGGCAAACCCCATGAAGTTTGACACAAGTGGAGGTTTAACCTTCAACATAATAATTTTGCCTGGCAGTGTATGTTATGACACGAAGCAAAACTTTTATTATATTGACTCACCGGTTCAGTTTTGAGACTTCGCCAGGACGTGAGGCTGCTGCTGCGGCGAAGATGTGCCTTGCTCACACGCATTGTGTAGTTGCCCTGAAACAATGAAACCATACAATAAACCTATGTATATTTTTATGGTATTATCTTATAGCCCTACTATTACTTCCACTTCGATGTCACATGCATTCATATGGCTCTCAATGCTCAAGATCTTCTGCATCTGGTCATAATCATCATCTGATTTTTCCCAACTATATTAGGGTAAGTTTTCTGTCTGACCTGATGCAGCTGTATTACTGTGCATTATATTGTTACTTGTTTGTATTGCTGTTTGTTTAATTGTTTTTTTATTGTCTGCCTCTGGTCACGATTCTTAAATACAAAACAATAATTAAATAAATAAGGAAGTAAATAAAGATGATGAGATTTCCCGCTCTCGTTAAATATTTATCATCTCTGAGCTCCACAAGATGGTGAGAACATTAGAGTATACGGAAGCGGTAGTCAACTTGACATCGTGTTTTAGAACACGAACTACATATTGATATTATAAAACGTCACGCTTATAGTTTTTAAGGAGTAAGATACAATAATTGGCACATCGAGTTTTAGTACAAAGGCACTCAGTTATGAATGACATGAGACGACGAAGCTCTAAGATCCGAACTTTTTTAAACGCAATAAGCCATATATAACGGCCGCGTATTATTATTATTATTTCTAGAACCACGTGCATCATGGCTTAGAAGACGACCCCGACAATAACATAGATGATGTTAAATGAGCAAAGAATGATGGCAGTGATACTGCGGACCCCTTGTTGATAATGAAATCTAAACGAGAGACCGACAGTACAACGCCTTGCGTGATGTGCAATATAATAATGCATTCAGGGTGCTGATGAGGCTGCCTCGATTCTGCAGCGCATCAGGGATGTCCGCCGAGTCGCAAGTAGATTGTTTCTATTCTACTATGCGGAAACGATGCACATCCCTGGTGCTCAGGGTTCGGGCTAGCTCCAGCGGCATCCTGAGGGCCTTCAAGAGGTCGATATCAGTACCTGAACCATATGGCTCACATACTGAGCAATCGAAGTTTGTAATATGTTTATGTAGTCTTTTAATTGCGTGTATTATTATTGTATTAAATGTTGAAATTTTTGTGCCTATGTTTCTTTGTTGGTCGAAATAAACGTGTTATTATTATTAGTCTACGAATACAGTACACACGGAAGCGGCAGTGCACTTGACATGTTTGTTTGGGATCATCACAAACTCACGCCGAATGACGCCAAGGTTACAGATAAATGAGCCTCATTATTAATTTGTACAATTTGTTAGGCTAATCACATTATTTAATTAGTGAACAATTTTCCGGAAACGAAGGAGGATAAATGAGCATAGAATATGGTATGAGTCCCGTCTCAAAGAAAGAGTAGGTAGAGTATATTAGAACATGGATTAAAGATGTGGTTTGATGATTACGGTAGCCGTTGATGATAATTTGCATACCTACTTACCTATCACTGTTAAATTGACATCCGACTTATAAATATTGAGGATCCTAAAAATGACGCATTGCGTAAACGTTCTTTGTTGTGTCTGACATACACAAAAACTGTCCCCAATAAAACTTTTCGACCGCACCAAATTTTTATCAGGCTAACACGACCTAATGCTTGTTATAATAATAAAAATAATTATTATTATTATTAATTAATAATACCAGCTTATTATTATCCCACTGCAGGGCAAAGGCCTCTTCTCGAGAGCAGAGGCATGAGCATTGATCACCACGCTTGCTGACGGGTTGGCGATTTTAGACTTATATTTACTACAAATCCAGTTTTCTACGCTGCCCAATGCTCGTTATACATAATCAAAATATGTGACACGGCCTCTAATGTTAAGTAATACGGTGAACCTATGTGCCGAATGCTAAATTCGTGAAAGTGTCGTGAAAGCGCGCGGCTGATGCGCGTGAGCACGGCGCGCGGCGCCTGCACAGCGGCGGCCGCGGACCTAGCTAGGGTTGCCGTAGAGCTGAGCGAGAAAATTAACAAAAGTGATATTATATGGGTCACATCAAAATATAATAAAATAATAATAGAACTAGAACATCTAAGTATTGTTTTTGAGCAGAAACAAATGAATGAGATTTTAAGTTAATATGATTTGTTTAAATCGTCGAGATTTCATCAGATTACGTGTTAGAGCTCAAGTACGAGTATTTACTCATGTGCCTTATCTACCCGATATGTTAGTTCATCAACTGATCCATTAAAGTCAGTATATTGTGTCTCATAAATATTGAGCTAGCTTACGAGATTCGTTACTATGTAAAAGATTTAGATTCCCCAACATTTGCAAAGGAGCTTCACCAAAAAACACAATCACTTTGTCACATAAAACATTACTTACTATAGTTTGACCGATACATGTTTGATTTTGCAATAAATAAGTATAGTTTGACCGATATCGCTGTAACGCTCCTTAGGTAGGTATGTGCAGGGCACTTTTCAACACTCACGGTGTCCCTCCGCTCATTCGTCAACGCTCACGGCGCGCGGCGTCCCGCCCCCTAAGATGCGATACAGTGATATCGGTCAAACTATACCGATTTATTGCAAAATCAAACATATTACGATATTTTGAGAATACCAAACAAATGAAAAGCACATTCGGAACATCAAAAACAAAATACAGTCATCACATCAGTTTTAAGTGAAGAAGAAAAGGCGGCGGAAAAACTTCCCTCCCAGCAATACATTAATACTTTACACAAAAAATAAAAGAGCAAACAACTAAGTACATTTAATAGGTTTTTGGCAACCCTACCAACATCTCGGGCGGCGCGCAACCGCCTTGCGACTCACAAACGAAAGACTGTGGATAATTATATCGTTTATTAGCACAGCAGACCACTGAAGTGCTGCTTATGGCAATCCTCACATGCTGGGAACGCGAGATTCGGGTACTGAGCGAAATGTTGTGAAATAACTTTAACGCTGCACATTTACAAAATTAGGCCTTTCACAACGTTAACGTTAGGAACAGTTATATGTGGTAGATATAATTATCTACCACATATAAATGTTCCTAAATGATAAATAATTCGTATTTTGTAAATTGGTAAAAAAACAACAGTTTTACACAAAATTTTTAGATTAAAGTGTTTCATAGCTGATTTTATTACCCTATAAAATATATGAGCTGATACAATTTTCGTCTTTCCTAATCAAGATTTAATAGTGTTAAGGTCTACAATTCTACAGTAATTGTAAACCCTGCTGTAAGCACAGAAACTGATGATAATTATATTGTTTACTAGCTCCGCCGTTAGTGCACTGAAAGTGCTTGTAAATAGTATAATTACTGCAATCAGTCCCGAGCAATAAACGATTTACTTTCATTTCAGTTTCAATGTGAGTTTCAATTGGTGCAGTAATTTACCTGAAAGTTTTCCCCGCATAGTTTTGGCCGGTAATTGTGCCGTATTATAGCCATTTCATATAACTGTCGAAGAATGACAGTTCTGTTGTGATTTGAATACAACATGTCTCAAAATTAACGCACACCAGGCGCGGGGCTAGGTTTTCGCTCAAGAGGGGGTAAATATTGCTCTCTGGGGGCGGCCCCGGGGATATTGATAAATGTATCTTAGTAATATACTGTGTACAAAGTAAAAATACGGGTTATTAAACTAGGTTATATCTAATTTAGAGTGTGTGTGAATTGGAGAAAATAAAGGTTTGCCGAAACACAGGGGGGGGGCAACTACACCCGTTGCCCCCCCCCCCCCGCCTCGCTGTATCCGCGCCTGACGCACCTATTATTATAGTACACCCACATTTCACCAGTTATGTATATATCTATATATACTAATAATATATAAAGCTGAAGAGTTTGTTTGTTTGTTTGAACGCGCTAATCACAGGAATTTTTCTTAAAAAAAAATCTTTTTGTTAAAGATAGTCCATTTATTGAGGAATATTATAGGCTATATAACATCACGCTACAACCAAAATGAGCCGAGCATAAATGAAAAATGTTGCAAAAACGGGAAAAATTATTCCTTTTTGAGAGCTTCCGTTGCGTGCGCTGCGTAAACGGTTTAAGTTACGCAAATATCATGTATGATAGAATTGTTCCTCTTTAAATTTTCTAAAAAAAGTTCATGACAGCATATGCCTATCTTTTAAGATTGACTCACTATAACCTTTTTTATGATAATCAAATTTGTTCGAAATTAATGCATTATTTACGAAGGAGTTTTCATAAACATGGTATTAATCCTTATCCAAATAAATACGTTATTCATCACAAGTATTTAATTTTGAACAAAGTTGCCCTTACATCATTTAATTTCAATGAATATCTTAAGAGATATAACTGTTTTATAATAACTCCGGAGCAAAATAATGATCAACTCTGCGAGGTAGTCTATTCTAAAGCTGAAGAGTTAATTTTTAGGGTTCCTTACCCAAAGGGTAAAATGGGACCCTATTTCTAAAACTCCGCTGTCCGTCTGTCTGTCTGTCTGTCTGTCCGTCTGTCACCAGGCTGTATCTCATGAACCGTGATAGTTAAACAGTTGAAATTTTCACATATGATGTATTTCTGTTGACGCTATAACAACAAATACTAAAAAACAGAAAAAAATAATATTCAAGGGGGCTCCCATACAACGGACATGATTTTTTTGCTGTTTTTTTTTTTTGCTCCGCCCGCGTGGATGTCGGTTATCGCGTAAAAAAATAGCCTAAGTCCTTCTCCATATCCCAGGCTATATCTTTGCCAAATTTCATGACGATCGGTTCAGCGGTTTAGGCGTGAAAACGTAACATACAGACAGACAGACAGACAGACAGATAGACAGACAGACAGAGTTACTTTCACATTTATAATATTAGTAAGGATAAGGATTTGTATGGATGGTACGGAACCCTTGGTGCGCGAGTCCGACTCGCACTTGGCCGGTTTTTTGTTTTTTGAACGCGCTAATCTCTGGAACTGTGAGTTGGATTTCAAAAATCTTTTTGCATTTTACAGCCCAATTCTTGAGGAAGAATTACATTCCTATTAACTAGAACACCATTTTTTTTTAATGAAAGTTTATGCGAAAACGAAGTAAAATCACGGGCAGGCAATGTGTTGCGACGGGGTGGGTCGGGGAACAAGAAATTTAACGCGGACGAAGTCGCGGGCAGAAGCTAGTATATAGCAGTGTAGCAGATTTAATGGATATGATATGATTTACACTAAAATCTTGCAGGACTGTATTACTAACATCATAAACAACATTTTTTGTTCTATGACTTTTCACAAAACATAATAAGGACATTTACCAAAAACAAACCTCCAAGATTTCGTTGTTCTATCTAACACATTATTTTAAATTCTGTATTTAAAATAATGTACGCACGCCTCCCGTGCAGTCACTCGTAGGACACTGTTTTGCTACGCGTAGAGTTCGTAACATTTAGGCCCGTATTACAGAACATCACTGAAAACTCAAGCATTACTTAAAACTCGTTTAAAGCCATATGATTAATAAAATAAAATCAATTTAAATATTTTGATTTTTGTATGAAAATCTGATAAATTTAAATCTGATGAATTATTAAAAGTCGTAGAACAAAAGTTGTTGTATATAATGTAAGTAATAAAGTCGTGCGAGGTTGTTAGTGTTTTACCAATAACCCTGTATTTTTCTCCGTTTTATCGATTTCGATAACGGCAAAGAAATCAATTCAATTCCTAAGGTTGCGTGTGCCCTTAGATGGCTCGCCAGACCGAATTTAGTTTTGAACACTGCCGCAATGTCGCAACTAAAACGATAAAGTTGGCCTACAGTGTTGTACGTATATACTTGTAAGAAGGCTTAGGTCTCTCTTTGCATAATTGGCGCTCCTTGATAATAGCTTTGTATCGCTATTCTTCAAAAGATTTGATTTTTTGTGAATAGTAGAGCGCTAAGACGACCTGCCAGTTATGTACGTAGTGTTTAAAGTTCTTTTTTATTTAGTTTTTTTGTGTTGGTGATGGTACATGATAAATTGATGAGTTAGCTGGTATTTTCAAAATTTGACTTGACATAACGTATCGTTTGAGATTATGGTATAGTGGCCAGCACATCAAGTTACCACAAACTGTCAAATTTTCTGTTTGGCCCGTGTGGTGCCGGCCATAAAGAATAGCACCACTCCATTTCATCCCGTGGGTGTCGTAAAAGGCGACTAAAGGACTTACTAGGAAATGGGCAGCACCGTTCACTATGCATTTTTAACACCATCGCTTGATGTGCCACTGTACTTATCTTTCCACGGTTTTTTTATTTTTTTTTCACTTTTTTCAAGTTACACCATGTAACGACGTAGTAGTGAAACCTCCATGTCATCATTCCATCACGTGTCTGTCTGCAAAATGACTTCATTTCCGTTCATCTGGTAGGTAATAGAACTTTATCAGAACTAAGGTGCTGTCAAACTCTCAAGTGCCTGAAGATGATTTGACAATACTGACTCAGAAGGAAGAAACTTCAAGAAATCCCCCAAAAGTATTACCTAAGTATATACTCACCAAATGTGTTTGAGTCGTGACCAGGCATAGTTATGTAGATGGTTAAGCGATAACATAATCTGATAGGTCGCTGTACCCAAGAAATTGGGGGAAAGCCTTGATATTAGAAAGATTACCATGATGACTGTTTCATCATTTTGGGAATCATAAAATCCGTTAATAATCTGATTATAGAAACTCATTTCGAAGTAAATGAAGTGAGAATTACAAGATAACATGTAAAAAAGCGTAGCATCGTAACCACAGCAGATTCTCATTATCCACTTTTTTTTTTGTTTTATATATGATAAATGATTTTATTTATTTATTAAAACTTTATGCACAAGTAAAAACTGTACAAAGGCGGACTTATAGAATATAAACGAATATAATCAAATTAAAAAATATATCAATATAATTTTATTATGATTTATACGTCAATCATATTTTAAAAATTAGATGAGGTCGGGAGTTCTTATCTAACGACTACTCTCAGAAGAAAGGCCGAAACAAACTCAGAGGTTACAATCTCATGCAAAGTCCAGACATAATTTTGGGCAGACCTTTGAATACCATGTAGATTGGTGTCTGAAATGGTATTGGACCAATGTTAACACTTTTCAATCCAGTCTAGCATCCAGTATAGGTACAGCGCTTGATATAAATGAAGCAGCCGTGAAATGGCCTATGGCCGATGAAGTGGAGATTCAAATCTTGGATCAATGAAAATCAGGCTTTATGAGTACGTCATGCATTTGCGACTTGTTAAGATCGTGCTCGGACTCGTGGCTAAGTAATAACAGCCGCTCGGGTCGATCGATCAGGTTAAGCTACGCTTGCCGTGGTTGGTCCGTGAATGGGTGGTCATCTTTACAAACCGAGACCCCTCCGTGCTTCGGAAAGCACGTTAAGCCGTTGGTCCCGGCCGTCATTAGTGGATCTTTGACAGTCGTCAGAAGCCCGAAAGTATGCCAACCAGTCTTACAAAAGGATATCGTATTACCATTCTCCTGATCGAAAAAAAGACAAAATTCATTAAATTTTCAACGCCAAATGTCAGGCAGCTAACTACTAATGTTCAACTTAATGGAATAGAGTTGGACCCTGTTGAGTCGACGGTTTTTCTTGGAATAACGATTGACGGTAAATTACAATGGGGCCCACACATAGAAAAATTGTCAGGAAGGCTAAGTTCGGCCGCCTATGCTGTTAAAAAAATTCGACAGATAATTGTTGTAGATACTGCCAGAATTGTTTATTTTAGTTTTTTTCATAGTCTTATGTAATATGGGATTCTTCTTTGGGGAACATGTGCGGATTCTCACGTAGTTTTAATTTGGTTTTAATGATGTTTTGGTATTTTGAGTACTTTATGCGGCCTACCCAAAAGTCCTTACTTTGGTATTGTTCGTCAAGTCGTTGACCTCCTTAAATCCTGAATTGAGCTACACGTTTCCTGACAAATGCTTGCACTGACTGGACAGCCGACCTATTCTGTAAAAATCTCACCGTGAAAACTCAGGTGAAGTGAGCATCAATACACAGTGTCAATCCCTAGCAATAATGGAATGACAGCTCACTTCACCTGTGTTTTCACGGTGAGATTTCTACAGAATAGCACTGCAGGTCCACTCAAAATTGTGTGGTTCTTTCCTCAAAAGACCATTTCAGACACGGATCTACATGTTCCTCACATGATCTGACCAAGATTATGTTTGGACTTTAAAAGAAACTTTGACCCCTGAGTTTGTTTCGCCATTTCTTCTCAGGGGTAGTCAGATACGAAATGTCGACTTCATCTAGCTTATTTTTATTTTTTTACATGACGTGTAAAAGTGATTCCGATATCCTATTTACAGAATAAACGATATCATTTCATTTCATTTCCAGTTACTGAGTGGTCAGAAAGCAGTCACGCCATATAAAATACTGGTATTCAGCTGTCGATTTCCAGTCTAACCGCATGACTGGAAACCGACCCCAATATCTAAATATATAAAAGAAGAAACTGACTGACTGACTGACTGACATATCAACGCACAGCCCAAACCGCTGGGTCTAGAGATTCCAAATTTGGTACGTAGGTTCCTTATGAGATCTAGGGGTGCACTAAGAAAGGATTTTTGGAAATTCCACCCCTAAGGGGATAAAATAGGGGATGAAGGTTTGTATGAAAGTCCGTCAGTTTTGAAGTTAAGATCTTCAAATTTTGTGTTTAGGCTGATGATTGAAAATTAATTCATACGTGTCTCAGCGTTTTTGATAATTCCACCCCCGAAGGGTTAAAAAGGGGGATAAAATTAAGTTCCTTAATTTTCGAAGAAAAATCACAAAATTTACTATCCAGGTTTATGGTTGGAAGCTAACGCGTGTTGTCGGATTTCCAACCCTTAAGGGGATGAAAAGGGGGATGAAATTTTGTTTTTAATTAAAATTCTTTATTTATTAAGTTAAAATCACTAAAATTTCGGCTTATGTTTAGAAGCTAACACAACCAACGTAAATCGTTATTTTTTTTTTTTCGACTTTCCAAAAGGAGGAGGTTCTCAATTCGGTTGTATTTTATTTTATTTTTAATGTTTGTTACCTCAGAACTCCGTCGTTTGTGAACCGATTTGGAAAATTAGTTTTTATTTGAAAGTATATACTTCCAAATTGGTCCTAAATCCAGTTCTGATGGTGGGATCCATGAGGAATTGAGGGAACTCCTCAAATTTTATAGGCAAACATAGAGCGATTTTTGTATTTTCATCAAAAACTCAAACATTTGCATTCAGTAAGTATCATTTGATGAAGTGGAACTGATGAAGAAGACCACAAATGGCCTCAAATGTTCCTCAATGATAAGTATTTCACGGGTGGCGATAAGATATTTCGATTAAGATAGTTAAGCGACTATGAAGCAAATTTAAATAAATAATTCTGATGAAAATGGTACCAACGAAATGATCTGAAGATGAAGCCGGAAGGTATGCACCGGAACTTCGTAATTAAACAATGTATCCTAGCCGTGTTTGGGCTTACTGGAATTGTCATGAGATGCACTTGGGCTATAAATAATTATTAGCCGATTTTTATTAACTTTGCTTGGGTAGTTTTTAAGTTAGCTTCAATGATACGTATTTAATCCACTTCGTATATCTTGAGCCACTGTTGTTTGTGCGGTGTAGCAAGTAGTGGTAATCGAATTATTGTGGGGAAGGTTCCATATCTAAAAAGTGAAAAATAAAAACTTTTAAACAAAAAAACAACCGACTTCCAAAAGAAAAGACACTAAAAAGTGAAAAATAACTTTAATTTCGGAAGTCGGTGGCAAAAAACGAAAATGCGGAACCAAGGTCACCGACTTTTAGTTTATTTTTTTTGGAAGTCTGTTGTTTTTTTTTTTTTTGGTTAAAAAGTTTTTTTAGTTTCAACCCACAAGGGTCTGAAAAGGGTGATGAAGTTTTTTATTGAAGCTAATCATTCGTTAAATTTTGTATTCAAGTAAAAATAACATAATTACACGTGTACTGTTTCTAACTTAACAATATTTTACATGGAGCGACTGCCTATCTGACCTCCACAACACAGTTTTTTTTTTTTTAAATTCTATTATGAGTTTGCTCTTGACTTTAGTCTAGGTCTGGATACAGAGACAAGTCTACGATGGAGTGAGCTTACCCAGAGGAAGCCTGTTCACTCTCACTTTGAATAGATTTGGGTTGTATGCGTTCGGAAAAAAAGTTAAAAAGTTACTGGGTAATACAATACCCCTTGGTAAGAATGGTTGTCACCTGACTTTCGGGCTTCTGACTTCCCGTAACGACTGTCAAAGATCCATGAATGACAGCCGGGACCAACAGCTTAACGTGCTTTCCGAGGCACGGACGGGTCTCTGTATGCAAAGATGGTCATCCATCCACAGACCAACCGCGGCAATTAAGTGTAACTTAACCTGATCGATTGACGTGTGCGGCTGTTATTATTTAGCCACGGGCCCCTCCCCCGGAGAACCCCCCCATCCCCTTCTCCGGGAGAATCGATATAGATTAGGATAGACTAGGTTAGATTAGATT
This sequence comes from Dryobota labecula, assembly GCA_947523025.1. Classification (NCBI taxonomy): domain Eukaryota; kingdom Metazoa; phylum Arthropoda; class Insecta; order Lepidoptera; family Noctuidae; genus Dryobota; species Dryobota labecula. The sequence continues at coordinate 27,877,254 of OX383284.1, read as the reverse complement.
AGGATATGTAGAGTACACGTCAGCTAAGAAAGGATTTTTGAAAATTCAACCTTTAAAGGGGTAAAAAGGGGGGATTTCATTTGATTGAAAAATCTTATTCCTTGAGTTTATAAACTTGAAACTTGGCACGATCTTATTAAATAATAAAGTTTGATTATTTCATTTTTTTTTAAACTACCCCATAAAGGGGATGTCAATGTTTGTATGGAAAAACTGCTGACTATCAACATATATAGCTCAAACTACTGAACGGATTTCGCTGAAATTTGGCAAATAGATATTTATTGGGACGTAGGCATCCGCTAAGAACGGATTTTTGAAAATTCAACCCGTAAATTGGTAAAAAGGGGTGATTTAATTTGTTTGAAAAATCTTATTCCTTGAGTTATTAATAAACATTATACTTGGCACAAGGGCGGATTGGGGGATGTCAAAGATAGTACGGAAAAAAAACCGTAATGGACTGATCTATTTCAGAATAAATTTCCATTCCATACATTGTAGGTTCTAAGAAGGGCTTTAAAGGGGTGAAATGGGGGAGATTTAGATTGTATGAAAAATAATTTTTTTTTAGTTCATAAACTTGAAACTCAACATAAATATGTTCTTAATACATAAAACACAAAGTTTGTCATAATTCGTTTTTCAAAACATCCCCTGTTAAGGTACTCATTCTTTTGAAAGAAAAAAAAGGTTTACGGGGTTTTCGAGAATTTATCCCAAACAGGGGAATGAGGGGTAATTCAGTTTTTAGGGGAGTATTTTACTGCGTGCCTTGAATAACTCAAAAGTTTTTATTTTTAAGTTATGAATTACTCAAAATTATTTTTAATCCCGGTCATAGGGTACTTTCAATCCCGGTAGTACGTTCCCGTTGGATTTTTCCGACATCCACGCGGGCGAAGCCGCAGGCAAAAGCTATCTCTATATCTTCTAAATATATAAAAGAAGAAACTGACTGACTGACTGACATATCAACGCACAGCCCAAACCGCTGGGTCTAGAGGTTCCAAATTTGGCACGTCGGTTCCTTATGAGGTCTAGGGGTGCACTAAGAAAAGATTTTTGGAAATTCCACCCCTAAGGGGATAAAATAGGGGATGAAAGTTTGAATGAAAAATCTTAATTATTTGGTTGATTAACTTGAAACTTGGCAAAAATAGCAATAACATTTTTTATTATTAATTTTTCAAAACTACCCCTCAAAGGGGGATTGCGGGGTGTCAAAGTTTGTATGTAGAAATTTTAACGCGCGGTTCGATTAACTTGAAACTCGGTAGAAATACTTGCGACCAAAAATAAAGAACAACGGGTATCAGGGTTTTTCAAAACTCTACCCATATCAAGGTAAAAAGGGGGAGTCAGTTTTACAGAAGAGGATTTCAATTTTCGAGTTAATCAGGCCACGGCAGTAAAAACTGCCGTGGCCTGATTAACTCGAAAATTGGTGTAAAATATTTTTAGGTCAAGTTACGGAAACCCTCAATTTTTTTTTTTTAATTTCACCCCGGGGGTGGTGAAAACAGAGAATATAATTTATATGAAAAATCTTATTCATTTGGTTAATTAACTTTAAACCTGGCACAAAATACTTTCATGAGTAAGTAATAAAGTCTGTCATTATTCGTTTTCAAACTACCCCTCAAAGAGGATTGGGGGTGTCAATTTGTATATGTATATGAATTTCAACGCGCGGTCCGATTAACTCGAAACTCGGTATTCACACTTGAGAGCAAAAAATAAAAAATAACGTGTATTAGGGTTTTTTGAAAATCCACCCTTAACAGGGTAAAAAAGGTAGTAAATCTTACAGAGGAGGAAAGTACCATGTGTATGATATTAGTATAATTATACGGTTCTTATACCAAACAAACATTTTTTTTTTGTGTCTGTCTGTCTGCCTGTTTGTTCCTGCTAATCTCCAAAACTGCTGGGCCGATTTTGACGGGACTTTCACTGGCACATAGCTGATAGTATAAGGAGTAACTTAGGTTACTTTTATTTAAGAAAAATAATTTATTGGGGTTACAAACAAAATAATTAAAACCCATGAAATTTTGGACAAAATCCGATTCAACTAGGGAAGTATTGACATCCACGCGGGCGAAGCCGCGGGCAACAGCTAGTAGTTGAAATAAAGCTAGGCAGATGATGATACATTTGCGAGTTTTTGGACACTTCTCGGCGTTAACCTTCCACGTATCGCTAATCATATCATCGTTTGTGTACTTACACATCAAAAACGTTAACCAAACATCTACTTACATGTTTAACAGAGCGTCCGCCTGCACAGGAAACGACACTACTCTATTTGTGGACCACATTAGAGACAGTGATTTAATGTCGTTTCCCTTCAAAGGAGACTACTTCAGAAGGGATCTTGTTTTTAGGGTTCCGTAGTCAACAAGGAACCCTTATAATTTCGCCATGTCTGCCTGTCTGTCTATTCGCGGCTTAGCTTAGAGACTCTTAGTACTTGAAAGCTGTAATTCGACATGGATACACATATTAATCACGCTGAAGGTAGATAGGTACCTTAAGCGAAAAAAAATATCGTCCCCACTTTACGTGTAGGGGAGGTCCCCTACACGTAAAGTGGGGATGATATTTTTTTTTCTCGTCTATATCATGGTGTGGGGTATCGTAGGATAGGCCGTCGTAAATTATTGCGGGTTTCTGAAAACCACTTTTAAATTCAAGTAATAGTCTACCAACTTGAATTTGCAACTACAATGTAAGTTTGTTCTTGGAATCGATTCATCCCAACTACGGAACCCTTCATCGTGCGTGTTTCGACACGCACTTGAACGGTTTTATTATTTCGAGACACAATCATTGTTTGTTGTTTAAAAATAGCAACAGTTAACAAACACCCATTGTTTGAACACTACCTATGTAAATTGTATAGATTCAATACAGTGGCGAAGAATTGACGAAACGTGGTTTGTTTTGGGGTGCTAATATCATCATGCGAATTCTTATGATTTTTTGCACATACAAGGGGTAAAAACACCACGAAGTCGCCATCCATGCTTTCTGTATTCTCATCAAACTGCAAAAATAATTACTCACAAACGACTTTTAGTTTTTGAAAATTCGCTGTTTGCGGTATAGTGCGCAATATTACGTATGCAAGGTACTACAGGGATCGTGGGATCATTTAAAGTTATGATTATATTAACATCCAAAACTTGTTTTCGTAAAAAAAACATCAATAAATGTTGGAAAAAAAAAATATGTTGGAAAAATATAATATTTGCACACCTTTTTAGGTACTGATACAGAGTACTTTATACTTATTTGTAACATCTGTTTATACCTACCTGTATTAAGCAAATAAATAATTTGAGTTGATTTGATTTGATTTGATTTGGAACCTTCAATATCTCCGTAGGTAATCAGAGGGTTCTCAAGTACGGTCCAGTACAAAAAAATGTTTGGTCATTGAGAGATTTGTTCAGACCGAGATTTGGTCAAAGGGACATTTTGTAAAGGTTAGATTTAGTCAGACAGCTATCTGACAAAATCTAACCTTTACAAAACCACCGCAAACAAACAGAAAATATAAATTCGTCAAATAACGGCAAATATACTGAGAAAGGTGTAAATAGTTCCAAAAGTCAAAAGTGCTAGTCAATATTCTGGATGGAACAAAATATCTAGGTAATTAAATGTATCTAAGTCAAGTGGAAACCAAGTCCCGAGACCGAGATCTATTGCCATGCTCCTCAAGATTCAAGAGCATAGAAAACAAGCTATAGAGACCAAAACTTAATAACGAACCTCCGTATACGGTAACTCATGAAAACATTTATGAGCAGCGCAAAAAATGACTTACATAGATACATTATTTATTAAATTTCGTAGGAGACCCGTAACACACACAAATGGAGTATGAAAGTATTTCATGGATTTAAATGGTATCGATCACAACTTAAATCTTTTACCAAGATGTAGAATTAGATTAAGAGGATGAACCATAGCAGCAGAACTACCTATGTCAATCATCCTAGTAAAATACCAAATAAATGTACTGCATGTTACAATGTATTGCCCTGAAGATCTGATTGGGAAGATCTTAATTGTTTGGAAGCACAATAAAAGTTAGCTTGTTTTACACCTAAAGTAACCCGTTCGTGTTTTTAGGGCTGGCCAGATGCTGTAGTGCGTCTGGCATGTTTATGGAGGCTAACATTGATAGCTTTCATGCCATCATAAGAAAGAGAGCGGCCTCCATTTGGTTCCGCATCCTCGAACAGCATTCTGAAAGCATTAGCGGACCAGTTATTTTTGAAATAAATAAATTGTTATTATTATTATTAGTTAGACGGTCCTTTTCTTAGACACTGGATCGCACTCCGTGATTGATTTGATTTTGTTTTTTTTTTGTCACTCACTGGACACTTTTTTTTTTTTTTTTTTTTAATTATTAACATAGTTCTTAAGTACTTACTAACACAAATATGGATGTTCTGTAATGAATACTTCTGAAATAAAGTTATTATATTATTTATATTAAACAAATTCACGACGACGCGACGGTACACATATCTTGAAAACGTAGATACTGTTATTAGTCCTCATCAAGCCTTTAAAATACTGTTTGCGACACATTTGTGGAGACGACAGTTACGCAGATAAAATCTTAGTTTTTCTGCAATTTAGATTAGTGGGTCAAAACTTAAAATTTTGAACTACTGAGCACAGTGTACCAACAAGAAAAAACCGGCCAAGTGCGTGTCGCACCACGCACAACATAAGGTTCCGTAGTTGGGATGAATCTATCCCAAGAACAAAATTAATATTGTAATTGAAAAACATGTTCTTCCTTAAATTCCAATAGAAAATGTAAGTTTGTACGCACAATATTGAGATATTTACCATGTTATATTAAGACCATAGACTTCTTATAGGTTTTATCTATAAGTAGAGAACAATTTTCTGTTTTTTTGCGGATGGTCAATATTCATCTATTTCTTAAATAACTTTTATAATAATTTTAAAATTATACCTGTAATCCTTACAATAAGTACTTTCATTTGATAATATGTCACACGGCAATACTTTTTTTTTCTAATTTACCACCCAAAAGTGACTTCCATATTCAAAATGTATTTATTTACGTTACACTTCTGTGTTTGGGTAGGTAGCAGAAGTTCATATATGTACCAAATGACAACTTAACCGGTCCAATAGATTCGGAGGAAATTGGCTGTGACAGCCAGACGGACAAAGAGACACGAGTGATCCTGTAAGGGTACCATTTTTTCCTTTTGAGGTACGGAACCCAACAAAATAATTAAACGCAATTAAGTTCTCATTAACCTCACCTTGCTAACGGCCTAGGTAAGCAGTCTTATGTGCCAAGTTTAATAACCTACTTATTCCTTCATTTGTAATGCTATGTCATTCTACTGTCACTATTTACAGTTTTCCGCGTATAATAGCACCTAATAAACTCTTTTTAATGACTAACAGTTGGTTTTACCCAAATAAAATGGATAATAATGCAAACATCTAACGGAGTGGGAAATTAAAAACTTGTATGGGAAACCTGTAAGTAGAAGTGGTCCAGTTTTCAAATATTTTGTTGTTTTTAGACTGATCTGATTCAATGGCGTTAAAACAGCAGCTTTGGATCTGGAGTAATCTTTGAGAAAACCTGGTGGATTACAACAATAATAATTTATTATTGTAGTCCATCAGGTTTTGTAAAGATCATCATAACCCAAGCATTTATTTTTCACCTCACAACCTCTGAAAGATTCTGTTTATCATTCGAAATCTGAGTGCAAAACTGCATTTTATGCGCTAGCGTGAAAATATATTTTTTATACCTATTCGAACCTTTCTATTCAAGAATTTTCTATACTGCCAGTCCACTAAAAATGCATTAATACTTATTTCATGTCAGTGCGCCAACCTAATTTTTATTCAGTTCTTTCTTAATTCCCATTTTCTTCTCTTTATTAAATTCACTTTTCATCATTTTAGTTTGTTTTTTTGACAAAATCGTAAGAAATCATAAAATATGAGCGAGTCGAATTTTCCTCGCTGGTACTCGTAGTGAGGTGAAAAATTGTGTGTTTTGCTCGGCAGCAAAGTTATTCTGCGTCTCGTACCTTTGAAATTCTCGCTACGCTCAGGTTTCAGTACAAGTATTTGCGCCAAAAAACAACTTCGCTGCCTTGCATAACAAATAACTATGCTAAGTATTGCTTCCACTATCGCTGGGTTTTTTTTTTTAAAAAACCTCCATGTTTAGAAGAAAATAAACTTTAGGTACATTTAGCGAGCCATCACCCAGCCTTTGACTGTCCAATCACAATGCCTTATTATGCTACACCACGTAATAGGTGCCTATTGTGCCTAACGAGAAGCTTCATTACGTTACGTCATACGTCACACAATCACACATAATTAGTCAGCAGTATTCAGGAGACGTTTACTCAGTTAGGTAATATTGGTTAGATCGCATTTCGGAAATGCGCTTGCGTGTCTCTTCGGCAATCATCGGCTATTGTCGGCATTAAGGAAGTGTTTATAGATGCACGCTCCGTATCAAACAGACGAACGAGTGGAAGGACACTTTCTCTGATAGGGTTGACACTTGATAAAGGTGGTTGAAGGCATTTTTGTGTTTGATGGTGATATTCGTGAAGTCATAACTATAAAGCAAAGCTGTGGATGTTAAGCAAGAAACAGAGCCTTGGGAATTCTACCTCTGGAATATTAAAGCTTGCTCTAAATTGCTCTATTTATGAAGCTAATGTCAAATGTGAGGAAGAAAAAGATACGCTTGCCATGGAATAGTCTTTTAAACATTTGTATTGAACGAGTTTTCATATCGGTAACGGTCAGTTTAATTCCGGATTGCTTAGACCATGTAATAAAAAGGCAGAAAGGTCCATAAGTTTGAGGAACAAGAAACTAAATCATCCTAATGTAACAACGTCTCCGTCAACCTATTCGTTACACAATCTTGCCATAATTGCTCCTGTGCAACATATACAAACTGCCAACCCTGCTAAAATGTCAACCGCACTTAACAGTTCGGCGAAGTTTGCCAAAACAATTATGAACATCGAGTCAATATCATTTGCCTCAATTTATACTTCGGTAGTTTCCGTGGCACTTCGTATTCTGCTGCCGTTTCTGAACTTCAGAGTTACATAGCTTCTTGACATGTGTCGAAGCCAATCACTCCATGTTCCGATTTTATATGAACTTAAATAACGGGTTTCTTGTTTCTGAAGGCAATAACGTCTGCGTCTGGCTGAGGAATTGTTTTCAACTTATGTGAAAGTATGAGGAAAATGTGAGGTGATTTTAATTTGTCAAAATATATTTTAAGTATCATGTAACTGTACCTATGTGATGTCCCCAGGCAGCCTACAATAGCTCTTTATATCAACTTCCCGTATCTTACTGTTCGTTATCGGTTTAAAACCAATTTGAGCGTTAGTGTTTATTAAACTTATTTTCAGTCATTATAATCCTATCAAACAATTACCAAAATACATCAAATTGATTTTACATGAACCTGTTTTTTTATGTGACAGGGCATATCCACATGTTTAACAACTAGCAATACCAAGGTCATTAAGTTGACTTTAAACCTCACTCACTCACTGACATAACAACAAGTAGGTAATCCTACATCAACGAACACGTGCTGTGAATAACAACAGTTTAATTTATCGAAACTTTTCTCACAGCTCCACAAAACCATGACTTCTTATTGTTCACCCACTAATTCAATTGACTACCATTTAGGGTTGTCACTGAGACGGATTTTTATTACAGACATTTTACTTTCTACACTGAACGCAAAATTTCTAGCCTTTTAGTAATGTCTGGTGAATTCAAAATAATTTCAGCTATCCAATGTAGAGTAGGTTGCGTTTTGCAATATTCACATCTTTACAAATAAATAAGATTGTAATGTTAAAATAGCAGCTTTTTACTAAATGCATATGAATGTGTATACGAGACTTAAAGCAAAAAGCCATATTTTGATATGGTTGTCTAGCTGTCTGTTTGTTCTGGCTAATCTCCGAATAGGCTGGACCGATTTTGACGGGACTTTCACTGTCAGATAGCTCATGTCATACTTTTATTTTAGAAAAAGCTCGCGGGCGAAGCTGCGGGCAGCAGCTAGTCGATGAAATATAAACGCCAAGATTGTACTTATTGTTGTGCGTGGCTGAGAAGCCATAGAGGAAGTAAGCTTTTTAATTTTACTAGCAGCAGACTCTATAAAACCTGAGAGATCAAATTTTCCTCAGAGTAGATTCAGTGCATATGAAGCCAAAGCTATCTACTTACTTCCACAGTAAAATATTCTGTATATTTAAATTATTTCTGTTCGCACCAACCCTGCTACTGCTACTGAATAATACTGATTTTGTTCCGTCGATTTAGTCCGTAAATTGCCGTAATCTTACTAAGGCTGGCTTTAAATAGAAAAACAATGTGCTTTATTATTTGGAGAATTACAATTGGGAATATGAGCGGTTTTGTGAAAGGAAATGTATGGAGAGTTTTCAGATGCTTAAATTTATTATTCAAATCACGTTAAATATATTATTTCACTAGCTTTTTCGGTGTCGGTTATCGCGTAAAAATAGCCCATGTCCTTCACCATATCCCAGGCTCTCTCTCTGCCGAATTTCATGACGATCAGTCCAGCGGTTTAGGCGTGAAAACGTAACAGACAGACAGAGTTACTCTCACATTTACATATAATATTAGTATGGATTAAATGCCATACAGAGATACTGAACGTGTCGTGGTGATGCTTGGGGGAGGCCTATGTCATTTGGTTTGAATAGGTTTTCTTTATTTATTATTATTTTCTTTTATATAGATTACTTTCTATTTGTGAATGTGAAAACGTCGTTGGCCTCGTAGACTTATAGATGCTTCGATTTGTTGACCGTTTTCTATCTCCCATACCTATGAACGGTGTAACTTTTAAACATTATAAATGCCAGTTATTTTTAAAAGAGTTCCTTGTTCCGAGTTTCTTATCGGCTCTTTTGCATAGGAATCGACCATTGGAATAGTGCAACTAGTTTCTGACGTTTTATATGTGCCAATGTAAGTTTATGTGAAATAAAAAAAAACCGGCCAAGTGCGTGTCGGACCACGCACAATGAAGGGTTCCGTAGTTGGTATGAATTTATCCTAAGAACAAACTTAACATCGTAGTTGAAAAACATGTTCTTCCATACGCAATGTATGGGAGAACATGTTCTTTAACTGTAAATGTAAGTTGGTTAACTATTACTCGGTAACTTGTGACGCCTACTTGGCTGTGATAGTTTTCCTTTTAACTTCGTTATATATACTACTGCTGTGTTTAGCTGCATTTGCATTAGCTGCATTTAGCTGGCAGGGGGGGGGGGGACACTTAACTCTAACAAAAATTAGCACTTTAAAGCCTAATATTTTAGAAACGGATCCCTTAATCGAAAAATTGTAATCACAAACCCGCAACATTTTTGAAAGACCCATCCAACAACCATAGGGTACGCGAAAAAAAAACATCCCCACTTAACATGTACAGGAGCCTACAGGAGGTACCCTAAATAACTATTTTTTTAATGATTTTATTTAACCACTTTGTTGGCGTGATTATACGCTATATTATCACGCCGACAAAGTGGTAAAATAAAATCAAAATAAATAAAAACAACATTAAAAATAAATTTTAAACAAAAAAAAAAAAAAAACAATTTTTATACTAGAAAGCTAAGAGTCTCTGAGCTAAGCTGGGGACGGACAAACGGACGGACATGGCGAAACTATAAGGGTTCCTTGTTGACTACGGAACCCTAAAAAATATAAATATCATAAGGATTGCCAACAGAAGTGAAAACTCAAACCTTTGGAATACCTAACTGATAGTCTGGCGCAACACGTCACGAGCATGTCGCGCATTTCGGTGACGCGAACCTATAAGTTTTTCCCCTACCAAAAATCGCTCAACGCGGCTAAAGAAGATATATCTATCACTTAATTTTTTTGAACGTGGGGCTTAACCATAACTGTCGAAATGTGGGTGTACAGCAAGTCTGCCTAACCCTTCGGGGCTTACAGGCGTGATGTTATGTTAAGTGTAAATATTTTTAATTTGAATTTGTTCAGCTGTGGACGTTTTTCAGCTGGTGGCGAAATTATGAAGATGGTGATGAAACATGATAATAATAGTTATTTGTTATGTACTTGTATTGAAACCTAAATCCTAAATAGAATCCTGAGCGTAGCGAGAGTTTCAAGGGTACGAGACTTCGCTGCCGAACGAAATACAACTGTTCACCTCACTACAGCGAGGAAAACGCTAGGTGTAAAAAAATTTACTACTTGCACTATGTCTGCAGGTGTTTTTATATCTTCGTCGCGCTGCTGGACTCGCTCATATTTTATGATTTCTTACGATTTTATTTTTAAAGGTGGAAATTGATCAATTCACTTTCCATGTTTTTTTTATGTTAAAGAAAGAGAGTTTTTCACATTTTTCTTGCTGGCCAATGCGATTATTCTAAAAACGAGGTTGGCTTTCCAAGCTTGTGAGGTGAAAAGGTAATTAGTACTCTGCCTGCACACCTAAGATTTATCGACTGATTATCAACTTAGAATGATCTCACCCAAAATGATGATGATAGACTAGATACGAGAGACCAAGGACGGACTATCCTGCATCGGCGTTTAGAATTTGAAATTGTATGTGACAAACTTATGGTTTTACAAACTTACCGCAATAAAGTGATAACTTAATTAGTATTCCTCGCCTCGCTCCATATTATCAAGATGGATACTATCAGCAGACCTACTCCCGATTCGCTACCTTCCAACCTTGAAACCCACATCCACGTATAATGGAATTAATTTAATTGTACTATCGATTGCACTCGATGTTGATCGTAATCGATTTCATTTGACATTCGGAAATAAAGTAATGATTACATCCAATGTTGCGATAACTAAGTAAGAATCGAATAATGAGAATGTATGTACGTGGACGCTGAAATCGTATGGTTATATGAGTTATGTATGAATGATTACCTACACATTAACAATTGAATTCTAGATAAGGTGAATACGTAATAGGAAGCTATACATAATGGATACATAATGTAATGATCATTGACAGCGCCTTTGTAACTGTACGACTTTTGTTACTTAAATCATTGCCAATTAAAGCAATGCACTGCAATCCGATTGGTCCATGGATGAGCACAGTAGCACCGCGCTTCCGAGTGATTTTTCGCGACACTAACTGGGTTTTGACTCGTAAAATAACGTGCTCCTCGCGCTATAAACACATAATTGTGTGGTCCTTCGAGCCGGATTGCAGTGAACCTCACAGAGGGTTCAGAGCATTCACAGACAGCACACAATTGGTGACCGATTTTTGTAGGAGCTATAAATAAAACAGTATAGTGATCCAATGTATCAACGCACATGTCGGAAGACGTAACGTTGAATGGCCTCCCACAAGGTGGACCGATGACCTTGTGAAGGCTGCAGGAATCCGCTGGATGCGGGAAGCACAGAACTGGTCGACTTGGCGGTGCTTGGGGGAGGCCTATGTCCAGCTGTGGACATCTTTCGGCTGAAATGATGATAATGATGGCATGTCCTTCAAAACGGAGGCCATACAAAAAAAAATGACTGATTGTTGAAAAATATGCCATGAGCGAGATCGCTAAGTTAAATGGAGGCTCTGTAGAGATTGTTGATAGACTATACAATCAGTACAAGATACTATAAAAAAGACATGGGGGATTACATCGCTGACAAAAATGCTTGGCTCAATGCTGGTCCTGCTCCATAAGGGCGCATAAACTAATTGATTAGCATTTGAAAATATTATTGGAGCTGCTGAAGATTGTAAACTATTTTTGCATTGTATAAACTCAATGTCCTTGAATTATATAATTGCATAGCACAGGTGTGAGAACTATGTACTATAGAGCTACCATTTACCGGGTAATATGTCATTTATTGACTTGAATGTGCCCTGGCGGCTGAGAGTATGTCATGCTCACTCAAATGTCTCGCTGGTGGTGGCGTGTGTGTTGGATCATTAAGTTCCCTTCAAAATGGTTGAGCTAAATGGTGCTGATCCATGCGTCATGTTCGTGAACGGGCGCCGTCAGTTGGGACTGGTCATCTCTGAGCTGCCACGGCTTATTTTAATTTTTGTGAATTGTTTCTATTACGGACGCTTCTAACGTGCACGTCTTTCTACATTGTTCTCACATGTATAACTTCAACATGAATGATGTAACCCATATTTTTGTAACAATATTTTGTTTTAAAAGAGTGTCCATGGAGTTTCTTGTCCGTTCTTCTCCACAGGAACCTACTACGCTTTGGAATGGGCAACTAGCTTCATCTTTCTGACTGACCGACCCCTTGACAATTCAAAAGTACCTGTAATTGGTTTATTTGAAATAAATGCTTTGAGTTTGAGTTTGAGTTTGACAGGATGTAAATAACTCGTCGACTCTTTTGAAAAGATCAGTAATTTTCAAGGGCTCTACCACTCCCCGCTCCATTATATCCGTTTATTCTCCCACTGCTCTAAACAAGTACCTAAAGATAACGTTGTTTAAGGCGTATTGTCAAAGCTTTTATACGGGAATTGTCCTGCGCGTCCAGTATAATAACATCTTCAGGATGATGTTGGGGCTGCCTCGCTTCTGTAGTGCATCGGGGATGTTTGTACTGTATCGCACTGATGGCTTTCATGCCGTCATCCGCAAGAAAACTGTATCCCCAGATCTGCAGAATGCGTGGCAGCTGTAACAGAATTCTGAAGACTGTAGCAGATAGGATCTCTTCTCCGTTATGGAGATCCTTTGTTAATTTGAATGTATTTTAATATTTAATTTAAATTTAAATCTGACTGTATGGATTAATTTATCTGATATAAATGTTTTTTATTTTATTTTTAATATTGGTTATTTGTATTGGTCATTCATATTTTATTTAATCGAGAATTGAACAGACTAAATATAGAAGTTACACATGTTATCTTTTGAAAACTCATGTATCAGCGCTGACAAAAATATAACTACCTATTTGCTAATATTGAACAGCTGTGTATACAAATATCAGTCATTATCTACGTCCGTATGAGTAACTCATGGTTACTCACAAGTGAATGGGCACTCACGTCTGCTACCGTTAAGTTACATTAAAAAATACATAAGCCATAGACAATGAAACAATAGTTCATATTGTTTATGGACACTGCATTTCGACATTATTCATAAGTTCTTGTATTTAACTGATGTAAGAATCTGATACTGCAGCTAAAATTGATATAAAAAAACCAGCCAAATGCGTGTCGGACCACGCTCAATGAATGATTCCGCGAAGTTGCGCTGAATTTAACCCAAGAACAAGTTGAAAAATTTGTTCCCCCATACAGTCCAACAGCAAACAATATTCAGTGATTTACCATGTTATTATAAGACCATAGACTTCTTATAGTATTCCTGTAATCTACAGGGTGAAATTGAATTCATAGACATCCTCTTAAGGGGTCATTGTACTCATCATGAGTGTGAGTGATAAGGGCTCCATTTTTTTCCTTTTGCGGTACGGAACCCTAAAAATAATAGATCATTCCTGAAATAGATCACGCCCTTATACGTATATTCAGTCTGCTTGTCATGGGCTCTCTATTGTTCCTCTGCTTCTCTTCGCTCCAATTTCAAAGTTAAGGTAGACGTAAATAAATAAACCTCTCACCGTTAATGTGACCATAGAGCCGACTGCCAACGTGAACCATTCTTTATGGTCAAACAAATGTAAATTATGACACCTGACGTTTGACACTTCCGCATACTGTGCACGTAAAATAGTGATGTACTATAGCGATACTAGTAGCAGAAAACGCCAAAGATACAAACAGATTAACATCTTGTGAGACAGGCTCATCATCATAGAGAATCAACTCAAGCCATCCACTTCTGCCGTTTTGGATGATCTTAAGAATCAGAATCAGAATCAAAACTGTATTTACTATAAATGTAGGTACAGGTATAAGATGTTGTAAGCCTGAGGTTTTGTCGACAAACATTAGAACTGTATTACTAACTACTGATCAAACAGTACATAAACAATCAATACTTCCGTACAAAAATAAACCTTGATGTAAGTTCTTACTTATTGAATATTTATTAAATTCTCCTCATGATCATCAAATATTACCACACATTTCTGATACACGCTGTAAAGGTAAGATAGTTACAAACGTGATTCAACACTCTTTTACTTAATTTCTTTTTCTCAAAAGGACGTAAGGACCTATAATAAGTATAAAATCTTGGCCGAAAGTTAGACAGAAGCTGAAAAGACGACTATTTGAATTATCGTCACATCTCTACTATACTAACACAAACATTGAGCATGCGCTGTTCGTCCAAGCATTAGATTTTCAAATGTCAAGCTCTGCCATTTATAGGGTTTTGTAATTCGGCCAACCGTAGTCAACTTTGTTCGCCAATCATGCGGCAGTATTCAGGGGGTCGGTAAAATAATGCTGCCATCACAATAAATTTTGTAATTTTTTAATATAGCATTATTGCTATAAATGTCAACTTTGTGACATAATCATGTGTTGCTAGTTAAATTAGATAAACACTGTTTTGAGGACATAATTTGTTTTAACGGAATTTTTATATCTTATCTAATAGCGACTCATTAATAGTTTAAAGTCTTAGTTCTATTTAGTATAAATAAATAACATTAAATTGCTATTAAAATATGTATAAAGCATCCGGCAAGACTATTTGAATATGTTATGACAAGCCTTTGGAGGCAATTAAAGGTTGCACATTATGGCAACATAATCAACAGTTTAAAAAAAATCCTGTGATCCGGTCTGAAAACGTCAAATGTCTGTCACTCTGAAAAATTGCCGGTTTGTCGTAGTATTTTTTCATATTTTCTTGCAGTATTTGTGTTTTCTTGATAAACTCATTGTTTTGATTTCTCTACGTCGCACAGACGGGTATTTGAGCCTAAAGCGCGGCCAAAATTCAATTTCAAAAAGGTCCCGTTTCCTAGAAATTAGCCGAATTAGTACGATTAAGGAACAATGGGCGGCCATCTATTTTACCTGATTCTTGATTTTTAACATGGATATTGCAGAACCAGGTATGTGTTGTTCAAGTATATTGTTATTTCTAAAACAATTTGTTTTTATATAGAGTTATAGTATTTTTGGATAACTGCATTATTTTTCACTGATCATTCTCGCAATCAAATTTAGAAAAGGCTAAAAGTTAGATAATCGGGCATATCGGATTATATCTAGTATAAGGTTTGGTAGGACATATATTTATGATAAATTATATAGAAAGAAAAATTGCCACTTTTTGCCTCTTATATGGATTTTCCTTATTTTTATGTTTTAAGATCTCCATACAACAAACTTTGTTTTGCGGTTGTGATTATATTTAAGTATATTGATTGTTCTAGGAACGTCAGGGGCTCGAGTGTTGACGCGACGGATATTTACAGCTTGATCCATAACCATTCTGATGGATTTACCATTAAAAAACTTGATGAAGTTGAAGGAGTGTTAATTAATGACTCTTCTTTTGATGACGAAAAAAAGAAGTTTATCGTCGTAAATTTGCGACATTCAAACATGAGTTTAAGTCAAGATGGCAAGCAGCAAACAGGACTAAACATATTTTTTTAAATAACAACGAACAATGGCTTCAAGGCACTCTTGAAATAACTCGGAAAAGACTTTCTATGATAATGCAGGGCGCCCAGAAAAAAACTTTCATGAAAAAAAATATAAAAAAAAAATATTGTATGACCTACAAGTAGTTGTTCCGGGTCTGGCTGTTTGTGAGTTTAAATGTTTGTAAACGCGCTCGTAATACAGGAGAAATTCCTAGTATGGGACAAGGATAAAAAAAAAAAGAAGTATATTGCGATAAAAAGGGTATGTCGCCGCAAGAACGTCTACCTGTTAAGATTATTACATAATCTTATTCGTAATAAACTAATTATTCCTCTGTAGGAGTTTATTACAATCAATACAACGTGTGGCTGCATCTAAGAGATCAGCGCCATGTATTGGATTCTTTATGAACTAGAAACACCTAGTATTGTTTTAAGATTAAATATTACATTAATTCTGATGTTCCCGTTAAAATTGTAGCTAAAATTAAAAGGGAATATTTATTTTATAGTCTTTGGGTTTTTAGTCATATTTACAATTGGTCATTTGACGCAGTAAAGGATATTGCTCTGCGCCCATACATTGTTCGCCCTGGAACCTCTTGGCATCGGAAAATTATGTGTTGTATTGTCGATCATTTGTAAATATCTATAAGATGTTATTTTTATAGCGGACTAGCGGCAGAATAGCTATATTTACAATTTACACAAAATACACTTTCCGTTGCGTATGCGTAAGTCCGTTTATGAGTGCCAGGTTATCGTTTGAGCGGTACAAATAAAATAGAAATGTAATGAAATAGAAAGAAAAAGATGCACTGAACTTAAATTTAGTTTAGTTTGTGAACAAGGGAATCGGCACCATTGACTTTGTTTTATACTATTTATTAGTGATTATCAAATTCCCCGAATTCTGAAAAGCTGTTTAATTTAGATCTTTTATAAGACATTATTCCTCTGCTATATCAAAAATTAAATTTTATTTGAAAATTTTGCAATTATTGGTTTGCGGTCTGGATTACATAATTTAAACGGACGGTATATTATACTAATAAATCATTGTATAAAATGCTGAAATTTAATATTTCAAATCAATTTCAATCTAAACTGATCAATGATTTAAAAGATGGAACTGATTCATGTAACTACAATTTTTCCGTCAGACGTGTTTGTTTATATTCAAATAAACTTGTGATAATCACCTTGTTGTTTTTATTAAATAATAAAAAGCCTTTGAAAAAAAAAAAACTATTTATTACGAGTTCATATTTGGAATTGCCGCCACAAAGTGATACCAAGGGGCATTCAATAGGTGGAGCCTTAGTCTATGCTTTTGCCGCATATTTTTTGTTTGAAGATGTCATTCTTCTCCGCTAAGGAGTATAGTGTTCTGTGAATTCGGCACACGAACTAGGAAGCATGCCGAGAACGTTGCATAATCCTATTAAATATAATGTAGGGACAATATTACAATAAGGTACCTTGCGCTTTAGACATTGAAGAACCTGTTTAAAAGACTTGAATAAAGATGATGCTGGTCAGGGAAATTGACTAACTACTTAAATTGTCCGTTTCAAATTACAACTGTAAATTTTTGACTGTTGTGATAACACACCAAATGTAACACAAGGTAACACGCCAAATGACCGGACTGGTTTCTATTTTTTTTTTTTTTTTTTTTCATTTCTTTCTGTTCTTTTTCTTTCATATATAAAACAAAGTCGGATTATTTACACCATTTATAACTCAAGAACGGCTAGACCGACTTTTATGATCTTTGATTTGTTGGATATATAAAATATATTATTATATATAATAATAATATATATATGCCCCGAACAGCAGAATAACTATTAAAACATGAGAAAAATTCACGAAAAAAAATTTTTATGAATAAAATTCATTTTCTCATAAACATTTAGTTTGGAACAGCTTTTTTGATGATATCTCGAGAACGGATTGGGGAACGGGGGAACAAGAAATTTCACGCGGAAAAAGTCGCGGGCAGAAGCTAGTAATTCTATAATTAAACTAGCTTCTGCCCGTGGCTCCGCCCGCGTAGATGTCGGTTATCGCGTAAAAAAGTAGCCTATGTCCGTCTCCATATCCCAGGCTATATCTCTGCCAAATTTCATGACGATCGGTTCAGCGGTTTAGGCGTGAAAACGTAACATACAGACAGAGTTACTTTCACATTTATAATATTAGTATGGATATTTGATACGGTCGCGAATCATATTTTAGTCAACATACAACCTGACACAGCTGACACTGACCTGAAATTGCAAAAAAAACGTAAGAACATTTGAATATCGCGGGCTATCTTAGCGCATACCACTTAATAAACTATACAAATATAAATAAATAAAATTGAAGTGTCTGTTTGTTATGTCAAAATAACAGCTTATTACTGTTTGCGTATGAAAGTATACATATACGGAAGTTATAACAACAAAAAAAAACTTTTTTTTTTTTGTCTTTCTGTCGGTTGGTCTGTCTGTCTGTTTGTTTGTTCCGGCTAATCTTCGAAACGGCTCGACCGATTTTGACGGGACTTTCACTGGCAGATAGCTGATGTTATAAGGAGTAACTTAGGCGTAACTTAGGACTTTTATGTTAGAAAAAGACACGCGGGCGAAGCAGCGGGCAGCTGCTAGTATACATAAATATATAATACCTGCTATTTTAAAACCGGCACTTTATTCTCGTATTCATAAGTGATACCTTCTCAAAGTATACGAGGTTATACTTGAGCATTGTTCTTGAAAAAGGGCCATAGACCAAGAAGGTCTATTAATACCAATTCAAAATCAGAACGCATTAGTGCTGCCAATACCCGGAAACAAAAATAACCCCCGGAAGCGCGTAGAAAATAATTAGCGCTCGACCGAAATCGGCGGTGTTCCGTTTTACGTTGCGTAACTAACCTGATGGTTATTTGTTACATCATTAGATGATCAGTGTGTGAACCTGGATTGAGAAATTACGTTCCGATCTGCACAGAAGCGGCCATTGTTATGTGCTACTGTATCTATTGTACATTTGGTGGTTTGAGAATGTTTATAATATTGAATGAGTTCAGGCTTGTCATCACAAAAGTAGTGGAATATTATGTTCACATAATAATTTTTAATGTGCCTTTTGTGTTCATTTCCGTTTTGCTGACCTAGACATTAAAGAAAGATATCGCAAATTCGCAATCCCAGGTCAGGTCAGGTCAGGCCCTGGCAAGAAGAATCGGGCTTCAATTTTTTTCCTGGTCTGATAGTCAGGCCGTAAACTAAATAGGTGCCCCTAACAGCATCAGACACCAAACAAAATTGATACGAGTAAAACAATCCTTGTAAGCTAATATTATTGATCGAAGAAGCTAATCAAAGTTCTGTTTCAAACACTCGTTCCAGTAGGTATTTTAATTTTGAATCCTCATAACGTAACCACCTAACTCAGAAAAACTTACCTAAGTACGACATAATAAAGTTCAATTCCTTACTCAACTTGAAATCGAAACTAAATACTACCCAGTAAGTAAAAGCTAACATCTTACTTCCTTATCATTTATAAATAATATAATTATGAAAATGATTAGCTAATCTTTATCAATAACGGCCTTCCCAATGTCCTACGTTACGTCACATCCGACGGATGCGTTCAATACTATGCTAATTTATGTTAATTATTAAATGTATTTTATAGAAAATTGTATCATTGTATGCAAATATGGTCATGATATAATAATATAAACATAAAACTGTGAATTTATAATAAATTTTTCCTGCAGACATTTCTGTGCGACAAATTGAATTTCTTGCAAATAATAGCCAAACTTTTGCGAATTGTTACAGCACCGGCAATAGAAAGTCCACCAAAGGAACTAAAATGGAAAATAAATTGAAAGGTGCCAAAAAAGCCAGAGTCCACAGACAAATTGGACAAATTGCTCTAATCTTTTTCTCTCTGTAAGAAACGCTAACCTATCTAAATGGACTTTTCCTAGGAATCAGATAGATCAATGTGCACACTTGATGGCTGAACATTAGTTAAGGCGACAATAACCGAAGTTTAATCATTGTATACTGAAGATCACTTCTAAACTAGTAGTGGTAATGATTTGGAAAAAAATATGTTAAATTACAGTATTTTCTTAATAACTTAATATATGAATATTTTAGATAATTTTTATATTACATAATGAAATTAATTTGTAAATTTATGTCTAACGTGGATAAAAAACTGAGAATCACGCAAAATCTATCAAACACATTTTTCTGAAACTTTCACTTTTTAAAGATAATTTAATTATTGATCTTTTAGTATAGTACGTGTTTTATTTAAATACCTTTTGTTTTATAATATAGTATAATAAATAGAGATCGGATATTCGGATGCATATTCACCTAAAGTTGAGATGTTTGCTATTGTGGAAAGCGCTTTTGTATCGAATAAATCCCGCGGTTCCGGTGTTTTATTTTTTATTTTAACTAACACACACCAACCCTTCTCTTACACCCTACATACACATATTTGCATAGATAGGGGATTAAAATAACTGTAAATAAATATGCATCTGAATAGTTATGCAATCCAAGAATCCCGGGTATTTTTTTTTTTTAATATATAATTTTTTAGCTGTCGCATCCATACTTATACACCCGACTGGTTATGCATTGCCGGTATTCCTGGCATCACGGGATATTTTCTTACAAAAAATATATTTTAAGAAGCTCTGCCGTGCTAACGAAGTGCAATAACTCGATTTTGGAAGATTTTGAGTTATATATTCGTTGAGTCATATATTTGGAGTCAGCGAAACGAAATCTATTAACTCTCTCTAAGCAACTTTTTATTGATCCTTCAGGAACTCGGTTTTTCAGTAAGCAAGAATGCAATAACTAAAAATTCATAACAAATTCAATAATAAAAAAAACAACTCTCGCAAGCGGCAAAATCGAGTTATTGCATTTTTCGTTAGTGCGGGAGAGCTGCTTCCATACTTTCATAGCTAAAAATTAACTTTAGGTAAATATGCATTCGATTATCCGATCTCTAATAATAAAAAATAAAAAATAATAATAATAATGCGTCTTATTTGGAACAGCGCTCCTAGATGGGCGAGTCCTATTGAGTGAGCTCAGTACAGACCACGCAAGCTCAAGATCACCGGCATATATCTGCGTCTTAAGGAACGTGAAAAGCGCCTTCATTAGGTAAAACCCTAAAACCCCTAAAGCCTCTGTCCCCAACCCAGATAGCAGTATAAAAACCAAAATCATGTGGAATCTAGAGATAGAGTAGATTGCTTAATCCTGCACCTTAATTGCGTCTACTAACAATCACAATAAATTTGAAGGATATTGCTAATCCATTGCTTCATTATGTTCGAAAAATGTGTCTACTTTACAACGTAAATAACGCAATAAATGTTGTTGAACTGTCAAAATGAAACCCATTGCTACTGTTATGTAATTACCCTGTAGGTTAAATTCTTAAGCAACCAAAAAATCATTTACTTAAAAAAGAAACACATTCGTCTGTATTTCGATAGAAGGTTTCAACAACACCTTCCTCCCATACCTATTAACACTGTTATTTGAAAATATTGTAAAAACCAATTAATCTTGCAGTTTCTTGCCGGTTCTCCCCCATAGAAACGACCAATTGGAACTGTGCACCTAGCATCTGACGTTTCATAAGTGCCCATGTAGCTAGATGAACTTAAAATAAAAAAACTAGCTATTACTTATATTATGTTTTTTTTTTTTAATTTATTTTTTATTGCTGATTTGGCCTGCTCTTGTCCTCGATATCACCTGATGGAAAGCGATCGATGAGGTCTATGATGGAATTAGCGTGCCCAGAAGATTTTTGTTCACTCTTGTTTATTTATTTATCTGCAATAATAATATTTCATGTTATTTCATTATTTTGATTTAAAAAAAAAAACAAAGTTGCTGAAATAATCCACTGTGAGTGAATTTTGCAAGACTGCAGCCTTAAGTATTCAAATAACCAAATCAAAGCACTCAACTTGTAAGTTGCAATACAAATTGGCATCCACAGGTACGTTTTCTGATTTATTCGTTTACATTTCCATCAGATACTTTTGGGACAGACTTGAAGTAAACTCAGATCAACCCGGAAGTAGGTTTTGATGTCAGTGTTTTAAATTAAAAGATGACACAGAATAAAACAATAAATAAACAAACGAACATCAGTGTTAAGGTCGAGTAGTGAAAAACTACAGTGAACTGTGTCAATGTCTGCCTGTAATAATGACGTGGTAATGGCAGCTGCGTGCGCGCATCATTTGCGGCGAATGCACGCCAATTTGTTATCTAATGTGCTTTATCATTATAGACTTCATTAAAAAAACGTTTTAAAGATGCACGAATTTCTAAAGAGCTAAAGAGCCCTCTCTTTAGAAATACGTGCATCTTTAAAACGTTTAAAGACAAAAAATTTGGGCGTACAAATACAGTCTGGTCTGCATCCACACGGTCAGAATTTCTGGCAATATGCTTTACTGCACATCATTTTATTTTTATTTTGTTTGTAATGACAAAATAACAGTTTTGCTAAATGCATATGTAAGTATATACGGTAAAAAAAAAATTGTCTGTCTGTATGTTTGTTCCGGCTAATCTCCGAAACGGCTGGACTGATTTTGACGAGACTTTCACTAGCAGATAGCTGATATTATAAGGAGTAACTTAGGCGTAACTTAGGACTTTTTTTCATGTTAGAAAAAGACACGCGGGCGAAGCAGCGGGCAGCTGCTAGTATACATAAATATATAATACCTGCTATTTTTGATTTTAAAACTTAACTTTACAGTACTTTACTACTTTAACTTAACCTTCTTTTATTTTAGAAAAAGCCACGTGTGCGAAGTTAGTTATACATAGGTATTTTGATATATCCTAAGTATCTATTTATCGCTAACTATGGTTAGGTACTGCAACTACATCCAGGCTTGAATCTTATCACAGTAGAGGTTGCAATTTGCAATACGTAATAAGTAAGAAGTTCTCGGTTTATCTGCTACTAGCGAAACAACCACTCGATTAACTCGCAGGACTTATGCGGTGAGATAAGCTACGTCTCGCAGTCTAGGATATCAATAGTTATTCCTACTATCGCAATTGCTTTCAATACATTAAATGGTTATTGAGATATGGAACAATTAACAGATTAGGCATAGTGGACAATTTTATTGGCTGCCTACCAACCACTCACTTTTACACGTCATATAAAAAAGAAATTAAAACATAAGCTAGATGTAGTCGACATTTTCTATCTGACTATCCCTGAGAAGAAATGGCGAAACAAACTCAGGGGTCAAAGTCTCTTCTAAAGTCCAGACATAATGGTCAGATCATGTGTTGACCATATAGATCCGTGTCTGAAATGGTGTTTTGAGGAAAGAACCACACAAAGAGTGGACCTGTCCAGTCAA
The DNA here is from genome assembly GCA_947523025.1 of Dryobota labecula. Classification (NCBI taxonomy): domain Eukaryota; kingdom Metazoa; phylum Arthropoda; class Insecta; order Lepidoptera; family Noctuidae; genus Dryobota; species Dryobota labecula. The sequence continues at coordinate 27,854,078 of OX383284.1, read as the reverse complement.
TGCAAGTATTAGTCAGTAATCGTGTAGATCAACTCAGGAATTAAGGCTTAACACCGTAATTTGGAAATATTTGTGAGTAACCGTGGAGTTTCTTGCCGGTTTTTCTCTATAGGAAACGACCAATCGGATCCGTGCACCTAGTTTCTGACGTTTCATAAGTGCCCATGTAGGTTTATGTGCACTAACATATTTTGATTTGATTATAGGTTAAATCTAGCCCAAACGCAAAAGTACCTTAAGAACAGGGCCTCAAGTCTGCTATTACAATAGTGTCAGAATGGTCTCTTCAATGTGAGTTTTTGACAGATTTGCCATACAAACACTGTCAAATACTCACAATGGCGAGATCATTCTGACACTATTGTAATAGCAGACTTGAGGCCCTGCAGTCTATGGAGATATAAAGTTAAATATAATTGAAATAGCCCGAAAAAAAATCTATAGCCCGAAACAGACAGTAAACAGACTTTATTATTTGCATTTCCTAGAGCTTTAAATATGCGGTCAGTTCATTAGACCATATTTAAGTACAAGAATCTTAACATTTAACGTCATTACTGTACAGTCACCGACACTCGGTAATGACAGTAAAAATTGCATCCGCGCGGCGCGCCATTTCCCAACTCGTCGCCATATATGGTTTTTATTTGCACCTTTTAGGTGTCGATTCTTGAGATGACAGCTAAGCTTGCAAGTGTGATACTTTCATGGTTTTGATGTGAATCAGAAAACTGACGACAACCAAATCGTGGGATACAGTTTGGTGTTGCAGCTACTTATCTGTCATCTTCACCCAAAATTTAATTACACTACTCCATAGCTACAGGATCAAAGAATAGGGATGATTTCTGGGTAAAAAAAAAGAAAAACCGTTAAGTCCGTCAATCAGATAATAAAAAAATATTACACACGTATTTTTTGCTTTATCATATTAATAAAAAATGTTTATTTTTTTATTTTTATTTACTTAGATAAAACACTTTAAACTTGGGCAGTGAGGGCTCGTTACGTCACAGCTCAGTATAAAATCTACTGAGAAGTGACGTCATGCCACATTTGAACTCAATGTTTCGCCGTAATGTTTTGATTACGTAAAAAAAAGAAAAAATACGTGTCCAATATTTTTAAATAATCTACATGACGGACAAAAAAAATTTTTTAGTCATCATCCCTATTCGTTCGTTGACTGTGAGGCATCGCACGTGGTGGAGGGGGAAGCACCGCCATTTTAAGGTCGGTTCACTGCGTCACATAATTTTCGTTTATATATAAATTTTGTCTCGGAGAAGCTACGACTATCGTTTGATTTTCAATCGTCGGATCTCGTCAAAATCTATTGATTGCGTATATAAAACATTAGTGTGAAATGGTAATAGTGAATATATATGGAGTTAAAGTAAAAAATAAAAACCTTGTCGGCCAAAGCCAAACCAAAATATAGAGATATCGTATACGGTTGGAAAGGGCTTCTCAAGAGCTTAATCTAGTGATACCCATAAAACACTATACGGCAAAGGAAAACGGTGCTGGGAACGTAAAAGAATGAAGGCGTCCGAGCGGATCAACAACGGTGCCAGTACATCTGCAGACGTACGTATTTACGTAATACACACGGCCGTGTTCACACAGCCACACCTTGATTTTTTCTACGCTATGCGAGAAACAGTGATGTTTACGTTTTGAACCTTCTCTTCATTATCTTTTCGTCAGGCCTAAATATTAGATGAAAGGATTAGAACCTTAGATTAAACATTAAAGTTGAAGACTGTAGATAGCATAGACTACAAATGCCACGAAAGATGATACAACCAAAGCACCAAAGGTAGGCTTACATTTCTAAATAGAAACCTTTCCAACGACTAATTCAATCCTTAAGAACATTCTGGAAACAAAACCGGAAAGCGTTACACTAAGGAAGAAGATCCTTTATGTTCTCCAAAGCAGTTCTGACATCTCATGAATGTAAAACATCAAAACAAACAGACACGCGTCAATAATTACTGAAGGTCCCTCTATATGGGAGAATAACGTGCTCCCCATACTTAACTAGGTCAAACAAAGATCTTTATGAGTCAGACGTACATGCACAACATTGTGGCACGTCTTAAACACTTGCAGTCAGAGATAATAAAAATATGTGCGTCAATACTAATAAGTATGTCGACAAACATTGCAGTTTGTGATTGGAAGGCACAATGACAAGAAAATTCCAGTAACGAGAATTTGTGGAGGAAAATCCTAACTATATCAAATTTAATAGACTTTTTTTATGACAATGAAAATGAAAGGAAAGCAGTATGAGATGTTGATATTGTATGGTCTACTCGGTGTTCGGACTATATGGCATCTCCTTTCATAGACGAGTTCAACGGGGAATTGCGTGACACACTATAACCCTAATGCAGATAATTTATGTAAACAAAGTAATGTCAAGAAATGTCACTGTCATAATGACAGGACAGTGGTGCAAAACATTTTAACATATTTTTTTTTGCAAATGGTTATCGCTAAAATTAAAGTGAATTAATTATTAGAACTATGCAAACAAAATACCGTTGCCAAACAATGTTTTGTGTAGTATGTCGGAGACACGGCATATGATCGTCATAATCAGCCCTTTTAAGTCCAGTGCTAGACGTAGGCCTCCCAAAATCGATTTCCACTCGAAACAGTTTACAGCCGTTTTCATCCAAAATGTGGCTAGATATGCTACTTACAATATGAATCTATGAATGAGAGTTGTAATATTAGTGTTTTTGAAGATGTAAAGAATTTGAAAATGTTTGGATCTCCTGCATTGTTACCAGTATCATAAAATATTTTATACCAGAAAATCTCCATTTTTTTTATAACTGTGTTTAAAATCGAAAATTTATAAAAATATTTACGGTATGATTATTTTTTCATTATTATTTCTTAAAATCTGTACTTAAAAGAAAATGAAACCTCTTTTTTCGCCATTTTATGTGAATTGCTATTACCAAGATATTTTTTTGTTATGTTATCCCCTTTGTTCACATAAATTATCTGAATTTGAGACTTTGGGTTATAACAATTGCAATGCCTCTCATTTAACAATTCAACAACATTGTGGAAGAGAAATAAAATGTTTATTATTATTATTATTATTATTTTATATACGTTTATATATCTCGGGCCCCAGAGTCCCGGACCTTTGGAAAGCGTACGAGGGACCGAAGCCAACTCGCAGAGGCCCCTTAGACAATTTTAAATGGAATGAGGCACCAACCGACGATTATCCCTGTACGCACTATGCAAGTGCACCCAAGGACAACCCCCGGTTGGTGTAGGACTATTGTAGGATATGGAAACAAAGATATTGGACTATGGGTTTGGGTGGTTAAAATGGACTGGTTACCTAAAACTATGGAAGGACTATGGCCCCTGCCTGATCAATGTTTTATTGTACACGGATAAAATGGCAGGGGGTCACTTGCACACTCATTAATGGGCCCCCGGAAACGGTTGCTAGCACATAATGACGTAGCGACAAGGGGGCAACATATCCTGAGGTGCTGGAGGAGTGGAGAGGTATACCACGGTTCTCAGAACAATCCCAGAGCCCGGAAGATGGTCAAGACCCCTACAAGCACTTACTGGAATACTTCCTTCCTCCGAGCACGTTTGCTCTTGCGAATCTCCACTCAAGCTGGCCAATAAAGGCAAGAATGAGGTGGGAACTCAGTTCCTCGTCAGTGTTCACTCCAGCAGGCCAATAAAGGCAAGCCAGAGATGAGGAACATGACTTTTCCCGGGAGATAGGGTCCGTGAGGTCGCAACTGCCCAACAGCTCGCCACATGCTGCCCTGCAGGTTTCTGTATCTCTTTTGGTCTGGCTCCTCACCCTAGACATGTTCAGGTAAAGTAAACTCTACCGGCACAGACCTAGAGTTCGGAGCGCGCAAGCCCCACCACGACGTCAACGTAGAGATACGGCGGTGGGGTATTATTATTATTCATTGCGTTGCTTACGTTGTCGAGCAGACGAATTAGTTCAAACATATAACGCAATGGATTAGGAATTTCCTTCAAAATCCTTTAGATTGTGAAAAAAAGTGTGTTACCGATTGAGGCGCAGGTCTCCTTATAAATGTCATATTTTTCATTGTGAATCAAAATTGACAACGAATGGTAGGTCATAGCTTCTTCTTTTTACCCGACTACGGCGATGCAAAAAGGAGGGTTATGATTTTGACCACTTCTAAACTACTTATCTATAGTACACATGGCTACAAATCAAGCTATACATTTCCAGTTTAGGCTGATCTCGCATTGTATAGCATTTCCGTACAATGAGAGGTCAGCTTATACTGGAAATTTATAGCTTGATTTGTAGCCGTGCGTACCTATAGTTTATAATATTATATTATAATTTGACAAATGAGGTATCGTTGCAAGCGTCTAGATCGTCCACTGGGTAGAGGCTATGTGACGTCACATTAAATCACGACCACGGCTATCCTCTGAACATCACTATGATGTATTAAATACATTAAAATTTAAATATTACATACGTGTAAGTTGTTTATTGAATGCTTAGACAATAATGATTGAATGCAGTTCGTACATAACAATTTCAGATAAGAATATTTTCTTGTTTCATTCTTTTTACAGCGTGATATTTCAGCAGTCGGGTTTTTAAACTTACTTTTTCCTATATAAGGATCCTGGACTCTACAAACATCGATGGCGAGCTTAAACAGATAGCATAGCAGGTAGGTTTGTATGAATATAAAGAAACTTTCCAAGCACTAGTATCAGTACAAACAACGAATCTAGCTTAACATTTGAAACATGCAAACAAGCCAAGCTGCCAGTACTTTATACAGAGCCCCTTGGTACCCGCAGCACGATCTGTTATTTATACATGCGCCCGCGCATTTACATAACAATTTAGCGCATTACCGACGTCACTTGCACGACTTAAGACTTGAGGGGCATTCTTGACATGTGATGAGGAAAATCCTTTAAGCGATATCTATGTTAAGATTTGTATCTTTACGTGCTAGATGACAAAGACTATGCAGGATGGTTCACACTATCGTTCTGCGTTGTCTGAAATATTCAGTATTCTGCCACTCAAAGCTGATTCTCAATAAGTTTTGAAAATTGAGAATCGGTCGTTTATTAGGTATAAGAAAAAAAAAGAACACAGAAGAAGGCACCGCCTCTGTGGTCTAGTGGTACCTAAGTCCACCTGTCTCATACCCAGAAGTCCCACGATTAATTCCGAGCGCGGGAAAAAAATCTGCTCGGTTTGGTTGGTGGTAGGGCTTGTTCTAAGTCCGCCTGGCTAGCTACCACCATCTTATCTAAGTCTGTAGCCATAACAACAATGTTAACAGCATTGTTGTGTTTCGGCAGTTAGAGGTAAGATAGCCAGTTCCTCGTAGTTGAGGAGTACGGCAAGAAGAACAACCAGAAGAACGGCCAGAAGTCAACCGCCCAACGGGTAGAGGGTAATAATAACACCAAAGGTACCCTAAAAAATCCAAACAAATATTGCAAATAACATTATAACTATTTAGAAATAGAACTAGATTTCAACAAAAAACATGTTCTCAACCATTTTATAAAAGCCTCTTCCTCTCATCGTAACTGCAACCGGTGCAGGCAGTCACAATGTTACTGGCACACAATTTATTATTGTAATCAGAGCATCACAACGCGATTCCACAAAAATAGCGCGTAATCTCAGTTTAGTTACGTAAAATGTTTCACAACTTTATAAACACACCACTTTAATCCATTTTAATCCCTATTACACTAAGATAAAGGTACTAGATGCAAATTTAACCGCATAATAAGTGCTATTCGTATGTATTACGTAAACTACTGCTCGTGTCATATGGTACGGTATCGCCTGCGTTCGAATCTAAACCATAAATATATAACAATAACATAACATAACTTGTAATACATGAACATCATTATTTCAGCCGAAAGACATCCACTGCTGGTCATAGGCCTCCCCCGAGCACCGCCACTTCGGCCGGTTCTGTGCTTTCCGCATCCAGCCGATTCCTTCGGCCTTCACATGGTCATCGGTCCACCTTCTGGAAGGCCTTCCAACGCTACGTCTTCCGGTACGCGGTCGCCACCACAGAAACTTTAGGCCCCATCGGCCATCTATTCTGCGAGCAATGTGCCCTGCCCATTGCCACTTAAATTTGGTAATTCTTCGAGCTATGTCGGGTACCTTGGCTCTCCTGCTTATCTCTTTAATAATGCAATTAATTTGTAATTCATAGTTTTCACGAAAGCTATACAACTTCCGTGAAAACTATGTATTACATTATTTAATTGTATGTAACTTTCAGTGAAGATATCTCAAACATTTTGATTAGGTGAAGTGTAACTTATCTTAATTAGTGATTTTTTCTAACGATATGTGTAATTAGGAACGCTAGAATAATGTCCTTTCTAAAAAGATTGCACAAGAAGTCATATTTTAAAAGAGCTCGTTGCACGGTTGCAATGCACCCGATCCTAATCAGAGAAAGTCGGACAGTTATCATAAAACACTGTTCTATAAAGATGAACACAAAATTAACACAACCATCCATATGATCCAAATTTACTTTGATTTTTACTCAAGATCAAAAAAAAAAGAGAAAGAACAAGAGATCAAGAGATTGCGTACTCAAGTAGGCCGCTGCAAACATAACCTGGCCTAAGTGAGGCATGTATAGTCGATTCACCTAACACTCAATGCGAGTGCGGTGCTCCTGAACAGACTATGTCCCATCTGCTAGAGTATCCCAATTGTCCGTTTACCTGCACCCGATTGTTGCTGACGATTTGAACAACTCCTCTGATGCAAAATGTGACCAACTACTGGGCCACAGTATACTCGTAGATGTACAGTCGAATCGAAAAGAAGAAGATTGATTGAAGATACTTCCCCAAATATAGGATTAAGGGTAAATTGGACGAAGTTTTCAAGCAACTTGTAAAGACCTATGTATTTATGACTGTTCATTGCAAAATCGACGTGCGCAAAGAGCAGATTTTCACCCCACACAGTCTTGATAGACCTCTAAAGACCTGTCATGGAAAGTAGACACTCATCATAAACCTTCACATAAAACAGCAGCCACGCATTATGCAACCGAGATGTCTCTAAGATAGCCTCCTCAAACGAACATGGAGATGACGTCATACTGATGCCATCTATGTGCCACGTACGGCACATACAGGCCGTAGCAATAATATTAAAACAATGCGATCATAATCGATCAGAATAATTAGTATTATTATGAGTACTGATTAACATAGAAGAGTGGCTTCGATAGGGCTGCCGTATACATCGGGTACACCGGGACATGTCCCGGTTTGATGCGTTTTGTCCTAGTGTCCCGGTCAATAAGTCGTTTGTCCCGGTTTCAAAATGAAGGAGCACGTGTTTGACCACGATTCCTTCGTACCTAACCTATCCGAAGTGGGATACTAAAATTTTCGAACTAACTTCGCTCGCTCTTGAACGTTATTTGCATTATTACGTTCTCTGAATGTTTTAACTTTGAACTTTTCTGCATAAGTCGCCAAAGTAACGCCTACTTTTGTTTGAATGGTCAAAAGAAAACCTAGTAGCCTATCCGTAATAACATTTTCAAGCTCGCTTTGCTCGCTGTTGCATCCCATGGGTTATTTCTGAAAAATCACCGTTATTTTAAGATACTTAGATGAACTTGCGTTTACGCCAAAAAAAATAGAATTCAAAAACAAAAACCGACGTCTCCGAAAAAAAATTTATCACTGAATATTCATCGACTTTTTTAAATATCCATGGCCTTACCCTTTTTCTATTCCAAATGTCCCGATCGGCGTTTCAGCATGTATGGCAGCCCTAGGCTTCGATAGCTGTCCACCCACTGTCGTTGGTGACCATAAAATGTAACGTGGCTAATTAATTTGATGCTGCTTACATGATTTATGATCACGCTAAAATAGAATCAAACTAAAGCAAACTTATCACGCTTGTATTCCTCAAAAGGACAGGCAGATGTGTATGGTACACCCAATGGCGTAGCGTGGGGGGGAGTTCAGAAGGGGTCATGGCCCCGGGCGGCATAGATATAGGGGGCGGCGGCGGCGTCAGGTCATCATCAGATCAAATAACTGTATTGTCATCGAGACTACATAGATACTTATTTACGAAAAACTTCAAGACAAATATTCCCATAAAATATAATTATCATGGTGAAGTTTGTAAAAGATTTAATTCAAATTATGAAACTAAAGTTCATTTACGAAAGGAAACTGAAATGGAACCTCCACGACGAAAAAGAAGGCATATTTTAAACGAAAATTGTTTTTAAGTTTTTCATTAGCTAGAGTAATTGCTGAAATTCGAGAAAGATTCCAGCAGCTCCAGAGTTGGTGTTCCAAAAATATGCCTAAGGTCTGCAATAATAATTATTGGACGTCGATGACGACGAACGCAACCTCAACCAAGTTCCTTAAGATATTACACAAGACATTATTTTACAAGATACGACAGAGAAGATTTTAAGGTTGAGTGCGCACGTCTAAGGGTTTTCGTAGGTACAACAGACTGCAAAAGAGAGCTTATTGATTCGGGTCCATTGGGTTTATTGAAGTTTATTTCTAAATTCAAAGTTTATGTTTGAAGTCCTTACCTAGGTTAGGACTTTGTAATAATGCTTAGTTGCGAAAATAAAGGGAGATTTTTTTTTTTTTTTTAAACGTTGCTCCACACTAGGATTTCTCCTGTATCGTGGGTGCGTTTACAAACATTTAAACTCACATACACAAACAGCCAGACCCGGAACAACTACTTGTAGATCATACAAATATTTGTTCCGTGCGGGAATCGAACCCGCGACACGCAGCGCAGCAGTCAATCGCTTAACCACTGCGCCAACCGTGCCGTCAAAAACAAAAAAAAAATACAAAGAAAAACAAAGGGAAACTTAACTTTATTAACTTTCGGCAATTGTACGATTGTTGATATTACAAACAATTAAATCATTTACTATCTACCTGTGCTAAAAACGTTCATATTATTAGAAATACAGTTGACTCAGTATACTTAGGAGCCGTCAAAATGATAGATAATGTAAGTTGGTATTTCTTATTTTTTCATTGCTTATTCGTTGTAAATTACTACGGCAAGTGAGACCCTTTAACAATATATCGTAATTTCAGACAGCTTTTAAACAAAAACTTCAGACGAATAAAACATTCCGTATAATTTATGACGCCATTTTATTGAATAGATGAACATGTTTCTAGTTCATTGGCCTACAGCTTAGCTATTGTCTCAATGTTTTGATAGCTAGGAGACCGATGTAACCAAGTTAACAAAGGGGCGTCATGATAACCAGCTAATTGTGTAACACACTTTCAGTCTCAACCTGAATGATTTTTGAAGGATATTGCTAATCCTTTGCTTCATATGTTCGAAAAAATTGACTGCTTAACACGTAGATAAATGATTGTTGTTAAACTGTCAAAATGAAAGCCATTCTTAAGTCATAAGTTGAGCTACATCATTACTCACAAATGCTTGCACTGAATGGACAGGTCCACTTAATGTGTGGTTCTTTCCTCAAAACGTTTCAGACACGGATCTACATGGTCGTCACATGAGGTCCTCAGGAGTCCTCACTGACCGGGATTATGTCCGGACTTTAAAATAGACTTTGACCCCTAAGTTTGTTTCGTCATTTCATCTCAGGGGTAGTCAGATAGGAAATGACTCCATCTAGCTTATGTTTTTTTAATATTTTTTTAATAAGACACGTTAAAGTGATTCTGGTATCCTATTTACAGAATAAACTATTTGATTTCGTTGCTACTGCAAATGTGTTACGCTAGTACCCCGCAGCATGATTGATTTGATTACAAGCGTCTTCTGGATTAATCTCTTTGATTCTTAAGATTCCATTTAAATTGTCAAAATTCTATGTTTATATCATTGCAAGGTATAATTTATTTAACATACAGGTAAAGCTTCTCATTACCTTAACCCTGTGAGGTACACTCAAAACTAAGAAGGAAGGAGGAGTAAGGTCTTTGAAAAATTTATCAAAACCGGTCTCATAGGATTACTGACAAATACTTGCACTGACTGGACAGGTGTACTCAATCTGTGTGATTCTTTCCTCAAAATCCCATTTCAGACACTAATCTACATGGTCTTCACATGATGAGTTTGTTTGGGCCGCATCTGACATTTCTGTGAAGTAATTCTTAGAAATGTCAGATAGGAAACGCCGATCTCATCTGGTTTTTAAAATATGATTTGACTTGTAAAAGTGTTTATTGTACAAACCTACTTACAGAAATAAAATCATTTATCATTTACTGACACTGGTATCATAAGGTTTTACGTAGTTTAAGTCCGAATCGTCTTGTACTCAGAATTAGATTTTCATTGATAAAACAAATAGATTTTCTAGACTAGAATGACACAATTTAAAGACATAAAACAAATAACTTTAACAAAACACGGTGCTTATTTTATAACATAGAGAACAAAGTAATTCTGTATACGGTCAGCTCCTGCATATGCAAATCAAATACCATAATGAATAAGTTCTAGCATACCTGCCAATCTACAGACATACAGACCTAAGATAATTTTAATCATACAAGGACTTGAAGCAAATACATATAAAATAAATAGGTAATCAAAACGCGTGTGGAATTAACGAGAACATTAGCTAAGGCCGATCGTCCACGAGTCACGACTTCACGACGCTACTCAAAAGTAACGTGTTACAAACTCAAATCACCAACGAGAAGCCAGGCCAGAATGTCGCAACAGTATTTCAATGGCGGTTTTGATAGTGAATTGAAATCAGAGATATACCTGTACAAGGATCTTTTGACGCGTGGCCAAAATCTGAAATAACGACGCCATCTTGTTTTTCAATACAATTTCGCAAATGTTTAATAACAGCGCCACCCTGCCAATGGCATTCAAGGACCAAAATCCTTGTAGCACTTTAAAATAGGTAACTGTGAAAGGAATTTTGTTTGGGAATGGCATCTCGTATAGGTCAACCTAGGAGGTTGTCGAACTTTCCTGTGGGTGCCTCAATAAATTAAGACCTCCAGCAAGGGCATAAAACTTATAAATTAAGCGACTACACGCTAAGGGCACCGCCTGTGGGGTAAGGATCTCGGCCTAGGGCGTCGCTGGGGGCGGGCAGCAAGGTACAGGCTGGATCGGATCAAGATTATTTTGTTACTTTAAAGCTACAGGCTCAGCGGTGCGGGCTAGCTTAAGCAAATGTCGGGACGTGCATGGACGGTGGCGGCGCCGCGGTAGGCCTCGGCCGCGAGGACCGAAGGACGGCGCTCTATTTTTGTACTTGCCCCTACTACTCACCTGGAGGAGGGTTGTGGCATCGTTGGGAATAGTGAGAGTATGCCTCGGTCGGTGAGTCTTACTTATGCGGGAAGGAGTGTATCGGGCGACATTTGCTGCGGGCGGTCAATATGAAATAGAGCCTATTGAGAGCGAAACTCAAACTCAAACTCAAATCATTTATTTCAGTTAAACCATTTACAGGTACTTTTGAATTGTCAAGGAGTCAGTCAGTAAGAAAAATGAAGCTACATTCCCATTCCAAAGCGTAGGTACCTATGGAGAAGAACGGGCAAGAAACTCCAAGGACACTCTTTTAAATTAAATTGTTATAAAAATATTAGTGACACATATAATGTCGAATTAATAACTTAATGTGAGAACGATGTAAAAATAAAAAATAAAAACGTACACGTTAAAAGCGTCCAGAGTAGGTACTCCAAATAGAAACAAAAAACAAACAAACAATTCAAAAATAAAACAATTAAAATAAGCCATGGCAGCTAATAGATGACCAGTCCCAACTGACGGCGCCCGTTCACAAACATGACGCATGGATTAGCACCATTCAGCTCAACCATTTTGAAGGGAGCTAAATGATCCAACACACGCGCCACCATCAGCGAGACATCTAAGTGAGCATGACATACTCTCAGCCGCCAGGGCACATTCAAGTCAATGAAAGACATATTACCCGGTCAATGGTAGCTCTATAGTACATAGTACTCACACCTGTGCAATGCAATTATATATAAGAAGGAGGCACACAAACCGAGCCGCCCTTATGTACTCACTGAAGGTAAGCTGGTGGTCAAGGATCACACCTAGGTGTTTTGCATGATTTTCCCAAGGGATCGGCTTGCCATACATAGTGATCGGACTGGGGAGGGGAGCCCTGAGGGACTCCCGTGCGAATGGGGTGAGGAGAGGAAAGTGAAAACTCGATGCGATAGCGGAAAAAGCGATCCGAATGCCAGACCGAAACCTAATTTCAGAGATCGGGGTTTGGTACACCTAAGCCTTTCTTGATCCATTGGGACAGTTAAAAGGTTAGAGTTTTGAGGGCTTGCGTAACCTCAGGGTACGCCTGGAAAATTTCGATGACCCGATGAGCATTGCCATTGCAGGCAATGATTTCTTTCGCCATTGCGTTAGCAGTGGGAATGATGAACACTGCATAGGCACCGAAGATCACTTCCATTGAAAGTCGCTCCCGTCCAGGGACTAAAGGGAAAGGGGTTGGTTGCGTCGTGTACGAACCGCCATTGAAATAGTAGTGCTTTGATAACATTCTGGCTACTCATTTGTGATTTAAGTTTGTATCACGTTACTTTTGAGTAGCGTCGTGGGCGATGGGCGTATGATATGCAAGAATGTATAAGTAGTGGGACACCTAAGCGCGCATGCGTGGCAGACATGTTTGTTTTACTGCGTCACGAGTGAACCTTGGAATATGTAAAGGATAACTCCATAATTGTTCGCAAGATGCACCTGAGGAGATTATTGTCTATTAAGTTATGTGGTTTCAGGATAAACAAGTTATGTTACGTTATACCTGCGTAATTGAGTTATGTAACTGCTATTTATATTGCATTCTTCTTCCTTAAAAGTAGGTATATGAATTCTCGCTCTTTATAATTAATTCGAGCATATTAGATGAAGGTACGTGTGACGACTGGAAAGCTTTTCTAATAAGAACTGTTATTTGGTAAAGACATTTTGACGAGTTTTTAAATTTCCATTGGCTCTCTGAGCTATAAGCGAAGCAACCCAAATAGGTAGGTAATGCTTCTGGGTACGACGTGATACAACAATAATAAACACTGTATACACATTAAGTAGACCTCCATTTCCTCCCGTGGGTGTCGTAAAAGGCGACTAAGGGACTTACTAGAGAATGGGCAGCAGCGTTCTCTATGCATTTTTAACATCATACTGCCCAACCCGCCTGCCAAGCGTGGCAATTATGGCAAACCCCCCCAATTGGGGAAGGCTTATTTCCAGCAGTGGACGTCTTTCGGCTGAAATGATGATGATGATGATGACACGTTTATAGGCACCGTAAGACGTCTGCAGTACTTTTAAAACAAGTATCATAACTGTCCTTAATAACTTAATTATCTTCATAATTGGTCTATGATGATCCGCCAAACACCAGAAAAAGTTCATCGCACTATCAGGTCTACTTTCAGGTTTCTTTTAAATATCGGTGTCTTCCTCATCACTCTTCACAATAGCCCAGATGCTATTTTGGCTAAGAAAACGACGACTATGCTCCTAAACAATAAGTGTATGGAGAATCATTCCATCGGCAATGCATGTGCTAAAAGCAGCTTTCTTCCCCAGAAATAAGTAGGAGACAGTTTAAGGTTTGTCCCTCAAGATCATAAATATATATAACCAGCTTCTGCCCGCGACTTCGTCCGCGTTAAATTTCTTGTTCCCCCGACCCACCCCGTCGCAATACATTGCCTGCCCGTGCTTTTACTTCGTTTTCGCATAAACTTTCATTTAAAAAAAATGGTGTTCTAGTTAATAGGAATGTAATTCTTCCTCAAGAATTGGGCTGTAAAATGCAAAAAGATTTTTCAAATCCAACTCGCAGTTCCAGAGATTAGCGCGTTCAAAAAACAAAAAACCGGCCAAGTGCGAGTCGGACTCGCGCACGAAGGGTTCCGTACCATCCATACAAATCCTTATCCTTACTAATATTATAAATGTGAAAGTAACTCTGTCTGTCTGTCTATTTGTCTGTCTGTCTGTCTGTCTGTATGTTACGTTTTCACGCCTAAACCACTGAACCGATCGTCATGAAATTTGGCAAAGATATAGCCTGGGATATGGAGAAGGACTTAGGCTACTTTTTTACGCGATAACCGACATCCACGTGGGCGGAGCCGCGGGCAAAAGCTATCCATACTAATATTATAAATGTGAAAGTAGCTCTGTCTGTATGTCTGTCTGTCTATCTGTCTGTATGTTACGTTTTCACGCCTAAACCGCTGAATCGATCGACCTGGGATATAGAGAAGGACATAGGCTACTTTTTTACGCGATAATCGACATCCACGCGGTTATATAGCCTATAATATTCCTCAATAAATGGGCTATCCAACACAAATAGAATTTTTCAATTCCAGTAGTTCCTGAGATTAGCGCGTTCAAACAAACAAACAAACAAACTCTTCAGCTTTATATATGAGTATAGATATAGATTATAACCTAACAGTCTTATAATAATAATAATATGTACATGTACGTGATGTAAGATCCAAAAATTCGTCCTCATCGCTGTCAACAGGAAAAGCGCCCAAAAGGCTGGCAGCATTGCCACGTTGTATGGCAATGATGATTCTTTGGCCGAAAAATAGGTCAACCAACCGCTTGGCGATGTCTCGAAAAACCAAGTGCGCACTCAGATCCCATGGCCCCAAACGGCTCGAACAAATAAGATTGTAGAATATTTGCGCGTTTGTCCTTCACAAACTATAACAAACAAACACAAACTATGGGTGAGCTGGAGACAAGCCTTGAGCACTTGAGAGAATCCTTGGTTTAATAACCTTACATAACAAAAATAAAAGAACCACGTTATACATACACAACCGGTTCGATAAGATTCTAGTAGAAATCTCTGGTTTACTCAAATATAGCGTAACTTTCTAGCTTACGTTGACGCAATTTTTAAGTGTCTATTATAACTTGAGTGGAACTGTTTCACAATCCTTTAATGGGTGCTCTTGTTGCTGATCTTAAACAAAAAAGAGTCGTGGAACCGAGTGCACCGTGGCTTTCAGTATGATAAAAGGCACTCTGTGGCCGTGGCTGACAAAATTAGGAGTTTTCTCGCTACGTGCAGGTTTGATTCCTGCTTTGAACAAACACTTGTATGTATCTAATATTATCTCTACAGGGGGCCTATTACGAACTTTAAAAAAACCAGGCAAGTTCCAGGCAATTCATTTCACTGGCTGGATAAATTTCGTATTACGACATTCCTAATTCTAACAGACTTCACGCTGGGTAGTTTGTCTATGGCTGGCTTGTAATTCTCTGCCGTAACGTTCAGAAACACAATTAAATATTTATCGGTAAGTTACGGTTTTATTTAATCACATATTTTGTGATAAAAATAAGCAATTTATATTAATCTAGTTACTTTAGTATAAAAATAGGTGAAAATACGAACGCACTGTATATTATGCTACCTATTCATTCATATTATAATTTTCTGAGTTTGTAAATTATAACGCGAGATTAAGTTTCCGAACGAACTCCACTTGAAGGTCAGCGGGGAATTCGACCACATGGAAGAGTACTCGTATTGTTTCATTGTTTCACAAACTACTATGAACACTATCTTATTGTTTGTTTAATACTTGTATAAACAAAAATATGGCGTAAGCTCGTTATTGAGTATTTTCCTATTCAGTTTTTGAGTATTTTCTTATCCAGTGTAAGAAAGTTCTTAAATATGATATTTTAAAGTTGTATCCGATAAATCCGTGAATTTTGTATGACAGTCCCTGACATGTCTCAACTCCTCACTTGATTAAGTTGATATCGTTCAATGAATTGCACATCATCCACGTCGAACGCTTTAAGGCTCTTACATACAGGCGCGACACGCGACGCGAGACATAAGAACCGCGTGTCGCGCGACGAGCGGTGCCTTTGTTTCGCGTCGCGTGTCGCGCATGTTTGTAGGAGCCTTTAATTTGATCACGAAGTCGTCTCCAACTCCTCACTTGATTAAGTTGATATCGTTCAATGAATTGCACATCATCCATGTCGAACGCATTAAGTCTCTTACATACAGGCGCAACACGCGACGCGACACTAAGGAACCGCGTGTCGCGCGACGAACGGTGCCTTAGTTTCGCGTCGCGTGTCGCGCCTGTTTGTAGGAGCCTTTAATTTGATCACGAAGTCGTCTCCTTTTGTTCCTAGATTCGTTATTTTGATCAGAAAAGTCACTTTCCAGGAACTCAAACAGTTCATATTCGTCGCACATAATATTTTCTTTTGTTATTTATTTATTACTCGAGTAACTTCGGCAAATAAACCCAAAACAATTCAATAAAAGCTCCTCTGAAGTAGCGTAAACTGAATGGATTGTGAGGTTACTGTTTGACAAGTTGTTATATGAAAAGAAATGTCAAACGAACGTTCGTAATACGGTATTGCCAGGCAATATTCAGGCAGAAGTCGGCCAGGGTGTCACGTGACCGCTGACTGGCTTTTTTAACGAGTTCATAATACGAAATTGCAAGGCAGTTCTGTTTACGCTGTAAACTGCCTGGAAATAAGAGTTCATAATAAGGCCCCAGGATGTCGTTAGGTCTGTACGCTGCTGCTTGTGAGATTTGAATCTGCTGTGTTCTGGGGCCCTATTATGAACTCTTATTTCCAGGCAGTTTACAGCGTAAACAGAACTGCCTTGCAATTTCGTATTACGAACTCGTCAAACAAGCCAGTCAGCGGTCACGTGACACCCTGGCCGACTTCTGCCCGAATATTGCCTGGCAATACCGTATTACGAACGTTCGTTTGACATTTCTTTTCATATAACAACTTGTCAAAAAGTAACCTCACAATCCATTCAGTTTACGCTACTTCAGAGGAGCTTTTATTGAATTGTTTTGGGGTTATTTGCCGAAGTTACTCGAGTAATAAATAAATAACAAAAGAAAATATTATGTGCGACGAATATGAACTGTTTGAGTTCCTGCAAAGTGACTTTTCTGATCAAAATAACGAATCTAGGAACAAAAGGAGACGACTTCGTGATCAAATTAAAGACTCCTACAAACAGGCGCGACACGCGACGCGAAACAAAGGCACCACTCGTCGCGCGACACGCGGTTCCTTTGTGTCGCGTCGCGTGTCGCGCCTGTATGTAAGAGCCTTAATGCGTTCGACATGGATGATGTGCAATTCATTGAACAATATGAACTTAATCATAAGAGGAGTTGGAGACGACTTCGTGATCAAATTAAAGGCTCCTACAAGCAGGCGCGACACGCGACGCGACACAAACGCACCGCTCGTCGCGCGACACGCGGTTCTTTTGTGTCGCGCCTGTATGCAAGAGCCTTAATGCGTTCGACATGGATGATGTGCAATTCATTGAACGATATCAACTTAATCAAGTGAGGAGTTGAGACATGTCAGGGACTGTCATACAAAATTCACGGATTTATCGGATACAACTTTAAAATATAATATCTAAGAACTTTCTTACACTGAATAGGAAAATACTCAAAAACTGAATAGGAAAATACTCAATAACGAGCTTACGCCATATTTTTGTTTATACCCCGAAAATTCTTACGAATGGAAGTATTAAACAAACAATAAGATAGTGTTCATAGTAGTTTGTGAAACAATACTCTTCCATGTGGTCGAATTCCCCGCTGACCTTCAAGTGGAATTCGTTCGGAAACTTAATCTCGCGTTACAATTTACAAACTCAGAAAATTATAATATGAATGAATTATTAATATACACTGCGTTCGTATTTTCACCTATTTTTATACTAAAGTAACTAGATTAATATAAACAGCTTATTTTTATCACAAAATATGTGATTAAATAAAACCGTAACTTACCGATAAATATTTAATTATGTTTCTGAACGTTACGGCAGAGAATTACAAGCCAGCCATAGACAAACTACCCAGCGTGAAGTCGGTTAGAATTAGGAATGTCGTAATACGAAATTTAACCAGCCAGTGAAATGAATTGCCTGGAACTTGCCTGGTTTTTTTAAAGTTCGTAATAGGCCCCCAGTTGCAATTCATTTATGGTAATGGTTTAAAAATACATGCACCGATGCATACACGGTTCATGTACAAAAACCGACAATGACTATGACTGTTTCAAAATGTGTGATGTGCATGAGAGTAGAAAAAATACCGGCCAAGTGCGGCTAGATGCACGCACAATGAAGGGTTCCGGAGTATGGATGAATTTATCCCAGGAACAAACTTATTATTGTTGTTGAAAAATATGTTTTCCCATAGGTATATTCCAACTGCAAATGTACGCACAATATTGGGACATACAAAGACCATAGACTTCTTATAGGTTTTCCTGTAATCTATAAGTATAGAACAATTTTCTGTATTTTTTTTTTATATTAATTTTTTCAAGTGTTTTGTCTCA
Organism: Dryobota labecula; assembly: GCA_947523025.1. Taxonomy (NCBI): domain Eukaryota; kingdom Metazoa; phylum Arthropoda; class Insecta; order Lepidoptera; family Noctuidae; genus Dryobota; species Dryobota labecula. The sequence continues at coordinate 27,835,549 of OX383284.1, read as the reverse complement.
ATAGTTTTGAAGATAAGGGGTGAGGAATTGACAATTTTCATGTTTTCTAAAATAACGTTTAAAAATAGGAATTTTAAAATTATAAAAAAACCATTTCTGAAATCATTACAATAAGCCCTTTCATTTGATTATGTCACACAGTACAGCATGAAAAACTTTTTTTCATTGTCCAATTTGCCACCCAAAAGTGACCCCTATATTCAAAATTCATTTATTTATGTAATACGTCCGTGTTTGGGTCACAGAAGTTTGGGTTCTGTTTATTTATTCGGAAATACGGAACTCTAAAAAAAGGTACTTAATCTGAAACTAAACAAATTGTGCTGACTATCGATAGAGTATTCATTCAAAAAATAATTGAGTATTTCGTATGCAGGTGCTGCGAAACACGTTATCACCAATAGGTAAGCCCCTTTCGATGTTTTCATTCATTGGTGCCATTAAGGGCCGTTGTGTGACGTCACACGTGGGCAAACAGAGGTGTGAGTGATAAGATAAGGGGTGATTAGTACATCACAATAGTCATTATCTTCTATTATCGTAAAGTCAATAACCGCGTACGCAAGTGTTCTAATCTGTGTTTATGATATTATGTATTAGTTTACAGTGGAACTAGTATATTTTGATGGTTTAGTCTTATTAAAAGCCTATGATGTCCCATTGCAGGGCAAAGGGCTACCACTCTCTTTTCACTCTCTCTCTAGTTAAAGCTGTTCCAGTTCTTGTTGAAGGAGTCCAGCTCATCCCACCATCTCCTTCTATGCCTGCCGCGACGTCACTTTCCATTAAGAGGAAGCCATTGGGTCGTGAGTTTAGCCCATTGTTCGTCTGGCATGCGGCAGATGTGTCCAGCCCATTTCCATTTGCCATTTTGCAGCTTTCGGAGAGACATCAACATCATCATCTTTGTGATGGAACGGATGGTCATATTCCAAACCCGATAGCCCTCTGGCAAATATCGAGCGTGGACCTCTGCTGATTTGTCAAAGTCCATGTTTGAGAACCGTATGTGATGATGGGAACTATGCACACGACGTTTGTATTACTTGCATACCTACTAAAAGATAGAGAACCCCTGAACCCTTGAGCTGAACTCAGTCGGCTTACCTATGGAATAAGTTACTTTAACGAAGGTATGCAACTTTTGGCAAAGCTACCAGTCCAGGCCACAGTTTAGGATCAAAACCGTAATTTGCGAAAACTCTAGACATTAACAGTGTAAAGATTTATAAGGTGTGATTTAGCGGGGGAGAGGCGGTGCAAGCACGGGTGCACTCCGCATTTCCCTCGTGGCATACCGCGGGATGCCGCGGGATGCTCCTCGGCATGCCGTCCCCCGCCGTTCACCGGTGTATGTTGGCCTTTAAATGCCTGTGGCATACGATATACTCGTAGTTTAAGCAGCAAATAACTTGCACCGTCTCAACACGACATATATTTAAATATATTTAAAAATATATTTATATTATGATTTGAATTTGATTTTCTACAAAAAAAAATTTTTATAAAGTGTTTAGACAATGCTAATTTTATTGTTGCCTGAACTTATGGTATACCACAAGCAACAATCGCACCGTGTAAATTAGACTTCATTAATTTCTTCTTAAAAGAAAACCACTAAAGTGATTCCTTTGTTTCTTTTGTTTATAGGTATTTCGTTCACACACAGGGAAACCTCCTACACGATATGTATCAAAAAATGCCAGAAATCAATCACCAAGTATCAAAATTTGTGTAGGCACGGTGGCCAGCACATCAAGTTACCACAAACTGTCAAATTTTCACGTTCGATTTTGAACTTGATCAACAACATTTTAAAGTTTAAAATCGCTTGGAGAAATTTTACAGTTTCGTGTAGCTTGATGTGCTGGCCACTGTACATAACTAGGTACATTAACTTTAAAGACATTTAAATGTAGATCATATCAGAAGTAAACATGCACAACAGTATATTAGAAATATACGAGAGCATTTAGTCACGGTAGTTTTCGTTTCGTTGACGACAACGACGGTAAACTGGGTCAGTCAATAGCGGGATGTGTTGACACTCCGACTGCCTGCTGTCGAGTATGGAGCAATTACATTTAAGCTCCGCGCAAACAGACCACCGACCACAGCCACCAGTGGCAGTCACGCGCCACGTCCTTTGGAACCGCGCAAACGAAGGTGGTCTCTCCTCCTACTCCTGCTGTACAGTCTCTCGCTACGCTCGTGCGGCGATTCCATAAAAAAAAAAAAAAAATAATAACCCCACCTCCGTATCTCTACATTGACGTCGTGGTGGGGCTTGCACGCTCTGAACTCTAGGCCTGTGCCGGTAGAGTTTCCTTTCCCGGAACATGTCTAGGGTGAGGAGCCAGACCAAGAGAGACAGAAACCCGCAGGGCAGCATGTGGCAAGCTGTTGAGCAGTTGCGACCCCACGGACCCTATGTCCCGGGAGAAGTCATGTTCCTCATCTCTGGCTTGCCTTTATTGGCCGGCTGGAGTGAACACTGACGAGGAACTGAGCTCCCACCTCATTCTTGCCTTTTTGGCCGACTTGAGTGGAGATTCGCAAGAGCAAACGTGCTCGGAGGAAGGAAGTATTCCAGTAAGTAAGTGCTTGTGGGGATCTTAACCATCTTCCGGGCTCTGGGATTGTTCTGAGAGTCGTGGAATACCTCTCCACTCCTCGAACACCTCAGGACATATTGCCCCCTTGGCGCTACGTTACTATGTGCTAGCGATCGTTTTCGGGGGCCCATTATTGAGTGTGCAAGTCACCCCCTGCTATTTTATCTATGTATAATAAAACATTGATCAGGCAGGGGCCATAGTCCTTCCATAGTTTTTGGTAACCAGTCCATTTTTACCACCCAAACCCATGATAGTCCAATATCTTTGGTTCCATATCCTGCAATAGTCCTACACCAACCGGGGATTGTCCTTGGGTGCACTTCCATAGTGCGTACAGGGATAATCGTCAGTTGGTGCCTCATTTAATTAAAAAGCGTCTAACGGGCCTCTGCGAGTTGGCTTCGGCCCCTCGTACACCTTCCAAAGGTCCGGGTCCCGAGATAAATATGTATGTAATATATAAAAATAATAATAATAATTTAATACATCTTTTTTTTATTTATTTTTTATTTTTTATTATTAAGTATTTAATAATTTTTAATAATAAAATTATTAAATAATATTTGTATGACCTACAAGTAGTTGTTCCGGGTCTGGCTGTGAGTTTAAATGTTTGTAAACGCACCCACGATACAGGAGAAATTCCTAGGGTGGGGCAACGTTTAAAAAAAAAATATATATATATATATGTATATTAATCACGCCGACAAAGTGGTAATTTTTTTTTTTTGGGTTCTCCCTGCACGTAAAGTGGGGATGATATTTTTCTCGTCTATCCTATGATGTGAGGTATCGTTGTATAGGCCGTTCAAAAGTATTAGGTACGGGTTTGGGAAAACCATTTTTCGATTTAGGGATGGATCCGTTTGCGTAATATTAAAGATATTATTTTATTTGAATGAAGCTCTAAAGAGCAAATTTTTGTTAGAGTCAAGTTGCCCCCCTTCCCCCCTGCCAGCTAAATGGTTGTATTTGGATATGTAAAAAAAATCACAGCAGTAGTATGGTACAACGAAGTTAAAAGGTAAACTATCAGAGCTAAGTAGGCTTTACAAGATACCGAGTAATAGTCGACCAACTTAAAGTTAAGTTACGTTAAGTTTCTTCTTGGGATAAATTCATCCTAACTACGGAACCCTTCATTGTGCATGGACCGACACGCACTTGGCCAGTTTTTTTTTTTAGTTTATAGGTGTGTTACGTTTTGGGCACGCCGCAATTGTGGTGATAAGTCCCCTCTTTGAGGAGTGGCTAGAGAGACGCCACGGTGTCCACCCACACCTTCCGCCTGACACAGGTCCTCACCGGACACGGTTGTTTCGGGAGGTTTCTGTTTCGGATTAGGCGGGAGGAAACGCTCGGGTGTTACCACTGTGTGGATCGCCCGGAGGTCACGATGGAGCATACGGTGGAGGTCTGCCCGATTTGAGCAGAGCAGCCGTGTCCTCACGGAGGCGATCGGCGCCGGCGATCTCTCGCGTCCGGCCCTGGTCCAATCCATGGTCCGGAGCGAGAGTGCATGGAAGGCCGTCACCTCCTTCTGCGAAGCAGTAATGCTCGCAAAGGTGGAGGCGGAACGCGTAAGGGATCGGCAGTCTGTGCGCCCTCACGCCCCTAGTTGCCGCCCTGACTAGAGACGCCCTGGGCGGCGGGAATCGACAGCCGATTCCCGACCACCGTAGGCGTGGGCTTGCAGACGGCGAGCTAATAGGCAGCTCGCCGTCCGGTAAGGACCAGGCCCGGGTCGACGGCGCGTTGTGTTCCACGCGCGCCTCAAACAGATGTTAGCACGCACTGACGGGGTCCGCTAGGACCGGTGCCTGCCAGGGTTGCGGGTTTGTCCGAAAGGGATACCGTGGCCCTGGAACAAAGGCAACTGAAGAAACACGGGTGGGTTTTAGTCAGTTATAGTCTGACACGTCCTCCCGCTCCGCCCATAGCGGGAGAAGTTATTTGATAATTTCCCACCCAAAAATAAATAAAAAAGGTGTGTTACGTTTATACTTTCTTAGTTAATAAAGCGTATTCACTTAGGTCGCAACTATAATCGCATAACAAAACAAAACTGTGTATACATTGATGATCCTACTAAATTGCGTTCGCTCAGCTCCAAATTCCAAGCTGCTACGTGCTACGCAACTGTAGACTTCTACGTAGTTCCATTGAAACAGACACTACTTACCCTACAAATTAAGGGCGTATTTAATGACGTAGATGTTAGGCGTATAGACAGAATCGGGGCCGGAAAAAGCAAGTAAGCATAAATATGAAACACAAGTTTGCAGAGTAAGACATCTCGAGGTCATCATTAAACATTACCACATTACCTACCAAGACTACAAACATCTCGAACAACGCCCTGCCCTAAAAATAAATTGTATTATAAGGTATTGAATACGTACTTTTTTCAGCTTTCCTTTACAGGAAGCTATACACAGACACAGACTCAGACGAAACACTTTTAAGTCCTTAACACACACAGTTATTAAAGGAAAACTAAGATTAAACTCGGCTATAACCTGTCCTTTGACAATCAGTCTCACTACTGACATGACACACGCCATAGAATCTACGTGATCTATTCAACATAACGCAATTGCACGCTAATGTTATACATATTATATTAATTTGCATTCTTGCGTGGGTCTGTGGATTTCTGCTCCATTGTATAGGGTTCCGTCTAGGAAACTTGAGTTGTCAGGTTCGAGTTGTCCGGGTCGAGTTGTCAGGTTCGAGTTGTCCGGGTCGATTTGTTGTGGGGTTGAATTGAATTGTCGCGTGGTCGAGTTGTCCGGGTCGAATTGTCTGGGTCGAGTTGTCTCGGGCTCAAGTTGTCCGGGTCGAGTTACCTCGGAGTCGAGTTGTCGTAGAATCAACGAACATACCTACATAATATCTAATGTTTTATTTCCTAGTTTGAAAGTTTCCAGTTGGATACGCATTCGATTTAAACAGAATAAATGATTGTGAATAAGGAATGATAACTTATTGATACTTCATCCTGGGATTCTTATGTCCTCGCTTGAACCACTGCCAAACAATTGCAGGCCCCTCTTTTCCAGTGGGCACTCTGGGCAAATGCCCAGGGCCTCGCGATCTAAGGGGGCCCCCAGTTCCTGCCAGAGCACCACCGCATTAGCTAAGAATAACTTCGGTATAACCATTAAATTTTTGACGTTTATGCTTGTCATAACTTTATTCCGTGTTTATTTGTAAATCCCAAGAAGTTTAAATACTTATGCATGTCGTTTTTTATCGATGTCCGTGTTATGGACTAAAGGAAATAGACTTTTAGGGCGAATTTGTCTATAATTAAAATAAATACCAATCAAAATTCTATGTCACATTTAATTGAACGTATCAAATCTATAAAGACGTAACACAATCACACTTGACCGCTTTTTTCTTCGCGTAGGAGGATAGCGAATTACCATGATTCAAAAGCGATCCTCTATCCCATTGTCTTTGCTATGTGTCATAAATAATACCTAGAAAGGTAATAATAGTAATTTAATAAACCTGTGAAACGTATTGTCTCTAGAGCAGACGGAGTCAATCGTAGCTGGGCACGGTTGTAACAATCATCTCATGCATGAATCATCTCTCTCTCTCTCTCTCTCTCTCTCTCTCTTTCTCTCATCTCTCTCATCACCTCACCTTAGTTTACACAATATTAATCATTCGATTTCTGGTTGCAACACCTTTTTCAGGATAGCTGGATTGATAGCTAGCTTGGTTAATTTTAGGGATTGTAATAACAGTCATGTCAAAGTCAAAGTCAAATCATTTATTTCAAATAGGCACGAAGATGCACTTTTGAACGTCAAAAATTACATGAATAGTTAATTGATTCTAGTTGCGCCTTCCAAAAGGTAGTTATGTATGGAGAAGAATGGGCAAGAAACTCCATACTTACTCTTTTAAAATGTTAACAATAGTTTGTATACATTAATTAATAATTATAGGTGAAGACGATGTACCTAGAATAAAAATAAAAATTACTTACCACAATTGGTAAAAAGAATGAAAAGTGAAGTAAGATAAGTCATGTGAATATTAGATACTTTTATTGAAATGAGTTTGTATATTTGGGGAGCCTGTTTACAAGAGATGGAAATTGATGAAGATATGGAAAGAAGAGTAAATGCGGGAAATAAAATGAATGGCTCGACTGGCTGTTCACAACGGTGTGCTGGTGTCTACGCTTATGTATGGAAGTGGATCTTGGGTGTAGCAAAAGAAGCATTAAAGTAGAATACTCGTAAATGGTAGCGAAGCATTTGTGGTGTGGCTATGAATGACAGGTTGAGGAATGACGTGGCAAACAGTGCGATTTAAAAGAAAATGTATTGATAATTTTTTTAAAGAGTATGCTTAAATGGTTTGGTCATGATAAGAGGATGAATGAAAGACAACTATATATCAAGAGGTGTTTAAAAGGCAGTTGTGAGTGGAAACGCTGGAAAGGGACGCCCTAGTAGGACATTATAGTGAACTTATTGGTGATGTAATTCGCCCGCTTCGTACGCTGTCACAATAAGAGCTCGATTATTGGCCGGTGAAGCAATTTCAATTGACATATGAGCGTTTGCCCATAAGTGCGCCGCGCCTGTCCCGACAACAAGCCCTTTTAACCTCTTTTATCTGTTCTGTGATGTGACGTATATTTTTAACCGACTTCACAAAAAGGAGGATGTTCGCAATTCTTTTTAATGTTTGTTACCTCAGAACTCCGTCGTTTATGAACCGATTTGGAAAATATCTTTTTATTTGAATACTTCTAGATTGGTCTCATTTTATCAAAATCTAGTTATGATGATGGGATCCATGAGGAATTGAGGGAACTCTTCAAATTTTATAGGCATTCATATAGTGATTATTGTATTTTCATCAACTAATCAACCATTTGCATTCAGAAAGTATAATTTGGTGAAATAGAACTGATGAAGAAGACCACAGATGGCCACCGGAACTCGTCAATGATGCGTATTGCACGGGTAGCGATATCTCGATTAAGGGGCCGTGCACGAAATCGACTGATTTTGATCAATTTTGTTCATTGTTTGTGAGAAAGGAAAAAATAATTTAAACAAAATTATTTGTGATTTGAAAAGTCGTATTCTTTGTTTTGCATGTGGCTGAAAGGGATTTTTCAAATAAATTAAGTATTCACGGTAAATCACTAATATTCGCAACAAGTTTTCCGAAAAATGACGCGGGACTGGCATTTGATCATCATTCTACAAGAAACTACTTTTGATTTTGAACATTAAAAAATATCATCAACATCATTATATGGTCAACTTGCATGTTTTTTCCACTTTTTTCAACTTCCACACAAAATATAGCAGAAAAATGATATTGAAAACCCCTTTTTTTTGTTTTAAACCCCGTCAGTAATATATTTTTTCCTATTATTTAGCAAATCATATCAAGAAATTTAAAAATCACAAATTAGTCTTCAGTAAATCAAGTCTTTATTTAATGATTATACAATATCTTCAGTAAATCAACGGCGTAATAAACTATATTTTGGAGAGCACAAAAATGGTGAAACTATTAACAGCTGCTGTGACTGACACGAATGGTTTAGCACCATGAAAACTGTACTTTTGAGTTACACAGACTTAATGTTTCGATTATTTTAAGTTATCTCACAATTAGATAAGAAATTGACAAAAGAGAGTTTTTATCGTGAACATAGCCTTAAGATAGTTAAGCGACTATGACGAAGCAAATTTAAATAAATGCTCCATTTTGATCAAACTGATCTGATGATGAGCCGGGAGGTAGGCAACGGGACTTTGTAATAAAACAATGTATCCTAGCCGTGTTTATTGGAATGTCATGAGATGCACTCTGGCTTTAAACGATTTTCAACCGACTTCAAAAAAAAGGAGGAGGTTCTCAATTCGTCTATATAATATATATATATATATATATATATATATGTTCGGGCATAACTTATTTGTTTACGAACCGATTTTTATATTTCTTTCGTTTAATTTTTGGTACATGAAGCTTGCGCGATGGTCCCGTTAAATTTTATTAAATTTTCAAAAAAAACATTTTACAAAAAAAAAAACGACTTCCAAACTTTGGAAGTCGGTTTTTTTTGTGTTTTTCCTCAAACTTTTTATATTTTGTATTTTTTTTTTATTCTTTGCGTCGTATTATATTATCGTCATATTATACTTTTTTTTTTCTTTTTTTGTACTAAATGAGATAGTAAAGTATACAATTTTGGTTTTAGGTAAGTTATCTTACCAGAATATCGGAATAAAAACAGCAAAACAAGAATTAAACTTACTTTCAAAGCGTCTACCTCACAATTCAACATTTTACACAAAAATCTCATAAAACAACTGCACGATAATATACTATTTCACAAAACGCACAACAACCAACTAAAAGATAAACATTACATGAGATGTTTTCTGATAACATGAGATAATATTATCATGTTGCAGAATAACATCTTGAAAACTATCCCAATGTCATTGTGAAAGATAAAAAAATATAATATCTTATTATACACTGGTAAATCCTGGGTTTTTTGTTTTCTTATGCATATCATGAAAATAAAATGTATAAAAATACAGATTTTTTATTTATTTACTATTGATCCTATAACAATTGCTTGCTGCACTAACAGTAAACACCAAAGCGAGCAGCAAGCCAACAACAAACAGTCAACTAAAAAAGTAGTATTAAAGTATGTAGTTCCCATATTTAAACACAAAGCGGGCAAGGACAGTTCATTCTGGTAAAAGTGCAATGCATCCAAATGCAAATCAGTCTTCAGCTGACATTATAAAATAACTAAACCCTTACACATGTGCAGTGTTATTGGTCGAAATCAAAATCAAAATATTTTATTTCACATAAACCTACATGGGCACTTATGAAACGTCAGAAGCTAGGTGCACGGTTCCAATTAGTCGTTTCCTATGGAGAAAAGCCGTCAAGAAACTCCACGGTTACTCTTTTAAAAATAATTGGCCTTACAATATTATCAAATAACAGTGTTAATAGGTATGGGAGGACAGTGTAGGCCTTTCAACAATTACCGGGTACTTAACAAAATAGAAAAGTGCCAACAGATTTACACTACTAGGTCTACAACGTTCTCACATTCACAAAATAGAAAATAATCTAAGTATATAAAAGATTAATGACATGATTGCAATTACAACTACAGTAACATATCTGAATAAATATCATGTCCATAAAAGCCACTAAAACACTAAATATAGATAATAGTCCTGAGAGGTCTCCGGACTATATTACCTACTAGCATCATAAACAACATCTTTTATTCTATGACTTTTAATAACACATCAGATATTAATTCATCAGACTTTCATACAAAAATAAAAATATTTTAAGGCCCAGATATATGCCAGTGACCTTGAGTGGTTAGCTTGCGTGTTCTCTACTGAGCTCACACAACGCGTCGTACGTCCAGCCAGTAATAGGACAATTTATATCCGTACTGAAAATTCTAAACAAAAGTTCTAAGAATAATTGTTTTTTCTGCAAAAAATATAGCGCACATTATAAACTTCCATTCACTTATCTACAAAACTCCTACTCCTGCAAATATCATCAAGGAACAACTTTTACGCCGAAACGAACATAAAACACCTATTTACTTAAGCTGACATCATATAAAGGCGTACTGACGTTTAAACGTCGGTACACAGACAAGTGAAACTTCCTGCTATTCGTTTTTAAGTCTACCATCACATCTACCTTCCGTCTACGGCCTCCGTAACCAGTGGTAAGTGGTAACGTTACCATTACGAACGGAAACGCCCCGTAAGTGCAGTGAGAGTCAGCAGTAAAAGCAGGAACTGGTTATAATTACCTGTGACTGGGAACTTATCCTATTTGTGCCGGAAGATGTCAAGTGTGACAGATGCTGAGCGGGTCTGATCGACGTGTGATGTTTTAAAAGACTCGGTGTGACTGTCCATTACGAATATTGGATGGCATACGTGCAATATCTTTGTACAATGCAGTTGATAGAAGAAACCAGGTGAGTATTGTATTTATTACCGACACTTCAAAAAAGGAGTAGGTTTTATATTCGTCTGTATGTATTTTTTTTATATTTGTTCTTCGATATTTGCGTTAATTGTGGATCGATTTTGAAAATTATTTTTTCATTTTGTAGAGTAAGCTTGTGCGGTGGTCCCATATATTTTTTTGGGTATTTTATGAGTTAGCGCCAATAATAAGTATTTTTCCTATATAGTCTAATAACTTCCTGCCACTTTTATTTATTTATTTATTATTTATTTATTAAAACTTTATGCACAAGTAAAAACTGTACAAAGGCGGACTTAATGCCTTGGGCATTTTCTACCAGTCTACCTTAGGGTGATACATAGTAGGTGCAATAACAGAAAACAATTTAGAAGAATTTATAACTAAGATACAAGAATAACACCCTATATAACAGTTCTACATTTATATCTGTAATTTTTATGGTGTACATAATAAAGAGTATTCTATCTATCTATCTATCTATCTATAAATACATATATACATACATATAAAAAAATAAAAAATACAAATGTTATGTGAGTTAAACAATAAAACCTACAACAACTTAATTCTGAGACGAATCTGCCAACTACGAGTAATCTAATTTATGTAGCAGGTATTCGAATTTGTTTTGGGTAGGTACCGAAACTAAAAAGTTAAATAGTAGATTGGGGAGAATACACAAGGGTCGAAAGGAATCAATATCCATACGAGGTATTTAGACGCCAGAGCGCAACGAGAGCGGCTATAGTCCGAGTAGGAATTGATGACTTTCACCCGTGTAAAACACTCTACTTTTCATTTAGAATATACTTCCCAAGTTTGTTCTTGGGATAAATTCATCCCACCTACGCAATCCTTCATTATGCGTGGTCCGACACGCACTTGGCTGGTTTTTTTTAATTCAAAGTAGCTTTTTATATACTCACAAGACCACAGCATTTTTTATTTTATCGATGCTTTTCTTATTTAAGCAAAAATTTTCGTAGCCGACTACCTAAAAAAATATAGTTCTACTTATTTTTTAAATTCATTCCCGCCCTAGAGAGGGAAGCAATTACTATGAGTCTTTCCCTCCCAAAAGTGGGAATCAAACAAACACTACTTTCCGAGTATGAGAAATAAAAATATGAAGTTTTTACAACAAAAAATAAAACAACTTCCAAAAGAAAAAACTACAAAGTGAAAAATAACTTTAATTTCGGAAGTCGGAGGGAAAAAACTAAAATACAAAACTTAAGACGACTTTTTTTATTTAACATTTTATTTACCTAAGTGCTCAAAAATAAACATACACGAAGAAAGGGACAGAAAAATACGTAGGTACAAAGGTGGTTCTTGTAGATTTTCACTGAGAAAATCATGCATAGAAATTCAAAGTCAAGGAGTCTCCGGAGAATGGAAAAAGAAAACGTGTTGCGCCGACCCCAAGTAACATGGGACAAGGGCAGGAAGATGCCTTCGTTACCCGTGGTCCCGGGGGGTCGACCCATTACCGGGTCCATGGGTAATTTTAATTACCCGTGGTTCCATGGCATTAGGATGATGAAATTTAATTTCTTATAAACTAACGGTTATTCTGGTATAAATTATATGTAATAATATTGTAGTAAGAAGAAATTTACAGTTAATTCGGAGCGTTTTTAGTAGTATTGAACGGGATTTTTTAATAGACATTTCTAAATTCTGAGGCCACCATGAACTAAACCACTATTTATGAGATATTATTATATATATTTTATTTCATTTGCTTATGTAAATACATACAATAGTTCAATCCACGAGCTCGAAAAGGGCCGTCGCGCATTTTATGAAAAACTTGCTTCGGAGTTCAGGTTTTATATTTATTTATTTATTATTTATTTATTTATTTATTTACAACACAAACTATCTTTACAGGTTAACCTAAAGTGATAGAGTGGTACAGAACACAATTAAACTAAGATATAATCTTAAAACTAGGTACTTAAATCTAACTATACATGCAGATCAGAATAACACAATACTCTAGTGGTCGCCAGAGTAAAATCGTTCAGTGCACAAGAGAACAGGTCCAAGCTCATAGCTACCGCGTTGAGAGTGCACAGCGCACGTGTAAACGGGGCACGGCGGAGAAGGTTGGTGCGCGCTTTCGGTACCCCCAGCAGCCGCGGCCGCCGGCGCCTGTTTACGTACTCGTCAGGTACCCACAGCTTAATTGTCTGTAAAATGTCAGGATTGCAAATTTTTCCCCTTATTACTTTAAATAAGTATGTGGCTAATGCAAGCTCCCTCTTTACTTCTAATCTAGTATAACCTACCATGCCTAATACAAACAAGGTAGGATACAGCAGTGGGTATCCCGGATACACTCCATACATCTTATGGTACATAAACCTGATATATTTGTTTTGTATCCGCTCTAACATTGTATTGTATTTGGCTTCGCTAGGACTCCAAATAGCTGCATTGTACTGTAGGTGGCTCTTCACCAGTGCTTCGTACAAAGCCCTTAAAGCACTCATATTAGTAAACTGGTTGGCCTGCCGTAAAAGAAACCCAAGGTTACGGTATGCCTTTTTGCAAACCGCAACAATATGTTTTCTGAACTGCAAATCTACGGCGAAACAAACACCTAGATCTTTGACCTCCGTGACACGCTGCAGCGATTCACCTCCCATAAGGTACTGGTGGCGACGCGGGGTGTGCGCGCGGGTGTATGACAGCACTGAGCATTTTGACACATTGAAATACAATTTATTTTCCTGACTCCAATCAGTGACCCTATCTAAATCTCGTTGCAGTGTGTCATGATCGGCAATATCTTTCACCACATGAATCAGTTTGAGATCATCAGCAAAAAGAAGGCAAGTTGACTCCTTGACTACTTCCGGTAAGTCGTCCACCACGAGGATAAAGAGAAATGGTCCTAAATTAGTTCCCTGACTTACGCCCGATCTAGTGAAGTAAATTTCGGAAAAGCTCCCCCCACAGTCAACATATTGACGTCGGTTGCGCAAGTAATCGGCAAAGAATTTAATAGTGTGTGGAGTAAATCCCTTGTTGGCCAACTTCGACAGCAGCACATCATTGTCCACTGTGTCAAATGCCTTCCGAAAATCTAGGTAAGCTACATCCACCTGTAGTCCAGCGTCAACAGCAGGCACCAGTTGCGTCATCAAATTTAGCAAATTGCCTGTTGTACTCCGCCCAGGACGGAACCCATGCTGCGCATCGGACAAATGTGCGTTCACCTGCTTATATAAGCTATTGTGAATTGCTGCTTCGAACACTTTAGCAGTAGCACAAAGGACCGCCACTGGTCTATAGTCGCTTGCCTCGGAGCCGCCACTACCTTTCGGTACCGGCACCACTCGGCTAAGCTTCCAACGATCGGGAAACGACGCTACAGCAATACAGACATTGAACAAATGTAGTAAGGGTTCATCCAACACCATACGACTATCCCTTAAGATAAAAGGTGGTATACCATCAGGTCCAACTGATCGTTTAGGCGGTAGGCGGGCTAGCGCGCGACGCACTTCTGAAGCTTCAAAGCAACCGAGGTGAACCCACGCGCCACTTGGCTCCGCTGTTTCACTACAGGTGTCCGCATCTAACGTAGCCGGTTCCGGGTTATACACAGAGTGAAAAAATCGTCCAAACTCCTGAGCACATTCTTGGTCTGATAGAACTTGCCCGTCCTTATTCAAATTATACTGACTTGAATTTCCTCTTTTCGACCTAACGTAACTCCAGAAAGCTTTCGGGTCGGCAGCAAGATGGCTCTGCACGCGATCACGATATCGGTCGTGGGCAAGAGCAGTCTCCGCCTTAACTCGCGCCCGACACCGCGAAAACGCCTCGTAATCAGTAGGGGATTTACTTGCTTTGTATATTTTATGTAGCCTGTACTTCAATTGAATGTCCTTGATGATGTCAGAGGTATACCACACTGGGTATGTATATAAATAGATAGGTAGGAAAAAAATGGGAAAAGGGAGACCGTTAAAAACTATAGGTACTATTATCTATTCTCCACCACTTAATAAGTAAAAGTTGTCGAAGTCTTTCAGTTTCTCAGAACAAGAAGGCCAAAGTTGTTCATGTAACGCAAAAATCACGATCGAAATGTAAGCCGGCTTGTACCTACCTACAATGGGAATCACAGCTAAAACATAGGAATTTCTACATTTACATATATCTGTAATATTTATGTAAGAGTATTTTATCATGGCGAAATGTGCTAATTGCCAAATGCCAACGATAATCGAACACCCTGTATTCTCTTAACCACAAAGAAGACGTACATATTACTCTATATAACTGCATATTACTCCATTTAACCTGTCGTAACCAACTGGACAAGTGAACACGGACAGTCTGACATAACAATCTGGACATCTAAGCCACCGCTACCATATATCTTACTCATCTCAGTATATGGCTCGTAAATGTAGAGACACGCAGTAATCTAAATCTCTTGATGAAGCGGTAAACTTGTTCCATAAGGAAGAGAATTTGTAGTTAATTTAATATTATTTGCTTTATGGAGATGGAGCTGTCCAAGTGAGTGTTATGCAACATAAAGATGTTACCTAGGTAATGGTGGAAAGGTGGAAACAGTAATACAAATAAATCAAAGGAAAATTTCAAACCTCGGGCAAACTCTGCAGTTTGGTAAGAACAACTTTGAGAGGGAGGCTAACAGAAGAATTCAGCTGGGCTGGGCAGCATTTGGGAAACTTCGTCGAGTCTTCTCGTCGCGTATTCCACAGAGCCTAAAGACTTCAATCATTGCGTCCTGCCTGTTATGACTTACCGAGCCGAAACGTGGACGCGTACGGCTGGTCCATAAATTCATGGTCGCTCAGCGAGCTATGGAACGGGCTATGCTTGGAGTTTCTCTGAGGGATCGAATCCGGAACGAGGTGATCCGGCAGAAAACCAAAGTTGTCGACATAGCTCACAGAATAAGCAAGCTGAAGTGGCAACGGGCCGGCCATATTAGCCGTAGAACCGATGACCGCTGGGGTAGACGTGTTCTTGAGTGGAGACCGCGAATCGGCAAACGTAAGGTAGGACGTCCTCAGGCTAGGTGGAGCGACGATCTTCGCAGGGTGTCTGGTAGCAGCTGGATGAGAGTTGCCGAGAATCGAGCTGAATGGCGTGCAATTGGAGAGGCCTATGTCCAGCAGTGGACTGCTATAGGCTGATGATGATGATGAAGAAAATTTTAAAAACCTAATATATATACATTTTTTTTTATTTCCTGCTTTTAAACTCTACATGGGCCTCGCCAAAATCTGCGCAGCTGTACGTATTTTTCCCACAGTGAAACTAGGTACTCATTTATCCTCATTTCTCTTTGCTACTCCACCATTAGACCTTGATCATCACCATCTATCTATAACCTAGTCATAGAGACCATTCCAATGAGCCCAAACGCGATACCTCTGCTGTAAGTTAGTGTGGGAGTTCGGTATCTTGCAATTTCCAGATGATGCTGCAGCATCAGTTCAAGGTTTCCATGTTCTAACATCATTGAAGTACCAGAATAATAAATTTCGAGTACATCAGACCTGTGAAAGATTCTCACATCCATTCATCAATTAGAAAAGAGCTGATAATCTTCAAACGGCTGAACTGATTTTCTTGTCATAACTAAATAAAAAACAAAATCGGTTCAATCGTTTGTGGCGCAGACAGATACACTGATACACGGATACACAGATACATGCGTTAAACTTATAACACTCCACTTTTTCTGTCGAGGGTTAATAATGAAAAAGAATGATCAATGAAATAATGATTTTCGTAACCATAAGGATCCTTTCAGACACACCCCAGCATCTAGACTCTAGAGACTATTCAATAACCTGTAAAATTGGCATTGCTATTAAAACTGTAGTAAGTGGAATAAACTGTATGTTCACAACAAAACACAAGTTAGCCTAGTCTTTAAACAACTGATAGATCAGATACAATAATAAACATAACGTAGCCCGTAAAGCGACAGCTATTAACAGCCGCTCGGCATTTAAAGTGACACCTATTACCAGCCACTCGGCCTATAGAACGTAACAGCGCTTCCTAAAGGAGTCCTATCAATTACAATGGTACCTACTGCCCGACACACTTTGCGTCCAGTTCTCATGCAAATCCCAGAGACACCGCCTGCATTCCAACTACTGCAGTGTAACGGCACATGTGCAATTATCGAAGGACCAGTTTTAAAATATTGGAGGCAAGACGCTACGTGTACGCGTATTACCTACGCATTGAGTTGCTGGCTCCACGAAAATGTGGATACATTACATATGAGGATTTCTTACAATCTGACACGACTCAATCCTGGACGACAATATTTCTTTTACCCTTCATTTGCAATATAATCTAGGCACCAATCACGTCTACTGCTGAAACTCCATCAAAAAGTCAAAAACGTTCATATACCATAAAATAATAGTTATAGTTTGGAGCTGTTTGGTTAGATTTATTAAAACTCCACCAAGCGTAGGTACTAGGTGCACCAGCATTATCCAAATTAAAGTGGATTTAATGTCACATTTATTAACTTCGATAGATAGAAACTGCAATCAACCAACGCAAAGTTGACCTAACAAGAGTATGCAATACCGGCAGTTCCCTAACATTACCAACTCTCTATGGACTGAGCCCATAACAGTGCATGCAGCAATATTTTGAAACTGGTCCTCATATTGTGACGCCAATTGTAACATATTTTATGTGCATACCCCACACGTGTGTCGAATATGTTTAGTAAGAATAATGTGTGTCAGATATTTAAATAGCCATGTCACATGTCGAGCCTGTAGGTACTAGGTAGGTATATCTGTAAGGGCTAGGCTAGATCCGGTAGAATTGTACACCTAATTCAATGATGTATTATCTATTGTAGTTAATTTGGTGAGAACTGGATCATTGTGTTTTCAAATTCAGTATAAACCTAGATATTCTAATCAATATAATAACCACATAGGTACTGCCTTTGAACATTGGCATCTATTGTATTCTAAATTAGCCGAACACTAACGGGTTGTTGAACATTTGGCACACGAAATACAATCGCCAGAAAAAGCTGTTGAATCTATAGTGTAATTTTGAGTTTTTCCTGCCGATTGTATTGCGATTATGGTTTGACATGGTACGCCATATGAACCGTAAATTAAAGCCAAATTTATTACAAGTAGAACAAAACTCAGATAGTCGGTCACTGGATATCGGAACACCGTAAGTTACTATCACTCCACGTACAACCATACAAGGAAAACGAGATAAGTAGGAAGCCAATTTGTTTTCAAATTCCTCGCCTATCTTTTATCAACCTCTAATTTAATTACATTGCAAACAATGTCTATTGATAAATGACTCGTTATCGGCATCAATTTACTAACATCTGTACTTAACGCGCTGATTATAAAAGTGTTTTAATTACCTATGGATGGACTATGGTGAAAGGCATCATTAACTCGCAGAGTGGCAGTCCTTTGCTGGACTAAAGACCTCCCAAGTTTATGTAGGTACACAATACCTACTTGGTTGTTCTTCAGTTTCCTCCAGTTGCCTTCTTTAGCATAGCTCTTCTCAACCATTCCTAAAGGTCTCATCTCCGAAACGAAACTATGATCGGAAACTTGATTTTGCATCCGACGAATTCGAAAATGCTATTCACATTTTATATCTGGAGGAAAAATCTAACAACGGAAAAACTGACGTAAATGGTGACATCACAGACTACCTGCAGTATGGTCTCTCTTTCCCCCTTAATCCATCAAACAAAAATATGTCTTTAAAGATCGCTTTTAGCGATAAACCCATCCATTGTATCGCCTCTTGTAAAATCCTTACATTTATATCTGTAATTTGTATGGTGTGCATAATAAAGAGTATTCTATCAAAATTCATGCTTTAATAATCTTAGTTCTAGAAAGCTACCCTTTGTAAGTTAGTTTATAAGGACAGGATTCAGGAACGCATTCACTCGACGGCCGGACTGTAGGCTTAGCTATCAACCCAGTACCAGTAGCCAACCTGTCTCGCACAGGAGTGCAGCGATGCAAATGTGCACGATTAGTGAAATAATGAACAGGTAACTGTAACCGAGCCGGCGACCTTGTCGGCAACATGTAGGAGGAAAGGATATTGAATGTGACATGGTATTTTAATGGGGACATATGAGTATTATGTTTGGCCATCTAGTTTTATGCTTATGCAGTGTGGAATTAAGGAGTTAGGATACGCTCTTAACTACGTCTAAAGCACCAACAAAGGCACCTACTCAATAGATACACAGCTAATTTCTTAACTATAGCCTAAATAGCTAAAGTACCCAATACAACAAACAAATGAAAGTTGACACTATAAAAAAGCCTCTAACAGACAGATACCTAAGGTACAACTAACGGCTGCCACATCCAATGTGTAGCGCATGAATGGACGGAAAGGCTCACGTCCCAGCGCGCGCGCAGGCTTCCGCGTCGACGCACGCGCCACTTCCCATAAAGAGAAGCACGGAAGTCGTTCCACTGATGGATGTCGAGTACTTGCTCCCCTTACTGGCATGGCAAGTACTTAGTGATAGCTGTAGAAAGGGACGCGAGCCTTTTAGGCGACTTTGTTGATGGCACTTGATGGCTTTTATGGATACGGTGAAAGGAACGTAGTCCTTTGACGCGAAGTCTCTATGGAAGGTTCGGTTAAGTTGGTGTTGTTAAAAAAAGTGTTGAGAACGATAGTGCCAAAATACTGAGCGTATCTTGCGCCGCACAGTGGATCGTCCCCATAGAAGAGATTGGACTTGGACATCAAAATTGATATTTAAAGAAGATAAATGCTATCGTATTCCTTTATCAAAACCCTACAAATATTGTTTATAGACTTTTTCTAATTGGACTCATATTTCACAAGAAAATCGATAAAAGTGTTTTCTTAGTATGGAAATGGACACTTAAACTCCCCCACCGCCTGAGTTTCGCCTTGTTTCGCATAGTCATTTCTATAATTGGGATCTATCGACTAAGTGCCACATTTTATCCAAAGACACATGGTGCTACAATCGTGCACTTTCTGAGATATAATAGATTTCTTGAATCTTAATAATGTGTGTATGTGTATCTACCTAGGTATATTTACTTCCAAAATAGTGCGCATTATCCTAAGTTACGCATAGTGTAGTCGTTTTGTAGAAGCTTTTTGCTACTGGCAATGAGAAGGTAATCGGCAGACATTGGTAGTGCCGATTCCCTTGTTCACAAACTAAACTAAATTTAAGTTCAGTGCATCTTTTTCTGTCTATTTCATTAAGAAAAGGACAGAAGATAAATTTTAGTTTAGTCCTGTCAAATTAATCAGCGCCTGTCACTACTCCATACAAGTTTAGACGTGATTAAAAACTTGCCGACTAAAATTACGTCAATTTACGTCAAGCTGATTAATTTGACAGGACTAAACTAAAATTTATCTTCTGTCCTTTTCTTAATGAAATAGAAAGAAAAAGATGAACTAACTTAAATTTAGTTTAGTTTGTGAACAAGGGAATCGGCACCATTATCATTTTTATGATCATGAAATCATTACGTTTGAGGGCAGTTCTAACTTAAGAAGGCGTACAACGGTCCACTAGCGCCACTCCTTTAAAAAAAATATTATCTCGTGACTGAGAAGGAATTATTTATTAATGGAAAAAGAAAACGTGTTGCGCCCACGCCAAGTAACATGGGACAAGGGCAGGAAGATGATGATGATGATGACTGAGAAGGAATTATTATATGAAAAACGGCTCAATAAGGAACCTCGGTAAGTGTGTCTAGAGCTTTCTAATACCTTTTATCACAGCCTTTTATAAAGTTTCATAGTGAGACACGAAGCAACAAAATACGATCTAGGAGTTTAAAGGAGTGGCGCTAGTGAACCGTTGTACGCCCTCTTAAGGAGTTGTATTGATGATTTTAATGATTATTTTTGTAAATACATACTTGTTACGGTCGCGAACCATATTTTGATCAACATACAACCTAATACTGACCTGCAAATTGCAAAAAAACGTAAGAAAATTTGAAATTCGCTTCAAGATTTTCAGACGTCAAAAAAGAACCTTTTTTTTAATGAACCCATGAAATAGGAAACTAACGTGTCTCTTAGTTTCATTCCATCCTTATAGGTAGTTAGGTACTTTAACAGCGATACATTACCTGCAAAGTAGCCATGGGCGTCAGTAGGTTTATTTTCAGGGGGGTGCATCTCCAGCTCCACGAAGCGAGCTCGATAATTTTAGAATCCCATCTCGGATAGTTTAGGTTCTATATTATGATATGCGCGTGTGTGCGCGAGGGTGTGTATGTGGGTGTGTGTGTATTTTATCCATAAGTTCACTTTGTAGAATACAAATAAATATGATGACCCGGTAAACTTCGTGCCACGTGAGATCGATAATATTGCGAGCAATTCCCGTTTTTATATTAGGATCTTTTCGATTTTTCGGCTGTTCCTTTGGGTTTTTGACTAAATCGAACTACACACTATATATATTGAGTAGGTAGGATATTAGGCCTTATCAGTTTTTTTTTTTCTAGTACTTATCGTAGTTTGCCATATGAGAAATGGACCACAACATCCGAGATAGTTAAAAAACATGACGTCCCGTCTATCATACACTCGTTACATCTGAACGTATCGAGACAAAGCAACCTGTCACATATGTGTCGGTACTTTCCATTTCATTTCGTGGCCGTCCAGTGAAAGCGGACAAGTGCTGTTGACCTGTGGCAAGCCCATCTGGTGGCCATTGATGAGCGATCGACTTGCGACACCGCCACAGATACAGGCAGAATACCCTCAGGCCCGTATTACAAAACCTCACTCAAAACTCAAGCATTATTTTAAAAGGTTCAACCAATCGAAATTTTAAACTAGTTTTAAGTAATGCTTGTTGGCCCGTATCACAGAACCTCACTCATTACTCATAATGAGTGAGGTTCTGTGATACGGGCCTAAGGGTGTTCTGTATATACATAGGTGTCCGTGGCAGTTTAGTAGGTACCTAAACCGATCGCTCAAACCTGCCGCTAAGGCCCGTTAAAATTACGGGTACCTAAAAGCAAATGCTTTAAAAAATATATATATATACAATGAACACTATGAAATATTTTTTTTTTGTTGTTTTGTCTCGAGAGTGCCAACATTTATTGCAGCTCGTATTTGTCTACAAAAATAATTTAAAAATAAGTTACTAAGCTTAGGTAGATAGGGGAGATGCGGGTAAGACGGGGACGCTAAGGTAAAGTAGTAAAAAAACAGGGTATTTAAAATAATATCAGTGTTATTTATTAATCAAACATTAATTACTTATCATCGTTTTATTTGGCACAGCTTTGGACTTGCTAACTAATCATACAAAAATTAGAAAATTATAATTGTCAGAAATGGAAAATACACCATCTTACCCCACATATGAGGTAAGACGGGATACTAAAAAAGGGGCAAGACAGGGACAGAGGGTAAGATGGGGACTACTTTTCTTCACAGAAAATACATATCAAGACATCCCCCATGGCTTTGTTGTCGACTCCAGCACAAACTGTGTGGGCCCATCGTCCACACCGCTGACACCCACCCAGTTTTCCGATGATTTTAGATAATAATTGTTTTCATCATTGCAATATAAACAAATTGTATGTTCTGGTGCTTCTTTTCATAGGAAAAGAAGCACAAAAACATACAATTTGTTTGTAAAGGCAAAGGAGAAAAAGAGGGTAATAGTACCCTCTTTTTCTCCTTTGCCTTTACCTTTGGCCTTCTTAGTCATTAATGTCTTACCATCGTACGGTGGCCAGCACATCAAATTACCACAATCTGTCAAATTTTCTCGTTCAGTTTGGAACTTAATCATCAACATTTTAAAATTTAAAATCGTTTGGAGAAATTTGACAGTTTCGTGTAGCTTGATGTGCTGGCAACTGTACCATACCACTGTTACCTGAAAAACAAATGGTTGCAATTTCACGATAAGCATAATAGGTACCATAAAACTTTTTAAAGAGGCAAGATGGGGTAATGCCCCATCATGCCTCGCAAAATTTGCCCCGTCTTGCCTTCGCCTGCATAAGTCAGCAAAAATTCTAGTTTTAAAAAAACACACCAAACTACAAGCATTTTGACTTACGCCACACGATAATTAATAAAATTACAAATGCGTTACAAAATCTACGTTAATCAGGCACTATTAATTAAAGTTTAATAACAAGTTATTCAGCTCCTAAATCATATATCGATGAAATCGGTAAACACATTTTGACCTGCACTGAACAAACGCACGCGCTCTCACTCGCTACCGACTTCGGATTAAGAGGCCGTGCACGAAATCGACTGATTTTGATCAATTTTGTTCATTGTTTGTGAGAAAGGGAAACATAATTTAAACAAAATTATTTGAGATTTGAAAAGTCGTGTTCTTTGTTTTGCATGTGGCTGAACGGAATTTTTCAAATAAATTAAGTACTCACGGTAAATCACTAATATTTGC
This sequence comes from Dryobota labecula, assembly GCA_947523025.1. Classification (NCBI taxonomy): domain Eukaryota; kingdom Metazoa; phylum Arthropoda; class Insecta; order Lepidoptera; family Noctuidae; genus Dryobota; species Dryobota labecula. The sequence continues at coordinate 27,812,356 of OX383284.1, read as the reverse complement.
AACAAGTTTTCCGAAAAATGACGCGAGACTGACATTTGATCATCATTCTACAAGAAACTACATTTGATTTTGAACATTAAAAATTATCATCAACATCATTATATGGTCTACTTGCATGTGGCGGAACCACTTTTTTCAACTTCCATACAAAATATAGCAGAAAAATCATATTGAAAAAACCTTTTTTTGTTTTAAACCTCGTCAGTAATATATATTTTTCCTATTATTTAGCAAATCATATCAAGAAATTTAAAAATCACAAATTAGTCTTCAGCTATCCTTGAAATATAATCAAAATTTTATTTAATTATTATACAATATCTTCATTAAGTAAATCAATGGCGAAATAAACTATACTTTGGAGAGCACAAAAATGATGAAACTATTAAAAGCTGCTGTGACTGACACGAATGGTTTAGCACCATGAAAACTGTACTTGTATAGTTACACAGACTTAATGTTTCGATTATTTCAAGTTTTCTGACAATTAGATAAGAAATTGATAAAAACGAGTTTTTTTCGTGCACGGACCCTTAATGGCCACTCGGGAGTGGCGTCCCGTTGGCCATTACGATGCGTTTGTGTGATATATCTAGTATCGTCTATGTGTGGGGGGCCCCGTCTTACCCCGTGTCCCCGTCTTATCCGTATCTCCCCTACATAAGCTTGCTGGTCTGTCTTTTCTTTATGAGAAGAGGGTGATATTTTTTGCAAGACATAATTGCTCTCAACTTACTTATACTTGCGGTAATCTGCCACTTATTCCCTTGACGGTCACGCGGACTGGAAATCAATTGCAAAACTTGAACATTTTATGTGGCTAGTCTCTTTCATAAAATATTGTCCAAAGTGGGTTTTCTCTACGTTATTATGCTTTGAAACTGCACTGCTATGCAATAAGCGAACGCCTATGGAAGATTAGTGAAATAATGATTCGTTCGATAGAATCATAAATATAGGGTTGTCTGTAAACCCTTTAGTTATGAAGATTGTCAGGCGGGTGATGTCAAAATTGTATCGTGTCGCTTACATCATTTTGCAAAAAAAAAAACAATTTGCTTCAAAATCATTCAGATTGCGATTCATAGTGTGTTACGCAATAGAAATGAAATGAAATCGTTTATTCTGTAAATAGGATATCGGAATCACTTTTACACGTCATATAAAAAATATAAAAACAAGCTTGGGGAAGTCGACATTTCCTATCTGACTATCCCTGAGAAGAAATGGCGAAACAAACTCAGGGGTCAAAGTCTCTTTTAAAGTCCAGAGATAATCTTGGTCAGATCATGTGAGGACCATGTAGATCCGTGTCTGAAATGGTCTTTTGAGGAAAGAACCACACAATTTTGAGTGGACCTGTCCAGTCAGTGCAAGCATTTGTCAGTAAACGTGTAGCTCAACTCAGGATTTAAGGAGCTCAACGACTCGACGAACAATACCAAAGAAAGGACATTTGGGTAGGCCGCATAAAGTACTCAAAATACCAGACCATCATTAAAACTACTTGAGAAAGAGGAAAAAGAGATAATCTTAAAGAAAACAAATGACTCACATACTCGTAGTGCTCACATTCACAATAATTAAAGTAATATATGTAATACTTTTCAAAGTAAATATTCATGTCATTTTGTATATAATATTTAATAATGTCAATAATTAGGTATGTATATAAAACGTTGTATAATTATTAAAATGTCAAGTTTTACGGTTTAATCAAAAGGCTTTAAGCACAACGAGCAGTTCAATCCCAAGCTTTTTTATCTTCCAAATAATCAGAAATTTTATAGTACCCTTTTTTGCAAAGTTTGGTTTTAATACAGCTTTTAAATCGTTTAATGGGTAAGTTTCGAATTTCAATGGGAAGTTTGTTGTAAAAGCGTATACATTGACCCATGAATGAATTACCTACTCTGTGTAGGCGAGTGTGATGTACAGCAAGATTGTGTTTATTTCTGGTATTTAGACTATGAATATCGGACATTTTCTTAAAATCTGATATATTTTTGTGTACATACAATAGATTTTCAAATATATATTGAGAAGCTACAGTCAGAATAACTATTTCTTCAAATTTTTCCCGAAGGGAATCTCTTGCACCAAGGTTATAAATGGCTCGAACAGCCCTTTTCTGTAAAACAAAGATTGTATTAATATCCGCACAGGTTCCCCAGAGAAGAATCCCATATGACATAAGACTATGAAAATAACTAAAATAAACAATTCTGGCAGTAGGTATCTACATCAGTTATCTGTCGAATTTTTTTAACAGCATAGGCGTCGACCTTAGCCTTCCTGACAATTTTTCGATGTGTGGGCCCCGAAAAATTCGTTATTCCAAGAAAAACCGTAGACTCAACAGGGTCCAACTCTATTCCATTAAGTTGAACATTAGTAGTTAGCTGCCTGACATTTGGCGTTGAAAATTTAATGAATTTAGTCTTTTTTTCGTTCAGGAGAAGATTATTTACATTAAACCAATGAACAACTTTAGAGAGTGCATCGTTAACTTGTTCAAAGTTGACTAACTATTTAGGCTGCAGACTAGTTTTGAAGATTACCCATCGATTTAAATCAATTAGAACTTTTCTATTTATCAACATACTTAACTAGCGACCCGCCCCTGCTTCGCACGGTTTTTACGACTTGATTAACATCGATATTTGTTTATAATATCAAGTTAAGTTTCTCTAAATGATGTTGATAACTGCGTCAAAATCCTTTGCGTAATTTAGAAGAACAACGCGGTCACACAGACAGACACGAAAAGCGACTTCAATTTATATGTATAAGTACAGGAAAAGGTTTTTAACCAGTGCGCAATTTTTTTTTGTTGGTTCAGTATCTCTATCAATAGAACACATTTCCATTATCTTTTCACAACTTTTTTTTTGTCCGACTTGAAATCAGTAATCTATTCGTAATAATATCAAAGGGAGCGTGCGCCGGGTGGCGCACGCGGCGGGTGTCGGCGACACCCTAGCGTAAAACACTAATTCGAACCTGATAAAATTTGCGATTAATAACCGGTTACCCGTAAATACCTAACTAAAAAATATAAATTATGTCGGCGTATTGCGCGGGCGTACAGCTGATAGTTACCTACTACTGCGTTCTGCTTCACTGCTCGCGCCGGCGCGCGGCGAGTTACCATTAAACCAGTTTCAAAATAAACATCTTTAGTTAACGATTTTTTTTTTTTACTAAGACGTATCAAAATAAGAAATAGGTGTGTGGTCTACAACGCTACATGCGAACTACGCATCAAAGTCCTGACGTCACAAACCCTGCAACTCGCAATCAGAGTTTACCGCGCGACTAGCATATATACAACATCCCGACATCAACTGCTGGGCAGTTGCCCACCAGATACAACACCCGTCTGGTCGGAGGATCCTCCCTTTTCTATGAAGGATGAGTGAACTTTACACCCTGTTCCCCATACCTCTATACTGGTGACCCCGAACACGGATGGACATGAGCGCAGCCTTCGAGAAGCTAGTTCATCGTGATGTCATCATCACTTCCTCAAGCTTTCGAGCGGCGAGTCACACATCCAGCCAGCACCCACGGCTTCAACGGGTATCCTGACCACCTGCATGCAGCGAACGCGCATATCTGGTCATCACCCTCAGCCTCATCAGCAACCTTGGCACGGCACACTGCACTTTCGGCCGGTCCACAAGCAGAGCCCTTCAACCCACTCCTAGTCGACGCCAGCAGTCAGCCTCAACCAGACGCTGTACCATATCCGACGTACTGGAGTATAACGCAACGCCACCCCGACTCACTTGGAAAACTCCGCAGACAGTTCCGACTCACCGAGAACTACGTGGCACCCGGTTCAGACTCACTGAAACCACAACTAGCTCTGGCAAGCATGCTAGTATGCACTAAATCAACCAACTATCGACCTCCGGTCTCCGGAGGGGAGTTATGTGGCGGCATCTACAACGCCACATGCGAACTAAGCATCAAAGAACTGACGTCACAAATCCTGCATCGCGCAATCAGAGTTTACCGCGCGATAGCATATATACAAAATCCCGACATCAACCGTCGGGCAGTTGCCCACCAGACAACACCCGTCTGGTCGGAGGATCCTCCCTTTTCTATGGAGGATGAGTGAACTTTAAATCCCCCTGTTCCTCATACCTCTATAGGTGGTTAATAAAACTCGTTTAATTTGTGATTGAATTGATAAATTTACTACCTTTTGACAATAAAATCGAATGCTAGCGGTGTAAAGTTAAATAATACCACATATTTAAGAAGTCGTTTCCATATGTATCTGATTAGTTGTGCATTCCCGGATTTTCTGGAATCCCGGGATTTATATTAACAAAAAAATATTCAAGAAGCCGCTTCCATAAATTCAAAGCGAAAAATTAACTTTAGATATATATGCATCCGAATAACCAATCTCTATTTATAATACACAAAAAATGAAGTAAAATAACACACTACAATATGTAAATTTCATTTATTGGAATTCAACATGATAATAATGGATTTACGACTTTTTGTTACTGGTTGGTAATACCTTTAGTACATAAACATCATGCACTGCATCTGCATCGAATTTTAAACATTATTTTGACAATGGCAATAAAACATGTTAGCAACACTCTGGTTGCGTACTACATTTCTTTAACTACATACTTTAATACCTCTGACAGCAGCAACCCTATAGCAACCATAATGTAATAAGAATAAAGGTCACTGTGATTTTGACAGACTTGTCAATGGTAGCAACACAACAGCTACCTTATTGCTACTACAATAAAGATCACGGTGATATTGACAGAGAAGCATAATCACTTAATCAGAAATGAAATAGCTGTGAAAATTTTAGAAGCTATGAAAACTACATGCAATTACAGTATGCAATAGCATACTGTAATTGCATGTAGTTTTCATAAACTCGCGCACAAACATATCAGTATAAGGTATAAAATATACAAAATCTTAGGAATATTCTTTTGAATCCGAACCAATACATCACGGCACAGTCAAATTAGCGTATTATATTATACATGAATAAAGATAAGCTCTACTTCTGTGACGGAATTATTTAAGACTAGCTACTCTTCACCCACGTGATTTTTTATAAAAGTAGCCCAAGTTATTCCCTATAACATTAGCTATCTGCCAGAGAAAGCGCCGTTAAAATCGGTCCAGCCGTTTCGGAGATTAGCCAGTACAAACAGACAGACAACATTAAAAAAAAGTTATAAGTACCGTATATACTCTCATAAGTATCTAGTAAAAAGCTGTTATTTTGACATAACAAACAGACACTTCAATTTTATTTATTTGTATAGATTGCATCACGCAGAGTTAAATAGCTGTAGGTATGGGTCCATTTTATACCGTAGAAATGCTGAAGTATTCTCAACATAATTATGATTGAGCAAAATCTCTACATATACATTTTATCAGTACCGTACCTAAAATAAAAGTAGCCTATGTTACGAATACTCCTTATAATATCGGCTTCCTGCCAGTGAAAGTCCCGGCAAAATCGGTCCAGCAGTTTTGAAGATTACCGGAACACACACAAAAAAAATGTTATAAGTACTGTATATATTTTCTTATGCATTTAGTAAAAAGATGTTATTGTGTCATTACAAACAGACATTTCAATTATATTTATTTGTATAGATTGGGCTGTAAAATGTTGTACTTTTCTACAAAAGATGAATGTTATAAACTTCTATACTGATCGTAAAACTATTGCACCAGTTTTATTTTATCCCTTCTGCACATAATAATAAAAATGGCGTCAGTTTGTTTCACAGAGTAATTTCAGTACCTACTCCATACAATAACGGTCGCAACGATGTGATATTTTAATAACGTAATAAAATTATGGTAAGAACAATGTTTTGCGTTTATTGACCTTTTTCCTCCCAAACCGTTTAACACACAGTCAACTTTTTGGAAGTAAATAAGATCGCACCCGCCAAAAAATCATATCCCGAGTTTTAGTACCGCCGCTCGGGACATAAAACCCACAGATACTAATCATATTGGCTGTATGTATGGAGTAGATACCTACATCACACACATTTCCAGTCTCTACGTCATCAGCCGGCCATGCACCCACACTGTAGGCTAGCGCGGTGGACAATGGTAATCATCAGTAAGCCGCCCGCCTAACTCCTGTTGTGTCGGTTGCCCCAGCCGCGTCGGTGGTCGTCTTTGTACTCATCCATATTGTTCTGTCTCGCTCTTTCTTCAGGATCGTCATCTTCTACCAAACGCTCCTGTAACAAAAGACATATTTTAAACTGTTAATATAAACAAAATGTACTCCCGGACTCCCAAATCGAGCCACCGTACACTTTCATGAGACTAAAAAGGCCTCAAACATTTTAAAAAAAGTCGGAAGGTGTCGTGGGACACCCGGTTGTCTCGCTGTATATTATGTAATCACCAGAGATCGGAATAGGTAGAGTTAATTTACCTAAATTTCGAGGAAGGATGTAACATAGAGTGGATAATACCTCCTCTAAAATCCCGGAATAATTATAATGACGTTTAAATCCCGGGACTTAAAAACCAGGAACTATTTATTGGACTTTATTTATAGTTACAAATTATTGATTTGAAAATCCTATAATTTTTTTTAGGGTTCCGTACTAAAACTATTAAATGAAAGAGCTTTTTTAGAATTTTTTGTAGGTAACCCTAAAATAATTTACCACGAATGACAGTCGAGACCACTGGCTTAACGTGCTTTCCGAGGCACGGAGGGGTCTTGGTGTGTTAAGATAGTCACCCATCCACGGACCAACCGCGACAAGAGTAGCTTAACCTAATCGATCGAATACAACAAAGAAATAAAAGTATCTCATATTACCTTTCGTATGCTCTCTTCTTCGTCAGCATCGGTCTCTGTGTTCTGTATGGTCGTATGAGGTATATTTGTAGTGCCAGGAAAACTGTGGAAAAATCATTGGTGTTGCAGTATAAGACACTGATTATATTCACTCAACATCTTACAATGTATTTACACAGGGTGGCAGGGACATCGACGCAAATCCTGGTACCATGGAGTCAGTCCATGATTCTGGACTACAATTTTACACAAGAAATTAAAAAAAAAAAAATCTTTTCCAATAAATTTTGGCCACGTAGATAGATAGAGCTGTTTTTTTTTTTTTTTAATAACCGTCTGGGGTTCCAAAATCATGTACTAAATCCATGGTAACAGGTTTCGCGTCGATGTCCCTTCCCATGTATGTACTGTGTTTAGCAATAAACATTTGATTTGATTTGAACAAAACAAGTATACTCACATGCCATCCCTGACTCGTTGGTCGTAGAACTCTTCGACAGTCATCGCGGGTATGGCGGGGTAGCCGAGCCCGAACACCGCCTTCTGCACGGCGTCGCGGGTTATGATCACTGGCTTTAGAGGCTGGTGCGGACGCTTTGGCTTAGGCGCTGGAAGAGATATAGAATTCATTGTAAGTTATAGGAGTACAAGTCGTTTGCCAGAAAGATTACAAACTTCCATACAAACTTTCATCTCCTGTTTAACCCCCTGTAGGGGGTGAATAAATGAATTTAAGATTTTTATTAAGTAGAATAGCGCTGTTTATCGTATGCTGGCGTACTTGTCAAAATATTAGCATTACGTGGCAAATGGTGGTTGCGTGTTATTAGTAAAACACCCTACTTTAATTGCGATTTGATTAATTTTATTTATCGCAGATACGCCAAGCGCCAAGTGTAGTGCCAGCGTTAGTGGCGTCGAAGTGAGGATTTGTACAAATCCAGAATACAGGACAAAAAAAAACAAGCTGGACGATTGTGTTTTCGAAAATCGGCTATGACGTTACCTCATTCCCAACAAGTATTTTATTCTGCACCGTTTTACTCCCTTATGTCTCGGTATCCCTAAAGATTTGCATTTTTACTTACATCTGCAATTTATCTTGTGAGAATTCGATGCAGGTCCAGGACAATTTAAAAGTGCTTTCGAGAGTTGGTTCGTCATTGTTTAGTGTCTTGATTGGAGCCAGATGGTCCTGGTTTACCAGAATTACAATAGGTATGTGTGGCAGACTAAACCAGTGCTAAGCACCTCCTGAATTTTAATCTAAGCAGCATTAGGTAACACGGATTTTAGTCCGAAATGTGAGTTTTAACATTCCCGCGGGGAAAGACCAAGAATTCATTTGCCTACTAACATGCCATGCTTTATGCTTTAGCTAATAGAGGTTTTCCAGTTTCTAAACTCGACATATTTGATTGTACCTTATTAGATAAATTCTTCCAAGAATTTATCTAATTAGCTACTAATACGGAGTTAGTTAAAATTACTTTAACTTAAATATCCTTTACTGCTCTAACAATTTTTTACAAGCAAATCTGGATGAAAGTAGCTCTAATGCTGACCACACCAACGCCCAACTTTAAAACCAATATCATTACCACATAAAAAGAACAAATTTAAAAAAAAAAACACTACAAAGTGAAAAATTAATTTTGGAAGTCGGTGTCTTTGGATCTGTATTTTAGTTTTTAGGCACCGACTTCCGAAATTAAAGTTATTTATCACTTCGTGTGTTTTTTTTTTTTTTGGAAGTTGGTTCTTTTTTTGTACAATCGTTTTTATTCCTCGCTTTTTAGTGGGTCTGTTTATAATTTATTTAAGTTACAATAGCCTAATGTCAACTTGCTGATGCAGGGACGTTAAATGTTGAAGAGTTCTCCTGGTATTTCACTTTTTGAGTTTGAGTCTTAATCCTTACCTCCAGCATTTTTAGTCATATACTCCAGAATAGATTTCTCCTGCTCAATACTGCTAAGTTCCTCAAACGATTGGTTGACGTAGCTCTGCAGTAGCTTCAGGAAGTATGCCCTCTTCGTCTCGTCGTCTGATGAGGATTCCATAGCCTTGGACAGTATGCTGAGCTGTTCCTTTAATTCTTGCGTCTCCTTGAACCTTCGGATCTTGGCTTCTCTTGTTAGTACCTAGAATTGTTTCATGAACATTACTTAATTTTACAAAATGCTATGTTTCTACTTATAATTAGCCTTTAATGTTCCCACAGCTAGGACACAAGCCTCCTATCCAATAAATCCTCCTATAAATACTTTTTCTTTCTTTCTTTTCCTCTCGTCGAATGGCCTGTAATCTACCACGCGGGTTCAGTACAGGTTGGTAGACTTCGAATTTTTGGTTCTAGGACATGCCGGTTTCTTCACGATGTTGTTCTTCACCGTTGTAAGAGCAGTGGTGATGAAATGATTTACACAAAGTAAAGCGCCTGTCTGGGTTGGAACCCCGGACCTACAACTCGTAAGTCTGGGCCGTTACGACCACCACTGCTCTCACTGTGTTTCTACGACATTAATTAAATTAATTCTTAAATATATCTAATCTAATCTTAATTATTATTTTATGTTTCACACAACACATAATAATTTTAATCGACAGATTTTTTTTTTTTTTTACTGATGTAGATATCTATAGTACAACCACATTTCGCCAGCTTTTTTTTTTTTCATTGATCCTCTGATCCAGGCATGCCAGTTGTAAGTATTAGTTTACATTTGCCACTGCACCCAAGATTGATGCAAGTTTGAAAAAAAAAAAAATGTTTAACACATTTGACACGATAACAGTAGCGTGTAATAAACCTGACCAGTACGAAGCTGATGTAAATGACGCGTTAAACTCGATAATCTCTTGGCTTAACAATAATAACTTAAAAATGAATCTAGGTAAAACTCAAATTATGCACTTTGGCCATAGAAAACCCAGTACAGAAATGGACGTGAAATTCCAAAACAATCTAATTAATGAAGTGGACAGTGCTAAATTCCTAGGTCTTATAATAGATAGACAGCTTAACTGGAAGAATCATATTGAAACATTATGCAAGAAAATAAGTTGCTCATCCTATGCCCTGTTTAAACTTGCTCCAACCGTGAACACTGATGCCCTACTTACAGCCTATCATGGTCTTGTTGCATCTGTGTTAAGATACGGCATCATATTTTGGGGTAACTCTTCAAATAGGGAAGCTGCGTTTAAAGCGCAAAAGCGCTGCATAAGATCTATGTTTGGCCATCAGGTTACGGACAGTTGTCTACCATATTTCAGAAAGAATAAAATTCTTACACTACCAGCTTTGTATATTTATGAAACTGCCTTATTTGTAAGATTAAACCAAATTTGTTTTCTTCCCTATCTGATACTGTACAACGTAACAGGCGTAACGATATGCTACGCGGACGCAGAGCCAAGACAGCTCTCATGCGGAAAAGCATATTCTGCAGAGCCCCGCAAATTTATAATAAAATCAAAAAATCAATTAGAGAGTTACAGTTGGCTGGATTTAAGAAGCAATTTAAAGAATTTTTATGTAATAAATGCTACTACAATTTGAATGACTACATAAATGATACTGACATATAAATTAAATGCCATTATTATTTATATTATTTAATTACTGAGCTGACATCCCTTTTTGAATTTTGAATTTTAACTTAATTTATATATTTTTTTATTCATAATAATTTATCACCAATGTAATCTGTGTAACATTTGTACGCCCATGTGGTAGAATGTGATGAGACAATCTATGTAACTTAAGACCATGTAATCTACATACCGACCATGTTCTGACAAATAAATGATTATGATTATGACATTTCATTTAAACTTTAGACACACCATGAATATCAATAGATATCTTAAAAACTAACACATGAACATACACAGATCTTTGATTAGACCACATATTTTGTTATCTTACCAAGGACACTTACCAAAGAGGCAATCTTAGCTTGTTCAGTCTGTACTTTCTCAATTGTATTAGAGTCAGTACTTGTCTGTGGAACTTCAATGTCTGTCACGCCATAGTCTTTACACCTCTGCAGGAAGTCTCTGTAAAGTTTATAATAATGTTTAAAAAAACACTGTTAGGTCAAGTCAAGATCACCTGGGTATTGCTTTGTGGCTATCATCCTAACTTTTAGCTTGTTGTATATATTTACATAAAAAAGGGTGTCCCAAAATGTATACCTTGTTTTGTTTTTTTGCATTTTTACCTTTTATATCATGTTTTATGCAAATATCTTATCTTATCTTAGTTATGCAAGATTTGAATTAAGTAGAAAACAGTTTTATTTTCTTTTATTATAATTTATTTATTGAATCATAAAATACATAGACTATAATAGGTTTATGTATAGAATAGCACATCGGGCAAATAGCCTCCACGTCTTAGCTGTTAATTTATTCGCTATAGGCTATTTATCTACATGCTAATTACTCTTAGCGAGACGAGCTAAAATAAAAAAGTCAGAGAGTCTGTTTTACTGTGTGTACATAAATAATAAAATAAATAAATAAAGAACGCTAAGCGAAAACGAAGTAATAGCGCGGGCAGGCGATGCAATGCGACGCGGTGGGTCGGGGGAACAAGAAATTTCACGCGGACGAATTTCCAGAATTAGATTAAAGAAAAAAAAACACATTCTTACTTGAAATAAATCTCTGCAACATTGACGAGTTCCAACCGTGGTTGGTTGCAGAGCTTCAGAGTGAGACTACCGAGCAGGGCTGGTAAGAGCAGGTACTGAAGGGTCTCTGTCGGCAACTCGTCCAGGCTCTCGTTCTTACTGAACATTCCTGTCATGGAGACGAGGTTAGTCGCCTTCTCGAACTTTGCGATCGCTGATTTGACACTCAACTGTAATGTTGTAAAGTATTCTTTATTTATTTTATGCATAGCGTTAAATACATGCACATACATAAACTCACGCCTTCTTCCCATGGGGGTAGGCAGAAACTACAAAACGCCGCCTGCTTCCATAGTTCATAAAACAGTTTTAACAAATTCAAAACATGATTTATAAACATAATGGTTTTTGTGGTAATGTTGGAAAGTATAATAATTTAATTATCATCTAAAGTCCAGTCGCGGAGCAGAAAGAATTTCGTACAATGACCTCTTTACATACTGACAGTGGTCACAAACATGTTTGTATTAAGTGTGGCTTACATGAAATATTTGAAGGAGAAAATTTAACAACTTATTAAATAAATTATTGTTATTTTTTTTTATTTTTTTTTTTAGATTTAATATCATAAGTTATTAACAAAACCACTTAACAATTAAAACAAGATAACAAAAACTAACAAACAACAACAAACTAAGAATAGATAATTGAGATAACTGTGTCCAAAAACTGAGCGATCACTAACGTCTCCCAAATGGAATGTCGTTCGTTCGTTATTTAGAATTTATGAATTATGTCAAGCAATCAAAGGATATTTGACATGACTCAAGGCCAACCAAAAAACCACATGCAAACAAGAACAAATCTGACAGTCTCAGATAAAAGGTTTACAATCCCTAAGGACGGCGGCCATTGCATCTGTGCGAGCGAGACTAATTATATTTACGCGGGAGTGACAGAGACAGGTAATAACAGGTTAAAGTACGAAATTCTTCCTGCTTCGCGTCCCGACTTTAGGAGAGCACAAGATTGTCAAGGTATTATAAGAAATATTGAATCTGGTTTTTCTTGATTACCGTAACACCTAGAATCTCAAAAACGCTGATATTATTGAATAGAAGAAAAGCATTGGTTTGGTGTCACTTGCCTACATCATCTTACCAAGTAAATAGCAAAATGTTAAGTATCCATTAAACCCTCAGTATAGTATGCATTAAACTTTATGGTGGCTCTGAAATGCGCTACATGCTGTCAACCCTGCTGACACGTGAATTTGTTTCTGTGAAGCGGATCACCTATTGTTCAAAGCCACCAACAAGTTTTCATCGGGCTGTACCAGTTAGCATTGCCAGAAGCACATAAAAAAAGAATTCAATTGTTGAAATTAAATACCTAAAGCATAACAACAATATGGGTATTAACAGCCTGAGTAATAATTTTTAGTCAATGAACAATGCAGTCATTGATGCATCATGCCTATGTTGATTAGGCATTTATTTTAAAAAAAATATAATTAATATAATATTTGTAATGTATGACAAACAATTTTCAAATAAAGAATGTAAACAGCGTTGAAATTAAGTACATAAGTTATTTATAACTTAAATTCTTTTTCTATGTATTTCTGCACAGACAACAGAAAGTAACATAAATAGTGTAGTTTAACGGGATGATACAAGAAAATATTTGAATTAATTATGAAACCTTTCTTTGATTCAACTTCAACTCTTTATTTAAAGTTTTTATGAGAGAAACCACAATTTTGCCCATAGCACTTATGTACCATGGTAGACCATCAATCGGAAATTGATTAGTGAATGTTTTTTTAGTCACGTTTGGTCGGCCGGTTAGCACCTTGACAACAATACCAGATGACTAGTTTCTATGAGTAACATAGAACTTTCTAGATATTTCCATTTTACGTAGTCAGTTCCATTAGCATATTTTTAAGAGAACCTTGAGGAATTTCAACTAGTTTAAAATAAAACGAAAAAGCTCACCTGTACTGCGTTGCTGTTTGTAGCCTCACTGCCTTTATCTATATTGTCAAATATCTTCATCGCGTCCTCGAATATCTTCCTCAAAGGTTCCTCATCTGTGGACAAGCCAGCATCGGTTGGGGTTTTACTAGTACTAGACATTTTAGCACAAATTATTTACTTATTTTAGCGTAAATCAGTAATTCGCCGTTCACCGCAAAACTTATTTTTTTTTTTTTTTTTTCTTGACACTTCTTCACTTGTCATTTGGCAACTTGTCACATTGACACTGACGTTTTCTTAGTGTTGCTAGTTTTAAGAATTACATTATCTACTCAAACAGCACCAAACCCACTAAACGCACGAAGAGAAAACCTCGTGTTTGTACAAAAATAATAATAACTCTACGAAGCCACAATTTTTTAAGGTTTCCTGTTACTTTTCAACACTGTAGATTTTTCTACAAATTAATTATGTGGAGTGAAGGGTAGTCATAGTTTTTAGAAGCCGGCTGTTCCTTTCGGATTCAAACCCTACGGCCTTTGACCATTGATCTATATTCTTTGAGTGTGTTCCTGTTCTTGAGGATAGTGATTGTTAAAATGAATGTTGTTCTGTAGTGAAATCAAAGAGTTGCATGATTTGTTACTACTTTTCAAACGAGAGAAAGACAACAATCAATCTGCCTAGCCTTTTCCCAATTACTCTAAGGACGGCTTCCAGTCTAACCGGATGCAGCTGAATACCAGTATTTCACATGGAGTGACTGCCTATCTCACCTCCACAACCCAGTTACTGGGTAACACGATACCCCTTGGTGAGACTGGTTGTCAGGCTTTCGGGCTTTTTACTACCCATAACCACTGTCAAAGATTTACAAATGACAGCCGGGACCTACGGCTTAGCGTGCTTTTCGAGGCACGGAGGGGTCTCGGTATGTAATGGATAAAACAGGCACCCATCCATTGACCGTCATCGGCAAGCGTTGCTTAACCTTGAAGGTTAACGTGTGTACTTTTATTATAGACATCGAAGACGCTGCTTTAGAAGCAACCAGCTTTGATGAGAGCATCTATAAGTCGATAGTTATTTTGTTATTTGTTTTGTTTTGCATAAAAAAATAGCAAAATTGATTTTCCTTATTTTTTTATCCATACTGAAGTTCAAATTTATGGATATTGCACCTGAAGTAGCCGTGCAAGCTCTTCAGTCGCCGGGCACTTCTTCAGTCTGGGCGTAGTCAGCGAAAAGTAAGTGTACAACTTCATCTATATAAGTCGTTCTGCCGTTCAAAGAATTTACCATCGATACCTGGAGACTGGCGGCTTCGTGTGCCGTCCAGGAGGACCATAAAACCGTCCAGGAGGTCTGATGGACGTAGGAAAGTCTACCAAAGGCAGAGAGAGCGTTTTCAGCAATGTTGCTTGAAGAGAAATTGTTGATTGTGATCATGGACAGCCTGATGTGAGTCCACCGACGGGACTGCAGTTGTCACCACTAAATCCCGATCAATACATTCGTCAATGCCTAGAGGCTGATAGATGTAATACCATAATTATGTTGAGTTTGCTGGTTAGGATTTCTTTTTTATGCATGATAATGCAAAGGAGGACACTTCTAGAATTTTTCGAGAATACCTGCATGATGCTAACATCATGCAGGTATTCTCGAGCTGGAATGGCCAGCAAGAAGCCCTGATATGAATCCAATCACTTATGGGATGAGCTGAAAAGGCGTGTTTGACCTAACCAAATAGCTCCACAAACTTTGCAGGAGCTGAAAACTGCCATCTTGGAAGCATGGGAGAACATTCCATACAGCATGTCATAGTAACATAACTCCATGCCAAGCCGCATGACGGCCGAGATAAATGCTATTGGAGGTAACACAAGTTACTAAATAAACGTTCTCTCTATGTTAACCAAAGGATTCTTTAAAAAAACACGCTAATTTTGCCGTTTTAAATGCGAAAATACATCTTATTACAATTAAAGTGTTTTTATTTAGTATTTTAATTTCAAATTTGGAACAATGACATGGAAATGATAGCGTGTGACTGGCTTCAGAACCAAAAGTTTTCTTTATACTACCATTAAAAAAAAAGATAGAACCCTTTAAACAAAAAAATGCAGGGTGGCTCGATTTATGTGTCCAGGACCAGGAGTGTAGGTATTAATAAACCATCAGCAGCCGCTTTTAGACACTTCAAAATAACAATTGCCATTATTAATATTATTGTCTAGTTATGTAGATAAATCGGTATTACGTAGTCGGCGCAACGACTCAACAAGCCTACGTAATGTCTTGCGGCTAATGCAATGTTCACCACAAAATGCATCTAAATGAATCCCGACTCACGTTTATTCAACAACTTATTGACGTAACACCTGCTATGTTGGTGTTTTTGATTAGATAGTCGGTAAATAGTAGTTTATTAACAAAAAAAAATATTATCTTAAAGCAGAAATTTCTACCTCCACGCTTGTCACAATTTTATCAACACTAATATGTTATGTAGGAACTGTGCTACGTTTTATGGGAAATGAATAACAAATATTTTCTTATATTACGTCTTAGGAAGGTCAGTGGGTGACAAATTAACTAGTGGTGTGCCGTGTCGATCGGCAATGCACAGCAGTACAATATATTTTAACACGCCTTACACAATAATTATGGCAATACGCAGAATAAACACATTATGCCTGCAACTGGTTCGGGCTACGGACAACAACAGGCCTGCAGGGCCTCAAGTCTGCTATTACAATAGTGTCAGAATGGTCTCTTCATTGTGAGTTTTTGACAGATTTGCCATACAAACACTGTCAAATACTCACAATGGCGAGACCATTCTGACACTATTGTAATAGCAGACTTGAGGCCATGATTCAATGCGAAGTATCGTAACTACTTGTTACTCTTGTGATGCACTTTGTGATGGCACTACTCGTCTACATATCAAGCTATACATTTCCAGTTTATACTGACCTCTTATTGTACGGAAATCCCATACAATTCGACATCAGCTTATACTGGAAATGTATAGCTTGTTGTAGCCGTGCGTACACACATAATAAGTAGGTACCTAGAATAGTTCCATGCGAAACATCAACATCTCTGTTCGAATTACCGGAGCATAGTAACAGACAAACAAAACAAACTTATAAAAGTTGACGGATTTTCTAAGTTCAAGATCATATTTTATAGGGTAATTAATATGTACTATGTACCCACCAACTATCAAACACATAACTACTCGAGATTTAGTTATCTATATTGTTATTGCATTGTCGGCCCATGCTCAAACCACGCGATACCAACGTACATACATGGGGCCTCGATATGCCGATTAATATATCAAGAGATACGACAAATGGACAACACTGGGCGGTCAAGTATAGCCAGTCTAGCTTCATCAGTACCTATGTTCAGTTGAGAGCCGGTGGTCGACAAGCGAGCACGTTGCACAGCAGCACATGTAAGTTATTGTTCGTATGCACCGGCACGGAAACACAGTGTGACCTCGACACATAACAATCGTGCACTCAGGGACGTGTATCTTGTTGTTTCCATTTACAAAATAAAATTATGGTGTGACCAGTTCCAATTTTGAATTGAACGTGGCAATAATTTCATTCTGTTTTCTCAACTTTCCCAATATCCCTACAATATTGTCGTTACATTCGCAACTATCTAGCCTTAAGTAATTACTTGTTTTAAGTGAATGTGTTCTAGAAGCTGCTTCAGCGGTAAATACATAAAGTACTCACAGAAGCCCTTATTCATACGACATTACTTTAGATAACTGTGTTTTATTGTTCGATGCGTATATATGGTGCTTAGATACTTCGTCATCATTTGTTTTGTTTACTTCATAGGGTTCACGGCATTTCCTGAATAGGTAGCTAGACCTATGATGAAATTGCATTCTAATCATTTTGTATGACCGTGTGCGCTTAATTAAGTAACTGTTGCAAGCAAAATAACATTATTTGTAGGTATTCCATTATTAGAGATTAAAAATAATTGGACAAGCTGGATCCCAACGGTCCCAACTACGCCAATTTTGCTTGAGTGTATATTCCTGTGTCTTATTTATGTGCCTACTTGTTGATGCGCCAAAGCAATAATTTAAACGCGAAACTTGCCCTTTCAGCATTCTGTGCATCACCATTTTCACTAGGATCAACCTCATTATCCTACCCTTATCCCAATTAATTCGGAAATGGCTCAGCACATTCCAAGTTTCTCTAACATGTAATCATCGCACATATTTTGTCTCTCTGCATGGTCTTTCTTGGGTTTAATTGCTTTTGTTGAAAGGATCTGCACATGCTAAATAGTCCTTGTATAATTAATGACGAGTAAATATTACTCGTAGGACATTGCACTTTTTTAAACTGGGCCAAGGCAATTTTCTTCTTAATCTATTTTATCCATATAAAGTACGTACTGACCTGCGTTTTAATACGGCTTACGAGGCAGTTTATTAAATTAACAGTGGTAGGTAGGGAAGTAGATACCTAACCTTATTAAGTAATTTAATTCTTCAGTAAGTACACCTTGTTATGACACGAATCATTTAATTAAGTCGTGACTGTCATGTGTTCGTCGCTATGTTACAAAAGTAATATTACTAACCAGCTAACTTAGCTGAACTGCGTCGCAAAGTCACAAGTTATGAAGATGTTGTGTGTGGCATTCAATCTTCAAGAAGTTATTGAACCAAACATCGCAGCAGATAAATATTGTAGTAACACAACTAACCTTCCCCGATCGGTCCAAACTTCGAAAGATTTATTATGCTGCTTGGAATGAGCTTGGATTGAAGTGACTGCATTATTTAAGGCGATTCTCTCCATTCTTACACAAACTCAAAATCCATAGCGGCTCCGATAGCTAATTTTAATTTCAGTTCATCCCTTATTCCCGTCACGAATTATATTAGCAGACTTGTTTACTATCAATAATCTGTTTTTATGGCGCATCGCTGAATTCAACATTCGTTAAAATTTCCACTTTAACACCAGAGAATATTTTATCTTCTCTCTTATAAGTTTTTCCCAAATCGTGATAGGTCCGTGAAAGGTGTTCATTCATAATTGTCTTATTATGTTGTTATTGCAGGCTATGTTACGATTTAGGGACAGTAGGTAGCTCTGAGTCACCCCACATCAATTGAATTAAACAATTTCGTTGTTTAATTAATTGATAATTAGTTAATTACTCAGATCTGCTTCAACTAACTGCACCGGTCAATTGTTAACAAGAATAGAGATCGTCAATTGACTTCACTAGCCAACGTGATGCAGACTACAGTTCAATCATATCTACTCATGAATGAAAGCAATGTATCTTTTTTGTCAACATCATTATGTAGCAATAAAAGTAATATATCAGGGCCATCGATCAATTTAAAAGAAGAGCAGTGACTAAACTCGTGACCTAACATCATTGTGTCGTTTCTAGAAAATTCTGGCGGGAAACGCGTCGTGCCGGCTTGGGCAGGATGCCGACCATTACTTTTATTGTCCCGACAGTCCTATGCTATGGCTTACACAATCGTTATTTTAATTCCAATATCGTCTCGAAGAGTCTCAGCCATGAACAGCAATAAATTAATTACAAAAGTCGAATAAAAACGCCCAAAATCGATTGGCGTCGGTTTTCCTCCAAAATTAAATGTTTTATCTCAATCAATCGGGTGATATCTGACAGATTAACAGTAACTCATTTCAGCTGGACTACACGCATCAATATCAACTGTATTAATCCGTATTTGTTTACTGAACGATAGCAATAACAATTGATTTTATGAGACAAGAGCCATCAGTCACAGATGGTGCGCATCGTGGACACTGATTCACATGTGTGTGCGACCTGCGATGCTCATTATCATTAATCAGCTCGCTAATACTAACGATAAACTCATCGGTTGATTTCTAACACAGATGTTTCTGTTCCAGTTATGATGGCTACCCAAGTTATAGTTTGAAGAATAACGTCACACATCAAAATGGCTCGCAGCACGGTACTTGCTTTCTACCTGATCGCAACTGGTTTGACCTACGGTTTTAATGGAGACAGTTTTGAGTTGGAATGTCCGGACGAATGCGACTGTCACTACTTCAGGATCAACTGGGTGACAGACTGCTCTGAGAGCAACCTCACAGAAGTTCCCTACGATGAGCTGAGCCTAAGCGTGTACATCCTCGATCTGAACGGCAATAACATCACTAGTCTGAAGCCCTTTCCAGGAGATATCAAAATGAGAAGACTGCAGATAGCCAACAATCGCCTAACAAGGGTAGATAAAGAGTCTTTTAAGGGATTAGAATATTTGATAGATGTCGATTTATCAGGGAATAACATCAGCTACGTAGACCCCGAAGCTTTTCTGTAAGTACCTACCTAGTCTTATGCGCATTAAGCCGTGTTGTTTTCTTTTGTAAATTAATTAAGTGGAACAACGCCGCCATTATAATTAGTAATCAAATTACAGAATTGCGAACGCAACAGTTGCGATACAAATCCTCCAAAACAAAACACAGTAAATCGCGTCCATTGACACTGTAGATATTACGACATAACATCGTCTTTCAAAGCAAAAAGGACAAAAGTTATCCGAATTGATTGTTTATTTGTAAACTGTAATCATTTGCGAACTTTCTATCGCAAACACAACAATGATAATTTACAGTAGTTTTTATATCTTCACGCTCAGTTTCCTTTGTGGTTTAAGTTTAACAAATAATTATCCAACCAGCGGCAACTAGCACTAATAACAACTACAACATTGGTGTGGTCAGGATCTCGCATCCATTAATGAATCAGTCGAAATCAATATACGTACCGGCGCGCGGCGGCGGCGGGGTAATTGCGTCACACTATCAGTAGCAATGGGTTTCGTTTTGATTTTGAGCAGACAAATTTCGAACATAATGAAGCAATGCATTACATACGATTTTGAAGCATATTGCTAATATGCTTCAAAATCTTTCAGATTGCGATTAATAGTGTGTTACGCAATTAGGGTCTTATTTTTTTTTTGGGTTGGATATTATCAAATAACTCCGGGCGGAGCAGGAGACCGTGTCAGACTTTTACTGACTAAAACCCACCCGTGTTCCTTCAGTTGCCTGTGTGCCAGGGTCACGGTATCCCTTTCGGACAAACCCGCAACCCTGGCAGGGCTTAGAGTGCTTGCTGGTCCAAAATTGACTGTTATTGTTGAATTGATCGATGAATGAATCGACGTCACTTGATTAGGAGCGCTATATTTTTCTTAAACACTTGCATCATAGCAGTATCTACGTTAACGTCAAAACGACAGGCCATCTAATGAGTCATCGTAATATACCACACCTTCATTTGTTTACTTCACTCACAAAGTTATGTTCTCACGGGCCGCCATTGTTTGCGGGTCGACTCTGACATTCGTACGGGAACACAATACGTGCTGATGACAAAATTGTTCAAATTGCTCTTAAACTTGTTATGGTACCAGAAGCGAGACCAATTGCCGCCAGCTCTGATGCCAATATTGGATAATAGTCACACAACGAATGCAAATTGGATTGGTCAGATCGCCGTTTACATGCTTACGCTCATTAGAGTGGCGGGGCTCGACAAAAGACCCAGTTACCTTCAGGCTCCAATAGATTGGTCCAACACGTGTACAATGTTTTGCTGGCTTATTGTCGTTGTGTCATACCCACTCATGATTCATTGAAGACTTGTTTATTAACTTGTCGCACTGCATGCGAAATACTGAGAGCGTTTACGTGACGCATCGCTAATTTATTGACGGTTCAGTTTTATTTTATCAGAGCCCTTTTAAGGTTTTTCTTGGTTCAAGGGTGGGTCCTTTATTAAACTTGCCGTTACCATTATGTTTGCAAAATAAACTACGTTTAAGTTTTATCAAACATAAATAAACAAATCAATTTCATCTCGTGTTTCAGGGACTCTCGTGGACTTCTGAACGTGGAGCTACAAGACAATCCATTGACTACCGTTGAAGGACCATTTTTGGCATCCTCTACACTGCAATACTTGGACATCAGTTATTGCAACTTATCATCAATCAATCCACAGTTCTTCGACAACATCACAACGCTGACAACAGTAGATCTTTCAGGCAATCCTCTTAAATCACTGGAGGCAGGCATGTTCGATGTCCTGACTAGCCTGGAAACGCTAAAACTCAACGATTGCAAGCTCACTTCTATATCTGAAAACACATTCTCTTCTGCAATAAACATCAAGTATTTAGAGCTATCCGGTAATCAGTTAACCAATACGGACTGGCCCGAGGTCCTCGGGAAGTTGCTCAGACTAGAGTACTTGAACTTGAGGAAATCTGGTCTCACTTCCCTCTCAGAGGATACGTTCTCAAATTGCACCAATTTGGTCACACTCAATTTAGCTAACAACGAATTACGCGACTTAGATGTCGCAGCCACGTTGGGCAATAGTGTCACTCACCTGGAGCTATTGGATTTGTCCAACTGTAACATACAGGGCCCAATATCTGGCAAAACCTTTACAAATGCGACTAGATTGAAAACTTTATATCTGTCCGGAAACCCGTTGGTTGCAGCTGACTTGCAAGCTGCGTTAGAGCCCCTTCCTAAACTTGAGAGACTATTCTTGAGTGACTGTGGTCTTAGCGATCTGCCAGACAACTTTAACGTTTTTGATCATCTTTTGGAGCTTGATATATCTCGCAATCCACTTGAAAATGTTTTCACTAAACTATTGGCACCACTGGAAAAGCTGGAATACCTTAACATGGGATACAGTAATCTTTCTTACATTGGACCCGACACCTTTGCCAAGATGACTTCAATGAAGAGACTAGTACTATCTGGTAATGATCTCTTATCACTAGAAGCAGGACTTTTTGGTAACTTAACGCAACTGACTACAATAGAACTGGAATTCTGTGGACTGAAAAGACCTCTGAACGGATTGGCTTTCTTCAAAAACTTAACATACATGGACTTACGAGAGATTCGCCTTGGTGGTAATCCCTTGGTGATCCCAGCGTCGGGACCTATATTCCCGAAACAATTATCTCAAGTATCAATCCTCGATCTAAGTAACTGCAATATATCGTCACTGAACGTAGATGCATTCAAGAACACCGAAAATATAACTGACCTCAATCTTGGTGGAAATCGTATAAGATCTGAGATGGGAAGTTTGTCATTCTTAGAGAGATTACATCATTTGGAGAAGATAAATCTAGGCAGCAATAATCTGACAACAATCGACCCTGAGGTATTCACCAACAATCCTAAGTTACATTCACTCAACTTGCTCGACAATCCGTTCGTGTGCGACTGCAAGATCGCTGAGATGTGGGACTGGGCGAACATGATCAAAGGAGACTTGGATGTCCTGGTCGGGGCCAAGAGTGCCGAGAAAGACATCGTGGTCAAAGGAAACAAGAAGAAGAAGAACCTGTACTGCCACTACAATGAAACGCAGCTGCGTAATATGACCACAATGGTCAATAAGACAGTCCCGGGTAGAAGACCTTTCGCTAAGCCTAGAGAATTAACGTTCGCTAACAGAACATGGGCGAAATACGTGAGGGAGTCAGGTTGCGAGCCGGTCGTCAAAATTCTGCGACCAGTGGCTTTAGTCGGCGAACAGTTTGATTACCAAAGCAATCAACTTTCAACTGGAATGACGATTGTAGCTGTAATGGCTTTGGGTCTAGGAGTCGCGACGGTCCTCATGACGATCAAACTGTTCAGGAGAAAGAACGTGATTGAAGCGGACACAGAGACAAACAGGAAAGTCAGATAGCAGCTGAACAGGACTACTAAGTGCCGGTGTAATACCACCGACCATTTAGTCTTTTAGGATTATACTATAATTTATTTTTGTACTCTCATCTGTAATTTTATAATAGTCCCTCTAGACCTAGAAGTAATAAAGTTTTACTAATGTTTCGAATTTATATGATCACTTATTTATGTTATGTTACTAGTCACATAGCTTCGAATGAGGTCATGATTCTCATGCGGTTTGAGCAGTTATAGCTTATATTAGGTACCTATCAGTATTGAATTAATAAAAAACAAATGCCTACCAACTTTTTCTTTTTTGTTATCCAAAATAAGCGGAGTAATTGTGTAACACACAGTTGCAATGGCTTTCATTTTGACAGTTCAACAACATTCATTGCGTTATTTACGTTGGTATGTACACAATTTTAACGAACATATGAAGGAATGGATTAGCAATATCCTTCAAAATGTCTGTTACGCAATTAGGGTCGGACACTGCATCGCAAACAAACATTTTTGTCGACTTGTCGTACACTCGTAAATAGTTAGAAAAGCCGCAAAGTTATAGACACAACGTTTGCCATAGCCAGAGGAGTAGGTACATATATGAACGGTTTCGTTTGAAAGACAAGATTAAATTACCACTGACTGGTGAGGTGAGGAAGGCCATCATCATCATCATTCTCCTGCCCTCATCCCAATTTACTTAGGGGCGTCGCAACATGTATTTTTCTTCCATAGGTACCTACTTCTGTATAAGTCTTCATTTACCGAAACACCTTTCTAGCCATATCTTTCATACAGTCCACCCATCGTTTCTTTGGTTTTCCCTACTAGTATCCACATTCACCCTAGTAGCATTTTCCGTTGGCATTTAGTTGGGCCAACTTCAGAGGTATGTGGCCCAAAATACTCAAAACTTTCCTGACGACATTTCCAGCTATGAAAAAAAAAACATTGCCTTGCAATAAAAACCATTGAGTACCTACTTACAAAGTGTTGAATAAATATCCAAGTTCATTATTAGTAAACGTTCTAATTGATTTGAAAATGGATTTATTGAAAAACTGATTGGTTTCAGTAGTAATACCGCTCACTATCTGTGGCCAAAGCAATCTTTTTGCTTATTTCTTCACATCTAAGCGTCTGCAACCTGTCAGCTTTTAATCGAATGTTGCTCAACAGATAACTCAACGTACTTGAATCTCTTTTTTTGTTCCAACTTTCGAAATATTTTGTGTTTCAATGGAAATATTTTGATGAAACGACGATGTCCGTATCGCCTTCATTTCGATCTCTAATACTAATTTTAACGAGAAAAATGCTACCGACTTACTGAAAGAACATTTTCACAATACCATAACCTACCATGTTTTGTCTCTAAAATAATAGTTTGCAAAAGCATAGGTAAATTATGATTAGAATTTTGCCATCCGATTATTAAGATTTTATGTAATATGAAATATTCATGAATGGAAATGGACGCTTTATTAAAAAACAGAACGCAGCTCATTGTAACGCAGATGATGTCACTGTTAGCATACATTATTCGCACTAGCGTGTGCGCAGGTGCGCCGCGCCGCCGGTGCGCCTCTCGGCACCTTGCACTTGCACTTGCGCTCTGCTCTTGGCGGTAACAAAGTGTTCTCGCGTGCCTACCCTATCATCACGTATCGCGTGATCATTGTTATGTTGGTTCCGATCGAGGAAATCAACGCAGGACCGATAGTCTGATACTCACTGTAACAACCGGACGCGGAAGGAACTAGGATTCAGGAATGCTTTTTATCGTCATCAATTATAATGATTATGATTATGACCGACTGATCTATTTTAACTATGGCAGTTGTTTCAACTATTGCAATACAAGTGAAACAATACATTTCCTCAGCGTTGCAGTCGATATTCTCTGAATCCGGTTAGCATGCAAAAACGAACTCGGAACTTTTTGCTCTTTCCACGGTTACTGATTTTATAGTCTATAGCAAAGTAGTTTTTTTATTTACTGATGGACAACAATTGTCGCAAAAAATAGCTAGCGTCACGTAATATATTGGTAGATAGCGAAAGTTTAATTACGTAACAAAATCTGCCTAGCCTTTTCCCAACTATATTGGGGTCGGCTTCCAGTCTAACCGGATGCAGCTGAATACCAGTATTTTATAAAGAAATAATTGAAGTTGCTGTTACAGAACTTTTTATAAGGTTCAACTCCAGTTAAAAAACAGAGTTCAAATATTTTAACAATTTATTAATTTACTATTATAACAACTTAACATTAACAACACAATAAATACTTAAGTCTTATCAGCTCGCTGGCGCCCCAGCGGCTGTGCTAGTTTTCTTAATGTACCAGTTTTCTTTGTAAACTTTCTTCCTCATGCCCGGCTTTTCACTTTCGGGTCTATGGTTGCTTGCCATCGCGGCTAGTTCACTATCGAGTAGCTTTGGTATGGATATCGGCTCGAAGCCGTACTGGAACTGTGGCTCTACGAAGTTTGTCTTGCTCTTGTATCTCTGGTAGGGCCGTGATGCGAAAGCTGAGTTATCGCGCGGAGCTTCTTTGGAGTAATCATACTCGTATAACTGTTGTGTAGGTTTGTGGTGACCGTAATATGACTTTCCCTTCTCTTCCTTGGTTGAAGGAAAATCAAACGTAGGTGCCACCGAGTATTTGGCGAATTTCGGTTTCTGTTTCTTCTTGTCGCTATTGTCTCCGTGAGCCACATAATAATCAGGCTTTTGATTTTTGTATAGCTTGTAATATCCTAACTTATTCTGATAGCGATCGAGTAAACTTTCTGGCTTACTAATTGAATAATCCGTGTAGTAGTCTTCCTTCATTTTGTCTCTCGAGTCTTTATAGCTCGAACGCGCTTCTTCAGGGAATTCGTCACCATCTTCCTGATATTGTTGAAAAGGGGTTTGGTCGATATTATACTCGACGTGATCGGGAGGTACCCCGTAACTTTCAGGATCAAAGATGTCTTTCTCAGCAGCTTCTAAAGCCTCTTTGCTGTATGCAGGAAAACCAATTGCGGCATTTTTGTACGCATTTTCAAAATCTTCTTCATTGTTTTCTTCCCGGTCAACCACTTCTTCTTTCATTTGTTCTTGGTGCATGTGCCTTTCGTCCGGAGCTTCATCGTGAATTATAATGCGTTTTGATTTCTCATGAACATGAGTTGGCGGTGGATTGTGCGATTCGGAATGAGGAGAAGAATAGTGGTGATGAGATTGTTGAGGCTGTGACTGATGTGAATGTTTCTGCGGAGAGGAGTGATGGTGCCGGTGTTGTGCGTGGGACTGCTCGTCCCGCTGGGGAGGTGGCGCATGTTCTTGTGACTTTGTTTGTCCCTGAGATTTCGCATGATGCACATGCTGACTGGGGTCAACCTTTATTTGAGCATTGGCAAGCAGACGTATATCTTCTTCGTATTCCTTTGTTATAGGCTCAAAATCGTAATGAGTTGGATGTTGAGTTGGAGCAGAATAATATTTCGTTGGATCGGCATGTAATAACTCATCGTGATGTCCGTGACTCGGCCCGTGATGGTGACCTTGTTCTTTATGGGCTGGTTCGTGATGTTCTTCAGAAGACTTAGGATCTTCCTTATAATTGTGATGATATCCTGGATCACCGTCTTCCGAATCATGAGAAGAATCTTTATTCCTTTCGGAGTCACTGTGTGGTGCGTTTTTGTGCAAATGTTCTTCCTTGTGTTGTTCTTCTGGTTTGAAATTATATACAAGGTGTGATGGACCTTGACCATTACCATGGTAATGAACTTCCTTTATTTGGACCGGTTCCTTTGACGAGCGCGTAAAACTGTAAGTAACAGGGTCCTTCTCGGATTTAGATCCATAGCTGTAATGCACTGGTTCCGACTGAGTCTCCTTATTGTAGCTTATTGCTTTTTCTTTGTACGTTTCCTTATGTCCAGGCATATTAATTTCGTATACAATTTCTGGTACATCATCAAGAGTCTCGTGGTGCGATCCGGTCGTTTTCGTCGGAGCATCATTCTTTTTCGGATGTTTATTAGAATGTGTAGGTTTCTTTTCCTTTTTTTTTTGTGTATGCTTCTGTGGCTTTTCACTGATTTTTCCGCTATCATATGACATTGTCTTTTGAACGACAAACTCTTTCTGGTAATTTTTGACACCATCTATATCAGCTTGTGGCAATTTTTGGTATGTGGCATGGTTAATTCTAGGCAGGAAATGTTGCACTTGAGGTACGAAAGGGTTGGCAAACGTCAGAGGTTCAAGAAGAGTTAAGTCTAGTAGAGGGAGAGGTTCACTTTTCACTTTCACTACAGATGTCTTTCCATTGATATCGTTAACGTAGGTGACAGTTCTCTGATTGACAGGAGCTGATTGCAGTTGAGCTTTATCGCTATGTATACCATGAGTGTTTCTGACAGGAGCTGATTGCAGTTGAGCTTTATCGCTATGTATACCATGAGTGTTTCCTCCTGAGTGTTTTGGGGCCTCTTCTACACGTTCATAAGAATGTTCTACATGAACGATTTGAGGCGCTTCTTGTAACCTTTGGTAATTCGCCCCTGCCTCACCCTCGTGAGGTTTTTCTTGGCTTCGATGTGACGTAGGACCGTCATGAGCTACGTGGGGATTTTCTTGCACTCGCTGGAACTTCGACTCACTATGATCAGCATTAGGGTTTTCTTGAAGACGTTGGAACTTCACTTCGCCATGAGCTCCATGCGGTATTTCTTGGATGCGCTGGAATTTTGCTTCACCGTGAGGAACAAGAGATGATTCCTGAACATTTTGGAATTTGGGTTTACCAACAATTATTTGAGGTAACTCTTGCTGACGTTGGAATTTAGGTTCATTTTTGTTATTGCTGTATTGCTCATGCGACTGTGTATTGAAGAACACCGCTTTATTGTTCGTTGACTGTTGCTGGGCTTGCGGAGCTCTAAAACCGTAATTTTGAGCATTTGACGAGGGGGCCAAACTTTGAACATTCTGCGCATACACTAAGTGTCCGAAACTGGGAAATTGATTGAGAGGAGTCGGAGCTGGGCTCTGCAGAGCTGGGACTCTGAAGGGCGTACCGAAGAACACCTGTGGGGCAGACTGCTTGAACTGGAAGTTGGGCGAGGCGGCAACTAGTGGCTGAGCCAAATGTTCTGGTAGTTTCGGTTGAAGCGACACATACTGCTGCGGAAACGCGGCCTTATACGGAGCTTGCTGAGGGGCTTCAAAGTATCTGTTCCCGTAGGAATCCATCAAGTATGTATTCACATTTTGATTCGCTGGCTTCTGCTTCACCGGGGCGACTTGCGAGGCCGCAGCTTTGGGCGCAGCGATGAATTGCGGCAGCTGGAACGAGTAGGATGCGTAGGGCGCCGCACTGGCGTACACTCCTAGAGGAACATTGCGGTACAGGCGCGGAGCACTCGCTGCACTCTCATTATCTTTGACTGTTGCACTATGTGAGACAGACCCTTTCTCCCCAAAGGCTTGGTTTATCGTCAGCCAGCACACGACCGCTAATACTGCCTGCAAACAAACAGAAACACATTAAAATATCATACAATTGTTATTAGGTTAATTTGATTAATTTAGTACAATTAATCATTTGAATCAATTTACCTTTCTCCCCATGTTGGTCGACGTCGTATCGAGACGGCGGGAGAGGCACTGCAGCGGCGCGGCTCCCTCCGCAAGCTTATATCGTAACGTGGGCAAGCGCAACCGGCGACCGACGATCGTCTTTTTGCTAAAGCCACTCTATTTTACTCCGTTTTAGGTACAGACACCCATTATATCATTATAACACTCAATAATGCCAAATAAAATAAACCGAATTGTTATTATTCGTTTACATTTAATTGGAAATGGAAAATAAATAAAGTACTTCCTGTGTCCGGATACGTAACATAATTATAAACTAATGTTACATAGCCGTCAACAATACATTTGGGAATCGCCAGGTTACGTCAGTAGCCAGTGGGTGTTAGATTTTTTGTAATAACTGTCGTTCTGTTGCTGAGTGACAGTTTCGGACATGAAGCCGCCATAAGGCAGCATTTGCAATAGATTAAGGGCGTCGGCACAGACTAATTTTCACGCTCGAAACTGGTGTTATTTTGGTGCAACAACAGCGCAACGGAATGTCACAACGGATCAACGATAGATATCAACCAAGTAATATAAACGGGAATATTGTTTACGGCTTATATTAATCGGAACGATTGTTTAATGAAATTGGTGATTTCCTGGTTTGCTTGTTGTTAGAATGTCTCACACACACGGTATTTACTTTCCTCACCCAGTAGCTTTCTTCGTCGCTCAGTCACGGTCAGTGCGTAGGGAGCCTAGGCACTGGAAACCCAGTGAAAGTCCACGTATCAGTGGAGCCGCTGGTCATCGGTCAAGCGTGAGCTTATATCGAATTCACGGTCAACCGATATTAGGTATCGAGCGGTAACGTCACACAAAGTTCATTTGAATTATGTATAAAAAATCTGTAACTTAATTAAAGCAAACTATGAAAGTAGTTTGTTCAGAATCGTTAACTGAATCGATTTCTGTCAATTTTAATATAGATAATTATTTGTCCCAAAAATTATTAAAACTACGTACCTAAATTACAGTCACACTTCCGCTGTACAGTCAAAGCACACAAAAATTGACGAAGTATACCTACTACGCTAGATAAGACCCTTATACGTACGAGTGCGACTGTGTGCGTGCATAGATTTGTAATGTGACCACAATTTTCTCCCACAATCAGTATAAGTAAATTTAATACATAGACAATGTTTTATACATAATAATAAAAATTCAATGTATGTATTATGATTATGACATAATATTCTAACTGGGGTGTTTGGTGGTGTGCGTTAATTCCGGGACATGTAGTATAATGTGAAGATACAAATTTTTGAGGAGC
Organism: Dryobota labecula; assembly: GCA_947523025.1. Lineage (NCBI taxonomy): Eukaryota > Metazoa > Arthropoda > Insecta > Lepidoptera > Noctuidae > Dryobota > Dryobota labecula. Next base: position 27,782,162 of record OX383284.1, on the reverse strand, counting down.
TCGTGGCTAAGTAATAACAGCCGCACGGGTCGATCCGTCAGGTTAAGCTACGCTTGCCGGGTTTGGTCCGTGGATGGGTGACCATCTTTACATACCGAGACTCCTCCGTGCCTCGGAAAGCACGATAAGCCGTTGGTCCCGGCTGTCATTCGTGGATCTTTGACAGTCGCGGTCGTTACGGGTCGTCAGAAGCCTGAAAGTCTGACAAGCAATCTTACCCAGCCTAGGGGTATCGTGTTACCCAGTAACTGGGTTGTGGAGGTCAGATAGACAGTCGCTCCATGTAAAATACTGGTATTCAGCTGCATCCGGTTAGACTGGAAGCCGACCCCAACATAATTGGGAAAAGGCTAGGCAGACAAATTTTTGTGTTTTATCGGTATGTAATAGGATTAGATCGCCTCGTTGGTCTAGTGGTGGCAATGCTATGCATGAGGTCCTGGGTTCGAATCCCAGATCGGGCATAGTATTATCTTGAATTTCTCAGTAGCAGCCCGGAGTCTGGATCTGTGCCCGGTTGATGGCAATATACACGCCCCCTATTACATATTATGGGACTTAAACTAACTGGCGAAATGCGGGAATAGGTACACCACTGCCTAACCCTTCGGTGATTACAGGCGTGATGTATTTTTATTTTTTATTTATTGATTTATTCAATTTCGGACAACAGCATCTTGTTAATGAAAAACCGGCCAAGTGCGTGTCGGACCACGGACAATGAAGGGTTCCGTACTTGGAAAGAATTTATCCTAAGAACAAACTTAACATTATAGTTGGTAAACATAATCTCCCATACATTCCAACTGCAAAAGTTTGTACGCACAATATCGAGAGATTTACCATGTTATTTTAAGACCATAGACTTCTTATAGATTTTCCTGTAATCTAATATGTATAGAACTATTTTCGGTACTTTTTTTTTTTTTTTCAAAATTTTAGGTTCAGTAGTTTCGGAGATAAGGAGGAATGGTAAATTTTCGTCTATTTTCACTTATAACTTTAAAACAATTTAATTTAAAATAATAAAAAAAAATTGAGACTCTCACAGTAAGCCCTTTCATTTGATGATGATGGTACAGTTAACAAAACTTATTTTTTTCTTGTTTGCCCCCAAAAGTGACCCCAATATTCTAAATTCATTTATTTACGGTTCACGTCCGTATTTGGGTCATTCAAATTGATACTCGTATGTATACCAAACAACTTAATCGGTCCATTATATTCGGAGCAAATTGGCTGTGATAGACGGACAGACAGACAGACAGACACACGAGTGATCCCATTAGGGTTCCGTTTTTTCCTTTTGAGGAACGGAACCCTAAACAATACCTTATAAGTAATTTTAGTAATACAAAATACGCAAACAACACCGGCAACACATAGTTTCCGAGGCAGGTTGCTCAGAGAACGATCAAGCAAGAGATAAGATAAGATAATCATTTATTTGCTCAAAAATGAGTAAGTACAATACATACAACACAAATTGTCAGCATACATGAGATGTTAAAAGTTGAGATCAGCTACCCTAGTAGTTGACCACCCTCTCCCCAAAATGCCTCAGAACAGTCAGAACAGGGGAGTAAGGACTCTCCGCCACTAAATTTAAGGAAATTATAATTTATTAATTTATTTTATTTATCTAGTTTTTGGGATCTCGAACAAAGGATAACGGATTCTTTTACGTGTGCTCCTTCAACTACAGGAAACCACAGCATGCACTTACTAAGTGTAAACAGGATAAAAATAAAAATAGAGAAATTAGGGTGAGTGGGGGTAAGTCGGAATGGATTTTTGATTAGATAAACAGTGTTGATTTGAAACTGTTGTGAAACAAAAGGATTCAAGTTAAATGCATAAAATGTTGTTTTGGGTAAAAAAGTATAGTCAACTTGTTGCTATAATGTTGACAGAAATCGTTTAAAAACAATATTTTATGTAAAAAAACGTTAATAAAATTGGTCTTCAGAAAAAACATATGTAGGGGAAAGATGAAATGCTGAAGGGGTAAGATTGATATAGTGACTAGAATCGTATTCATGGCCATTATGCATATGTGGTGATCAATAAACCCTCTGCTCCAATAACCTAAATAGCTTGAAAATCAGTTACATTAAAAAAACGCTTTCTAAATGCAAGAAAAAAATATTTATCAAATAAAATATATCGATCTTACACCGTTGAAACGGCAGGCAGTCTGAGGTTCTCAAAATGTTATGACAAGATATTAAAAAAAAAAAACATGTTCATGACTGTCAAGTCTTAGTCGGGTCGATAAATAAAACACACGTTCTCATTTAGTACCGTGTAGCGTACATTGTAATTATTTTTATTTAAAAAAAAAACCACGAAAGCAAAACATAATTAAACATTATTACAAATATTACTTCAAAGAAGGTAGTACTTACCTAAACATCACAGTTAAAAAAATCAGTCGTATATAAATAAGTATTACTTTAAAACTAAATAACCTCTTATAGTAGACTGTAATAGACTAAAATATTCACACACGATCTGTATTATTTCGTCTGACATGCTCAATAGGTTGAGCCTTTTTTTAAAATCTTTTATAAATCTATATTATGTCGTTTTCTTAAATATGTAAACCAATCTGGTCCTGGAACTCCAGTATTAAATGGTGTTGATAACCCATTCAATTGAACGAATTCCCTTACAAGTGAAAATTTACTAAGTGAAGATTTATGTACTGATTCCATGGTAAACGTTTTTGTTACGATGTAGGGGAAGAAGAGATTCCACTCTGTATTTCAGATTGAGAACCTCTGACCTTTTCTAGGAGTTTCGTAAACGGGGGTAAGATGGAAAGTTTTATATTATCATATTACCCCGTTAAATTTTGCAGGGGAAAGTTTGAAAGGCACCATAAATCTTAAAATACGTGAAATATACTAATCATCACTTGATAAAGCATATTAAATTTCAAATATATTTATGAATATCAAAACAAAACGTTTGTTACTTAGCTGTGTAAGGAGATATAGCAAGCGGGGCAAGATTAAAAAACTCAATTTCACGCGGGAAATGTGTCCATACAGAAAATTGAGAAGAAACACACTCCCACTCTCATTTGGCGACTGATGCAGACTGCGGGGCGGGGCAAGGACAAATGGTGTCTACAATGATATTGCCAGTATTAATAGAACTCCTTGATATTCGGCGTTATTGTATTTTTTTCATCTTTCCCCGTTTTTTATCTTACCCCCAGTCACCTTGATAAAATTTGAAAATCTATATACTACATATAAAATCGTAGCGAAGTCAAAACTGTACGTTGAATATTTTTGAAAAAAAGTAATTGCTACGAGGTCTGGGAACGATTCTGATGTCGAAAATATAGTTTTTAGAATTTTTGTCTGTTTATCTGTTTGTCTGAATGTATGTTCCAGCTAAACGCAAAAACTACCGGACAGATTTTGTTCAAATTTTGTATAGATATTCCCTATAGGGCTGATCAAATTACTACGTATAAATTATCACGCTATTTGCTATGGGGGATGAGCAGTATTGCATTATGTTTTGAGATGGGTCCATAAGGGCAGGTACCTTAACCGTGGTCGCTACAAGAAAGTGGTCTTAAGAGACTATCCTTAACTTTTAGGAAAAAAATTATCTGCATTCACAGATTTCGAAAAAGAGTTACAGTCAGCAAGAAAATGGGCAATTTTCACAAAAAAGTTTCTTGATGCCAATCGATCTTGTTTCTTACGAGGATCAAAAAACTCTATGAGACCAACTGAGGTTTGAGTAATAGAAAAGTCAGAAATCGAAAAAAAAGTTTTCCCATAAAGGTCGTATGTAGGTGAGACTGAGATGAGAACGAACACAATTAAGGCTTGCAAAATCCGTTCATTTTTACTATCCGTACAATACGGATAATAATATTTTACTATCCGGATTATCCGGTTAATGCGGATAATACGGTTATTTTTTATTTTTTATTATCGATCAAAGTAATAAATAAGCTTTTGTAACACGTTTTAATCAGTCTCTCAAGCAAAATGACAAAGAAATAAGAAATTATACCAATATTCCAAGTAAAAATCACATAAAAAAACTAGTTCTCTTTCTAAAATTATACAATAAAACACCGATACCGCACAAATAATTTTTATCTATTCTTCTCATACTAAAAACAATTCTAATTAAAAAGTGATCTTACATTTATCACAACATCCCACTCAAATCAACCTATTTAAAACATATAATTAAATAAAAATATCACTTTCCCTGGCAAAACAGGTCAATCATTAAAAATATAATAAAACAAAAATGAACAAAATATCTCAAAATAACCAAATAACCCTTTATATCTATATAAATAAAAAGAGAAGTCCTGACTGACTGACTGACTCATCAACGCCCAGCCCAAACCCTTGGACCTAGAAAGCTGAAATTTTGCAGAGAGGTTCTCTTTATAATGTAGACAAGGAATAAGGAAGGATTTTTCGAAATTCAACCCCAAAAGGGGTAAAATAGGGGATGGAAGTTTATATGAAAGTCCGTCAGTTTTGAAGTTAGGATCTTAAAATTTTGTGTTTAGGCTGACGATTGAAAATTAAATTATAGGTGTCTCAGCGTTTTTAATAATTTCACCCCCGAAGGGTTAAAAAGGGGGATGAAGTTGAAAAGTCCTTAATTTTCGAAGAAAAATCACTTACTATCTAGGCTTATGGTTGGAAGCTAACGGTGTTGTTAGAATTTCAACCCTAGGGGGTGAAAAGGGTTTTTTTTTTAAATTAAAGTTCCTTTTTTAAGTTAAAATCACTAATATTTCGGCTTATGGTTGGAAACTAACACAACGTAAATCGTTGTTTTTTTTTTATTTCAACCCACAAGTTTCTGAAAAGCGGGATGAAGTTTTGTATTGAAGTTGTTCATTCGCTAAATTTTGTATGCAAGTAAAAATAATAAAAGTACACGTGTACTGTTTCTAACTTTACAGTATTTTACATGGAGTGACTGCCTATCTGACCTCCACAACGCAGTTACTGGGTAATACGATACCCCTTGGTAAGAATGGTTGTCTGACAACCATTCTTTCGGGCTTCTGACTCCCGTAACGACTGTCATAGATCCACGAATGACAGCCGGGACCAACAGCTTAACGTGCTTTCTGAGGCACGGACGGGTAAAGATGATCACCCATCCACAGACCAACCGCGGCAAGTGTAGCTTAACCTGATCGATCGACCTGTACGGCTGTTATTATTTAGCCACGGGCCCCTCCCCCGAAGAACCTTCCATCCTCTTCTCCGGGAGAATCGATATAGATATAGATTAGGATAGTTAGATTAGATTAGGATATAGAGTAGAAGACGTCAGCTAATAAAGGATTTTTGAAAATTCAACCTTTAATGGGGTAAAAATGGGGGATTTCGTTTGTTTGAAAAATCTTACTCCTTGAGTTTATAAACTTGAAACTTGGCACAAATGCTTATCTAATTAAATAATAAATTTTATTTATTTCAGTTTTTTTTAAACTAAACCATAAAGCGGGATTGGGGGTGTCAAAGTTTGTATGGAAAAACTGATGGCTATCAACACATAGCTCAAACCACTGAACGGATTTGGCTGAAAATTGGCACACAGATAGTTATTGTGACGTAGGCATCCGCTAAAAACGAATTTTTGAAAATTCAACCCGTAAAGTGGTAAAAAGGGGTGATTTGATTTGCTAGAAAAATCTTATTCCTTGAGTTATAAATAAAAATTAAACTTGGCACAAAGGGGGATTGGGGGATGTCAAAGATTGTATAGAAAAAAACCGTAACGGACTGATTTATTTCAAAAAAGGCTCAGGGTTTCAGAAAGGCTTTCGAGCTCTAAAAAGGGCTTTTAAGGGGTGAAAATGGGGGGATTTAGATTATATGAAATATATAAAATTAAGTTTTTACGGGAGAATTTACTGCGTGCCTTGAATAACTCAAAAGTTTTTATTTTTAAGGTTTTGAATTACTCAAAAGTATTTTTAATCCCGGTCATAGAGTACTTTCAATCCCGGTAGTACGTTCCCGCTGGATTTGTTCCGACATCCACGCGGTCGAAGCCGCGGGCAAAAGCTAGTTTATAATATAACGTAATTCGTAAGGCCTTCCAGAAGCTGTTTTTTTTTCGTCATATTTGAGGGCAAAACGCCACAGGCATGGAACAGAGGTGTGGTGATACTTTTCTTTGAGAAGGGCGATAATGCCCTCCTTAAGAATTATAGGCCCATCTCACTTCTGAGCCATATCTACAAGCTCTTTTCAAGAGTCATCACGGACCGTCTCGCGCGCAGGTTCCCGAACAAGCCGGATTCCGTAAAAGCTTTAGCACTGTAGACCACATACATACGCTGCGGCAGGTTATACAGAAGACCGAGGAGTATAAACTGCAATCTGCTTAGCGTTTGTGGACTACGAGAAAGCCTTCGATTCGATCGAGACATGGGCTGTACTGTAGTCTCTTCAACGGTGCCAGATCGACTATCGGTACATCGAGGTGCTGAAGTGTCTATACAAAAAAGCCACTATGTCAGTCCGACTCCAGGACCAGACCTCGAAACCTATCCTTCTGCAGCGAGGTGTGAGACAGGGAGATGTTGTCCCTCCGAAACTGTTCTCCGCTGCACTGGAGGATGTCTTCAAGGTTTTGGACTGGAAAGGGGTTGGCTTCAACATCAATGGCGAGTATATCACTCACGTTCGGTTTGCCGACGATATAGTTGTCATGGCTGAGACTATGGAAGACCTCAGTACAATGCTCGATGACCTTAGTAGAGCTTCCGAAAGAGTGGGTCTTAGAATGAACATGGACAAGGCAAAGGTCATGTCAAATTCCCATGTGATACCCACTCTCATGAATATCGGAGACGCTACACTCGAAGTTGTGGACGAGTATGTTTACCTAAGACAAACTGTCCAGATAGGTAGGTCCAACTTCGAGAAAGAGGTCAATCGTCGAATCCTACTCGGCTGGGTAGCGTTCGAGAAGCTACGCAATATCTTCTCGACCCACATAACGCAGTGTTTCAAGACAAAAGTCTTTGACCAGTGCGTGTTGCCACTGATGGCCTATGGCATTTAAACGTGGACGCTCTCAATGGGCCTTATTAGAAGGCTAAAAGTCACCAAAAGGGCAATGGAGAGGGCTATGCTTGGAGTTTCCCTACGTGATCGAATCAGAAATGAAGAGATCCGCAGGAGAACCAAGGTAACCGACATAGCTCGAAGAATTGCCAAAGTTAAGTGGCAATGGGCAGGGGGGCACATTGCTTGCAGAACAGATGGCCATTGGCATAGGAAGGCCTCCCACAAGGTGCACTGATGACCTTGTGAAAGCCGCAGGAATCCGCTGGATGCGGGAAGCAGGGAACCGGTCGAAGTGGCGGTGCTTGGGGGAGGCCTATGTCCAGCAGCGGACGTCTTTCGGCTGAAATGATGATGAATGATGACGTAATTATTAAATTATTTTTTTGCGAAATTTTTCTAATATGATCTTAATAATCTTAACTTAATCTTTGCGATACAATACAATAGAATCTTGCAAATGCGTGCAGTATGGATGTGAGTTTCAATATAAAGTTAACAAATGTTCAATGTTGTTGTGATCTCTGTCACTATATTATATTTTAACTTATTGTGATTTGTGAAGTGAATAAATAATTGCAAGAGTGATTAACTATATTTAAATAATAAATAACGTAATAACAGTTATGTACTTTAAAGATGACAGCTTTTTATTTAATATTTAAAAGAGAAATACAACTATCCGTAAATCCGAAAAATCCGGATGGTGATGCAAGTCAAATCCGGATTTGAAATTCGGCAGATATCCGGATAATACGGATATCCGGATATCCGGCTTGCAAGCCCTAAACACAATGTATCAGTGTATGACAACAGTCGAATTATTCCACTACTACTTCGCTGTGTTGAATAGGAAACGAATTTATCAGATAGTTACAGATTTAATCTTTGAAATGATTATCATACCTTATGGATCTAAGCAGTCAATTATGACATATTATGCTATTTCAGTCAACTTTCAACAAAGCAATGCAAATCTGATTTCGATTCCAAAGAATTGATATTTATGTGCTTCTTTTTAGGGATCCGTACCAAATTGGTAAAAAAGAACCCTTATGGTGCGACTCAGTCTGTCTGTCACGGCTAGATATCTCAAGAACTACTAATGCTATCAACTTGAAATTTGGAATAATTTTAGATGACGTTTGCCCAACTATGTTGCAAATAAGAAAGGTTTTTTTTTGCAACTGTGACTTAACTGGGTGTCTTAAAAAATCGAAGTGGGACTACTAGGGCATGTGGGGTATCATATGAAAGAGCGCTATTTGCACATACTCATAAATTTTTTTAGGCTCCATTTTTTCGACTTTTGACAAACAAATTAAAAAACCAGTCCCCCCCCCCCTTATCTCCGTTGTTTGCATAGAAAAAAATCTGAAATTATTTTATGTGATAGTAGTTTATGTAAAGGTAAATAAAACGATTTTTCTAAATAACACACTTTTACAGAAATCATCAACAAAAATTACATTAGTTCCATTATCGGTCAAGAGATGGCGCTGACCTAAAACTACAATATTGTACACCGCAGTGTTAAAATTCTCTGATGAATATTGACCTCGCCGATGAAAATTTAAAAACACTTCACGGTTCACAACCAAAATGTCCTCCTTCCTACCTACTCGCAGATTGCTTTGGGTTAAGCACAGTAAGTTGTAGTTTTTTCTGGGCACATAACTATTTAGATACTAATACGAATATACAATTATTATAGTACGGAACCCTCGGTGCGTGAGTCCGACTCGCCCTACGGAAGCCCGCGCCTACGGTGGCCGGGAATCGCCGATTGATTCCCGCCGCCCAGGGCGTCTTCTGCGGCGACTAGGGGCGTGAGGGCGCACAGACAGTCTCTCACGCGTTCCGCCTCCTCCTTCGCAAGCATTACTGCTTCGCAGAAGGAGGTAAAGGCCTCCAGTGCACTCTCGCTCCGTATCATGGACCATTACGGGACACTGCACGCTAAACAAACAATTCCACACAATAGACATATCGGACAATCCTCTGTGCAGAGCTTGCATGGAGGCTGAGGAAACCGTCGCGCATGTGCTCTTTGAATGCACAGGCGTCACCCAGATTAGAACAGAGACCCTCGGAGCACTCTGATCTTTCACAGATGTTCTAAACATACCGGAAGACGTAATTAACTTCTGGAGGGAGGTGGGCTGGTTGGAATAACCACTGATGGCCGCCATGGCCCATGTACAATGGTCCACCTGAAGGACTAAGTGCGGAAACCAAACCCTTTACCATAGAACATAGAACTGTACGTCGCTTGCTCCTGCGTCACCAGTCCTGACTCTCTGTATATTTTGACTGCTGTGTAGGGTTGCCAACCATACTTTATAATAACGTATCCTACTTTATTTTTGGTAATTATACTTTATACTTTTACATACAAATAAAGTATGCAAAAATACTTTATTGTCAACCTTTACTGTGGTGCGTAAAACAAAATACTCATTATGGGTACTTAACGATTCATAATTGCTGAACGAAATATTTAAAACGGATAATGGAAACAATTTTTAATTACTGAACGAAATGTTAGATGTCAGTTGTGATATTTGTCACAGATGTCTTTCATTATCGACGAAATTGTACAAAAATGCAGTGCAAGTACGCACTTTGCATCGATAAGACATCGAGATTGCTAAGGTTTGCATTTTTATCGATCTTGTTAACGAATTTGGAAGTACGTAACACGTAAAGAAAGTAAATACGGTACTTACTTTAACGATCGGTAGGTAAACTCTAAAATTTTAACGAATTTAACGAAAATGCAAGTACGAAATGACATTTTGACAGTTGAGATCGCCAATTTACGCTGTCGAGCTCGGTAATTTATCGACACCATGCAATAGCCCGATAAGCATAGCGATCATTACTAATCATGGATTTAGGACTTATGAAGTTATGACTTTATTGCAGGATGAATCGAATTTGACAATCGCGACTCCACGTGGTATATTTTTAGCTTCGCAACGTTGCACTTGTTTGCCCTATCTCATGTTTTTTTTAGAGCTGGAGGTGCGCAGGGGCGGGGTAGCCTCAACGTGTTTCATATGGAAATTTTCACTTTTTGTATGGAAAAAAATAAATAAAAATTGTCTACATGTTGAGTATTACGGGTTTCTGGCTTTCCTAAAGGGTGTCGAAATTTTCATTATTTTTGCGATAGGACGCACCATTTTCGAGATATAAGCAAAAGAAAAGAAAGTATATATATATAGGGTGTATCTATTCAAACACGAATCATGGAACCGATTAAAAAAAAGACTATAATTTAAAATTATGTACTTGATAAAATATGATGATTAATTATCTAAATTCACCGCGCTCGTGCCGCCATAGTCGCCGTGTCCGGGCGGGTCATTCATAGAATAAGTAAGTAAAGGTTTTTTTGCAAAATGTCTCAAGCAATTTTAAAATTATAAGCGTAGCTTAAATTACAGTGTAGCTTCTTTCAATTATACCCATAAATATTGTTTACAATCCAAAAATGAATGAAAAAAAAAAAACTTAATATCTCTGACATTAGTCGTGCCACAGCAATCCCACCTTAAATGTTTTGTCTGTGGACGTCCTCAGTATTGCCATTTGACAAGCGATCCTTAACGACTCGAATCGGCCCACGATATCTCGATAAGACATCGAGATCGCTAAGGTTTGCATTTTTATCAATCTTGTTCGTATTAGTACTTAACGATCGCTATGCTTATCGGGCTTTTACAAGGTGTCGATAGATTACCGAGCTTGACAGCGTAAATTGGCGATCTCAACTGTAAAATTGTCGTTTCGTGCATTTTCTTTAAATTCGTTAAAATTTTAGAGTTTATTTACCGATCGTTAAAGTAGAAGTTACATACTTGCGACATCGATTCGATTCGATAAAAACTCATTTTATCGAGAATAATTGTCAAATTTATCGAATCGAGTCCTACGTACTTGCACTGCTGGTCCGTTAGTTTTGTTTATAAGTGAAGAATGCATTTTAAAGTAAATATTAATGCTGAAAATGACGAGTAAATATTAATGCTGAAAATGGCGAGTAATTCTTTGTTACCATGTGCTAAAAGCACACAAAAATACGTTTTTAAAGCAAAAAAAAACATAAAATTTGAAATATACTTTTTTTTCTTCCTAATACTTTATTTTTTTCCTATCCAAACCACTTTTATACGTTTTATTTGTCAAAAAAAGTTGGCAACCCTAGCTGTGACCAAAACTACAAACGTAGTGTTCAGGGAAGTTTTATTAAAATGTGGTTGGTATTTTAGTATAATAAGGTGTTTTACGACTTCCACGCGAACGAAGTCGCGGGCAGAAGCTAGTATAAGATAAAATTAAAATGTCAAAATTGAGCATTCATATTAGGTACCTAGAATTGTTTAGTATAATAATTATTATTTCACATTTTTTTACTATTGCAGGGAATTGACAAGGATAAACGCCAAACAAAATATGGTTATACCGAAGTTATTCCTAGCATAATTTTATTCCGTGTTTATTTGTAAGGCCCTTAGTTATTTAGCAATAGATAATATTGTAGTGTAGTTGCCAATTAGTCATTAAGTAAAGTAAGTAAACTATTCGTGATATACTTTCATTACCCACAATCCACAATCACCCAGCGATACGTGAAGATATTTCATTAGCTACTCGTAACATTACAGCATCGACGAATGCAAATGCAATGGTTACGAAGTGAGACCACAAATTGTACAAGCCGCAAGGTTTTCATATTCTTATTTGCGGACGTTCCTGGATTTGTTCATTCAGTGGTTAATCAATTTTATGTCAGTCTGCACTACACTTTACTGACGATGTGGGACGAGAAGATATTGCGTAGCTTCCCGAACGCTGCCCAGCCGAGTCAAGGGGTCTACTCCCTAAGTCCGTCAACGAAGTAACGGGCCCGTCCGTTAGTAGTCAGACACGTCGGACTGAACCCTACTCCCTAGTAATTTCGGATTCATCAGTTTCCAACGGAATCGTAGACAATATTCGTGAACGAAAGACGCATGGCGATTGATGACAATAGAGTTTTGCTATTTTACCGGTCGATTACCGGTTTAATTATTTTGTGGTTTTCAAGCTAAATAAACAAAAATCAATATTTTTTCTTTAGAAAATGACTACATTTTTAACAATATACTTTTTATTATAAAGATTAGAATTATTTTTGACATTTTTGTCCGGAAACCGGCATTATCCTGTTGATACCTTTGCCTTTTTCCTTTTTGACATTTTGACGGAAATTTTCAAATTAATTCAACGATACTAGCCGGGAAGTTTGAAAATTATTTTATTTTAGTTTCTTTCTTATTCATTTCGTAAAATGGCCCCAACCGCTGCAGAAACTCACGGACACGGACTCTGGCTGGAGGCGCGCAGGAGCTGGGCAGCCTCAACGTGCTTTATATAGAATTTTTCACTTTTGGTGTGGAAAAAAAAAAATACTAACATGTTGAGTTTTAGGGGCTTGGGGTATCTAATAGGGGGTCGAAATTTTCATTATTTTTGCGATAGGACGCACCATTTTCGAGATATAAGCGAAAGAAAAGAAAAAAATATATATACAGTAACAGTACTGATTTTGTACCAGTAGTCGAGATGTTGGTGTGAAGTTTAGTTCATGACAACTAATTGATTTTATTCTACATCTTTTTAATCACGATTAATAATAGTCAGATTTAGTTAGAAAATCTAAATTTTAGTTTAAAAACGTCAAATTCAGAATAGCAAAATTGCCAAAAATTCTTACCGTAAATATTGTCGACGTTGCCTCCGCTCTTCCTATATAGCTTTGTCAAGCAATAAAAAAGCAGCCATACTTAGGAATTCCTTACTTTGTCTCTAAATAGTATAAACAATTATAATCGTTCGTCGATAGAACGATAACTATTTTGATGTCGTATCAACTGACACAAGGTTCCGTCAAAACAAGCGTCAAGTTCAACTTTTCGGACGGGCAAAAACGTATCGGGAGTAGGGACAGTTGTCAAATCGTGTTGTCATTCATTCTTCGTCGGGCCCCGAACGAATCGTCCGTCCGTTGGTGATAGGGAGTAGGAAACGCCCGAAACGAAGCCCGAAACGACGGACTTCGTGCTTAGGGAGTAGACCCCCAGATTCGACGATTGACCTCTTTCTCGAAGTTGGACCTACCAAACTGGACAGTTTGTCTTCCCGGATTTAATTAAATACAGTAAGGTTATACCACTTTTCAAATCCGGGGACAGTAAAGACACCTATAATTATAGAACCGTATCCGTGTTGCCAGTTTTCAGTAAGGTGTTTGAAAAGATAATGCTTAATCAAATGCTCAATCATTTTATCTATACACTAGCTTCTGCCCACGATTTCGTTCGCGTGGAAGTCGTAAGACCACAAAATATACTAAAATACCAGCCACATTTTAATAAAACTTCTCGAATACGTTTGTAGTTTTGGTCACAGCAGTCAAAATATACAGAGAGTCAGGACTGGTGACGCGAGAGTAAGCGACGTACAGTTCCATGTTCTATGGTAAAGGGTTTGGTTTCCGCACTTAGTCTTTCAGGTGGACCATTGTACATGGGCCATGGCGGCCATCAGTGGTTATTCCAACCAGCCCAACTCCCTCCAGAAGACAATTACGTCTCCCGGTCTATTTAGAACATCTGTGAAAGATCTGGGTGCCCCGAGGGTTTCTGTTCTAATCTGGGTGACGCCTGTGCATTCAAAGAGCACATGCACGACGGTTTCCTCAGCCTCCACGCAAGCCCTGCACAGAGGATTGTCCGATATGCCTAGTATGTGGAAGTGTTTGTTTAGCGAGCATGATGATGATGATCCCGTGATGGTCCCCGTCACCAGGCGCAGGCCGGTCCTGTCCAGGAGCATTAACCGCCAGATTAGCTTACCATCTAAGAATGGCATATCCTCCCTGGACTGTTTGCAGGTCGGTGTCATACTGATATGGTGGTTACAGTTTTGACTTCGCTACGATTTTATTATATGTACATATATAGACATAATAAAATCTTAGCGAAGTCAAAACTGTACATCATCATCTGTGTCTTGAAAACCGTGCAGGGGAGTAGCAACGGCATCCTGAAAATGGTAGCAGATAATTTGGACACGGCCGTGTTCAAACGATTCATCAATCTGCATGTGAGAGGTGCGGGTTGATGAAGTGATATTATTAATATTTTTTCCACTTTTATTTTGTACCTACTAGTACTAGCATATGTTTAAGTTAAAGTTTAGTTTAACTAAGATTATGGGCCCTGGTTGTCTGTTAATTATATATATATACTAGCTTTTGCCCGCGGCTTCGCCCACGTGGATGTCGGTTATCGCATAGAAAAGTACCCTATGTCCTTCTCCATATCCCAGGCTATATCTCAAAATTCTAACTTAATATTAATTTTAATGTGACTCACTATGTGAATAGAAACCGAAACAAATGATTTAATATAATAAAAGTACTTATGTTCTGAACGTGAATGAGTCTTTACCTAAAGATAACAAACACAAAATCAAAATACGAAATTTCACTCAAATTCTTAAAGCAATCAATTGTACCAAATACAACACGAAATAAAAATGCGACATAAATAATAATTTTAAAATAATTCACGTAAGTACCAACGATGTTAAAACAAAACGAAATCCTCCGAAATGTCGCATGGTACACGGTTTGTCCTGAGAAAACGCTTGAAATGTCTAATGAACACCATTGGTGCATAACTTTTCTCAGGGTCACGTAATATTTGACATTTATTTTGTACTTGCAACACGATCTGGATGTAGAATTCGATTAATCGGCTAATACTTGACCGGTTGACATTTTAGCGGGAACACCACTAAACGAACGAAAAAAAAAAAGAAAAGAAAATACGTCTATACTCTGTGGTCGTGTGGCGGTGTGACGCGATGCTTAATGTAAGCATTCATCAAGGTTATACGTGCGTAAAGTAATGGATTCAATGAGAAAACGGTTTAATCTTAGAAGAATCTTATACAGTATTACTGAGAAATAAGTGTAGATTTCGTATTGAGTGTTAGTTTATCGAAAAGTGATAAATATGTCAATGAAAAAGTAACGAAAGTTTTGGAATGCACAAATTTTGATCATAAGGCCGCCGTGTTTAGTAATGTTTTTATGATAAATATTCTTGTATACTGTTTGAAATACACGTAAGTAGCTAGCTTATTTATCTACGAACATAATTTGGCTAATAGCTACTGATATTATAGCGTATTGTTATCGTAATCGTATTTCCAAGAGTAAAATTCGGCAAACAATGACCTACAAAAAGTCAATAAAATGGATATAGTATGTTATCCTTAAGAGATAGACATATGCCATCACGGACTTTTTTGAAGACCTTTAAAAGATACATAATTCCACGATACATTATTTTGTTATATCTCAAAGGGTTTAGACAGCGTTTTCGTTGAAAGCTCCCAGACGGCTTATTTTTTTACGACACCAGAATCGGTGCAGTAGTTTTTGAGTTTATCGCGAACAGACAGACACGCGGCGGAGGACTTAATATGTAGTGATGATTTGAGTTGATTGAATGAAAGGTACGGTTTACGATTTATGACGTATAAAAAAAAAACCGTTATACTTACTATTATAGATCTCGTTCAAACCAATTTTCGTTGGAGGTTTACATGGTAATGTACATCAAGTTTTTTTTTTTTTGTTATTTCATTCACCTATTTTAAAAGTTACAGGGGGGGACACATTTTACCACTTTGGAAGTGTCTCTCGCGCAAACAGTTCAATTTAGAAAAAAAATATGTTAGAAACCTCAATATCATTTTTGAAGACCTATCCATAGATACGCCTAAAGTATGGGATTGAAGAAAAATTTTTTTTTGAGTTTCAGTTCTAAGTACCTATGGGAACCCCCAAAATGTATTGTTTTTTTTTTTTTCTATTTTTGTGTGAAAATCTTAATGCGGTTCACAGAATACATCTACTTACCAAGTTTCAACAGTATAGTTCTTATAGTTTCGGAAAAAGTGGCTGTGACATACGGACGGACAGACAGACATGACGAATCCATAAGGGTTCTGTTTTTTGCCATTTGGCTACGGAACCCTAAAAACGATTGCAAACTTACTTGTGAAATGTAACACCACTTGCTTTAAAATCGATCCTTGCGCTTCAATGAGAAACTCTAGAAACTTTCCAATTATGGTGGTTTGTACCTTTTATGAACTCAAAGCATCATGCGAAATTAGATGTTTCTATTCCAACTACTGAGAGCTGTTCCATTTTAATTAAAATCTAGCTAGGCTAAAATGTAACACTCCAATATATGAATTACTAGCTTTTGCCCGCGACTCCGCCCGCGTGGATGTCGGTTATATCGCGTAAAAAAGTAGCCTATGTCCTTCTCCGTATCCCAGGCTATATCTCTGCCAAATTTCATGACGATCGGTTCAGCGATTTAGGCGTGAAAACGTAACATACAGACAGACAGAGTTACTTTCACATTTATAATATTAGTATGGATTATTAAGTGACAGTAATTGTGATTCGACAAGTAATTAGTACCTTTATTAATTTGCTTATCCTTAAAGTTTTAGCTGAAAAATCCTTGTAACTACACAGATATAAGAAAAAAACCTTATGAAAAGAAATTTCACGATTAACCGAATAAATTCGAATGACTGTCTAAAAGCGGGCGCGCAATACATTGTGCCAGTAGTATTATAATTAAATTTGACGGGTACAGGTGCGTACAAGTGGTTTAAATAACTATTTACTTATTTTTATATAAGTATGTTACGTAGAGAGTTATCAGAGAGTAGGGACTTTATTGACGAGTTTATTTCAAACTTAATAAACTTTTATGAGCGATGGCGTACTTACTCCGTCCACTGTCGGTTGGCGGCGGTGTGAGGTCGACGGCGGGGATATCGTCTCCCGTTGCATTGCGCAGTGGTAGTGGTCACATAGTATGAAACGCTATTTTATTTCAATTGAAAACAAAATCTATAATCAGTATTTTTATTTTATTCTTATGTCATAAGTAGCTTTTTTAGCCATAAAAAATACCATTTATCGACAAATATACATAGTGTAGTCTTTATTAAATTGCTGTAGGTAGTTATGTTTTTCTGTAGGTAGTTATGTTCTAACATTTGACTGAAAGTTAAAGCTTTGCAAATCCTCAATATAATATGGCTTACATACTGTGCGTATGTACGTACGCGTTTTACAAACCAATAAATATTTTTTCAACACACTTGCTCGTAAAGTGGCTCTTATTGAACCGCTTTTAGGTCCATAATGCAGTGTATTAAAAACGCGTGCTTTTTACTTTACGTTACCATACGAGTGCTGTAACGCCACAGATAACTGTTTACTAGTCGAAAACTTGCGCTTTTTTTTTTTACTAGTCGAAAACTTGCACTTTTTTTTTTACTAGTCTTAATTGTCTTTTGTCCCAAAATTAACTAAAATTTATTTATCTTAAATCAGGAGTTGGTTGTAACAGGTAAAATCCCATATCTGTTCCGCCTGTTTCTGTTCCACGTAATTAACAGTTCCAAAATAGCAGGCTGTTATTTCATACTATGTGGGAATAAACTATTGTGTGTTCTCTGTTACCACAGCTGCACAGTTATAATATACCGGAGGTACTTCTCTTTCTAACTATGGTGTTACACCTATGCGAGAAAAGGAAAGAGCTTGTGATGGACGATGTAACAGGGTGTCTCAGTGTAACAGTAACATTTATTATCTATATTCTAACTAAGGTAACTGTCATAAGCATGAATAGACAAAAGCTTGTGACTGGATGGATTCTGTTAACTCGTCGTGGAACAGAACCCTTTTTTTTTTCTTTTTTTTGTTGTCACAGTTACAGTCTGGTATCTTGTGATACCTGTTGTATTTTTGCTGTTGCAATATATACGCCTCACACCTTAAATTGTCCGTGGACCCGTGGTGGTCCCTCCCGGAACCAAACGGAAAAGATCCTGACTGACGTTCTATTATTGCGGATTCTCACTGAACTAATGTATATTCTCTATGCCAATACTACTTTCTAAATCCATACTAACTAAACTACGATCAGTCTAAACATTTTTTTTTTAATATAGGATGTTTAGCAGTTTCGCTAGTGCCTTTATTTACACATGCGCGCGCATCGCAAGCGGGGCGCGCCGAAAAAAAAATACAAAACCAGCGCGCCATTTTCCATAAATATTTGTTAACGTTTTCATTGTGTTGTTAGTTACTATTAAAAATACGAAATCTAAAGTATTCTCACCAACCCACGTTAAACAGTTTCTAAAAAAACGTCCGGATACGCCTACGGATTGCCAGTACCTGGCAACAAAGGTCAGTTGAACTTTATAAATCTAAATGTATCAACTCTATAATTACGTTATTTTAGCATAAGTTTTTACAACAAGTCTGTTTTTTTCCTCGCAAGTGTGTTGAAAAACGTCGTATGAAACGCGTGTGCATTGATCATTACACACTCGTATCATAATGTACTATTATTTAACACTTTTGTGTGAGACTGTTTCAAAAAACGAAATCTTGTACTACAAATTTAAGAACGTTGGCACAATGTACTGCGCGCCCGCTTTTAGACAGTCATTCGAATTTGTTCGGTTAATCGTAAAATTTCTTTTCCTATGGTTTTTTCTTATATCTGTGTAGTTACAAGGATTTTTCAGCTGAAACTTTAAGAGTCTATACTACCTCAGCGCCACCTCACTCTGTTTCTCGCTCGCACACTATTGCTACCGGTCACGCGAGCAAGCGAGACAGGGCGGCAGGGAAAAGGCTCCAAGTCGCCGATAGTTTAGGTAAATTCTTTTACGGTGAAAATAATGGTCATTTAAAAAAAGTAAATAACATAAGACCTGCTTTATACTCGTAGTTGGTTCAGTTAATAAGCAAAGTTTCATTATCTAATTTGAAGTATTTTTTGAATACCAGCGGTTCATTGTTCAGTTTGGAGGTAACTTTGGATTTTTTTTGTATCGAGAAAATTTTATGGAATCGTGTTTTCGGCTAACATAGTACTTAACATTAATCCTCAACTATCCTTATTAATATTATAAATGTGAAAGTAACTCTGTCTGTCTGTATGTTACATTTTCACGCCTAAACCGCTGAACCGATCGTCATGAAATTTGGCAAAGATATAGCTTGGGATATGGAGAAGGACATAGGCTACTTTTTTACGCGATAACCGACATCTCCGCGGGCGGAGCCGCGGGCAAAAGCTAGTACCATATATTTAAGCTGCAGTATTTTCGACATAACGGAGGATCATGCTAAGCCATTTGAGGTAGTATAGACCCTTAAGGATAAGCAAATGAATAAAGGTACTAATTACTTGTCGAATCACAATTACCGTCACTTAATAATAAATCATATATTGGAGTGTTACATTTTAGCCTAGCCAGATTTTAATTAAAATAGAATAACTCATTGAGGAGTTGGAATAGAAACATCTAATTTCGCATGATGCTTTGAGTTCATAAAAGGTACAGACGCCAGCACATCAAGCTACTACCATCTGTCAAATTTCTTTAATAGATTTTCAACTTTATCAATACAGTGTAAGGTTCAAGGTTGATTGCGAAAATTTTACAGTTTCGGGTAGCTTGACCTGCTGGCGTCTGTACAAACCACCATAATTGGAAAGTTTCTAGGGTTTCTCACTGAAGCGCAAGGATCGATTTTAGGGTTTTTGAAATTCAATTTCTTATTTTCTAACGGTGTTGATTATAGAAAAAATAAAATTGCACAGCATAAGCACAAATTAAGACCCACTGTAGTAAAAAAAATCGTAGTTGTATGTCATGCCGTTTGAGAGGTACCTACAGCAATTTGCTAAACGTTACCCCAGCAGCATCTGGAATAACTCTGAAACCTCAAGACGCACAAATTTCATTTTTTGGGCACAATTAGGCACAAATGTGATCTAACTCAGTAGCTAGTTTGTACTCAGCTACGACCACCGGTTAAAAAACATGCCGCTGGGGTAACGTTACTCCAGCGGAATCTGTTTTTCGTGAATAGCTTTGTATCGGCTGGACGCACAAATTCTAAATTTCGGGCACATTTACACGAGATGGGGTACTAATTATCTGTCAAGCCGAAATCCTGAAAAGCGACAACATTCCGCTGGAGTAACGCACACTGATATGACTACTCGATTCCATGCGCAACTCGAAACTTCTTAGTGTGAATCGACTACAAAGAAAGTTTTAGCCGGAGCCGCTACGCTAAACACAAGGTGATACAAGCCTACAACACAACAATGTAGCATTGGATCACTGATCAGGTTTTAATATGTTACGAAAGAAGTTTATCAGGTATTTGCAATTAAAATTATTTAATTATTATAGTACCCTTAAAGATATACCAACGGCCTGATTCAGCCCGAGCCCCGAGTTCTATTTCACTCAACTCGCATCGAGTTGAGTGAGTGAGATGCATCTCACTCACTCAACTCGATGCATTGCAATGCATGATGTAACACCGAAAGGCGGATGTGATGTGACTCCACAGAGCACCTTATAATACTGGTATACAGTGCTATCTCACGGGATTTTTATGCCAACCTGTCACGAGTAGCGCCATCTGGATTTCATGTTCCGTAACTAACTATACTATACATACCTACCCTACCTTTCATTTTCATTTGGTTGCTTTTGATATTTCCCATAGTTAAAGATTGATTGATTTAAAACCATGTTTGCTAGTGTGAACAAACAACAACACTTAACTAATAGCGTCCAATACCGCAAAACTTAACTAATAGCGTCCTAATATCGCAAACAGACACAGAATTCATTCAGCCTTCGCCCCATGGAAACACTTAACGCAAGCACGTACTGACGAATCTGATGATGTACCTACTCTTCAAGCCTTTACGGAGCAGCAGACAGAGGCTCAACTCAACATATTAGCAACAAAGAAAACAGCTTATACAACACGTAAACAATTTTGCGCACACGCAAATTGCAAAACATATCGGCCATTTTCTATTGACGATTTCGAATTTTGACATTTGTGATTCTCTTTAGCAGTCGATATAATAAATTGATAAACCAAAAAAAAATATTTATTCCTATTTTATCTCTTTAAAATTAAAATAAATAATGAAAATAATTAGAAATTAAAACTGCATTTTCAACAACTATTAGATAAAGTCTAAAGTCGTTTTGCAGAGACATCTAGTACGCCCTAGATAAATTATTTGCCTAAAATAAAGAACACGATTCATAGATGGGGTACCTAAAAAATAGCTGTGAACGTGAAGGTAACTTTATCCCCCCGTGTGACTCGTAAACTCGTAAGCCCCCAAGCACGTCGTGCGGTGTGCGTTCGATAGACCGAGTTGATTCGAGTTGTTAAAAACTGAACTCGAGTTGACTCGTTTACGGTTTGATTCGAGTTACTCGAATCAAATAACTCGACTCGCACATCACTAATTCACTAGTTGTTGTGTCCAGTGATGCCAGAACGTCCCAAAAGGGACGATTTTTGTCCGTTTAGACATCTTTACGTTCCTTCGATGTCCGTTCATATATTCAGTCCCTTTTCCGTCCCTTTTCAAATAGCCAACTACAATCATTTACTTTCTTATTACAAAAATGCGTTTAAAATGCAAATAATAAAACACAGTTTTAAAAATTACAAAAATGTGTAATACTTTAAGTAAATGAAACGCGCGGCGTGTGAATGCAATTTCAGACCACTGCTGGTGCAGGTGCTGGCAAATATCGCCAGCCATCCTTTTTTCACGCGCAGTGATCCGTATCGCTTGCCTGTACCTTCCATGCACACAAACAACCACAGTCATTCGGTTATTCAGCTGAATTCATTACGTACGAGAGTTACTACGATGCTCGTCGGTGTTTAATTTGAAATTGAGTTTTCATTTTGCGAGTTCCCGAGATCAGGAATTAAGGATGTCGTGAAGATTGAGCCGACCAAAGACATGCAAAAAACAAAATTAAAATCTTGAATATCTTATTTTTTTTTTTTCACTTTTTATTTGTCATAAAAATTTATCTCACACAAATTAATATTTCTCTAGCCGTCCTTTTTGTCCAAAAATCGTCCCATTTCACATAGTGAATCGTCCGAAAATCGATGCAGGTACTGGCAACACTGGTTGTGTCAGTTGTTTGTGTTGTGTGTTGTGAATGTGAATTTTGGTGGCAATAGTTGGCATTAATCTTCCATTATTTCTAATTGCTGTATGAATCTGTTATTCACTTCTAATAGTAACATTCTAAAATGACAGCTGAAAAACGCAAGCGCTCAGTTAACTTTAGTACGGAGGAAAAAATGAGATTTCTTCGCATTTTGAAAAAGAAAGGCGAAGTGATAATAACTAAAGTTACCTCGCACGACTTACAAACAAATCGTTTGAAAGAAGACGCTTGGACAGAAGTAACGAATGAACTAAATGCATCCGGTGGCATCTTAAGGTTCGGTGTATTATTTACTATTTTCTTAATTCAACAAATTCAAGAAAAACGCTTGCATTTGTAAAGTACCTAGCTATATTCATATTGTAAACTCTTAATTTTCCTGTACATTACTGTTTTTTCAGAACTAAGGATAATCTTAAAAAACTATGGCAAAAAATGAAAACAGAATCCAAAACCTATAACCAAAAAAATGGAACTGGCGGAGGGTCATCAAGAATGGATGATCCAGTTTTGGAAGTGGTAGCAGACTTAACTGGTTATGGAAGTTCGATCGGAGAGTCCACTTATTCGGGAGTAGAGTCAGTTTATGACTGTGAATCTCAAATAGTGTGTAAGTAAATCATCACTATAATTGCAAAGCAAAGCAAGGTTGCAAGTGTGCCAACTGTACTATGTCACTTGTATTTCTTACTATGGATAGATATATCATTGCAAGTATCCCTGAACCTCATAACCAAAGCACCGTCACCCAAGTAAGAGATCTATACTAATTTTATAAAGAGAGAGAAAATTGTGAGTTTGTGTATTATATGTGGAGGGTAATTGGACATAGGTTACATAATCTATATACCTATACTAGCTTTTGCCCGCGGCTCCGCCCGCGTGGTTGTCGGTTATCGCGTAAAAAAGTAGCCTATGTCCTTCTCCATATCCCAGGCTAATCTCTGCCAAATTTCATGACGATCGGTTCAGCGGTTTCAGCATGAAAACGTAACATACAGACAGACAGACAGAAAGACAGACAGACAGATAGACAGAAAGACAGACAGACAGACAGAGTTACTTTCGTTTAGTATGGATGGTAAGGAACCCTTCGCGCGCGAGTCCGACTCGCACTTGGCCGGTTTTTGTTTTTTGAATGCGCTAATCTCTGGAAGTGCGAGTTGGATTTGAAAAAAATCTTTTTGCATTTTACAGCCCAATTCTTGAGGAAGCATTACATTCCTATTAACTAGGACACAATTTTTCTTATGAAAGTTTATGCGAAAACGAAGTAAAAGCACGGGCAGGCAATGTGTTGTGACGGGGTGGGTCGGGGGAACAAGAAATTTAACGCGGACGAAGTCGCGGGCAGAAGCTAGTAAAAAATAAAATGGATGGTACGGAACCCTTCGTGCGCGAGTCCGACTCGCACTTGGCCGGTTTTTTGTTTTTTGAACGCGCTAATCTCTGGAACTGCGAGTTGGATTTGAAAAAACCTTTTAGCATTTTACAGCCCAATTCTTGAGGAAGAATTACATTCCTATTAACTAGAACACCATTTTTTTTAAATGAAAGTTAATGCAAAAACGAATTAAAAGCACGGGCAGGCAATGTATTGCGACGGGGTGGGTGGGGGGAACAAGAAATTTAACGCGGACGAAGTCGCGGGCAGAAGCTATACCTTAATAAAGTTTCTAAGCATAAAGGGCGCGCCTGCTTGTATGTATATGCAATGCTGGATTATGTTCATATAGCTGCAACACAACATTAATTTTATAATTATTTTTATCCTAAAGTTTCAGGTATTAAACAAGAAAAAAGTAATCCAAAAAGACGTTGGCCTACATTATGCGATGATGAGCAATCAAATAAATCGGCAAAAGTTTCAAACAATTTTGCAAGTGAAAGACTTAAATGTGAAAAAGAAAAAAGCGCACTTATAGAATTACAGAAGCAGCATATGACCGAAGAACATGCTTTAAAAATAAAGCACGGGGACTTAAAAACAAAAATATTAGAGGCTGTTTTAAAGAAAGTACAAGGTAAGAATTACATTTTATAATAGTACTAGCGTCCTGCTCGTGCTTCCCACGGTTTTCACAGAAATCTAACGTTTTGTGACGTTAGATTTCTGTGAAAACCGTATCAAAATCTGTTGCATCATTTAGAAGAACAACGCGGTCATACTTACAGACACGAAAATCGACTTTTATAATAATTATAACGTACTAGCTTTTGCCCGCGGCGCTGCCCGCGCGGATGTCGGTTATCGCCTTAAAATATAGCCTATGTCCTCCATATCCCAGGCTATATCTCTGCCAAATTTCAGGACGATCGGTGCAGCGGTTTAGGCGTGAAAACGTAACATACAGACAGACAGACAGAGTTACTTTCACATTTATAACATTAGTATGGATAAACTCAACGTATAAACGTTCATTAAAGAAAAGGACAGAAGATAAATTTTAGTTTAGTCCTGTCAAATTAATCAGCGCTTGTCACTACTCCATACAAGTGTAGACGTGATTAAAAACATGCCTACTAAAATTACGTCAAGCGCTGATTAATTTAACAGGACTAAACTAAAATTTATCTTCTGTCCTTTTCTTAAAGAAATAGAAAGAAAAAAATGGACTGAACTTAAATTTAGTTTAGTTTGTGAACAAGGGAATCAGCACCATTGTCATAACTAACAAAAGTATACAAAAAAAAACTAATTTGTGCCATTGACACTAAACTAACAAGAAGAACATGCTTAAAACACATTGCTGTTTGCAGGCCAGTAAATCCGCGTTTCAACCATGTTTCAACAATCCTTAATGTTATTGTCTAGATTAGGCTATGATTATTTGCTCTTGTGGTAAAACTTCTGTTATCAAAGTTTTTTTTTTTAATTACAGATGAGAAACCAGTGGACTCTGAACTGCTGAAGATAGTGTCAAATATGTAACTGCCTCGTTGGTCTAGTTGTTGCAAGCACTACTGCTGAGCATGGGGTCCTGGGTTTTTTCATTTGGAACTTCTCAGTAGCAACCCCGAGTCTGGATTTCTGCCTGTCTATGGCAATAGGGTTGCCGTTGCCCCCTATTACATGGGACTTAACTGGCGAAATGTGGGTGTTGTACTATAGGTACACCTCTGCCTAACACTTCAGGAAATACAAGTGTGATGTTATGTTATTAGAACTCAGTTTTTAGAGTAAGTATAAATATAAATAAGTTATGTACTGAAAAACGGTACTTGTCAACTCCGACACCCGCGGCGGGTGTCATACGGCCCGCCCACTTCATTTTGACAGTAAAGCGGTTATTGTTGGCTAAATAGCTAAGTTACTGAGTGTTTTGGAGATAGGTAACTGCTTACTATTTAGGCATTACATTGAGGTGTCTCCTAGTGTTCATTAAAAAAAAAACTTTTCTTATCTTCGCGGGCGGGACATTTGTTCGGCCGCCTTCCGAATTGGCTATAATCGCTCACAGCGCTCACATCGTCTCACATGCGTTCCGATTTAGATATTACGATTATGACAGCCGAGGGCTGTCAACAACTCGGAACGCTCGTGAACGCGCTCACGGTGCTCACTCAATTTCAAAACGATATTAGCGTATTCTCTGTGTATACACCAAAAATTTTCTTCTTCTTAGGTTAGGTAGCAACTGTAGCCAGAAGAACAATTTTGAAAATGCCACGATTGCTATGATGCGACTCAAAACAAAACAGCATAACTGTCATTTTTGACAGCGCTCACGGCGATATTAGTAAAAGGCATGGTCGGCGTTATCGCAAGATGGCGAATGTCATGACGTCATCTATGACGTTTCACGGGACATCGTTATCGCGCTCACGCTAATTCGGAACGGGTTTTAGCACGCGAATATCGATATTATCGCAACTCGGAACGCAGGGTTAGTGTTGGAGCAGGTGATCTAGCACTTTTATAAGTTGATGTAACTTCGTCTTTCAATTAAGCTTCTATCTTCCACATTACACAATGTGGTGATTTCTCGCAGCTGTCCAATTTATGCTTACAAGCATTACGTTATATCTGGTGCTCTTTATCTACGGTTGTCCTGTGAAATTCATAGCAAACGGCATTATGAACATCATCATTATACATACCTACCTATTATTAGGTCTTTAGGTACAGTGGAAGAATTGTATTATTTTCTTGTAATAAAAAAAAAAAATAACGTTTAATAGTTTATTTATTTTTTATAAATAGAAAAATTATTAAGGAAGTTAAATGATTAATGCTAACGCAACTTAGACTAAGTAAATTAATCTATATCTTAGGTATAAAAGTTCAATTCTTACTCTAACACCAAGTGATGGATCAGGGAGCAGTATTCCTTAGTCATGTATTAAGAATGAGCGGTTCGTCCAACGAAAGGCAAAGGTGTTCTAAGGACATAAGAAGTGTCTTTTAGCGACTATGATTAATTTGTAAAAACAGAAAATTATAGATAAAAACATAACTGGCGAAATGTTGGTTTACATTAATTGTAAACCTCTGCCTAACCCATCAAGAGAACAAGCGCGATGTTATGTAATGTTACGTTGTAAAGAAAGTTGCTCGTCCCTTCGCAGCAGACGTTTCTCTATAAGTTGTGGTGTTTTAAGAGCTCATGAGTAAGGGCGTTCGTTGATTACAAGACGTATCAGACAAACTCTGAAAAATACCGTAAGAGTAAGTGCAGAGAGCAGCAAAATCGATTTGCATGTTCTTTGCTGTCATTTAAGTGGGAAATATACGCGAGCACACGCCACAGGTAATCATCTCTTGCACACGAACCATAGTAATTTATTATAAATTTATCAATGACAAATTGCTCAAGCAGTTTGTTCTGCGCTGACCCTAACTACAACTGCAGGCATTCATAAGGAAGAGTAGCCCTGTCTGACGCGACGCGCACATCATTAACATTTATGACGTCACTGCAAAGTAGTTGAATTTACACAAGTCTACTTATTGTAGAACCTAGACCGTATTTCTATTTTTTTTATATTATCTGATATCATGAAAAAAAGTTGTATTAGCACACCTGAATTATTATTTTGTAAAGTCAAAAAAATTAAACATAATAATAAAAATTGGCAAGAAGATATACCATATTGTTTAATAATAGTCGAGTGGTAAGCATTGATAGATTCTTAATAATTATATTTGTGATAATTTTTTACACGCTTTTTAATAACATCTATGTTTATTTAGTCATTGCTGGTTTTCACTACTAACTCCATACAGGGCTTATATTTTTTTATTAGTTTGTAACTTTCAGCTTAATTAAATCACTCATTATTTGTTATTTACATAATCAAAGTTCTTAGGTCCCACGAGAATCCTATGGAGCCTACAAAAAAAAGGTAGCTTCGGCCACTTTACTAGAGCAACATGTCTCAAATAATTCTAAGATGGCGAAAGATGGTGAAACAATAAAATGAGTACATTACCTTTCTATATAGTCGGGTAAAAATAATAGAAGCTCATTTTTGTCCGCGTCCAGCATCCATGCCCTATTACAAATTTATAGTACCAAAGGTCTCTGATTTAAACCGTGGACAGACTGACTTGGCGAAACTATAAGGGTTCCTTGTTTTACTACGGAACCTTAAAAAGCATTTCTAACAATTAAAAGGTTATCATCTTTCAAATAATGATGAAGTGGACAACTAGCACAAAATGAAATAAATGCCCAAAATAAGGAAGATACAATTAAATACATAACTAATGTGCAGGCGAATGCTGTATTGATATTCTTAGATGGGTAACTCAATTGTGCAGTTATTTGACACCAGGCAATGCACGGCAATTCCAAGATTGTATAGAAATTATCGAAAATGGCACATGTAAGAAGCACAGCATATGCGCCGACATAACCCGAAGAATTGCCAAACTTAAGTGGCATTGGGCCAGGCACATTGCTCGCAGAACAGATGGCCTATGGGGCCAAAAGTTTCTGGAGTGGCGACCGCGTACCGGAAGACGTAGCGTTGGAAGGCCTCCCACAAGTCACAGGAATCGCTGGATGCGGGAAGCACAGAACCGGTCGAAGTGGCGGTGATTGGGGGAGGCCTATGTCCAGCAGTGGACGTTTTTCGGCTGAAATGATGATGATGATCAATCACGTCAACATTTCGAAATAAGATCCGCGGGAGACGACGAAAGACGCTTCGCGCACTTTCCTTGAGTTTCATTACACAATACATGTCAAAATAATAAGCAGCACCGACTGATTTCACACAAATAATAACTCAAATTTCACACGTAAAACTATAACTAATAAATTGTCTGTAAAATATTATGTCAACATCACTCTTTTAAAAACTCTAAACGATCACGCTGAGTAAATTTTCGCTGGCGTTGCAAATGTTTCGCAGCGAACTATTCTAAAAACTCGGCAATATCAACACACCGATCGCATCACAGCCACTTTGTCGCTATCATACTTTTTCTGGAAATATTTCGCAGCAGTGAATATGATCGCCACAATGTGATGAATCTTTTACGCTAGCGGTCACAAAATATTAGGTACGTAATCAGTAAATCACATACCACAGATCATCAAACACCTAATCTGTTGAAAACGTTCCTAGTGATGGTCAAGTTGTTTGTATTCTTGTCTCCTAACCTTGCTTTAATTCCATTGGTAACAGTCTCCGGCATTGATAACCTCCTTTCAGGTTTATTGAACACCGGTGTGAACTTCTGTACCGTTTTCTGAACAGGTTTTATTACGGGCTTCTGAATTGCTGGCTTCTGATTGGTGTTCCGAACGGTCTCTATTTCTTTATATTGAACGTGATTCGAGAACTTGACAGATTTAGCCTTTGGTACTGCCAATTTTGTTTTGACGCTGACAGGACTCTCGTCAGCTCTCATAGTTCCCACAGCTATTTTCCTAACACTATTCTTAGATGTGGTCACTGTGAAAACCTTTTTGGAGATGTCAGGTAAGCTTTTGAGGATTCCCTCGTATTTGAGAGCATCTTTGTCCATAGGAATTGATTGGTCATCTTCTTGGTGATCCGCCTTTGAACCGAGACGTGCGTAAATTGGTTTGGCAGAAGCCTTGGTTGTAACTACTGAGACCTTCACAGGTTCAGAATTGCCGAGCCTGGCAAATACTGTTTTGGATGGACCTGAAATGTAAAGAAAATAATCGTTAGCAATAAAGAAAACAGCTGCTCCCATTTCCTTGTGATCAAATTTTATTTTATGTAGTTTGTGGTTTTGCCTGAATTAAATAATTTTTCTTATTTTTTTTTTAATCAACAGAAATGCTTAGTGTTGCCAAACAGTACTTCTTTAGACTTATGAATGGATATTTTACCTTCTTTGACCTGCTTCTGCTGCGCCGTGAAACGTATGAGACGCGACTTCTTCAAGCTGATGTCATCATCCCTGATGCAAAAACCAATATTGATATCATTATTTTTTACAGTCGTCCGTTGTTCGATAATTTTTGCAGAATTTGAGAATTCACGTAAGCACATCATTAATTTATGTTCAGTACTGCTCAGTCAAGTAATTAAACTTACGCAGTTTCAAGAGACTTCCTCTTAAGTTGAGATGTTGGACTGGTGGAGTCTTGCACTTGTGGATTGCGCGTGTAGTGCTCTAATATACGACTTGCAGCTGTGGACACAAATAACGTGTGTAAGATATAAATAATGTAACCCATTATTTATATAAACGCTTTTGAACCTTATTTTCATGTGAATACATTTCAAAAAAAAATTATCAACTTGTGAGGAAATTGTTTGACTGGAAACTACTCAATGTATGTATAAAAACAGGAGCGAGTCGGACTTGTGCATCATCAAAAATCATCAAACAAAATTACAGTTGGTCCACTATCGGTCAAGAGATGGTTCAGATCTAAAACTGCAATACATAAACTTCTATCACTAGAATAATTTCAGATTGTTCTCTATGCAAACTTCGGAGATAAAGGGGGGAACGGTACCTATTTATTTACATTTTTCGTCAAAAATCGAAAACTTTGAGAATGTGCAAATAGCGCTCTTTCATATGATGCCCCACATACCCTAGTAGCCCCACTTCGAACTTTAAGAAACCCATTCAGTCCGTTGCAAAAAAAAATGTATACTTTTATTGTCTTATTTGGAAAATAGTTGGGCAAATTTCATCTAAAACTATTCCAAATTTCAATTTGATAGCATTAGTTGTTCTTCAGATGTCCAGCTGTGACAGACGGACAGACAGACTGAGTCGCACCATGAGGGTTCTTTTTTACCATTTTGGTACGGAACCCTAACAAGCAATCTGCCTATCCTTTTACCAACTATGTGCGGGGTCGGCTTCCAGTGTATCCGGAATTCCGTATGCAGCTAAATACCGGTATTTTAAATGGAGGAACTGCCTATCTAACCTCCACCAAGTAACTGGGTACACAATAACCGTTGGTAAGACTGGTTGTCAGATTTTCGGGCTTCTGACTACCTGTAATGACTGTCAAAGATCTACAAATGACAGCCAATATGGCTTAACATGCTTCCTGAGCAAAGAGGAGACTCAATATATAATGGATGGTAACCCATCCACGGACCGACCTTGGCAATCATAGGCTAACCTTTGATGACTTATAAAACATAAAACTGCTTCACCTGCATATCAACCAGGGAACCAGCAGATTTCTCAACTTCAGGAGCACTGCAGTACTTAAAAAATATGCAGATTATAATGTGTACTAACGTGATGACGGCTGTGTCACGGTGGCTCGTCCAGTGATAGCAGCGACGGGTACTTTGGCTGTTGCGGGCACAGCTGAACTGAGTACCCGGTCACGAGCTGTACTCTCATGCACTTGCTTTGCATGCCTGTAAATATTGCATAATCTATTCATTGGATGTTTTAACCGCCTCTGTGGTCTACTAGTAAGACCACCTATCTCAGACCCAGAGGTCCCGGGTTCGATTCCCAGCAGGGGCAAAATTTTCTGCTCAGTTTAGCGGAACAAGCCCTACCACCCAGGTTGGGCTTGTTCCCCCTGACTAGCTACCACCATCTTATCTAAGTCTGTCGCCATAGCAACAATGTTAACAGCATTTGTTGTTTCAGCAATTAAGCGGTAAGACAGCCAGTTCCTCTGTGGTTGAGGATTCCGGGTGAAGCTCGCTTAAATCTTCGGCCTTATCATTAACACAACAACAACACCTAACAACAACTTTTTATTACAATCAGGTGAGATGATGGCCAAGAGCTTCTCCATTGAGGGTTAAAAAAAAAGATTAATAATAATCATTGAAAAATTGGAGGAAGTACCAATATTTTTTTCATTTTAATCCTAAAAATATATGAAATGAAAATTGCAATTTGTTTCTGCAATGCATAAAAAACATTTATACTCCAACACTGAAGCAGCTGATTTTGTTGCTGCCATTTTCTTATAGATCCAATTGACACAGTATTGTACGGTTGTCAACTGTAAAAACAGCAACTGAACAAATAAATACAATGTAAAGTGTAATTTTGTGCTTTGCTTGTGTACTTATCTTGACTGAACATAAAACAGAAAAATATTATCTCTCAATTTAAAATAAACTCTTTCTCACCTCAATATAGCGATAACATCTCCCATCCTCGAGATTCCCATATCCCTCAGGTATTCTTTGTTGAGATCCAAGAGCATGTCATTTTGTATGCGGTTCTCTGTGAATGTGAGTGCATATGTTGCGGACACATCGGATGGGATACCAGCAGTTGTGAAGAAACTCACCCACATACCTAGAAGGTATAAAAAAATAAAATATTGACATTAATCTCAAGTCTCAAACCAGAGGTTGTGAAAGGCAACTAAGGGAACAGGTCAATATGATAAGCAACAGTTCTCTTTCTTCCTGATAGCTGATAACAACACGCAATCCAAGTATCCATCTGCAAAAAGTATTAATTATGGAAATATTTAGCACCAATGGAAAGGTATTCAAAACTTGGATGATTCATTGGACGTAGTTAAGCTGAAAGGACTTTACCCACATTGTGGTCAGGGAAGAGTTGTTGATACCAAAGAGGTCCTAATGGTTGGTTCTTTCACTCAGCAAGAAAGATCCATGACTACAAAGATAAGGTTGATGCTTTAACACTTTCAATGCCAAAAACCCAGCATATGGGTCTAAAAATAATTCTATCGCGTGCCCAAAACCCGCATCCGAGTCGTCGCTGTAGGTAGCTATTGATGACTTCTGTACATGACGCGTCGTGGGCATGTACAGAAGTCATCAATAGCTACCTACAGCGACGACTCGGATGCGGGTTTTGGGCACGCGATAGAATTATTTTTAGACCCATATGCTGGGTTTTTGGCATTGAAAGTGTTAATGTTGGAAACCAACCCACATGTAGCTGGGTACCTTCCGTTAACCGTTACGACCTCTTTAGTATATACAACTCATCCCTGACCACAATGTGGGTTGAGTCCTTTCTGCTTAACTATGTCCCATTTTTTAAACAAGTTTTCAAATCACTGGATATTCATTTGCCATGCAGCATAATGACAAATTTTAATTATGTCTTTTTATCTTAACCATCAGATCAGATTGATAAATAAACAAATATTTTATTTAGGTCATTCAACTGACTACTAAAAATTAATGAAATTGTTTGAGATCATTGTATTAGTAATTATGTTATTTCATAATCATGTAAGTATTTAAAGATAACCAAGACAACCTACTTCGTAGAACAGTGATTTAAATGATTTGTTACAGTCCAACTCAATGTAGCAGGCAAATATGGGCATAATATTTTTTTATACTGGATGGTTACTTTTTTAGTACCTACTAAAGTTTGATAACGTATTTTGAATAGCATTACTTTATCCTAAAAACGTAACAACAATCTCTTTTTTTTTTTAACAAAATATCTGTTCCTTTCCCAAAATACCACGATTTTTCATGGAGGCATAACCTTGGAGCATATTTTTGGAGTCTACCGACTACGGCTGAATTTAATAGCTACCTAAGATTTTATATAATTTAAAAGCAAGTACCTAGGCCTTACCAGTTAAATTTGGGTCCATTTTTAAGGACGTTGCACTCATTACATTAAAATTAAATATCAAAACTGAATTTTACAACACACAACATGTAAGCTAAACAAAAACCATAGACCATTTGATTTGACATTCTACCTAACACAGCTAAGATAAACAGTTATTTGACATCCTAAAAGTACGCATGGTACGCATGCATCAACTAAACTCATCATCTTATCTGCCGACTTCCATTACGTTACTTCAGTTTTGGTATAGCTATCGACTATCAAATTAATCATAAATTAAAGAAACCCTATAAAACACATATGACTATAAATTACTATTTCGTTTATTGCCCGTGGTTACGTTTCAAGTAGCTTTTCATTGAAAACTAAACAAAATAGCTTATTTTTGACATGGACACTTTTTAGTACCATGACCCTATATATACTTCATTTATGCAACTGTACATAATTAGGTATTAAAACACTCATGTGATACTAATATCAAACGAGGCGAAGCCGAGTGTGGTATACCCACGTTCGTGTTTTAATACCCCTTATTATACAACAGTTGCATAAATAACTATTATATTCTTTGGCCTCCATGTTTTCTTTTGGTAATGTATGGTTAGCTGGTTAAATCAGGCCCAGATCGGAACGATGACATTCAAATATGACTGAAGTTAAGTTAAGGTAGACCGATGCTAAAAACAACTGGCCAAGTGTGAGTCGGATCACACACAATGAAAGGTTCCCTAGTTGGGATGAATTTATCCCAAGAACAAACTTAACCTTGTAGATGAGAAACAATAGTTCTTCCATAAATTCCAACTACAAATGTAAGTTTGTACGCACGATATTGAGAGATTTACCATGTTATTTTAAGACCAAGGACTTCTAATATGTTTCCTGTAATTTATAAGTAAAGAACTATTTTCTGTACTTTTTTCAAAAGTTTAGGCTCAGTAGTCTTGGAGATATGGGATGGAATGGTAAATTTTTATAAATTTTCTTAAATAACTTTATATGTTACACACTTTTTTTCTGAAATCCTTACAATAAGCCCTTTTTATTTGAAATTATTTTGTCAGACGGTAAAGTATGCATTTTGTTTTAATTTTCCCCCATAAGTGACCCATTCATTTATTTACGTAACACGACGTCCGTGTTTTGGTCACAGTTCATAATTATGTGTACCAAATTTCAACTTAATCGGCCTAGTAGATTCTTTTTTCCTTTTGAGGTACGGAACCCTAAAAAGGATTGTACCTATCCGATGCATATTGAAGCGTGTGATTTGAAAACCATGTGCATTTGAAAAGAACTTACCTGCTTAGTTTCAAATTGTCTACGTCCTTAAAAAAGTTTGTGTTACGTTGCCCAATTATTTATCTATCGCATTCACAGCTTATTATGTAAAAATCTGTTGGCGGAAGGAAGGATTTAATCCAAGCTACCGGAACTCTTCATAAAATCCTGTTTTTATCTTTATCTTCATGTTTGGTACTGAAGTACTGATTTTTGTACTCTGTGCTACTGACTGACAGCAGTGACACTGACAGTAACACAAGCAAAATAAAATTAATAGCCAAAAAAAATTGTCGGCTTTTTCTGCTTTTCGTAAAAAATCTTCATGAATTTGAAGCCTAATGTTATTTACCGTTAGATATTTCTCCAGTGTTTTATTTGCACCAGCTAGTTTAAAACTTAGTCATAGAGGTAGGTAAGCCGAATAGGTACATACTCGAGATACGATCCATAATGATACGCGCATTTCTTACATAAATCCTCTTGTGAAGTAAATTGAATCTGCTTGTATTCTTCTTTTTAGTTCCAAATATCATCCTGTGTCAGTGCAGTAGAAAGATGTCGACAGCATTAGACACCGTACCTAAGGTGGACATAGACCCTGCTGGAGTATTCAAGTACATATTGATGAATTTGTATGACAAAACAAAAGATAATGTGGAACCAATCGTCATCGTTCGCGGCTACAAGCATTGCAACTACCATTCAGATATTTATGATGAGGTAAAGTAGTAGTTGAATGACAGCATTAATTTGAATCATAAAATTATAAAGGAGATGTTTCAAAACCGGCCCAGTATATGTACAGTACTTCGAAAAATCGAGAAAAATCCTAGGGATTTGGGAAAAATACAGATAAATTGCACAAACGCATATTTTTCTAGTAATTATTTGATATTTATCAATTATTTTTATTGACTTTCAATATGGCGTCTCGCCAATTTAGTTACTATGTGGTTAAAAAACAATGACAGTATACCATAGATCGTGAACTGTAAATCAAAAAATCGCTACATTGTTGTTGTCTGAGTTAATATTTCGACGATTGAATGTATTCTGTACATTTATGCTATATGTAAAAATCTTAAAAGATATTTTTCATGGCATCTCGCAGGTCAACTGGACTGTACTTTATATAGAAACAACAACTAGATCTAAATATTACAAATGACTAAAACTACGAATTACGTAAGATTCTCTTTGACAATGTAATATGACAGAAATAAACATGTCGAACGTCAGTAATCAATCAACATGACAGTTTACCGCTATGACGGGTTTTTGTTTTGTGTTGCAATTCCAAGTGTACATTATTGTGCTTTACTACCAAACAAAGCCAATTTAAAGTAATTGGATGATTGAAAACTGTTTTAATTGTGTTTCCCCATTATTTAGTATAGTGTACAAAGACCAGGCCGGGGCTCCATACATTTTGAAACATCTCCTTTCATTTCATATAGATTATTCAAATAATATTGTTATTTCAGGTGCAGGAAAGACTTCAACCTCTTGACTGTGAACCTCTTGGAGGAGGTAGAATGTCTCATGATGCTGAAAATAAAAAGATACATATCTATGGCTATTCTCAAGGCTATGGCAAGGCAGACCATGAGATGACTGCCAAATTGATTAAGAAAGCCTATCCTGGCTACTCCATCACTGTCAGTGATGAGGGATATTAAAGGCTATCGTGAATTTTTATTTTAAAAATTATTATTATACTTAACAGCTGTGAAATAAGTTGATTTTTTTAAATTTTTAATCCTGATTAAAACTACTAAGAATACTGTTCAGCAGCTCCAGGCTTTGATGGGCTACCTGGCCATGCTTGCCATTAAGGAACTGGAGCCCCCACTGAGAGGACTCTTCTCAGCATGCCTTGGTATGCATAACCCCAGCAAAATATTGCGCCTTAGAGAAAATTGAGTTTTACAGATAATTAGTTCATAGTTAGTTGCAATTTGTTCAAGTATAGCAAAATTTGTTCAAGTTGTATTTTCGAAGTTATTCAAGAAAAACTGATTTTGCTGAAGTAACGTTACCCCAGCAAAATGTTTTTCAAAAAAGGCATTTAGCCTGAAACCAAGTACATGAAAAGATAGCTTTTGATGAGTTGTAAATGTATACCAATAGCAAAATTTGTTCATCTTATAGCTTTTGAGATATTCAAAATTTTGCTGGGGTAACGTATTGGGATTTTCAAAATCTCGAAAACTGTTTGTCGCAGAAGTTTGAAAAAAATACCAGTTATAGGCCTTAATTTGTTCAAACATAAATATTTCGATTCATCAAAAAATGTCGATGTAATTAATTGTTTTTAAGAATCAGAAAAAATTGGTTTACCACGCCGGTTTGGTGACGCACCGTTACCGAGTGTAACGGTGCGTCGTAGGGCTATGCTTCTCAGAACCAAAATGGTTTTTATGGTCAAGGTCAACCCGATACTGCAATAAAATTAGGAAATTACCGAAAAAGTCTTCACGCCATATCGCCCCTAAGGCTAACACTACAACCATCAGTGGGTCCTGAACCCATCGCCCCACTCCCCTTCGGGTACTTACGCATTCTGGTAAGGAAACGCCCCTGGGACCAACATCACAAACTATGGTCGAACCAAGCAGGCAGGCAGGCTAAGGAAGCACTTCCTATAATTGATGGCCACCTCCCGAAACAGGTTCTCCGAGTAACTAAACAACAGCTGCGTGAGTGCGTACAGTTACAGCAGCTATAACTGGCCATGGGTCATTTAATAAACGCCTCTTTGTCCCAGGAGTCACAGATAGTGGCCATGCACGGCCTGCATGGAGGACGACAAAACAGCAGCTCATTCATGTGCTACTAAACTGCCCAGTGTGGTCGCCACCTAAACCATATTATTACTTCGGTAACCCAGGTAGGTACCCGACGTGAGAATGTCAGTAACACCAAGGCGTTGCTGGCCTTGAGGAGCTGGGGTGGATAGAATAATATAGCAGATTCCCTAGTATAATTGGATACAAGAATAGAAATTCGAATTTAAAGTGAGGTTTAGGTACAGACGCCAGCACATCAAGCTACTACAATCTGTCAAATTTCTTTAATAGATTTTCAACTTTATCACTACAGTATAAGGTTCAAGGTTGATTGCGAAAATTTGACAGTTTCGGGTAGCTTGATCTGCTGGCGCCTGTACGTTATTTTCCGGCTGCTCTTGGACATCGATAAATAGATTATTATAATTTTTTATTTCGCTAAAAACTCACCCTCTTACTAAGAAATGCGGAATAAAGTTACAATCAGTCTAAACTTCAGATTTACCATACAATTCGAGGTTTAAGTTTCGCTTATCTTTATTCTGCGTTTATTATTAAGGGGGTCTTAGTCAAAGAATAAATAATATTATGGTCGTAGTTTACCGATTCTACAACTACCGTAACAAAGAATATCTCAGATCAAATAAAAAGTATAGGTAGTAAGTAACATTAGTAACTATACGTGTCTCATCGTTTTAGGTTTTCATACTTGTTACTACTAGTGTTAAAATTAGTTACAGATATGAGATATCAAGAGCAACTATTTTTTGTTTCTCGTTCTGTTACAAATAGTATTATTATATTTTTTTCTCCGTCAATAATAATTTTGTTGTTTAAAGTTTTGATTTTGTATAAATTCTAGGATCAGTAGCGGTAAATTATTATACACCAAACATTTCTTCTTCTTAGGTAAGGTAGCAACTGTACTGTAGCCAGAAGAACAATGACTCAAAACAAAACAGCACAACTGTCATTTTTGACAGCGCTCACGGTGATATGACTGACCCTGCGTTCCGAGTTGCGATAATATCGATATTCGCGTGCTAAAACCCGTACCGAATTAGCGTGAGCGCGATAACGATGTCCCGTGAAACGTCATAGATGACGTCATGACATTCGCCATCTTGCGATAAGGCCGACCATGCCTTTTACTAATATCGCCGTGAGCGCTGTCAAAAATGACAGTGTGCTGTTTTGTTTTGAGTCGCATCTTATCGTATCGTGGCATTTTCAAAATTGTTCTTCTGGCTACAGTTGCTACCTAACCTAAGAAGAACAAATTTTTGGTGTATACACAGAGAAATACTCTAATATCGTTTTGACATTGCGTGAGCACCGTGAGCGCGTTCACGAGCGTTCCGAGTTGTTGACAGCCCTCAGCTGTCATAATCGGAACGCATGTGAGACGATGTGAGCGCTGTGAGCGATAATAGCCAATTCGGAAAGCGGCCTGACCCTGCGTTCCGAGTTGCGATAGTATCGATATTCGCGTGCTAAAACCCGTACCGAATTAGCGTGAGCGCGATAACGATGTCCCGTGAAACGTCATAGATGACGTCATGACATTCGCCATCTTGCGATAACGCCGACCATGCTTTTTACTAATATCGCCGTGAGCGCTGTCAAAAATGACAGTGTGCTGTTTTGTTTTGAGTCGCATCTTATCGTATCGTGGCATTTTCAAAATTGTTCTTCTGTCTACAGTTGCTACTTATCCTAAGAAGAACAATTTTGTGGTGTATACGCAGAGAAATACTCTAATATCGTTTTGACATTGAGTGAGCACCGTGAGCGCGTTCACGAGCGTTCCGAGTTGTTGACAGCCCTGGGCTGTCATAATCGTAATATCTAAATCGGAACGCATGTGAGACGATGTGAGCGCTGTGAGCGATTATAGCCAATTCGGAAGGCGGCCGAACAAATGTCCCGCCCGCGAAGATAAGAAAAAGTTTTTTTTTTAATGAACACTAGGAGACACCTCAATGTAATGCCTAAATAGTAAGCAGTTACCTATCTCCAAAACACTCAGTAACTTAGCTATTTAGCCAACAATAACCGCTTTACTGTCAAAATGAAGTGGGCGGGTCGTATGACACCCGCCGCGGGTGTCGGAGTTGACAAGTACCGTTTTTCAGTACATAACTTATTTATATTTATACTTACTCTAAAAACTGAGTTCTAATAACATAACATCACACTTGTATTTCCTGAAGTGTTAGGCAGAGGTGTACCTATAGTACAACACCCACATTTCGCCAGTTA
This sequence comes from Dryobota labecula, assembly GCA_947523025.1. NCBI lineage: Eukaryota > Metazoa > Arthropoda > Insecta > Lepidoptera > Noctuidae > Dryobota > Dryobota labecula. The sequence goes on along the minus strand of OX383284.1, from coordinate 27,742,530 downwards.
TGTTAAGTCCCATGTGATAGGGGGCAACCCTATTGCCATAGACAGGCAGAAATCCAGACTCGGGGTTGCTACTGAGAAGTTCCAGATGAAAAAACCCAGGACCCCATGCTCAGCAGTAGTGCTTGCAACAACTAGACCAACGAGGCAATTACATATTTGACACTATCTTCAGAAGTTCAGAGTCCACTGGTTTCTCATCTGTAATTTAAAAAAAAAACTTTGATAACAGAAGTTTTACCACAAGAGCAAATAATCATAGCCTAATCTAGACAATAACATTAAGGATTGTTGAAACATGGGTGAAACGCGGATTTACTGGCCTGCAAACAGCAATGTGTTTTAAGCATGTTCTTCTTGTTAGTTTAGTGTCAATGGCACAAATTAGTTTTTTTTTTGTATACTTTTGTTAGTTATGACAATGGTGCTGATTCCCTTGTTCACAAACTAAACTAAATTTAAGTTCAGTGCATTTTTTCTTTCTATTTCATTAAGAAAAGGACAGAAGATAAATTTTAGTTTAGTCCTGTTAAATTAATCAGCGCTTGACGTAATTTTAGTAGGCATGTTTTTAATCACGTCTACACTTGTATGGAGTAGTGACAAGCGCTGATTAATTTGACAGGACTAAACTAAAATTTATCTTCTGTCCTTTTCTTTAATGAACGTTTATACGTTGAGTTTATCCATACTAATGTTATAAATGTGAAAGTAACTCTGTCTGTCTGTATGTTACGTTTTCACGCCTAAACCGCTGCACCAATCGTCCTGAAATTTGGCAGAGATATAGCCTGGGATATGAAGGACATAGGCTATATTTTAACGCGATAACCGACATCCGCGCGGGCAGAGCCGCGGGCAAAAGCTAGTACGTTATAATTATTATAAAAGTCGATTTTCGTGTCTGTAAGTGTGACCGCGTTGTTCTTCTAAATTATGCAACAGATTTTGATACGGTTTTCACAGAAATCTAACGTCACAAAACGTTAGATTTCTGTGAAAACCGTGGGAAGCACGAGCAGGACGCTAGTAGGTACTATTATAAAATGTAATTCTTACCTTGTACTTTCTTTAAAACAGCCTCTAATATTTTTGTTTTTAAGTCCCCGTGCTTTATTTTTAAGCCAATTCGGAAAGCGGCCTTAGACATAAGTATTGGATTACGATAGTATAGTGTTCTGTGATTACGATTGTGTTCGCAATGTCCCGTCTATTATTACGTATAATTTAATGTCTTTGTCTTATATATTTGTTTTTACAACAGTATATTAAAGGCGTAAGTTCTGTGTACTGTGCCGTTTTAGTTAATCCATGTTTCAACAAAGGTTATGGGCCCAGAACAACGCATTACCTACTTATTAATCTAAAACAAAGTTAGGTAATGAGCTGCAGCGGCTGCAGCACTGAGCACTGAGAAATAAATGGAAACGGCGAACATCAGTCAGCAGTAACTGTAAGAACGATTCCTTGAGCATGGCATCAATTGAAAAACTAGATGATCCCACTAACTATAGTTCATAGAAATTTGTGATGGAATTATATTTAATACACGACGATCTATGGGAGTATACATATACTACGCCCATTGATGAGATAGGCAAAAAGAGAGATCAAAAAGCAAGAACTAAAATATGCTTGATGACAAAACCAGAGTGCCTTATTCATGTGCGTCAAGCAAAGACGGCGAAGGAGGCTTGGACAGCCTTAGAAAAAGCGTACGAAGATAAGGGGCTAAATAATCGATGCAGATTGCTGTCGAAACTAGTTAGTCTAAAACTGGAGCAGTTTACAACTATAAGAGATTACATTTCGGCATTGATGACGACTGCACAAAAACTTTGTGATCTAGGAAAGGAAATAGCTAGATGACGAATTATTGGCTGCCCTAATACTTCAAGGATTAACAGATAATTTTCAAGCTATGAGATTGGCAAGTGAAAATTCAAATATTGATCTTACTACGGATTATGTGAAAACTAAACTTTACCAAATGGAGGATACACATACAGCGACTACGAATGCAAGCAATCACGCCTTAATGTCAAAGAAGAATACTTTTAAACAAAAACAACAGAAATGTTTAAATGTTTTATTTGCAATGGACCGCACAAAGCGAAAGATTGTCCAGATAATCCAAACAAGAAGAGAAATGAAGCTTCTATAGCTTTGGCGATGGCAACTTCAGCTTCAGAAGATTTTTGGATTGTTGACTCTGGAGCTTCTAATCATATGACTTCTAGGCATGAATGGTTACATGATTTGAAGAAGTATGAAAAGGGAGTGATTGTAGCGTGTGCAAATGGAGAAAGTCTGCAAGGTGTTGGAAGTGGTACAGTGGTATGTACAAAACCGAATGTTACAATTAATGCTATGTATGTTCCGAGATTAGCTGCAAACTTACTTAGCGTTAGTGCTGTCACTAAGAAAGATCTTAACGTAGTATTCTACAAGGGAGGTTTTAAAATGGTCAAGAGTAGTAATTGTGAAATTAATGGCGAACCTTTACTTATAGATATAGAGGAAAATGGTGTGTACAAACTAAAGCAAAGCTTAAAGCACACAGCGCTGGCAACTACTATCAGTGGAGATGAGATGGGCTTATGGCATAGAAGAATGGGTCACATTGGAGTACGTAACCTTAAACTATTACGTAATGTCATGGCGACAGGGGTGAGTTTTTCTAACAATTCTACTACACTAGAGTGCGTATCATGTCTGAAAGGAAAACAAACCAGACAACCATTCAAGAAAAGCAGTCCAGCTAGTAGAGCAGACAGTGTACTTGAGCTGGTACATACTGACGTCTGCGGACCAATGGCTGAAGAGTCATTTAGCGGATTCAAATATTTTGTAACGTTTATAGATGATTTTACGCGTAAAACCTTCGTATATCTTCTTAAATCTAAAAGTGAAGTATTAAATAAACTTGAAGAGTTCAAGATTTTTGCGGAATTACAGACTGGACAGAAGTTAAAAACTTTACGGTCAGATAATGGCAAAGAATATGTAAATACTCGGATGAATGATTTCATGACGAATTATGGAATCAAACATCAATTAACAGTAGAATATACACCTGAACAAAATGGTGTAGCAGAAAGGGCTAACAGAACAATCGTTAAAAAATCTAGAAGCATGATCCAAGAAGCTGGATTAAGCAATAAGCTTTGGGCGGAAGCTGTGAAGACAGCTGTTTATCTGAAAAACCGTTCACCAACGAAAGCTGTTAGGAATAAAACACCAGAAGAAGCTTGGACTGGAAAGAAACAAAATCTGAAATTTATCAGAGTTTTCGGATGCAAAGCGTTTATGCACATCCCTAAACAGAAACGCACCAAATGGGATCCGAAGAGCAAAGAGTTGCTTCTAATTGGATACTGTGAAGATTCGAAAGCATATCGTTTATTTGATCCAGAAACCAAGATGGTACATAAAGCAAGAGATGTCGTTTTCTTTGAAAATCAATTTCAACCCATCAAGAGAAGATCAGAAACAAAGAAAGATGAGATATCTGTTGTCTTTGAACATGAATATCCTCAAGTTTTACCAACAAACACTGAGATAGAAAGTGAAGAAGAACTTAAAGAACAGAATGAGACTGTAAGAGAAATAACTACAAATGATTTAGATCAAAATGAAGAATGTGATGGGAATGTAACAGAAAGTTGTGATGAATGGGAATCTCTTGATGAAGGAGACGAAGAGGTACTACAACCAGAACCGGAACTTCCTAGTGAGAGAAGATATTCATTAAGAGAGAGAAAACCTAAACAATTTCCGGATCACATTACATATCAAGCTGTTGAAAGTGTTTTTCCACTGACAGTGGAAGAGGCTTTATCTAGCATGGATAAAGAGAAATGGTGAAAAGCAATTGAGGAGGAGTTAGATGCTCTACGAAAAAACAATACCTGGACATTGGTCAAACCACCAGCATGCCCCTACAACATCGTTGATTCTAAATGGATATTTCGAATCAAAGAAGAGGCGGGAGGAAAAGGTATAAGGCACGCCTGGTAGCAAGGGGATATAGTCAAAAAAGAGGCATTGATTACCATGAGACTTTTGCACCAGTTGGGAGACACAGCTCACTCAGAACTTTAATAGCTCTCGCAGCTAAATTGGATCTTCAAATTGATCAGATGGATGTTAAGACTGCATTCCTCAATGGAAACTTAAATGAAGTGGTTTACATGAAACAACCAAATGGTTTCAAAGAAAAAGGAAAAGAGGACTATGTGTGTCTTCTGAAGAAGTCATTATATGGACTGAAGCAGGCTCCAAGAAGTTGGAACATGAAATTCGATGAGGAACTAAGGAAGCTAAACTTTAAACGATCCTTAAATGAATCTTGTGTCTACACTAGAACTAAAGGAAAGAACATAATAATCCTGGGTGTCTATGTAGATGACATTCTGCTATTTTGGAATAATTTAACAGAAATGAAAGTAGTGAAGAAAGAGCTTATGTCAAAATTTCAGATGAAAGATCTTGGCAAGGCAGAGTTGATGCTTGGTATTCATATTAAACAAAATTTGGATAGTATCAATCTTAACCAAGAAAAATATATCGAGAAACTGCTTAAAGAATTTGGCATGGAAGATGCGAAGACAGTTTCAACACCGGAAGTTACTGGACAAAGGCTAGAGAAGCCTCCATCAGAGCACAAGTCAAGAGATGACCTACCATATAGAGCATTGATAGGTTCTCTTATGTATCTTGCTAGTCAGTTTAACAGTTCATTTGACGAGAGTAATGACTCTCGTCAAATGAACTGTTAAACTGACTCAAACTGTTCACTGAATGAGCAATGTCTGGACGTGTGCACACAGCAAGATACATATTTAAAAGGGACTAAAAGTCATGGTCTGAAATATTTAAAAGGACAGAATGGACCTGTTGAAGGATATGCTGATGCAGATCACGCTGGAGAGTTTGATAGGAGATCATACTCTGGTCTGGTCTTCATACTGCAAGGTGGCGCAATCAGCTGGGAGAGCAAGAAACAAAGAACTATAGCTCTTAGCACAGCAGAGGCAGAATATGTATCACTATCAGAAGCTGCAAGAGAAGCAATATTCCTGAGAAGGTTTATTGCTGAAGTAACTGATGGACAGGGTTACAAATGGGATGAAGCCATGACCATCTACACTGATAGTCAGTCTGCCATCGCTATTGCCAAGAACCCAGTACATCACCAACGTACTAAGCATGTAGATGTTAGGTATCACTTTGTGCGTGAGGCAATTGTAAATAATGAGGTGATACTGAAGTATAAGGAGACCGCATGCGTGGTTGCAGATGGTTTAACAAAACCACTTCCTAAAGTAAAGTTTGAGTGGTGTATGAGAGGTATGGGTGTGAGTGTTTGACAAACATATGTATGGTACTGTATGGTATGTGAATGGACATGAGATTAAGGAGGAGTGTTGGAGCAAAGAGGTGTAACCTCATGTCACATTGCTGTTAATACAAGCAGGCAATGAATTTTATATGATATTTAAATTTTTTTTTTTTTTTTTTTTTGTTAGGACCTTGAGAATAACTGTCTGTCACTTGTATAAAAATGTCCATTACATTGAATAATTATTTATGTTCTCTTATATATTTGTTTTTACAACAGTATATTAAAGGCGTAAGTTCTGTGTACTGTGCCGTTTTAGTTAATCCATGTTTCAACAGAGACGATGTGCGATATGCAATTCGGAAGGCGGCCTATGTTGGACTACTGGCTACCCTGTTGTCATGTCAACGTCAAAGAACTTAGATCCAACCTCCAACCCTTGGTCAACGTCAATTTAAAATACAAGTAATCTATTTTATCTGTGTGAATGTCAACATAGTCCCCGCATTCCGTATTACACTTTAATCGATTCCAGCGTACATAAACGCGTACCGAATTGGCGTGAGCGTGATGACGATATCCCGTTTATCGTCATAGATGACGTCATAACATGCGCCATCTTGCGATTAACGCCGACCGTATCTTTTAGATTTATCACCGTTAGCGCTGTCAAACAGCTCTCAGCTGTCATAATCGTGATATTCTAAGGCCGCCTTCCGAATTGGCTATAATCGCTCACAGCGCTCACATCGTCTCACATGCGTTCCGATTTAGATCATACGATTATGACAGCCGAGGACTGTCAACAATTCGGAACGCTCGGGAACGCGCTCACGGTGCTCACTCAATGTCAAAACGATATTAGAGTATTTCTCTGTGTATACACCAAACATTTCTTCTTCTTAGGTAAGGTAGCAAATGTACTGTAGCCAGAAGAACAATTTAACGATGAGACTCAAAACAAAACAGCACAACTGTCATTTTTGACAGCGCTCACGGTGATATGACTAAGGCCGCTTTCCGAATTGGCTATAATCGCTCACAGCGCTCACATCGTCTCACATGCGTTCCGATTTAGATATTACGATTATGACAGCCGAGGACTGTCAACAACTCGGAACGCTCGTGAACGCGCTCACGGTGCTCACGCAATGTCAAAACGATATTAGAGTATTTCTCTGTGTATACACCAAAAATTTGTTCTTCTTAGGTTAGGCAGCAACTGTAGCCAGAAGAACAATTTTGAAAATGCCACGATTGCTATGATGCGACTCAAAACAAAACAGTACACTGTCATTTTTGACAGCGCTCACGGCGATATTAGTAAAAAGCATGGTCGGCGTTATCGCAAGATGGCGAATGTCATGACGTCATCTATGACGATTCACGGGACATCGTTATCGCGCTCACGCTAATTCGGTACGGGCTTTAGCACGCGAATATTGATATTATCGCAACTCAGAACGCACTGTAAATCGGAACGCAAATTATCAATGTCATTACAGTCTAACTCGGAATGTGCCCGTAAATTTATCTGTTGTGAATAGTGACATTAGTGGCTGAATGTTATGAAGTAGAAGTACAGAAGTAGCTATGTGCATGTTTTTGTGATCATATTTAACTTTTAAAATGGCAAATTTTACAACAGATGGCAAGTTATGCATTGAGCGTGAACTAGAAATCAATAGTACTGAAAAACAGTTCGATGATTTGCAAACACGGTTTGATATTAGTGAAACATGTCAATGGATAACCGACAATAACTTCGCAAAGGTAAACATTATTTTCACAACTTTGTCAAGTGCATACTTGTTAAATTACTTTAAAATCAGCGTCTTCAAACAGGTTTGCCTTCAATTTCCTGATGAACTACTTGGTGTGAGTGCGAAAATTTACGAAGAAATCAAAAAGAGATTGGAGGTTGATCTGTACATACTTGGTGACACCTCATATGCCAGGTAAGGATGTTCATTTTTGGTTTTAATTTTCCTTTATTTATTATTATTTATTATGGAGTAAAAATCTATTATACATAGAACTATTTATTTAAATTAAACATTCATTAAATTTGCCTTTCCTTTTTTCATTGACGTCTCTCAGGATAACAACATAGTAGTCGTGGAAACGACAATTTCTTTTTAATATGTCATAGACACATTATCTATAACACTCCCCCTCACGAAGATGATCTTTAGTTCTGAGTGACTCTCATTCCCATCATCTTTAGCAATTTTAACAACCTGGGTTGTGGCAGCGCCTTCATTAAAATATCTGCTTCCATATTTTCTGTGTCCTTGTAGAGAATCATCACTAACTTCTTTTGGACACAATCTCTTATAAAATGTTCCTTTATGCTAATATGTTTTGACCTTTTTCCTGTAATCATATTGTTTGCTAATTTTTGCGCAGCCATATTATCATTGAAAATAACGACTGTTTGTTGTGGCACTCCAATGTCTTCTAGCAATTGTTTCAAATGTAAAGCCTCCTTAGCCGCTTCTGTCATTGCCATGTATTCGGCTTCTACTGTTGACAATGCTACCACTCTGTTTCTTTGTTTCATAACTAATTAGACCACCACCATACTTAAATATATATCCTGTATATGATCGACGATCGATAGTACATGCCGCCCAGTCTGCATCGGCCATGCCCGTAAGTGCTGTTAATGTTTCTGTTTTCTTATATGTTAAACTTAAGTTCTTAGTTCCTTTTAGGTAACGTATAACTCTTTTTGCTGCTTGCCAGTGTCTTTGGTCATAACAGTTGTTGTACTGGCTTAAGTAACTTACTGCAAACATTATGTCTGGTCTTGTTGCGTCAGCTAGGTACATTAATGAACCAATCAGTTTTTGATAAGGAAAATTGTCCTTCTCATCTTCATTTTTATTTTTCTCTAACTTCAGAGCTGGTTCCATTGGCGTAGACACGGGTTTACATTCTCCCATGTTAAATCTTTCTATCAAATTATCAATGTAACTTTCTTGGGATAGCGTCATCTCTCCCCCTACATGGGTGAATCGTATACCCAAGCAATGATGAAGAGAACCCATGTCTCTTAAGTCAAATGCTTTTTCCAATTTGGATTTAACTTCCTTCAATAAATCTTCTGATTTGTATGCCAGGATCAAATCGTCAACATAAATGTTAGCAAACAGTTTTTCGCCTCTTTTTTCAAATATGTATAAACAAGGATCCGCTGTAGCATTTTTAAAACCAATTTCCAATAATTTTCTGTGTAATTTTAAATACACCTGCCTTCCTGCCTGTTTCAATCCATATATAGCTTTATTTAGTTGACATATTCCGTTATTTTTGTATTTATTTATGTCTATTAGCATTTCTCTTGCCTTCCTCATCAACTCTTTATCTTTTCCGTGTGATATAATCATTCTTAAGTATATATCAAGATTTTTTGGTTTCTTCATATAAATTTGTTCGTCTATATCACCGTTTAAAAATGCTGTACAGACATCCAGCTGACTTAGTTTCATATTATTTTCTATTGCATATGCAATCAATAGTCTTATTGTACTCATTTTTGCTACTGGTGCAAATGTCTCAGTATAGTCAATTCCTTCTCTCTGGTTGAACCCACGAGCTATTAGTCGCGCCTTTCGTCTGTCTATTTCTCCAAGTGCATTGTATTCATATTTTAAAATCATTTTATTATCTATCAGATTTTTACTTTCATTCTTATGTACAACTTTCCAAGTATTGTTTTTTAGGTGAGATTCAATTTCGCTCATTATTGCATCTTCCCATTCATCACTATTCTCATCTATATCACAGAGGAATGATTGTTCAGCATCCATCTCATAATCCTTCTGCCAAACTGGTGGTTTTCTCTGTCGCTTTTCATTACTTGAAGAAGTAGTTGTCAATTTCATTATCTGTACATATTTCTTGTCTGTCTTCATTGACTTCATTATCTATTTCATCAATTTCTGTAGTTGCATCCACAAATATATCATTTACGTCTAGTTCTTTATCTAAATCATTAATTTCATGTCTATTAAAGTCTTCATTTTCTTCTTCTGGAAAAAGTACAACTTCTATTTCATTTTTATCAACTACATCTCTTTTTTGTTCTTCTCTAGTCTCATTTTCGTAGAACATTTTATCCAGTACTTTGACATCTCTACTTATTATCACTTTGTCTGATTTTGGATTAAATATGCGGTAAGCTTTGTGATTTTCTGAATATCCTAGAAATATACCAACAGTTGATCTGGCTTCAAATTTTCCGTTTCGATTTCCTTTTTTAAGAACGAACGCCTTAGTCCCAAAAATGTGGAAATGCCTTACAGATGGAACTCTATTCACCCATTTTTCGAATGGAGTCTTATTATTAATGCTGCTGCAAGGGCTACGGTTTGCTAAGTAGTTAGCTGGCTTCGGCCCAAAAAACTTCTTTCATATTAGCGTCAATTAACATACATCTAGCTTTATCAAGTAATGTTCTATTTTTTCTCTCTGCTAACCCATTTTGTTCAGGTGTATATGGTGCAGATAGCCTTCTTTTGATACCGTTGTCTTTAAGGTATCTGTCAAATTCACGGTTTATGTATTCCGTACCGTTGTCACTTTGTAAACAAACTATCTTTTGTTTAGTAAATCTTTCTGCCTCATTTTTAAATTCTTTAAATTTTGATAGAGCTTCATCCTTAGTTTTCATTGTATATACTCGTGTATATCTTGAGTAATCATCTGTAAATGTGATGAAGTATTTGGAACACGCTTTTGATAATTGTCTCATTGGACCACATACATCCGTATGCACTATTTGTAATTTTTCATTTGTTCTTTCTTCATTTTTGGGTGTATTAAAGGGTAGTTTTGTTGCTTTGCCTTTAGCACACACTTCACAGTCTTTAACTGTGTCATTTTATTGAATTCCAATCGTTCCATGATCTTTTTATCTAGTGCTATTCGCATTTGTCCCTCATTGAGATGAGCTAGTTTTCTATGCCATTGTTGCATTTTATTTGCTTCGCAAAATCTTGCTTTTCCTTGTATATTTTCCTTAACATAATATAAGCCATCTTCATTTCTTTCTGCTCTTAATAGTATTTGACCATTATGCTTTACAGTTTCATTTTTCTGTTTAAATAAAACTGTTGCACCTTTATCTGTAATTTTTCCTACTGACATTAGGTTTGTAGTTAGTGATGGTACATATAAAGCTTCGGTCAGTTGTAGATCAGGTCTTTCTTTGATGTTAAGTTTTGCTGTACCACGGCCTTCAATTTGTGCTGTACAGTTCTCAGATGCTAACTTTAAGTGTTTGCTCTCATCCTTATCAAGATTTCGGAATCTTTCGTATTCATATGTCATATGTGACGTGCAACCACTGTCAAGGCACCACTTGTTTAGTTTTTCTTTACTATCATTTGTATTTAGACATGTTTCTTCAGAACAACATAGATTTGAAATTTTATTATTACCTTGTGTTACTTTTGACCAGCATTCATTGGCTTTATGTCCTCTTTTTTTACATTTATAACATTCAACAATACAGTTTTTGTTTCTTCTGCGCTGTCTACTATATAGTGCTTCTTGTGTAGAATTTTGTTCACTTGCACTATCCAAATTTCTTCTTGCTTCAGCTTCTTCAATAATTTTTATCTTTAAGATTTGAGGATCTGGTAAATCATCCCTGGATTCTATTGCAATCCGAAAATTTTCAAAAGATTGAGACAAACTATAGAGCATCATGATGCTCAGTAGTAGATCTTTATTAATTTCTATGTCCATATCTGCAAGCTTATCGACTATGTCCATAAATTTGTTCAAATGGTCCACTATATTATCGCTTTCTTTCATTTTTCTCAATATTAGTTCTTTTAAAAGACTTGCCTTTCGTGCAGGACCTTTGCTGTAGTAAATGACCTCAAGTGTGTCCCAGGCATCTTTGCTAGTTTGACAGTTCTTCACTTGTTTCAGTTCGCTAGGTGAAATTATCAGAAATAATTCTGCTAGAGCCAAGACATCTTTTTCTAAATATTTATTTAGTTCGTCACCTTCACAAGTCGGCTTTTTTATTGTTTGCGAGACGTAACTCCAAAGGCCTTTTTTTAATAGAAGGGCTTTTGCGTGTATTCGCCATGTGTCATAATTTTCCCTTTTTAGTGGTTCAATATGTATATTCATTTTTACTCACGTTTTTTATATGCCCATAACCTATTATGGAGTAAAAATCTACTATACATAGAACTATTTATTTAAATTAAACATTCATTAAATTTGCCTTTCCTTTTTTCATTGACGTCTCTCAGGATAACAACTTAGTAGTCGTGGAAACGACAATTTCTTTTTAATATGTCATAGACACATTATCTATAACATTATTCTAGTTTTAATTCATGCAATAAAAATTCGAGCTTGAGGTTATACCTATAGCGTTAAGAATTTGGAAAAAGTATTAAAGAGTTTGTTTATTTGTTTATTTAAGGATTACCTTTATCTTTTACAATAATAAAAACTTGTTTATAATACATTTTCCTGTAATGCACACTCAATTACAGGTAACCGCAGCTTACAATATAATATTGCTATGTTTGTATTCTTCCTGAGTCATTATAATACGAGTCAAACAAATATTTGAAAAGTTCTTTCACAGAAAGAAAGAATATTTACTCGTATAACATTCTTTGCCCCTATTACAGTTGTTGTGTGGACTCAGTTGCTGCGATGCACGTGCAAGGAAATGCTATTGTACACTATGGTCACACTTGCTTCTCCAAGACAAACATACCAGTGTACACTGTACTGCCCAAAGGACACTTAAATATGGAGGAAACTATGAAGTTGCTACATGACAACTTCAGTTCTGATGATAATGTCAAACTATGCCTGTTTTATGATGCGGAGTTTGAACATTGTAAAGGTAAGACAAAAAAAAACATACTGATGGAAGACTAACGCCTGGTTTCTCGACGGCTATTCAAATCTGTAATCAACTAACAAACCTGTTAAATTAACAGAACAGTCAAATCAAATTGGGTTGCTGAATTGGCGATTACGATAAAATTAACTAATCAACGATCAATGTCAACTGATTAACGAAAATAGGTTATGTGTATGGCAACATCGTATTCTTCATTCATTTTGAAAAATTGTTCGTTCAATTTAATATCAAGTTGACACTGTTGACATTTCTAAAGGAGGCATTTTATTGAAAGTTTTGAATGTTCGAGGTATCTAGAGATTTATATAAAAAAATGTTTTTGTAGTAATTTGATTGTTGTGTTAAGTGATCAACGATTTAAATCAAAGTTTTTAATTAACGTTCGTGCAACTCGTTTTCGACTTAACAAGAGATTTGACACATAGTTAGTTAATTTTAGATTTGAACAGCCGTCGAGAAACCGGGCGTAACTATGATAGACGAAAATATTCCTGTCAGAAATCAGAACTGTAGTTGCATTCCAATAGATTTAAAAAAATATATATTAAAAAAACCACAAGCCACATGCATAATCATTATTAAAAAAATTACATATTTTTTGTTTTTCCAGATGTAATTTCACAACACTGGTTTCAATACTACCCACACAGCTACATATCCTATGTGGAAATTGAAGAGAAACCCAACAGGTTCCTAGGCAGGGTGGTGAGGAACAAGGAAGGTGAAGACTTTCCCCTGGAAGTGCTCAAGGATTGTATCTGTATCCATGTTGGGTCTCGAGGGCAGACTCTGTTCAATTACACTATATCTATTGCAGGTAATAACACTTTTCTCTGATGCTTTTCCTGAATTTCATAGTGCCCCAAATATTTTCCAGATTGCTGTTTGTTGCTTTGGTTCATTTGGGTTACATTACACAAAATTTACTGATTTTATAATTAAATGAAAATTATTTTTCTCAAGCTTATTAATTTTATCAACAGCATCAGAATGGTACACACTGGACCCAAACACAAGCAAAGTGGAACGTTTAGAAGAAACTGTTTGGTTTAAACGCCGAAGGTTTCTTGTGGAGAAGTGCAAGGATGCCAATGTAGTGGGCATTCTTATTTGCAAGCTGGCTGGAGACCAGACCAAGGACATCATCAGCAGGATGAAGAAACTGTGCAAAGTGAATGGAAAGAAGAGCTACATTGTGTCTGTGGGCAAGCCTAATGTTCCAAAATTGGCTAACTTTCCTGAAGTAAGTCTAAAATAATATTGTGATGATTGGCTGTAGGTTTTATTTTGCTATGCATTTATAAATCATTTGTTTACAGATTGACATCTATGTAATGATAGCATGCCCAGAAAATGACTTATACAGCGCCAGAGACTTCTACAAACCTATTGTGTACCCATATGAACTGGAAGTAGCTCTGAACTCAAACAGAGAACCATACTTCAGCACACATGTCACAGACTACGACCAACTACTGCCAGGGCGGCGTCAACACTGTGATATCGTTCACGTCAAGGACACCACAGATGTTAGTCTTATCACAGGAAAGATAAGGGAGACCAAAGTAGACACCCATGCGGGAAGCAGCACTGACTTGGTAGAAAAACAAAATTGGGCCCTAGAAAGTATAGGACAAAATCTCCAAGATAGGTCCTGGAAAGGTCTAGAACAGAAACTAGGTGAAACAGAAGTAAAGATGGCTGAGGAGGGCCGCAAGGGAATAGCCATACAGTACAGTGATGAACCAGAATGAATTTAAAGTTTTATATTTCGTATTTACAATGCCTTTGTTATTTTAATACAAATCACTTGTCCTACTAAGACTCTATTTTACAAATAAATCATTTGAAAAAACATTGTTTCTTTTTTTTTAAACATGCAAGATTAAATCATGAATTTATTAAAATCATGGTTTTAAATAAAAGATCAACTACTGCAAAGATAATAATAAAACACAGATTTTGTTTCATATCAAGAATTGACTGATAAAATCGAAAGCTCATTGTTAGATATCTTCCAAAATCAATCAGAATTGACCATACACTATTTAGGAGAAACTATGATATTTTTAATATTTCTCAAAGCCACAGACAGATTTATCACAAAACCATTTTTCTAGTTGTACCAGAGTGAAACAAAATCATCTAAGCATAGCTAAACAGTTGATCCTATTAGTTAAGTATGACAATACACAATCAGATTTTTCACACTTTCATGTTGAGTGGGTTCTGTGGCGACTTGAGCCATTCCTTCCTGAGCATTTGTTTCAGCTGTGACAGTCTCAGGGATGGGTTCTCAGCCTTAAGTATGGGTAGGTTTGTCTCTTCGAATGCTGTGTATGCTGCCTTAAGGCGTTTTTCTGGATGCCTGTCCATATCCGATTTTTCACTGGAAAAATAAAAAGTCATTTAAAATTTGTTTTCTCAAATGAAATGAAGAATTAATGCTTATAATAACAGTTCTCACTCTCCTAGTTTGTCAGTTACAACCTTCACACATTTTATAATTTACCAGTAACACTAGTATCTGGTGAAGTGGGGCATAGTCGATTCACCTAACATTCAATGCGAGTGCGGTGTTCCTGAACAGACTATGTCCCATCTGCTAGAATGTCCCAATTTTCCGTTCACCTGCACCCTTGACGATCTGAACAACACCTCTGATGCCGCAATAAATGTGGCCACCTACTGGGCCCAAACAGTATTATATGTAACATCAAAAAAAAAAAAAAAATTTAAGATTATTAAAAATAATTATTTCAAGTAAATACCCAAGTATAGAGAGAGCTTCATCCACAGTCTGTGCCACCTCTCCATCCAGTTGGATCCTGTTGAGATTCTCCACCAGTGCAGGCTCCTCGACAACCACTTTAGAAGGCTGGAACATAACAGTAGGAAATATAATTGATGGCCTAGTGATCCAGAATATGTAAGAAACTAGTGTTTAAACTATAACAAGAACCAGGTAATAAAGTATCACAGTAACATTTTTGATAATATACTATAACATTATACTTGTCAGGGGTAGGAATACGTAGATAGATAGAATACTCTTTATTATGTACACCATAAAAATTACAAATATAAATGTAGAAAGTAACATATTGTAACACAAATGGTGGTCTTATCACTAAAAGCAATCTTTTACAGATAACCCTTAGATGGCAGGACATATAGATTAAAAGTAGGAGCGAAAAAAAAGTAAGTAGCCTGGTGTTGAGTCCCATAGAATAGGACCTTTTTAACTAGGCATGAATATTCATAACAAATTAACAAATCTGTTTATCTTACCACAGGTTTAACAGGCTCAGGTTTGATAGTCTTCTCCTTCATCTTTTCAATCTGTGCTCGAGTGATCTTGGGAGGTGGTGGTGCTGCCTTTGGAGCAGCCTTCAGTGACTCCATTTCTTTTTCTAGTAAAGCCTTGGCCTCAGCCTTTTTCTGAAGCTGTTCTAGGCGCTTCTTTTCCTGGTCTTCCTGAAAAGAAAAAACTATTTATTTTATGAAGTCTTCAGGTAATTAGAGAAAGGCTAATTTTATGATATTGTTGAGTGTAGATAGACAGCATGTTGCCCATTATAAATAATGAAAATTAATAGAATGCCAGCGCTATGAAACTTATTTCTAGTGTAGCCATCTAGTTAGGTTTGTACTTGCATTGTCATTCTAGAATAAACATGTTCCACAACTAACCTTTTTTTGTTGTTTCTTCTTGAGTTTGTCGTCGTTATCCTCCCACTCCGCATCTTCCATTATTTTCTTTACCTTCTGGTCTTTTTCTTGTTTCTCATTTTCTTTTCGCTGTCGAGCAGCGACTGCTTTGCTGTTCTCGCCAGCGAATTTCTTCGGCATTTTTGTCTCGGAACAAAGTGTTGAATTTTTTTGGTAAGAAATAAGCAGTTTAATCGAATAATTTGGATAGGAACAATTACTTAAAGCTGTTGATAGATTGAACTTCAAAGTATACAGTTTTTTATTAAATTTCTGGAAAAATTACGAGATTTTCATGGAAATTGGCTAGGTGAGGTGCCTGTAGAAAATTTTAACAGCTGTCAAAATGACAATGACAAATGTCAAATGTCGGACCGATCGAATAGGTATCCACAGGGGTGCGTAAGCCGGCGTTTGCGTTTTTTCCTCCTATGTATAAATGTACTCTGTGGTTTTCGCCGGATAAAAAGCGAGGGTTCGCGGAACGGAGTCATAGGTCTAAATCAATGTTAAATGTCAAATTCAATTGACAGCTCAGCTTGTCAAACAAGTAGTAGGTAACAATTATCAGTTCAATTTAAATTGTAATCTCGATTTTGCTTGTGATCTCGAAATTATTACACAGTAAAAATACACGGAACATGAGAAATCAATTTGCCGGTATAATAATATTACTTCATCCATGATGATCCACAAATAAATTTGACGGAGACGATGAATTTAGTACTCGTTTGAAATATTCGTTTTTAAGGCGCGAATCGAGCAAATAGAACAACAAACAGCTCAATGTCAACGTCAATCTGACAGCAGAATAAAATTTAGCCAGGTAAAAAGGTCACTAAAATTTATCCTATACCCAAAGTCTCTAATTCAGATAATTTATGTAAACAAAGTAATGTCAAGAAATGTCACTGTCAAAATGACAGGACAGTGGTGCAAAACATTTTATCGTATTTTTTTTTTGTAAAAAATAATCTATAAAATTAAAGTGAATTAATTATAAGAACTATGAAAAAAAAAATACCGTTGCCAAATGTATTTGTGTAGTGTGTTTTATGTAGTGTGTCGGAGACACGGCCTATGACCGTCATAATCAGTCCTTTTATGTCCATTGCTATACCTGAAGTCTCTAATTCAGATAATTTATGTAAACAAAGTAATGTCAAGAAATATCACTGTCAAAATGACAGGAGAGTGGTGCAAAACATTTTATCATTAAATGTTTTTGTCGAACATTTTAAACATGCGGGAGTCCATCTGCCTAGAGTTTTGTCACTGTTTTTCACTTTGTGCCTTGGTCATTCCTATTTACCGGAACCACTTATGCGGACGATTGTGGTCCCTATAGTTAAAAACAAAACTGGTGACACATCCGATATGAACAACTATCGACCCATCTCACTAGCTACCACCATGGCTAAGGTGCTTGACGGTCTGATGAAGGGCTGCCTCTCAGAACATGTTAAAGTGCACGACGCCCAGTTTGGATTCAAGGCGGGCGTGTCCACCGAGAGTGCTATTCTCGGCCTGAAGCACACCGTCAAGTACTACACCATGAGGAGGACGCCGGTATACGCGTGTTTCCTTGACCTGTCGAAAGCTTTCGACCTTGTCTCCTATGATGTGCTATGGGACAAGTTGAGGGGCACGGGTGTGCCGGTGGAGTACACAGCGCTTCTCCGGTACTGGTATGCTCACCAGACAAATCGGGTGAGATGGGTCGGTACTCTGTCGGATGAGTATCGAATGGAATGCGGTGTAAGGCAGGGGGGGTTAAGCTCCCCCCTGTTATTTAATTTATATGTAAATGAGCTCATCGAGCGACTGAGCAGCACACATGTCGGCTGTCATATAGACGGTGTATGTGTCAATAACATAAGTTACGCGGACGACATGGTGTTGCTCAGTCCCTCGATGAGTGGACTGAGGAAGCTTCTCACGATCTGCGAGACGTATGCGGAGGTGCACGGCCTTAAATACAATTCAAAAAAAAGTGAGGTGTTAGTGTTTACGGCACCTAAACAACAGCCCCGTCGTGTACCTCCAGTATATCTCAACGGTGTTGAACTGAATGTGGTAACTCAATTTAAATACTTGGGTCATGTTGTCACCAGTGACCTACGTGATGATGGGGACATAGAACGCGAGCGCAGGGCGTTGGCGGTGAGGAGCAATATGCTCGCCCGTAGGTTTGCTCGCTGCACGGCAGACGTCAAAGTCAGTTTATTTAAAGCGTTCTGTCAGTCCTTCTACACGAGCGGCCTATGGGTGTCATATACGAGCCGAGCCTACAACGTCCTGCGCGTGCAATACAACAATGCCTTCAGGATGCTGTTGCGGTTGCCGCGACGTTGCAGTGCGTCGGGAATGTTTGCTGAAGCACGTACGGATGGCTTTCACGCCATCATGCGTAAGAAAGCGGCTTCCCTACTGCAACGTTTGCGTAGCACTCGGAACGGCATCCTGAAAATGATTGTTAGCAGAGTGGACTGCCCCATCCAAAGGCACTGGGTAGAATTAGGTATAGGTTTATGTTAAATAGAATTAAGTACTAACAATAATAACATAGCATGTAAGCACAGTTTGTTACTAACCACTAACTACGTATGGACTGCTTAGGTCTGAAATAAAGATATTTTATTTTATTTTTTATTTTTTAAATAATCATCGATAAAATTAAAGTGAATTAATTATAAGAACTATGCAAACAAAATACCGTTGCCAAACAATGTTTTTTGTAGTGTGTCGGAGACACGGTATATGATAGTCATAATCAGCCCTTTTAAGCCCAGTGCTAGAAGTAGACGTCCCTAAAACGATTTCCAATCGAAATCGTTTTCCAGTTTACAGCCGTTTTCGTCCAAAATGTGGCTAGATATGCTACTTACAATATGAATCTATTTATGAGAGTTGTAATATTTATGGTGTTGAAGATTAGAAAATGTGAAGATGTTTGGATCTCCTGCATTGTTACCAGTATCATAAAATATTTTATACCAGAAAATCTCCTTTTGTTAATAACTTTGTTAAAAACCGAAATTTATAAAAATAATTACGGTATGATTATTTTTTATTTATTATTTCTTAAAATCAGTACTTAAAAGAAAACGGAACCTTTTTTTTTTTCGCCATTAGGAAGATATTTTTTTGATATGTTATCCCCTTTGTTTACATAAATTATCTGAATTTCAGACTTTGGGTATAGTCAGGTGAAAACTTATACCAGCGGCGACCGTGAACGGGGCAGATTAAATTTTAGTCAGTTTAATTTTTCACCTCGCGGTGTGCTTGAAAGGTGTGTTTGACGTTTAGTAAGTAATTATTTGTCTATGTTTTTGTACAGTGGCCAGCACATAACGCTAAACGAAACTGCCACTCCAAACGATTTTAAACTTTAAGTTATTTTGATTAAGATCAAAATCGATCGAGAAAATTTGACAGTTTGTGGTAACTTGTACAGCCAAATTAGTAAAGCAGTGTAAATTCTAATATAAAAAAATTACGTACGTTTTTTTTATTTCTTTTGCTGCAAAATATGACTTTTAGACTGGTCGTACGGTCGCGCTATAATCTGAACTGGCAGCCCTACAGTGTATTCATAGGTAAAATTCTAAAGTATCGATACCGGTATCGCAGAAGAAGGTATCGATACCGCTGAAAGTATCGTGCCAAAAGTATCGAGTACTTTTTCGATCACCTTAGAAATTGTATATTATAGCAAAAAATCCGTCGCCTCAGATTTTCAGATGGGAGTATGGACTATGGACTGAAGTACTCAGTATTATCAAATATTTACTTGCCAAACAATATATACAATTTTGGAAAGACTGCTTTCAGAGATACCGCTTAATTAAGTTAGAAAGAGAACTGGTGACATTGTGTAAAATGACACGAGTGAGAAGACAAAAGTATCGAGTATGTGAAAAAGTATCGATACTTAGTAAAGTATCGAGTACAAAAATACTAGTATCAAAGAGTAAGTATGGATACTACTCAAGTATCGATACTTATTGCGGATCCCTAATCCCTAGCATTCATCTGTCAAACAACTGTCGAATTTTATAGTGTAGTGTCAATTTGCGTCGTATTATCACAGAATTTTTAATTTAAGTTCTGTTTATTCCTAGCAATTTGTAATTTCATTACATTTAAAACAGTTCACATAAGCACCAAAACGAACTATGGCTTTAGTTGCTTATGGAAACAGTGACTCGAGTGATTATGAGGAAGAGGTCGAAGAAGATGCCCCCGACAACAAAATTAAATCAGAAGAAAATAAACATGGTAAGAATTTCATACAACATATAAATCCTATAGTTGTGGTAATAATTGCTTGCTATAATGATTGGTTGAGACTTCACACAATACACATTTATGATCAGCTATTGAGCAATGGGCAGTGATGTATTTTTCGTATAGTCTATCCATTTTATTATCATAATTCAGTTCCAGAGCCAAAAGTTCTAAAGCCAACTACAACAATGGCGGAAGAACGAGAGCCACAGGAGAATGGTGCTAGTTTGTTTAATTTCCTACCTCAGCCCTCTAAGAAGAAACCAGCTGTCATTGAAGAAGATGATGAGTTTCTACACAAGAAAGAGACAAGTGCTGTGAAACCAAAAGCTAGGATCACAGTACCCTCACTCAATGATGTAAGAACTTGCAAATCATATTATTGAATTAGCAACTGCAACCTTTTGAGTTACTATTTCATTTTACTCTTTTTTTTTTCAGTTCAAAGATGTGAATAACATTACACCTACTGTTAAACCAAGAGCACCAGCTGATGTAAGTAAACAACTATGTAGTTTTATCAAATATTTAGTGGTTATTTACTAAAATATCTTAAAAATTTACAGAAAAAATCAAGCTTACTAAGCATGCTACCACAACCAAGAAATGGAGTGAAATCCACAACAAAGTCATTAATACCACATGTCCTCACAAAGAAACCGGCTGCTCCAGTGAAGAAGGCCCCGTTACCAACACCTGTTAAAAAACCGAAGATGGAAGCCACAGCTTTGATCAACGATTCGGATGAAAGTGACAATGATGAAGTAGAAAATGATTTCTTCTCAATACACAAACGTGTGGACATACCAGTTGATGTGGACCTACCATTAGATATAGCTCAAAATACTAAGACACAAGTCAAAGACAAACCTAGAGGTATTGAGTCATTCTTCAAGAAGGAAGATGTTGACCATGTGCAGTTGGATCCTGGCTATGATGCTCAAAATATGGAGGCGCAAGCCGAGGCCAGCTCTGGTTATATTGGGTTTGGAGCAGAAAATTCTCACAGTAATGATAATGAACTTGATGAAGAAGCTGTAAGTATCAATTAATTACCTATACCCAAAGTCTCAAATTCAGATAATTTAGGTAAACAAAGGGGATAACATACCAAAAAAATATCTTCATAATGGTAATTCACATAAAATGGTGAAGAAAAGGGTTCCATTTTCTTTTAAGTACTGAATTTAAGAAATAATAAAAAATAATCATACAATAATTATAGTTATAAATTTTCGGTTTAAAACAAAGTTATTAAAAAAAGGAGTTTTCTGGTATAAAATATTTTATGATACTGGTAACAATGCAGGAGATCCAAACATTTTCACATTTTTTACATCTTCAACAACACTTAATAAAATACAACTCTCATTCATGGATTCATATTGTATGTAGCATATCTAGCCACATTTTGGATGAAAACGGCTGTTGTTTCGAGTGGAAATCGATTTTGGGAGGCCTACGTCTAGCAGTGGACTTAAAAGGGCTGATTATGACGATCATAGGCCGTGTCTCCGACACACTACAAAAAACATTGTTTGGCAACGGTATTTTGTTTGCATAGTTCTTATAATTAATTCACTTTAATTTTATCGATGACTAGCTGACCCGACAGACTTCGTTCTGTCAAAAGCTATTTGACTGTGGCAGTTTGTCTACGCGCAAAGGAAACTACCTACCTACCCTACCCTACCTTACGCTATCCTACCCTACCCTACCTACCTATCTACCCTACCCTACCTACCTACCCTACCCTACCTACCTACCTACCCTACCCTACCCTACCCTACCTACCTACCCTACCCTACCTACCTACCCTACCCTACCCTACCCTATTCTACCCTACCCTTTTTAATTCTTAATGTTTTAAGTCTTATTCTTTTTAACTCTTAATGTTTTATGTAGTGTGTCTCCGACACACTACATAAAACATTGTTTAGCAACAGTATTTTGTTTGCATAGTTATAATTAATTCACTTTAATTTCATAGATGATTAATTACAAAAAAAAAATGATAAAATGTTTGGCACCACTGTCCTGTCATTTTGACAGTGACATTACTTTGTTTACATAAATTATCTGAATTAGAGACTGGGTATAGTTGAATAATTATTTAAGTCCATAAAAAAGCCACTTTTTTACACCAATCAAAATACTGTTGTGAGACTATGAAGACCTGGACTATGGACATTTCTCCATGCAAATTTATACACTTTTCTCATATTCCTGTAAAAAATTAACTATTCACACTCACTTTTCAAACCAGATCATGAAGCTATGTGGCGCGCGCGGAAAACGAAAACGCGAGGAGATTCAGATAGTAAATGTGAACCAAGCTGAGGTTCTGGCAGGTGCACGGGAGATGTTAATGAAGGGTCTCATGGATGACACCACACAGCGCGTGTCTGCCAGCAAGAAGAAAGGCAACGAGCCCACCACGCAGCAGAGGAGGAAGCACCAGATCACATACTTGGCTTACCAGGTTTGTCATAGTACTTTTTTTTTTAACCATAAAATATTTATGGTGAGGGTACTGATATTCACAACCTTGGGTCCTCAATTGAGTGATTCAGGGAAAAATCTATAATTCAAGATCAATCACACTAATATTATAAAGGCGAAAGTTTGTGTGTGTGTGTTTTCTCTTCTTCACGCTCGAACGGCTGGACCAATTTTGGTAAAATTTGGTATGGACGTAGCTGACACCCTGGATTTACACATAGGCTACTTTTTTATCCCGAAAGAATCTAGTGTTCGCGGGTAACACCGCGGGGCGCAGCTAGTATTTCATATGCCATTTGATGAAATGAAACAGTGGCATATTGGTTTATAATTTTTTTATGTTAATCAACAATATTTTTTTATTTACAGGCCAAAGCAAATGAAGCAGAACTTCAGAACCAATGGGCCAATAACAGAATGTCAAAGAGGCAAACTCAAGCCAAGTATGGTTTCTAGCACAAGACTCCAAAGCCTAAAATGCCCAGATTTTAGGTTTCTTTGTAAATAATTAAATTTTTGTATTAAAATAATAAATATTTGTAAGTTACGTAAAAGTATTTTATTTGTACACAAAGACTATTGAACTAATTAAGAATAAGTAAGTTTGTTAATTACAATCTTCTGGCTTTCCTTGCTCTTGGAGGGTTCCATGACACATGGGTGTTGTCTGTGATGGAAACAACTTGTAAGCCACCCATTTGTAAACCCTTTACTGCAGCCTAGAAAAGAAAGTTATTTATTACAAACAGATAAATAATGCAAAAGATAGATTCAGAAATAATTTCATGAATAGAAATTAAATGATACATAAAAAAATAATGATATGTTACCAGTCTTCCAGGACCCAAACCTTGCACCCTTACTCTGACTGTTTTCAATCCTCTATCAAGAGCTTTCTGGAATAAATATTGATGAGCTTTATCAAATCCATTACATATCAAGTAGACAGACAGCATTTATTTATTTTCAAACAACTGTCTATTACATAAACTTACAGTAGCAATACCAATGGCAGTAGTCTGGGCAGCTATATTAGTTCCTTTCTTGGTATTCTTGAAGCCATCCATGCCACAAGACCTGATGATCTTCACCGTGCCACTGGCATCAGTCATGGTGAATATTGTGTTGTTGTGGGTGACTCGAATGTTGCATATAGGCAGGTCTTTGTACAAAGTGCCATCAAATATTAAGTTGTCTGAATCTAAGGTTGGGAACAAGTTTTGTTTTCTGAAACAAAATTTAAATAAGATAATATGTTGGGATCTTTGATTGGGTTTTACTAATATACATAGTTGCATTTGCAGCTTGCTTTAGGATTGTCTCCAAAAATTGTGAATGTTAACAACAATCAACATTCTTCTTCTTCGTGTCGATAGCATGATAGTTTATAAAATTTTGTTGGCCCAAAGCTTCGCCACTTCCACGGCCATTGACATACAACAACCATTCAGGGATGTTAAGAATTGCATTTATATGATCCACAATTAATATAAACTCACGCTTTTAGTACAGAATCTAGGTCTATGATCTTCTCTCCCTGAACACCTTCATCTTCTTGTGGTATTCTCTTGTGATCAAACTTGTCTGATGCCTGCGGCGCTGATGTCTGGAACAACCGCGCCACACTCGTCACAGGAACCCGCAGAGTATTCCTTATTGCACTCAGCATGTTTTTGTGCAATTCTATAATTTTTTTCGTTTATGAATGATTGTGTTTTGGAAAATTGGAAGTATTCCCGATCTAACCTAAAATATTTGACAGCTTGACACTGACAGTTACGTATTGTTATTGCGTGCAGAGTAGTTTGTGTTCAAACATGCTTTATTTTTTATTTTTAGCGTAAAATTACTAAAGGTATAAAATAATGGGATTTTGTTTTGCATTTTATGTAAATCTTCTACCAGTTGCATGCTCAGAAAAGTCGTCTTCTGGTGCTCGATGACCCAAGGTCTGTATAAATATGGCCCCGCAGCCGTATTTACCTGAGTAATGAAACTAACATAGCCTTTGAACCATAATTTATTAAATATAAATAATATAGACACTGATTGGATTAAAATACAACATTTAATTGGATAACATATTTTTGCTGTATGCAACAGTTTGCGAAAATCCTCGCAGAGCGCTGGGGACGCCGCTGATCGAGAGTTGTAGATGTCCTGCCTCTGCGAAATGTCCTGCCTTCATGAGTTCGCTAATGACCCATTCGACCGTGTACTCGTTGGCTACGGCCTCTTCACCCTCTACTTCCTTAGAGTATACGTAGTTAATGAAGAAGGCGTAGAAGGGGGTGGCGACTAGTTTCAAAAGCATGTTGTTGTTTAGCAGCTCTTTGATCAACTCTTCGTCTACTTCTTGCTTCCGCAGGTGTTCCTGGAATCAAAGTACGGTGAGTAAAAGGTTAACAAAGTTTTTTTTTTTTTTTAGTTTGTCGCAATCTGGAGATTCGAGATGGTCAGGTAAGTATATTTCGTACCTCATGCTGAAGCACTAAGTTCAATATATCATCTTTGGAATGTTCACATTTGCTTAGAAGCAGGACCCAAATGGCGTTGGTCACCGATTCAGCCGCCACATTATCAACCAGCCATTTCACTTCCTGAAAGCAGAAAACCGTGAGTAATAATAATTTTTCACATCATTATCATCTGTATAACCTTTTCCCAACAATACTCGGGTCGGCTTCCAGTCTAACCGGATGCAGTTGAATACCGGTATTTTAAATGGAGCGACTGCATAGCTGACCTCCACAACCCAGTTACTGGGTAATACGGTACCCCTTGGTAAGACTGTATCCTAATTGCGTAACACACTACCAATTACAATCTGAATGATTTTGAAGCAAATTGCTAATCCATTGCTTCTTAAGTTCGAATTGTCTGCTTAATAACGTAAATAACGCAATGAATGTTGTTGAACAGTCAAAATGAAACCCATTGCTACTGATAGTGGGTGACGCAGTTACCCCGCTGGTTGTCAAACTTTCGTGCTTCTGACGACCCGTAACCACTGTCAAAGATCCACGAATGACAGCCGGGAGCCCGGGACCAACGGCTTAACGTGCTTTCCTTGCCACGGAGGGGTCTTGGTATGTAAAGATGGTCACCCATCCACGGACCAACCGCGCCAAGCGTAGCTTAACCTGATCGATCGATCCGTGGGGATGTTATTACATAGCCACAAGCCTCTCAATAATGTTTCACATGTTTGTAAATATATTTAAGACTTTTCTATGTATAAGACATTACCTCTTCAGCGAGCACTGGTCGCCTAAGCAGTAACTTGATAAGAATCAAGTTTTCTTTCTGATCAGCTGGGTTACTTAGCAGGCAATTCAGATATTCACTGTGCAGACTCCTTGAATCGCTACAACAAATAAAATACGCGTCAATGAAGTTGTTATACAAACTAAACTTTATGCGTAGGCATTTATGTAATTTTTCCGCAATTACATAAATTGAAATTTTAATAATTATTGTTAACTAGTGTCCCGCCCCTACTTCGCTAGGTTCTTAGGATTTGATAACACATGCAGATTTTTTATAATATTCAAGTTTAAGAGGGCGTACAACGGTCACAAAATATTATCTCGTGACTGAGAAGGAATTATGAAAAACGGCTCAATAAGGAACCTCGGTAAGTGTGTCTAGAATTTTCCAATACCTTTCATAAAGTTTCATATTGAGACACGAAGCAACAAAATACGATCTAGAGGAAAGTCGCCGCTTTTCTTGCGATCGAATTTTGTTGTTAATCGAGTGTTGTTGAAGATTAAAAAATGTGAAAATGTTTGGATCTCCTGCATCGTTACCAGTATCATAAAATATTTTATACCAGAAAATCTCCTTATATTAATAACTTTGTTTAAAACCGAAAATTTATAAAAATAATTACGGTATGATTATTTTAAAATTATTATTTCTTAAAATCAGTACTTTCAAGAAAATAGAACCTCTTTTTTTGCAATTTTATGTGAATTACCATTACGAAGATATTTTTTTGTTATGTTATCCCCGTTGTTTACATAAATTATCTGAATTTGAGACTTTGAGTATAGATGAACTGGTTAACTTTCACGTGAGAAAAAATTTAGATTTTTTCTCCTAAACCACCCCTGTATTGAGGCGAACAAAACAAACATAAAATATTAAAATCGGTCGAGCCATTTACGAGGTTTTGCGAGACTAACGCACGGCAATTGATTTTTTATACAGATAGATGCAGTCTACGTCACCTGTTCCTAGTAGGAGGCCAGCAGTTGAGTACATCGACGAGCGCCTTCTTTTGCTGCCACGTTTCCGATAACTCCAGGAACTTGGCGAACGCATCTCGCCTGCCTTCCTCACTTAGTAGCTTCTCATCTAGAAGGACATTATAAAACTTTAGATTTGAGAGCAGAGCAGCCGGGCAAAGCCGAAAATTTTAGATGTTATTTTTAGTGCAATAACGTATAAAGTTAATATTGACGCAGAGAAATCAAACAGCTCTCAGAGTGAACTCGAGCGCGCGAGTATGTTGCACTCTATAGTACTGATTATATCTGTGGCTTGGTGCTAAAAGGGCCAAAGTACGTTTTTGTGAGAAATGAGATTTTACTGCCAAATTATTGAAATAGTGAAATATTTATGTGTGATAAAAGGGCGTAAGCGTCGACAATCTCTCAAAAGATAATATGTTAAAAAGGCCAATGTGGTGTGTGTTTCCATACTGTTACATAAAAATTAATAAGTGTTAAAAGGGCTGCAGTAGTACTTAAGCCAACAGAAAATTAAAAAAAAAAGAACTGCGCTAGTATTACAGTCGGAACTAAAACGATCAAAGTTAACTTATGCCCTTTTTATTTTATACATAATTTGGAACTAACATAGGATTCTTGTTAGTGCTAAAAAGGCTTAAGCAGCAAATATTTTCAAAACTATAAATTTTTTCTTCAATTTAAATTTAATTCTTAAATCAACCTACAAATATGTAACAAATAACAGAAAGAGATTTTTGTCATTCTACAATATAACATGTAAATAATAAGTATCAATGCTGGTTTAATGATCTAATGCTTATTACTGAAAATAAAGATTATTGATATTGGCCTTTTTAGCACCAGGCCACAGATATAGTTTATTATTAGGAAATATATATGATAAATTAAAATATAATGATTATTGCTTTTTTTTTATTAATGTGCCTCTAAACACTCGTTTGTCTTCATAAGATGTATGCTTTAAAAAAAAAAAAGAGCCTTTTTTCAAAATTAGTCGCGGTATCTAAGCTAGGGCAAACAAATGAGACAGGTTGGAACTGTAAGCAACTGCGGAAACGTCCGGCGAGGGCTACACATCCATATTGGTCTCAGTTACTGGGCTATTAACTATTTTAGGACACCAAAATGAAAATTATTAGAGGCTCACAAAAACTTTTTTCGGGCAAAAAACGATAATACAGAACCAAAGACACCGACTTCCGAAATTCTTTTCACTTTTTAGGGTTTTTTTTTTTCTTGAAGTATTGTATTTTTTTATTTTATTTTTTGAAAAATGTGGAACTATTCTGGAAGCATATCCGTCCAATAAAAAAATAATTTTCCAAATCGGTTTATAAACGACGGAGTTCTGAGGTAACCAACATTAAAAAGAAAAAGAAAAAATACAACCCAATTGAGAACCTCCTGCTTTTTGTGAAGTCGGTTAAAAAAGAGTCACATTTATTTACAGTTTCCATTAATATTTTTGAGAAAATGAAAGTGGGTTATTCAATATCTGCCGTCAAACTCACCAGAAAGCTCCTTAGCATAGTCACAGTCAGGCCACTCGGTGCGGAACAGCTCTACGGTGAACTGCGCGATCTTCATCATATCGTCGCTATCATGGACCCTGGCCTTCTGGCTCAAAGACAAGAGCCCTATTTGCTTGTGTGGCGGCAAAGCGAACTCTGTTGCCTTCAGCATCACCTTCTCTAAGAGATCTTCGGGAAACTTGATGCCTTCCTTGTTGTAGGAGGTTAGGCGTGTGACTAAGGTTTCCATGTCGCTAGAAAGTAGAAAATACTGTTTTACTAACTGAGTCGTATAAAATCAAAAGCGGCAGTGTAGGCCATACCTAATTATTGACAAGAGGTTTTAAACTGTTTACTTCAGTTGTGAGCCATAGACTAACAAAACTTATGTTTTACTATAATCTGTGGAAGTGTAGGACATAAGAATAGCCAATAATAACGACATTTTCGTCGATAAAGAGGCGTATCAATGTCAGAATACTTTTCATTTGTTAGATTGCCGACTTAGATTGTGGAGGAGCTCGTGGCTAAGTAATAACAGCCGCACGGGTCGATCCGTCAGGTTAAGCTACGCTTGCCGGGGTTGGTCCGTGGATGGGTGACCATCTTTACATACCGAGACTCCTCCGTGCCTCGGAAAGCACGTTAAGCCGTTGGTCCCGGCTGTCATTCGTGGATCTTTGACAGTCGTTACGGGTTGTCAGAAGCCCAAAAAAAGTCTGACAGCCAGTCCTACCAAGGGGTATCGTGTTACCCAGTTACTGGGTTGTGGAGGTCAGATAGGCAGTCGCTCCATGTAAAATACTGGTATTCAGCTGCATCCGGTTAGACTGGAAGCCGACCCCAACATAGTTGAGAAAAGGCTAGGCAGATTGATTATTTTGAGATTGCCGACTTTGACTGTAAATTATCCAGAATGCCGTATTTGAACCTAGGCTATGGATACATTTCTACGAAACATTTTTTGTCAATTTACGTACTTTGCAGCTTTTGATTTTTACGACTCAATTACGAAATAGACTTTTTGATAAGAGATTGGCCTCACGCGGTAATCAATAGGGATAAGAGGAAGCAGTATCTTTGCCCAGTAGTGGCCAAAAGGGTCCACTTTTAGGAAGCCTACGTGTAAAATAAACAAGCTGATAATAATGAACTTTTGTTAGAGTAATACATTCCCAACCAAACGATTATGGGTTCCAGTTGAGTTTGAAACTGGTCGTGGACACTATTTAGTTCAGTTGTGAGTAAAATATTCGAGTGCTACCACTCACGTAGCAGTATGGAGGTAATTTTCCAAGATATGCTGTAGCACCAGCGGCACCTCCGCGTCCACGTGCAGACACTGCAGCAGCGTGCTCAGCGCGGCCAACTTCAGGTCAGTCGACATCACCAGCCGACTGATGCAGGACACCAGTGTGGCCGTGTCGCCGTGACTTTTCTCTATTTCTCTGAAAGTGGACATGCAAGTAAGGAAAATACAGTCGTCAGATCCCCCTAAAATAACCTCTATTACCTGAAAGTTAACGTCAATCCATACTTCCATAATCCATACTAATATTATAAATGTGAAAGTAACTCTAGTCTGTCTGTCTGTCTGTCTGTATGTTACGTTTTCACGCCTAAACCGCTGAAATGATCGTCATGAAATTTGGCAGAGATATAGCCTGGGATATGGAGAAGGACATAGGCTACTCTTTTACGCGATAACCGACATCCAAGCGGGCGGAGCCGCGGGCAAAAGCTAGTGTAATAATATGTTAATATGTTTGATGATGTTTTTCTTTTTTTAATAACGATGAATCACTTTATTTATTATAAAAAGCTAAAATAATAAAATGTACAAGTATATAAAAACCGGCCAAGTGCGTGTTGGACCACACAATGAAAGGTTCCGTAGGTGGGATGAATTTATCCCAAGAACAAACTTAACATTGTAGTTGGAAAACATGCCAAATATCTATACAATGTCTAGGAAATCACTATAAATCTTATAGTGTGGAGGTACCTACACAAATACAATTTAGTTTAGTTTAGTTTAAAGTACGTGTAGTGTGTAAAGGATGTGTGCTAAAAGGACAATTTCTTTGAAACTTAAATTTCGATAACAAAAATATTAAAAAGTTGACAAGTAAAACATCAGTTTCTTAAAATCATCTCATCATCATCATCATTTCAGCCGAAAGACGTCCACAGCTGGACATAGGTCTCCCACGAGCACCGCCTCTTCGACCGGTTCTGTGCTTCTCGCATCCAGCGGATTCCTGCGGCCTTCACCAGATCACCGATCCACCTTGTGGGAGGTTCAACTGCTACTAGTAGCTGCGTAATATCTTGTCGTCTCACATACCATCTCAAGACGCAATTATCTATTTAATAA
Organism: Dryobota labecula; assembly: GCA_947523025.1. Taxonomy (NCBI): domain Eukaryota; kingdom Metazoa; phylum Arthropoda; class Insecta; order Lepidoptera; family Noctuidae; genus Dryobota; species Dryobota labecula. The sequence continues at coordinate 27,711,626 of OX383284.1, read as the reverse complement.
AAATCTTTAATTTATTCACTAAAAGATTTTGGGGTCTACCTTGCATTCTTGAAATTTTGCACAAGAAATACAGGGTGGATTTTTGAAAGCATTGTAGCTACAGAAACCCGGTCTTAGTAGACTGTCTTCATTATTTTTTTGAGAAATTTTGGCCCCACACACATACATATTTCTAGTCAGCAAGGAAATGGGCGCTTTTTACAAAAACTTTTTTTGACGGCAATCGATCCTATTTCTCATAAGACTCAAAAATCTCCATTGGACCAACTCAGTATTGAGTACTGGATAAGTCAGAATCGGAAAAAAAAACTTTTGCCATACATTCCGAAGGAAACGAGTCTCCCAACTTACTTTTTTATGATGGATAGACTATTGAAAGATTTTTTTTTTAATTCACCCGATTCAAAGTCAAATTATTTATTTCAGATAAGACCATAAAAGGCACTTTTGAACGTCAAACTTTACAAAAATAATTAATTAATTGATTCTAGTTGCCCCTTCCAAAAGGTAGTTACGTATGGAGAAGAATGGGCAAGAAACTCCATGCTTACTCTTTTAAAATGTAAACAATATTTGTATACAGTAATTATTAATTATATGTGAAGACAATGCACTAACCTAGAATAAAATTACTATACCACAATAGGTAAAAAGAATGAAAAGTGACAGAAGCAATGACAAATTAACTACGTTAGATGCATGGTGCTCACAACGATTGATTTAAGTTTGTATCGAATTCGTCATTTTTATCGATGAGAAATACCATCGGGTACACGGCTTGTAATGGTCAAACTCACGGCCAAATCTCATCCCGGGGCACATTGGAGTTGTCGACGAGGCTCTGTATGGTGGTGGAGTGGAAGTTCTCCAGGAAGCGAGCCCAGCGCGTCAGCTCCTGACCCACCTGCGCCCAGGTCTGTTCACTGCAATCATAGGCCATTGAATATTAGGTAGAGGGCACATAGTATCAGGTCGATGATATGCATATAAGGCGAACTAAATAATAAAAAATACAATAATTTCAGAAACTTATCAACTTTTATTTTGATCTGCATTAATTTTCACAAGATGGTACAGAACAAAAAACAATAAAAAAATAGAAGTTTTTTCTAATGATTTGGTACCCCTGTGCAGTTTCGCAAAGGTTGACTGGATTAAGTCGCCTGTGTACAATTTTTTTTGTGCTAAAGTATTAAATAAATAAATAATACAATGTAACGTTGTATGTGCCCAAACTGTCGCACAGATTTAGTACAAGATCTTAACTCGATGGAAATAAGGTTCCTGATTCTATCGCATATTTATTCTATGTTTAATTAAAGCGGCAGATATTAATAGATCTTACTTCTTGTTGAACTTGAAGTCATTCTCCTGTTCTTGCTGGCAGTAGTCCACAGCTTGCATTATCATCAGGTTGCGAGTCCCGGCCGGCACTCTACACACAGATTAGTTTTATATGAAAAATTAAATACGCCGAGTGTCGGCGCTTCACAGCAGCTTTTTACTAAATGCAAATGAAAGTATATACGGTACTCATAACAAAAAAACATCTTTTTTTTTGTGTGACTGTCTCGTTGTTCCGGCTGATTCCCGAAACGGCTGGACCAATTTTGACGGGACTTTAAGTGGTAGATAGCTAATGGTATAAGGAGTACCACTTAGAACTTACTTTTATTTTAGAAAAAGACACGCGGGTCGTGGGAGTAGCTAAAAAATAAACTTCATCAACTTTCTAGTTTCCATTCTTCATACGATGTTTTGACAAATGTAATTATTACCGGTCTATAGCCATGTCGGTAAAGCAGGTGTCGGCGACGAACTGCACTAGCTCGTGTTTGGACAGCTTGTTGAAGTAGCTCGCGCACTGACGGTACTGCTGCATCCACTTCTTATTAGTCGCGTTTGTAGGCACCTGGACAATAATATTCAAACTGTTACCGCGCGACTAGCATATATACAACATCCCGACATCAACCGTCGGGCAGTTGCCCACCAGACACAACACCCGTCTGGTCGGAGGATCCTCCCTTTTCCATAGAGTATGAGTGAACTTCACACCCTGTTCCTCATGCTTCTATAGATGGTACAGTCACGAAGTAAGCATAAAAGTCGGTTTTCTATGTAATTTTTTTTTTTATAATGTCAATCATTAATAAAAAAAAGCAATTTGTCTAAAATTACAGTTGCTCTATTATATTACTTGTGAGCCAAGATGGAAAGGAACTATGTATTTATGATGTCGATGCAATTCACACCGTGAGATGCAATTCAATGAATTGATAACTATTATTAATGATGTGTCAACACTGTTTTAATCTAGAGCAAGGTTCGTTAACTTAGGTACTTTATCAGCGATATCTATACCAATATTATAAAAAGAGAAAGCGAATTTTGTGAGTTTTGTGTATGTAAGTGTGGAGTAATCTCCGGAACCACAGCTCCATTTGGAAGTTACATTATTCCAGATGAACATAGGCAACCGTGCGAAGCCGGGGCGAGTCGCTAGCTCGCCTCTGCTTCGCACAGGTACTGTTAGCTAGTAAATATTTCCAAAACAAATATTTCTAACATCAAATCATTTAAGCAAAGAGAAATTTGTTTTATAAGGTCCGTCACTTCGGTGCTTCCCGCATCCAGCGGATTCCTGCGGTCTTCACCAAGTCATCGGTTCACCTTGTGGTAGGCCAACGCTACGTCTTCCAGTACGCGGTCGCCACTCCAGAACCTTTCGGCGCCATCGGCCATCTGTTCTGCGAGCAACGTCCCTGCCCATTGCCACTTAAGTTTGGCAATTCTTCGGGCTATGTCGGTAAACTTGGTTCTCCTGCGGATCTCTTCATGTCTGCTTCAATCACGTAGTAAAACTGCAAGCATAGCCGTCTCCTTGCCCTTTGGGTGACTTTCAACCTTCTAATGAGGCCCCTTGTGAGTAACCACGTTTCAGTGCCACAGGTCATCACTGGCAACTGGCAACACGCACTGATCAAAGACTTTCGTCTTGAGATACTGCGGTATGTAGGACGAGAAGATATTGCGTAGCTTCCCGAACGCTGCCCAGCCGAGTCGGATTCGACGATTGACCTCTTTCTCGAAGTTGGACCTACCTAACTGGACAGATTGTCCTAGGTAAACATACTCGTCCACAACTTCGAGTGTAGCGTCTCCGATCTTCATGAGAGTGGGTTACATGGGCATTTGACATGACCTTTGTCTTGTCCATGTTCATTCTAAGGCCCACTCTTTCGGAAGCTCTACTGAGGTCATCGAGAATTGTGCTGAGGTCTTCCATAGTCTCAGCCATGACAACTATATCGTCGGCAAACCAAAGGTGAGTGATGTTCTCGCCATTGATATTGATGGCAACTCCTTTCCAGTCCAAAACCTTGAAGACATCCTCCAGTTTTCTTAACTTCTTCTTCTTCTTCGCTTCGCTCTTGAAAGAGCGGTCGTGGTCACAATGAGCTTTGTCCAATCGCAGGTGTTGTCGTAACTCGCCTCACGATCTCCCTCCATCTGGTTCTGTTAGATGACAGTCTGGTGCGTTCACTAACAGGGCCTCCAAATGCGGATTTAATCTGATCGGTCCACCTAATCAGTGACCGCATGGCCTATTTTCTTCTACTCTGCCCTGCACCACTAGATGCTCTATGGAGTCATAATTCCGTCTCGAGACATGCCCAAAGAACTTCAGTATTCGAGACTGTACTAGTGCTGATAGACGCTGTTTGATGCCGAGTTCTTGGAGTATGGACACGTTTGTGTGGAATTCTGTCCACGAGATCCCAAGCATTCCTCTCCAGCACCACATTTCTAGAGTATCTACTTTTTTCTTTTCCAGTTCTCGTAATGTTCACGTCTCAGCTGCGTACAGAAATATGGGGAATACGAGTGTACGGACGAGCCTGATCTTAGTGGCTTTAGTGATGTTGCGATTCCTCCATATTTTTTTTAGCTTGTCCATTGCTCCTCTAGCCATAGCCATGCGTCGTTTCACCTCATCCACGCAGTTGCCATTGTTCGCAATAATAGCACCAAGGTACACGTCGGACTGAACTACACCGCAGTTCGCAATCTGTGTCACATCTGGCGAGTTATTGTTGCTACGGTCTACGATCATCATTTTGGTCTTACCCCTGTTTATCTTCAATCCAAACGTAAGGCTTACGCGCTCCATCTTAAGAAGTAGTTCCTCCATGTATTCAGCACTAGTCGCAAACAAGACTGTGTCATCAGCGTATCGTAGGTTCGCAATTTTGTAGCCACCAATCGCAACACCATCAGTCCAGTCGTCGAGGGTGATTCGCATAATGAGCTCTGTGTAGGTGTTGAATAGCAGTGGCGATACAATACATCCCTGTCGGACACCTGCACAGGGATGGAAGCTATCCGAAATGTGGTCGTCTGTTCGTACCGATGCTGTTCTCCTTCGTAGAGTTCTCTAAGAAGGTGCACAAGGTGTTTTGGTGTGCCCATTTCTAACAGCGTCCTCCACAAGGTTGGCCATTGCACAGAGTCAAATGCTTTTGAGAAATCAACAAAGTTTCCAGTCCAAAACCTTGAAGACATCCTCCAGTTTTCCTACCTACCCTGATCGAAAAAACCTCAGGTTAAAACAATACTCACGCTAAAGAAATACTTGGTGAGCCACTTAGTATAGATGGCGTTAACGGAGATGGGTATCTTGAATGCGGGTGGCAGACTGCGCAGGAACTTGGTCACCATGCCCACGTTCTCCGGCTTGATGATGCTCAGGATATGGGCCGTGAACTGTTCCGCTGATGGCTGTTCCAGAAGCAGCTTGTAGTCCAGTTCTGGTGGGAAATGGAGGATGTTTGTTAAAGACCCAGAAATAAAATAGATGTTAACCTTTATGTTAGGATATTTAGTTGGTATGTACAGTCACGAGCAGAAATATATTACTATGAACAGCACGGCTATAATATCTGATTTCAGGATTCATTCATTAATATCGGTCGTCGAGATGACGGCAAATATATGTGACCATTTGTGAAAGGCAGCGGCCAGTCTATCCATTGTAAAAAAGTAAGTTGGCAGTCTCATTTCCTACGAAATGTATGGGAAAAGGTTTTAGCGATTTCTGACTTTTCTAGAACTCAAACCTCAGTTGGTCCAATAGTTTTTTGATCCTTATAAATCAAAATCAAAATATTTTATTTCACATAAACCTACATGACATTTTATAGATCGCGCGGATTGCTCTCTTTTGTAGAATGAAAATGGAATCTACGTCAGCTGCCGATCCCCACAGCAGATCGCCATAAGACATAATACTGTGGAAATAAGCAAAGTATACTAACCTAGCTGTGGCTATATCAGTTAACTGCCTTATTTTTCTTACTGCATATGCAGCTGAACTTAATCTACCTGAAAGAGCTCTAATGTGGGCGCCCCATTGCAATTTCAAATCTAAAGTAATTCCTAGAAATACAGTTTCCGTAATAGCATCTAGTTTCTTGCCATCAAGTATTAAATTTAGACCCACTTGGGGTACATTAATTGGTAATGAGAACTTAAGACATTTAGTTTTATTCGCATTAAGTAAAAGATTATTAGCTGCGAACCATTTTGAAAGAACAGCCAAACTATCGTTGACATGTAAGACATCCGTGTCTTTTCTATCTATTTAATAAATTAGAGAAGTGTCATCAGCAAATAGAATTATATCCGATAAGTTAGCCATCATATAAGGAAGGTCATTAATATAAACTAGAAATAGAAAAGGGCCAAGAATTGAACGTCGGACGTCGCCCCGTTAACGTGTACTTTTTGCTGCCTGTTTGATAGATAGGAAAGAACAAGATCGGAAGCTTGTCCACGAATTCCGTATTGGCGTAATTTACAGATCAGTTTGTTGTGGTCAACGCAGGCAAACGCTTTTGAGAGGACTTCTCCCAGAATTCCAAAATGTGACTGATGAGTTTTACTCCTGCGTCAGTCGTCGACCTACCCTTCGTGAAACCAAACTGGCGACGTAAACGTAAAATCCCATTTGAGTTAAAATGTGACAACATCTGGTCTAGCATGATTTTTTCATATATTTTACTCAATGCTGGTAGCACAGATATAAGTCTATAATTAGAAGGATCACTCTTACTACCCGATTAAAAAATTGGTCCTACTTTATTATGTTTCAATAAGTCGGGAAACGTACCGCTGCTGTCCAAACATTATTAAATATTCCTAATATTCCTATAAGAAACACCTTCGATTATAATCAGAAAGTTTTTGTGAAAATTTCCCATTTTTTTGCGGACAGATATTTTTTTTTTTTTTTCAAAATCTATGAATGGGGATTATAATTTCTCAAAAAAACCAGCACAGTCACAAGACAGTAAACTTACCTGAAGAAGCCGCCTTAGCCTTTTTGAGCAGTTTAATATGTTCAGCAGAAGTGAGCGCTCCGAAGGATGCCTTCTCATCCACGCTCTTGAGCAGCGCGAAAAAGTTGATCAGCGCCATGTGGTCTGTACCGCACAGTTGAGGCCATAGAGCCTCCTTTATGCTAGTGGGGGAGAAATGATACTGGTTACTAGGGGAAAGGTGCTAGTTGTACTGGACAGTCTGATGAAAAAAGGCGAGAGATGATTCTGAAAAGGTTGTAGTTGTTGTTGTTCTCTCTGATATTTCTGCTTTGCGCGACTCGCGGTGTTTATGGGTATTTGTTTCACGATTGTAAACAATATATAGTCATGAGTATGCACGTATTTTATCAAGTTAAGTTCGATGCTATTTCCTCAATGCAAAAACAGCTACGAAAAAATTTGGTTGAAGATATGATCGAAAATGGAAAAAAAAGATATTTTTGTCGATAGGTTTTTAATTGGTAAAAGGAAACGAATACAGTGTCTATCTATGAATCAGTGAAAACAAGTACTCACCGAGCGTGAGCCGTGTGAGTGAGCTCAGGCGAAGGCGCGGGCCGCGCGGGCGGCGCGGGCAGCGCGGGTGGCGCGGCCCGCAGCGCGGCGGCGGTGGCGTGCTGCAGCCACACGTCCAGCGCACACATGTCGTACTTCTGGGCGAGCGAGCAAGCACGCTCTACGTGTTGCTTCTCACTCGATCTAGGATATGAGCATAACTATCACATAGGTCGCTTTAAGAGCATCATTTATCACAGGTGTTGGCGCCTGCAATATTTATGTTCATATCGCGCTCTTCAACTAACACATTGCCAAGCGAATTTCTCAGGCGCTTTATAACTAACGGTGCTTCACACTACAAAAAAAATATTTCATACCTTTTAGTGGGTGATAAAAGCATGTTCTTTAAACTGCTTCATTTATTTTGCGAAAATTATTTCCCAAATGATAATTTCGCCGAATGATTACCCGAATAAACAATTTCTTGAGTATAAAACCTTGAATAAGCAGTTGCGCAAAATTTTAATGTCACGAATGCCTAATCATAAACCGGCTAAGTGCATGAAGCCACGTGCTGAAATTTTCCGAAGTCGGGATGAATACATTTACGCATGCCAAGTATTGCAGGATTGGGGTATAGTAGGATTATCTGAAGTCCGAAGAGAGGGCGAGGACTCGATAATCCTCAAATCCAGGAACTTGCTCTATTTCCGGGAGGGCGTCCCACGGCGGGGTCGGGTTTATTGTCCATAAGTCCCTTGTGAGCAACTTGGTGAAGATCAAGAGTGTGTTGATCAGGGTGGCGTACCTTATACTTAGAATATCCGCAAGATATTTGTTGAAGGTCATACAGGTTAACGCCCCGAGCTCGTCGAGGTAAAATATCCTCATACATGGGTCTCCACCTCATGGTGGAGACCCATGTATGAGGATATTTCCATAGCCAAGCATGCCTCTAAAACTCGGCAAACGAGACAATGATGAGCTGCGAGTGGGGCAATTTGGAGTTGGACATCGGAACCACCGAGTTCACCTACTGGCCATTTCTATGGAGAAGGAAGGGCTCTTTTATGATGTACTCCTTGTTCAGAAAGACGGATCTTAAGTCCTGGAAAAGCGACCTTTGCCGCATTAATAAGGGCTCCAAGTTATTTACAAGAGATCTGTCTATAGGGCAATGCCAGCTTGCGGAAATCAAGACCGATAATGGCAGAATCGTATCCGCCAAACCTGAAGCTGTTAGGAGAGATCGAGACTGTTCTACGGACAGTTATACACGTCAACCAGTAACCCCGTTACGAATCTGGCTAACGACCCAAAAGCTAGATTGACCCGACACCATACCGAAGGCATCAGCTTGTACGAGATTAAGACGGCTCTGAAGCAGCTTAAGAACAATGAGGCATTGGATGATGATTGAACTACGGCCGAACTCCTGAAGGCGAGTGGAAACGCAGTCCGGCAGGTTCGTTCTTAAGGCCCTCCAGAAGCTATTCGATTCCGTCATACTCGAGGGTAAAACGCCACAGGCATGGAACAGAGGTGTGGTGGTACTCTTCTTTAAAAAGGGCGACAATAGTGCACTAGCGCTTGACGTAAATTGACGTAATTTTAGTCGGCAAGATTTTAATCACGTCTATACTTGTATGGAGTAGTGACAGGCGCTGATTAATTTGACAGGACTAAACTAAAATTTATCTTCTGTCTTTTTCTTAATGAAATAGAAAGAAAAAGATGCACTGAACTTCAATTTAGTTTAGTTTGTGAACAAGGGAATCGGCACCAATATCCTGCTTAAGATTTATAGGCTATTTCACTTCTGAGCCATGTCTACAAGCTGTTTTCAAGAGTCATCACGAAATGTCTCGCGCGCCTCTTTGACGACTTCCAGCCTCCCGAACAAGCTGAATTCCGTAAAGGCTTTAGCACCGTAGACCACATTCATACGCTGCGGCAGGTTATACACAAGAAGGAAGTGTATGACCTGCCTCTCTGCTTAGCGTTTGTGGACTACGAGAATGCCTTCAATCGATCGAGACTTGAACTGTACTGCAGTCTCTCCAACGGTACCAGATTGACTATCGGTACATCGAGGTGCTGAAGTGTTTGTATGAAAATACTACTATGTCAGTCTGACTTCAGGACCGGACCTCGAAACCTATCCTTCTGCAAGGAGGGGTGAGACAGGGAAAAGAAAAGAAAAACAGAATGAGAAAAAGAGAGAGAGAGAATTTTAACACTGAGGTGTAGAATATTGCAGTTTTAGGTCATCGCCATCTCTTGACAGATAAAGGAACTAAAGTAATTTTTGTTGATTTCTGAAAAAGTGTGCTATTTAGAGACATAATTTTATTTTTCCTGTAATCTTTACATAAGCTTCTATCACATAGAATAATTTCAGATTTTTCTCTATGCAAACTTCGGATATAAATAAGGGGGAACGGTATTTTTTTTTTTACATTTTTCTTCACAAGTCGAAAACTATGCGGCCTAAAGAAAAAAGAAAAAAATGAATGAGAATGTGCAAACAGCGCTCTTTCATATGATACCTTACATGCTCTAGTAGCCGCATTTCGGATTTTTAAGACCCCCATTCAGTCCCTGTTGCAAAAAAAAAACTTTTTTGTTTCTTATTTGCAAAATAGTTTGGCAAACGTCATCTAAAACTAATCTAAATTTCAAGTTGATAGCATCAGTAGTTCTTGAGATATTCAGCTGTGACAGACAGACAGACTGAGTCACACCATAAGGGTTCCTTTATACCATTTTGGTACGGAACCCTAAAAACGGTGAAGGAAAACATCGTGAGGCATGCCGGTTTGCATGCCTGAGACATATTTCTCGACGGCATGTGAAGCCAAGTCAGAGGCCCATGGGCGGCCTAAAAACTCTGACACCAGGTTAGTCACTAACCACCCGAAAATAAGAAGAAGACCTCAGTAGGGCCTTTCGAGAGAGTGGGTCTTAAAATGAACATGGACAAAACGAAGGTCATGTCAAATGCCCATGTAACACACACTAATGAAGATCGGAGACTGTACTCGAAGTTGTGGACGATTATGTTTACATAGGACAAACTGTCCAGTTAAGTAGTGGCCCGCGACGATCAGACCTTCGTTATTTTATAAAATATTTTTTATAAATATTTCTGCAGTTGTAACCGAAAATCTATATCTAAAAAAACTATTGATTTAAATAGCAGTCACTTAGAAACATCATAATATTTTTAATTATGGGATCCCACGATACCCCAAACGCTTGTGTGCATTGAATTATTATTTTTCATCCCTCGGTTAGGTAAAGTCACATCAGGTTATACGAAACTGTCAAATTTCTCCAAACTATTTTAAACCTTAAAATGTTTATTGGTTAAGTCACAGATTAATACAGATGAGACACTCCGCAGTTTAGGTATGAAGCTACAAGTACGCGGCGGGCCCCTTTCACTGGGCCAATTCAGTAGGACTGCCGCGCGCCGCCGGTATAAGAGTTACGCGATAGAAAGAGAGGCAACTTGTAGGGGAATATAACTGTATGTAATAAGCGTTCTGGGACCTGAATTACACTTTATTGCGTTGTAGCAAGAGTCACGTTTTAGTTAAATGATTTTGCGGAGTGGCCCATCTGTATTAATCTGTGGTTAAGTTCAAAATCGAATGAGAAAATTTCTGACTGACTGTAGAAAGTTTCTGGCTGTACATACATATCGACGCTTGAAAGGCAATATTTACCAAACGACATGTTGACAACTTTACACTAGAGCATATTAAAGAATTAAAAAAAAACTTTAAAATGCTCTAGTGTAAAACAACTGTGCTCTGTGTTGGCAACTTTACACTAGAGCATTAAATAATAAACTTTGAAATGCTCTAGTGTAAAGTTGCCAACATGTCGTTTGGTAAATATTGCCTTTCAAGCGTTGATATATATTTATATCTAATTATTTTTTTTCATAATTTTATTACCTACATAATTGTTTACCGGTGCACAGAATACACTCCCATTTTCTTCTACGTCGTTGTCCAGACATGTTTCACGTCATTCATTTAGTAACTGTTGTAAATAGTTTGCTGTGTAATAATTGTATATATTTAGGTAAGGAATTTAATAAAGATAATCATAAATAATATATCACTTTTTCAATAATTTGGCAGTAAAATCTCATTTCTCACAATAACGTACTTTGGCCCTTTTAGCACCAAGCCACAGATATTATATCAAAGGTTTTTTAATATATCAATGAAGATAACCTCCTTTAGAAAACGTTGGTTAGTTTCATCTAATATACCACAGCCGAAATAGCTCAGTTGGGAGAGCGTTAGACTGAAGATCTAAAGGTCCCTGGTTCAATCCCTGGTTTCGGCAGAACACTTTTTGCGTTTTTACATTTTCTTTATTATTATTTTTTATTTTACCACATTCTTTTATTTTATATTTATAGTAATGAAATAGGCACAAACTGTGTACGAAACCAAACTTTTTCGTAAATTCGATATGGGTTTAACGGCCGGGTACCGTGCGTCAACCATATATCAATAAACCTATACTGCTTTTCAAATTGTTACCGGGAGAGCGCTGTTGGTAAACAATTGTAAATTTTTTTTTTTTTTTTTTCTTAAACACTATGGCGGCATTGGTTACGACTTCGGCCACCCGCCAAAATAAACTAGTAGTGCTATATTTACGTATAGAGTTTGGTTACATACCTGGCTACTCTATAAATGATCTCTCTGCGGTACTCATCATCAGCATTAAACAGCAGTCCATTGACATTGTATCCCATGGCCCTTAGCGCGTCCACCTCTCCCATTCCGGTGAGGCGCTCGATGCATTGACGTATCATCTCCATTTGATCCTCTGACGCGTTACCTTGTGCAAGAGTGTTGCGCGCCATCTGGTGGTTAGAAACAGATGCTATTGTCGATTTTTAAATAAAGAACTAAAGATGGAAAGAGATGCTATATTTGATTTTTGAATAAAGAACTAATAACTAAAAAGAATGCCCTTTGGCAGTCCGTGTTGCAATTTTATTGCCTAACCTAAAAGTGGTATAATATATTATATTCCACAGCTACGTACTATGCTAAAAGTGGATGGATGACCTAGCTTTCTAGCTAATGTGGATACCTGACGGTTACGCCTGCCTATAGATTAGATGAGAGAGCTCATATATTGCTCTTTGGTTAGTGGTAGGAGCATAATAAGTGACTAAACAAACAATCATATCGGTCGAGCTATTTTCGAGTTTTTGCGAGACTGAAGGCAATTGATTTTGTATAAGTATATAGATATTTAACTATTGTATTCTCCAAATAATTAAACAGGTTATTCCGCCACAATTCTTGACGCATCTGATTTTAATGACGATCACATGACGCGAAAACTTTGATCGTCAGTACACGAAATCAAAAAGTAAATTAAATGCCATATATTGTAATTGTTATGAGTAACATTCTAATGCACCAAATTTCATTTTATTTGGAATATTTACACCCTTTTTTTTTTGGGGTGGGAAATTATCAAATAACTTCTCAGCGTGTCAGACTTTTACTGACTAATACCCACCCTTGTTCCTTCAGTTGCCTGTGTGCCAGGGCCACGGTATATACATATATGCATTTCGGACAAACCCGTAACCCTGGCAATCACCGGTCCCGGCGGACCCCGTCAGTGTGTGCTGACATCTCTTTGAGGCGCGCGTGGAACACAACGCGCCGTCGACTCGGGCTTACCGGACGGCGAGCTGCCCATAGCTCGCCGTCCGCAAGCCCGCGCCTAAGGTGATCGGTAATCGGCTACCCATTCCCGCCGCCTAATGCGTCTCCTGCGGCGACTAGGGGCGTGAGGGCGCACAAACTGCCACTCCCTCACGCGTTCCGCCTCCTCCTTCGCGAGCATGACTGCTTCGCAGAAGGAGGTGACGGCCTCCCATGCACTCTCGCTCCGTACCAAGGCCTAGACCAGGGCCGGACGGGAGAGACCGCCGCCGCCGATCGCCTCTCCGTGAGGACACGGCGGTGCTCTGCCCAAGCCGAGCAGACCTCCACCGTATGCTTCACCGTGTCCTCCGGGCAATCCACACAGTGGTAACACCCGGGCGTTTCCTGTCGCCTAATCCGCAACAGGAACCTCCCGAAACAACAATTTGAATATTTACACCCTAAAACATTAATAATCTTGCATTAATATATTTCTAACAAAAGATGGAATAATGTAGTGTCATTAGGAGCGTTGTTCTAATTGCTGCTTTGTTCCGACTGGTTTATTATTTTGACACCAGTCCAGAATAACCTATTCAATGAATTAGAGAATAAGTAGATAAGAGACCTCTGCAGGTTTAGTGAAGTACGCGTTGTCCCGCAGCTCGGCCGCGTTGCACTTGATGAGCGTGGCGTAGAGCGCGCAGCTGACGGCCGTGTCCGTGTTGTTGGCGTCGATGAGGCGCTTGGTGTGCGCGGGCGCCTGGCTCGTGCGCAGCAGGCACGACACGCTCAGTGGCGTGTCTTTGTACAGTATCTCTGCGGCGCATTTTTGGACGACTGAAGACAAGCAAAAAGGGCGGCACCCATGAGTTTTATCGGAAAACTGAAACAAAACGTGTGAAACAGATGTTTTTTTTTTTGTTTTTAATTTTTTCAAAGTTGGTTCTATTCTAAAGTTGTTAATATTAACTTACCTTTACCAATCATTTAAATAGCACCCTGTGTATTTTTATCACTACGTATACGCATAACAACAAATCCAACAATATAAAGATATGGCGGAAAGCAGCACTAACCGCCTGCATATAGAATTATCCCAATTATCTCAAAAACGACTGGAGTGGTGGAAAATGCCTAAAGCATTAACTCTACTTTTGTATACATTTTTATTTACTCGAGTATAGTTTTAATAACCAGAGTCGCCAGGGTTAAATCCCCAGTGAGTAGTACTTTGAAGATATCAACGCCCTTTTGACCCTAACCCTGAATGTGATGTGTTTGCGGATGAATGAAGTAAAATTATGCGTATATGTCTGGTGTTCTGTGCGAGAAAGTATGCAAGGGAGTCCGCTGTTCCATGTCAGTTTTAATTAAATTATATATTTAAAAAAAAAACAATATTAATCTTTTTATGTTTCTATGTTAATTCATATAATTGGTGTTGTACCGTTTTAGTTAACTATAAATAAATAAATAATCAAATAACTAAATTGAGAGGAAATATAAATTGAAGGAATTTCTCCTGCAATGGGACAACACAGGCTCAAAATCCAATCAAAACGAAGTTTTCCTACCTTCAGTCTCCAACTCGCAGGTGACTCCGTCCTCTAGACAATTCTGTATGTAGAACCACTTGAGCACATTCTGTCCGACCGTCATCGGCCCGTTGATGGCGTCCGGCAGAGAGAACCGGTCGTAACGGTAGTAGTTGTTCGAGACGGTGTACTCTGGGTATAACGAGTGGTAGAACTCTTGGCAGTGTGCTGTGCGGTCCAATAATTCGGTTGTAGCGGATTTGTTGTCACTGTGTTGAGAATAATATTGCTTTTAAATGGGAATGTTTTTTTTTATACTGTCGTTAATTAAACCTTTGATAGTTTAGTTGAATTATATTGAATACTGGAACCCAACCCCAAAAATTGTTGGGAGAATGTATCATATACAAAAAATAAATGCAGAACCATACAGACATATGACTTTTGACTTTGAATAAAGATATTGCATAAACACTTACAATTATGTAACTTTATTTTAAATTTTTTCTTTTTTGTTCTAACATTCTTTATGATAATTTTAATTTTACAAGTGTTATAATTGAAAAGAGACAGTTTACGCACCTGAGAGCGAATTTATTCTGGAACGTGTCAAGTAGATAGTTGAAGAGCGGTATCTTCATCTCAGGCTGAGTGGGAACCAAGTCTTTCTTCTCGACCATAGGCTAAGAAACAAAAAGTTAGGAACCATTTTAAACAAGGGAAATAACTATTAAAACATTATGTTTTAAAGTTTTTGTAATCAAACTTAACGTACATAAAGTACATGATTCTAGACTTATTCAATTTATTTATTAATTATAATTATATTTAATATTTATATATGATATAATTATTTATTTTTATTTATTTAAACATATATTTATGTTTATTGTTTTTATTCAATTTTATTTATTTTTCAATTTGATTTGATCCCATCAAATTTTACGTCGGTTACTAAAAAATCTTTGGATGAGAAGAGGCTTTTGCCCTGCAGTGGGACAATAATAGGTTGGTTTTATTATTTCCCTTATCTACACCCATGTTATAAATCCTCTATATAAGTTTCTTAAACAGTTAGCTTATTGCCAACATTAAAACAACCGGTGTCATAGTATCCATAATATCATCCAAACGAGTATTATAATTTTGTACTAAATTTCATTATGCAACTCCTTTGCGTTTTCGATCCCTTCTTTACTCATCAAACAGCCACATTTATGAATTTAAAAAAGAACATTGTCATGCACGCGCGTTTTACTACCACAGGGTCGTAATTTAAAAAAAAAATAGGTTATTCGAGTTCACGTCGTATCCCGCCATTTTTGTTCGATATTAGTATTGCAAAAATTTATAAGTTTGTTGTTTACAAAAATGAGTGATACAAGCTTTGATAACACACCACCAGATATTTCTACAAAGGACATTAATTTCTAACTAGTTATTACCAGAAAAGTCGAGAAAACAATATGAAAAGGCGTACCAAGATTTCATGAATTTGAAAATATCAAAGAGTAGATAACATGGGTGTAGATATAGTCGTGTTGCATAGTTGTAGTTGTTATTTGATTTTGGGCACATATATATAAACTACATGTTTATAAAAACATAACAAAATATTAAAAAAATAGTAGCTCACCGGCATTGGGAACGGCACCCTTATTGCATTATCAATCACAATCTGAATGATTTTGAAGGAAATTGTTAATCCATTGCTTCATAATGTTCGAAAAATGTATTTGCTTAACAACATAAATACGCAATGACTGGTGGGTTAAAAATCATGTACTAAATCCATGATAAAAGTCTGTGTTACGATGCGCACCGTGTGTAAGTTTAGTACGTACCGTGGTCACCGCATCAGCAAATTCATCGTCTGTGGAGGGCCATCGTTCACAGAGGCCACTGTTCTCTTTGAGAGTCACACCCATCTGCTGCAGACTCTCCAACTCTAAGCCCATTCTGTAAAGCAATGAATAAATACTGTAGATAGAAATGACACTTATGTAAAGAGGACAAGTTTTGATACAGAAGGCATTATTCTATAAAAATAGAGTATTGAATTATTAGGCAGGAGTTGATCGACCTGGCCCGCAGGATGTCCTCGATGTTCTCGGGCGCGGTGTAGGCCACGGCGGCCGCATACAGCAGGCGCCTTGTGGCGGCGTCGGCGTGCGCGTGCGCCGCCCTTGCCGCGCGCGCCAGCAGCGGCGCGGCCGGCGCGTGGCGCAGCGCGGCCAGGCGCCGACACAGCTCCACGGCCGCGCCGCCGCCCGGCCCGCCCGCCTCGCCCGCCGAGGCGGCGTAGGACCCGGCCAGTTGGAGCACTTGGCCTTCTCTGCGTTCGAATAACAACATTTTACATTACAGCAGGGCCTCAAGTCTGCTATTACAATAGTGTCAGAATGGTTTCGCCATTGTGAGTATTTAACAGTGTTTGTATGGCAAATCTGTCAAAAACTCACAATGAAGAGACCATTCTGACGCTATTGTAATAGCAGACTTGAGGCCCTGGAAACCGACCGCAAATGACACAAAAACGAACTAAAATATTTTCTTTAGGATTCTAGGGTTCCGTAGTGAACAAGGAACCCTTCTTCTGTCCGCGGCTTCGCTCAGACTCCTAGTACTAGAAAGCTAAAATTTGGTATGGGTATACACAATATTAATAACGCAAACAAAGTAAAATATAATCTTGAAAGAAAAAGAATATGTATTTAGGTTACACGTAAAATGGGGATGATATTTTTTTTTCTCGTCTTATCCTCCTATTATCATGTGGGGTATCGTTGGATAGGACGTTTAAAAAAATTGCGGGTTTGAAAAACCGTTTTTCGATTCAGGGATCCGTTTGCGTAATATTAAGCTTTAATACCCCTAAGTAAATATTTATAATTATTTTTCATAAGTTATCGGTAAAAAAAAATTGGCCGAATTTTTCCTTTTTGGTCGATCTCTAATTACAAGTTGCCTTCTAGACTAGTGTTCATCGTGATGTTGCCACCATTAGATGGTTGTACGGCAACTTTATAAAGGACTCAATATAAGTACCCAGTTAAGCAATTTAAATATAATGGGAACGGTTCGCAAGATTCAACGCTCGAAGTTGGTGCTCAACCAAAGGTATTGACGCTGTGACAAACATAAAATATCTTCTGGAACCCACCATTTCAGCAGCACCCCTTCAAACCTTTACTTATCAATGCTTGGCGCAAAAATATGTTTAACGTAGTGCTTTTCCGAATGATTCATTTCACAAAAAAGCTTTTCTCAAAAGAAAACGTGTTTTTTTTTGTAAAAGATTCATAATTACCTGGTTATTTCATCATCGCCGGCGATTCTCAGCAACGCTGCTAACTTCAGCAGTTTATGACTAGACAGGTACGCGTTTGGTTCCAACATCAAACACGCCTCTATAAGCGACATCCTATCTTCGCATATACGGACTGAAAAGTGTAAGAGATTATTTTAACATAACTTATTATAACATAACAGTTATGTTTAAGTCCCATGTTATAGGGGGCGAGATTATTTTAAACACCCATTTTTTTATTGATACATACAGAGTGGTGATTTAATCACAACATGTAAACTTTACTCGTCGTAAATGAACAACTTTCTCTGTGAAACACAATTTTTCATGTTATTTTGTTAGTCTATTGTTGTATAAAAACCAAAGTTTTCACGATTTGTTCTTGTTATTGTTGTTTGTTTGTTACAAAAGTAGTTTTTTTTCCAAACTGCAATCGCCATTTTGCTTTTGGTTCGATTGTTTGTTTGTTGTCATTTGACAGCGACGTAAAACAGTGTAATTACGCTATGTAAATTGTCTTTGGTCCCTGGTCCAGACATCAAGCAATGGACTAAATTATCAAACTTTTATTACTTGAATACGAGGCTTGTGGCTTCTCTGCTCGTGTATTTAATTTTTTGTAATATGCGTTTTGTTTGTGCAAAATAAAATAAAAATCTATATCTTTCTATTTAGATATGGTTTTCATAATAAAAATTGTTCAGTATGCCGAGTAGAATCACCCCCTTAACTTATGCTCATGTCACTCTTTACAATTACGTTTATTTTATTACCTTGTACGGGAACAACGCCAACATTGAAGGCGTGTAATATTGGTAATGCATTTATTAAATCCAATTCCTGTTGGATTTCTGCGTTATCGTCCTTCATGAGTAGTAAACAGCACCTGGAACACAAAGCGTTATTTGAGAGTTCAGCATTAATTTAACAGTTTTCTTGGACAGGATCCCGGAAAATTTCGTGCCTGTTACACTACTTTTATACAAAACTATGAAATACAATCTACATCTGCGGAAATTATCACCAAAAACATAATTTTGATTTTCATTAGATACTTAAGATTCAGCCGGACGGATCGGTCGATCAGGTTAAAGTAGCTAGCCGCCGTTGGTCCGTGGATGGGTGTCCATCTTTACATACCAAGACCCCCTCCGTGCTTCGGAAAGCACATTAAGCCGTTGGTCCCGGCTGTCATTTGTAGATCTATAACAGTTGTTAGGGGTCGTCAGAAGCCCGAGTCTGACAACCAGTCGTACCAAGGGGTATCGTGTTACCCAGTAACTGGGTTGTGGAGTTAGATAGGCAGTCGCTCCATGTAAAATGCTGGTATTCAGCTGCATCCGGTTACACTGGAAGTCGACCTCAACACTTAGATCAAATTCAATTTAAAAAAAAACAACTTTTTCAACACACTTGCTCGTAAAGTGGCTCTTAATGAACCGCTTTTAGGTCCATAATGCAGTGTATTAAAAACGCGTGCTTTTTACTTTACGTTACCGGGCTAGTGCTGTAACGCCACAGATAACTATTTACTAGTCGGATGATTGCGCTTTTTTAATCTCATCAAAGACACTTCCATAATGATTGAGCCATAATGCCATATTTCACATTTTTTTTAATAGTCTTAACTGCCCAATTTGAACTAAAAATCTACCTTAAATTGTCTGTGGTCCTTCCCGGAACCAAACGAAAAAGACCCTGACTGGCGTTCTATTATTGCGGATTCTCACTGAAAAAATGTATATTTCTCTATGCCAATAGTACTTTCTAATTCCATACTAACTATACTAAAATTTGACATACGACAACACTATGATCAGTCTAAACATTTTTTTTTAATATAGGCTCTTTAGCGGTTTTTCCAGTGCCTTTATTTACACCTGCGCGCGCATCACTAACGCGGCGCGTGGAAAAACAAAACCAGCGCAATTTTCCATAAAGTTAATAATACAAGTCTGTTTTTTTTTTCCTCGCAAGTGTGTTGAAAAACGTCGTATGAAACGCGTGTGCATTAATCATTACACTCTCGGCTTCCTTATCGCGCTCGAATAAAACCGCCTCGAGCACAATGATCAACATAGCACGCATGTATCATAATATACTATTATTTAACAAAAAGCCCTTCCATTTTTTTTTGCTATCCTATAGTTACCCTCTCCTTCGCAAAGGTTTCCCTCTTTTTCTTCAATTTCTCGCAATCCCTCGATACCTTTCCAGTTCTTAAATCCATGCTAATGCGTCCCGCTATCTTCATCGTGGTCTGCTGAGACCCAGTCTTACTGTCTCAGGGAACTAGTTTAACTACGATTACGACTTACTTAGCCAACTCCAACCCAGGATCAACGAGACTATTAGCCGAGTTGAAGTACTCCATAGCGGCCGCCATTACAAGCCCCACACTTTTATTGTAGCTGACTTGTGTCGCACCGCGGCGTGCGTCTGCGGTGCACGTTAGTACTTCGCTAGCGAGCTTGATGCTGGGCGCGTCGCCTGAGGTAAGGAGCGCTAGGGCGTATATCTGAAAACAGGGTTTAGTAATCAATAAGTTAATTGGCGAAATTTCGCAGATGTGATTGGTATCGATATCTAATGAATAGAGACCGGATTTTATGCAAATACATGTTTATGCATTTATTTTCATATTTCGCCAATTTTTTACTGATCTTGCATATTTGAGCATGTATTCTTAGTTTTAACTGTATCAATTAGAAAAAAAAAATGTACATACTAAAGTTTTATTTGAATATCGCATTTATTTAAACTTCATGATTTATTCCGACCATTGTAAGTTGCATATAATCCGGTCTCTAATCATAAAACAAAAAAAATGGGTTTTCTAAACTCATAATTATTAAGTAATTAGATCGTGAGCAAAGTTTCGCTAGTTAGTTTAATTTGACCTTGTATATTTTTGTTCGTTAATAGTTACCTCATAACATTTATCTTTGGAGATACATCCGAACAAAAGGGACTGCAGTTCGAGTAAATCTTTCAATAACTTCTCCCAATCCTGTGGCGTGGGTTTCTCTTCCCTGAAACAACGTTTGTTTCTCGATCAATGAACAATGTTACAAGAGTAATATTATTGTGCAACGGATAAAACCCGTCGTCTATAGTTTTACAACAAAACTGTTTTCGTAATGCAACTCTTTGTGCTACGATCTAGTAGTACATGTTCAAGAAAATATCATTATTATTTTATTAAAAGACTTGATTTTTGATCGTTCACAATTACAAATTTCTCCTTCATGTCATTTCGCATCCAAACCTGCGGATAGCACTCAGAGGACAATAGATTTCTCGCTGCAAGTTACATTACAAGCAATGCAACTATTTCCAAAAGTGACAGTTCAAACAGTTTCTTTAAATTGAAATATAGAGCAACAAACACGATCACGTGTGGATCTAACCGGCATACCCACACCATGCAATCATGTCAACCATGGACAGAACATTTTGTAATGTTCTGCCCAGTGTTGAAATGTACAAAGAAATTAAGATAAATATAACATTTATTTCTTTAGAAACTGTAATTATCATAACATATTTTATATTTTGTTTGAATCCATGGGAAACAAAATTGTTTTTATGTTTCCCATGCATTGTATATACTTTCATATGCATTTAGTAAAAAGTTGTTATTTAGACAATACAGACACGACAGACGAAATTTCACTCTCAATTCTAGTCTCATTATCGAATCGCCGCCTAAGAAGTTTCACTTCAATAAATGTTTCACAATAATTAATTAAAACAAAACATGACTTGACACAAAAATAAGGATGTTACACCCCTTGACCAACATCGATAAATAGAAAAGTTCAGCTGACGTCGATCGACTGTGTTACTGGAAAATAAGTTCAGCTGACGTCGATCGACTGTGTTACTGGAAAATAAGTTCAGCTGACGTCGATCGACTGTGTTACTGGAAAATAAGTTCAGCTGACGTCGATCGACTGTGTTACTGGAAAATAAGTTCAGCTGACGTCGACCGACTATGTTACTGGAAAATAAGTTCAGCTGAAGTCGATCGACTGTGTTACTGGAAAATAAGTTCAGCTGTCGTCGATCGACTGTGCTACTGGAAAATAAGTTCAGTTGACGTCGATCGACTGTGTTACTGGAAAATCCAGATGGATAACGTTGATCGACGTTGGTCAAGTGGGTGTGATAACAGCCTACACGCCGTCGGGGTCATTAGACAGCATGGTTTGAAAAGCAATTCTGGAATTTTCGTTGAAAAGACATCATATCTTTTTCTACTCCGATGACCCCAGCAGCGTGGTAGTTGAAACTGCGTACTTATATCTTATAATAAATAACAGTTGTAGCTACAGCAACAAGGTTTACAATCGAATAGCAGATCACATCATGCTTTAGCTTTACATATTTTTATATTTTTATATGTACATACATATTAGCTCTATCCTGTTCTCTAGAACTCCAGAATCGTGGCGCAGGAGTGTGGTCGTTCTCTTCTTTAAAAAGGGTGATAAGACCCTTTTTAAAGAATTACAGACCTATTTCGCTTCTTTTGTTTTCAAGAGTCGTTACGAATGGTCTAGCGCGACATAGTCGCACATCCACACAGTGCAGCAAATTATACAGAAGTCCGAAGAGTATAATCGGCCCCTGTCTTGCGTTTGTGAACTATGAAAAAGCTTTTAACTCTATCGAGACCAAGTCTGTTTTGGAGTCTCGGCAGTCGACTGGCGATACATCCAAGTGCTGAGATGTCATTATGAAAACGCGACAGTCACCGTCCAAACTCAGGATCAGCGAACTTAACATATCCCCCGCGTTGAGGGGTGAGACAAGGGGACGTAATTTCCCCGAAATTATTCTCTTACGCATTGGAGGATGTGTTTAAAACACTGAATGGGGAAGGACGTGGCGTCAACATCAACGGCGAGTACATCTCACGCTTGAGATTTGCAGATGACATCGTTATACTGGCTGAATTGCTGCATGACTTGCACCAGATGCTGCTCGGCCTAGTTGATTCTTCTGCACGCATTGGTCTCCGGATGAACTTGGACGAAACCCAAGTTATGTTCAACGAACATTTACCGGGTAATATGTCTTTTATTGACTTGAATGTGCCCTGGCGGCTGAGAGTATGTCATGCTCACTCAAATGTCTCGCTGGTGGTGGCGTGTGTGTTGGATCATTAAGTTCCCTTCAAAATGGTTGAGCTAAATGGTGCTGATCCATGCGTCATGTTCGTGAACGGGCGCCGTCAGTTGGGACTGGTCATCTCTTAGCTGCCACGGCTTATTTTAATTTTTGTGAATTGTTTCTATTACGGACGCTTCTAACGTGCACGTCTTTCTACATTGTTCTCACATGTATAACTTCAACATGAATGATGTAACCCATATTTTGTAACAATATTTTAAAAGAGTGTCCATGGAGTTTCTTGTCCGTTCTTCTCCATAGGAACCTACTACGCTTTGGAATGGGCAACTAGCTTCATCTTTCTGACTGACCGACCCCTTGCTTGACAATTCAAAAGTACCTGTAATTGGTTTATTTGAAATAAATGCTTTGAGTTTGAGTTTGAGTTTGAACACGTCACTCCGGGACAGATCGCTGTCAATGGCGGTGCTCTCGAGGTTGTTCGAGAATACGTTTACCTCGGGCAAACTCTGCAGATTGATAAGAACAACTTAGACAGGGAGGTTAACAAAAGAAAACTGGGCAGCGCTGGCTGGCTGGGCAGCGTTTGGGAAGCTTCGTCGAGTTTTCGAGTGTCACGTATTCCACAGAGCCTAAAGACCAAGGTCTTCAATCAGTGTGTCCTACCTGTTATGACTCACGGTCTATAAATTCAAGGTCACTCAGTGAACTATGGTACAGACTATGCTTGAAGTCTCTCTGAGGGAACGAATCCGAAACGAGGTGATCCGGCGGAGTAACAAAGTTGTCGACATAGCTCACAGAATAAGCAAGCTGAAGTGGTAATTAGCATTAAATTTAATTAATGTTAAAACTAATTATAATTAATTAATGTTAAAATTAATTATAATTAATTAGTATTAAAATTAGCCGTAGAACCGATGACCGTTGAGGTAGACATGTTCTTGAGTGGAGACCGCGAATCGGCAAACGTAAGGTAAGACGCCCTCAGACTAGGTGGAGCGACGATCTTCGCTGGGAGGCTGGTAGCAGTTGGATGAGAGTTGGCGAGAATCGAGTTGAATGGCGTGCAATTGGAGAGGCCTATGTCCGGCAGTGGATTACTATTGGCTGAAGATGATGATGATGTACATTTTGGTTACTTGGATCTTGAAAACAGAAGGTCGAAAGGGAAACAATATACATGTTAGCACAGAGCGTTATAAATTGCTGAATAAGGACAGGAGGAAAATTAAGAATAAGCTGTTCTTTTTAATAAAATATTAACTTTATTTTTAAACGTTCGCCCCACTTGGAATTTCTGCTGTATTGTGGGTGTATTTACAAACATTTAAACTCACATACACAAACAGCCAGACCCGGAACAACTACTTGTAGTTCATACAAATATTTGTACCGTGCGGGAATCGAACCCGCGATACGCAGCGCATCAGTCAATCGCTTAACCACTGCGCCAGCCGTGCCGTCAATTCAGCAACGAATCAATAATTTTAAGAACAGTTTTTTTAATTTTGGGTACATACATTAACATATTTTACGTACATACATAAACTCACGCCTTTTCCATGGGGGTAGGCAAAAACTACCGACCAGATTTACATAGACCCCCCCCGGGGGTCGCAGAACAAGAATACATAATTCCGTCCCATTAATCAAGGCTTCATAGGTTAATTAAAAACAAACTTACCCCAGAGCGAGTGTCCTAGACAGTTTGGTGAGTAAGTTAATGACACTCTGCGGGTGTTCCTTAAGTTCCTTCAGTTCTTTCGGCGGTACCTTGACGCCGCGCCACGCGAGCCGGCTGCTTGCCGACACCAGGCGTTCTACCTCCTTCACACGACGAACCAACTCGCTGCTGCTAATGCTGCCGTCACTTTAGGAGGCAAAGGAAAAACAATACAATAACGAAAGTAACACAGTGGTTTTGATGAAACAATTGTACTTATTTTAAACATGGTACGAAAAAATTACGAATATTGTAGAATAAAATAAAATCAGTGGACAAATGAAGTAGTTACACGATTTTGAAGTTATTATTCTATCCTTGTCACGCAAAACGACCATTGAAATAAATGGCGAAAAGTTACTATTGTGCTTCTGTCTTGTGACGTCAGAAGCTAGCAGTGCTGTCTCTGTCTAGCATAAACTTTAAAACGCTTACAACTTCGACATTTTTTGAGATATTATTATTATATATTTTTTCTGTTTTTATTAGCTGTAAGTCCTCCCTGTACTAACATAAATAAAAATTCTAACAATTTATTTTTATGGCTTTTTTCTTTTCTAGTTTTCGAGAAATATAATAAAACAAATTCAGTCAAGTACCCTATTCGTTATTTTTTTTTTATACATTCTTAAGCACGTAAAAATAAATCATCATAAAACATTAGACCAACGTAACGGATTTTATCAGATGCCCATAACACATTACACATGAGTAATTATGATTCATGTTCCGCTTCATAATGCAGTAACCATTCGCCTTTTCAAGTTATTCAGCCTAATATACTCTTACAAATGTCACCACTAAAAGTTGAGGAATACTTATGTTAACTTAAATTAATAGTTTATTACTGTTTTATGTTGACTACATTATCTTTGTGTGCCGAAATCTTCCTAAAATCCTATGTAAGGTCAAACAAGAGGATCAAACGTCCTCATTCTGATGGGAGTACTTACCTCTCTTTTAACAATGTGTCGAGCAAGTCACACGCCTTGTCGAGCTGCTCCGTTCCAGTATGCGCGAACAGACAACGTTCTACCAACTCCAGATGCGTTCGGACGTCCAGCTCGAAATCGTTTTGCGCTTGTAGCACCTTGATATAAGAAAATTAAGGATTAATCGGGAAATAATTAAATAACAGTTGAGGTAGGCCGATAATGATGTGTGTCGAGACGACTTGCATCGAACATATAGCGTTACGTCACGCCTGGATTCCCAGTAGGGTTTGGCAGAAGTATATAGTACACCCACATTGCAGCAGTTATGTTTAAGTCTCTTGTTAAAGGAGGTGTCACAACAAATCCAGACTCAGGGCTGCTAACACACAAACCCACACTTTGGCCGATCTGTGGAACAAACCCCATCACGCTCAGCATTCACGTTTGCAAATACTAGACCAACAAGATCAATTATTTCTTCGCTTCGCTACCTAGCAGTACAAACATAGCAGGTTTAAAAAAAACGGAACTCACAAGTAATATCATGGACAGATCGTCAATACTGATACTCTCAAGGTACCCGATGAGGCCGTCGATGCAGGAGTCGTTGCACTTCGACAAGTTCTCGCAACGCTTGAGGAACGGTATCACGAACTGCTTCAAGTCTGACACGAAGGTAACCGATGTTGACTACGGATAAAACGGGGTTTTATAACATACCATTGAATGTAATAGAATATTGAGATAAGGCACCCTTTACTTGAACTTATCAGTTTAGAAAACCATTTTTATTTATTTTATCATAACTAGATATTGATACCAAGTAAACACCAAAAAATAGCATAAAATAATTCTTAAATACGAAACACACATGACGACGCAGGGCGGAAAGATCGTTTATTTATATATGTGAAATTAAACCCCTTGTAGGGTTTAATTTTAAAACTAAATAAAAATACCCGATCATTGCATTTACCACAGAACAGATAAATGAAGTTAGAAAGGAAATAGTTTCTGATTTGTATTAGAACGCGTGTCGCCGCTTTTCTCCCACTCTTTAACTGCACTACAAGCAAGACATACGTACGCGCATTATGCACACAAATAAACCACACGCACTTAGGTCGCGAGTTTGCTATTGGTTTTCGTAGAAACACTG
The DNA here is from genome assembly GCA_947523025.1 of Dryobota labecula. Classification (NCBI taxonomy): domain Eukaryota; kingdom Metazoa; phylum Arthropoda; class Insecta; order Lepidoptera; family Noctuidae; genus Dryobota; species Dryobota labecula. The sequence goes on along the minus strand of OX383284.1, from coordinate 27,685,239 downwards.
CGTTTTACGTACACTCACACACGCACAAAAGCAATAAATTTCTTATACATGTTACGGCGACCAAAAGGTCGATTATTTATATCGACAAAATTACTGTAATTTTGTTACTTTCAGTTTTGCAATTTTTCGTTTTAATTTCGGGACGGAGTACGAATAGTGTGGACTCATAAATACATATAAATAATAATATCAAATTAAGGCGGAACATCCGACATTGCTGCGAAATTCAAATTTTCTTTTGTTTTTAGCTAATTGCAGCTCTGTTTTACGTCATAATTATTATGTTGTTCTAAATGTTGTTTGCGCCCGTAACGATAATATATTTACTAAAAATAATAAAATCATGTCAATCATCATTTCATCAAATATCATCATAACGCTCTAAGACATGTCTTTTTAGCATCGTAAACCTAGAAAAGTATACTTACGACTTTGATGATTATTGAATATATTTTTGAATAACCTTTACGGGGGCAAATCGCTCCTGATTTTATGTAATAATTTTCTGCAAAATATTGCGAACAAAAATATTGCCTGTTTTACCCATTTTTAATACAAATTACACTTTCAAGTTAAGAAAGTGGTGAAACTAGAAGAAAGCAAAAAATTTTTTTTTAAATATCCAGGGGGCCAGGGCCAAATAAATTAGGGCTGAGTAAGTAGCAGATGACCCCACCTATCCACCATTTTCGTATGTTCAACGTTCTGCCAAACACCCTGTATACGCATGGATTTCGCTGAATTCAAGCTTTGGCTCGGCGCAGGCGACTTTCACAGTGAACGCAATACATTGCGCGATCGCTCACGTAGTACAAGATGGTACCCATATATATTGCATGCAATGTATAATTTTGCATTTGTTTGTGATTGTATCGTTTTTGTCTACAAACTACATATTACTATTGTAATAATTACAAATATCACTTGTATTTTAAGATTTTTGGACTTACCGGTGAAAAAAAATCCAGTCTCGGGCTACACTACACACCTGGCTTCTTTTCCGACACGTTATAATGCGCAAGACGGCAATTTTTTTTTTTTTTTTGTTGTTCTTCGTACGTTGTCACAATAATAGCGCGAATTGTTGGCCGGTGAAGCAAATTTCGGTTGACTTATGAGTGCTCATAAGTGCGGCACGCCTGTCCCGCCCACAAGGCCCTTCTAATCTCTTTTAACTGTTCTGTGGCATTTACCCTCAAACAATAACAAGAAACAGAGATCTTACCTTACTCATGAGGATGGTGCAAACCTCCAAAATGGACATCTTCTGAACCTGTTCCAAGGTTACACCTTCTATATTTAAATCGTAAGTCAGTACATCTAATGTCATTAGATGGAACAAGATGACATCTAGTCCTTCAACCCCGCCCCCAATCGTCGCGAGGGTTATAAGCGTGAGTGCGTGTGAGACAAGGCCACTGCGTTCTTCTATCTCCCTCGCTCTCTTGTCGTACCACTTGACTATGTCGTCGGTGGCGGAAGGTATGGTGCCAGCTGTTTCGAGCTCAGGAGTCGAGTCTTCTGACCAGTTTGAGCTCCAAATTGACCTGGTATGATGAAATGGTTTTTGTAGGTAGATTAAGATTAGGTTTTTGAATGCATAAAGAATCTTTGTAGCTATTACGGATATTATTTTTTTGTCTTATTGTTTTTAGTTCTCAATTTACCCTAAATATATCTAAAGTGGCTCAAAACATAACACATGCTTTTCTTGACTAAGATCTTCCTTTTAAGTTTTAACTAGTTAGGCAAACCCCAAAAAAAACTATTATGATTAACAGCTATGGGTTTACATACCTGAACACATCCTTCCTGCACCAATCATCCTCGGGTAAGCACGGCGGAACTTTGACAGGGGACCGCTTATCAAACCACTCGAATTTATGCCTAGTCGGAAGCAAATGCTGATACTCCAACGGGTTGATAGTCTCTGGTAATTTCTCAAGAACGGCCAGTTGCATGACAATGGTCTTGATGTGCGGCCAGAGACAAGTGAGTGCCTCTATGCGGCCTTCTTTTGCGATCTCTATGGCACTGTGCACTATACTGTTGCTTCGGAGGCGGTCGTACTCGTCTTTTATGTAGGTGGATTTCTCGCATTTGAGGATCGACTGAAAATGTATGTTAACGTAAATGTCGGAAATATATATCATTTTTAAAAGTAAAGTAAAGGAAAAGTTGTGCGAACAAAGCTTAGTAAAGTAAATCAAAATAACTTTACCAAACAAATGTTTGTGTATTTGATTCTTGCAGTCAGAAATTCACTTTGAGTATTTTTCGCAATTTTTCAGGTCAAGAAAAATAAACATTCCTTTCGCTGTCACACAACTGTCAAACTACTGTCAATTTTTTTGTTTTTTTTTTTTGTTTGTGTAAGATAGACGGGAACATATCGGAGCCAAAACAGGCGCTAATTAACGGATATCAATCTTGGCCTTAACATAGTGTCGGGTTTGACCACCCACGAAGTCTTGGAAAATTTAACCTATATGTGCGCCTTACCTCATAAAGTTTGAGCCTCTCCTTGTAGAACAGCATGACGTGCCGACACCGCAGCAGTTCGCTGGTGTACGCGTTCAGATGTTCCAGCATTATGTCGTCCGCGTCAACCAGCGGGTCGATCTGTTCCTTGTTTATTTCTAAACCGCAAATAGGTAGGCATTACTGTCATTGCGGATAGGCTGGTCACACTTTACGTCCAGCACCCACATTAGGAAATAAGTAATTATAATGATTTTACCTACTAACACTAGTTTCATAAGTTTTTCTGTACTAACATTCTATGGATTTAAAGTCTGAATTAAAAAGTTTTTTTTTTTTTTTACAGTTATGTATATTTTGCCATGAAAATATAAGGAGAATTTAGCATTCTAAGTTAAAAGATAACATTGGACGGTCGGCTTCATTTTATGAACAGTTTGCATGATTTTTTCGAGCTCATCAAGTTTTAAATACATATATTCGCATTAGTGGTTATAGGCAAAAAAATAAGTTATAAAAACACGACTGCAAATAAAAAATTAAGGACAATCTCACTTTTTAAGTCGTCTGATGCAGTTCTTGGCAGTTATTTTAGTTCAATCTCAGATTGAATACCACCAACGGCATAAGACTGCTTGAAAAGTGAGCTTGTTTTAATAAACTTTTTAGTTGCAATGTTTTTTTTTTGTAGCTCGACGGGCTAGTATGAGTATGAACGAAATCGAGGCAAAAGGAGAAAAACGCTTTCAGGGTATTGGTGGGGCTGCCCCGTTTTTGTAGCGCATCGGGAATTTTCGCGGACGCACATATTAATTGCTTCTACGCAACGATGCGAATGAGGTGTGCATCCCTGGTGCGAGAGTGCGGGCCAGCTCCAACAATATATCCTGAAAATGATCGCTAGCAGGCTCGATTGCATGTATATCAATCACTGCAGTGCCATCTCCCATGGGATGAAACAAATAAAATTTTAATTATAATAAAAAACTAACATAGTTCGTAAGTATACTAACACAATGAGTCTTTGTTACTTGATTAAATAAATTTATTATTATTATTATTATAACGTCGGCTTAGAGTGAAAACCTCGGGAATGCAATTTTGGTCATTTTTATTTTATTACATTTTTGGAAAGAAATCTTCGCAACGCACATCCTAGTTTCACAAAAAAAAAAATACTTTTGCAACATGTAACGCCATTTATGACGAGTTTGAATATGGCACACAAAAAGACACATATTTGAAGAAGCTATGGTAATACAATTTTACAGGGTGTAGTTTTTTATTCCTCCTGTTGCCTTTTCCGCATACACGAGATTTTCACTCTAAAGCGACGTTAAGGGTCATAGCAGGTAACTTTCTGTCGTTTCTGCTTACTCCCATAGGAAGAAGGCGTGAGTATGTAAACTTTCATCATGCCTAGATTTTCATAACAGTTATTCCTCTTTATCGTGGTCATAATGTATGCTAAACTATTCTGTTTGTGTATCTCACCATCCATGATAGTTTCGTCGGTGAGCTCCAGGCCAAACTGCAGCAATTCTCGGGCTGCGGGCAGAGTCTCCGGCAGTCTGTCCACGCACTGGTGGACCGCCCAGATCTTTTTCGATACTTTGCTCTACAATCATAAGGTTCACGAACAATCTAAAATGAATCGATACCGGTAATTTATTGCTGTTATTATTGTGTCTGTCTGTGATTACTTTAACTCGCACACTGACGTATTATTTTTTTTTTCTACTTTTACAATATCTGTAAATATGTGAGCACCACGTATCTATCACATAAATAATTTATCTGTTATTGCTTCATTTTTAATTATTTATACCTATTGTGGTATAATTTTATTCTAGGTTTTATTTTATACAAAATGTATTGTTAACATTATAAAACAGTAAGTGTGGCGTTTCTTGCTCATTCTTCTCCATACCTTTTGGAAGGGACAACTAGAATCAATTATATTTTTTTTGTAAATTCTGATGTTCAAAAGTGCCATTTATGTGCCTATTTAATGATAAATGATTTTATTTCTGTAAATAGGTTTTTACAAACACGTTTACACGTCAATCATATTTTAAAACTAGATGAGGTCGGCGTTTCGTATCTAACTACTCTGAGAAGAAAATGTTATATTTGAAATGATTTGACTTTGTTAATGTACCAACTTGGTATATTTGTACTCGATGCTTTCGCAGCGATTCTCGAGGATTGGATACTTTTAATGTTCGTGTGACGATGAGACCAGGTATTGATAATTTTGTGACTATGAGGTGACTACTACTGTAACAACTTACCAAGTACTTCTGTATGGCGTCTGTGGAGACGGGGTTCTTGCGCCACTGCTGCTGATACACCAGGTCGCTGTCCAGACCGAACGTGTCGGCCAGAGCTAGCGCCTCGTTGTAGTTGCCGCTCTCGATCTACGGTAACCAGAATACAACTAGTTAATTTAGTTTCGAACAGAAAAACACTGTAGAGAGGAACGAGGAAAAGGGGCAATTCCCGTATTTTTAAGAAAAGTTTCAATCTGTCAAAAATTTCAATCTGTCCAATTTCCCTATATTTTTAGCAATATTTCGAGGTTCATCGTGGCCTAGACCTTAGAGAGAGGCATTATGATGATTAATTTATGATGTTCCTCAGACGAAAAGCCTAATCCACTAGTCAGACGGATCATATTGGTGCTTCTAACTGTGTCACAGAGTTAGAAACACCAATATCACCCGTCTGACAGCTGACACAGGGACAGTGGCTCCATCTAAAATTTTTAGTTCGCCGGCCGACTACTACTTAGTACTTTTACAGATAGAAGGAGATTCAAGACGTTTAACGCTCTTAAATATTCTTAAAAACCGTGCAAGTGCGTGTCGGACCACGCACAATGAAGGGTTCCGTATTTGAAACGAATTTATCCCAAGGACAAACTTAACTGTAGATGTAAGTTGGTTGACTATTACTCGGTAACTTGTAAAACCTACTTTGCTGTGATAGTTTTCCTTTTAACTTCGTTATAAATAGGTATGTAAGGTACTACTGCTGTGATTTTTTTCACATATCTAAATACAACCATTTATCTGGCAGGGGGGGGACACATGACTAACAAAAATTATGAAAAATTAGCAATTTAAAGCTTAATACAATTACACAAACAGATCCCTGAATCGAAAAATGATGTTCGCAAATCAACAATATTTTTGAACGGCCTATCCAACGATACCCCACACCATAGGATAGACTAGAAACAAAAATATGATCCCCACTTTTCTGTTTAGGGGAGGTACACAAAAAAAGTCTTTGTTGGCGTGATTTAAAATTACCCATACCGAATTACACCTTTCTAGTACTCGTACTAATAGTCTCTGAGCTAAGCCGCAGACAGAGAGACAGACGGACATGGCGAAACCATAAGGGTTCCTTGTTGACTACGGAACCCTAACAATGAATTTTGACAATATCAGCAGCGTTTGAACATGTGATGTGAGCCATGTAAACATGCATGTGAAGAAATAAGTGTCGTGTTATCTCACCTTCCTAGAGAACAGCTCTGTGGGCGTGGTACTCTTAAGGCCAAGCAATCGGTAGACTCTTGAAACTACAGTAATACGGCGCGGCTTCGGCTGGAACGTCTCGATGTCCGTGATAGCGTACAACACTGTCTTTATCAGCTCCTTGGCTAGTTCTAACATTGTGTCGTCTGTGTCAGATTCGACTCTTACTACCTCCATCTAGAATAAAAATATAAAGGATGGTAGTTTTAAATTTAAAAAAAATCGTTCCTCTTTTTACCTGTACCGAACCTGCATTATTCGTTTTTAGAAAACGCAGGAGCAATAAAAGATTGCCTAATGAGGAAACATTAGGCAATCTTTTATTGCTCCTGCGATACAGGTTTGTTCATCACTTGATATAAATAGAGATAGGAAATAGTTTATTGTCCAAGTAATACAGTAAGCAGGTTCACAGACACAGGTTCAGAGACAGTTAGTCTGTATCTTGGGGCTAAAATGTTGCTCCACTTAATACAGTTTCGGTTTTCCCCTTAAGTCACCGTGTATATAAATACTCACACTTTCATCGCTGCGTGATTTCTTAGCAGGCAGCACATTGCTCTCACATTCCAACACCATGAAAGTTCCACCATGAGCGCATGTTATCTGTTAAGAAAAGAATAAATCACTATTTTTCCACTACAATGTAATACACCATAATGGACGCAAAATACACAATAGCAAGCACCTGCTTCATACGTAAATGTAGGAATACATACCTGCGGTGATCCCTGGAAGAACTCGGGTTTCTTCCCAAGAATATTAGCCATGGTTTCAATATCGCAAATGGTGACAGCGCCGCTGAATCGTGACACTATGATTTCCTACATAATAATATCTGGATTAATATAATATTTTATTGATTATCTATTTCAATAAATAATTTAAATGATTTGATCATTCATACTCGTATATACGTTTAGCAGTATCACAAATGTGCTAGTCTAATTCTATTAATTGTAAGTTACTCTCTTCTTCTAACTGAACAGACAGCTGTGATGCTGCGGAGTTTTTGGGCCACTTCTTCTTCCCAGCTAAAGCACTAGGAAGTGGTGAAGGGCAAGTGTGCCGGGGAAAAGTCATTTATTCAAACGTAGCGTAAGCGTTGTTTGAATAAATGACTTTTGATTTGATTAATTTTGTTGTTACAATAAATATAATTAGACTAGCACATAGGACATAGGAAATAACGACACTAATATCTTACTTGCATATAGCAGTTTCATTTTCATATATATAAAAACTGACCAAAAAGGTAAATAAACTATAAACTCATAAATATAGACCTCATTTTGCACCCACCTCATTACTCCACCAATTAATATCAGCCGGGTAGAATACAGTCAAATCCTTCTTCCCTGGTTTTTCGTCTCCAGCGAGGGGGTTCCTCAGATCGTGATGTGGCTGGGTGTTCAGCGGCCATCGGTACACTAGCTTGAGTAGTGGGAGGCGCCAGACTGATACGTCGCCGTTACAGTGAAGGCAGACGAGTTTATTGCCGTCGGGAGAGAGCTCCATTTGGACTATGAATGCCTGGTCGATTGAGTAAGTTAAGATTACTTGGTAGATACCGCGGACAGACAGGATAAGACAGGTCTGAAGTAGCAAAGTATGGTGAAAAGAACAACTTATGCATTTCGAGTGTGGTTTGATTTCTGAATGATCGTCATTTATGCGGCCTACCCAAATGTCCTTTGGTATTGTTCGTCGAATCGTTGAGCTCCTTATGTTCTGATTTGAGCTGCACGTCTACTGACAAATGCGTGCACTGACTGGACAGGTCCACTCAATTTGTGTGGTTCTTTCTTCAAAAGGGCATTTCAGACACCAATCTACATGGTCTTCACAATGATCTGACCAAGATTATGTCTGGACTTTAAAAGAGACTGTGACCTCTGAGTTAGTTTTGGCCTTTCTTCTCAGAGTAATCAGATACGAAACGCCGACTAGTTTTAAAAGATTTACGTGTAAAAGTGTTTGTACAAAGCTCCAAAATTACTTACAGAAATAAAATAATTTATCATTTAATACATCCACATTTCTTGCAACATTTCAAACATTGCTAATCCAACTTTAAAGGCGAGAAATTTCTCAATCTGGCTATACATTTTTTTGAATACTTTAAAGTTTCATGGACAATTGGGGCAGCCGATATAAACCGGAGTTGCAGCGCTTTATGACTTTTCTTACTGTCTTAAGACAGTAAGAAAAGTCATAAATTTTTTAAAAATTACATACCAAATACTTAACTCTGAAAAAACAGAAATTGTTTTTCTACTCCTTTGTTTTCTGTTAGTAAACTCACCGCATTGTTGGAGTATCCGAAGGGCACGTACAGCTTGAACCGCTCGGCGGCGTGCGCCTCCGCGTCGTCCGACACTACGGACAGCTTGTAGTACGGTTCCTCGTTTAAAAGGCGCCAGGCTGTGATGCCGGCACTCAGGGATGATGTTGGTTCCTGGTTCGTAAAACTTATTTTAAATGCGTGCCACCTACTTCTGCAAAGGCTATCTTGATGGGACAATTTTTTGTAAAAGAAGGACTGGTCTACACAAGAAAGCAAGAAAAGGGTATTTCTCCTCTCTTAAAGCTTCCTGTTACGTAATTTCTATATACTGATCCATGAGCCTTCTTCTCCTTTGCATCTCAATTCACAAGCTCATAGGCTTGCAAATATATATTTCTTTGTAAAAGAGAAAATCATTTTAACTCTGTTTGTTAAGTTTGTTTTAATTCTCTAAATTATGTGGTTGATGTATTTGGTGCATGGTAAAACTCTAATGAGTTTATGTTTGTATCAACTTATGTATAAAGCTGTAAGTGTACTACTGAATTAATTAATAAATAATCTATTGTATACTTTGAGGAAATATAAGGAGCTGGTCCAAATTAAATGTCCAAGTATTGAAGGATAGTTGCAGGTGGCGTTCTGTAGTTTCTGCCTGCCCCCATGGTAAAAAAGTGTGAGTTTATGTATACAAATCCAAATAAAACAAATAAATCTCCTTGCGACTTACTTTAGCAGATCCTCGGGGCACTCCAGCAACGTACATGGTGCCATGTGACTCGCAGTACTTGAGCGCGGCAACTCCGCCCGCGAATCGGAACGAGTGGTGCAACTTGCAGCCGTCTGTCTGCGATACTAAGTACCCGCGAAGCTTGCCGTCGTACGTTACTACTAGGACCTCCCAGTTCCTGTACATGCAGTTTGGTATAGTTTTTTTTTTTTTTTTTTTCTTCTCAAATTGTCTAACTAAGGAATGAAGACTGCCTCCGAACCTCTTATGTTGCATTATAATCAGAGATCGGATATTCGGATACATATTCACCTAAAGTTGAGATGTTGGCTAAAATGGAATGCGCTTTTGTATCGAAAAAATCCCGCGGTTCCGGGATCGACAAAGGACGATGCCAGAATATGTATGAACTCTGGTCCCACCCTCCAATAGCTATGTGTAATACATAGGTATTTTTAAGCTGAACAAATGTTACTATGGCGCCGATTTCCAAATGTTAATCCGTTCAGAGTTATGCATTATTAAAATAAGTGAGTTTAACAATAGCCAAATAACGCTTTTTCCGTAAAATATTGCATTTTTGTGCATAAGACACGTAGTAGATAGTAACTTATAGTCATTTATATATATACCGAGTAGCTGCATTGGAGAATTTATCTGATTTTGGCATTGATGAGGACGCTTGGCACTTACGTGGTCGAATTTAGTCGAAACACATCAGAGCTTAGAAGGTACAATAACGACGTATTATATGTAACTATTGGAGAGTGGGACCAAAATTTGTATCATCCTTTAGGTTTCTGATTACTTCGCATTGGAGGACAATGGAGCTAAGCCACAATTTTTCCGAAACGTTGCTGGGCAGCGAATGGGTTAAGTGCATTAACGTGTTGAGAAAGAACCATAGTTTATATTTAGTCAATAAATCTAACAGATATCATGACTGTATGCAGGGTTTTTTTAAACGCTAAAGACGTTGATTTTTTTACGCGCATCATTTTTTTTTTAAAGTCTATAATTCAGAAGTGTAGTTCTGTGGAATAGCTCCATTACCCTCCAAGGAAACGATTATATAAAGAATCGGATATATATTTACTTACTTTCAAATGTTTGCTTAGATGGAATGTACTTTTGTATCGATCGTAAAAATCTCGCAATTCCGGAATCGACAAATTTTGTGTTTTTTTGTAACTATAGAATCGAATGCATATCTACCTACCTAAGTAGCCACTGTAATATTTACGCCCAATCAGGATATAGTACTTAATTTAATTAAAAAAATATTTATTTTAATTTATGTATTATTAATATTTTTTTAACTTACGCCACCCCTCCTCTTACATCCTACATACACATATTTGCATCGGGGTTAAACATTAATTTGAAATAAATATGTATCTGAATAGTTACGCAGTTTTTATTATAAATATATTTTTTAGATGTCGCTTCCATACTATCACACCCGTCTAGTTATGCATTCCCGGTGTTCCTGGCATCCTAGAATATATTTTTGCAAAAAAATATATTTTAAGAAGCTGCTTTCATACTTTCATAGCCAAAAATTTACTTTAGGTAAATATGCATCTGAATATCCGATCTCTAATATAATTAACATATTTTGACAATTATTCCCAGATATGTGTAATAAACTCAAGATATTGTAATAAATTATTCTATAAGTCAATACTCATTAGAATTACAATGTTCTTGAGTTTGGTCTCAAATTAATTATGTGCTTACCATTTTGTATCTTTAACTCTCAGAGGCATAAATATAATGTCTGCAACTGCATGAGTGTTGTCTGTGCACTCTAATCCACCAGGTCTAGAACAATCCTGTACAAAAGTAATAGGGATAATGTGATGTCGTAAATTAGCAACCTGACAAAATAAACCATAGTGGTTCATTTTGTTAGGTTGCTAATTTACCCCAGCATATTAATTTGAAAAGTACAAAGAACAATTTTTCTAAGAAGGTCATCATGAATAAAGTTCATTTAACATTTATTTGAGGACATTGTTTTCATCAAACGACTACTTACAATAGGAATGTTGAAAAGGTTGGAGGCAGTTAGGTCGAAGAAGCTGACTACACCATTTCCATAGGCCAGCACCACAAAAGAGCAGTCTGGACTCCACACCAACTTGCGCCATTGAGGATAGGCATCACGGCTCACTAAAATATGTTAAGAAAAATTGTGATCATGCAGTCATTTTTCTATTAAAAAACTTCAAATATTGTGTTTCTTTATTCATAACTTTTTCTTTAATAAAAAACAAACATTTCATTAGTAAAACCGTGTACTACAGTACTGGCTATATATAAAAATCTAACCAAAAGAGCGTGATGAAATTGCAATAACAATAAAATAGTTTTAATTTATTACCTGTTGTTCTAGCAGCAATAGTGGCATACTCCGAGCGTTTTGTTCTGATCTCCAGTATATTGTCTGTCAACACAGCAATCACTTTACCCTCATCTCCAAGGGCGATGTGCCATTTTTGTTGCTTTTCCAAATGCCTAAACAAAGTGAAAACATTGAATCATTTATTTGCTGCAGTAGCAGTATATTTTTGAACCAATTAGTTTCGAGTTTCATATGTTCGTAGTACTTACGTTGTTACACCATCGATGAGACTTTTTTTAGGCCCCAGGAAGTTGACCCATCTCCAAATAGCTGATATATTCTCCGGTAGTATACTATCTGACTTTTGCTGAAAAATGTGATCAGTTATTCCAATATTTTAAATATGAAATAGGTACTTGTAAGGAAGACTAGTTTCTTTGTTTATTGATCACTAGCTTTTGCCCGCGCCTCCGCCCACGTGGATGTCGGTTATCGCGTAAAAAAGTAGACTATGTCCTTCTACATACCCCAGGCTATATCTCTGCCAAATTTCATGACGATCGGTTCAGCGGTTTAGGCGTGAAAACGTAACAGACAGACAGAAAGAGTTACTTTCACATTTATAATATTAGTATGGATTGGTACTTTTTTGGGGTCTCAATGCTCCGAATAATGGGGAGAGTCTACCGTTAATAAAAACAAAAATATGTTCGCACTTACTATGTATTCCGGCTCTGGTTTCCATTCCGAAAATACATATAATTCATGTAAAATAGATTTATTTTCCTCCATTTTCGAAAGATATATCCTATAACAACTTTATCACATTAAAATGCACTTTTGCACTTGCACAGCAAGAACAAATCAATCGATCAATACAAAATTACTAACGTCAAACAAACATACGTGAATACGTCAAACAGTCTCGATCGTATGTTTTTGACAGAAGGCGGACAACCCAACACTTTCTACGTGAACTGAAACTCCAATATTTTATTGATTTTTAATTTGAATTGTAAATATTACACCGCACCAATGCACAATGATACAAGTTCAACTCATATAATCTTGTAAGAAAATTCAATTGAAGATTTTTTTGAGATCGCACCTATACCTACCTATTTAATTTCTGCACGAAACATTGCTTCATATTGCTTCCTCAAAATGATCTGTCACTGTCAGTGTCAAATCAAAATACGATTGCGCGAATGCGCGTTTGGTTAAGTAAATTGTTTTATTAAAATAATGGATATCCTCAGTGAAGTATATTTTAAGGTAAATCTAATTTTATTATATAAAATTGTTTTTTTTTACATCCCAAGGTTTTATTCGATTAACTCCTTTTCATTTCAGAGTGCAGCTGAAAACGAAAGGAATTTTCGTTTCTGGGAGAATTATTTACAAAGTCTGAAGAGCTTAGATTTCAGTATATATAGTGATAAGTTAAAAGTTCCCACATTAGTCCCCATCGGAAGCAGGATATCATTTAGAGGAGAGCTCAAACATACGAACGAAGTAACTGTTGCTCTCGGCGCTGATTACTTCGTCAAATGTTCACTAAAACAAGCCGAGGTTCTACGACAGCACAGAATTAAAGGTAAAATTTGGTATTTCATCATTCAAATGGAACCAAATTAGCATAGCAATATAAATAGCGAGGTAGTATATTTGCCATTGGAACTATCCTATAGCTCACAAAGGAATAGTAAAAAATAATATTTCTATTACTCAATCTAGAACAAACTGTTTTACTAAAATGTTTAACATTTGCAGATGCCCAATCTAAAGTGGACATGTTCAACAAAGAAAAGGAATATTTGGAAAATCAGATGTCATTTACTCAGAAAGCAATTTATGATAATCAAGGCAAGGAAATTATTGAGTATTATAGTGAAGACGATGACAAAGCATGGAGGCAAGCACATAGAGAAAAAGTCAGACAGTACAAACAAAATAAAGGCAAAGAAGAGGAGACTCCAACAGACGATGTTACAGATGAAGAGTTGTGGAACAGGCTAGAAGAATTAGAACTTCAAGAGGAGTTGGAAAATGAATTATCCAATGAGCAGGATGATAATATTGAACACAAACATTTAACAAAGAGGAAGGCAAGCATACAGGAGTATTTAATTGATGAACTAGAAGACTACATAAAATTGAAAAATGATGAAGTTGAGAATGAAAAAATAAATCCAGAAATAAAAGCCAAAAAAGTTACTTTCAAAGATGCTAACACCCCAGAGCAAACTTCTAAGTTGGACAAACTACAGCAAGTGATAGACAAACAGAATGAATTGGAAGAAAAACTATTTGAATTGAAAAATAGAGAAAAGAGTCAAACTAAAAGTGAAACAGATCTAATGTCAAGGTTGGATGAACTTGAACAGCTTGATGACCTTGAAGATGAAATGGACAGGTAAGAAAAAAGTACACAGTCTTTGACTCTTTGTGTTATAGTTTTCTTTGTTATGTATAACTTCGCTGAAAAACCAATGTTAAAACAGGCCATATTGTTTACAGGCTAGATGACATTATCGAAAATGAAGATGTTGAAGAAGAAAAGGAAGGCACAAATGAAACAGAAGCACCCAAGCTACAAAGAAGGGTGTCATTTGTTGATGACGATGACAGCAGAACCTTAGAGATTGCCTTCAAGCACAGTCATGTAGACTCTGACAATGAACCTTACAATCCAAATAAAGGTATGCAGAAACCAAGTGATATCTATGTTGCACATTCCAAACTTTTTGGTAATGGAACCACATCTATCCTTAAAAAGTCAAAATATGAAACAGAGGGTGAAAAATCTGATACAAAAGCATCTCAAGAAAAAGTTGTACAATTTGATACACAGTATAGTAGGGAACCAGAGACTATTGTGATAAAAGATGTTGTGGAGAAAGTACCTCAAGCAGATCCCATTTTATTAAGCCAAGCAAGACCAACAAGTTTATTTAAGAAAAAACGAATGCAAAATAAATCATAGGTATCAAAGAGAATGCAAATCTTAAACTATTAAAGAATGGTTACTGGTTACTTATGTTTCATTTCTCCCTGTTTCAATATAAAGCGCAGGCCACACCGCCAGCGAGCAAGCGAGCGAGCTGGCGGGCGAATCGAGGCGAGGGAAACTATGTAAACTAAGCGAAGCTTTGGCGAGCTAAACTACGTGGGTTCACACCGAAAACTACGGACGGACGGCCGAGCGGGCGGGCGGGAGAGATTATCTTTTTCTTAACATTTTGAGTTAAATCATCAGCTCGTGGTTAGCCCCCAGAACTTTCGTCGATATATATCATAATATGATGTATATCGACGAAAGTTTATACGCAACGTAACTACACTCCTTTTCGAAAGAGGAGCGTCAACTAGTCCGATTATTGATCGAAGAGTCCGAAGAAGATCGCCAAACCGGCAGCGGGCGGGAGGCCCAGCGAGCTTATTTCTGTAGTTCAGGGTATGAAAATAGGTGAAACGATGCTCACCCGGCTCGCTCACTCGCTTGCTGGCGGTGTGGCCTGCGCTTTAAACCGACAGCTGATGGGTTCGACCCACTCAACCCACTGGGGCACACAACCAAGATTTTTTTTTAAATTTCATTACCGAACGGGAAAAATATGTTTTTGAACGAAACATCTTATGTCGAAATTGACAGATCCCTATTTTTTTGAGGTTATGTTGTGATTGCTAGAGGGTCGTTTTTATTCGTTTAAGTCTAAAACCAATTCTATTTATTAATATCTAAGACTAATTCAAAATGCTGTCACGTAACTGGAGGCATCTGTGTCGGCGCTATTCCCAAGCTGTTACTTTTAGAACCAATGAGATCTCACCCGTAAGTTCATCTTACGAATCTTTTTATAAATAATACTATTTTAGCAGTTATTCTCATTATACGACACTTTTATCGTTTTCGTTACAGGCACAACACAATGAAAAGCAAGAAGGTTTATTCTACACTATGAACCCTGATCTGTGCAAACAACTCTTTGGTCACGGTGGCTTCCCTAAAAGTTTTATGCAACAGACAAAGACCTTCACAGAAACCGCCATAATGGTGCGCCAGCCTGCATTAGACCTCATTAACTGTATAAAAGCTAGTGATATGGACAAGCCAGTTATTAGATATCTTCTTTGTATCCTTTTCAACTTATCTTTTATGATGTTGTGTATGTAACATTATTAGCATGTAATGTTCCAACTACTGGGACTCAGGCTTCCTCTCTGTGAGAAAGAAGTGAATGTAAGACTGGCCGAAATATGAAGATACTTGATCAAAATATGATAATAATGTTGATTGGGTCAGTTTTAGCTTTTATTTTGTTCCACACTGCAATTTTATTTACAACTAGAACTATAAAAACAACTGTCCAGTAAAAGATCTTCCAGTTGCAGTCAAAGCTGTTATTTTATCTATATATTTTTTTTTGAAGTTTCCAACTTTCCACTTTTTTTTTGTGTGTTGGTACATAGAAGTCCTTACTCATTTATTATACTTTAATAGTTTCCTTAGCATTATATCAGATGGTGAGAAAGGCACAGGCAAGTCTATAACAATGGCACATCTTCTGCACTATGCTCATGAAGAAGGCTACCTTATTGTACATGTACCTTGGGGTGAGATACATCAATATTTACACTTCTCTAGCAGAAAAGTTGACTAAAGGTGTGTCCAAACACGGCGTGCAAGGCGTGCGGCATTCGCGAGACACAAATTTGCCGCGCGACTAGTTTAGACCTTCTGCGCGGCAGTGCTGCGCGGCATATCCGTGACACGCCGCGCTCTTTATTTCGTATTCAAACCACAATGAAGGCCGCGTGTTGTAGGTCCCTAGTATACCATAGTGGACTATGGGAGCCATATATTTAAATAAGACGAATTGCTGTGTCATTATCCATTTCACTTGATAAAATACGTCCGTCCACACACAACCACTGGCGAACCAACACTACACCGTTCGCGGCGTTAGCCGTGCGCGGCAGTCGTCCAATGATAGCGCGGCAGCCGCGCACGTTTGCCGCTTTATGTTTGGTCACACCTTTAGAACCCACCATTGGTCACCATTGGATGGAAATGGTATTGTTTGATTGCAGTTTTCAGCAAGTATAATATTTCAGTTTACAAGCACATTGAAACATCATCTTGAAAGTAAGAAGGGATTCTTACTTTAAAGATGTTTCAATGTGCTTCTACTTGAAAAATATTTAACGATAATACTTGATTGCAGTGAAACTGCACAAATTCTATTTTACGCAATTACTTTTGACTAGCATGAAGAGCATTCAAAGGGTTGTGACTTTCTTTTAACTTTTGTATATTTGCACGTACTTAAGCAGAAAGGACTCAACCCACATTGTGGTCAGGGATGAGTTGTATATACCAAAGAGGTCCTAACGATTTACGGAAGGTACCCAGCTACATGTGGGTTGGTTCCCAACATTAAAAAATCAACCTTCTTTTTGTAGAGTCACGGATCTTTTTGCTGAGTGAAAGAACCAACCGTTAGGACCTCTTTGGTATATACAACTCATCCCTTACCTCAATGTGGGTTGAGTCCTTTCTGCTTAACTACGTCCAATTATTTCTATTTCATCTGTGTAGTGTCAGAATGGCTAAGGCGTTTGCCGCGTCACAAGGAGATGGCCAACTCCCAGACCCACGAAGGCTTCGTCGACTTGCCTCTCGATGCCGCCTCCTGGCTTATACACTTCAAGAGCCAAAACCAGACACTACTCAAATCTGGTGATGTAAGTAGCACAGTACTTATTGCTATCTTTGTATGCCAGATCCTGATAAAGTATTCAAAGTTAAAGCATTTTTTTTTAATGTGTTTATCAGAATCAATTTTATTTCCTTGTAAATTTTGACATTTAAAAGTGCCATTTATTTATGTGCAATAAACTCACGCCTTCTTCCCATGGGGGTAGGCAGAAACTATAGAACGCCACCTGCTACGCTCCTTACACACTCCTTTTGCGTCGTATACATTGTCATATTGTATGTTTATATACTTAAATTAGTGAAATGTCGTTTTATTTATTTTTATTTACGTATCATGTTTTCTCTTCTACTCTTTCACATCTCTCCCATATCATATCTTTATCTACTTTCCTATCGCAGGTATGCTGGGGGAGATTTCTTTAAAATAAGCATCACCTTTATACGTTTTTTTCTATTCTTCGTTTTTTGTTAAATAAATAAGCAACAACCAAGAACACCATCTTACTTGCCATCATCCTGATGACCTACGAAAGAATATCTAATCAAAGTAGTATTCAATTATAAACTCTTTGTTGATTACTGAATCTACGTAGCGCGACGTACCTACACGTCGCAATACGTTATGTATGACGACATTAATTTATTTGACATTGTTATCTCGCCCTGTTTAAAATCTCATATTATTATCCCCAGTTGAAAATATCCAAAGAGTACGTGTGGAGTAAACGAGAGAAGACGGAGGCGGGCGCTCCACTGTCGGCGCTCGTAGAACACGGCATCAGTCGCGTCAAGTACGCCTGCGACGTCATAGACGCGCTTGTCGACGAAATCAAGATACTGTCCAGTAACAAACAGTATGTTATATGTTGTAGTTACCATAAGCATAGCATAATCAGCCTATACCTAATGTTCCCACTGCTGGGACACAGGCCCCTTCTCTGTGAGAGGGAGTAGGCCGTAATCCACCACGCGGGCCCAGTGGGCATTATTTTATCGCATCTATACAGCTGAAAGATGTGCACTGTCTACATTCTACAACTCAGCATTGCTAGCTCATTCCATGATTTATGCTGATTCATGAGTACTTATTAGCATATATATGATGTATGCACTAATACTAGACAATCATCAGAGGAAGTTGATATAATTATTGTCGTTTTTTAATATTCCCCTAAAATACTTTTTAATTTTAGATGTAAAACATTTGTGGCGATCGACGGTTTCAACAGCTTCTTCTACCCGCTGACGCGACTCAACACCCCTACAAAAAAGAAAGTCAAGCCTGAAGAAGTTACACTGACAACTTCCTTCTTGAAACTCACAAACAATGACTGGGTAAGAATATTCAGATAAAAATTAAAGTGTAATTTATTAAATACTTTTGTCATGATAATTTAAAATGTTGGTCTATTGACAGACCAATGGCGCCATAGTAGTGTCTGCAGATCAGCTAGCAGTTCCTGATGATCATCAAGAAAGCTACCTTCCAAGATATTTGTTGTACAAAAAGGTAAAATATCAACATTTGCTATAATTTTAAATTAGTGGTTCACTAATCGTCCACAACGTTAAGTGCACAACAGATCGCTGCTTTGCATGAATAACCGCACAATCCAAAAACACATTTTACAGGGTAGCTATTTGAAAATTAAACAAAATATTTACTGTCATAACTTTCATGTATTTGATCAATAGAAGAATAAATAGAATGTATAAATCGAAACCGTGTAATCGTATCGTGAGGTGTCGGACGTAAAGAATAGCACTACCCCATTTCCTCCCGTGGGTGTCGTAAAAGGCGACTAAGGGACTTACTAGAGAATGGGCAGCGGCGTTCTCTATGCATCTTTAACACAATACTGCGATCGCCAACCCGCCTGCCAAGCGTGGCGATTACAGCAAATTCCCCCCCTTTTGGGAGAAGCCTGTGTCCAGTAGTGGACGTCTTTGGACGTCGGCTGAAATGATGATGATGATAAATCTAAAGGGCATTAATCAATGTTTAATGAAATAAGAACTATTTTGCATTTGGCTGTGTTATAAACCAGTATTTTCAAAATTTTGGTTTGTCGGGTATTCATGCAAAGCAGCGAGATAAAGACAATACGCAAGTGAGCATTAAAAAAAACCATAAAAGAATGCTACCTTTTTGGTTAATTGGAATTTAAAGAGAAAAACTCTGGCCAATTTGTGTGAAAAAATTGTTCAATGAAATGGCTATCATGACTTTTTTTGTCTAAAACAGCCTGTAAGTTTATACTTCATTTACTATAACATTAGAAAAAAGAGGCTCGTAGAAGCAGGAGTGCGAAACATTTTATTCAAAGTTAAAAGTTTAAACAATTAAACTAAAAATGTTTTAACATAACTTTGATAAATAGGTCGTAATAACATCTTCATCACACATTACTTACAACAAAACGAATGAATGAAACAAACGATTACGTCGTGTTGATTTAAATTTAATTAAGATTAAAGGAAATAAAAGTCTTTTTTTGTACAATATTTTATTTAAAACAATAACTTTCAACACACAATAGTTGGTGTAACTTCTTCGTCTTCATCATATAATTTAGTCACTACGAGTATCATCAGAGAATAAAGATGAAGAAGTTTCACCGACGTTACCTAATAATAAATCTTTCTACCACATCATCCATTATGCTTTAATTTTTCCTCTTCTTTAATTGCATGAGCAACGCAAGACTGCCATCGTTCTAGCGTAATACTATCCAGATCTTGTGGGAGTAATTGTTTGTCCTTGTCTAATTTGAACGTTTTGTTATGTTGAGCCACATACCCCATCATTTGAGCCCATATTAATTCTATAGGGTTGAATTCGCAGTGGTAGGGTGGGAGGCGCAATACTGAAATTCCCTTCTCTCTAGCCAGATGGCTATCATCAACATGGCATCTACAACAAACTTTTGGTATAAACGTCTTTGTATTTTTGCTTTTTCTAATAAAGTTGCCCTAAGATCTTTTTCCTCAAAAGGAATATTTTTGCTTTTAAACCATTCCTGTATATCTGCCTTTCGTGTAGCTGTGGTTGGCAGCTTCTCCAATGTCCTTGAGTGGTATAGCGCATTGTCCATAACAATTACAGCGCCACTCTCAATTTTTGACAAAATTAACTTGAACCATTTTCACTTTTGTCTATCGCGCTTCTATAACATATTCCCTGTAAATTGAGAGGTCTGGCTCTTATGAAACAGGAAATCCTAGTACAAGAGTCAGGGCTACACAGATGATTGTGTCTTGAAGTGTAAATAAATAAATTATTATTATTATTAAAGTTGAAGGCGTCCATTTCGGAGTGGTCATCTTCATCACCTTTCTTTGCATCAAATATTAACGCAGCATCCATTAAAAACCCTTCACAAACCCTGTGAAATAAAATTAATACAAGTCAATTATTCCGTACCCCCTATATAATTTCACTGCTGGAAATAGTTCATAGATAAATACTATAACAAAATTTATAACTTTAAAAGTTCGCTTTGCATGCGTTAATTCATAATACAATATAATATGTATTACTTAATTAATAGTCAATAACAATGGGGTGTTCATTTTTTTATGGCGAGGACAGTCCATAAAATACATACCAGTATGACCGATTATAAGTTGGATTTTTTAAACCAGCAGATAGACCTTCCCAATGTGCTTCTTTTGAAGACTTATTATTAGTGTCATGCCATATTAGGCTTTTCGTGTGACCTGTTTGTATGATAAAAGGTTATTAATATAAATACCATTCATTTCACGAACCAATTTTATGAAATTATGTTTAACTGTATAATTAATTATAATGTTATTGAATGCAAGAGGTCATACACTGCTTAGTGCATAAATAGCTGTTAAGAAATTTAGAAGCACTGTACCTTCATTTAGCCAAGTGTCATCTAAATAATAATATATTTTCCTTCCTTTATTCCTTAGCCTTTTTATTTCATGAAGATATTTTAGTCTCCAAAGGACGATCTCCTGCTTGTCTATGACTTCTATGAGTGCACTTTTTCTGCTCCGTTTGATTTATGTGAACTTTAAATATTTTATACAGACTGCTTTTTTTAAAATCTGGCAGAGACTCGTCACTGTTAACTGCTTCCAGCATCTTTTCCAAGGTGGGCAACTCATTATTAAAGAAGAAGGAATGAATTTTCCTGCATATTCCACTAAATGTGATGTCATCAAAATCATCACGTTTCATGTGCTTCTGTTGGGGAGGGGGAGATTGCAGGCGACTTTTTATGTTGTACTCTTTGAGAATATTGGACAGAGTAGCCCGAGATACGCCTGTAAATAATAAAATCATGTGCGGAGTTTCTAAAATATAATACATTTTATCACAATGCATGTTAGTTTCAAATATTTTTATAGTAATCATTTTATTAATCATCCTTACCGGCAACTTCTGCGATTTTGTTTATCATCTCAGTCCTATAATGAGGAGTATCTGCAGGCCAGGACTCCAATTGCTTAAAAATATTTATCACAGGTTGTTTTTCTACAGCACGCAGCGTTCTCTTTTTTTTGGGAGACATTATTATTTCGTCGGAGTCAACTTTTGGACCACGTTTTTTTCGCCGTTGGCTTTGGTCAGACTCAGCACTTATATGTTGTAAGCCACTCGGTCCCGCACCGGGATCACTCATAGCTCAAAAAAAAAGTAACGTTTTGTAAAAACAACCCAATGACAACACTGATAACAATACAATAATAAAGAAATAACTAAATATTATTTATTATTTTAATAAATAACAACAAAATCACGAAAATTAAACAATAACAATCAAAGTATTCACAAGTAAATGACATACATGACAATCTTAGAACATTGTCAAGTCAATTTCACAGACGACATAAACCAGTAAAATTAGAAATCCCCGGCTGTCACAGCTTATGAAGGGATTAAGTAATATTTTAGATTTGGTAGGATTATAGTGAAACAAAAAGCGTTGCAGTATTGTTGACTCCTGCTTCTTTTAGGTTTTTAGCATAGGCACTGTAATTTTAAATTGGAATGAAATAATATATCTAAATGAAAGCTACTTAATTTCATATGGTTGTTTTTTTAAATGATTACAATTAAGTGTGATAGCTGATATATAAATTCATTTTAATCGATTTGGCGTCAATCGTAACTATAACAAGTTTATTGTACTTTTGTTATAAAGTGTGCATCAAAAATAACCTTTTTTAACTTCTGTCTAATGCTATTATAAATGGAGTATAGTTGGTGTCATTGAAACCAATTAAAAAGGTTTAAGGGTATAATAAAAAAGTAGTATTGAAATAACATTGTTTTTTTTTACAGGGCTTTGAACATTTAGACCCATTTGTGCCAATAGAGGTAGGCAGATACAATGAAAAGGAGTTCCTATGCTGTGTAGAATACTACAGGGATCGGCTATGGTTGAGAGGGCCTCCAGAGATTGAAACAGAACTGAAGTACACCAGTGCATGCAATCCCTTCAAATTCATGGAACAGTGTGCACCTTTGTAAAATAGTTCTATTTCTATTGTAATATAATGTAGTTGGTATATAATATTAGTTTTATTACTTATATGAATTTGGCAAGAAATTCAGTATAATACCATGAACACCTGTTTTATTTCTAACACAGTCTACCCCCAGGAACTAACTCAAACATAAATTTTATTTAGAAGTGAAGGTGTCATAATTATTATATTACTAGCTTTTGCCCGCGGCTCCGCCCGCATGGATGTCGGTTATCGCGTAAAAAGTAGCCTATGTCCTCCATATCCCAGGCTATATCTCTGGCGATCGGTTCAGCAGTTTAGGTGTGAAAACGTAACATACAGACAGACAGAGTTACTTTCACATTCATAATATTAGTATGGATAACATTCATCTATAAACTTTTTTTTCATAAATTAATAAAACAATGCACACAGATTTAATAATTTATTTTGCTGAACATAATATCTACAGAATTATTGCTTACAACAAGAATTTAAACATCATAACCGACAATGTGGCGTTTGCCGATGCACTCTCCAACGTAGAACCAGAAAATGACCTCAGCCCCAACGAGGGCGTTCAGGGAGGCCTGCTTGATGGTCTGGTTCCTCCACGCACCAGTCTTTGCACTAGTCAGCAGTTTGGCGATGCCAGCCTTGATCTGTGGGATCTCGCTTAGTTTAGGGGGCGCGAGTTCCACTCGCGCATACTTCAAGAAGATATTGAATTTGGGGCGAGCTGCTGTGATTCCCGCTGAAAAATTAACAAAGACGATTAATTGTATGGTAATCAATGACAGTTTCTAAGGTTGGTTATGCGAGCAAATACAATGTGTGATAAGTGTGAAACAATGTAAGTTGAAAAATATCATATTTTAGTTGATATCGACCTAACCTTCAATCCGATATTTAAACCAGAATTACATAATATCTGAGGTAAGCAAAACAGACTTTTTATGATAAATTATGGAATGTCGTAAGTTAATATAACAATACTTACAGTTAATTAGTGACGGTATCTTGGCGACTGCACCTGCCATTTTGCTAATTTAATCAAAACAATTGCAGTACAATCTAAAATTCTAACTTCGGAATGGTAATGGGAGGAAGAATCCTATCTGTCAGTCAAGCTGCCATTTGACATTTCGTTAGAGACGTTCTATATTTCTGTGACTAAAACCGGAAATGCTTTGTAAATCGTTATTGAATACAATTACATTATTATTGTTGAAGATGATAAGCTATTCTTGAAAATTGTAAATTATCATAAAATAAATTCTACAGTACAACTAACAAGTGTTATTTTGTGAATTGTGTTGAGTGTTACTTGATACCAATTTTCTCATCTATATATTGTTTCTATCTTTCTTTATCACGTATGAAGTAAATAAAGCTATCTCTGTCTGATAACACAGATTTTTCTTGTAGTCACACTGGTATTGTGCTATGCTACGTCGATGATTTTCTGTCAAACGTGTTTGTCAAGTGGAACCGGCGATCGTAGCATTTAGTAGGAAATTAGCCAAATACTATTAGAAAATTAGATTGTGAATTTAAAATCAGGGTGATCTCTGATTTATTAGGCTATAGAAATGTATTTTCATGGTATGTTTTCATTATTTCATACAATAATACTAACATTAGCGTGGCACCCAAAATTATTATTTTTCTAGTATTCTATTCTTATTTCTGATGATTTTGAAGTGTACACAGCAATTTCGGTTTATCAATAAGGACCCAGTTGTTTTAGATAGGTTTTTAAAGGCTTTATTTACGTTAAAATCTTAAGGACACGTCATTGTTACTCAGGCGTCGCCGGCCGTGCAATTCGTTGTACAGGTTATTCTTACAAAAATATCCATTAAGAATATTAGTATTTAAAAAAGTAGGTACTTCAGGCTTCAGACAATGTAACATGTTGTGTTCTGATTAGAGACTCATATGAAAATGCATCTATCTGCCACTAAAATGTAAAAATACTATGTAACAACACTGTTAAATGATTAATGATGTTTTCAGCCCTATTCCTGTTATTACTAAGTGCACTATCACTGAGCAATGGTAACACTCTTCAAGGCACGATAGACCTGAAGCGGCTACAGACTATCCTACAGGAAAATTTGAAGAGTAAAGACATCACATCATTATACTACTCTGTCAAGGGTCTGGCAGAATTAAATGCTGAGATTCCTAATATTTGTGAGGTGAGTTAGACAGCATTTAGATTTTATCAAGGTCAGATTACTACCAATTTGAATAAAAAAAATGGACTCGATAATTTTTGTTTGGTTACTTTTGAAGCAGCAGCTAAAACTATTATGTGTCATTAATATATTTCTCAGATTAAAACATTGAAATTACAATAAGAAATATAAATTAAAAGCAACATAAGAAAGTCAAGTAAAGGTAAAGTATGTAAGGATCGTAGCAGTTGGGTGTTCTATAGTTTCTGCCTAGCCATGTTTATGTTTGTATAAAAAAGTTCTTTGTATTTATTACAGCATATCAAAAGCGTCAAGTATGATACTAAGAACATTGAGCAAGTGTTCCAACTAGCGAATGCTGCAGCCATATCCAGCTGCCTGAACTCCTTAAAGCCGGAAGTCCTGTCCCCAGCTACCCAAGTGCTGGATAAGAAAGATGCCACAATCTCTGACATATACCATGCCGTATACACATTGAAGGCATTTGGCAAAGGTACTGTTTATGACAAGGAAGATGCTTTGAAGAATCTTATTCAGTTGCTGAAGAAAGATGACTCGCCTGCAAAGTGAGTATTTTAAATTTAAAAAATATTTAAAAATCTTAAGAAATACTAATAACAATTACATATCAGAACTTGCCAGTTTTTGAGACTATTATTAGTTCAATGTGTGCAGAATTATTGTGTTTAAAAAGATAAGTTTTATTAAGCCTATCTGATAAATGGATCTATTAGGAATGTTGCTCTGAAGAAAGTAAAGTACTTTCTACTTTCAACCAGTTGGTTGAGGGTCAAAGCACTCTTGTAACATACTTCTATGCCACAAGTATGGCAGCTTAGAGATTCTTATTTAAAGTGTTTATTTATTTATTTTGGATCCCCAACAAAGGTAACACAAGACATGACACACAAAAGTTGAGCAATATTAAATGTTTATACAGCATGCACAATAAAGTTACAACTAATCAAACAATGTTAAAATATGAATAATAATTAAAAATGTTTAAAGACAGAACATACACAAGAAACTATTTTGGTAAAAATGACAGTAATTTTTTAGAGGATATAATGTGAACAATAACACTTAGGGATACTTAAATTAAATCTCGGGGTTGTAAAATAAATTATATGTGACTAGCTGCTCCCCCACTTTCACCCGCGTAAGTTTCGATTCCGTGGTTTATAGACAAAATTTTGCTACTTTGGGTTACATTATTGCAATTTTTTTAAGGATCTCTATAAAAAAAATAGACCCTATGTTACTTCCTGATAATTTAGCTTTCTATTGGTGAAAAAATGGTTAAAATCGGTCTAGTAGTTTCGGAGTTTATTCGATACAAACAAACAAAAAAATCTTTCCTCTGTATGGTATTAGTAAATTATATTTGATATGTCTAGAATTGGTATTTTAATCTCTAATAAGCTCAAAAGTTCACTGCAATCGTATCATTCCACTCAAAATATTATAAGACTTATAGAGAGCTTGTGGCTAAGTAATAAAAGCTGCATGGGTCGATCCATTCAGGTTAAGCTATGCTTGACTGGTTGGTCCGTGGATGGTTGACCTTTTTTACATACTGAGACTCCTCCATGGCTCTTGGTCCTGGCTCTCATTTGTGAATATTTGACAGTCGTTACAGGTCGTCAGAAGCCCGAAAGTCTGACAACCAGTCTTACTAAGGGGTATCGTATTACCCAGTTACTGTGTTGTGGAGGTCAGATAAGCGGTCCATGTAAAATACTGGTATTTAACTGCATCCAATTAGGCTGGAAGCGGAACCCCAAGGTTAGGCAGATCGATGTTATAAGACGTGTAGGTGTAGCCTTACTATTAGATGAGCATCAGTAAGTAGTATTCAAACAATATTCCTTCCAGCTACGGTTACGTGTTCGCGCTTTGTGAGCACATGGGCTGCGCCGCATGGACGGCCTCGCACGCAGAAGGCGTGTTATTGGCTGCTGACGAGAGCGACTCCAAAGCGCTGCACTTTGAAGGAGGCCTTCCCGTCACCTCCAACCTGCTTAGTAGCATACAGAGGTAAGTTTTAGTTAAGGCGAAAGCGAGAAATTAAAATTTTCTTCAGTTTTTTGCTATTTGCAGGTCAAAATGAGATTGTATGTTGATTAAAATATGATTCGCAATCGTAAAAATTATGTATTTATAGAATACAACACAAAACAAAAAAAAAAAAATTTTTTTTGACCTTCATGTACATTATAAAAAAATATTGAACACGTATTTTTTCTTTTTTTACGTAATCAAAACATTATGGCGACACATTGAGTTTAAATGTGGCATGACGTCATTGCTCGCTAGACTTTATACGTAGCTGTGACGTAACGAGCCCTGACTCCCCAAGTTTAATGTGTTTTATCTAAGTATTTTTTTATTAATATGATAAAGCAAAAAATACGTGTCTAATATTTTTTTATTATCTGATTGACGGACTAAACACAGATTTTTTTTTTTTACCCAGGAATCATCCCTATTATAATCCTTAGCATCATCAATACAACTCTCTAATCAAATTACCCTATTTAATGACTATTTCATGCAGTCATGACATTTGAGAACAATTCTTACTTACAGCAGTGGTGACCCAGTAGTAACGGCCGCGAGATACAAGTTGTAGGTCGCAGGTTCGAACCCAGACAGGCGCTTTACTTTGTGGAAATCACCATTTTGAGATGCAGTGGTGATGAAATAACCACTGCATCTCAAAATGCTGAAGGAAAACATCGTGAGGAAACCGGCATGTCCAAGAACCAAAAAATTCGAAGACGTGACCAACCCGCACTGGGCCTGCGTGGTTATATTACGGCCCACCGGGAGCCAGTCCCAGCAGTGGGAATATTATTGGCCGATTATGCTTTATGCCGTTTGCGTGGACTGCAGAATTGGGTCCAGACAGAAATTAATAAGTAAATTAAAAGAGATATAGCGCTGCTACAGTTTCATAGATATTTTTAAGAAGAATAATTCCGTAATACATTGTTTTCTTATCACTGTATTTGTTTACGCGGCGCACGCCAGTAAAGCTCCCAATCGGCATGATTTTTTCCGACATCTACAATCATCGTCATATTTCAGCCAATTTAAACACAACCTGAATTATACACCTCAACGATCTTCATAAATCACTCCGTCTATTGGTGAAAACCGTATGAAAATACGTTCAGTAGTTCTTGAGTTTATCGCGTTTAGACAGACAGACAGACGCGGTGGGGTCTTTGTTTTATAATATGTAGTGATAAGTCCAGGCAGAACCGATGCCTGCCAGGGTTGCGAGTTTGTTCGAAAGGGATACCGTGGCCCTGGCACACAGGCAACTGAAGAAACACGAGTGAGTTTTAGTCAATAAAAGTCTGACACGCCCTCCCCGCTCCGCCCAGAGCAGGAGAAGTTATTCCCAACCAAAAAAAAAGGTTAAGCTATGATTTGAAGTTATGTTAAGCTTAATCATTTTCTCCATACAGGACCTACAAGAACTTGAAGAAGCCATCTCCCCTAACCGACGAACAAAGGTACAAGTTCGCAGAGTACCTGCTGTCTCGTCGCTCTGTCAACACGCCCAAGGGAGCCTGCCTGTTGATCGAAGCCGCCACCGCACTCTCTGATGATGTGGTAAGGGAAACAACATTTTTAGTAGTAGGCATTAGCAGAGAAACTACAAGGGTAATAGTTTTTTTTTTTTTTTTAATCAATCAGAAATACAAATCTACTGAATATCTAATTAATTAATTAATTAATATGAGAAACGAAATAATGCTTATTGAAATTTAGGCAATCAGCCAAATTTTTCTAAGAAACTGCAAGGCCCCTTGAAGGATCTCCCCGTTATTTGTTAATCGATTTAAGCAATCAAATCAAAATATTTTATTTCACATACATACAAGGGCACTTCTGAAGCGTCAGAAGCTAGGCGCATGGTTCCAATTGGTCGTTTCCTATGGAAAAGAACTGGCAAGAAACTCCACAAGATTCAAGTAACACAATTATCTTCTTCACAGCCATCCCCCATCAGCATCACAATCAAAGGCAAGAAGTACATCACCTCCGAGTCGGACACCATTGAGTTCTCGATCACAGACCTCATAGGGCGCCCGGTCAAATTCCTGAAGCCTGAGGAAGTAGTCGCACAGTCCGGCACACGGCTCGCTGACGACGTCGTCGTCCTATCAAAACAACCTCTCACACAAAAACCTAACGAACCCACGACTTTCGTCCTTAATTTGAGCAAGATTAAGGCCCAATATGGCCTGTATAAGATTGCTTTGAGCGCTGGTTCTAAGACAGCTAATGTTAATGTGGCGGTTTTGGGTGAGATTCAAGTTAGCAGTGTGGAGGTCGGTATTGGTGATGTGGATGGCACTACCAGCCCTAAGGTGACGACTGTCGCGTATCCGAACAAACTGAATGAGAAACTCCAGGCTGATCATTTACAGAAGTAAGTATCTACTATCTTCGAAAATCTATACATAATTGAATCATCCTCCTGACACATCATAACTGTATATTTGCCTATAATCTTGCATTTCTAATAATAATAAACTTCGAAACAATTATTTTATACGTCTTAGTCGACTTAGAAGTTAGAAATAGTAAATTATATCCTAGTGAGAGTACCAAGTATTGCATCAAAAACTTACAACATTGTCAACAACTACAGTCGCTATATAGCGTATACTAGAAACTATACCAAAAACGGCAGCCATTTTTCTTATCAAATACATATTAAGTCACGAATACACATGCCAGTAACTTGCATAAAAGTATGCAAGAAGCTTGCACGCTATTGTGCCATAACCACTTCTGATTGGTGTATGTCGAAATGGCATGCAAGCTACTTGCATACTTTTGTGCATGTTAGCGCCAAGTGTAGGTACTCCGGCTTTAAGACTGCGCCGAGCGCACAGTGGCGCCCTCATCGTTATTTCGGTGATTTCTTTTATTTTAGAATGAAAATGCAGAAAATAAGCTCGTCAAGTTGTGCTTCACAAGACTATACGTTATTATCACTACAAACAGTAGTTCTAAATTGTTATGTTTTATTGTAATCATTAAAACGGAAAATAGTGGCCACTAAGCTCCGAGGTCGCCACTGTGCACTCGGCGCAGTCTTAATAACATTTACCTGGTGCACAATAATGCAGGGTGTAAAATAAACCTTACATAGCCGTTACCTAGAAATTAAGAAAGAAAAATTTTTTTTTGTCGCAGGAACACGAGCACATAAAAAGATAATTATGTCAATTAGAATATAACAACAAAACATCCACACGCACCTACGCAAATGCGACCTACGTATTATGTTCATCGAACTATACCCAAAATCTCTAATTCAGATAATTTATGTAAACAAAGTAATGTCAAGAAATGTCACTGTCAAAATGACAGGACAGTGGTGCAAAACATTTTATCATTTTTGTTTTTCTAAATAATCATCTATGAAATTAAGGGGTAATTAATTATACGAACTATGCAAACAAAATACCGTTGCCAAACAACGTTTTATGTAGTGTGTCGGAGACCCGGCCTATGATCGTCATAATCAGCCCTTTTAAGTCCACTGCTAGACGTAGGCCTCCCAAAATCGATTTTCACTCAAAACAGTTTACAGCCGTTTTCATCCAAAATGTGGCTAGATATGCTACATACAATATGAATCTATGAATGAGAGTTGTATTATAAGTGTTGTTGAAGATGTAAAAAATGTGAAAATGTTTGGATCTCCTGCATTGTTACCAGTATCATAAAATATTTTATACCAGAAAATCTCCTTTTTTTAATAACTTTGTTTTAAACCGAAAATTTATAAAAATAATTACGGTATGATTATTTTTTAATTATTATTTCTTAAATTCAGTACTTAAAAGAAAATGGAACCTTTTTTTCGCCATTTTATGTGAATTACCATCACGAAGATATTTTTTTGATATGTTATCCCCTTTGTTTACATAAATTATCTGAATTTGAGACTTTGGGTATAAGTAACATCATCATCATCTGAGTTTTACAGCGGCGGGTGCGCCTTAGTCGGAAATAGGTCATGTTGGGGAAATATACTCGATCAGTATATTTCTCCAACGTGACCTATTTCCGGCCTTTTCTCACCAATTTCTCACTCCAACAGTTCTTATATCGTGGTCCACACCATCCAACCATCTGAGCTTGGGCCGCCCTCGACTTCTCCGGCCATCCGATTTACTACCCAGTAACGTTTGGGCGCTCGGGTCTCGTACATTCTTGCGATATGTCCTGCCCATCGATGACGTCCTGTTTTGTTGGTTTTAATTACATTAGGCTCGTGCATCCCGTAGAGCTCATGATTGTACCGCATTCGCCATTCGGAGCTGTATGTCAGTATTGCTCTAAGTAAGGTCTTTTAAAGGAGAAGTTGAATGCTTCTTGAGAGTTATTTTGTATAGTAAGTAACTAAATTACATTGAGCAAAAATTATTACTGGGAAACGTCTTTTATTTTAGTACTCGTAACGCACGCAAAACATTGTGCTTTTGGGTGCATGCGAGAGTACAGGAGTAGTGGGTATTTAAAATTAAGATATTTTCCAAATGATGTCCCATTTGTAGTCTGAACAAATAAATGAAAAAAAAAAAAGTATCCCAGTACTAAAAAATATCATAATAACGGAAAGAACAAGTGACTCCGCTTCATTACACCCGTTATACTAGCCTGGAAAGTGCAAATCAAACAATAGTTAGTAGTAACTATTGTTTGATTAAAAAATTGTGAATGGGGATCACAATTTCTCAAAAAAAAAATAAGGACAGTCACGACGGAACAAACGACGTCAGGACGGAATGAGTGGCCACTAAGCTCTGTTTTAATGATTACAATAAAACATAACAATTTAAAACTACTGTTTGTAGTAATAATAACGTATAGTGTTGTGGAGCACAACTTAAAGTGGTTAATTTCTGCATTTTCATTCTAAAATAAAAGAAATCACCGAACAGACGATGAGGGCGCCGACGATGTGCGCTCGGCGCAGTCTTAATATTAATTTGAAGTCTGCAATTCAACTGACGTAACTAGACAGAACTTGAAATTTGGCGCCAATTCTACAGAAACCTCTACAGGCAGAGTTTGGCCGGTACCGTTGATAAATTGTGTCCGTGACTACCGCCAACACCAATCGCTTCCATATTTGGTATATAATTCGTACTCAATTGGTACTAATTAGTACTCGAACAACAAAATCGGTACCTTAGTAGTTTTCGAGAAAATCGACTTCGAAGGTGGTCCGGCAGTAGTCACGCTCCATTCAGCAGGACCACCATGAGCGTCGAAAAAGGGCATGCTACAGCTATTCTAAGTATACAAATAATTAGTACCCTTTTATGTGATTCATTTCTTTAATAAAACAGAACTGAAACATTTGTATTTACCGAGAAATCAACGATGATAACTTTCGCGCGCTCGTTCAGGAGGATGTTGCTGAACTTTGAATGTTGATATTAAGTTTGAGGAGCATATCGCTTTCCTCAAACCTACGCAGAAAAATAGTACGCTGCAACATAAAATTAGTACCCAAAATTCAAAATGAGTACTCCAGTAGTTTACGAGATATACCATGCCATTGGTGTGGTGGCGGTAGTCACGGTGTTAAATTTTCATTTCAAGATTTCGCTATTAAAAATATGCCATGCGAATGCATATGTTATTCGATATCTAGTTTTTAGACTTGTTGATAATTATTTAAAACAATTATATTATTGTCAGCCACAAGTCCATGGTAACAATCTGACTTTGACAGCGCTTTTATTGCGGATCGGTTAGGGTGATTAGTTCAAGTTAACATTTACGTGTATGACTACTGATTTGCGTTTGACCGTATTACACCAAAGTAGGCAGCCATTTATTTATTTATTTGCTCTCATGCCCATCACACATTTTACAACAGATTCATCGTCGGTTTTTAGAGTTCCGTAGTCAACAAGGAACTCTTATAGTTTCGCCATGTCCGTCTGTCTGTGTGTCTGTCCGCGGTTTAGCTCAAAAACGATTGGTACTAGAAAGTTGTAATTTGGCATGAGTATACACGTTAATGACGCCGAAAAAGTGGTCAAATAAATTTTGAAAAAAACAGTTATGTAGGGTACCTCCCCTACATGTAAAGTGGGGATGATATTTTTTTTTTCGTCCTTCCCTTAGTGTGGGATATCATTGGATAGGTCTTTAGGGGTTTGGGAAGACCGTTTTTTGATTAAGTGAACCGTTCGTGACTTATCAAGCTTTAAAGTACCAATTTTCGTTAGACTCAAGTGTCCCCCTCCCGACTGCCAGCTAAACGGTAAGTTTGGCATAGGTGAAAAAATTCACTATAGTAGTATATATAACTAAGTTAAAAGGAAAAGTATCGCAGCTAAGTAGGCTTTTCAAATTTACGAGTAATAGTCGACAACTTAAATTTGCAGTTGAAAAACATTTTCCCCCATACAATCTATATAGGAGAGCATGTTTCTCAACTACAATGTTAAGTTTGTTCTTGGGATAAATTCATCCCAACTACGGAACCCTTCATTGTGCGTGGTCCGACACGCACTTGGCCGGTTTTTTTATACATGAACCCTGTCAGAGCATTGCAAAACACAATTTTGGTTTGCTGTTGAGTTAGCGAATTCAAACTGGACCAAAACACAATACAACATTTCCCTCATGAAACACATTTTATGATGGTCCTGGGCCACAAATTCTCATTTTTAATATAAACTATTTGTTCGTCAGGGTGACTTTAAAGTTCAGCGTCCGCGACAAGTACAACAAGCCCGTGTTGGTGCAGCAAGCGTTCGTGCGCGTGGGCAGCGCTGCCAGCGACGACGAGACCATCTTTGTCGCCGAGCCTGATAACACCAAGGCGTACAAAGTTGAACTTGTGAGTATTTTGTACTGAGAATAAATGTTGTGTTGAAATGTAAAGTGTGTTAGGTGTAAAATTCTATACACCCTGTTAAAATTGGAAGCAAAGGCGAATAGGCTAACTTTTGGTACCAGCACTCATTCCATCGTAGGTCTCATCCATCGCTTTCCATCAGTCAAGATTGGTGTGAAGAGCTGAACGTTGATGAGGAAAGTGGTAAAACGCTTCGTCTCGAAATTTTAACCAACTCACTGGTGTTCGATTCAGTCTCAACAAAGACATTCTCTCCAGAACGTAGGCGGCATCGCCAAGCATCTGAACTTTGCGTCAGGCGCGTACTCGCTGACGATGTACCTCGGAGACAGCGCCGTGTCCAACCCCATCGCCTGGCCCGTGGGAGAGGTGTTCTTCAACTTCGGCAAGGACGCTAACGCTGCTGGTGAGTAGTCTAGCACTAGAACTATTTGATTTTCAGGCTGACAAAAAACCGTGAAGAGACCAAACAAAGGCGGACGGTGCTAGAAGAAATTTGTAATGAAATCCTTCCTTGGTGGTAAGTTTCATAAAAGGAACTCTTGTGCAGGGCGCAGCGCCGCGCGGCCGGCGGGCGCGCTGCCGGGCATCGCGCACGAGTTCCGCGCGCCCTCGGCGCGGCCGGCGCGCGCCGTGTCCGACGTGTTCGCGGCCGCCTGCGCCGCGCCGCTGCTGCTGCTGCTGCTGCTGTGGGCGCGGCTCGGCCTCAACTTCGGCAACTTCCCCTGCACGCCCAGCGCGGCGGTGTTTCATTTGGCTTTGGGAGGTTGGTATACGACAAACAATTCCCCGCGGTGGGAACGCTGTTATAGGCATAAGAATTGCTCGCTGCACTTACAGTTCTTATTTTTATATTTTTAGGTCCGTGACTACCACCGACGCCAATAGCTTCCAAATTTAGTAAAAATATTGTACTCCACTGGTATTATAGTACTCGAACAACAAAATTGGTACCTTAGTAATTATCGAGAAAATCGACTTTGAAGGTGGTCACGCTCCCTTCAGCAGGAACACCATGAGCACCGAAAAAAGGGGAATGTTCAACTATTCTAAGTATACAAATAATTAGTACCCTTATATGATATATTTCCCCTTTTTCGGCGCTAATGGTGTTCCTGCTGAAGGGAGCGTGACCACAACATATTTTATACTGTGGCGACCACCTTCAAAGTCGATTTTCTCGAAATCTACTAAGGTACCAATTTTGTTGTTCGAGTACTGAGGAGTACCAATTGACTACTAATTATTTACCAAATATGGAAGCGATTGGCGTTGGTGGTCCGGCGGTAGTCACGGACATTTTTTTTTTTTGTTTCAGTGTTGAATAAATATGTGAAAAACTTCTGAAAGAAAGTGCTTATCCCTGTGACGTCGAACAACAACAAGTAACACATATCCGTATCCTTCAGGTTCCCTGGGTCTGTACGGCGTGCTGTGGCTGCAGCTGTCGATGTTCGACACGATGCGCTACCTGCTGCCGCTGGGCGCGCTCACGTTCCTGTCGGGCCACCGCCTGCTGCGCCGCCTCGTCAGCGACAAGCAGTCGCGCTAGAGAACACAACACTAGCGTATATTAGGCACAACCGCATTGCATAGCAAAACAAAAACCGGCCAAGTGCGCGTCGGACCACACACAGTGAAGGGATAAATATTTCCGCATGCACAGTATCGATTTTATCGACCACAAAAATAAGTTTCTATAAGTATTTCTCGAAAAAAACGATGAAAAACAAAGTTACCTATCACCGCGGTTGTAACCGAAATTATCCCATATCTCAAAACTTAGACTTTAATTTTTAAAAACACTTAAAAACATCATAATCTTTTTAATTATGGGATCCAACGATACCCCACACGCTTATGTGCAAAGAATTTTTTTTTCACCTGGTGCGCCCTACTTTTAATGTGCTTTGTACGCAGGTAATGTAAAAGGATTTTTTGTTGCGGTGCGGCGGGCCCAAATGTGCGTAAACCTTAACACTATTTAAACTAAGATAATGCAAGTTCTGTTTGCTGTGAATGATTGAAAAAATTTCCTGCATACGAGTATGTCCTACAATAGAGCACAATTTCCTTATTTCTTTCTATAGAGATGTCAACCGTATACGATCCGTCTCGTTAAATCGACATTGGTGCCGATACTCTTGTCACAAAATTGTCTAACCTAGATTAAAAATCACCAAAATTTAGTTTATTCCTGTCAAACGACGATTTCCTATTCTGAAATTGACTAAAGTGACACGACTTAACTATATTTTAGTTTGACAGTACTAAGATGGCACTGAGTTTTTAATTTAATGAAAATGGAAATTTTGCTATTCTGAATTTGACGATTTTCACCTAAAATTTAGATTTTCTAACTAAATCTGACTATTTTTAATCGCGATTAAAAAGGGGTGAGATAAAACTAGTTGTCATGAACTAAAATTCACACCTCGACTTCAGGTGCAAAAACAATACTGTATCTTTTTTCTTTTCTTTTGCTTATATCTCGAAAATGGTGTGTCCTATCGCAAAATAATGAAAACGACCTCTTTTATAAAATCCATACACCCCTAAAACTCAACATGCAGGTAATAGTTTTTCTTATTTTACATGCAGGTAATAGTTTTTCTTATTTTCCATACAAAAAGTGAAAAATTCCTTATAAAACATGTCGAGGCTGCCTCACCTGTGCGCCTTCGGCTCTAAAAAAAATCATGGGGTAGGGTCGTAGGGCCAACAAGTACAACGTTGCGAAATAAAAGGAAAAAAAAAAATACCATGTGGAGTCGCGATTGTCAAATTCGATTTTAGTTGGGACAGTAATTTTTTTTTTAGAGAATTTTGTTTGCGGAATAGCTTTAAGATTCTCATAGCCAAAGTAAATAATTTTAGTGATAGTTTAGTTCGGTGAACAAGAGAATTGGCACCATTATAAAAAAAAAACCTATGGTAACTGATGCTCTCAAATTTTATAATCTGTACACATTAGTAGGATTAGAAAATTGTAACTTGCACACTTGTCTTGTTTTATTTTAGAGTATAATTTATAGACTTGTTATTGCATTTTATTTCCACTAATTTGTAAAATATTGTGAAGGAACAATGTGTGTCGAGGCACGTTTACATTTTAATGAGCACTTTGTAATTGTGAATTGAATACAATCTCCACAACATTTCAATGAATGGTAAATGAAGTCTCATTGAATGCTCAGATTTCTGTGCGTGTTAACTAGTATTCTATTACGTCACCACATACTTAGCCATTGGGAAAATAATGTGACTTTACTTCATCTTCGCTGGGGTCATATAGAAGCTCTACGGAATTCATAACAACTTGCAAATATTTTATACATTTTGATTCATTAGAGCTCCTACATAACCCAATGAATTCCATGTAATAATAATTTTACATAATAAAAGTAATGTGATTCGTTATTGTTCTTTTTTCTGCATGTAAATCATAAAGGCCAAAAATGTTCGCTTCCCAGGAATTATACAATAGGTTGTAACGTTACAAATTATTCAATAGGGGTATTTATACGTTAACATTTATATATTATTAAACAAAGCAAATCCAGCAAAAAATTGTTTAGGTTGAGATAGTAGTCATCCAAAATATCAGATGCATCAAGAAATTCTGTCTGGAGCTTGAGGATTGTATCTTGTTGATTCCTTACTGAAGCTGGACCTTTGTCCCGTGAATACACAACTCAACGTTCTGGTAACTTCCGAAGCAGCCGGAACTTCGCACGAACATGAGTCGTCCAGCCGCTCGATTCTGTAAAAATCTCACCGTGAAAACTGTATGCGTAACCCCAGCAAAATATTGAGCCTGAATATTACAGATAATTTGTTCAAGTATAGCAAAATTTGTTCAAGTAGTATTTTCGAAATTATTCGAAAAAAACTGATTATGCTGGAGTTACCCCAGCAAAATGATTTTCAAAAAAGGCATTTAGCCTGGAACCAAGTACATGATAGCTTTTCATGAGTTGTAAATGTACCAATAGCAAAATTTGTTCATCGTATAGTTTTTGAGATATTCAAGATTTTGCTGGGGTAGCGTTTTGGGATTTTCAAAATCTCGAAAACTGTTCGTCGCACAAGTTTGAAAAAAATACCAGTTATAGGCCTTAATTTGTTCAAATATAGGTATTTCCATTCATCAACAAATGTCGATGTAATTAATTGTTTTTAAGAATCAGAAAAAAACGATTTACTCGTAAATTTGTACATCTACAAACAAATAAAAAGCAGTTAAATATACCTATCATATACCCTTTTAAGGTGTACAAATCTGGATCAAAAACTTTACGCGATATGAAGATATTTAAAGAGATTTCATCAAATTTCAAGCGGTGTTTTTTTGGCGATCGAATACACCTCTGAATACAAAACGATGGACTATGGAGAACAAATTTGTTCATTTTGTTATAAAACATCCCTGAAAGTTTCAGGTTTAAGTCCTGAATGAAACAAAAGTTATTCAAAAAACAAGAAAGTGTCAGCAATTCTCTATAAACCAACTTAATTACGGAGGCTCCGAAAAGGCGACGATTTCATACTTGCGGGTGTCCTATCCAAATTAGCAGCCTAATAACCGATATTGAGTACAGTCTGGCAGAAAAATATTCATGTACTTAACCGAAATCTCAAATGTTTTAAGTATAGGTTATTAAATTTTGCTATACATTTGTTAAGTATTTTTAAATGTTATGTAATTATTTAAAATCATAGACATAATCACAAAAATATGCAAAAAGTCATCCTTTTCAATTTATTATGCATAACAATATGTACTTATTAAATGTTATCATGTTGTATTTTTGACGTCTCAACTAAAATAGCGTTTTCAAACTCCAACGAACAAAAAAAAACCAACCACAATAATCCTTTTATATGCGAGTATACCACCTAAAAATGACTATTATACCGTTTTTTCAGATGGTTACGCTAAGTATGAAATCGTCGCCTTTTCGTAGCCTCCGTAATTAAGTCGGTTTATAAGAGAATTGCTGACACTTTCTTGTTTTTTGAATAACTTTTATTCCATTCAGGATTTAAACCTGAAACTTTCAGGGATGTTTTATAACAAAATGAACGAATTTGTTCTCTATAATCCATCGTTTTGTATTCTTCTTATATCTTCTAATCTATTTATATCTTCATACCGCGTAGTTTTTTAATTCAGATTTGCACACCTTAAAAGGGTATATGATAGGTATATTTAACTACTTTTTATTGTGTACGCTACCCCAGCAGGAAAGTGCCTCCTAGAGTGATATGAATGGAATGTATAATTAGTGCGTAATCTGCTGTAAATGTGCGCCAAATAAAAAGTTTGTGCGTTTTGTCGTTTTGGAATAAAACGGATAAAACGATTCCTGCTGGAGTAACGTTTTTCCAGCAGGAAAATTCTAAACGAAAGGTCGGAGAGAGAAATATTTTGCATGGGCAGAAAGCTAATATTTGTGCAAAAATGTGCGCCGAAAATATATTTTGTGCGTCTTCAGGTTTTCGAGATAATGCATTTCCTGCTGGAGTAACGTTTTGCAGAATCGTGTATCTCTAAAACTATTATATGTGCGCCTGTAGAATAGACATATACGAGTACCTCTTTATTTGTGCGTATTTGTGACAGAATTAGATTTAAGAAAATATTTATAATTTTCATGTAATCGCGCTTTTTTGAAAACCTGAAAAAATATCGTAGCACCTAAATGAGAAAACGTATAAGCTCGCTGAAAACTGTATTCGATCCTTCTTGGCGCTTTTAATAACCATAAAAAGTTTCAAAAGTGCACATGCATGCGTTATTGAATAATATTGCTAAAAGTCAAAACGACGGTGTCATAACTTTGACGCAAAATACAAGAAACCGGCTCAACCCAAGATGTGTGGGTCTAAACCAAGAATTAGTGCGTTTAGTCAAAAATATATAGTGAAAATATTCAGCTTAGAAATGTTCGAATTATGTAGATATAAACAAAAAACAAAACATGTACACAACGGCTCGTTATCCGACCAAATTCGAATGATTAGAAAAATTCGACGATTTCATACTTAACGATGACCATCTTTATTGGACGTATTAAACCTAAGCTGTTGTCCGTACAGTCGCGTTCAAACGTTTATTGGCAATTATATGACCTAACTTTGGGGGCTAATTAAAAATATTAAGATGGGACTTAAAAATAACTGGCGAAATGTGGGTTTACTATAGATACACCTCTGCCCAACCCTTCGGGGAAAGGAAGCATGATATGATAAAAAAAATGCGTATTGATGACGAAAAACTTAATTATTTTATCTAACCTACGGCCTAAATCGATATATTATGTAGATACTCTATGTCTTTTTTACTGTTATGTTAATTGGCTTTTTATTTTTTATCTACAAACTGTAGGTATCTGTAGGCTCTTTTTCACACATTTCTTGAACTACTTTTTTTTTAAACAACCGCATGGCTTATTTTTGGTCTTTATAGTACTTTTTTTCTACTATAATATTATAAATGCAAATGTCTGGATGTACCTACCTATGTCCTTCGTTCACACACAAAACACTGAATGTATTTCAATGTTTGGAAATAAGAAGATAACATATACCTTGGAATAGCACTTAGGCTACTTTTTACAATGTACTTAATCATGTGCAAAAGTCACGGAAACGGATAATGGAATATAATCTAATAACATGTTTATTTTTTTTACTTCTTTTCTACTTCAGTGTACTCAGGCACAACACATGTCAACCGGTTCGTGAGTAAAGTTAAGAAGGTCATCGTTAAGTATGAAATCGTCGCATTTTACTTGTCATTCGAATTTGGTGGGATAACCAGCCGTTGTGTACATGTTTTGTTTTTTGTTTATATCTACTTAATGCGAACATTTCCAAGCTGAATATTTTCACTATATATTTTTGACTAAACGCACTAATTCGTGGTTTAGACCCACACATCTTGGGTTGAGCCGGTTTCTTGTATTTTGCCGTCAAAGTTATGACAACGTCGTTTTGACTTTCAGCAATATTATTCAATAACGCATGCATGTGCACTTTTGAAACTTTTTATGGTTATTAAAAGCGCCAAGAAGGATCGAATACAGTTTTCAGCGAGCTTATACGTTTTCTCATTTAGGCGCTACGATATTTTATCGGGTTTTCAAAAAAGCGCCATTACTTGAAAATTATAAATATTTTATTAAATCTAATTCTGTCACAAATACGCACAAATAAAGAGGTACTCGTATATGTTTATTCTACAGGCTCACATATAATGGTTTTAGAGATACACGATTCTGCAAAACGTTACTCCAGC
This sequence comes from Dryobota labecula, assembly GCA_947523025.1. NCBI lineage: Eukaryota > Metazoa > Arthropoda > Insecta > Lepidoptera > Noctuidae > Dryobota > Dryobota labecula. The sequence continues at coordinate 27,644,216 of OX383284.1, read as the reverse complement.
AGGAAATGCAATATCTCGAAAACCTGATGACGCACATATTATATTTTCGGCGCACATTTTTGCACAAATATAAGCTTTCTGCTCATGCAAAATATTTCTCTCTTCGACCTTTCGTTTAGAATTTTCCTGCTGGAAAAACGTTACTCCAGCAGGAATCGTTTTTTCCGTTTTATTCCAAAACGACAAAACGCACAAACTTTTTATTTGGCGCACATTTACAGCAGATTAAGCACTAATTATACGTTCCACTCATATCACTCTAGGAGACACTTTCCTGCTGGGGTAACGTACACCAAATTAAGACCTATAACTGGTATTTTTTTCAAACTTCTGCGACGAACAGTTTTCGAGATTTTGAAAATCCCAAAACGTTACCCCAGCAAAATCTTGAATATCTCAAAAACTATAAGATGAACAAATTTTGCTATTGGTATACATTTACAACTCATTAAAAGCTATCTTTTCATATACTTGGTTCCAGGCTAAATGCCTTTTTTTTTACATTTTGCTGGGGAACGTTACTCCAGCAAAATCAGTTTATCTTGAATAACTTCAAAATACTACTTCAACAAATTTTGCTATACTTGAACAATTTGCAACTAACTATGAACTATAGTACTCCATTTTCTATAGCATTAGACAAATAACGGCTAAATAACGACAGTTATTGTGTAATATTGTTGAAATTACTGCACTTTGAGTAATTTTTTTTTAATGTAAAAGGTAAATAGATTACAGTGCTTTGTATTTATCCTGAAATAACGGAGTTTGTTAAACGTTTACATCGAAATAACGAAAGTGTGAGAACAGTTATTTGTCTAATCCATACTAATATTATAAATGTGAAAGTAACTGTCTGTCTGTATGTTACGTTTTCACGCCTACACCACTGAACCGATCGTCATGAAATTTGGCAGAGATATAGCCTGGGATATGGAGGACATAGGCTACTTTTTTACGCGATAACAGACATTCACGCGGGTGGAGCCGCGGGCAAAAGTTATAATAAATGGAGTATAATTATTTGTAATACTCAATTTTCTCTAAGGCGAATATTTTGCTAGGGTTACGCATATTTAACGAGTTGCTAACCGCTCAAAAGGTCAAAAATTTAAAACGAAAATGAAAGAAATGAGCCCACGCTAAAAACATGCTGGGATAAAGTATATAAGAGAAATTGTCAGAGCGAGTGTCACAGAGGGTTTAGTTTATCGGGTTATTTGTTACAAGGTACAGATCGATTCTTGTTGTTGAAAGAGTCGTTGTAACAATTAAAGGCATTTGTCGTTAAGATTTTTTATTTGCAAAAAAAATTATTTAACACGTTTAACATAATAAAGCAGAAAGCATTTCACTTACATTTCCAAGTAAATGCGCTCATTATTAATATCTATCACAGAATAAATCATCTTGAAATGATTCCATTTTACTATAAAATATATTATCATGTAAGAAATTATTCTAGTTCATTAGAAGCTAAGGCATTAAAACTATTTGCATAAAGTTACACACATTGCAAACTAGGGCGTTTGCTACTTAATTATAAGAAACTCCTCATCATGCACAATTACATAATTATGACAATAATGAATATACTGTCCATCCAAGTAATTGTATTACCGGATTCTACCGCGACCGGTATTAGCCGCACGGGCGCGTTATTGAGGAGTTGAAAATTCAATTCTTAAAGCCTAGTTTTGAAAATCCAGTGCACAGTTAAGTGCCCGTGCGCACAACCGCTTAAGTACCTACACACCCCAAACATTCTCCACTTTGTTACTTTTCATTGGAATTAATAATACTGTCAGCCACTGGGACTATTGCAAGGTTTGTGATCAGTTTGTTGTCGTCTGTCTAGAATTCTGCATCAAGTGTAAATACATTGTCCATCTGGTTGGACATGACTCCCCACTTCTGGTACTCGCTGACTTTCTTCTCAAAGAAGTTGGTCTTGCCTTCCAGAGAAATGAGATTCATGAAGTCGAATGGGTTCTTCGTGTTGTAGTGCTGTTGACAAAACAATACATTCATTTAGTAATTTCTTTTGAAAATTCACAAGAATAATGAATTGGTACCTAACTGGTTTTCATTAGCTAAATAGTGGTTCTTATCAGTGTCAGAATAGTTAAAAAAACATACATACTGATAGTGGATGACCTGAATTTTCCATTTAAGACTACAAAAATAAACATTAATTATCGATGCCTATCAAATTAGACCTTGTTCTCCGCTTTGCGTATTTAGTTCATAGCATTTATCAATACCGATTTGTCTTTTTCTTTAAAAATTGTTACCTTTTCTCCAATAAGTTCCATAAGCAGTCTGTCGGCGACGAACTCGATGTAGTTGGACATCAGTTCGCAGTTCATGCCGAGTAGCCTGACGGGCAGCGCGTCCGTCAGGAACTCCTGCTCAATGACCACGGCATCCTTGATGATGTTCAGCACGCGCTCCTTGCTCGGCTTCTGAACTACGTGCCGGAACATCAGGCACGCGAAGTCCGTGTGTAGACCCTGCAGAAAGTTGGAAGTTAGATAATAATGTCATCAAATAATGTCGCAAATAACTGCTAGATACGAAATATACATTGCTGATGAAAACATAATTATAAATTGATTAATAAATAAAAAGTTTATACAGTTTCTTTTTGTATAAAATTATATAACCCAGTCCTTATCAAAAAAGGTCACTGGGGCCCTTCCTAGTATTTTCTAGTTATCAACTCAACATAAATACACAAATAAATAATTGGCACTAGGATAATAAAGTTTAATCATCTCGATTTTGCGATAAACATAGGTGAATAGCACTTACGTGCAATAGATATCATACATACATACACACATAAACCCACGCCTTTTTTCCAAGCGATTGTTATCAATGAGTTTAGTATGTTCAAGCTAGTGTTGCAGATAAGGGTCTGCGTGAGTAGACTCACTAAAGATAAAAGGAGTATTAAAAGTTCCCGCTGCCGATACTGAAAGCTATTTGTATTGATCAATGACTCAATTTATAGACTGAACTTATCGGAAATGGTAATTATAAGCAGTTTAAGTATTTTGCAATTATTTAGTACTTGAATGTGGGAAACATTCAAGTACTAAGTAATTGCGAAATCAAATAGAAAAAACACATAACATATTAAAACAACTAAGATACAAACCTCATCCCTAGAAATCAGCTCATTACTAAATGTCAAACCAGGCATAAGGCCGCGCTTCTTCATCCAGAAGATGGAGGCGAAACTGCCAGAGAAGAAGATCCCTTCGACGGCGGCAAAGGCGATGATGCGCTCAGCGAACGTAGCCGACTTGCTTGCGATCCACTGCAGAGCCCAGTCAGCCTTCTTCTTCACACAGGGCAAAGTTTCAATAGCATTGAACAGGAAGTCTCTATACAAGGAAAAAATTGTTATGATTACAATGGAAAACTTTGTGTATGAGTCATGGTTGATTAGTACTTAGTACCTATTTGTTTTATGATGATGTAGGCATGCCTGTAAGTAGGTATGTCTAGCTAGCTTTTGTCCACGAGAAATTTCGGCTCCCGACCTTCCACGTCACATCCCGTTGCCGACCCTCGCTATTACTTCTTTTCACTTAGCATTATTTCTTTTTTATTTTTGCCCGGCTCCTTATGGTCGCAACGTGATGGTGAATAGCCTTCTCTAGGAATTGGGCTAGTAAAAGTAGCGAACATAATTTTCAGAATCCGTTCAGTAGTTTCTGAGATTTCCCAAACCTAGAGGTAAAATTTGTTTATATGTAGGGGTACATAAAAACAAATTTTACCTCTTTATAATATTAGTATAGATAAATAAAGAAAGGTAGATAAAAAGTTGTAGGTTTACAAATACCGTTCATTTCATTATCTATACTAATATTATAAAGCTGAAGAGTTTGTTTGTTTGAACACGCTAATCTCAGGAACTACTGGTTGGAATTGAAAAATTATTTTAGTGTTGGATAGCCCATTTATCGAGGAAGGCTATAGGTTATATAACATCACGCTACGATCCTTAGGAGCCAAGCGAAAAGAACAAAAGTCAGAAAAACGCTAAGCGACGCGATCGGTGGGCTGAAATTTCACGCGGACGAAGTCGCAGGCAGAAGCTAGTTAGTTATATAATAACATAAATAACATTATTATCAAACATAATTTTTTGTAATATCTCTATTATCATCTACTTTGTATTACATTTGCATGAAAACAAACATTTGCATTTTAAGGCAGAATGTACATGGATCCTATTATATAATTTAACAACAATTTTTTTATGTACCTACATTCTAAAGCAAATAAAGACTATTCTAATCTATTCTATGATGTATTCCAAACCATTACAAAAACTATTTGGTTTACAAAAATATATCTTGAAGTCAGGTATCTTTTAGATATATTTCCCATACACTTTCTGTGGCCATAATTTTATTCAGAGCTTGGTTTAGAAAGAGTAGGTAATATTAATCATATGCAGCTCAACTTACCTCTCCTTAGGGTCCCTAATGTATGTGTCAATGAGCAGAGAGTACATCTCAGAGTGTACATTCTCCATAGCTATCTGGAAGCCATAGAAGCACCTTGCTTCAGTCACTTGCACCTCTTGAGAGAAGCGCTCCACCAGGTTCTCATTGACGATGCCATCAGAGGCAGCAAAGAAAGCCAGCACATGACTGATGAAGTGCCTCTCACCATCCTTGAGATTCTCCCAGTCTGATAAGTCCTGTATACAACAATTTAATGTAAGTTGACTCACTTGAATGTCTGTCTGTGTGTACAAAACATTGCTACTGTTTTGAGTAAGGAGCAATAACAAGACTTAATGGTCATGAAGTACCAAATACAGGAAAAAAAGGTGTAGTTTAACAAGCAGAACTATAATAATAAACTATAATTTTAATTGAAATCTTATTAGGTTTAAACTAAGTTATAAATGCTATGAATTAGGAACGACAACGGCAAAATAACACGACCGGTATTGCGCCATAATTAGGTACTTCATGTTGTTCGTGGGGGGTGGGGTGATGCGTGACCATTTGTAATGACAAAAAGGGGGCCATTGGCCTGAAACCTTCCTGTCTTAGCTTTAAACAGACAGTAGGTACATGGCGTAAGACAGTAAAAACTATTTTGAAGTAGATCCTGGAATATAAAAACTAGTAGGGTATGTATGCCGAAAAACACGAGATGTAAACAAATATCTACCTTTGATAGATCCACTTCCTCAACGGTCCAGAACGAAGCCTCGGCCTTCTTGTACATGTCCCAGATGTCAGGGTACTGTATCGGGAATATGACGAAACGACGAGGGTTGTCTCGCAAAAGGGGCTCCTTTTGTGGGTCAAATTCTGCCACCTCCATATTTTTTCCCACAACCTCCATACTTTCTCCACTCATGTCATTTCTTTCAGCCAAAACATTGTTTTTAACCGGAGACTGCAAAGAAAACAATGGTTAGGTTCAGGTTCTGACATGTCGCTAATCTATATTAAAATATAAATCTAATATTAAATTAGCAAGTATGTATAGAATAACTAACCTTCAAATGCACGTTATTGAATTCGTTGTGCAGGTTTTCCTTGTCAACAGTTGGGGGCATTGGGGGCATTATGTTTTGATTAAATTAAACAACAGAATTAAAGTAAACTTTCAGTTATGATCAACTCGTACAAGTTCACAGCTGTGAATGCGCGGTTGTAAAACCTCCCGCTTTTTTGAGTCTACTCAATTTCCCTCCAATATTGTAAATGTGACTTGACAATGAATGGTTTTGTTCCGAAGTCTAATAAAAGACTTCAACAATAACATTTGAAAATACTTTAACATGGAAATTCCGTAAGAAATTTTCATGAACTTAAGTAAAGACTACTTAAAGTATTCTAAGAAATATATTTTTGAAATTTTATATTTGTAATTTGATCCCTGAACCAATAATTACGAATTTGGCCGCAGCAGATGTTGACTCCCAAAGAGAAATTCGGAACGATCATATGTTTACACGTTCATTGACCACTCACAGATCGGCAAATGGAAAAGAGCGGTATTTACTTTAGTTTGGTGACTTTTATTTTAATTTATAGAAAAACTGCAATATACTCGATAAAAATATGTGTAAAATTTTTACATTCGTTGAAGTTTCTTTTACAAATAAACATTTCATTGGCTGTATTAGAAAAAAACCGATTAACACAAGTAAACGGGTTTCGCGCCTAAACTAAACATTTTATTTAAATTTTTCTATTGGTTAACAAGTTTACCAATCAAGCATCTGGACCAACGTTGCGTTCAATTGAAAAATTACTTTGATTTCATTCGATTTAAATTAAAGTTTTCCGTTTCTTCAAGGCTCGTGCAGACTGGCGCGATATCACAGGCGCGACAGGCAGCGCGATCTTTGTCGCACCCGCGATATCGCAACAGTTCGTGGGAGCCTTCATAATAATGCATAGCTATTCACAACGGTACGATACATTTTCGTGCCGTATCGAACGTCGATAAATACCTGTAAACACTATTCACAAATCCATAACCGTACAATTTTGCAAGTTTGACTATGGAATGAAAACATCAATTCTTCCGACAGGTATTTGCTGTCGGAAGTAATATCGAACAACTTAATAAATTGTTTAAAAACAAACTAATTTAGGCACTATTTGAAGTAAGTACGGTGGCCAGTACTTCAAGTTACCACAAACCTGTGCCACAAACTGTCAAATTTTTTCGTTCGATTTTGGGGTTAGGGGTCGTTCGGCCCACTAAAGAACTGGGACCGCGGACCAGTTACCCCTTTTAAAAATTGATAATGGTTAACTGGGCCTACGCTCGCTCACTCGACCCCGCCATTCCCTTCTAACCTAACCTGTCCGAGTCGGGATGCCCCGAGTCCAGAGCTCCCTTCGCTCGCTCTTGCATCTTAGGTTTTTATTGCCTTTTACAGACTACGTGAAAAATTTGTGGTTCTTGTTATTTTCCGGTGAAATATATAAATGATTACCTGTACTTACAATACAACATCTATTTCGTAATAATAATAAATTAATAATATATTTTTATATATTATTAATCGCTTGATTGAAATAGAACAGATGTGGGCCCAGTTAACCATTATCAATTTGCATAAGGGGTAACTGGGTCCCAGTTCCATAGTGGGCCGAACGACCCCTAGCCCCGATTTTGAACTTAATCATCAAATATAAAGGAGTTTATTCATAAACGTTGCTTAAAGTTAAGTGATGTTCAAACGTCAAAAATGTATGGTTAAACAAACAGTCGCTAATCATTACTTACTTTAAGCAGCGTTTATAAATAAACCCCTTAAAGTTTAAAATCGTTTGAAGAAAGACAGTTTCGTGTAGCTTGATGTGCTGGCCACTGTACATGCATAATTATTATTAAACTTTGTAAACATAAGACATGTGATATTGCGATATAGATTTAATTTTAAATTTGCATTTAGGTGGTTACATTCGTAATTTGAATTTAGATAGTTACATTCGTACATCTGAAAATGCGTTCTAGACTTTGTTTTAAATTATTTGGGTAGATGGACTAATACGTTATTCTATTTTGATGACGTGATTCTATTTTTTTCCTTGTGCAGGCTGCGTCCCGTCCTGTCCTGAAATACGGCCCTGGGCAAAGTCTTCATACCCTTGCGTGAATGCAATGAGCATCTGCCGCTGCTCAAATGACACTCTCTTCTGTAAATATGTATTTTCAATTACGTTTTATAACATGAAAATGAGTAAATTGCATGAAATAGTAATTTTTACATACTGATAAAATACCCACACCCATTTTTCTGTAAAAAAAAACTTATTTTTCACAAATAACTTTAAACTACCAACTCAATTTTTTTTGAAAGTTATTCTTAATAAAGTCATTGTTCCCCTTTTTTTATAGTTAATAGTTATATTATATAGTTGCATTTAAATGAAATACCCAAAAAATCATCTTATTTTTTTTATCACAGTTTTCTATTTACTACCATTTTGTAATTTCCTTCCACACGGATCTGTGAATAGCGTTTTGCCAGTCCTTCGGTTCAGAAATCAGGATAACGTACAAGTGACATTATCGATACGGTAGCGAATCGTATCGTTGCGAATAGTTATGGAGGAGAGAAGATCTTATATTGATATTCTAAAAACTGACCATTCAGATGTATTAGGAAAACAATGTACAGTCGCCAGCACATCAAGTTACCACAAACTGTCAATTTTTGTCATTCGATTTAAAACTTAATTTATATTACCATAAAGTTTAAAATCGTTTGGAGAAATTTTACAGCTTCGTGTAGCTTGATGTGCTAGCTACCGTACGTAGTTACTTAAATGGTGTTTATTATGCGACTCCCATATCAACGATATATATTCTTCTGCAGTCTTCCAAGTTTTTATCATCCCCGATGAGCAGTTCGGTTTTAGAACCCAACATGCCTCGACCCATCAGGTCCACCGTATCGTAGAAGACATCAGCGCTGGTTTCCAGCGCGGTCTTAAGACAGGAGTGATCTTCTTTGACATAGCGAAGGCATTCGACAAAGTCTGGCACAACGGCTTATTATACAAGCTGTACCAACTCGGTGTGCCGGAACGTCTCGTGCTCATCTTACGAGACTTTTTGTCGAATCGCACTTTTCGCTATCGCATAGACGGTACTCTCTCCGCCCCCCACCCATTACGCGCAGGCGTCCCTAAGGGCTCTGTGATTTCTCCCCTCGCGTTCACGCTATTCACCAGCGATATCCCGAAGCAAAGACAGGCACAGTTGGCTCTGTTCGCAGGCGATACGGCCATCTATTGCAGAGGGACCAGTCACGATAGGATCTCTAACACTCTCCAGACCGCAGCCAACAAGCTTGGCGAGTGGTTTAGAAAGTGGCGCATAGAGGTAAATCCCGACAAAAGTCAAGCGGTACTCTATACGAAACCGCGTAAGCGCCCCCCTAGTATCCGACCGATCACCATGTTCGGCAAGCCTATCCCCTGGGAGAAGCGAGCCAAATATCTGGGTGTGATTCTCGACCACCATCTCTCCTTTTCTGAGCACCTAAAGAAGGTACGCGCTCGCGCAGCCTTCGCTCTCTATAGGCTCCACTCCATCCTAAATGCAAAAAGCAAATTGTCACTCAAGTGCAAATTGCGCATTTACACCGCGTGCATCCGCCCCATCATGACCTATGCGAGTCCAGTCTTTGCACACGCCAAACCCCATCTCATCCATAAGATGCAAACCCTACAGAACCGGGTCTTACGTAAAATCACGGGAGCCCCCTGGTTCGTTCGTAACACTAACCTCCACGTAGAACTCAAAATCCCCACGATATAGCCCAATTCATGAAGCGCGCTTCAAAGCGCTTCTTCGATTCAGCAGCCACTCATCGCAACGCTCTAGTTGTGAAGGCCGCAAGTTATGTCCCCACTAGAATTAGTTCGACCCGCCGTCCAAGGCATGCACTGACCGACCCAGACGACCCCACTACTCTCCTCCAGGAGAGTCGTAAGGAAACTAGTACAGTTCGCAAGATAAGAGCACACAATACACGATCGTCATTCCGACCTCACCGCCGAGGCCCCGCGCGAAATCCCCGACTAACGAATAGTCTTCCCCGACCCTTGACTGTAAGTGAAGCGCCAGCACGCGTTTTAGCTGAGCAGCATGTAATCCAAACTCCCCAGGATAATAATCAAAACACTGATTTTATCCAGCCACCGTCGGTCCCTTGCCACCCTCCCTCCGACTCAGCTGCCCTAAGCCGAGGTTCGTACCCCACAGGGGGTGCCCTTAGCGAACAGCAGTCGTTTAGTTTGTAGTTTTTTACGCCCTGGCTGGAGGCATTAAGTTTCGATAGGAGCTTAAGGCAACCACAGGAAAGTCCGGTTAAAGAGTCGGAACCTTAGTGGTTACACTCTGAGATGCCCTAGATAAAAAAAAAAAAAAAAAAAACAAGTTTTAAATTCCATCAGACGGAGCATGGACATTGACTGTGGACATTAATGCATATCATATGTTTAAACAACTGTTCATCCTGACAACTATCTGTTAATCACAAGTCAATGCCAGAACTGTCCTCAATCTTGCCTCAATATTTCAGTCTTGTCCATGGGTCGCACATGACCCTGTGGCATAGCACGGAAAGCTTTTAGTAGTGCGCGCGGTGGCGGACAGTTGTAATGTATGTTCCAAGAATCTTTATTTTTGTACTACAATTTTACGTCTACATACTATATTTATGATATGACGATATTCAAACACACGCGGTACCGCCACGTGCCGAGCTGCGCTGGTTAAGCCACCTCTGTCTGAACTAGTAGTTAGCTACAACCTACAACACGGACATTAAAAAAAAGTGTTTTGTTTCTGGTGAAATAACCGGTGTGTCATTCATGTCATGTCAGTGTCATGTCAGTTCGGGAAAATAATAGCCTCTAAAAAATACGCTTTTATATTTGTGAAATTGTAAAATAAATAAATAGGAAAGTTTAGCAAATATGTCGGATAACGATGATGATTATATGTGCGAGGAGGAGGAAGATTATGGCTTGGTATGTAATTTAATTTCGCTGAATTCATTTGGTAATGTTATTGTGTGTGACGTTTTAGCGAGTATCCCCGAAAATCCTAGATTTTAACCTTGCTTTTTTGTTGAAGCTTTTGCAATAAAATGTAGGCTAAAGTGTATAGCATCCTGGTAACTTAAACCAGGATGCTATACACTTTAGCCTACATTTTATGCCTGTTTTGCATTAAGGTTCCAAGAGTGCATGGGGTCTACTGAGTACAGCAGACGACCTTTTTTGCTTGCTAGCTTGAACTTATCGGTTTCAGTATAATCAGGTGAATATTTTACACTGGTAATGTTTTAAATAATTTCAACTGTGTTTTTTTTTTCTAGGAATACTCAGAAGACAGTAACTCAGAACCAGATGTTGACTTGGAAAATCAGTACTATAATAGCAAAGCATTGAAGGAAGATGAACCACAGGCAGCTCTCACTAGTTTCCAAAAAGTCCTCGAGCTTGAAGGAGGAGACAAGGGTGAATGGGGCTTCAAAGCACTCAAGCAAATGATCAAGATTAATTTTAAATTGGTGAGGTTCTGATACAATAATTGCTGTGTACCAAAATAACTATTTCAAAAGGCTATCTGTGTATGTAAAAATGGAAAAGTTCATTCTTTTCCATTTTTACATGCATTACTTGCAGCGAAAAATCAATCAAGAATGAAATAACCTTAAAATTCATATTCTGTCACTCACACCTTTGTTGCATCTTAATTTCATCCACCAGCCAGTGTCATTATGGCACTAATGTACAATAAAATAAATAAATGTTTTACAAACTTAATTGCTTTGCCTATTAAACACATTCTCATTAAGAGCATACATTTGAAAAGGAGATCATTCCTCTATTATCTTCTTAATATGATGTTGTTGAAGCTTGATATTATGATAATTTCATGTATTTGCAGGGTAACTTCACAGAAATGATGTCGAGATACAAACAGCTGCTGACATACATCAAGAGTGCAGTCACTAGAAACCACTCGGAGAAGTCCATCAACTCCATCCTCGATTACATCTCTACTTCTAGAAATGTAAGTGTCATAATAGTTTAGAATATTGGTCAATACAATTAATAGTTTTTATTCTATAATATTTAGCTGAAAGTAGAATAGCAGGAAAGAAAGGAGGCCTATTCCCAGGAGTGGCAATTCAGGTCTGGTATGATACTGGCTTCACCCCATACTCAGTCCCAACCTGTGATTTTTAGAGTTTGTTTGTTCTCCCATCAAATACCTATTACTTTGAACTCTTTTCTACATATGAAACTGTAACATATTAATTTGATTGACTGATTTTAATATGATTGATTTGTTTGTTCAAATATATTATGTATATTAAAGTGTTCCTTGCAGATGGAATTGTTGCAAGACTTCTATGAAACTACGCTAGAGGCCCTGAAAGATGCCAAGAACGACAGGCTATGGTTCAAGACAAACACAAAGCTAGGCAAACTGTACTATGATAGAGGAGACTTCAATAAACTTGCGAAGATTCTGAAGCAACTGCATCAGAGCTGTCAGGTGAGAATTATTGTTTACATAAAAATCAGCATCCCTTGATTTATCCTTAAATAACAATCTAAAAAAAAACATCAAAACTTTTTGTTATGCCTTTGATTATTTTTTTTTTTTATAATTATTGCAAATGTAATTTTCTCAAAAGCCCATGTGTTATAATCAGAACTTGATATAAGTTACAAATAAAAACTTTTAACTGATGAGGCACCCTGTTTACTCTTCAGGAGACAAAAGGCTAAAGTGAGCAATATGTTTAAACAACTGTTCATCCTGATAACTATTTGTTGCCTATAATATAGATATTTCCACTTCAGACTGATGAAGGCGAGGATGACCTGAAGAAGGGCACACAGCTGCTCGAGATATACGCACTGGAAATTCAGATGTATACCGCACAGAAGAACAACAAAAAACTGAAGGCACTGTACGAACAGTCCTTGCACATCAAGTCTGCTATTCCACATCCACTTATTATGGGTGTTATTAGAGGTAAATATCATATTATATGAACATGTTTGCTATGAAATGTTGAATTATATAAGTTAAGTTAGTAATCATTTTAATAATAAGATTTGATGACCAATGAATTGCTCTATTGATCTTGCCCTGGCGACTTCCTTATTACTCACACTTACTATCATATATTATATGATTGATAACCTACTTATTCTTTTCATTAATTTTACTTGGAAAACAAAATGTTTTTGCTTCTGAAACTTAACTGAGGTTCTTCTGTTGACTCAGAAAGGCATTGGTTTGCAAAGTGCAATTTATAGGGCTATAATTTTAATTACTTGCTTTTTTATTCAGAATGCGGTGGTAAAATGCACTTACGCGAGGGTGAGTTCGAGAAGGCTCACACGGACTTCTTCGAGGCGTTCAAGAATTACGACGAGTCCGGCAGTCCGAGACGGACGACGTGCTTGAAATATCTCGTTTTAGCTAATATGTGAGTATATTTATTCCTTGACAGACTAATGCTACGGTGCCAAAACCTTGAGTTGTTTAAAAAAAAATTGAAGATATTTAGATAGATTAGATAATAGTACATTACTTACCAAGGGCTGTAAAAGGAAGAAAGCCCGAAATCGCAGAGGCGAGGGTTATAAATATGCGATAGAGGGCTTTGTTTTTTACTGCCCGTGGTGAGTACACAATTTTACGTCTTCACCTGGTCATAATGCGAGTTTTACCGTACGCATAGCGTGCGGTAAAACTCACATTATGGCCAGGTGTGACGTAAAAATATTGATTTCACATAATATCAACATTTGACACTTAATATAATCACAGAAATAACATATATCTTCATTCTTCACAGGCTAATGAAATCAGGAATCAATCCTTTCGACTCTCAAGAAGCGAAGCCGTACAAGAACGACCCAGAGATCCTAGCCATGACGAACCTCGTGATGGCGTACCAAAATAACGACATTAACGAATTCGAGTCCATTCTCAAACACAACCGGAACAATATCATGGACGATCCCTTCATTAGAGAACACATAGAGGACCTGCTCAGAAACATCAGGACTCAAGTGCTGATCAAACTGATCGGCCCCTACACTAGGATCCATATACCGTTTATATCTAAGGAACTCAATATCGATGAGAAAGAAGTGGAGAATCTACTGGTCACGTGTATTTTAGATAAGTAAGTGCTGTTGAACTGAGCCTCCCTGCTAGGCTTGATATATGTGTGCCCCACTGAAGTTTGCCATCTACTGTTATACCCAGAAAAACTGCTGAGTTTACACTTTCAATCACCTCTTTATCTGCTACGATCGCGAAATCGCGTGTTCGCGCGTAGGGGAGAGGGGACACGTAAACGACTAATGTTATTTCGAGAAGCCTCATGAGAATTCGTCTTGTTCCAGCACCATCAGCGGCCGCATCGACCAAGTGAACTCCGTGCTGGAGCTGCAGAGCAGCGCGCGCGGCGCGGCGCGGTACGGCGCGCTGGACAAGTGGACGGCGCAGCTGGCGTGCCTGCACCTGGCGCTGGCCAACAAGATGGCGTAGTGCGGCGCGCGCGCACGCCCCGCCCGCGTGCGCACGTGACGCACGCCACGTATGAGTGCGAGACCCAGTGATCTATGCCGCTTGTGTAACCTTCGTAGCTTTACTTGCACCCTGTACGAGCGCTCTCAGGCTAGGCGGATGAGTCATAGTGATTAGTGAGGCAGTGTTTATGGATAAGGGCGCGGCCAGTGTGACAGGTGAGACACGCTTGTCTATCATATATTTATAGGGTGTTACCGACATCGATTGCAGCGCAAGCTCCAAATCCTGCATTGATACTGTGGCGGCCACATTCTCCTCAGAGAATTTCTATGGGTTCTGCTCTGCTGATTTACGCGGAGTGTGGCGTGCTGTATGCACTCTCGGCACGACGGAAAACACTGCTGCAAGCGCCAACTTCTCTTCGATAAATGCGGCTAAGTCAACCAACTAACAAACATTGGCCAATTACCGTTCAGTAATATGTAGTGGCAAGATTCCGCGCGTGAGCATGAGGCCCAGCTATACGCGTTTATGAAGTACCTATTGGCGAATAGCTGATTACCCAACCACACCTATTGTACAGTCCTTAAAAACCGAGAAAGAACGCCATATTCAACATCTCCCTGTTTCTGTGAGGAATAATGCACGAAGTGTGAAGTTGATCATGTCCTCAGCAACACAGGGTGGATTTTTGAGATGGGGCAGTAATGGCAGGTACATTAACCGTTGTAGCTGTAGGAAAACGGTCTTAGGAGACTGTACTTATTTTTTTGAGAAATTTTGTTCCACATTCACAGATTTTGAAAAAAATTTAGTCAGCAAGAAAATGGGCCATATTCATAAAAACTTTTTTGATGCCAATCGATCCTGTTTCTTAAAAGGATCAAAAAACGCGATTGGACCAACTTGACGTAGTTAAGCAGAAAGGACTCAACCCACATTGCGGTCAGGGATGAGTTGTATATACCAAAGAGGTCCTAACGGTTAATGGAAGGTACCCAGCTGGTTGGTTCCCAACATAAAAAAATCAACCTTCTCTTTGTAGAGTCATGGATATTTTTTGCTGAGTGAAAGAACCAACCGTTAGGACCTACTATATACAACTCATCCCTGACCACAATGTGGGTTGAGTCCTTTCTGCTTAACTAAGTCCCGTATTACAGAACGTCACTCTAAACTCAAGCATTACTTAAAACTAGTTTCAACCAATCAAATGGCTTGAATCTAGTTTTAAGTAAAGTTTGAGTATTGAGTGACGTCCTGTAATACGGGCCTACGTCCAACTGAGGTTTGAGTACTAGAAAAGTCAGAAATCGCAAAAAACTTTTCCCATACATTTCGTAGGAAACGAGACTCTCAACTTACTTTTTTTACAATGGATAGACTGGCCGCTACAATAAAACCTGGCCGAAAAAGTACAAAAATAAAATAAATTTTGGATTTCGATCGAAAACGCGTTATAATTTTACTTACTTTTAGAACATAATTTTTTAGATAGTTTGTTGCTTGTGATTTCGGTAATTCTGAAAAAAAAAGTCCTTCAATAGCTTAGAACGTTTAGACCATCGACCTAAATCGATGGTTTAGACTGATGAGGGAAAAGTTTTATGCGATTTCTGAATTTTGTAGTGGCCAGTGTATCCATCATGAAAAAGTAAGTTGGGAGTCTTATTTCCTACGAAATGTATAGGAATAGTACATTATGATACATCTGTGCTATGTTGATCATTGCGCTCGAGGCGGTATTATTGATAAGGAAGCCGAGCAGTATTATAAGGTGCTTTGTGAAGCCGAGTGTGTAATGATCAATGCATACGCATTTCATACGACGTTTTTAACACACTTGCGAGGAAAAAAAACAGACTTGTATTGTTATTAACTTTATGGAAAATGGCGCTGGTTTTGTTTTTCCGCGCGCCGCGCTAGCGATGCGCGCGCAGGTGTAAATAAAGGCACTGGCAAAACCGCTAAAGAGCCTTTATAAAAAATAAAAAAAATGTTTAGATCGATCATAGTGTTGTCGTATGTCAAATTGTAGTTTAGTTAGTATGGAATTAGAAAGTACTATTGGCATATATAAATATACATTTGTTCAGTGTGAATCCACAATAATAAAACGCCAGTCAGGGTCTTTTTCGTTTGGTTCCGGGAGGGACCACAGAGAATTTAAGGTAAATTTTTAGTTCATTTTGGGACCAAGTACAAATCAGACTATTACAAAAAAAAAAGAAGTGAAATATGGCATTATGGCTCCAGCATTAAGGAAGTCTCTTTGATGAGATTAAAAAAAGCGCAATTATCCGACTAGTAAATAGTTATCTGTGGCGTTACAGCACTAGCGCGGTAACGTAAAGTAAAAAGCACGCGTTTTTTACACTGCATTGTGGACCTAAAAGCGATTCATTAAGAGCCACTTTACGAGCATGTGTGTTGAAAAAGTTTTTTTCGATTTCTGACTTTTCTAGTACTCAAACCTCACTTGGTCGCATAAAACGTTTTGATCCGTAAACGAAACATTGATTGGCATAAAAATAAAAAAAAATGAAAATGGCCCACTTTCTTGCTGCCTGTACATTTTTCTCAAAATCTGTAAATGGGGATCAAAATTTCTCAAAAATTATTGGCAGTCTCTCGAAACCATTTTTCTGTAACTACCTACAACGGATAAAGTACTCTTATTGCCCCGTCTAAAAAATCCAACCTATATAATAATTGTATTATATTATAGAACATAATAACCATTTTAATTCAAAACTAGATAGTACTTTGGTGTCTGTAACCAATTGGATAAGTTGTAATAAAATAGCCTTTCATGCACTATGGCGTCTATACCAGATGGCTCAATGGAATCGCTCTCATTGAGCAACTGAATGCAATTAAATATACTTAGATAGATTATGGTCTAATATCTTTGAAAGTTTTTACAGCAATTCATTTTAGTACAGAAATGTGGTTAAAAATATTTTTTACATTAAAAGTTTATTGTAAAAAATATTTTTTACAATCACTTTTGTTCATACGATCGTTTCGCTATGCGGGTGCAGTCAGGAAATCGAAGAGAAGCCGGATTGAATTGAAGTGATTTTACGTGAAAAACGTTTATGACAATGAATTCGGGACTTATGTGCCCGCTTTGGTTTTCCAACCCGGCTTAGCCTGTAGTTCCTGATACTGAAACTTTACTCTGGTTTAATTTTGTACTGTTTTGTAAGTCTCGAAGCACTGATGCAAAGGTAAAACTTGTACTGTAGAGAACAGATTATTTTTCAAATTGTAATTGTAACAGGAGTTGGAATCGGATATGTGATATTGTATATGGATGCGTGTAGTGATAGTTTATATATTTGTGAATAATGTAATATTTCTCCACAAATTATAAAAGACGTACAGAGGCTCGACATGACCTTGCTTGTAATTATTGGGAACAATCTCGGCAGAACAACTACTGATGAACACGCCTCAATTCAGTGCAGTGTGTTATGCTAATACACAGTTTCAAGTAATTACACGTTTTTTATTTCATCATAACCCATTACTACAGTAAAAGTTTGGGTCAGTGGAAACGAAACGGGGCACTACGAAAAAAGACAGAAAAATTTCCCCAAAAACCATCGCCTAATCAAACGTTCGGAACCTGATGGGATGTGGGAGTAGTAGGGTGGGGGAACACCATAGGCCACCTCAAGGGCCATTGACCTTAAGGACAAGGTCAAAATTCCGAAAGTCATGATCCACGATTCTCAGGAACAGTAACAAGTGAATATTCATGGTAAGTGACCTTAGGGCCAAGGACAAGTGACTTTGAGGTCAAGGTCAAGTGATCCTGGAGGCCTGGGTGGTTTAAAAAAAATAACCACGAATGGGATAGCGGGGTCTTAGCTCACTCGGTCACTAGACTAGACCCCGCCATCCCCATCCCTAACCTGTCCGAGACAGTAATATTGCAGCGACCCATTGACATAATTTTTACGACAAACGGCTGATCGGAGACAAAAAACACCAAGATATTTTTAGCCTTATATTGGATGTTTATTTTTTGGTAACTCCAACCAAAGTTTGCTATTTACCTTCAAGACTATTGCTACACACGTTTTCCCGAAACATACTGTAGTTTTGTTTGCTGTTTGACCAGTGCCTGTTATTTACATCTAGATCAATCAACTTAGCCTATCATAGTCCACTGCTAGACATGGCCTCTCCCAGGCTGCGCCACGACACCCTGTCTTCTGCCACGCAACCAGTCTGTCCCAGCCACCTTTTTTCGGTCGTCGGTCCATCTAGCTGGGCGGCGTCCCACACTACACTTGCCAATGCGCGGTCTCCACTTCAAGATTCGTCTGCTCCTGCCAGGGTTGCGGGTTTGTCCGAAAGGGATACCGTGGCCCTGGCATACAGGCAACTGCAGGAACACGAGTGGGTTTTAGTCAGTAAAATTCTTACACGCCCTCCCGCTCCGCACAGAGCGGGAGAAGTAATTTGATAATTGCCCACTGCCCACCCAAAAAAAAAAATGGACTCGTCTGCTCCACCGGCTATCGGTCCTTCGACCAATATGGCCAGCCCTCTGCCACTTCAGCTTGCTTACTCTGCAAGCTATGTCGGTAACTCCAGTTCGGAGTTGAAGAGACTGGCTAGCTCTCTCAGGACTAGAGCCCCGCACGTTTTAAGGAGCTCTGTCGTTATTCCGTCATCATCAGGTGCCTTGTTGTTCTTTAGTTGCTCGAGAGCCGCCCCAATCTCGCACTGGTCGATATCCGCGGGATGTTTTTCGAGTAGTGGCGCCGCATCTAGATAGTATTCCATATTTAGGTGTCAAGAGAAAATAAAACTGAGTATAGTAATAGGTAAATATTTATAATAATAAAATTGGTATATAACTACATTAAATGGACGGATCGGTATATCACAGGTTAGTTATATACATTTCCATTAGTACGTATACATTCGTTAAAAACATCAAAACAATAGGAATTAATACTTTACAACAGATTCGTTATCAATTACAATGATTATTATTATTATTTTATTTGAAGTTAAACACATTAAATGGCACAAAAGATTAATAATATAAGAGTCAAACTGGCTTCTGAGCAAAATTGTTCGAAGTGATGACTTTTAAAATAAACTTAGAAAAATATTTGTGATCATTTCACAAAGATGTTAGATTATTGATTGAAAAAAGTTTGTCTTCAATATCAGTCTGTTAATTACTCTTACATTTACGGCAGTGTAAAATTTTGTATAAGTACTATTTGTCAATACAATTAGATTTAATTAATACCATGCCACAAGATTCGATTTCATCATGGAAGACAGTACCTAGTCTTATTTGTATAGACGTATTCGCTTCGCGTTCGGCTAAACGCTCCAACAAACAGGCGCGACACAAAGGCACCGCTCGTCGCACGACAAGCGGTGCCTTTGTGTCGCGCCTGTTTGTAGGAGCCTTAACTCGTTAACGAAGGAGCCATAGACATTTTTTTTTTTAACTCTAATTCTTTGCTATATAATTATAGGTTTTTCATAACCTTTAGAATCCTACTTAACAATTGATGTATGAAATCTAGCTTTTAACTAACACTTCTTAACAATAAGGAATGTATCATATTATAATTATGCCCATGCACTATGTGCACCCATTTGAAGAAATAATATAGAACCCCAAGTAAAAATTAAGCTACCCTCCGTTGAGCTGCACAATTACTGACAAATGCGTGCACTGACTGGACAGGTTCAATCTGTGTGGTTCTTTCCTCAAAAGACCATTTCAAACACCAACCAGGTCAGATAAAAAAAGGTCAAAAAGGTCTTCACATGATCTGAACAAGATTATGTGTGGACTTTCTAAGAGACTGCGACCTCTAGGTTTATTTCGGCCTTTCTTCTCAGAGTAGTCAGATAGGAAACACCGACCTTATCTAGTTTTTAAAATATGATGGAAGTGTAAAGTGTAAACTCACTTACAGAAATCAAATTATTTATCAATGTTAATTTCAGAACTGTGCGAGAACCTTATAAAATCGACATTCATAGCTGATTACTAGGGCCATATCCCCCGTCTATGTCCGTCCTAGAATACGAGCCTAACATCTTCAGTTTTTAGTAGAGGTAGGCAAAGTCACACAGCATACAGAAGACATAGAAAAAATAAATAAAAAGCGTATCGCCGCTTGTTGTACGAGTGTCAGTTCGCCAATATGTTGTATGTGCACACCTGTACAACGCTACAAGATTCTTTAGGCGCGTGGCCAAAATCAGAACAAACATCGCCATCTTGTTTTGTCAAATCAATAGGGATGATTCCTGGGTAAAAAAAAAAAAGAAAAACTGTTTAGTCCGTCAATCAGATAATAAAAAAATATTCGACACGTATTTTTGGCTTTATCATATTAATAAAAAATTACTTAGATAAAACACATTAAACTTGGGGAGTGGGGGCTCGTTACGTCACAGCTACGTATAATATCTACTGAGGAGTGACGTCATGCCACATTTGAACTCAATGTATCGCCGTAATGTTTTGATTAGGTAAAAAAAAGATAAAATACGTGTCCAATATTTTTTAATAATCTACATGACGGACAATTTTTTTTTTAGTCACCATCCCTGTTTCAGTAACTATTTCTCAAATTTTTACCTGCAACGGCCCCCTTGTCAATGTCTGTCAGGCGCTGAAAGATCCTTGTAGCGCTTTACCTACTTATTCGAAGTTACATTGGGATGGCGTTATACGTCCTGTATGCACTGGAACTCGAGCACAACCATATTATTTTTATGCTTTAAGGCTTGAAACTGCATGAAGCGGACGTCCGCGTGGTTCCATACAAAAGTGTTCCGTCGCGGAAACCCGCGCAGGCACGCACGGGGCCCGGTAGCGCCAGCTTACTGGCTGTCGTATTGTTCTTATTAGTCGTCGTTTTGCTAAATTCTCCATCGACACGACTGAACATGCACACGATTAAAATTAAGCAACGGGTAATTAATTGCCCACACGGAGCCCACGCGCGTACGCACACGCAACGGGTACCCGTTGCGGGCGCCCGCTAAGCGCTGTTTCAGGCCTTAGTATTACATCGCGCTACGTCGTTTGTTGTATGAGTGTCAGTTCGTCAATATGCTTGTGTTTGTGTGTCAGTGAGCGGGCTTGTCGTGTAGCCAGGCGCGGAAGATGGGCAGCGTGCTGGGGTAGTGCGTCGGCGGTTGCGGCTCGTCGGTCTCTTCACGGAAAGGATATGTACCGATCAGGATGGGTAGCTGCAGCTTTACTTCCTTTTCTAAGCTCTTAGGCTCGATTATAAACTGGAAAAAATGTTGTAGAATTAGAGTGCGGCAGAGTTGGCTTTATTTATAATTATAGGGTTTTTTTTTTTATTAAGACGCTACACTAAAATTCTCAGATTTTGTAATTTTGTTTATAGGCTGCCAAGACTAACTGAGGGTAGAATATAAGCAAAGACATTTCAATATTATTTAAATCTCTTTGAGTATAGGCGCAGCCCGATTCAAACATAGCGCACTTCAGAGCCGTCATCAAGTTTGATGCGAGCTGTTACTTCTGCATCTCAAACAACACTGGTGGGTATTTGTCTCAACTTGTCTTTATAGTTACACTGCTACAAGGACATTGACAAGGGTGTGTAATGTTTGGTATAATAACAGATAGTATAATTTCATTTGAAATAACTTTCATATGCTATAATTTTCATATGCTATAAAAACATTTAACCTAATTTCATATGATCTAATGTTATATTTGATATAATTTTCATTTTATCTAATTTAATTTAGTATAACGTTCATTTCATATAGTTTTCAAATTGTATAATGCTCTTTTTATATAGTGTTCATTTGACCTAACTTTCATATTAACAAATTTTCTAAGGTAACGCTACTACACTAGGGGGAGGGAGGGAGGTGTAGAACCCGCCCTGTGAAGGAAAAAGTGTGGAGCCCCCTTATGAGATATGTTTTTTTTTTAAACTACACGGAGCGGGTCTAAATTGGTTTTTAAACAATAATAAAGTAAATAAAATTTTCAAGGTCAAGGTCAACACCCTAAAAGTCAAGGTCAAACCAAAATATAATCAAATCTTGGAATATTACTTTGTGACCAGCTCTGAGGTCAAAGGTATTTTCGATAACAGATTTCTCGAAGTAAGGCGTGGTCGACGGAACCCCGCTCTGCGGGGCTCCTACTTCTGGGTGGTTTAAAAAAAAATAACCACGAAGGGTATGGCGGGGTCTGTTCGCTCGCTCACTCGACCCCGCCATCCCCTTCTAACCTAACCCGTCCGAGTCGGGGTGAACCAAGTCCAGAGCTCGCTTCGCTCGCTCTTGCATCCTAAGTTTTTATTTGCCTCACTGACAGACTACGTGAAGTGACAACAAAATGGCGTCGTTTTAAGTTTGGTTTCAACTAACGGCAATAGTCGGTAAATTATTCTGTTAATTTAATAGCACTAATTTAAATCAGCAAAATATATTCAATATAATATGTAAATAGAAATAATATGTATACAAAAAAGTATCTAAATCACTAAAATTTACGTATTTATATCATTATTAATATGAAGTAAAACATTTTACGTAAAACGAAACAAGTTCAATGGCGAGACAAAATGTCAAAAGTGAGAAAATATTGTTAAATTTATAGTTTTTTTTTTTTTTTTTCGTAAACCGTCTGTCTCCGCACCTTAAAATTTTACGTGTAGGCTTCTAATAATATGATCTTTCTGTAAAAAAAAAAAGTGGACTCCCAAATGTGAGATGGTAAAGCGAAACTTAGCCAGTGCAACCCCTTCGCCCTTACGTAGCCCCAAAGTAGACATTTCCAAATTATATTAAACGGTACTTATAGATTTTGAATATTATAGGAACTGAATATAATATTAATTGAATATTATTTCAAATATGCATTATATAAACTGTTCATTATACCATATGAAATTAGGTAAAATGAAATTATATCAATAATTCATTATATCATTTGATCGTTATATTAAAAAATAATTATAGTATATGAAATTAGGTCATATGATCATTAGAACTTTTGTTATTATATCAAACGTTACACACCCCATTGACAAGGGGCGCTGTTGGTGAGCAAAATCAAGATGGCGGCGTTAGGTCCGATTTGGGCCACGCGCAAGATCCTTGCAGCAGTGGCCACAGTACTCACAAACACGTCGTACTGCACGGAGATGAGGTGGCAGCCGCGCAGGTTAGTGGGCGGCAGGGGCGGCACGTACAGCAGCTCGTGGCGCCACGCGTCGCGCTGGCCCGGCCGCGTCTTGCCGTGCGCCAGCGACGCCAGCTCGCGCACCTCCTTCGCCGCCACCTTGCCGTGGGCCGAGTACTGGATCGTCTGCCAGCAAAGGACGACTCCATGCTGAATTACGCTGAGATTGAGCACTTAAGAGGTAGAGGCGGACTGGCAGTCTCGGCCGCCCTAAGTCGGTTAGTACATAGTAGCCCGCTTCTGCTGATTTTGCAGCGTTCAAATTTAAAGTCAACAAAAACAACATTGCGTTCGATTCAACTAGTATCCGCCAGGAAATATTTATTTTTTCTTAGAAGTTTTATGTTTGTTTTTTTTTTATTGGGGAAAGGCTAAGCAGATGATGAGAGGTTTTTTGTTTGTATTGTATATATGTATAATAACGCCCACGTTTTGCCACTTTCTATAAGTGTTAAGGATCGAAAAAAGATTCCCAAGCAACATTGTCTGTTTAGTTAAACTTTTGATAATTTTTGCGTAACATTCATAAAAAATAAACACATACTGGGTGTTTATTTATGAACGTTTGTTGAACATTTCTACATCGCACATAGTTTGTGCAGGACATGAGAGATGTATTTTACTTTTTCAGGTCCTCTGATGACACAATGTGCATTTAATGTTTTCTGTTATTAAAAGAGCGGATAGTATCAAACGCTATCTCCATCTCAAGTAGAGGTATCCCCGCCTCTTGGATCTAAGCATATGTTTTAGTTTAGATGTCATCTGAACTGCAAGCCACACAACTCAGTTTTCCAAGACTGTTAGACTGTCCTGACTGTCCAGCTCATCGCGCAAGTGTTATTAGCTTGCCAGAATTACTGCATTAATCGTTGGTATTATGGAACAAAAGTATTTGTCAGACATTTCAGTACGTGACTTTATTCCAGTTGAAATAAGGTTTAAATTGCAATGACTGGCGCTCGCTTAGAGAATACCTACAATAAATATACCGGCTACTAAATAAACGATAAAAAGATGAGCAGACACAAAAAGTTCATCGCAATCTTTTTTCGCGTGTATTTAAAAAAAAGGCGACTATAGAACAAGGCCTCTGACCGATAGGTCGTGATCGTGACTTTAAATTATAACTCTTTCGATGTTACGCGAGCTAGTTTCAGTGCAAAAACATTCGGGCGTAAAAAGCGAACAAAGGAAACATAACATCGATGTATTGTGATTTGCTTCGTCCAAAAACGTGATACTCGTAGTCCGGGCGCCCCACAAACTATTTTTCATCAGCTTTTTTTGTATTATTCATAACAAATTCATACTTGTTGGCTGTAGGTATTGGGTAGCTTGTTAACAAGTTTCATAAAATTATATTATTTTTCAACACACTTGCTCGTAAAGTGGCTCTTATTGAACCACTTTTAGGTCCAGAATGCAGTGTATTAAAAACGCGTGCTTTTTACTTTACGGTACCATACGAGTGCTGTAACGCCACAGATAACTGTTTACTAGTCGAAATCTTGCGCTTTTTTTTTTTAATCTCGTCAAAGAAACTTCATGCCAAAAGGAATCCGCGCGCTCACTTTTTTTTTTGTCTGAATTGTCTTTGGTCCCAAAATTAACTAAAATTTATTTATCTTAAATCAGGAGTGGGTTTTAACAGGTAAAATCCCATATCTGTTCCGCCTGTTTCTGTTCCACGTAATTAACAGTTCCAAAAACCTGTTACAAAATAGCAGGCTGTTATTTCATACTATGTGGGAACCAACTATTGTGTGTTCTCTGTTACCACAGCTGCACAGTTATAATACACGGAGGTACTTCTCTTTCTAACTATGGTGTTACACCTATGCGAGAAAAGGAAAGAGCTTCTGACGGACGATGTAACAGGGTGTCACAGTTAGTGCTTCCAAAATTACGGATTTGCTAATTACGTAACTAGTTACGCATTTTGATGCTTCAATTACGTAACTACGTAATTACGTACTTAACTGTTTTGATTTTTTAAAGCACGATAAATTCTGGGCTTATTACGTATTTTAGAAGTAAAAAATCAAACAACTTCAAATGAAAAAAATTATAATATTAAGGAATTAAAAGTAAATTACAGATTAAAATGATAATTTTAAAATTAAACTCAAAATCAAAATCGTCAATCAAATCAAAATGTAATATTTTGATTTGATTGACGATTTTGATTTTGACTAAACTCAATCAACAATTCAAACAAAACATGTACCACGCACAAATGGTTTAAAAGTAAGAAACAATATAAAATATGGTTATTTTTCCAATCTTTGTTCTTGATAATATGATCTCATAAATGATAACGAATGCAATGTTCTGTCACCAAGGGAACTTCTTAGTTTAGAACAAAGATAGCCGGCAGAAGAAAATGCCCGTTCTGCTTCAACACTAGTAGGCATTATACATAGTAAATAATTATAAGCTGCTGTTAGGAAAACTTCACGACCGCCGCCAGTGCTATCGTAGATACACATTTCAACTCTGATGATGGATTCAAGATCTGTGTTTACTCCAGATTTGTTTACTGTAGACATAGTTTTCTGTATTTCTTTTTCTAGTTGCTGTGCAACAGTCAACTCGTCGCCACAACCATCATTAGCATCATTGTCATCTGCTTCGGAATCTAAACTCATTTGTGTACTTGTAGGCGGTGTAAATTTGAGCCTTTCTAATAAGTTTGCAACATATGTTCTAATATAATCCGACGTCGGTTTTGTAAAAGTTTCTGTTTCTTCGGTTTTATAATATTCTTCATTATTATGCAAATACTGCAAGACACCAGACACATTTGTTCGCCTTTCTTTTATTCTTTTTCTAAGGGATACAGCAAGCTTATCACTGAGCCCATTGGACTGAGCATCAAGCTTATTTAACATAAACTGAAGCGCAGCATCTGCTGCTAACAAATTCGAGTCACGGCGACACAATGCCATCACTGTAGTTTTTATTGTATCTAAACTATGATGAATGTTATGTAGATCTTGTATTTCTGTGTCTGTGAAACTTATATTTGATTTTAAGTCTAATAAAGCCTTAAATAAACTTGATTTCAATTTCAGAAATCGTCCAACCATATCTGATAAGCTGTTCCATCGCGTTTTGCAGTCTAGTATAAGATCGAGGCTTTTACCATGCTCTTGTAAAGAATATTTTTGCAACAAATCGGTCTTCAGTGGTGATTTTTTGAATGATTTAACAAGTTTTCTTACTTTTACTATAATATCTTTGTACAGAAACTCTGGTTCTAGAACTCTAGGTACTTCTATGAAAAGTCCGCCATCGTTTTCTTCAATTTCTTCAGTGTCAGTATCTGAAGCTTCATCTTCTAGTTCTGGTTCAGTAGTTGTACTTTTCCGTGTCTTATATAATACGTCCAGCACTGCAAGTTGTATTCCGTGAGCAAAACACAACTGATGGTGACCATCAAAATTTTTGCCCATTTTAACCATAACACTGGCTCCGTCCGTTGTGAATGCAATTATATCTTCAAGTTTCAAATAAAAGTCATTTAGATGATTTTCTAACAGTACAGTTCCAACGTGAGCTGGCATTGAACCCTTTATCCTTACTAGTCCTAAATTTTTATATTTAGCTGGTTCTAGGTCTTTATTATGAATATTTATATTCATATACCTCCGGTTCCGGGTAGAGGTCCATTCATCAAACGTTATAGTAAACCGTTTTTTTTGGGACTTCATATCTTTAAACTGATTTATTAATTGTTTTTTTATGGCACAACTCTGTTCCAGGACAATTTTGGTAATAGTTGAAGGAGATTTCGGTAGATCATAGCCAGATTTTTTGAAAACATACCTTAGATCTTCAGAAGTACAAAATTTGCTTAATGGGATGCCATCCAATGCTGCCATTCTAGTCACTATAACGTCCAAGGAATACTCAGTGGAAAAGTAATCCGTTAGTTTAGTTTTATTCTTCGATGGAGGTTCTAAACTTTTTCTTGCTTGAAAGCACGATGAAGTACTTGCCCTTTGCGCATCTTGCTCTTGTGACATCTCGCCAATATGTTTAGCACGCATATGTGTATGTAGTGCTCCAGTAGCACCACCAGGAGTCTTCAAAATTTTTTGACAATGTTTACATTGGACACTTTGCCCATTTTCAGCCCTCAAAAAGTGTTCCCATATAGCTGATTGTGTGCGTTTGTTCAAAAACTCCTTATAAATAGTCTTCTTTACTGCAGACCTAAAACAATATATAAATATTTCATAATTTAATAGTTAGGTAATACATATAAATAGCATCTATAGTTAGGCACTACACTTAAAACGGGATACATTTACATACGTACCGTGAACTCATAATCAATGTCTATTTGCACAGACATCTAACAAGCAACAATAAAATAAAATCGCACATATTTTTTTTTTTTTTTAAACGTCGCACCACACTAGGAATTACTGCTGTATCGTGGGTGCACTCACAATCATGTAAACTAACATACACAAGACACCCAGACCCGGAACACCTATCTGTAGGTCATACAAATATTTGTTCCGTACGGGAATCGAACCCGTGACCCGCAGCGCAGCAGCCAATCACTCAACTACTGCGCCAACCGTGCCGTCAACAATATAAAATCAACTACTAAATTATATGTATAAACTCTCACACAATACCCTAGAAACAAAGTAAGTAGACAAGTAAAGTAATGTTAAAATAGGTACTTACATTTTCGTTGAAGTATCTCTACTCGTGTATGGTGATATCTACTTAGAAACTTGTAATGAAAAGCTTCTGAAAACCAAGCGTCAAACTTTGCGGCACATACACAAAATCACAAAAGTCAATAAAATAAGCTTAGACCAGGCAGGACAGTATCTCGCAGGTGTACGTAAGACGACTGAGTACCGAGTATTGAGATTGTTTCTAAATTCACGAAAGTAAAGAAAAATGTAGGGAGTTCCCTTAGCTTGCTCAATCCACAATATTAAACTTTATTATCTACGAGGTAGATCAAATACTTGCGAAACACTTATAAACTTTGATTGTGTTACGTACCGAACTATCCACAACCAACGGGGATTCCCTTCGTTTCCCGATTGGTCAACAATGAACTCTATTCTGTACGACTAAGAAATTAAATCTTGCGGACTCAAATTGGAAGTTATAAAATAAACCCCGGGAATTCGGGGGATACCCACAGAAAGGGTTTTGGTGTTGTCATAATGTAAGTCGTAGGTTAACTAAATTAAGGTAAATTGTAAATACACAGATAAACCCATGCCTTTTTCCCATGGAGTAGGCAGAAACTATAGAACTAAATAAATGGGTACCTAAATTAATTAATATTATCCTATAGTTACGTTATTACGGACTGCAGCTCTTCAGTTACGTATTTGTGAGATTTCTAAAATCTGTCCGTAATTACGTAATTGCGTAATTACGTAATTACGTAATGGAAGCCCTAGTCACAGTGTAACAGTAACATTTATTATCTATCTTCTAACTAAGGTAACCGTCATAACCATGAATAGACAAAAGCTTGTGACTGGATGGATTCTGTTATCTCGTCGTGGAACAGAACCTTTTTTTTTTCAGTTTATTTGTCACAGTTACAGTCTGGTATCTTGTGATACCTGTTGTATTTAGCTGTTACGATATATACGCCTCACTCCTACCTTAAATTGTCCGTGGTCCCTCCCGGAAACAAACAGAAAAGATCCTGACGTTCTATTATTGCGGATCCTCACTGAACTAATGTATATTTCTCTATGCCAATAGTACTTTCTAATTCCATACTAACTAAACTACGATCAGTCTAAACGTTTTTATTTATAAAGGCAGTTTCGCTAGTCCCTTTATTTACACCTGCACGCGCGTCGCAAGCGGGGCGCGCGAAAAAAAAAATACAAAACCAGCGCGCCATTTTTCATAAATATTTTTTGTTAACGTTTTCGTTGTGTTGTTAGTTACTATTAAAAATACGAAATCTAAAGTATTGTCACCAACCGACGTAAAACAGTTTAAAAAAAAAAAACGTCCGGATACGCCTACGGATTGCCAGTACCTGGCAACAAAGGTCAGTTGAACTTTATAAATCTAAATGTATCATCTCTATAATTACGTTATTGTAGCATAAGTTTATACAACAAGTCTGTTTTTTTCCTCGCAAGTGTGTTGAAAAACGTCGTATGAAACGCGTGTGCATTGATCATTACACACTCGTATCATAATGTACTTTTATACTTCTTTAATCTTCTACTATATAAAAATAAGTCGGGTTTTCCTTCCTGACGCTATAACTCCAGAACGCACGAACCGATTTCCACGGTTTAGCATTCGTTGGAAAGGTCTCGGGCTCCGTGAGGTTTATAGCAACGTTTTTTTTTTTTTTTTATGGTTTTTCGAAAAATTAGGGTAGGGTAGAGTAGGTAGGTAGGTAGATAGGGTAGGGTAGGTAGGTAGGGGAGGTAGGGTAGGGTAGGTAGATAGGGTAGGGTAGGGTAGGGTAGGGTAGGTAGGTAGGTAGATAGGTAGGGTAGGGTAGGGTAGGTAGGTAGGTAGGGTAGGGTAGGTAGGTAGGTAGGTAGGGTAGGGTAGGGTAGGTAGGTAGGTAGGTAGGGTAGGGTAGGTAGGGTAGGTAGGTAGGTAGGTAGGTAGGGTAGGGTAGGTAGGTAGGTAGGGTAGGGTAGGGTAGGTAGGTAGGTAGGTAGGGTAGCGTCGGGTAGGGTAGGTAGGTAGGTAGGGTAGCGTCGGGTAGGGTAGGTAGGTAGGTAGGGTAGCGTCGGGTAGGGTAGGTAGGTAGGGTAGGGTAGGGTAGAGTAGTGGAGTTTATACTATAGCTTTTGACAGAACGAAGTCTGTCGGGTCAGCTAGTTCTAAATTAAAATTCTTTAGTTTGGTACAAATGAACCTATAATTTTAGCCAGTTAGTAATGTGGTAGCGTAGCGGAGGTGATTTAAATTTTTCGATGTCCTGGAACGATCGAAGGCACATACAGCGCTGGAAGCTGTTTATGGATAACCAGACAAACTTAAAGAACAGTAATACTTAGCGCTGCAGCAGCGTTAGCAGTTTTTAGGGTTCCGTACCCAAAGGGTAAAACGGGACCCTATTACTAAGACTCCGCTGTCTGTCTGTCTGTCCATCTGTCACCAGGCTGTATCTCATACTCCTTGATAGTTAGACAGTTGAAATTTTCACAGATGATGTATTTCTGTTGCCGCTATAACAACAAATACTAAAAAAACAGAATAAAATAAATATTTAAGGGGGCTCCCATACAACAAACGTGATTATCTTGTTCGTTTTTGCTCGATATTGATAACGGCAACAGGTAGGTAGACACTTGAAATATTCACAGAATATTTAGTTATGTATTCACTTTAAAAATAAATAATTAAATTAACATAAAACAGTATTTGAGGGGGGCTTCCATACAACAAACGTGATTTTTTTGCTGTTTTTATAGATAATGGTAAGGAACCCTTCGTGCGCGAGTCCAACTCGCACTTGGCCGGTTTTTTTACCAGTAGTGCTTTTAGCGTAAAATATCTACCTTTATATCTGTAATCATATGGCGCACATAATAAAGAGTATTCTACATAAATACATACATAAACTCACGCCTTCCCATGAGGGTAGAAAGAAACTATACGAGTAAAAAGCCACCTGCTACGCTCCTTACATACTCCTTTTGCTTCGTTAAAATTCATACATTCGGTCATATACGCACGCCGATTGCGAAAGCTACGCACCTGACCTTTCTGAAGAACATCACCAATTATATTCCCCTAGGGCGTCCCCCTCCCGGTGTTTCCACTCACATCTGCCTTGTAAAATACCTTTTGTTAGTCGTCTTTCATTCGTCCTCTCAACATGACCAAACCATTTAAGGGGGATGCGCTGTGGTAGCCCGCGAAATTCAATTTTTTTTGCATTTTATGCAATTTGCAGGTCCGTGTCAGGTTGTATCTTGATCAAAATATGATACGCGACAATAAAACATATGTATTTACATAATTTTAACCATAAAAATCATTAATACATCTCCCTTAGTTAGATTTCGTGCAGATTCGTCCAAAAACCCAAGAAAAATTGAATTTCGCGGGCTACCACAGCGCACCTACCTTAAGCACACTCTTTAAAGAGTATTCTGTTCTATTGTAATACGGATGGTTATAAGAGTAGGGAAAGACCACGATGGATGGACTGAGTGAAAGATATGGCTAAAAAGGGGGTGACTACCGAGAATTGGGATATGGGCAAGGGAATGGTGATGTATACCTCAGTGAGCGCGGCCCTGGTCGCCTTGACAGTGGTCCGCGAGTTGTTGACGAGCGTGGCCGTCAGCATGATGCTCTCGCCGGGCACGTACGCGCCGCGGTCCAGCGACACGCCGCACGTCACGGAGCCGCCGCCCACGCAGCCCACGCCTAGACGGTGCTCCACGCTGCACTCGAACTGTTGCTGCATCAAACACCAAAAAGTAATTTAAGAACTTCATACAAAAAGGGGGAAGGGGTTGTTCTGGGGGTCTGGTTTTGTGCCGAGTTGATGGCAATATGCTCGCCCCATTACATGGGACTTAAACATAACTAACTAATGCAGTAATGAAGGATTCTTGAAAATTCGTCTTCCCTAAAGGGGATGAAAGTTTGTATGGAAGTTAATATTTGCCGAGCGGAAAACCCGTCGGGCGAGCATACGGCTTGTCTATTTAATAAAAATCTCAAATTCATTATTTCATTTACTGACAGACAACGCATAGCCATAAATTTTGTAGGTACGAAAGTACCTTATTAGATGATTATTTACACGTGAAATAATCAATGAATTGAATTAAGTAGGTACTTAATTTCTTAATATCGTTTTTAGCTTATATTATTATGTAATATTATGTACAACCATAAATAGTCCATCTTGTGTTAGCCTGTAAGTATTTTTTCCACCTATAAAATACTAGCTGCGCCCCGCGGTTTCACCTGCATAAGTGTCGATCCCGTGGGAATATCGGGATAAAAAGTAGCCTATATGTTAATCTAGGGTGTCAGCTACCTCCATACAATATTTTATCAAAATTGGTCCAGCCGTTTAAGCTTGAAGAAGAGACAAACATACACAGACACTCACAAACTTTCGCCTTTATAGTATTAGTGTGATACTATTAAGGAAATTATTTTAGACTAGCATGGCTTTTTCTAAAATATAAAATACTAGCTTTTGCCCGCGGCTCCGCCCGCGTAAATGTCGGTTATCGCGTAAAAAAGTAGCCTATGTCCTTCTCCATATCCCAGGCTATATCTCTGCCAAAATTCATGACGATCGGTTCAGCGGTTTAGGCGTGAAAACGTAACATACAGACAGACAGACAGATAGACAGACAAAGTTACTTTCACATTTATAATATTAGTATAAGTGTATTAGTATAGTATGGATAATATTTTTCTAATAAGTTCTATGCCCTTATGTTACTCTTTATAACATCAGCTATCTGCCACTGAAAGTCGCGTCGAAATCAGTCAAGCCGTTTCGGAGATTAGCCGGGACAAACAAACAGACTGACAGACAGACAAAAATAAACTGTTATAAGTACCGTATATACTTTCATAAACATTTAGTAAAAAGCTGTTATTTTGATATTACAAACAGACACTTCAATTTTATTTATTTGTATAGATTGTATTGTGTAAACAATTGTTGGCTAACCTAAATAAATAACTAAGTTTGCAAGAAGTCGCAACTAATTTCGTAGTGTAAATTCGGCTTAATAGGTATATTGAAAATAACCACAAAGGAAAGTTTTTTTTAAATGCATCCCCTAAAGGGGTTAAATAGGGAGATAAAACAATGAATGGTAATTTGACATTTCTGTCGATGGGAAATCCATATCGGGCACACGGCTTGAAATTTTAATAAATTTAAACAGGCTCTACAGATGGGGGCGACAAGATCTGGAGTGGTGACCACATACCAAAAGGGGCAGCCTTGGTAGGCAAGACCCCACAAGATGGGCAGACAACCTACAGAAAGTCACGGGAATCAGATGGATGCGGGATGCACAGGTCCGATCGTTGTGGAGGTGTTTGGAGGAGGCTTATGCCCAGCAGTCCCTACAACTCTGTCTGCCCTGCCCTACAACTCTGTGAGTTAACCTTGACAACTGGCGACTTACTGCCCGTGATGATATCAATCAATCTACGTAAGTACATGCAGCATGATACATTACTTACATGGATGTTTTCTTATTGCGCTTCAATGCACGACCTGCTTATTCGCTGTAACCGACAGTACCGATGTATACAGTATTATGATGTTATTATTAGTTCCGCTCTTTAGATATCAAGTAGCTAATGAACGTCATTAAAACAATTTCTACTTCACTGTTTTTAAAAAAAGCAGCTGTTATGTAAGTAGACAAATAAATAAAATTGAAGCATTTATATATTAAAAGGAGGAAGATATGTTACGCGCTAACATCGCAATCAGTAAACCTGGGCTCGGCGCACGACTACATGCACCTAAACTAACACATCTGTGATCAGTGTGATCACAGTCGCAAACCTACAGTTACCGATAGACAAGAACAGAGTTATGAGACGTCGGTGTCGTGCGAGCGAAATCACGTTAGCTACCGAATGTTGGCCGAATGTTTACGATTATGAATGACATTGCATGTGGCAGAACAAACATGGCGAAGCAATCGTTAAATATTATTATAACTTTCAACAAATTAACATTTTTGGCTGTACTTACGAGTGGTAATTAATCCCGTGTGTCTTATTTTTCTTTCTTGTATTATTAAAACACTGTTTAGCTGCACAAAAATCATTTTGATGCGTATTTATCACAAAAAAAACTGTAATTATGGAGCTGTTTGATCAACGATATCCCGTGCGCGACTGAGTGCCAACTAGGGGCAATCTCTCACTATGATAGGACCAGGCGCTGTTACTAAGTCCCGTATCTAAGCTTTTAATACATCAATGAATTGAAGTGTCTTTTTAAACGTTGCCCCACACCCGTACTGTGCCATCCGTGTCTGTTTGTAATGTCCAAATAACAACTTTTTACTAAATGCGTCTGTCTGTCCGTACGTCTGTTTGATCCGGCTAATCTCCGAAATGGCTGGACCGACGGAAAAAGCCACGCGGGCAGCATTACAGCAGTATTCCATGAGGGATTTAACAGGGGCCTGTTGCAACGGAGGATTTTCTAACAGAAAAAACTCTAGAAAATCGGGTAACGAATCGAGAACTCCACGCTCCGAACTCGCCAGCAGTCATGAATCGGAAAAACTACAAATCATCACTTTATAAGACAAGTATACATATACTTTCATAGGAATATATGTATACTAATAATAATGCTGAAGAGTTTGTTTTTTTGTTTGTTTGAACGGGCGACACTTCAATTTTATTTATTTGTATAAATATAAATGCGAAATTTAACTCTGTCCGTCTGTTACCTTTTCACGCCGAAACGGCTGAACGGATTTCGATGAAATTTGGCACACAGGTAGGCAGTTCATTTCCGTGGAATAATTTCTGACTTCCACGGGGGCGAAGCCGCGGGAAAAATCTAGTAAGTAAATAAATAAAACCACTCACAGATAAAACCGGCGGCTCCAAATTGAGGTCGATCGGGTTCATGACAATGAAGACCTGTTGGTTCTTGTGAGTCAGTCCGTTGGGTTCCCTCAGTGCTGCCTTGCAGTAGTACTGAACCCAGCCGTGCGTGCCCAGGAATGTGGACGGCAGACCCATGGGCAGTCCCAGCTTGAATGGGAAGCTGTGTATGCCCGGAGACAGGATTGATTGGCTGTGACCTGACAAGATTTGATAATTGTTGTTACAATAGCGTTTTTACAGCGTAAGCGTGAAAGACTTAAAGGAAAGAAAGACGATAAAAAACTCGATAAAGGCGACACGTAGCGAATTCAGTCGAAGAATACGTCTGTGCATACGTGAGAATGGCTCTCATTTTGAGCAATTCATAAGTTACCTAAGTGAACAATTTTCTTTAGATAGTGAGTAAGTTTAACAACAAAAAAAAAAATTGGTCTTTCTTTCTCTATCCTTATGAATTACTCTTTCGGTTGGTATCATAAAATACAGAATGGTTTTTTTTTTTCACATTTCACCGGTTCTATTCCCGGCTCAAGCAGGTGATTTTTCAAAAATCTTTAAATGCCGTTTTAATTATTTTTGAAAATAAAGGAATGTTTCCTTTCAGTAAAATTTGCCATCATCAATATTAAGGGTACTTTTCCTCCTACCGCGGTCTTTTTTTTTCCACCCTGTATATACGCTAGATGTATTCTTTGGAAGTCCAAAAATGATTCTTATCGCGAGGAAGAATACTCTGCACGGGAAAATAAATATAGGCTTAGGCGGAAATTTACGTGCAGTATTTTGAGATTTAATTCCGTCTGGTGCGTGCCTGCGACTGGAAAAATCCCAGTGTGAGGCCTTCGGACTTTTAGGTCCAAGTACAGTTCGGAATAGACCGTCGTCGGCGTACATCTTGACGGATTCATTTTTGAGGTGTGTTTCTTACGACATTGGGAATAGTGTGAATCACGTTAAGAACTATAATTTTTAACTGACTTTCCAAAAAAGAGGTGGTTCTGAATTCGGTTGTATTATATATATATTTTATTTGTTTTTGTTTGTAATGATATACTTCCAGATTGGTCCCATTTTTATCAGAATCAAGTTCTGATGATGGGATCCATGAGTAATTGAGGGAACTCCTCAAATATTATAGGCATACATATAGAGATTTTTGTATTTTCATCAAAAACTCAAGCATCTGCATTCAGAAGGCATCATTTGATGAAGTGGAACTGATGAAGAAGACCACAGATGGCCACCGGAACTCGTCAATGATAAGTATTTCATGGGTGACGATATCTCAATTAAGATAGTTAAGCGACTATGAAGCAAATTTTAATAAATAATTCTGATGATAATGGTACCATCGAACTGATCTGAAGATGAAGTCGGAAGGTATGCACTGGAACTCCATAATAAAACAATGTATCCTAGCCATGTTTGGGCTTATTGGAATTGACATGAGATGCACTTGGGCTATAAACGGTTTTTAACCGATTTTTATTAACTTTGTACCTACTTCAATTTTGTCCATAAAGGATGGGCTTTAAAAGCTAATTCAGGATTCCCAATCAACTTTGAAAGCATGTATATCCAGTAAATCTTGTACAAAAATTATTACAGTACCTGGTTCACCCAGAAGTCTCATCCTGAAGTCTATGTAATTCTCTTTGTCGAAGAGTCTCTCATGTCTGCCAGATCCTACTCGCACCACACCCTCGCCAATAACATGGAAGTGCAGACCTAAAACAATGAAGACACATTAAGAACTTCCTTTTTTTTTTAAAGTTGCTTCAATTCCGAGTTGATAATGAAGTTTTCAATAGATCAATCTTGAATAGTATGTAGGTATGTACCAAACAGAGCAAGCAGTCGCTCCATGCAAAATATTGGTATTGATAAATAAATGATAAATGATTTTATTTCTGTAAGTAGGTTTTTACAAACACTTTTACACGTCAATCATATTTTAAAACTAGATGAGGTCGGCATTTCGTATCTGAGTACTCTGAGAAGAAAGACCGAAACAAACTCAGAGGTCTTTTAAAAGTCTCTTTCAAAGTCCAGACATAATCTTGGTCAAATCATGTGAAGACCATGTAGACTGGTGTCTGAAATGGTCTTTTGAAGAAAGAACCACACAGATTGAGTGGACCTGTCCATTCAGTGCAAGCATTTGTCAGTAATCGTGCAGCTCAACTCAGAACATAAGGAGCTCAACGATTCGACGAACAATACCAAAGAAAGGACATTTGGGCAGGCCGCACAAATTACTCAAACTGCCATACCATGATCAGAAAAAAAAAATACTGAGAAGAAAAAAATAAAGACCCACATAGTCTTCACATTCACAATAATTAAAATAATAACATTATACTTCACAAATAAATATTCATGTCAATGTGTATAAAGCAATAACAATAAAAAAGTTTCAATATATAAAATTTGGAGCAGCTCAATCCCAAGCCTTTTTGTCCTCAATATAATCTTTAATGGTATAAAAGGCTTTCTGGCACAACTTACGTTTAATGAATGATTTGAATTTATTAATGCTTAGATCTTGAACGTGGCTTGGAAGTTTATTATAAAAGCGTATACATTGACATCTGAACGAACCACCTATTTTCTTGAGCCGTGTTTTAGGTACAACATACATGTGTTTGTTCCTAGTATTTATATTATGGATATCACTGTAGTTTTTAAACAATTTTATGTTTTTATGGGCATATAAAAGATTTTCAAAAATATACTGAGAAGGCACAGTCATAACATTAATTTCCTTAAATTTCTCTCTGAGAGAGTGTCTCGAACTTAATTTATAAATTGATTGAACAGCTCTTTTCTGCAAAACAAAGATAGACTGAATGTCGGCGGCATTTCCCCACAACAGAATACCGTACGACATTACACTATGAAAATAACTAAAGTACACTAAACGGGCTGTCTCTATGTCAGTTAAATTACGAATTTTTCTAACAGCGTATGCTGTGGAGCTCAGCTTCTTAGAAAATTTATCTATATGTGGGCCCCACTGAAGCTTGGCATCCAAAGTTAAGCCCAAGAATACTGTGCTATCTTCAGGATTCAATTCTTCGCCCTTTATCAACACATTATTTTTCACCTGCCTAACGTGAGGTAGCGTAAACTTAATGCATTTGGTTTTTTTTTTCATCAAGAAGTAAATTATTAACATTGAACCAATGAACTACTTTTGAGATCGCGCTATTTACATCGTCAGTAACCAGCTCCTGACGTTTAAGTTTAAACAAAAGTGAAGTGTCATCCGCAAACAACACTATTTCATGATTATCCTTTATGAGGTAAGGCAAGTCATTAATATAAATAAGAAACAAAAAAGGACCAAGACTTGAGCCCTGTGGGACTCCCATTGTTACTAAAGATCCGGGAGATCTTTTCCCATTAACGTCAATGCTCTGAAACCTATTACTCAAGTATGAAGCAAGAAGATCTAGAGCGGTGTTCCGGATCCCGTAGTGGCGGAGTTTCCTGATTAACGTTTCATGAAGAACACAATCAAATGCCTTGGACAAATCACAAAAGATGCCCAAGGCATCACATTTATCTTCCCATGCATTATAAATATGTCCTAAAAGTTCATCAGTAGTTGAACGATCTCTTGTAAAACCGAACTGTTTACTGTGTAATAATTTATTTTTATTAAAAAATCTTTGCAATTGTTCTAACATTAATTTCTCAAAAAAATTACTAAAGGTACTGAAATAGGTCTATAATTTGTGGGGTCTGATGTACTACCTGAATATTCAGCTGCATCTGGTTAAACTGGAAGCCGACCCCAACATATTTGGGAAAAGGCTTGGCAGATTGATTGATGGATGTATGTACCAAAAAGATTTAAAAAATACTTTGGTCAATTTTTTATTCTACAATAGGAATAGAACTGAAATAACCTACTTTAAAAAAAATGTCAATCTTTGATTATAACAGACAGGGACGAATATAATTATGTAGTTTTATTTACACATCTGTGCTAGTTGTTACAAAATGCTTGACAATACTCACTTATTATTTGTTCTAATTACAATGAACTTACCTAACACAGGTGTGTCATCTTGCAACTCCATTAGAACTTTCCCAGACAAGAATTGCCCAGGAAAATATAACAATGATGTGTTATCAAACACTATGAGGAACTTGAGTAGTTTGCGCGGCATATTGACTGCTCGCACGACAGGTCGGCGCTCAATTCACTTTTAGATTACCTAATACCTATTTAATAATCAATAAGATAAACAATAAATTAGATAATAAAAAAGTACTGGCTTGACAATGCTTTGATGTGGTTATTATTATTTATGTATGGCAGTCTAATGCACAGAACACTAATACCAGGGGGTCTAATGTAGCTTAAGTTAAACTCCGGAAGTTTATTGTAATAGGTTTTCCATAACTTAATCACACATTACATAGCAATCACTTTGTTTTATTAGTATCAGATGGGAGGATTTCAGAACCTTGTGCCAATGAAAGTCACGCCTACGACGAGTCGACAATATCTCATTAAAACTTCTGACATCGTAGGCTGTGTACAACAAAGTTGAGAAATATGTTAATCGAAGGCCATCAACTATGACCACAGCTCATACCTTGAACGATTATAAAGTAAGATTATGAATGAAATCCACATTGAAATATGTCGAAAAAGCACTGTATTCTCTATTTAACAACTTTCTTTAATTTTTTTAAATTTTATATTGGACAAAGTTATAAAAATACGTACGAATTCTATTTTACAAAACTTTTTACGGAACTTAAAACTTTGACATTTCGTTGCGATTATTATTTCTGAAGTTTAAGTTATGGTGCGTTCATACAGTTTAGTAAAATCTTTTCATTTTTACGCTATTTCATTTATTTCACCAAAAAAGTAATTCGAGAAGCTTGAGTTTTTACATTTCAATTGTAAAGATCGTAGCAGGTGGCGTTCTGCAGTTTCTGCCTACACCCATTGGTAGAAAGCGTGAGTTTATTGTATTTTATTTTTAACATTTTTGTATTTACAAACTGATAAAAATCTTGAACGCACTCAAGTTTGGTTTCACTGTTACATACATATAGTTTATTGTGATTGGTGGTTAAATTACGTAATTGAATGTTTGTCCAATGAGAACTATTTTGATTTGAATGCACTACAGTCACTCACTACTGTCAATTATTTGTCGGTTACAGAAAACAAACTATCTTGGTAATGGGCGACATCGGCTCATTGATTTGTTTGTTGTTTTGAAAATTAAACGATATCTTTAGGGTTAATTTGTGCTTTGAAAGTTGTAAAGAAAATAATCCAAAATGCCGAGTGAAATGATAACGTTACAGCTCGGCCAATGTGGCAATCAAAGTGAGTA
The DNA here is from genome assembly GCA_947523025.1 of Dryobota labecula. NCBI lineage: Eukaryota > Metazoa > Arthropoda > Insecta > Lepidoptera > Noctuidae > Dryobota > Dryobota labecula. The sequence continues at coordinate 27,603,911 of OX383284.1, read as the reverse complement.
CCTAATATTTCTACGGAAATGTTCAGTTATTTTAAATTTGTTTCCATAGTCGCAATTAATGTTAATTGTTATCAGTTGGTTTCGAGTTCTGGAAGCAGTTGTGCATAGAACATGGGATATCTCCGGAGGGGATACTCGAGGAGTACGCGTCGGCGGGGTCGGATCGGAAGGATGTATTCTTTTATCAAGCTGATGATGACCATTACATTCCTCGAGCGGTGTTGCTTGATTTGGAGCCTCGTGTCATACACACTATCATGAACTCACCGTACGCAAAGGTAAACAATAATATCCAGACTTTGAACCGCCCATCTGTAGGCGTAACATTGGGAGACATTCGCTAATATCTAAGATGTGTATTCAATACAACAAACTCAAATCAAAACTACCTGATCTGGATGGATTCTTTGGTTCCTTCCCGAAATTCAAAACACTCTTGTGCAGTCATTTAAACAGACATTTAAATGGTTAAAGTCAAGTTAAGCGTATTTTGTTTTATTCATATTTGTGTCAGTCATTTTTTCTTTTTCTTTCTATAAATGTTAGACTTACCAAAGTCATAGCTGTTTTGTTTTTAAATTAATATTTTTTAACTATATTATTTTTTAAGATTAAGATATTGCTATAATTAATTATGTGAATTTTGTGTATTCCTGTAATTGGTCTATACATCAGAACTATATAACATTAAATAACTTTTAATAATAAAAGTTATTTAATGTTGTTGTCAACAGTATATATCGTCAGTTTACTGCAAGAACTCATTCATGGCAAAAAATCATAAAGTTGATTGAATTTTGGCTATAATTTCCTAATTTATAATAATTCCAATTAAATACTATAATATTTTGTACGCCGAAAGGCAAAACATGTTGAACCACCTATTTAAACTTGTTTCCATCCATATGTGCATATCTATGTATGTATGTATCTATCTATGCATATATATCTATGTATACACACATGTTTATACAAATAAATGCATCTTTATCTTTATCTTTGTAATGCCTTGAACTCGTCTTGGCGAGTTTTATATAGGTAATGCAAAAATTCATTGTGTTTAATTTTTCTTTATCATAAGCATAATGAAGATGATATAGAGCAATCAATAAAACGAACTAATTATATTTATATATATTAATAAAACTAATTTATTGCTTATTTCAAATTTTTGACTATATCACTTAATAAGTTGTTGCAGTAAACCAACGATATACTGTTGGCATACCTATTTTAAATAAATAAGTATGGAACCCTTTTATGTGATGTTTAAAAATCAAGCATGGACATCTTAATATTTATGAGCAATTCATAAATACTTTGCTTTCCTTTGATTACCGATTGAAAATCATGTTTTAGGACCATTATTCAGGAATAAATTAATAATGACCAAATTATTTAAGGAGCAAATAAATTAAGTACTTTTATTGTTTTACCTGTCTGTCCGGTTTTAACAACATAAACCTTTTCAGCTGTACAATCCTGAGAATGTGTACCTGTCCAAACACGGTGGTGGTGCTGGTAACAACTGGGCCTCAGGATATGCTCAGGGAGAAAAGCTTAACGAGGAGGTGTTTGATATTATAAACAGAGAGGCAGACGGCAGTGATAACTTAGAGGTATTTATGTAAAAGTATTTTATTTGAATAATCAGAATGTAAAAGTTTGTGAAGATATTGTTTATTTTACTCATTACTCATACAATTTTATTTATTTGTATAGATTAACCTCTCCTATGCCGTAATTACAGACACCATTAATAATCCATTGTTTCTCGCGTGGATTATATATATTTCATATATATTCATATATGAAAGGTTAATACAAATAAATAAAATTAAAGTTTCTGAAACAACAGCTTTTTACTCAATGCTTAGGAAAGTATGTATATACAGTACAAATAACAAAAAAAAAAAAAAAACTTTTTTGTCTGTCTGTCTGTTTGTTCCGGCTAATCACCGAAACACCTTGACCGATTTGGACGGGACTTTCACTTGCAAATAGCTGATGTTATAAGGAGTAAACCTAAGCGTTTTTTTTTTGTTGTAAAAGCCATGCGGGCGAACCGGAGGGCAGCAGCTAGTCATACATAAAAGTTGAGCAGATTTGGCTAAGTTTTTATACACAGACCATGTTATGAATTAATACATATAATGTAAAGCATTATATGTGTTAATTCAAAACATGGTATACACCGTGGCATTTTAGTCGTCTTACAAAGACAGCCCACTTCATGTATCCAATGACTACTAATCATTCATGTAAAAAAAGTATTTTTTTAACATTTGTTTTTTTTTAATTTTTTTTTTTATTAATTATGACGCATGACATAGTTGAAAACACCCTGTTACGAGTGCAGTCCGAGCCTTGTGATACAAAGGTGCCGCAGAATGGATTTAGATTAAATTTAAGTTGCAATAGTCAGAAACACATTTTTGCGTTAGGGTGAATGAACTCTGATAAAGATGACGCCGCTCCATTCCGCGGCACCCTTGTAACACAAGGCTCGGACTGCACTCGTAACAGGGTGTTTTAAACTATGTCATGAGTCATAATTAATAAAAATAATAAATACATATGTTAAAAAAAAAAAAAAAAATACAGGAATGATTAGTAGTCATTGGATACATGAAGTGGGCTGTCTTTGTAAGACGACTAAAATGCCACGGTGTATATTATTTACAAATATATTATAAATAATAATAATTAGTATTATGAGGGAAAGGTGGATAACAGCTAGTATGGATATAATTTTAGTAGCTATAGATGTCTTGGAAAAAGGCCACTCCAATGTCTTCCAATGAGAAAATTTTAGTGAAAGAAAGAAAGAATAACGTTTATTTGGTCACAGTTCGTGAAACACAAAATACAAACAAAAAGTGAAAAAAAAATTAAAAAAATTATAAACACAACAGAAGTGGACAGAAGCTACATATTTTATTAGTGAACTATAATGGTCATTTTGAATAGTTGTAGTAGTTCATCAAAAGCCTGAAATAGTGGGTAGAGATATCCATACTGGTTAAGTTAGTTAGTTAATAGTCTATTCATGAATGAAACAGTGATCAATTAATTCCCAGTGAAGTGTGCGGAAATGGGAGATGGAAACCCATGCATTGCAGTAGAAGTATCTAGCCTTGAGATAGATAGAAATACATGAGGACAGATAGAGAGAGGTATGTTATGGTCTTGCATCGCTCGTCCGCGACTTCGCCCGTGTGGCTTTTTCTATAACAAAAGTCTAAGTACTATTCCTTATAATAGCAGCTATCTGCCAGTGAAAATCCCGTCAAAAACGGTCCAGCCGTTTTGGAGATTAGCTGGAACAAACAGACAGACAAAAAAATGTTTTTTTTTTTTGTTATAAATACTGTGTATATACTTTCATATACATTTAGTCAGCAGCTGTTATTTTGACGTTACAAACAGACACTTAAATTTTATTACTTGTATATATCAGTGTACTTCATTTTATCAAAAGCTGATTCGGTCTTTACCATGTTCTTGCCTCAGGGTTTTGTACTGTGCCACTCAATAGCTGGAGGAACAGGGTCAGGCATGGGCTCCTACATCCTTGAACATCTATCAGACAGGTTCCCCAAGAAACTGGTGCAGACCTACAGTGTCTTCCCTAACCTGGATGAAATTAGGTAAGCTCTTTGAGTGTACTTTATGTTAGAATTTTTTGATGTGAGTGTTTTTATAAGTACTCTGGAGTGTGGGCTGTGACGAGAAAACACAGTTCAGTTCTTGGCTGGTAATTTTTCTTATTTATTGATTGTATCTCCTACATGCTTTTTATTTTAATTTTTTTCTGTCTCAATATTTCTATTTGGGTTAGACTTCAAAGTGAACCGAAAGAATAGTATTATAGAAAATAAGATATAACCAGTGTAGTCACGCGATGCGCGGTCAACGACTATCCATTTACGGACATTACAATGTCACGGTCTTTAGCTATTGTTACACCTCAAATGGGCCATTAAAAACAGTTTAAGTATACCAATACTGCTTTTTTGAAGAAAGAGAGGGGTTAGGGGGGGTATAAGAGAGGTATTCAGTGGAATACCTGTCATAAAACAACTTTATTTTATTAGTTAACCGATTATGCATAATATTTAGATCAGACAAACAGATGTTTTCGAGTTACGACCTTAAGATGAACCTAGGACGTAGTATTATATTATCTGTGACCTAGGTTACCTAGGTTTTGTGGCGAAACCTGGGCACCTACGCCTTTATCCAGCTTAGTAATTCAGTGGTGGAGCCAGATCAAATTGTGACTTTAAAGACAAGATCTATTTCTGCGTCAGCGAAGCGTCATGCACGATAAAAGGCGTATTTTTTAACCTTTTCACCGCCCACGTACACAGAACGCGATGCCTCGCCAGCGCCAAGCTATAAATGTATAACGAAATATATAGTAAACAGTAGTGATGAGGGTATCATCATATCGATGAATGAGATTTATACGCGTTAAGGGTCAATTCATACTAGAGCAGAGTCGAAGCGCATCGAAGCGTCAATCTGAAACTTAACATAGCAAATTCACCCTTACCTCCACAACATAATACACATATTTCATTTAAGATAGAAAAAAGACGCGCGAATTGGCGCGCATTCGACAGAATTCGCGCGCATTCGACAGAATTCGCGCGTCGGAGCGCAACAAACGCTGATTGGTGCGCGCGCGTTACGTTGTAGAGATAAGGGTGAATTTGCTGTGTTATCCTTTAGACTGACGCTTCGCTGCGCTTCGACTCTGCGCTAGTATAAATTGACCCTAAGATAAGTTTTATTTATAATTTTACGGATATAAATAAAAACTGATTTAATATTTCCATTTTTGTTTCATTTCACATTATCATTAGTAACAAAAAATAGTATAAATTATAAGTATTAAGGAAACAAATGCTTAACTCAATTAGAGCTATAAGAAATGTGGTACATCTCTATTTGTTTCATGACATCTTCCGTCGACTTCATTTCAAGTCCTTGGCGCTCAGAGCACGGTAAATTCAATTATTGTTAGGGATGTCGTTTAAGGTCTTTCTTTCTTCTATTTTTGTTTATTCCGTTTTTTTTTAACGTAAATACAATTTTTCACTGTTTTTCGAAATGGAAAGTATGTATTTTAATTATAACACACTTGTAGCAGTATTCCTAAGCTATCACAGCACTGTTTTATAAAGCTTTGTCTCTGTCCTTTTATTTACTCATGTAACGGTAGTGTAACGTTTACCCGTCAGGCAGGGCATTTTTAAGCCGCGGTCCCACGACCCGATAACTGAAAGGCCGCGCCAGGTCGTACCGAGCATTATTATTTATTTATTTTAACTTCTCACACACATGGTACAAAAGCGGACTTAATGCCATAGGCATTCTCTACCAGTCAACCAAGGGTAGTGAAGAGATAAGATGGCAGGTGCTCTATTTAAGAGGAGATAATTATAATAATAAAAATATTAAAAAGATAACAAATAAAAATAAATACACAAGTACATAAATATGATCATGTAGCATTCCCACGGATCATCCCATATATTATAAAATTGAATAGCGTCACATTTTGTAATCTATTACAAACGAAGTCGGAAAAAAGATGCGTGCGCGCTCACCCGTTCATTCCTGCACTATGCCAAAGTGACCTTGACAGCCTTACGCTTATGACGCCACAGAACGACTAATATAGAAGTCCGTGGCGCTCGGGGCACTGACAACCAACTGTTTTGTAGAGATGGGAATATAATGATCGACGAGGATTGCTAAACAATAACAACAACGATTTAATTCCGGGTCGGCACCCAACTGAAGATCTTATTCATCTATTTTGCCTTTGTTATAAAGTAGTCGACTATGTTCATATTTTACTGACCTCAAATTGTTTTCGATAGTAATATTTATAAATATTTCAACGGGCGAAATCAAACAGTGATAACTTCCGCGTCCCATCACTAGCCGACTTGATATGTAGTTCTTGGCGTTCTGGGGACATGAACACATTCGGAGTTTTTGGTTTTTGCCGATTTTAAGACAAATAAGGGCTTATTTTGTGTAGAAAAATTAAAAATAGGGTATTAGACAGAGCTTTATTAAATAATAAAAGAAAACAAAACCTTAAAATAAAGTAAATTTATTTTTATAAGATAGTTAAAATGAAAATGAAGAACTTTATATGAAGTCGTGGCGCTGGTGGCACGAAAATCTGGAACTTCTATTATAGTCCGTGGCGGTGAAAAGGTTAACGTATAATTTGGATTAATAGTCCCTATAAGTCATTTCATTTTCAATTATCTTTATTTACAACGGAACAATTCACAAAATGCACTTAACCTAAGCTACATTAACTCACCAAAAATTGAGGCACTTTACGAGGGTAGCGATTCACCTTTTAAAGCTTGAGACAGATAAGTAGTTTTTAATTACTTATTAGACTACATACACACAATAAACATGGCTACATGATGACAATTACAAAAAAATATTTAGACTGTTACAACTTTACTGGGCCTCAAGTCTGCTATTACAATAGTGTCAGAATGGTCTCTTCATTGTGAGTTTTTGACAGAATTGCCATACAAACACTGTCAAATACTCACAATGGCGAGACCATTCTGACACTATTGTAATAGCAGACTTGAGGCCCTGCTTGCATGTAAAGTTAAGTGAAACTATTAGTATTGATAAATTTAATCAAGACTATCAGATATCACAACAAACATTATTTATTTATTTAAACTTCATGTACAATAGTGATACATAGGCGGACTTAATGCCACGAGGCATTCTCTACCAGTCAACCTTCGTGGACGTTGGATGAAAAAGCCATCCAGGTTTAAACCTCTACAATACCACACCAGCGCAAATTATATGTAACTCGTGTTGTTCCATGCCAGTGACGTAGTGGTCCAGCCATATAACTCGCTGCTGACGCTGAAGCGTTTAACGGAAAGCGCTGACTGCGTCATGGTGCTCGACAACACAGCGCTGAATCGCATCGCCAGCGACCGCCTGCACATACAGAACCCGTCGTTTGCGCAGATCAATACGCTCGTCTCTACTATCATGAGTGCCAGTACCGCTACACTAAGGTAAATTAGATTCTATTAATATAGATTTTAAAAAAGCTTTCACAACATGATTGAGGTTGTATTCACACTTTGGACCCCCAAAATCAGCTTCTATGTAGTTCCAGGGTCCAACCGTTAGCTTAAACATTTTCCCTTCCCCTAGCTTTTAACATTCAGTAGGCAATACTGTGCCTCAGATAACGACTTTCCGTATATTCCTTTGGTTAACAATAAGTTACAAAGTTTATTTACCTAGCTTCTGACCGCGATTTAGTTCGCGTGAAAAAATACATCCTATATGCTGTGCCCTGTTATCGCGTTATTTCTGAGTTTTTTCTTTATGCTCCACTCCTAACGGTCGTAGCTTGATGTTAAATAGCCTATAAACTTCCTCAAGAATTGGGCTATCAAATGAAAAAAAAAAAACTATTCCTACTGGTAGTTCCAGATATGAGCGCGGTCAAATAAACTCTTCAGCTTTATTATATTAGTTTAGATTGTATGAAACTGTTTGTCTGTCTTTTAATAGCATATATTTTAGTGTTAGTATGGTCTATAATTGAGTAACTCTGTGGTACCTCAGGTATCCGTCATACATGAACAACGATCTGATCAGTTTGGTGGCGCCGCTGATACCGACCCCAAGGCTACACTTCCTCATGACAGGATACACGCCGCTGACGGCCGACCACGAACTAAATACCGTAAGTTACTTATATTTACTTACGTCAGCTAAGATTATTCGATCGAAAGCTCAAATTATTGAAGTCTTTCAATTATGTATTATGTGTTTGCATCATGCTGAGATAGGAGCCTTTTGGCCCCGTACAGGTTTTGTTTTCATTTTACTTTTGTTTTTATTTGTGTTACTATGAGTGTGTTTAGTTTAAAATGTGAACTTCCTGTATGAGTCCCAATAAATACTTTTTCTTTCTTTTTTCTTTCTTAATACATTTTTAATTTGTGTTTAACTACAGGCGCCAAAAATTCGAAAAACCACAGTACTCGACGTAATGCAAAGGCTACTCCAACCAAAGAATATGATGGTCTCACTCAGTCCAGACAGAACAAATCAACACTGCTACATTTCAATATTGAATATCATACAGGTAACACTAATTTGATGTAATTCAAACTCATAATGTCAATCTGCTGAATAAATCCCCCTGAAAGATAGTAACAAATTACAATCCCTCAATTCAGTCACCCACAAGGCCACAACAAAAAACTCAAGACCAATTTCTAAGTTAATTGCACTTGATATTTCAGGGAGAAGTAGACCCATCACAAGTCCACAAGTCTCTCCAGCGGATCCGCGAGCGCAAGCTGGCGTCGTTCATCCCGTGGGGCCCCGCGTCCATACAAGTGGCCCTGTCGCGCCGCTCGCCCTACGTGCACGCCTCGCACAAAGTGTCGGGGCTGCTGCTTGCCAATCACACCAACATTTCATCAGTAAGTTCAATTAAATTTAAAGCAAGTGCAATCCTCTAGGGGATTGTGAACGCACAATCCAGGGGAAAGTAAGTGTCTCTTGACTTTTTTCGTCTTTTCGATGTTGCCAGACATGCGTCCGAAGTCGAACTACATCGTATGAGTGTTCTGGACACATTTGTTGCAACGTGATTACACGGCTAAACTGTCATCATATCTGGTTTTTGGTACTTTTCTCAAAAGGTTAGTCCGGATCAGTCAGGAGAAGTTTATTCCACTATTCCCCCTAAGAGAGTCCCCCGCAGGGGGAAAACTGAACCCTAATGTAAAAAAATCCAGAAATCCCTCCCTTTATTCGTTCATTCCCTATGACACGACTAGAATCGACACCACTCGTGGTGTCATGGGGAATGACGGAAATCACTATTCCCCGTGACGGCAGATCTGACCGGCCATTATGTGTGCGATATGCAGTGGGAGGCGGTACATCAAAGAGTTTTAGCGCGCCAACATATCGCGCTGCGTGGTCAGACTACCGTTGTTCATTTCAGCGGTTGTTCTCGATTAATTCAGACGCGTGGGTATATATTGTATATCTACAACCTTATCATCAGCGCTTATTGTTTTCGATAGTAAATGGAGTGGAGCGATGAAATGGATTATTGAATTGTTAGCACACATGATGTAGAAGTAAATAAAGTCGTCGTCCATAGTTAAGGCTCGTACAGACTCGCGCGATATCGCGGGCGCGACAGGCAGCGACAAAGAAATTGTGCTACTAGTGTCGCGTCGCGCCTGCGATATTGCACTAGTCTGTACGAGCCTTTAAACGTCTGGAAATGATTTCGGCCATCTTGGATTATTGCACGATAGTTCATGCAAAATCGAAGCCGCTAATATAACCACGGTTTTATCGCGATAGCTTTTTAGTGTCAAAACGTACGAAGTTTCAGCACTCGTTACTATGGGACGATATGAGCAGATGCGGCCGAAGCATTACTGACTAATTCCAATTTGATAATTGTCCACACCTAACTGCCATTAAAGCGGGCTACTGACATCCCTGCCGCAGGGGCAATCTAGGGTGTTTAGGTGGGGATGACCCTAAATTGTGATGTGTATAGGGAAGCAGGGGCTTTTTCTATGAATGGTGTCGCCATTGCAAGGTCCGAAAGAAGCAATATCCATTCGTAAAAAGTTTTTAAGCTCATCTACTTCCAATTCTTTCATAATATCCAAGTAGCTCAACTCACTTCTTTTCTATAGTTACCTTCTTCAACCAGTATCTCATTTTACTCTTTTTTTGCGGTAGCACCACAGAAAGAGCCAGGGCTATACTATACCAATCTTTTGATTTTTCGATAATACTAGTGCCATTCTCAACGCGTGTGTTTATCTCAACGTATACTCGAACACTGAACGGCAGGCATGTGTGTAGAGACAACGCCGATATTGCCGCGACCGCCGCCGTGCGCCCTAGATTGCCCCTGGGGCAGGGATGTCAGTAGCCCGCTTAACTGCTTAAAATCAACAAAATCAAAATATTTTATTTCACCATAAACCTACATTGGCACCTATGAAACGTCATAAGCTAGGTGCACGGTTCCAATTGATCGTTTCCTATGGAGAAGAGCCGGCAAGAAACTCCAGTTTTATTTCATTACAGCCTTATTTTTTCAATATTTGGTTGGTCTTGTTCTTGTACCTGTTTATAACTTAATTTCTCTTTACAGTTGTTCGACAGATGTCTGCAGCAGTTTGACAAACTGCGCAAGCGCGAGGCTTTCTTGGAGGTGTTCCGCAAGGAGCCGATGTTTAAGGACTCGCTGGAGGAGTTCGACGAATCTCGCGGCGTGGTAGACGACCTCGTGCAAGAGTACCAGGCAGCAGCCACCCCAGATTATGTGCATTGGAATCCAGGTATGAATAATTTTCTAAAATATTTGCCGCGTTTTTAGTTCACTTTGCTTGAATTACAGACTGATTCATTTATACAAGTTGCGATATAACCAAGTCACAAAAATTTGTTTGGAAAGGACATTTTCCCTCCCTAGTCTCGAGTTCTTAGATTGATCTAACTTCTATTACTTTTGTTTTTTTTTTGTTTCAGAGAGCAGTCAAATATAACGCTCATGACTAAGATGAAGATGGGAAATAAATATGTTAACAGGACAGGATCGGACGCATTGTGAAAAGGATTCCAAAGGAGATTTCGGACGATGTTATGATGATGTACCTACCCTCAGCTGTTAGCCTAACTTTTTGTTTTAACAAGTGCCATTTATTATTGTACTCTTTAATCTCATTTTGTTAACATTGTTTACTCGAATATGTTATGACGGTATAGCTCTTACCTAAATAAAACACGCACAGTCTGAATAAAATAAATAAACCGATTTTTTTTTTACCAAGAATTTATTTTATATTTAATAGTAGCTATCTTTTAAACATTCCCTTAATCCTTACCATACACTTATCACTCTCGTGCGAACGTTATCCATGTGGTTTGTACGTCCCGGCTATTGACACGCAATACAGAATGCTTAACTATCTATTTTATAGACGAACATCGATATTACGTGAGTAAAAGTTGAAACAGCGACTGTCGGAGACAATCACATCGAGTATGAGTTTAGGCGCATTCCAGGAGCTTAGCAGTGAAAGCATTTACTTTAGATTCAATAACTATTTAATTTCTAGGCTCCCAAAATGTACTAAACATATTATATAATATAAAAATTGCACAAATGAGCTACATTTATAAAAATAAAACCCTTGCACAAATGGTTTCTATGCTCATATCTCGTGTTTAGCGCACTAGAGAGCAGATCTCAAGTCCATTGCCTTATTTTAATTCTTATTCATGTACTTTTTATTTACCCTCTTAATTACTCAGTACTATGGCTTATATACAGATTTTCTACTGCCATCACATTGAAAGATTATGGGATAAACAAATATGTGAATACATTGATTCACCATGATTAACGTTTATTTCTAAACTATCACATGAATTATTTTGCTTTTTCCTCGTATTATCTGAAACACACAATGTACTTACATTACTGGTGTTAGGATAGTGGCGAAAATATTCCTATGATAGCCGAATCGCGGTATCCACTGGTTTCGATTAACCTAACATTCAACTACAAATAGGAATAATTATTCGTTTTACAATGTTTAAAGTAATCAATTGAACCAGTTGCGCAGCGACTTACATGGGCTGTTTCCTTTGTAATTATCACTGGAAGTTCATAAAAGATAACAGCTGCTGTTTTAATGCCAGCTGGCGTTAAGTCGCTTTGTCTGAAGGGCGTTACACTTCTATAGGTAATTCGCTAGCTTTTAGGACTGCTCTATTCGTTGCCGAGCTGAAATTTTAACCTTAACTAAATATACCGAAAACTAATGTGCATGATCACTTGTACTACTAAACTAACAGCATGTGACTTTATTTTGGACACTGGCTCATGCTAGCAATGATTTCTGTAAACGCTCGAGAACAGACATTGCGAGGAATTTGTGACTGTACATTCTCCGGATGAAAACAAACGACAAATCACGACATGCTCAAGTGAGTGCGGCGAATTAAGGCATTCAGGTAATATGTCTTGTTATAACCCCATGATACCCTTGTAAACTAACCCAAACTGATAAGAGTCTATGGCTAATGATGCAACATAGAAACATAGGACAGCATAATGAGAACATAAATCACACGCATTCATGACATACAACACTATAACCTAAATTTTTATACATCAATATAACAGTTGTTCTTATAAAAGTTTTGTTTAAATTTCAACACAGACTAATTATGAATCACAATGTCGATATTTAACCATCAAGGTGCTATGAAAAATTTTACGTGATCATAAATGATATAATGCAAAAATATAAGTGAACATACATAAAACTAAAAGCGAATGCGTAAGTGCCACGCGTTACTAGCAAAATAAAAATGTGCCCAAAAAGACAATGACACTTCCTACAATCGATTATACAGAAAAGAAAATAAAATGTATGGGATTGAAAAGCTATGTGATGAAATGATGTCTTTCTCATACATTTTTACATTTTAATTCTGTTATAGGGATTTAGGCCTCACTAGAGAAACAGCATATTATGGTGATGTTAGCGCCCGTATTTTAAATGGAGCTTTGACTGGGAACTTGCATGCAGCTACATTGTAACAGTTACGAAATTATTAGACAAACAACTAATGGATATATTTGCATAGTGAAGCCATACCCTAATGATTGTAGAAGAGGACATTGTACAGGCCTTGGAATATTAGTTAGTGACACGGCCTAATGTCAACAACAGGCACTGTGGGCTAGGAAGTCTGACTGGGCGCCGAGAACTTGGGCTGGATGATGGATGTCTTGCGCAGCGGGACGGTCTCGGGGGTGGGAATGGCGTCGCCCGTGGGCAGCTTAGCGGGAGCAGCCGGCGCCTTGAAAGGCTGGGACAGGTTGCCCGGCCGCTGCTTCGCCATTTGATAGTCGCCAGAGTCGAAGAACTTTTGCTGAAATTGAAATCATCATTATGCAAGGGATCAGGGGCCTAAGTCTACTAATTTACAAACGTTGCAATGGTTTCGCCATTGTGAGTATTTGACAGTGTTTGTATGGCAAATCTGTCAAAAACTCACAATGAAGAGACCATTGCAACGTTTGTACATTAGTAGACTTGGCCCCCTGTTAACATGTCAACCATTGGCCTTAAAAGAGTACCCCCATAGAAAGACGATCATGGCTGAAGCATCAGCTCATCTTTACCAAATAAATCTATTGCCACTGAAAGGAATGAGCCAAAAGGTTACCATGAGGAAGTGGTCCAAAAATGGATATCTGTTCAGAATTAATCAATACTGACCCCCTTAGCTAGCCTCTTCTGTAGGAAAGCCGAGTGACCCCCGGGTCCTCGCCCCATCATTGCGTTTGGGAACTTCGCCTTCAATTTTGCTTCCTCTAACTTCTCCAACTCTTTTGGCTGTAACAATATCATATGGTAAAACACTTCAGTTGGCAAGTCAAACTATTGTGCCTTAGCCAACGGATGGTGGTCAAACGATTGGAGAGTGGGGCACTGTCAGTCAAGAGCAATATGTTGATCTGTAGGTTGCAAAGTTTTCGAGGGTTATAAAAATTACTTCGTTTAGGGCATACTACAAAGCTTTTTACACCTGCATTCAATGGGTCGACTACACGCAAAGGGATTAACAGTGCCTTACATGTACAATACAAGAACGCGTACAGGGCCTGGTTGGGGTTGCCACGACACTGTAGCAGTGGCGAAAGCACCATATAACACGATTCCTACCGGCTTCCCTTCGGAGGTTCGCATTAGCAACCCTACCGCCATTGAAAACTGGCACAGTCAATAGTGTCTACTGTCAGGGGCGTTTCTTTCATTAAAGCCGAAAAGCCCGGCTTTCAATCAAAAGTGAGCCTATTAATAAAAAAACTACACCTGTAAACGAACTCAATGTCGCAAGAATTGATACGAATAATAACATTTAAACTCTCCGCGTAGTACCGGCCACAAGAATAAAAACGTGGTACCGGCCGCGCGCTAGATACGTACTACGATGCAACGTTGCCAGAGTTACATACTCAAGGAATAATATTTAAATTCCTCGCCTCTTTCATCATGCACCGTTGCCAAACTATCTCCGATGCCGCAGTTGCGATCTCGCTCTAACGTTATAGCGCTAAGCAGAAGGCGAGATCGTATCGATGAATGAAGTATAGCTTTCTCGCTCACACAAGGTGGCTTCATATCGGGCTTCTAACCTCTCATTTTTTCGCAAAGAAATGTGTTAACGTCCTTGATATGATAGTATGTACTCATTTTGCAAATGTTCGAATTTTTAAGCCCGGCTTTTGAATTTTTATGAATGAAACGAATCGTAGTAGGAGGTGATAGGATTGTAGATCCTGAGTATGTGTGCGGGAGTCGCTGCGCAAAGCGTGAATTTGCATGATATAATTTCAAATTAATTGTTTTGAGCGGTTACTGACGCCGTTTATGTTTTGATTTTTTAAAATTTTCTGTGTTTAAGTGTTGTGATTAGTTTTTGCTGTAATTACCTTCTTTTTGAAGTGATGAAAAAGTTTCATATCATTAAAATGAATCCGGAAACGCATGCAATTGTTCCTTGTGAAGGATTAAAGTGTGTATTGGTGTGCAATCGTTACTTGGAAAAAGGTAAATACTTTGAGTTTTACAGACAAATATAATCTCGCTGAATACATTATGCGTGTCGATCAAACCCGCGCTGTTTTTCAAAGATTAGGTTGATGTTGTGTGTCATTTAGCACTTTAAGAACTTCCTTTCCGAGGTCACAATGAGTTTAAAACCTCATTCAATAGAGGCAATTTCTTAGGGCTTGTACCTTTGCTTTCTTTATACGACCTAGTCTTAGAGAAACATATGCAGCAACAAGATGGCAACAAACCGGAGCCCAGTTACTTATCAAACGAATTAAATGTAAGCAATGTGTAGTTAGAAATCACAAATCAATCAATTATTTGTGCGCCATCTAGTAGCCGTATTGTAATATTTTTCCCATAACAACTGTTGCGAATTTGCGAGCGTTTGAAATATGAATTAATACGACTCGAAGAGCTCTGTTGTGCCAATAATGATAATAGATGGCTCACGTATCATATTTTACACGATACTGATAACTTGTACATAAAATAGTTGTGATTTTCTAAAGGATTACCAGTAGGTACTCTTCGTATTTAAAATTTACCTATATTTAAGCATTACATCACGCCTGTATTGCCTGGAGAGGTAAGCAGAGGTATACCTACCTAGCTACACCCACATTTTTCCAGTCATGTTTTGTTGTTAATTCATATTTAAATATTTAGGTCTATATCTATACCTTATCTAGCAACTAATACCACTGATATTTGTTTCATCAAATTTGTTGAAAAACATACATAGTGGTATTAGTTTTTAGAACAAAAGAATAAATCGCAATTACTTACAATTATGAAAAACGAATATTAGTCAGTTCTTTAAAGGTTCAGTCGGTAGGCGCCACTTAGCCAGGCGATAGGGTAGGATGTGTTTTTTTATCCAAAATATATATTGGCTTGCCCTAATTTTGACCCCTAGGCACGCCACTGTCTACTGTCTACAAACAACAAAAACGCCTAGCTTTGAATTACAAAATCATTTTTTTACCCAACGCCAAAACATCATGATTCTCTTCATCTACAAATTCATACAAAAGCGATCCCGTCATGACGTCACGACGCACCACTTGATATGGACATGAGTAAGTCTCTGTACAAACGGTTACGATAGACATATATAGTAAAAATGCTTCAGCGAGAACGAGATGGAGGAATAATACAAAAATTATTTAGTTTTCACCTATTCAGTGTGTTCGATTCTTTATATTCCTATAATAATAATAATTTTAAAATGATAGTACCTTATGATTAGAGATCGGATAATCGGATGCATATTTACCTAAAGTTAACTATTGGCTATGAAAGTATGGAAGCAGCTTCTTAAAATATATTTTTTGTAAGAAAATATCCTGTGATACCAGGAATACCGGCAATGCATAACTAGTCGGGTGTATAGTATGGAAGCGACTTCTAAAATATTATTTATTAAAATTAAAAAAATACCCGGGATTCAGATGCATATTTATTTAAAATTATTTTAACCCCCTATGCAAATATGTGTATGTAGGGTGTAAGAGTGGTGGTGTGTGTTAGTTAAAATAAAAATAAAACACAGGAACCGCGGGATTTATTCGATACAAAAGCGCTTTCCATAATAGCAAACATCTCAATTTTAGGTAAATATGCATCCGAATATCCGATCTCTACTTATGATAGTAGCAAAACATTGAAAGTTTTGTTTGTGTAGTGATAGCATTTTTTTGGTTCTGCTGCTTGACGATAAAAAGTTTTTTTAATATAATGTTTTTTTTTTACTTTATAGATAAGTTAGTAAGTTAAAACCGGCCTCGCTTGTAAAAGAGAAGCCGAACTTCTCTTTTACAAAAATTGACCCCTGGCCTCTGCTACTATAGGGCATTAGGGTCCTTGCAGAGGCACGTGTAGACGATTTTAAGACAATGATGACCTTGGGTGCGGGCAGCGCCAACAGCCTCTTGGTCACTGTGGCTGATACGGCGGATAATCCAATACTAAGAAACGCACTGCAGTTTTGTTCTATTAATGTTTTGTAAAAATTGATTATTATTGATTTTGACATTCTCGTTATTTAATAGCAATATCTGCCAAACGTATGTACTAACACTTGCACTAGTGTTTATTAAGTTTTTATATTTGTAAATGTAGCATTCACAAGTGGCTTTACTTAAATGTTTGTTCCGACAATCCTCTGCAGTCAGCCTCCTACCATCTTATTTATTTACTAGCTGCTGCCCGCACCTTCGCCTGCGTAGTTTTTTCTATACAAATAAATAAAATTGAAGTGTCTGTTTGGAATGTAACAAAATTTTTTATACTAGAGGGCGTACTCGCGGTCAGAAGCTAGTCGAAAATAGAAGTAGCCTAAGTTACTCCTTATAACATCAGCCAACTGCCAGTGAAAGCCCATCAAAATCGGTCCAGCCGTTTTGGAGATTAGCCGGAACAAACAGACAAAAATTTTAAAAATAGTTTTTTGTTATAAGTACTGTATAATAATACTAGCTTTTGCCCGCGACTCGCCCGCGTGGACGTCGGTTATCGCGTAAAAAAATAGCCTATGTCCTTCGCCATCTATATATCTGCCAAATTTCATAACGATCGGTTCAGCAGTTTAGGTGTGAAAAAGTAACATACAGAGAGACAGACAGTTACTTTCACATTTATAATATTATAGTATGGATACTTTAATAAGCATTTAGTAAAAAGGTATTATTTTGACATTCAAAACAAACATTTAGTATAGATAAACAAGTAAAAGTTAAATAAAACCTTTTATATGAATAGTCTGGAATGAGTGCCAATTAAAACAGGATTGTTGTTGATAGTTGAAACTATAGTGGTTTATATTATAAATGGAATTAAATGATGATGCGCAAAAATAAACTTATCAGCGACTACCTGATATAGTGAAAGATTAGCGTTATGTCAATCAACTCACACTCAGCCTATCGCAGTTCACTGCTGAACATAGGCCTAGCGTTATGTATTTTTGTCTAAATAATATTGGTATACTCACTTAGTGGATCACTTAGGATACGGTAAAACAAAAAAGTACTAATACTTACATCCTTTGGAGGCTCAGGCTGATCAGGTGAATCACTCATTTTGACAACTGCAAAAAAGAGGTATTTAGATAATAATGATTGCATTTTGTATCTAGAACATACGCTGGTTTATTTAATTAACGGGTTATCAGTGCAACTAACCTACTAGATTAATAGATTTAACTAGATGATGATTGTTATAACGAATTGTTTTGTTTACCCACCAATTAAAAACAAAACCAGATAACAACTTGCTAAAATGAATACGGATCGGGTTCAGTTTGGAACCCTGTGAAAACCTAAGCACACGGTTTTCCCTTTTTACATACTACAATACAAATTACATGTAAACACATGGTTCGCCGCAAAAACAATAAATTGGTAAGGTTCGGTCATTAACGTTCGGTCAAAGGAAAGTTGTTTACCTTGATATTGATCTTCGAATCAACAGCTATGTAGTGATTACACGATTCAATTACAAATACAGTAATTACAATGCGATTACACTGGCACAATCGATTTTTAGATCAAAATTAACAACAAATCGCAAATTCTCGTGATTTTCGTAACGTTAAAAATGGCGTTACAAAAAATGTTGCCATTAGACTATAATATTTTTTAAATTCTACTAATAAACAAAAAAGTAGTTAAAAGATTTCGTTTCGTTTCTACATCATTTTGCACTGGTTATAGACCATTTACACGAGGCCATTCTATGAGCCACTCCACTGAGCCAAGCCATTAAGCCAATCTAATGAAAAGCGCAATATTCGTGTCGTTAATTCACACATAAGCCAGCCGAGTAGGCCAGTTCAGATTCGGACGCTATGGATAGACATTCTTGTTCTCCGTACAGAGATATGAATTTTGACGACATTTAGGTTGTCAATTTTATTAAAACATGGTTATGGTTATCACTAGAACTTAAATAATCCTTATTTTACCCAAAATAAACACCGTGTGTCCGGCTATTGAAAACAAAACAACTAACTAGTAGAATGGCTAACTGGCTCGGACGGGAATATTATACGCGTTCACACGAAGGCAATACACAAGCCAATCCACTGCGCGAGCGGTGTGAGAAACATTGGCGCCAGCAAATTTGAAATCGTTCTAATACAACGGACTTGCTTCATCAATGGCTTGAGGACAAACCAATGCAGTGGACTGTCTCTATTTAAAATGTTTGACCTCTGTGTTTGACTCTATGGAATGGCTCATGGAATGGCCTCGTGTAATTGCGGTTCTAAACTTCTAACCCAGTGGCGCGTGGCGGCGATGTCGGTGTTTTTTTTTTTTTTTAATTTTGCATCTCGGAGTTGACCTTGAGAGGTCGTGACTATAGAACCGGACTTTTCTGTGGCTGCCTTAAGCGAAACTTAAAGCCTCTAGCCAGGGCATAAAACTTATAAACTAAACGACTGCAGGCTACGGGGCACCCTCGGTGTTTTTTTTTTTGTACTATTGCATCTTGGAGTTGACTTTGAGAGGTCGTGACTCTATAACCGGACTTTTCTGTGACTGCCTTAAGCGAAATTTAAAGTCTCCAGCCAGGGCATGCATAAAAGGATAGCAAGGACAAGCTGGATCAAATCAGGGTTATTATTATTATTCGGGGAATTTAAAGCTACAGGCTCAGCTACGGCGCGGGCTGGCGCTTCGTCGAGCAAGGGTCGGGGGGGAAATAAAAATAACAGGCCTTGTCACTTTTTATAGTGATTTCGTCAATTCCACTTTCAGCCACCGGGTCAGACAAGTTTGTGGCACTATAACTTCATGTCTGGGACAAAAAACTAGTTTATTATACTGGCAATTTCACAATCTGGAATGGTACGGCCGTCTGGCACTGACACTGACAATTTTTTACGATTTTTGGCATTTGCTTTTTGTTTGTTTTTAATCTGTCTGTCTGTGGTTTGTTTCATTCATTCATGTCTCTCTGTGTCGGCTTATTGTTTGGCGCTTGGCGCAGTTTAAATTAAAATATAATTCAATTTAATTCAAAATGGAACCAGATACTGATATGATTGAAAATGATCAAGAGGATACTGATGGTGCCATCGTCAAAATACATGTTCGCAACTTTTTTTGCCATGACCATTTGGAAGTCAATCTAAACAGAAACGTTAATTTTATTGTTGGTCGCAATGGTAGTGGGAAAAGTGCAATTTTGACTGCTTTAGTTGTCGGCTTAGGTGGACGAGCGTCTGCTACAAACCGTGGAAGTAATCTACGCTGTAAGTTACAAGTTTGTTCTTCTTGCCCTATGTTACTTGGGGTCGGCGCAAAATGTACCTATGTAATATAATAAAACTCCGCCCCTGAGACGACCCTATGAACTTTTTCCTCATAAATTCACCCAACTGACACCTATCATTTTAAAATTGTTCTGATCAAAAACTTCCTATGTTTAACTCACTACCTTTTTGTTACAATCTAACCGAATCTTGGTTTTTATAAATTATAAACTTGCAACACAAATACTCTTTTATTCTATTGTTGTTATGCTGTAATGCTGTTGTTAAACTGTATTTAAAATTTTCCAGCATTTATAAAGAAGGGTGCCAACTCTGCGACAATTGAGATAAAAATCAAGAATAGCAGTCCAACGGCATACAAACACCATATTTATGGTGACTACATAACTATTGTAAGGCATATCAATGCTTCAGGAGGCTCCACTTACAAAGTTAAAACTGCTTCTGGTATGTACATTTATTTATATTTGTCTAGTTGAAATATGTTTATTTTTACTTCCTTCCCTGTTATGAAGAGGCTTTAACTATAGCAATTTCTAGGAATGTTATCTTTTAGAATTATTTTTATCTGAGGTCATCAGAATAATTAAACACACCAAATAAGGGAAGTCCTAAGACTTATTGAAAACATAACATGTTGAAATGTATGAAACAATAATAATAGTGTCATAACTCCATGTAAGCCGCTCCATTATAATCAACAAAAGACAACAGCCATTTTATTGTCAGTGATTTAGGCACACAAGTGATTAAAACATTAACTAATACAATAGAATTTACAAGTATAAACCTAGGAGGTAACATCATCATATAATGGGCCCTTTATTTTTGTATGGAAAACTTATTTAGCCTCGTTGAGTGATTTTGGTAGGGGAAAAACTTATGGGTTTGCATCACCAATTGCACGACATGCTCGTTTTGAGTTTTCACTTCCGTCGGCAGTCCTTATGACTACCAATTTTTTTTTACATTCCTTTTTATCTATAATGACACAGTTTTCCTTAAACATTCAGAAATCAGTTTTATTACATTGGATTAGTTATACTATAGCTCTGTCTACACCTCTTTCGTTTAGGCATCTAGCTAAATGTATGTTTAATTGTAACTCAAATCGGGACAAATTTGATCAGCTACACTGGTTTTAAACACTTAACACAATCCAATTCATTTGGTCTTCACACAGTAAACAGATTGAGTTCACTGGATTTTAAAAGGGAGTTGCTGCTTTTAAATGCTAGTCAACATTTCCTCATATCGGGTTGTGGAAATTTTGACCAACCAGCTCATTATAATGTTGATTTTATCTAGCAATATAATTTTGCATTTGTTACCTGAATTCTTAAGAAAGAAAACCAAGTTTCAAGGAGGCTCTTTAAGATTTCTAAAAAATAATTAGTCCATCCTCAGGCACTGTAGAGTCTAATTATTTTTTACAACGCCGCCGAGGGCTGCAACGAAAGAGGCCGCGAGGCGACCTAGATGCGTACTGCTAGGGCTGGATCGAGGTGGCTCTAGAAAAGGATGCCGTTCAGGCTTAGAATGTCCCTTTCCCAAAATGTCCCTTGGTTTTATAAAGTCCCTTTCCCGAAATGTCCCCTTCCCGTAATGTCCATTCCCAGAATGTCCCTTTCCCGAAACGTCCATTTTTCGAAATGACCCTTTCTCAAAATGTCCCTTTCCAGAAATTACCCTTACTCAAAATGTCTCTTTCCTACGACAGCTATGCGTTTAAACTGGGAATATAAGTACTAAATATTTACGAAATCAGTTGTTTTTTTCTTTTTAATAGAACTTTATTTGAAGTCCCTCTTACCAAATAAGACAGAAGAAACATGTTTGCCTTTTTTATTTACTCTAGTTAAGGAGAAATTAAGGATCCAAATAAAAAACTATAAAATACTATTTGAAACCAAGGGACATTTTGGGAAAATGACATTCTGAGCTTGAACGAAGGATGCTTGGCAGCATCTGGGGCAGGCCTATGCTCAGCAGTAGGAGGGTGAAGGAAAAAACTATTCAAGCTAAATCAGTTTTAGAAAAGGGTAACATAATCTAATATCTAATCTAATATATACCTCAATAGGTAGTTACATGAAATATAATGTTATCAAACCCTCTATTCGCGAATGCAAAACGCGGATATCGCAATTTGCCGCTTTTTAGGGTTCCGTAGCCAAATGGCAAAAACGGAACCCTTATGGATTCGTCATGTCTGTCTGTCCGTCCGTATGTCACAGCCACATTTTTCCGAAACTATAAGAACTATACTGGTGAAACTTGGTAAGTAGATGTATTCTGTGAACCGCATTAAGATTTTCACACAAAAATAGAAAAAGAAAAAACAATACATTTTGGCGTTCCCCATACTTAGAACTGAAACTCAATTTTTTTTATCATCAAACCCATACGTAATGTCATTTTATACGTATGTTCTAATATCATTTTTTTCTAAACTGAATAGTTTGCGCGAGAGACACTTCCAAAGTGGTAAAATGTGTCCCCCCCCATGTAACTTCTAAAATAAGAGAATGATAAAACTAAAAAAAAAAATATGTGATGTATGTAATATACATCACATATTTTTTTTTTACTTTTATCATTCTCTTATTCATTGTAAACTATTCTTGTATAACTATTTCTTGTAAACTTCCACCGAAAATTGGTTTGAACGAGATCTAGTCAGTAGTTTTTTTTTTATACGGCATAAATCGTAAACCGCAATTTACCTTTCATTCAATCAACTAACTTACAACGAACTACAAGAACTTTTATATTATGTTACTTGGTGCAACGGAACCCTTCATGGGCAAGTCCGACTCGCACTTGGCCGCTTTTTTTTTAATAGAATCTGTACATTTGAAGTGTAATCGATAAACTAGATAATGCTTGGCTATTTAATCAATTTTATTTGTTATCTTAACAAATACTTACCTACTGCAATCAAGTTGTGAAATGTACAGATAAGAGAATGCACACTAACACAAGGGGCTGGTTTCGTACCTTCTCTCCTCTCACTCGTTGTGCTGTAAGCCTTAGTTAACTGTGCATGTGCAGGGATACATAATGAAGTATAGTCTAGTTTCAAGGATACGACTATGTCGATAAGGTCACGCGGCACTCACCGAAATGTAATGTATGTAATTAATTTAATGTATTTACGGCATAAGTATGCTAAAATAATACTGAATTAAATGAGGTTTATTTCTGTAAGTAGATCTTTTTAGACACTTTTACACGTCAATAGTCACCAGAAAATTATACTTTGAAAGTTACATTCCTCCGTTGTAATTTCTGTAACAAATTGGTAAACCGACTTAAAACCAACTATGAGAAAAATGAATTTATTAAAGCAAAAAATAATCCCAAAGCGACCTGGAAATTAATAAATGACATTCTAAATAAACAAATTTCTAAATCTCCTCCTACAGATCTCTTGACCCTTTCTGGTCTTGATGAAAAATCCTCAATAAATGAGGTCAATAATTTCTTCGCAAGTGTTGGCAAAAATCTTGCGGATAGACACATGAATACGTGCTATAAACATGTTCCATTTCTCCAGGATGATCCACAGCCGAACTCATTTGCGCTCTTCACCCCAGACTTTGATGAAGTTGTGAGAATCATAATGAGTCTTCGTACAGATTCTGCCGCCGGATGGGATGGGATTCCAACCAAAATGATAAAAGTGAGCCGTCAGTTCATTGTACCCCCTATCATACACATAAGTGATTTATGTATCTCCAATGGAGTATTTCCGAGGTCCTTAAAAAAAGCGATAGAGCATCCTGTTCACAAGGGTGGAGACAGAGGCAGTGTCAATGATTACAGACCTATATCTGTCCTTCCAGCGCTGTCAGATTCTGGAAAAGATCCTTAACATTCGCCTCGTCAACTTTACATCTGCTAATCAATACGGTTTTCGTAGGAATAAATCGTGCGAGGATGCTGTTGCTGCCTTTGTTGACAGTGCTGTAACGGTACTCGATATAAAGTCTTAAGTGTCTAGGGGTATACTTAGACTAAAAAAAAAAAAAACATTTATTTCAGGTACCATATAACCCATATTAGAACCAGAGACCATTTCGGTTACCCATTGAAAGGGTTTTCGTTAGGGTTTCTCTAAGCAGTTATTCAAAAACCCATACGATTTGGGTAACCCTTTTGAACGGCTTAATATAAACCATTAAAGTTTTGGTTACCCATTGAAAATTTAAAGGGTTTTCGATAGGGTTTTTATAAGCAGTTATTCAAAAACCCATACGGTGTGGGTAACCTTTTTGAACGGCTTAATTTAAGCCATTCAAAAGGGTGACACTTTCAACTCTCATAAAAACGATAGCAGCGTAGCATTCCGACTCCGAGCAATGTATTAAGATCTCTTGATGATGGGCATAGGTTGCAAAATGGAGAAGCACGCGTTATGCGGCCGCGGCGCGGGTGGCACCTTTGTGGCTATTTACTGAGCGGGTTGTAAACAGGGATCTATGATCATTATTGCATGTAAAATAGAGTTCATTTTAGCATTGCAGGCTGTATATCAAAATGACTTTTATGATTTTTTCATGTCTGTACTTGTTTCTTAGTATTACTGTATTGCACGGACCGTAAAATTGTAATTTTTGCCGTTTGATTTTTTTGAACCCGGCCGTCTTTTGCCATATAATTAGTCAGTGCGAATTTTTGAATTTTGAACAATTTATAAAATGCCAAAACCGAAACGAGATGCTGTAGGTACACCGCTATTATTTATATGATGCATCAAATAATACAAATGTAATTTATGTGGACATTTCTTAAAGGTAAGCTGATACCTACATAATTAGGTATTACGTGTACATATTATAAAACAAAGTCCTCCGCCGCGTCAGTCTTGTCTGTTTTTTCGCGATAAACTCAAAAACTACTGTACCGATTTTCATGCTGTTTTCACCAATGGATAGCGTGGTTCTCGAGGAAGGTTATAGTACCTTCTTACCTATATAATTACACGGGAATTAACGCGCACACGACATGTCATGACACGCTCGGGCCGTGGTCTGCTCGGGACCACCACCTATGTCTGCCGTTCTATTCTGTAAAAATCTCACCGTGAAAACTTAGGTGAAGTGAGCTGTCATCCTACTGAATCGGGGGATTGACAGCTCGGTTCAAACTCACTTCACCTAGGTTTTCACGGTGAGATTTTTACAGAATAGCATTACTGGTCAAACGTTGTCCCAATAAATAGGTGTAAGTAGTTAATATAAATCTATTAAAATAAAAGATATACACATTATATATGTAGGTACCTCTAATAAAAGACAAACAAAATTCTTACTTGACTACAATAACACGAGTCACACACACACACACAATACAACTCAATTGTCAGAAACTCAGGAGTTCAGGAGACACCACCAGTAGGCATCTAAATCTAAAATGTAGGCAGCACGTGTTTCCTCTAGTGAAATAAAATACAGTTACAGAAGTTTACTGAATAACCATAAGGTAAGCCGAATAAAACCCTTATATTATATAGGTTATCATAATGAAGGAGTAACCCTTTCACTGGGTTTCAAGTATAGAACCCGTTCAAGGGGTTATCATGTAACCCATTCAATGGGTTATCCATATTGAAAGGGTAACCCTTATAATGGGGTTCAAGCATAGAACCCATTCAATGGGTTATTCATATTGAAGGGGTAACCTTTATAATGGGGTTCAAGCATAGAACCCATTCAAAGAGTTACATCATGATAAAGGTAACCTCATAAACGGGTTACCCTTTGAAAGGCTTAACTCTTAACCGGGGTTGTACGGTCCCTGATTAGAACACAACTTTACCTTATTCAATAATAAATACAAAATTACACATAAATAAATGATTATCTAAGGCATTTGATGCTATATCTGTCCCTTTCCTTATTTCTAAATTAGAGAAGATAGGATTGAGGGGTCCAGCACGGGCAATCTTTAAGAGCTACCTCTCTGGGCGGTCACAATGTGTCAAAATTTGATCGTACGTCAACGACGAACACTCTTTGACATTTGGAGTTCCCCAAGGATCAATTTTAGGACCTACCCTCTTCTTGATATATGTGAACAGCTTCTGTAACTTATCCATCCCATACTGTAGAATATATACTTTTGCGGACGATACGGCTTTGCTCGTGATTGGTCTGAACTGGGGAGAAGTCCGGGAGCAAGCAGAGTTTGCAATTGGCATCGTGATGTCTTGGTTGGGAGCTAATATTCTAACATTAAATGTTGATTAAACGAAATATATCCCGTTCTCAATTAAATCTTCTCCACGGCCGGATGACTCGTTTATTATCAGAGCCCACAGTTGTAATGAACACTTAGACCAATGCCTTTGCCCTCCCCATGTCAGAACAACATAAGTCAGGTACCTCGGCATCATGATAGACAATCTGATGTCTTGGAAGGTGCAAATTGATGGAACGTCTGGCAGAGTGAGGAAACTCATTGCGATTTTCAAGAATCTACGCCATAGTGCTGACTTAGATACACTTTGGACGATCTACTTCTCACTCTGCCAGTCAGTACTCTGATTTGGGATAACGACTTGGTGCTCCAAAAACCTATATTCTTCCACTGGAAAGAGCACAACGAGCTGTTCTTAAAGTCATGACATCTAAACATATCCGGTATAGCACCATACAATTATATAAAGATTGCAAATTTATGACCGTTAGCTCTTTGTGCTCAATACCATTTTGCGCAGATATGGTCCTCTGAAATTCAATACTGGTCATCTGGCAAATAGAAGATCAAAATATATCTGTCCTATAGGCAGAACGTTATAGAACTAAAATGGCTGAAATACACTTTCGAGTATTAGGTAGTCGAATTTATAATGCAGTTAACAAACAATGTAACATTATTTTATCAATTCAATAAATTCGAATATAAAAGGAAAGTGAGTCAATGGCTTACGACTCTTACCTACGAGGAGATTGAAAAGTTGCTCGGAAAGCTTTTTTAACATTTCCAGCTTATGTAGACAACTCAAACATACACGACACACATACACCACACGCACACCCTCACACACATACGACTCATACACTTACACACCCAAATTCCCACTGGTGAGAGGCAGTTTAATTTTTTTAATTTTATATTCTTTTAATCTTGTTTCTCTATTTTTATTAACTTTATTTTGTTTTTTGTCCTCAAACGATAGCTACTAACCCAATCGCAAATCCGAACTGTTTGTATAAATTGAAAAAAAAAAAAAACAAAAAAAAAAAACCGGCCTAGTGCGTGTCAGACTACGCACAATGAAGGGTTCCGTACTTGGAAAGAATTTATCCTAACAACAAACTTAACATTGTAGTTGGTAAACATAATCTCCCATACATTCCAACTGCAAATGTAAGTTTGTACGCAAAATATCGAGAGATTTACCATGTTATTTTATGACCATAGACTTGTTAAATATTTTCCTGTAATCTATAAGTATAGAATTATTTTCTGTAT
Organism: Dryobota labecula; assembly: GCA_947523025.1. Taxonomy (NCBI): domain Eukaryota; kingdom Metazoa; phylum Arthropoda; class Insecta; order Lepidoptera; family Noctuidae; genus Dryobota; species Dryobota labecula. The sequence continues at coordinate 27,576,431 of OX383284.1, read as the reverse complement.
TTTATTCAAAATTTTAGGTTCAGTAGTTTCGGAGATAAGGGGGAGTGGGGGGGGGGGGGTAATGGTAAATTTTCGTCTGTATTCACTTCTAAACAATTTATATTAAAATTATTAAAAAATATATATTTGAGACCCTCACAGTAAGCCCTTTCATTTGTCACACGGTACAGTTTGCAAAACTTTTTTTGTTAAATTTTCTTTTTTGCCTCCCTAAATTGACCCTAATATTCTAAATTAATTTATTTACGGTTCACGTCCGTGTTTGGGTCACTCAAATTGATAATGTATACCAAATTTCAACTTAATCGGTTTATTACATTCGGAGCAAATTGGCTGTGACGGAGGGACAGACAGACAGACAGACACACGAGTGATCCTATAAGGGTTCCGTTTTTTCCTTTTGAGGTACGGAACCCTAATAATAATAATAGAGAGAGCCCTGGCACCCATAACACAAGTTTAATCATAAGTTTTTCCCATAACAAAAATCGCTCAACGCGGCTAAATAAATTTTCACTTCAATAACCCTAAGTCATTCATAATATTTGTAATCTTACCCTAAAAAAAGAAGAAATCCCTAAAAGTGGAAACTGATGCAAGCCAAAGGCCTCCTTTCCTTTCCTTTCAGTTTTCTCGGAATAATGCAACGGTGGGCCCAATAAAAATAACGTAGAACATTATAAATTTTTCAGGTGAAACTGTATCAAAGGAACTCGAGGAAGTGAACGCAATAACTCTCGCGCATGACATACAAGTAAACAACCCTATTTCAGTACTAAACCAGGACGACGCTAGAAGTTTTCACGCTTCCGACGCTAAGAAGAAATATGACCTGTTCCGTAAGGCGACTTATTTGGAACAGATGGAACGCAATTACAATATTGCCATTGAGAACTTAAAGAAATCTGACACTACATGGAAAAGAAAAAAAGAAGTAAGTTATTTAGTTTAGTTGATGATTATTTTACTTTATGATGAAGGCTGAAGCCGGAGGATCCAAAAAAAAACAGTTTATGCATAAACTTAGGTTTTAATGATTTAAAATTACAATATAACTTATTTAACTAAACTAATTTTTGGTGATAATCGTTTGTACCGAAAATACTTTGCGCATCAGTCACACGCCTAGTTCTTAAGAAAATGCTGCGTCGGCGTCTAGTGTAAGTTTAGACGGAGTCACGTAGTCATTTGTCCTAATATCACACCGTCTCGGCGCCGCGAAGTCTCAGCGGTCCTCCTGTTACACCGTATCGTATCACACGCCTTATCGTTTATTTTTGTTGTACTTTACGCTTTCATGACTCAACGTACATTAAAGATAGCGCAACCATGACATATTATCTAGGTACTCGTTGTCGTTTTTCATGATTAATTGAAATAAATGGTTTGAGTCAAAACGACAATATTATTAAACAAATATGTTTTATTTCAGGGACAATAAAGATTTTTAATTTACTACTTATCGTAATCGATCGTCGTCAAATGGAAAATGTTGATAAAAAAATGCCGATTTGCAGATATGACAAAAGCTTTCGATTGTGTTCTTCTCGCAACCTTGATTGATAAGCTTAACATGTATGGGATAAGAGGAAACGTACATAATTTTATTAAATCATATTTAAGTGACCGTAAATAATAGAAGGAAATAACATAAAATTTGCGCAAATATTAGACGTGAGATGAATTAATTACATATCCGAAGCAAGAGTTATCAGACATGGCGTACCTCAGGTGGTTCTTAGCTCACTTTTATTCTTGCTATACATAAATGACTTACCACACCACATTGAATAACCAATGGTCTTAATCGCTAACGATAGCACCGCACTAATTAAAAGTACGGACATAAATAAATACGAACAGGACATAAATAATACTCATAAGGACATTGTAAATTGGCTTGACGAAAATAATTTAGTAATTAACCTGCAAAAAACGAACGTAATGCATTTTTATCAACTCACATCAGTAACACATGTTATAATAGAATGTAATAACTGTAATATAGACCAAGTACAAGTTGCAAAAATTTTGGGTATACTGATAGACAGTCAGCTGACTTGGAAACCTCAAGCAGAAGAGGTTTGTAAAAAATTGAGCGTATCCGCGAATGTCCTATACAATTAAGTGAACAAGGTCAACATCGCCCCAACAGTAGTAGTATACCATAGTATTGTCGCGTCCATTTTACGATACGGAATAATTTTTTGGGGAAACTGTACTCTACGTGAACAGGTGTTCAAGGCCCAAAAACGTTGCTAAGTCCCTCACACTATTAACTTTCCCGGCTATGTGCATTTTAGAGGTCGCAATTTTCGTTTTAATGTAAAATTAACCTTTTCACTGCAGTGTCAAAAGATAGATAGAGAGACCTTTAAGAAATCAGTATAAATATTTACTACATGTCGAGAGTTCTAATACTGCTTTACAAAGAAAAGTGTTATTAGTATGGGCCCAATAATATACACTCGCGAGCAATAAACTGGAATCACTTTATCGTCCGCTGCTCGAAACCAATTTTTATATCATTTGAAAGGCAATTTTTTTAGCTTTCAACCCCTTTCAATATCATGACCAAAGATTATTAGTCATGGAAAGTAAAAAATAACATCAATTTAAAAATAAAAAAAAGATTGAAAAATTGATGTTAAACAATGTTTGGTAGTCACCCACACTGTCTAAACTTGCACCTTTATGTAATAACTACTACATTACAGCTTTCACGTGTCTAAGCAATGTTTGACTATTTCAGGCTTGTAAACACTTAGAAGAAGAGTATAAAAAGTGGAAAACTAGCCATGAACAGTTACGATCGCACGATCAGATCAAAGCAAAGAAGAAGTCTCTACAGGATGAATACTACTGGAGTGAGATAGCGGAGTTAGAGCGAGAGGCGAATAAGATTCAAGAACAGTATGACAAACAAAAAGCTAAGATGGACAAACTGAGAGACAAACTCAGTAAGATGGCAGAGAACTATGGTAGCAATACCAGCGCGGTTGAGTGAGTCAAGCTTAGAAATCTTTTTTAATCTTAGAAATATTGTCTATAACTTTATCTATAAGTACAAAACAAACACTCACTCACTTCAGAACAAATAAATAAAAAATATACATTCCAATCATGGGCTCAACGTTTACTTTTGTTTGTTTTGTTGTTGAGCGATGGCCTGTCAAGTGGGGGGACACAATGTGAGTTCACATTGTGTCCCCCGCTTGACAGGCCACCCCTCCATTTCTTTTCCTCTTCCCTTTTTTACTTTATAATAATATAAAACAATATTTACAGCGAGCTGCGAAAGGTTCTCGACGAGAAGACGCTACAGAAGACGGCGTTGGAGCAAGAGCTTCGTTCACTGGAGACCGAAGTGAATACTGTGCAGGCCTCGTGGCGAAGCTCGCAAAACAATACTGGCAAGCTCACCGACTCGCTTAACAGAGAGAAGAGGAAAATCGGAGATCTTGAGAGAGAGATACAAAATATTAGGTAAGTTACGTTAATGAGCTAACTACTCGAGTTGAACAGTGTGCGGGCCACGTGTGTTCGTAACACAGTGCCGGCAGGCTCACTGACTTGCTCAACAGCGCTCAAGCGGAATATCGGAGACTTGGAGAGAGCGAGATACAGAATATTGGGTAAGTTGAGTTGATTAACAAGAGCTTCGTTCACTAGAGACCGAAGTGAACAGTGTTCAGTACACGTGCCGCAGTTCGCAACACAAATCCGGCAAGGTCACCAACTCGCTTACCGGGGAGAAGAGGAAGATCGGAGATCTGGAGAGAGATTTATTTATTTTATTTTATTCTATTCGGGAAACTTACAGCTAACATAAACAGTGTTCTTAAACAATATGCATTTGAATGCCATTTACAAGTTTCCACTGATAAACACTTGAAACAAAAAAGACAAATATACAGAAAAACATATACAGATACACAGAACTAGCAACAATTTCTATAATCTTAGCATCGCAGTAAACTACCATGATATTCACCACTGTTGCCAAGAGTTGTGCAATTTAGTTGCCCATGTAAGAGCTCCTTAAAGGTGAAAGCGCCAGCAAATTGCCCTATTGAGTGGCTACTTCATGAAATCATGACATTTGAGGCCAATTCAAATTTGTGGTTGTATTGATGATTACTCGTATAATTCTTTAAATACATATTTCTTACGGTCACGAATCATATTTGGATTGATATAACTGATACTGACCTGCAAATTGCAAAGAACGTCAGAAAATTTGAGCATCCCCACGATCTGTACAAAAACATTAGTTACTACCTATACATAATTATTTTAATTTAAAGTCGCTTTTCGTGTCGGTTGTGTGACTGCGTTGTTCTTCTAAACTACGCAACGGATTTTTATGCAGTTTTCACCATCATTTAGGGAATTTATTCCGGAAGGTTAATTTGTATAATACATTAAAATCTCAATGTTTTGTCAAGTCGTAAAGACCGTGCGAAGCAGGGGCGCGTCGCTAGTTATTCAGACGTGTAATTGTATGCGTCAGGTCGGGCGGGGTGGAGTCTCAGCGCGCGCAGCTCGAAGCGCGGGCGGCGCGCGCGACGGGCGCGGCGCAGGCCGTGCGCGCGCGCTACGACACGGCGCAGCACGAGGCGGCGCAGGCGCGCGACAACGCGGCGCACGCGCAGGCGCAGGCCGAGCAGCTCAACAAGCACGCGCAGCAGCAGCGCGGGAAACTCAGTATGTATCCTAACTATGAACATTGTATCACGCCTATAATCCCCCGAGGGTTAAAAAGGTGTTTAAAGGGTGGGCGTGGTCAAAATGAATGCTATTTCATCCAACATCGAGTGCGAAAGGGACAGGCATTGTGGTGAGCAGTAAGAAGCTAGTGTGCTCGGTCGCCGGTAAGGTGGTGTTTGCATTGGAGAGAACTTGTCTTCCTGGAGTAATACTTATGCCGGTGTACCTCAGGGTGGCCGTTCTATCCCCTTTACTTTTCGCAGTTTTTATTACCTGAATCTCCGACGAACTAATTTATTTCTCCCATCTTTATGCAGATGATTTACACTCGCGAGCTCCTCTTAGAAATTTGCCTAGGCTATCTTAACGATAAATCGCGATCTGGTCGTATATGCGACTGGAGCAAGAGATATGGATTTATGGTGAACCCCATAAAGACGCAGGTTGTGGTTGTAGGCAGTTCTAAGACGGTCTCAAGGATCGACTGGACGACTCTTCCCCAAGTTTCTTTTGACAACTCAGTTGTGAGAAAGTTAATAACTTAGGGATATCATTGATAATATCTTCTCTTGGACTGTCCAGCTACAGGAAGTTAACCGCAAGCTATTTGCATCCGCTGCATCTTTAAAGAGATTGCGTAATTTAATACCGACTGCCGCCAAGATTGCGCTTGCACAATCGCTTTTTCTACCCATCATGCAAGATGCTCATTTTCATAAGATGCTCATATACTTTCCCTTTTATATAATGTGCTCTTTTTCCCTTCCACCTCTCATCTCAAGAAACGCTTCCAGTTTCTTTGCGACTCCCACACGAAGTTCTTAGGGTCATCAGATAACTTGAAGCTTAAAATGCCTATGCATTTCACAACTTTCCTCGACAAATTCTTTAATGTCCAGGCCGCTCGTTTGTGGAATCATTGTAGTTCTAATAAAACGCGCGCAGTCGTTACGTGTGTTTAAAAATAATATAATTAATAAGACACGTGGCGCCATCTGTTATCGGAATAACGTTATTGTGGTTTTCCTCAAGAACAGTACTTTTTTTCGGGATAAAAGGTACACTATATCCGTTTCTGTTCACCTGAAAACGTATATGCAAAATTTCAGGATGATTAATTAACTAACAAACTTACTTTCGCATTATAATATTAGTTATATAGGATGTGCCTATGTGTATTCTATACATATTATAAATTAAAGTCAGTTTTCGTGTCTGTCTGTGTGCCCGCGTTGTTTTTCTAAACTACGCAACAGATTTTGATGTGGTTTTCACCACCATTTAGAGAATTTATTCCGGAAGATTTATGTATAAAAATAGTCCTCCAGACCGAATTTCGGCCATGGCGGCCAATCTCAACGGAGACTAGCTATCGACGCGGGAGATATTATAGTGCACAAGTGTGTGGGCACAGGGGCACTCACTCTTGCCTCACTCTCATAGTCCGATGGAACGGTAATCCGACACGACCGGAGAGAGATCAGGCGCAGAACTAACGGCTTAACGTGCTTTCTGAGGCACGGGGTGTCACACCGCCAACTTCCAAACTTCAGGCTGTTACTGAGAAAAACTAATGGAAAAACCCAGTTACAGTTTCATTATTATTAAACGTACACATAATTTGTAATCTCCATGTTTTGTTAAGCCGTAAAATACACGATAGTTTATAAATTAACGATCACTAATATTATTTTCGGTTAAAAGGCCAACTGAAACAGATACTACGCGAGCTGGAGTCGCGCGGCAACGACTCTCTGGCGGTGTACGGCAACAATATGGTGGAACTGTGCCAGCAGATCAACGCGGCCGTCGCCAAGAAACAGTTCTCACAGAAGCCCAGGGGCCCCATCGGTACGTATGAAAGATATCCGTAAAAAGTTAAAGGAAGGTATACAGCTTTAAAAGAAAAGTATGCTCTTCGGTAATGTTCTTGTTTCCGACTTAGCACGAACGTTGCGCCACAGAGTAACCGCCCACAGAGAAAAGGCTTCTAAGTTTTGTTCGACCGCACTTTGTAGTGCACCATTGACCTCCAATTTGGAGGTCAGTGTGCACCTATGGTAGAATTATTTATTCACTGGAGGAAACTGACAGGTGCTAGTTGTTACTTTATTAAATAATAAGGAAATATTTATTGTATTCTGGACTTTTACACTTATACAATACATATATTATACATTTTATAAAACTATCAAACTAAACGATCACCATTACAATAAATATGATATTTTTTTTACACAAAGTATCAGCTAGCACATGTTAGATTACTCTAGTAAATTAATTATTCGACTTTGTCGCATTGCACGTGTGTATAAAGTTTTATCTCTGTCGGGCTACCTACTCCGGTCTCAGATCATTTGTCACTCAAAAGTACAAATAGAAAAGAAAAAAATAAAAGAGGAACCCAATCAGCAAAGCTAGCAAGCTTCTGGCGCGCATATTGTATGTACCACCTTTGGTTTTGGCGCGCAGTATTGTGGTCCCTACACGATCCGAAAGTCGAATCACCAGGATACTGCGCTCCATGGCTTTCTGGTATACCTCGAGCTTGAACCTTTGCTGATGTTTCAAAGACCAGGCTTGTGCACCGTATATGAGGAGAATGCACATAACCATAACTCTCAGTTTGAGACATAATGGGAGACTTCCCTTTAGAAGAACTTTCAGTGACAATAGCTTCTCCAGGGTCTTTCGGTGCGTCGAGCAACTTCTTTATCTTGTCGCGCATGGAAGGAGACCATTTGACCAAGATAGATACAATCCTGGTCATCTGATCCATCCTGATCTCAATAAGAATATAATAATATTATTTGCAGCAATACAATAACTTGACAAATATGCATAGTGAGTTTCCGTCAAATTCTACCAGGTATCTGCTGAGCAAATCTTAAATGAAGGCTCATACAAAAAAAAGACAGTAAAAGTTGTTTTTTTTTTCTTCTAACTTTTCATCCGTATCGCGAAGCGGTTGGTCAACTCTTCACGTGACCAGAGGGCTGGCCTATTTGTTGGCCAAAGAATCAGAAATGCCGTATAACATGGCAATGCTGCAATTTCCTGTTGACAGCGATGCGGATGAATTTTTTGATGCCCTTTGATTCTTTCCAAAAAGGAAAACAATAAAAAAGTTGCATGAAACGAAAAACTAACAGTAACATCATTAATTATTGAACTAAAACAAAGTGCTGTGACACTAAAACCGCTTGTACACGTCCGTTTTTTTTCACCAGACTATGGACCATGTTTTTAATATTTGGATGAGTTGGACACCGGTCCAGTGCATGTACACACATTTATTATAAGCCATACAATACTGAGTCCGGCAAAAAAACTGCTAAAATGTCGAAGCATCATGCTGAGATAGAAGTCCTTTGGCTTCGTACAGGACTTTGTTTTATTTTTTTATGTTCTATGATTGTGTTTAGATTGTGATCTTCCTGTGACAGTTCCAATAAATACTTTTCTTTCTACCTACATTAAAAAACGAAAAAAAAAAAAATCTTCAATGCTAACTCGAAAACCACCCATCCCAGACCCCAAGCATCCAGGTCAAAGATGCAAATGAGCTTTAGTATAACCACTTTCAAGGTATGCATCAAAATACAAATAACCTTGTATATTTTATAATGCTATCGTGCTTGCCTAAGTCCTCATCTACCTTATTATGATGCATAAAGTTTAATACATATGTATTTGTCAGGCGCTTATCTGAAAGTGAAAGAGAAGAAATGGGGCGGAGCGCTGGAGCATATCATCGGTGGAAGCATCCAGGCCTTCTGTGTGAACACGCCCGAAGACTCCAGGAAACTATTTCAGTTAATGAATCAAGTGAGTACTAATATCTATGTTCTATGTTAGGGGTTTGGTTTCCATACTTAGTTCTTCAGGTGAACCATTGTGCGTGGTCCATGGTGGCCGTCGATGGTTATTCCAACCAGCCCACCCTTTTCAGAAGTTGATCACGTCTCCTGGTCTGTGAGTATTATAAAAGTTTATATCAGGCATTGGGATCCACAGAACAAAAAAAAAAAAAAAATACGAGTTACATACACGCTCTTACTTCGAACAAAAATAAAATGACTAAATTATTATCATGACAAGTCGTGTTACCGATGGGATTTTCCATACAATTTTTTTATCGTAATAGTCCATTTATTTGATAGAATATTGTTACACAGTTGTTTTAACCCGTTTGTGAATTTTCGTTGTTTATGGAACTCTTGTGCAAAATTTCATGCTTCTAGACCCAGTGGTTTAGGCTGTGCGTTGTCTGTCACTGAATGAATTTAAGATTAGAAGCAGGGGCGCGCCCCTGCTTTTAATCAACACAAATTCTTCTTAAATTAACACAATTTGTGTTTAGGCACAAATTGTTTGGCATTTTTGCTGAACTGGGCCTATTGGGCACACATACAACACATTTTGTCCTTTTAATTATTAGATTTTCTTTCAGATTATGTTGTGTGCCTTTTAGTCTCTCTAAATGAAAGTATTTCAGGTGTACGGCTCGCGGCCGAAGCCCAGCGTGACGTGCAGCAAGTTCCTGCCGCGCGCGCACGACGTGCGGGCGTCGCGTGTGCGCGCCGGCGCGCACGTGTCGGCGCTGGACGCGCTGGACGTCAACGACCCCGTGGTGGCCAACTTCCTCATCGACAACGTCGGCGTGGAGAGGGTGCTGCTCGTGGCTGACCACGGTAACTATATTTATATGACCATTGTTCCCACGGTTTGCGAAGGACGTGGCTCTTAACCCCGCATAAGCGCCCCGCGCACGTGTCGGCGCTGGACGCGCTGGACGTCAACGACCCCGTGGTGGCCAACTTCCTCATCGACAACGTCGGCGTGGAGAGGGTGCTGCTCGTGGCTGACCACGGTAACTATATTTATATGACCATTGTTCCCACGGTTTGCGAAGGACGTGGCTCTTAACCCCGCATAAGCGCCCCGCGCACGTGTCGGCGCTGGACGCGCTGGACGTCAACGACCCCGTGGTGGCCAACTTCCTCATCGACAACGTCGGCGTGGAGAGGGTGCTGCTCGTGGCTGACCACGGTAACTATATTTATATGACCATTGTTCCCACGGTTTGCGAAGGACGTGGCTCTTAACCCCGCATAAGCGCCCCGCGCACGTGTCGGCGCTGGACGCGCTGGACGTCAACGACCCCGTGGTGGCCAACTTCCTCATCGACAACGTCGGCGTGGAGAGGGTGCTGCTCGTGGCTGACCACGGTAACTATATTTATATGACCATTGTTCCCACGGTTTGCGAAGGACGTGGCTCTTAACCCCGCATAAGCGCCCCGCGCACGTGTCGGCGCTGGACGCGCTGGACGTCAACGACCCCGTGGTGGCCAACTTCCTCATCGACAACGTCGGCGTGGAGAGGGTGCTGCTCGTGGCTGACCACGGTAACTATATTTATATGACCATTGTTCCCACGGTTTGCGAAGGACGTGGCTCTTAACCCCGCATAAGCGCCCCGCGCACGTGTCGGCGCTGGACGCGCTGGACGTCAACGACCCCGTGGTGGCCAACTTCCTCATCGACAACGTCGGCGTGGAGAGGGTGCTGCTCGTGGCTGACCACGGTAACTATATTTATATGACCATTGTTCCCACGGTTTGCGAAGGACGTGGCTCTTAACCCCGCATAAGCGCCCCGCGCACGTGTCGGCGCTGGACGCGCTGGACGTCAACGACCCCGTGGTGGCCAACTTCCTCATCGACAACGTCGGCGTGGAGAGGGTGCTGCTCGTGGCTGACCACGGTAACTATATTTATATGACCATTGTTCCCACGGTTTGCGAAGGACGTGGCTCTTAACCCCGCATAAGCGCCCCGCGCACGTGTCGGCGCTGGACGCGCTGGACGTCAACGACCCCGTGGTGGCCAACTTCCTCATCGACAACGTCGGCGTGGAGAGGGTGCTGCTCGTGGCTGACCACGGTAACTATATTTATATGACCATTGTTCCCACGGTTTGCGAAGGACGTGGCTCTTAACCCCGCATAAGCGCCCCGCGCACGTGTCGGCGCTGGACGCGCTGGACGTCAACGACCCCGTGGTGGCCAACTTCCTCATCGACAACGTCGGCGTGGAGAGGGTGCTGCTCGTGGCTGACCACGGTAACTATATTTATATGACCATTGTTCCCACGGTTTGCGAAGGACGTGGCTCTTAACCCCGCATAAGCGCCCCGCGCACGTGTCGGCGCTGGACGCGCTGGACGTCAACGACCCCGTGGTGGCCAACTTCCTCATCGACAACGTCGGCGTGGAGAGGGTGCTGCTCGTGGCTGACCACGGTAACTATATTTATATGACCATTGTTCCCACGGTTTGCGAAGGACGTGGCTCTTAACCCCGCATAAGCGCCCCGCGCACGTGTCGGCGCTGGACGCGCTGGACGTCAACGACCCCGTGGTGGCCAACTTCCTCATCGACAACGTCGGCGTGGAGAGGGTGCTGCTCGTGGCTGACCACGGTAACTATATTTATATGACCATTGTTCCCACGGTTTGCGAAGGACGTGGCTCTTAACCCCGCATAAGCGCCCCGCGCACGTGTCGGCGCTGGACGCGCTGGACGTCAACGACCCCGTGGTGGCCAACTTCCTCATCGACAACGTCGGCGTGGAGAGGGTGCTGCTCGTGGCTGACCACGGTAACTATATTTATATGACCATTGTTCCCACGGTTTGCGAAGGACGTGGCTCTTAACCCCGCATAAGCGCCCCGCGCACGTGTCGGCGCTGGACGCGCTGGACGTCAACGACCCCGTGGTGGCCAACTTCCTCATCGACAACGTCGGCGTGGAGAGGGTGCTGCTCGTGGCTGACCACGGTAACTATATTTATATGACCATTGTTCCCACGGTTTGCGAAGGACGTGGCTCTTAACCCCGCATAAGCGCCCCGCGCACGTGTCGGCGCTGGACGCGCTGGACGTCAACGACCCCGTGGTGGCCAACTTCCTCATCGACAACGTCGGCGTGGAGAGGGTGCTGCTCGTGGCTGACCACGGTAACTATATTTATATGACCATTGTTCCCACGGTTTGCGAAGGACGTGGCTCTTAACCCCGCATAAGCGCCCCGCGCACGTGTCGGCGCTGGACGCGCTGGACGTCAACGACCCCGTGGTGGCCAACTTCCTCATCGACAACGTCGGCGTGGAGAGGGTGCTGCTCGTGGCTGACCACGGTAACTATATTTATATGACCATTGTTCCCACGGTTTGCGAAGGACGTGGCTCTTAACCCCGCATAAGCGCCCCGCGCACGTGTCGGCGCTGGACGCGCTGGACGTCAACGACCCCGTGGTGGCCAACTTCCTCATCGACAACGTCGGCGTGGAGAGGGTGCTGCTCGTGGCTGACCACGGTAACTATATTTATATGACCATTGTTCCCACGGTTTGCGAAGGACGTGGCTCTTAACCCCGCATAAGCGCCCCGCGCACGTGTCGGCGCTGGACGCGCTGGACGTCAACGACCCCGTGGTGGCCAACTTCCTCATCGACAACGTCGGCGTGGAGAGGGTGCTGCTCGTGGCTGACCACGGTAACTATATTTATATGACCATTGTTCCCACGGTTTGCGAAGGACGTGGCTCTTAACCCCGCATAAGCGCCCCGCGCACGTGTCGGCGCTGGACGCGCTGGACGTCAACGACCCCGTGGTGGCCAACTTCCTCATCGACAACGTCGGCGTGGAGAGGGTGCTGCTCGTGGCTGACCACGGTAACTATATTTATATGACCATTGTTCCCACGGTTTGCGAAGGACGTGGCTCTTAACCCCGCATAAGCGCCCCGCGCACGTGTCGGCGCTGGACGCGCTGGACGTCAACGACCCCGTGGTGGCCAACTTCCTCATCGACAACGTCGGCGTGGAGAGGGTGCTGCTCGTGGCTGACCACGGTAACTATATTTATATGACCATTGTTCCCACGGTTTGCGAAGGACGTGGCTCTTAACCCCGCATAAGCGCCCCGCGCACGTGTCGGCGCTGGACGCGCTGGACGTCAACGACCCCGTGGTGGCCAACTTCCTCATCGACAACGTCGGCGTGGAGAGGGTGCTGCTCGTGGCTGACCACGGTAACTATATTTATATGACCATTGTTCCCACGGTTTGCGAAGGACGTGGCTCTTAACCCCGCATAAGCGCCCCGCGCACGTGTCGGCGCTGGACGCGCTGGACGTCAACGACCCCGTGGTGGCCAACTTCCTCATCGACAACGTCGGCGTGGAGAGGGTGCTGCTCGTGGCTGACCACGGTAACTATATTTATATGACCATTGTTCCCACGGTTTGCGAAGGACGTGGCTCTTAACCCCGCATAAGCGCCCCGCGCACGTGTCGGCGCTGGACGCGCTGGACGTCAACGACCCCGTGGTGGCCAACTTCCTCATCGACAACGTCGGCGTGGAGAGGGTGCTGCTCGTGGCTGACCACGGTAACTATATTTATATGACCATTGTTCCCACGGTTTGCGAAGGACGTGGCTCTTAACCCCGCATAAGCGCCCCGCGCACGTGTCGGCGCTGGACGCGCTGGACGTCAACGACCCCGTGGTGGCCAACTTCCTCATCGACAACGTCGGCGTGGAGAGGGTGCTGCTCGTGGCTGACCACGGTAACTATATTTATATGACCATTGTTCCCACGGTTTGCGAAGGACGTGGCTCTTAACCCCGCATAAGCGCCCCGCGCACGTGTCGGCGCTGGACGCGCTGGACGTCAACGACCCCGTGGTGGCCAACTTCCTCATCGACAACGTCGGCGTGGAGAGGGTGCTGCTCGTGGCTGACCACGGTAACTATATTTATATGACCATTGTTCCCACGGTTTGCGAAGGACGTGGCTCTTAACCCCGCATAAGCGCCCCGCGCACGTGTCGGCGCTGGACGCGCTGGACGTCAACGACCCCGTGGTGGCCAACTTCCTCATCGACAACGTCGGCGTGGAGAGGGTGCTGCTCGTGGCTGACCACGGTAACTATATTTATATGACCATTGTTCCCACGGTTTGCGAAGGACGTGGCTCTTAACCCCGCATAAGCGCCCCGCGCACGTGTCGGCGCTGGACGCGCTGGACGTCAACGACCCCGTGGTGGCCAACTTCCTCATCGACAACGTCGGCGTGGAGAGGGTGCTGCTCGTGGCTGACCACGGTAACTATATTTATATGACCATTGTTCCCACGGTTTGCGAAGGACGTGGCTCTTAACCCCGCATAAGCGCCCCGCGCACGTGTCGGCGCTGGACGCGCTGGACGTCAACGACCCCGTGGTGGCCAACTTCCTCATCGACAACGTCGGCGTGGAGAGGGTGCTGCTCGTGGCTGACCACGGTAACTATATTTATATGACCATTGTTCCCACGGTTTGCGAAGGACGTGGCTCTTAACCCCGCATAAGCGCCCCGCGCACGTGTCGGCGCTGGACGCGCTGGACGTCAACGACCCCGTGGTGGCCAACGTCCTCATCGACAACGTCGGCGTGGAGAGGGTGCTGCTCGTGGCTGACCACGGTAACTATATTTATATGACCATTGTTCCCACGGTTTGCGAAGGACGTGGCTCTTAACCCCGCATAAGCGCCCCGCGCACGTGTCGGCGCTGGACGCGCTGGACGTCAACGACCCCGTGGTGGCCAACTTCCTCATCGACAACGTCGGCGTGGAGAGGGTGCTGCTCGTGGCTGACCACGGTAACTATATTTATATGACCATTGTTCCCACGGTTTGCGAAGGACGTGGCTCTTAACCCCGCATAAGCGCCCCGCGCACGTGTCGGCGCTGGACGCGCTGGACGTCAACGACCCCGTGGTGGCCAACTTCCTCATCGACAACGTCGGCGTGGAGAGGGTGCTGCTCGTGGCTGACCACGGTAACTATATTTATATGACCATTGTTCCCACGGTTTGCGAAGGACGTGGCTCTTAACCCCGCATAAGCGCCCCGCGCACGTGTCGGCGCTGGACGCGCTGGACGTCAACGACCCCGTGGTGGCCAACTTCCTCATCGACAACGTCGGCGTGGAGAGGGTGCTGCTCGTGGCTGACCACGGTAACTATATTTATATGACCATTGTTCCCACGGTTTGCGAAGGACGTGGCTCTTAACCCCGCATAAGCGCCCCGCGCACGTGTCGGCGCTGGACGCGCTGGACGTCAACGACCCCGTGGTGGCCAACTTCCTCATCGACAACGTCGGCGTGGAGAGGGTGCTGCTCGTGGCTGACCACGGAAACTATATTTATATGACCATTGTTCCCACGGTTTGCGAAGGACGTGGCTCTTAACCCCGCATAAGCGCCCCGCGCACTTCGATTTCTACTTTAAGCAAATCGATGTCAAAGCTCTTCCGTGAAGCATGCGCCATGGGAACTAACTGCACAGCAGAGAAAGAGGTCTCGCATCATCCACCATTCTCAACTTAACCGTTTCACAGGGGACGCGGTCCGTCTGTCGGACAACGAAGAGAACGTACCAGAAAACTGTTCCAAGATAGTGACCCTCGACTCTACGGAGTACCACCCTGCACCTAACTACCGCAGCTACGGAGGCTCCGGGCGACAGAGCCGTTTGCTCCACCTCAGCACTGCCGAGAGGAAGAAGTAAGTGGACAAAGGAGGTGAAAGATGAATACAATTATATCTGTAAAAAAATCATTTTTATCGGCAAATATGACAATATCCATACAAACTCATCCCCTATTTTTTCCTTTTAGGGGATGAATTTTTAGGCGCTGCGATGTCTGTCTGTCTGTCTATGTAGATTTATATGGTGTAGGTACATAAAAAAGAAGATTCTACTTATTCAGCATAAACTAAGAGCACACACAATTGAAAAATAAAATCAATTTAAAAGACCCATTCTAACATTAGGCAGGTACACAGCCCTATGTAACAGTAAAGAGAGCCGGCTAGTTATAAACAAAAAAAAACAAAAAAAATTGCTTGTTTCTCAAGTCACGTTTTTATGTTCACAAGGGCAACGTACTGTGTAGCATATAAGGTATAGTTAAGTATATTTTAAGTTACTTTGTCGCATTAGATTTATTATTATTATCTGTAATAGTAAAGGAAACATGTCATGTGAATTAAATAAATAAATGAATGTGTAAGACACAAAATGTCCCGCGAGTCACGACACATTGTAAATAATATGACTGTTTTGCATTAAGACAAAACAGGTATTATATGTTGGAGAAAACACAGCAATGATATGAAGAATGCTTCTTATGATTTTGTGAAAATACGAGAATGTCACCCCTAAATCAGTAGGAATATCGAGAATACCTTCTTATTTCTGGTACCAGAGGGCGCCGCTAATACTTTACCGCCATGTCAGCTGTCAAGCGTCATTGCAGTCTTCATCATCAGCAAGCTCCTTGTTTCATTGCTGTGTTTTCTCCAACATATAATACCTGTTTTGTCTTAATGCAAAACAGTCATATTATATGTATTCGAAAACACAGCAATGATATGAAGACCTGTTTGATATCTGCTGGTGACCAGAAAAAATAAACACAAGAATGCAATGTGAATGCAAATTATTAAAATTAACCCAAAAGAAATTAAAACCATATTTTGTTGAATTTTCATATATTCAACTCTTAAGCTCTAATATTGGGAAAACTAAACAAATCAAATTTAACAATTAATCAGTCATCTAAAGTCATTAATTATACTGACTTTGTAAGTAAACAAAACAAAAATAAAAACTTATTCTTTTCAATAATCTCAAGAAATTATGCAGTCAATCTACTGCTAAGATAATTATGCATAAAAACACAACTAAGGATAAAATAAACACAATAACAGAACGACAAAGCCTCTGTCTTTGAATTAATAAAATAACAAAAATAATTCTTAGTTAAAACTACTACATTGAGATCACACCAAGAAATCTTAGGTATAATAATTAATTAAACGGTTTTAAAATGATTATAAAGTAAACCCACTGCAGCATCATCACTGACAGATCTATTTACTTCTTTGCAGTAATATCTTGAAAATGTTTCTACACACTTCCAATTTCCCCTCTCTAGTATTTCCTGTACTGGTCTGTTGTCCAGCCATCCCCGAGAAGCTACAGCTGATCTTATACTGCCTGGGGAAGCATCTATCTTTGCAAGCTTAAAAGCTGACCGCACCCAACCTGCAATCATTGTTTTGGATGCAGGCCTGACCACTCCTATGATGGAGATGAAAAGAGATTTTACTTGACTATCCTGACAGCGTCTGGCTTCTGAGTTCTTAATCAACTCTTTAACGTGAGTTACTGGGCAAATTCTAGGGTCTTGATGCCGTATTAGTAGCCAGCCTGAATGCCTGTGGGAACCTGTGTCAGTTTTTGAGCCGAACCTTGGCCAAAATGTCAAAGTGTCCTCAGACTCTGTAAACCCCTGCTGACTGAGTTCCAAGAGGGTAAGGTCATGTAACCTTCGACCAGAAGCTAGTAAAAGGATCAATGCAGTCCGCCTGCTTTGGTCAAAAAGAGAATTTGAACAAGTAGATGATTTTAACCAGTTAAACAAAATATTTACATCCCATATAGGGAGCTTAGGTGGGTGTGGTTTAGACAAAGAGACAGCCTTTAAAACTTGCTGAATAAAAAAGTTCTTGGATAGGTTCTCTACCGTCGCTGCACAATATGTCGAAATAGCTGATTTGTGTAACAGTATTGTACTATATGCAAACCTTTTTTGCAGATATAGATTGGCCAAAAACCTAGCAACGTCCTTACCTTCTGGACACTTACTGTTTACACTATGTCCCCTACTCCAATGCAGCCATCTTTTCAATGGGGCACTATAGGTGCTCAAGGTAGAGGGACGCCAGCTCTTTTTCAATAACTGCTGCTCGTCCCGACTCCAATCAGTTACTTGATCCTCCCACCCCCAACTTTCCAAGCCTGAAGCCTTAGCTTGTCTACTTGAGGAGGGCTCAACTTCGTTGTCCAGTCTAACAGAACCTCCCTCAGGTTCTCTATCGGCAGAGGGGGGACTAGCGCGCGTGCCTGGAGATCCGGGAACCAGAAGCACTGTGTCCACCGTGGCGCTATCACATAGTACGTCCCTACTGCCGTGTTGAGATGTGCCAGGACCCTGGGTATCATGCTCGGAGGTGGGAATACCCACGCTGTTTGAAAGACCCATCTTCGACTGAAAGCGTCGCAGAAAAGCGCCGAGCCATCTCTTGAGTCTAAAGTCACATACCTTGTGACGATAGCGGTTTCCCTTGTGGCGAAGAGATCGACTGCGGGAACACCCCACCGTCTGAATATTGCTTCCGTGGCTGGTGGGAGCAGGTGCCACTCGGGTACTGGTCTTCCCCTTGATAGGCAATCTGCGATGCCGTTCAGGTTCCCTGGTAAGTGGAATGCTGTCATCGTTATGTTGAATCGATAGGTCAATTCCAGTAACCTGGTTGTCAGCCCCAGTAAGTTTAACGAACGAGTTCCGCCCTGATTCCGGATATATGCCACCAGAGTTCTGTTGTCTGACTGTATTAGTATGTGAGCATTTTGTAACAGCGCACCCTGGGACCTGATGACGGCAAAAACGGCATACATCTCCTTCATATTGGAGTGCCAGGCTTTTTGGTTTGTAGCCCATTTGCCTGAGAGGTATTGACTGTTTAAGTTCGCTCCCCAGCCCGCATCCGCTGCGTCTGTAGTTAAGAAATGTGTTATTTCTCTCTTGTGTAGTGGGGTTGGACTGCCCTCTATAGCATCCAACCACCACCGCAGGTCCTCTCGCACTCTGGGGCACAGTGCTCTCTTCTGGCCTTTCCGAGTCAAGTCTTCTCAGAAAGAGCTGTGCCCTGCGACAGTAAAGCCGGCCCCGAGGGACCGCATGGTTGGCGAAATTTAGCATGCCCAACAAACTTTGAAGCTCTCTTAATGAGCAGCTGTCTCGGTTCAGAATTTTTGTCAGAGAGCTTTTTATACCCAGAACCTTCCGGGTGGGTAATGCTACTGTCTGGTTCTGAGAGTCCCAGACCAGCCCTAAGTATTCCAACTTGCGTGTGGGCTCGATTACGGACTTCTGGTAATTTACATGCCAACCCAAAGATTCCAAGATGGCCAGCGTTTCCGCAACCTGTGCCGTAAGCTTGGATTTGTCCTGACAAGCCAGGAGGTAGTCGTCTAGGTATACTAAGAGGCGTACACCTCGATCCCTTAAGATTTCGGCCACCCAGTTTGAAACTGCCGCAAACGCACGGGGTGCCGAGGACAGGCCGAATGGTAGCGCTGTTAATTGAAGGATTTCTCCATCGTAAACAACCCGTAAAAACCGTCTGTGAGTCTCCGCGACACTCAGATGGAAGTAAGCCTGGTGAAGATCGATCTTCACTAACCAATCGTTTTCCTGAAGAAAGTCTACTACATCTATCTGTGAAATTAGATGAAAATGCCTTGTCGTTACATATATATTTAGAGCCTTGAGGTTGAAAATTGGGCGCAATCCCCCATCTGATTTCTTTATTAGGAACATTTTTGAAAAGAAGCCCGGGTCTAGAGTCATTGGTCTTTCTAAAATACCCTTGCTCTTCAACTCTTTGACCATCTGTGTCATTTCTGGGGAAACTTTGGTGGCTAAAGATTCTAAAAATTTTTTGGTTGGGTATTTCAGAGGAGGTTCCTTCCTGAAGGGCAAGCGGTAACCCGCTATTGATTTTATAATAAACTGGTTTGCCCCTAATTGAGCCCATTTTTCTGTGAAATTTTTCAGGCATCCCCCTCTGAAATCCCGGTGTGAGTCAATTTTCTTTGGACTTAGAGTTTGACCTCTCTGCATTGGAACGACGCTGACGAAAGGGCCGAGTCTTTCGAACCATATGCTTAAACTTTTTATCTAACTTCCTAATCTTATTCTTATTGTAGCCTTTCCTATATTGGAAAGTTTGGTCCCCGCGCTCTGAAACCTTCTTCTCTTTTAAATAGGTTGGAGTATTCAACCAAACCTGGGACCCTCCGAGGGACTGTATTATAGGCTGCAGAGCCTCTCTACTAAATAAGTACTCAGAGCTAGGTGGGACATTTCTTAATGTGTTTCTCAGATTTTCATTAGAAATTTCCTTCAAAACACGTTCACGTCTAACCTCGATACACTCGGAACGCTTTCCACATATAATTTGCATGGTAGTTTCCGAGTTCTTATGACATAAAGACCCCGGTCCAAAAAGAACAGAAATTTTTTCAAATAAAGTATTGGGATTTAAGCCTTGTGGATTAGTACTAGCCCAGTCAACAATAGATTGTAATCCTGTTCTTAATATCTGCCTCTGTTCCAAAACCTTATTGGATAAACCCGCTAAAATCAATTCAGTTGAAGCCAAATAGTCTTTCGTTTCTATTAAAGTGACATAATTCATCATTAACATGAAGACCTGTAAATCCTGGGGTCGCCAAGCAACCTTGCAAGGCCTGCTTGTACCTAATGCCTTTCCACGCCTGAGAGTCAAACTGTTGTAACTTATTTAGTTCTAAAAATCTATCCCTATCACTAGCTGGGATAATCTTTTTATCGTCAATATCGGTGTTTAAAGAACCCCAATTGAGAGACAGTGACTCGGGCTGAGTAGGTAAAGTAATGAACGGTTCCGAATTAACAAGATGTTGCGAATCAATACCTGAAGCAGTACTAGGCTTTACAGTATCACTATTTCGTGTGTCTGCACTATTATAACAAACGGGATAACAGCTTAAATAATTTGAAATATACGACATTTGCGACATTAAAGTATCAATGCGAGGATCGGTGCGAACTGGTTTCGACTTGTACTTACGGTTTCGCGCCGAGGTACGAGAACGTTTATTGGGCAGTGGTGAAGCTGTGCCCTCCTCAAACTCCGAGGATGAGGAGGAGCTGCTTTCCAATGCCCCCGAGCTTGTCGACGGTGATTGTTCTCCCTCCGGAGCAACAATACCGGCTCGCTCGTGGTTCTCATTACCGCTACCTACCGGCTCCATTTATTGGTGAAATACACTGCTGTGTTTCTAAAAGGCACTAAAAACACTCTCAATAACACTTTTAACACTCATATAACTTGGTTACAATGGTCAAAAGGTACTTTAAAATAGTTTTTTCTTATTAGAAAAAGTTTCAATCTAACTCGAAAGAATCACAAGAATGCAATGACGCTTGACAGCTGACATGGCGGTAAAGTATTAGCGGCGCCCTCTGGTACCAGAAATAAGAAGGTATTCTCGATATTCCTACTGATTTAGGGGTGACATTCTCGTACTTTCACAAAATCATAAGAAGCATTCTTCATATCATTGCTGTGTTTTCGAATACATATAATAAAAATGTTATTATTATGGACACAGTATTGAATTAGGAAACTCCTGTAATGATATTGATGATGAGTTAATAAATATAAATAAATAAATGTGTCCGCCAGAGACACCCCTCGAAGTCACGCGACGTCGCCTAATGTCGCTCAATATGTCTGGCGATAAGGAATAGTTTGTGAGTCAATATTCGAGCGATGAGTCTGGACACACATGTGTCGCGGAACATTTGTGACTGGCGCATTCAACAGAAGGCACGAGCCCTGATCACCACGCTTGCTCAAGGCGGATTGGCGATTTCAGACTTATACACCACACACACTTAAAAATAAAATATATCTTAACAGACAAGTGGTAGCCGAGATAAAAGAGGCGGAGGCTGCACTCGAAAAGGTAGAAGCGAGTGCCGAAGAGTTGAACCAAGAAGCGAAGCAGGCGCGAGACGCCGAGCGCGCCGCCGCGAAGCTGCTGCAAGCGCTGCTGGCCGAACGTCACCAGAAGGACGAAGAGGCGCGCGTCGCCGCTGAAGCGCTGGATCAGCAGCAGGCGCCGCAGCACGCTGTTTTGGTATGGGACTTACGTAATGCAGAACCCGGGCGTTAAGGCAAAAGCGGTAGGCCGCGAAATTCTAATATTCTTAAGTTATTTACAATTGGCAGGTCAGTATCAGGTTTTATGTTGATCAAAATATGATTTGCGACCGTAACAAATTGTGTATTTGCAGAATTATGATCATTAAAATCATCAATACAACTCTCTGTGACTAATATATGAGTTTGTTTTGGCGTTCCTTCTTTGAGTAGTCTGATAGGAAACACTGAACTCATCTAGTTTTTAAAAATATTTTGAATATTTTGATCCGAAAAGTATTTGCTTAACCTATTTACAAAATAAAAGGCTTTGATTTGGAATATTACCTCAGGTGGAAGAGTTAAACATATCCAAGGAGAAGTTGAGCAGTCTTCAGAAACAAGTGGACGAGTTGGCAAGTAAGGAAGCGGTCTACCGTCAGAAGCTGGACGAGCATGACATCAGCATGAAGAAGAGTAAGAAAAAGCTGGCAGAACTTAGGAACACTTGCAGGAGTTTGAGAGTAAGTTTATTGACCAGCCCGCCATTTTTATTTATTTTACTCAAACACAAATAGCCATGAATTAAATATGTGAATATGGTTATGGGACAGAAAAATGGATTAAAACGATTAAGGACCTTAACTTTTGTCTAGTCTCATATGAAATGAGGCGAATCTATTGCCGTTAACCGCGCACAACTCAATTCAATTTCAGAGAATTCAAAAATGCTATTGCGAATATTGTAATCATACAGGGTAAAATTAAATTTGCTAGCGAAACTCCGCAGACGTAGACGCCCTACTAGCTATCTACTAGTGAAAGTCCCGTCAAAATCGGTCCAGCCGTTTCGGAGATTAGCCGGAACAAACAAGCAGACAGACAGACACACAAAAAACTTCAGACAGACATAAATAAAAACAAATTGTTATAAGTATTGTATTTACTTCATATGCATTTAGTAAAAAGTTGTTATTTTGACATTACAAACAAACACTTTAATTTTATTTACTTGTGTAGATTTTATAAATCCAGTACAAAACTAGGGATTGCAGTCTGTCGGTATGTACATAAACCGTACAACTGGGTAAGTGTGCGTTTATCATTCAAGTGAATGGTAAAGTCTACTCTTGCCTGCTGGCGTAATTTTGTGTTCACGTCGTAACCTCATATCTGATATCTAGGAAGAAATAGACCAGGAGCAGCTGAAGCTGGACCAGGGCGTGACTGAACGCAAGACACACGAACAGCGTCTTAGAGAGGACAGCATCAAGATGACGCAAGTAGAGGTTATTCTTGAAGACAAGCGAGGTGTCATCAGACAGAAGATTGAAGAGGCTGAGCAACTCTGTCCTAGGGTGCAGAATCCTAGGTAAAGAAAAAAAAAGGAGTCCCTAAAATCACGTTTTAAGTAAATAACCGATCGTAGGGTTAACGCCCTTGTGTCGTACGTACTTACTTGAAAATATGATAATAAAAATAATTTTACCGATAACCACGTCTGTAAATATTTGCCAAATCATTAAAAAGGGTCAAATTAAGTTAGCTAGCGAAACTCCGCAAACGTGATGGATAAAAATAATTTTACCGATAACCACGTCTGTAAATATTTGCCAAATCATTAAAAAGGGTCAAATTAAATTAGCTAGCGAAACTCCGCAAACGTGACGGATATTTAACAAGAAACATACATAAATTCACGCAGTCTTCCCATGGGGGCAGGCAGAAACTATAGATCGTCACCTGCTACGCTCCTTACATACTCCTTTTGTTTCGCTTACATTCATACATCTGGTCATACACGCACGCCGATTGCGAGTGCTACACACCTGACCTTTCTGAAGAACATCACCAATTAGATCACTATATGTCCTTCCGGCTTTCCACTCACATCTGCCTTGTAAATACCTTTTGTTAGTCGCATTTCATTAATCTTCTCAACCTGACCAAACCATCTAAGCATACTCTTTTAAATCTTTTTATTTATTTATTTATTTATAGGAGAACTAACAGCTAAAACAGATGGATAGATAACAATTGAATATGAAACATAGAGCCAATTACAGGTTCTCACGGGTAAAAACAGAAAAATCTTAGGATCACTAACAATCACGATAGAAAAGTTTATCAATATATTTAACCACACCTATCCTTATCACATAATTTTTCAGCATAGTCACGCCACACATGCTTCGCAAGGAACTCATTTAACATGACACAAAGGGTAATTTTTTTTATTAGATATTTTTTTTGGGGTTAACAACCACTTTTATTGGACTTCATTGAAGTATGAGCTTAGAAAATCTGTTTGTACACTACACTTAAAACGTGTTTAGTTATAAACTCATCATTAATTTTACCTTTTATAACGTGATTACATCCACAAACAGAGACAAGGCGATAGTGACGACCGAGCTGAAGAAGATTCAGTTGAAGCTGAGCTCGATCCGTAGTGACGGGCTCTCGGAGGCCGAAGTAAACGAGAGACTTCTCAGCGTTGAGCACAAGTATCGAAACACGCGAACCGAGCTTGAGATGCTCCGGACACTTGTAGATGAGGTGAGTGTACTGATGCCGTCTTAGGAAAGATGGCGTCTGATATGTATATCAGACGCCCTAATAATAGTACGACGCCATAATAGTTTTCGGTCGTGTATTAGTTTTTTACTCTGTAGAGTAAAAAACTACTACACGACCGAAAACTGTCGAAGGGTCTTGGGGAAGTCTATGCTAGAAAGTCAAAAAACAAACTCAATACCGATGTCTAATAATATGTACAAAATGTTATTTTCAAATAGTATAAGTTTGTTAATATGGCTATTTGAATTGAATTGATATACAGGCGGTAAAAAGACTCATCACGTAGCCGTTTCTACGTATTCTAAGTAATATTGAACAAAAATTATTGCTGGAAGCGACTTATTTGTGGTGAAAAAATAGCTGTTTACGGCGGCGCGCAATGTCAAGCACTCAAAACATTGCGCATTAGGGTGCATGCAACCATACCGGAGTTGGGTGGGTGTTTCAAATTACGTTATAACATTTAAAACTTGTTATAACGTAATAGTAGTGTGAATAAAAAGTTGACGGACGGACATGGCGCAACTATAAGGGTTTCTTGTTGACTACGGAACCCTAATGATACAAAACTAATTTCCTAGTGTGCATTAATTCAGTTATACATTGTAGGTATATAACAAGCAAAATTTGTAACGCAGAGTATTTTGCGGTAAACCTTGTTCACAGTCGAAGATCATAGCTGAAATACACTTGAAGAAATGCTTCGAGGCTCAGAGGCGGATTGGTAACAAAGTGCAGGTTAGCTTCCAATCCATGCTGGCAGTGAGAGGGTACTCGGTAAGATATATTATCTACTGCTTCATTATCGTCCTGCCTTTATCTGACCCGATTTTAATTAAGGTTGGCGCAGCATGTCTTACTCGTACCGGGTCCTAACCGAACCGAAGTATGACGAATAACGCGACTTGATTTTTTCGTGCAAGTATGTCATATTCATATAATCGAGCGCGACGATCGCGTCCTCGCGCTAAAATCGCTTTCGGTTAGGACACGGACTTACATACTCATTTCTGATTCTATCTACCACATAACTCCCAAATGACATTTGAGAGGTTAACATTGTGCAGTAGGGTTGTTCGCTGGAAGCTTTGCCGCGAGAGAGCGCTGAGTGTTAGTCGCTTGTCAAAGTGATCTTGAACGTAGAGCGACCTCTAAAGCCGATATCAGCTGCTTTTCTTTACCTTCATTTTATGTTCAGAAGTGAAACGTCTGAAAAATATTTAAAATTGAAATTGTCCACAGATTAACTTGTTAGTCGTCATGTCAAATTAAAATACTGCAAAAAAACGTACGTAGCTAGCAAACTTTTGTCGAATACCCACCGGACTTTTCAAGCAAACTGAATGAACTTTTAACGTATTCGGTCTGCAGTAGCGAATAATATTACACCACCAAACTGTGGCTATTCGTTTTTACCTGGAGAAAATTTTATCGTGTGAACAGCCTGCTGTTAATACGGTTTAAATCCAATAGTGAAAAAACCATGCGGTGTATAGCCGTGTGAACCTGGCCTAAAGCGTTTGGTATCGGCATCATCGGCAACAAGGCAATACACTCAGTGTCATCTCGCGGCAAAGTTTTCAGCAACGAACTCCATGGCTTAAAAATACTTCGCGCCATCTACGTGGAACTCATTTGTTATGCAGTTTTGTTCTGCACTGTGCTTCAATGGAAACTCGGTTGTATACTGAAGAGCAGTGCCACTTGTGCTAGGGTCGCATGGAGATGGACCACAGCGTGGGCACGCTGGAGATCCAGTGCTCGGGGCGCGAGAGCAGCAGCAAGCGCGTCGCGGCCAGCACGTCGTCGCTGTCGGGCGGCGAGCGCTCCTACTCCACCGTGGCCTTCATCATGGCGCTGTGGGACTGCGTCGAGCTGCCCTTCTGCTTCATGGACGAGTTCGACGTCTTTATGGTAATCACGACAGTTTTTCTAATCAGGCTGAGAATAAGACAGTCCTCCAAAACGCTCACCCTTCAAAACTTCCTAGTGCTTTAGCTGGGAAGAAGAAGTGGCGCAAAAAACTCCACATCAGCGGTCTGTTCAGTTAGAAGAACTTGATTCTATACAATAGTGCAAAGTAATTACAAAACAAAGACACAAAATATTAAAATACGTGCGTTATTTAGTAAAACCTACGAATAATCATAAATGTGATGAAATGTCTGTGTCCTATAATTGGAAGCGCACAGTAATACACTCCAGGACTCCTAAATCGCGAGCTACCCTGCATTTTAATGTTTATAGACCGAAAACATCAAAATAATGATAAGTCAGAGAATTTTTTTTAATGTAGTTTTCATAAACTGGCAATAAATTATGGTCGCAGCCGCCATCTTGTATTTTAATTTATAGGTGGTATAAACAAATTTTTGTTTCTCGTGCATTTAAAAAAAAAAAAAAAACTGGCCAAGTGCGTGTCGAACCACGCGCAATGAAGGGTTCCGTAGTTGGGATGAATTTATTCCAAGAACAAACTTAACATTGTAGTTGAAAAACATGTTCTCCCAAACAGAATGTATCGAGAACATGTTTTGAACTGCAAATTTAAGTTGGTTGACTATTACTCGGTAACTTGTAAAGCCGACTAAGCTATGATAGTTTTCCTTTTAACTTCGTTATATATACTAGTTCTGTGAATTTTTTCACATATCCAAATACAACCATTTAGCTGACAGGGGGGGACACCTGACTAACAGAAATTAGCACTTTTTTTTTTACTATGGGTTTGTTTGTGACTATAGGTTTGGGTGACAAAGTCTACGATGGAGTTAGCTTACCCGAAGAAGCCTATTCACTCTCACTTTGAATATTATAGATTAGGGTTGTATGCGTTCGGAAACACAGACGCAGGCAGAGAGTTCCACTCCTTTGCCGTGCGCATTATAAAAGACGTTTGAAAACGCTTAGTGCGAGTTGGTGGAATATCAACTAGGTAGGGGTGGTAACTTGCAGTGCGTCTAGATGTTCGATGGTAGAAGGGGGCCGGTGGAATGAGGTCGTGGAGTTCATGGGCACACTCGCCGAAGTACAATCTGTAGAAGACCGACAAGCAGGCAACCTTACGGCGATGAGCCAAGCTGTGAAGCTTGGCATCCACCAGTTTTACGTCGCCAATGAGCCTCTTAGCTCTGCGTTCCACCGAGTCAAGCACAGCAAGTTGGTACTTAGCTGAGCTATCCCAAAGGTGGCTGCAATACTCCATGCAGGATCGGACTTGTGCTTTGTAAAGGGTTAAAAGCTGTCCAGGCGTAAAGTATCGCTTCACCCTATTTAGGACGCCCAGTTTCTTGTCCGCAGTTTGTGCTTTGCACTCGATGGTGGAGCCGAAGTTGAGACCAGATGTCAACTCCATGCCTAGGAGCTCGAGCCGATCAGTTACAGGAACAGATGTACCCCGAAAAGTAGGAGTTCGATCAAAACGACTCCTTTTAGCGTAAAGCTTAATATTACGCAAACGGATCCCTGAATCGGAAAATGGTTTTCACAAACCCGTAATATTTTTGAACGGCCTATCCAACGATAACCCCCACCATGAGATAAAACATATCATCCCTACTTAACGTGTAGGGGAGGTAGCCTAACAAAAAATATTTTTCAAGATTTTATTTTATTTTTGTCGGCGTGATTAATATTTGTATCCATACCAAATTACAGCTTTCTAGTACTAGGAATCTCTGAGCTAAACCGCGGACAGACAGACAGACGGACATGGCGAAACTATAAGGGTTCCTTGTTGACTACGGAATCCTAAAAAGGTCAATAAAAAAAAAATAAGAAATGGGTTGGTTGTGACGTGATGTGATGGCCAACCATCGCGCGCGCTTCTCCGGCTTCTTGTTACGCACTTCCGTCCCTTTTCACGAAATCACTCCCACAGAAAGCGAGAGGAAAGCTGTTACACATCAATAATATCAAAATGGTTTTTCCTTATTCTATATCTATTCTGACGTTCAAACTATGGATATTGCACCTGAAGTAGCCGCGCAAGCTGTGGCACATTTTCAGTCTAGGCTTCGTCAGCGAAACGTAACTGCACAACTTTATTGTAGGTCGTTTTGCCGTTAAAAGTATTTACCATCGATATCTGGAGACTGGCGACTTTGTGTGCCGGAGGATCACAAAACCGGGTCATTACAGCACGACAAGATCGGTTTATCTTTATCAAACGCCTGCGTAACGTCACCTGACCTCAGTACAGGTCCAAGTACAGCTTCGAGAGTTATGGAGTGGCTGCTTGTGTTAGAACTATTAGAAGGACACTTGAAGAACGTGACCTGAAACATCATACGCCAGCCAGTGGTTCCAAACTGACACCAGCTCACAGAATGACGCGCCTACAGTTTACACGCGAACATTTGCAACGTCAGTGGAGCCAGGTTCTTTTTACTGATGAAACCAAGATTATGCTTTATGGCTATGATGGACGTAGGAAAGTACCGAAGACAGGCAGAACGTTTTCAGAAATGTTGCATTGAAGAGAAGGGCCAGGTCATACCTGGCTGTGGGTCGTGGACAGTCTGGGGCGTAATTTCCACCGAAGGAAAAACTGGCCTTGAGGTTGTGATGGGACCACGGATGGAAACACTTAATAGCGACCAATACATTTGTCAATGCTTACTTCATGTGATGCCTTATGCTGAGTTTGTGGGCCATGATTTTATTTTTATGCATGATATCTAGAGCTCGGATATTCGAATGCATATTCACCTGAAGTTGAGATAGCTAATATGGAATGCGCTTTTGTATCTAAAAAATCCCGCGGCTCCGGGATCGCCAAATTTAGGTTTCTGATATAAAGTATGCGTACCCCAGCAAAATATTGCGCCTTAGAGAAAATTTAGTATTACAGATAATTAGTTCATAGTTAGTTGCAATTTGTTCAAGTATAGCAAAATTTATTCAAGTAGTATTTTCGAAGTTATTCGAGAAAAACTGATTTTGCTGGAGTAACGTTACCCCAGCAAAATGTTTTTCAAAAAAGGCATTTAGCCTGGGCCTCAAGTCTGCTATTACAATAGTGTCAGAATGGTCTCTTCATTGTGAGTTTTTGACAGATTTGCCATACAAACACTGTCAAATACTCACAATGGCGAGACCATTCCGACACTATTGTAATAGCAGACTTGAGGCCCTGGAACCAAGTACATGAAAAGATAGTTTTTAAGATTTGTAAATGTATACCAATAGCAAAATTTGTTCATCTTATAGTTTTTGAGATAGGTATTCAAGATTTTGCTGGGGTAACGTTTTGGGATTTTCAAAATCTCGAAAACTGTTTGTCGCAGAAGTTTGAAAACCTTTTACCTCTTACACCCTACATACGCATATCGGGGTTAAACAATTATTTTAAATAATTATGCATCTGATTAGTTATGCAATCCAAGAATACCGGGTTTTAATTTATTGATATTTTTTTAGTTTCATACTCTACACTCGACTAGTTATGCATTCCCGGAATCCCTGGCGTCCCGGGATTTCTTTTAACAAAAAGTCATTTATTCAAATTAGGCTGAGAGCTGATTCTCAGCCTAATTTGAATAAATGACTTTTGATTTTGATTTAAACGTCATGCAGGTATCTACGAACAATTCTTGCAGTGTGCGCCCTTGCGTTATCATTAGTGATCCGATATTTGGATGCATTTACCTAAAGTTAATTTTTAGCTACGAAAGGCTGGAAGCAGCTTCTTAAAATATTTTTTTGTTAAAAGAAATCCCGGGACGCCAAGGATTCCGGGAATGCATAACTAGTCGAGTGTAGAGTATGAAACTAAAATAATATTAATAAATTAAAACCTGGTATTCTTGGATTGCATAAATAATCAGATGCATAATTATTTAAAATAAATGTTTAAAACAAGCCCAACAAATGAGTTATGAACATGGTGAAAGGGAGCACATAGTTTGTCCTTATTTCTTATTCATCGTGAATATCACTTGGAGGTAACACAAGTTACCAATAAAAGCTATCTCTAAGTAAATCGTTGTTTTTTTTTTCAACAATTTTGCTAATTTTGCCCCTGAGGAACACAAAAAGACGACTAATTGCAATTGAAATGTTTTTTTTTTGTATTCCTATTTTAAATTTAAAACAATGACAAACAGAAATGATAGTGAGTGAATGGCTTTAAAACCACATTTTATTATTCTTTGTACTACCATTATTTAACAAGATATGGAGACTGGCTCGATTCAGGTGTCCGGGAGTGTGTTTGTTTCGATTCTTGTATACTTGCATGTAATTGTGTAGCTTGAGTTGGAGATCCTATAATTAAATAAAACACCGCCCAACACCCTGGTTGACTGGTAGAAAATGCCTCAAGCATTAAGTCCGCCTTTGTTGGTAATTTTAACTGCATTTGATATTTTATTTTTAATTATGTGACCTTTTTGTACCTACTTGTTCGTTAATTTAATTGCATTTGACATTTTATTTTAATTCTATGACCTTTATAATTGTTACCCACTCACTGAAATCTATAAATAATATATTTATATATTTTTTTATTTATTTTTTTATTGTATTGTCATTTTATTCTGTTCTGTTGCAGTATAGTGAAATTTTATTTTATGTGATATGGGTTGTATGGCCTGTTTTTTTTTTGTACGGTATTTTTTTTTTTCACTTTTGCCTAGTTTTAGTAAAGAAATAATTCTGTATGCTAATAATAATACAACGATACGATATTGATAGTGATGTTGACAGACATTTTAACATAAAACAGATTAACCTAAACCCGTGTTGTTTCAGGACAACGTGAACCGTAAAATAGTGATGGAGCTATTAATCGACCACGCGCTAGAAAACACAAAGCGACAGTTTGTGTTCCTCACGCCGCAGGACACCTCGGCTGTCATCTCAGGACCAAAGATAAGCATACATTTGTGAGTCCGACATCATCATACGAATTTTATAACTTGTTGAAATAGCTATGACCCAGACCCAGTTAACCCACGCGAAAAGTCGTAACATGTTTTTTTTTAGTAAAATGAGATTTTAGTACTATAATGTAATATTATATAAATACTACACATACTTAAAAACGATATTTTCACTAAAAACGGAGTTTTTAACCCGCTAATAGTCTTATCATATTATGTTTTGCGGCTGATCAACACAGAGATGACGTTGAAATCTCTCCTGAAAATTCACTAATTTAAACATACGACTTTATGCGCGGGAGGTGTCGAATGTGACGGCCAATTCCCATATTTAAAAACGATTAAAATCTAGTATGAGAGCAGTGGTGGCCCAGAGGTAACGGCCGCGACTTTCGAGTCGTAGGTTAGAATCATGACAGGCGCTTTACTTTGTGTAAATTATTTCATCACCACTGTATCAAAGGAAAACATCGTGAGTGAACCGGCATTTTTTTAAATTCGTAAAAATAAGATGCAATGCGCTACCATGTTTTAAGGGTTGAAGACTAATTGTCACGAAGTCTCTTGTATAATTTTGACAAACGAGACGAGTTGTTTGTGCAGCCAAAAAAAAAAAAACAAAAAAAAAAAAAGTTTTATCTTAACTCGTCGAGAAGCGTTTGTCGCGCGTCATGCTACCCTGTTGGTAAATTCTTTTCCAATTTTAAATTCAATCAAATAAACAAAGATTTTGCCTATTTAGACATTGTAAATAAAGCAGGGCTTAGGCAGATTACAAAGGCGCACGCGCACATGATTTATGTATTTATCCGTCTTAATTATCCTAATTTTTGTTACAGAATGGCAGACCCACGGCCGTAGTACGTATTCACGTAAGCATTTTTAATACGTAATCCGATGGAGATTATTTTATCATGTGATTGTTATTATACAACAGAGTTACCAGTTCTTATGTTCGGGTACCTGCACGATGCTACACTACATGTTACATCATTATTTTTATACTATTTTGTAAGTAAAGATTGTACACACAGTGAATGAAAAATAAAAACATTTTCAAATAAATAATCAACACCATTTATTTAATACTATGTCGCCGTGAATTGACTGTACATACAAAAATGTGATCGATGCAGTTATTGCACAAATGACATCCGATTTACTTTATTATCCATGACATGAGATCACATGCGATGAAATCCGGTATACAATATTGTCGTTCCATTTACAATTAGGTACCTTTTATATTAAATTCAATAAATTGATATAAAAATAACTTATATCTAAAAATTCTAATCATTTTCTACTAAGGATATAATTTTAAATTATTTTAATATAAAGTAACAAATCTAAGTCTTATTTATAAGGCCAGCGTCGCCTTAGTGGATAAGCGTAATCGTTCAACTTAATTCTACATTGAATTTTACTAAAACGAACAATACCCGGTTCTATTGGAGTTAGGTACACTGTACAATATTATATATTATTAATAAAAATACAATAAATCCATAAAATATGGTGAATACGATTTGTACAACAGATAAATCCATACTAATATTATAAATGTTAAAGTAACTCGTGTCTGTCTATCTGTTACGTTTTCACACCTGAACCGATCGTCATGAAATTAGGCAGAGATATAGCATGGGATATGGAGAAGGGCATAGGTTACTTTTTTACGCGATAACCGACATCCACGCGGGCGGAGTCGCGGGCAAAAGCTAGTTTAATAAATTTTATACATATTGTAGCATTCGTCGAGTGAAATGGAAAGATTTCGTTAGATGGGCAGTGGAGTTATGGTTTGTTACTTTTTTTTGCATATAAATCACAGTTAATCTACATTAGAAAGAAGAAAATGTATTATGCCTTTGTGTGTAATGTACTAATAGAACATTGGAGAACAACTCAATATAATTTTTGAAAATTGGTTATTGTTCTTAACATTCGATCTGTTCCTTAACATCAATAAAATATCAAACTAAAAAATGATTAACTCTAAGGTTTATTTGGAAAAAAGGAAATATCAGCAAAGTGAATTCACTGTAAATATTTCAGCATTTAGTAGCGAGAAATGTTTGCAGACGCCAAAGTGTAAGTTATTCAAATGTAAGTAGTTAGCAGATTTTCTTAAAAACACTATGCAATGGCTCTGTTTAAAACTAATTAATTTTTGTCAAAACTGCTCATAAAGCAGCTCATTTTCTTGTTATAAATATTCAATGGTGTTGTGTTGCAAGCATAATTTGAGTTATTTTCAATATACTTAGAAATGACACATCAAACATTTATATAAAGCACTGATACCTACTTAATACCTAAGAATATGCTGTATTGCCGTCAAGGGATAGAAGTTCATGCATTCAGTTCATTGGATAGTGCTATACAACTCATAAGACAGTCTATACATGCGATGCTACTTCATTTCTAAGTATGCCGAACAAAAAAAAAAAAAAACCCATAGGAACTGTACAGGGCAAACGTTTCCAACCGGCAGTCTTTGGTTAAAATAAGCCGCGAAAGATATTTTCACTATAATTATTATAAGAATTTTATATCAATTTAAAACAAACAGTTGACTCAAAGCTCTAGTAATCAGTCTCATGAACGTTTAGCGCTCATTTATCATCAATTAAAAATAAATTATAATGTTCATCAATTTATATACAAAATGTTGAGAAAATCAAGGACTAAGCATACATCTAATTCACTAGTAAGAAATGGGAGAAGTTTATTAAAGATTTATATTTTCTGTATACATTATTATCAATTATTGACATTTGATTTAGCTCAAGAATATAATTAGGATATAAAAGAGAAAATGATTGTTTGGTAACTCGTGAGTGTGATGCACGATCGAACGGACATTAAAAAAAAAAAAAAAAATCGTAAAAAAATATTCGTTAAGGGGGAAGCGCTAAGGTAGCCCGCGAAAGTAAAATTTTCTTACAATTTTTGCAATTTGTAACTCATTGTCGGTGTATGTGGATTAAAGAATGATGCGCGATCGTAACAAATATGTATTTAATAATTCTAACTTAAGGAGTTGCATTGATGATTTTAATGATTATAATTCTGTAAATACATACTTATTACAGTTGCGACTCATATTTTGATCAACATACTACCTGCCACAGATCTGTAAATTGCAAAAAAAAAAACTAAGAATATTTGTATTTCGCGGGTCACCTTAGCACTTCCCGCTTAAGCAAACAGTCATAGGGTGGTAAACTAATTAGTTAAAAGATACAGAATATAGTATTGATTGAAAAATGATTAATTGCAATGCATTTGTATTTTTATTTACACAAAAATATATTATGCGCCCACATCGATAATTTCTTGTGTACTCAGCAATAGTTGATCTATACTAAACATAGGGTAGCTGCTTCCTGCTGACGTGGAAACAGCCATAGATAAGGTAGATGTTGCAAGAATTGAGAGGACACAACCTTGTTTAAAAATATAATAATTGTGTTAAAAATTAATACGGTGGATTATCTCTACTTAAACATGGTGTTAGTGACAACATAAATTGTATGGAATGTTTAAGCAGTATGAACTGGCCGACTGCCAGAGTAAGTCCAAAACCATTATACATTTTCATAAGTAGGAACAATATACTATTTACAGTTTTATTTGTTGTATGAGCAACATTTTTTTTTTCTAGCTAATTTAAATCTTACTGGAATATACAGATCCTTTTTTTATAGTATAATAAATCAAAGCAAATAATGAAACCTTCCTATAAATAATTGGCAGACAAAAATTGTTCTTTGACATAACAAATATCTGTATATTCCATTACTATTTTGAGTAGCTATTTTTATTATGTTTTTTATTACTTAAATAGTTACATACTTATAACGAAACAGTACCAGTTCATTCCTGGTACCCCTACATGTAGATCTGTACTTTGAAATGATTTTTATTCTTGAGTTTTTATTTTGCCTATTTAAAGGAATTCAAGGAATTTGCACCTTCAATATCCTTGCAGATCTAGTTCATTAGCACTCTTTAAAACATTACTTTATTCAAATAGAAAAGCCTGTATTTGAATGATCTCTTCTCAATTGAAATGTTAGTGTCATGCACACTGCAGTCGCGTCATTAGTGCCTAGTGATGTTA
This sequence comes from Dryobota labecula, assembly GCA_947523025.1. Lineage (NCBI taxonomy): Eukaryota > Metazoa > Arthropoda > Insecta > Lepidoptera > Noctuidae > Dryobota > Dryobota labecula. The sequence goes on along the minus strand of OX383284.1, from coordinate 27,541,256 downwards.
ATAAGCAGCTCACATGCACACACGCGTTAGAAACTCATGGATTATTAGTAAAAACTTAACGCTCAATTGAGAGTTACCATTGCAAATCGGCTTGTTGCAAGTTGCGACCTATCAGTCAATAAATATTTCATGACAACGTCTATCAGTAGTTTCTACATAAATCCATTTGTTTGGTTGAATAAAGTCCGTAACCTAAATTCTTGGTGGTCCACATGTGATGACAATGTGTAATAGATAAAGTTATTCATATTTTATCTACTTCTTATTGATGTACTTATATGCGATATGTTTATTCGCGTTCCTCGCTGTCAAATTTAGTAGTCACTAAATAATGCAAATAAATATTAGTCTTACACTTCATCACAATAAAAATTTGACATTTAATAGGTAGCTCTTTAAGCTCAAGTCAAGTTTGTGAAAGAATCTTCAGAGTGAGAATAGACTTTAGCTTATCGTAATGAATCAATTTACCTAAACGGACGTAACGCATTTTCGTGCTCAAGGCATACAACAGTACAATGATAAAATCAGTTCCTCAGCTTTAGATGACATCAAGTTGTACCAAATCAAAAGAGTATTAAACAACTGCTCTTAAAACAACTTACTGTCCGTATCGGAACATAAAACAACAATAAACACACCTTAATGTAAAGTGTGCGATCACTCGGTGGAGAGCCGCCGGGCGTCGGGCGCGGGCGACGCCTGGCGCGCGGAGGGCGTCTTGCTGCTGGGGGTCTTGGGGCTCTTGTGGTCCGACTGCGGCGGCGTCGGCGGGTACATGTGCGAGCTGTCCTGCGACGTCGACGCCGCCGTGTCCGTCTGAGTGGACGACTGTTGCTCCACCATTATCTGGTGAACTTTATCCTACCAGACAAAATACCCAGCATTGTAAGGATACTATTAACATCGATAACTGTACGAGTCATTTTGATAAATTATCGGGAGAAGAAAGTTTAATGTAGATCACAATAAATCGTACCGGAACATAATAGCGTAACGTGAAGAAATGAGACGCGATTAGCTTACGGTAGTGGATTTTGTGTCCGTTTCAATGGCGCGGCCAAGAAGTTTTTTTTTAAAAAAAAACCTTGCCAACTTTTTGTAAAAAATTGTAAAGTTGATTCCCAAAACCATAAATTTGTTTAAGCTATCGTTAAAAAGTTATAAGGGTTTGAACGTGGCCACGCCATTGAAACGCGGCGAACCGCGGGGCCACGGAGATCTTTAAAACTAAGCATTGCAGAGACCTGAAATTTAGGTAAATAACAGATTGAATATGTAAAACATTTGTAAAAATATAGAAAATATTCCTGGGGGTATATTTTAAAACCCCATGGCCGTTATCACCGATATCTCGCTGAAAAATCATTGCAGAGGCCTGAAGTTTTTTGTAAAACCTAGATTTGAATTTTTCAAATTAGGTAAAAATGCACAAAAAAATCCTAGGTTTACATTTCAGGAGCTGTAGAACGGGATCTTTAATACGTCTTGAATATGTCGATAGACCATGGCTTATTGTTTACAGAAAACTTTCCACCTATTTTATTAGAATTTATATCTCAAGGATTCTAAATTAAATTAAAATGAAACGATAAGGTGCAAAAATATGTCTATTTCTTTAAAAATCACATAAATCACAGTTTGTTCGCTTACACTAAGATATATTATATTTCTTTCAAAATCACAGATTATTTTCTTATATTAAGATATATTTCTTATTAATACGACCTCATGGCCAAACAATCCTAATCATCATCTATAAGACCATAATTATGTTAAATTATGTATTGTCATAGGTTGTTCAGAACTTCGTGCATTCCGGTTTTATTATCGTCATAACAAAACATTGTAGAATTATTTAATAAGCAATAACACTTGTAATGACCAATCAGAAAAAGGACGAGGGAAAATACTCCACAGCACCTATCAGTTCATATTTTCTTTGTTTTATTTTGATATAATGCGGTATTTCTTCGAGCTTGATTTTGTCTGTGCCATTAAGTTCAAATAAAATAATGTTACTTAATTCATATCTAAATCTCTTGGTTTCGTTGTTACACTTCAAACAAATTTATAAATTCGAGTCATCTATAATGAAGATATCTTCCAGTCCTCCAATTCAGTTCAAGTATACGATTATTATTCATCATATTATGCTATCTTACAGGAATTACGAATGCTGTGCAAAGTTATCTGTTATGGTTTTCGCACGTGTACTCAAAAACCACAGTATTTTCAGCTATAAAGCAACGATTTTTAAAGAAATAAACATAGTTTTGTATCGTATCGTTTCATTTTCATTTAATTTAGAATCCTTGATTTATTCTAATATAATAAGTACAGTTTTCTGTAAACAATAAGCCATGGTCACCCTATTGAAATATTCAAGATGCACTAAAAATTATGAAATAAAATAAAAAAAACCCTAATGTCGGTAATTTTAAATATTCATAGGAGTTATTTACAAAAAAAAAAAAAGATCTCGCTATCACTTACTTTCATCGAAAGATAATCACGACTTATTTCTACGCGATACCGTACTACAGTTTCTGAAATGTAAACCTAGGATTCTTTTGTGCATTTTCACCTATTTTGACAAATTCAAATCTAGGTTTTTACAAAAAACTTCATAGCTCTGCGATGGTTTTTCAGCGAGATATCGGTGATAACGTGTTTTTCACCGTTGCAATGGCGCGGCTTGGGGTTTTAAGTCTAGCAGCTCCTAAAATATAAACCCAGGATTTTTTCTATATTTTTACAAATTCAATCTGTTATTTACCTAAATTTCAGGTCTCTGCAATGCTTAGTTTTAAAGATCTCCGTGGCCGCGCGGTTCGTCGCGTTTCAATAGCGCGGCCACGTTCAAACCCTTATAACTTTTTAACCATAGCTGGAATGGTTTAAAAAAAAAAAAAAGAGTTGCGGCCGCGCCTTTGAAACGGACACGTGGATTTTGGAAATTGATCATGAATGGAATTATTGTACATAATTTGTTGCCCATTATTTTAATTTGATAATGGAAAGTGCTAGAATTGACCAATTTTAGATTAAATGCCTAAGCCATTTAGTGTTCTAGTTGGTCTTGTAAAAGCGTTGGCCACATCGAATGCGTTATTTATGTGACGCTACTTCGAATGATTTAGCTTTGATGATGTCCCATCCTCAAAAAAAAAAAAAACTAAAAATACCCGTGCTGTATCTGCATGAAATGCAGATACAGCACGGGTATTGTTTTTTTTTTTTTTTTTTCATAGAATAGTGTATACTTACAAACATGTCGAGGGTGACGTTGTGCGACTGTATGCGATGGCTCTCGTCCAGATTGACTTCGGGACATATGAGGTCGAGGCCGCCGGCGCGCTGCATGAACTCTCCGTCGCCGTTGCGCACCACGCACACGGAGCCCGCCTCGCGCACCACGTCCACGCTTGGCGCCAACCATCGCCAGCATGGCTCCAGCTCCTCCCAACTGTAACCTGCATACGAAACACGCCTTTACGATCTCTCTTGTATATTCTAGCTCAGTTAAATCGTTTTTCCAAAACGGAACTAGACATGCGATTTTGATGTGTCTATTTGTTCGAATCTATTGTTTGTTGTAAAGGTTTGGCATTGATATTAATAACATTATATTTTTACAATCGAAGTGACAAATTGCTCAATCACACGCGACCCACGCGCCGCAAACAAAAAGACTCCTATTTATTTAAGGTCTTGCGACCTTCCTTATAGCTTACATCAGATAATTATCAACAACAAATGTATTGAACTCACCTGATACCCTAATAGCTAGTTCTTTGGTGAACGCGTGTGCCATGGCCGCGGCGGCGACGGCACTGTACGGAAACAGGTTCACGTCCACATGTAACACTGCTAAGTCTATCAACTGTCCACATATCACAAATTCTAGCGATGAATACTGGGGGAACACGAATGTGTATCCTCTGAGAGCGTTCGCGCCTACGTCACTTTCGCCGAGCAGCCTGCGCTTGGCACTCCTGCCTTCACTTGCGAGTTGCATGTACACATTCAGCCAGCTGTTGATGGTGATTGGCGTGATGCTCCACGACAATATCTTGAGGATGAGCAGCTCCTCCAGAAGTATTTCGTCGGTGGTGCATGCGCCGTCTGTGACGTACGCGAACTCGCCGATTTTAGGTGGGTACACTTCTTCAACTTTCGCCGCTATGAATAGACATGTGATACCTGAAACAAAACGTCATTAAAACAGGTGTCTTAACGTAGTTTGAAGGAGTTCTGTAGTTTTATTATCAGTTTTCTGAGGTAAGTTACCCATTCCCATTCTTTAGTTAGCAACTCAATTTTGTGGAAGGGGTCAATTCTATCAGTGTTGTTGTGAGCTTTACCTATAAGCTGCAACCGGCCTTTCTGAACGTCCTCCGTGTTGGATAGATATCGGTCCACATAGTCCACTGTGAGATGAAATGTTTCTCTATGCAGTTTGTATACTTCACATACCTGTTGACAGAATGGCAAAATGTAGATAGACGAACGAAAATCGAGTCTAACCTTTTATTTTTACGTTGTAATTGCTGATTCGGAGCTATGTCAGAAACTGGGAATCTCATCTAGATCTGTTCATCAGACTTTTAAGATTCCAACTGGGTTCTGCGAATTATTGTTTTTTCCTACAGCAGCAAAGAAAGCAACATTTCATATCTCTCAAACTAACAATGTTTACGGCTATCGTATAAATGTTATTATTCTCCGTCGTCTTTCAATGTTTGTCTCCCGCAAGGGTTATTTGTCCCGGACACTCCCGGACGTCTTAATGGCTAATGCGAGATTAATTTCGGCTAAGACATAAAGTAGGTAAATTGTCTACTTCACTTCGTTCCTGTTTCTATTATTAAATGACGCATCTTGGTGAAGCTTTTATAATTATGTGAATATGAAGGAGTTAATTGGTCTTTAAGAGCTGTATTTAAGTTGGTGTTTAATGAACATTGAAATTAGACGAACGCCCTAGTTTGTACGAATTAACAACTGTTATTTTTAGTTCAAATTGTGGACTTATAAAAAACTTGCAATACAGTTCCCGTTAACCTATAATAAATAAATAAATGATGTAATCGTATTTGTTGCACCTTGTTTTGAAACTCGAGAACGAAGCAACAAACTGTTATCTGAATGTGTCCAAATCAATAAACGGAGGCCCCGCACATGTTCGGAAAGTCCTAAACAGTACTCGAGCGACTTGAACGGTTCAGTTATCGGTACAAAAAACTTGCGCATTGATATTCTAAGAAATCCGGTACAACTGAATGAGAAAAATTATTTTTATGTCGCCAAATGGTACGTCGGTCAGAATAAAAAACTTTTATGGATAGACTAAGCAGACTACGAAATTTTATAGAATATACAGATAATGATTCTTGCCTATGTATACACGCAACTATCGTTTAGAAATAGATGAATGACCTCATTTTATGGTAAGCAAATCCCTATACTTACGCCGGAAATGCAAGGATACGAGATAATAATGTGATACTGCTATTAGTGTATATGATTGAGGAAAACCCGTCCAAAATACGGGCGTGAAGCGTCTAATCGAGAGGCAGACGAGACGCTCGCAAAAAGTTTGTTACCACAAAGTTAAATGTACTGTTATGTACCTACAGTTTCGGATCGATCGGTGCGAAACTGCTAACCACCGTGAATGGGACGTTACGTTACCGAAAAATTGTACTGTTTAATTACGTGTCCCACCCATGTCGTGCGAAATCCCATAATGAATTGCTCGGCTTACCAGGTTTTGGGGAATTTTATCCGAGAATTCGTTCCGCAATTACGATTCTGCACCTAAAATTCCTTTGCTTGAAGATTATGGTGACTAATTAACATATCGTAATATCATATACGTAGTTCGTAGTTCTAGCCCTTACATTGACCTATGGCCAAGCTTAAATTAGTAAAGTTTTCGAACAGATTTTAATAACAAGGCTTGTAGTTACAAAAGTTGAATGTTCAAAGGATGAAAATTTGTGACCAGAGTTTTAGAAAAAACCTAACCGTCTTTTTTGTCGCGCAGTCAAAAAAGAGGTAAGGTCCAATTATATCGATGTCTTATTTATCTTAATCTAATCGAAAGATTGCTGTTGTTATTCCGAATAATACCTAAATCCTATGTTTTCGATACTGCATCGTAATGAATAAATAATTATATCTCTACCCAGGGCTTCCATGGCGTTTAGTACAGGGATTGAGGATAACAGTAGTTCGGAACTAAGGTCACCTTATTTAGTGGAATTATGTAATTGCGATAAATCTGAATCATAAAAGGTTTTAAGTGGATACGCCGCCCTGCATCCAGGAGACTGAACTCCTTGTAAAACAAGAATCAAGCCATAGTATCAATAAAGGAGCCGATCGTGCGATAACTAATGAGGTCACAACGGTTTTTCAAAGCGGCGGAAAAGCCGATATAAAGAAGAAAAAGAGAATCAATCTTGCCAATCAGATGCACCAATAACTCATCGACAATACCTTACGAAATTAATATATAGAAGTATTTTAATATTTGAAACCTTATCATATACATGCGTACAATAGAAGTGTCCCACTTTCACAACAAATTAAATTAGTACCTGCGTTGAACTGGCACATAAATACGCGTCTTATCTAAAAAGAAGCAAAGCTTTGCGCGAAGTGTTACGTTCAAGTTCCATGTATAGGAAAACAATGTGCAATGATTTGAATAATTTATCGTTACTTTTGCAAATGCGCTTTATGGATAGCCAGAGCTCAGATTTAAATTCTGGCAAAGCAGTTTGTCTGGTATTATAGTCCGGGATACGAAAAGCCCGTTAGCTACTTTTTTTGCTATTTTTCCGGTGAAGGTCACTACATATTGACGTCTTCTATTCTATTAATAGAGGGTTCGTAAAGCCTGAAACTAATCGCCAAATGACTGACTGAACGAGTAAGCTCATTTCATGGCATTTTATTGCAGAAGCAGGAAGAATGTTTGACGAAACTTCTGCTTAATACCACGAGGTCAATGCCATTTATCGACATCCCATCTGCTGCGATAACGACCTTGTAAAAAGCAATTAAATCATCCTTAAAAAAAAAACCCTTCAATTATTTATACTTTAAATAAAGGGGGAAAACGCTGAAAGTGGCATCTTCGAAACGCGTTGGTTAAGAGGTCAATGAACACGGCAAAAAAGGGGTCACTGACCTCGATAGCTCATTACTTTCATACAAATGTGTAATTGAAAAAATTTGCTTACCTTAACCTGTTAAAAAACACTGCAATGCCGCATGGAAATAAGATGAGAGGGTGTTAGAATCTAATCATACAGAAGTTCTATATTGAGAACCATTAGTAGAATACTCATTCCCACATAACACATAAACTTAAGTTTTTGTATAAATTACATTATATGCTAATGTCTGTCTCAGGACAAATTGTCTGGATAGAGATTTAAGAACTACATTATCACAAATCCTCAGTACTCCTATATCTTGCTTACTGTAGGAACTAGAGTTATTATCTCAAAATGTCCTAGATGATGTTAAACATTAAACTGCAGTGCTTGGCAGTGAATTAAAGAATTCCCCAATCTATTCATAGCCCACATTCTCTTAGTGTCAATGGTTCTTTCTATGACTACTTGTAATCATTTTTAGTCATTCATGAGTGACTGAAATTAATGCAAAAATGTATCTTACCTCATTCAGCCAGTCTAGAAGAATAGCTCTCATCCTAGGTTGTAGATTAGGGTGATTGTCAAACATATTAGGGTTCTTCTTATTGCTAGATCTGGCATCACAGTCACACATGCTGTTCCACACATCTGCTGGGTCCGCCCAGGACAGGCCAGGTAGTGGACACTTCCGTTTGGGCAATGAGGAGCATGGTATCTTACTAGTGCTGAAATAAAGGCTCCAACTTAGCACACATTTGGCTGTTACACAGATCTGAAGGTTATTCTAGGACACAGTGCAATGTGTTGTAATAATCTATTTATTATGCACATAGAGGTGTGCTTACTATCTCTTTAGGAAGGTCAATTTATTGTAAGCTACCTTTTTGTAGATTGAGCTCTTTTAACCATAAAAGGTAAAGAAGCTTTTATTATAACACTAAGGTAAGGTAAATGAGTCAGTGTTTTGCTTACAACATATCCTTTTAATATGTAGAGTTCTAGGCTAGACAGAATCTCATATTCCAATTGACTTGCAAATTCATTTTGCCCTGAATTGCTAAGTAAGATTCGCTACCTACATTGGAATGTGTTAAAGTGTATAAAAATATGTAGAGACATACCTGGGCCTCTTATTGGAGTGTGGTGTAGACTCGCCTCTAGCCACATTCTCTAAGGGGCTCAGCACACAATTAGGAAGGTCAGATATACTCGGTGGGCTTAAAAAACTATCAGGGTTGTAGTCTAAGTCTGTGTAAACGCTCCTTGGCTGGTCTACTGGCCCATACTGGGAGCCCTCATCGTCACTGGAGCAGGATGATGATTCCACGACTACATTGTGTGCTGGCTGGTCATTTAGTTCTTCTTCTAATACCGATGAGATCTTCACCGGTGGCATATTCTCTAACTACAACATGGGAAGGTAAGTTACTCTCTACATTTTCATGAACAATAAATGGCAAAAACGAAATGATACAAACCTCATCGTCAGTGGAATTTCTTTTTCTTTTCAAGGTCAAACGTTTATCACTAGCTTCACAGAAGGAACTGTAAATAAGTGTAGGAGACCATAAGTAAACAAACCCCAACTATCAAGGTCAGTATTGGGTGTAGGAGCAACAACACTGCACTTACCCAGTTTGTGCCATTGTAGTTGGAATATCTCAACTGGCACTCTATTTCCACAGCCTGTAACAAAACCACGAATTAGTACATTTGTCAATTATGCTGTTATCGGTCATCAAAACTTTGATTTAGTGGCCTAAAATTACCGCATGTCATGTTCAACTTGTAAATAGGGTTATGTCACTTGACAACCGTAATTGAGGGCATAATTCCAAATTTATCATAAAACGCATGCATTCTATTTTAATAACGAGCTCTCTAGAATAGCATATACATCGTTATTATAAAGTATTTCGCCGTAAAACACCCTCTGTATGCGGAGGATCCCGCAGCGTGCCCCCTGCTGATTGGCGGGAGAAAATTTTTCAGAGGCTGTTTTAGGGTGGTAAATTACGAGAAATTCGCATAATAAAGCGTTTTACATTTACTAGAATACATCAGCTTTGATTTAGGATGATAAAATTATAGAATTACATGAATCAGCTGCGGTAAAAAATGCCACGAATCCGTCACAATCGCGCGCGAAATTCTCCCGTCAGCGCCATTAGACACGTCGCAAGCTTGGGTTTCTCGGCACATCCACTTATGGAAATTGATAAAAATAGCATGCGAACGATACAATATCATCACATTACTAATGTATTATTGAAATATAACAATTTAAACTGAAATAAATCCTTCTTATTCGACATAACCGTTGACAATATAATTGGCTTGGCTTATCGCCCACCAAAGGTTTATAACCTAATTATGCCTACAAGCTAAAGATTTCTTTTTAAATATTTTACTGTGAAAGATATGCCATATCATTAAGAAATGAAATACAACTCCATAACATACCTGGTCATTCACAAATTATTCCAAATTACACAAAACGTACTTTGCTCATGAACTAGATACGATGTACGAACTTTCAACACATTTATGACGGATTACACTGTATTTTGGTCACATATAAGACTATATTCACTGAATATGAGTAAAAACGATACAATTACTGTATTTCTTAATTTTACATGATACTTTTCAGCTTTTCACGGCTCGATAACGCCCGGCTTTCCGCGCGAAAATGTCGCGGTAAAACTTCGGTACTCAGCGGGTTGACTATTGACTAACTTCATGTTTGTTTCTTCTGAAAACGAAACGTCAGTCGTTCTACACAATCCATTTCATGAAGAAAATGTGCGTCCTTTGTATAATGAGAAAAAAAAACGATGCATCTTTAATAAAGTGAATAAATATAGAAAAACAAATGTATTTTGTTTATTAGTAACAAATCAAAGCAAAAAATTTAACTATACAGTGGTTGTGTAGGAAAACATGATGCGTAAGTTGTCATAATTAATAGTTTTACATCTTTGGCTACTTCGTTACTTAGTTTATTTGAAATAATATTGAAAAAACTAAACTTTAATCAAATGGTATGAGAATGTTCAATAATCCTACAACTCCTATGTATAACGTTAAATAGAACGGAACTTCACATGAAAACCAACGCTTCTTTTCTATTGGTTGAATTATGCATCCAGCGCCTCAGTGCTACCACAATAATAGACAATTTGTTTGTCCTTGTTGTTGGCATCCGAATAAAAGCTAAATTCACGTCGTATCACAGCTGGGCGCCAGCTGATAGAAAATTGAGCGAGAAAAGTCAATAAAGGTGCGCTATTTCGGTATTGATAACGTGGCGATACGGTGACATATTTATGTATTATGTGAACGGCAGGTGAATTTCTAGTGAATATCGGTCATAGTAACAATATGGCAGTTCAAAATATAGCAGTGAAGTTGTGTGGTGTGCTGCAGGCGCAGGGCGAAGAAGGTAACATCAACACTGTTTATTATCATCAAACGAGTTCATCTAGCCTTATAATATACTAAAAGCTTTACGGGCTTTACATGAACCTTTATTTGAAATATCCAAAGACATTAACCTCTTTTTGTCCGCATTTGTAACATCGCTGTGCACAGTGCAATGAATTACGCAGTCGTGAATTTCTTTGAGACCAGTTTAATATTTGTGTTATAATTATATTTGCAGAGGTAACGGCGCGAGAATGGCGTCTGTTAGGCCAAGAACAGGATGGGTCGCAAGTCTTGAGCTGGGTATCAGATAAGGATAGCAAAGAGGTCCTCAACATTGGATCTTATACCAATAAAAACAAGACATTGATTACTCTCCACACATTCGACGAGAAGTTGAACATCATACAAGCATCAGTAAACGCTACACACACTTTGTTAGTGTACATTGTGAAAAGTCTTACAAGTGGAAATACTGAAGTTAAGGATTCATTGTATTGTCCCTATTTGATATGCTTAATGCCTGAGAGTGATAGGACCCCTGCACCAGTGGAGGAGCCTTCTACTAAGCAAATCATGGTTCAGTATGTGTATGGAAAAAGCACTAAATACAGTCCCGGAATACGGAATGATAGATTCTTGCTTTTCAAGCATTTAGAGTGTAAGTAAAATGAATATTACTAGATCAAACTCCTTATTGTGCAACGAAAGTTCATAATTTTCATGGATATAACAATATAACTGCTAAACCTGATAGTGATACTTGTATTTTACAAATAAACTGAATGGTTCTTGTTCCATTGCCAACCTGGGCAGTGGGCCAAAATGTCACTAGGTTAATAAAATATAGTTCAATCGAAATTTTAAAAAAAACATCGAGTAGGTACCTAACCTTTTTGAACTCCATTTTAGCCATCAAAATCTACCGCACCCCTATGTTCCTCAATGAATGTGATGATGGCACTGACAAGTGGGGGTTCGATGGCATTTACCCTGAACCTGAGAAGATTGTCAAAGTGTTCTCATGGGCACAATGGGACTGTGTCAATCAGGTAAGCCAATCTCTTCAAAAAGGGTAGGAAACGCACCTGTGGTACCCCTAGTATTTCAGTGCCCACTTACCATTAGGTGGGTCATCAGATAGTTTACATGAAAAAGAAAACAAGTAATTTAACATTTGTTTGAGAAATCTATATTAACATTATAAAAGAGAGAGAGCAAATTTTGTGAGTTTGTTTATATGTGGATGGTTATCACAGTGCTATTACAGTAAAAACTGCAAAAAAATGCAAGCTTTGGTATAAAAAATTAGCGTGCCTAATTGGTGTCAGCTGAACACTGCATTTCAACATTATTTGCTCCAATAATGTACTTTTGTTTATCTCAGCCTAAAACCACAGATAAAATGTTGGTATAAATGGTAGAAAAGACACGGCCAACTCCCGGATTCGAACTCGCGACCACACGCTATCGCGTCACTATCGAATACCGTAGACCGCAGGGCTATCGCAACTTCCTAAGTTCCCATGAAAATAACGACATCTTTAATTTAGAGAGGATCAAATTATACAAGAAATGCTATTATTATATTCGAGACTAGATCTTTTTTCACCGTCTAATCATGTCGTTGTGACTGCCGTAGGTAGGCGCCGTAGATACTTACGGCGTAAACCTAATTTTGTTTCTTGTAAAATTAGAATTACAAAAATGTATAGTCAAGGAGCTAGGGAATGTTAACACGTTTATAGTATTTAGACATTTAATACTTACTTTTGTTATTTGAACTCGGCCCTACACTAGGCATTTCTTTAATGCGACTTCCTAAACAATTACCTGAGTATGTGGAATCGCAATACTTTATAAACTTGCAATTCATCATCAATATCATTGACATTCTTTTGTTTTGACAATATTGTGCACTTTGTTCAGGTGTTGTACTACATCCACTATCGTCTACCGACGCAGAGTTTTGCTGAAGGTGAAGAGGTGAAATCGCCGTCGGAAATGACGCCGACGTTATCCGCTTTGCAGTTTCACGCCGACCTGCCGCATGAGACTGTTGTATGTATTAAATATTTTCAATTATACCTACACTAAATATGTACTCTATTTATTAAAGAGCACCTAAGTAGTACCTACTTTTTAATTTTTGGTGTATTCTCGTTTGAGCACCTATGCATTGAGCATCAAATGTATTCTCAAATGGGAATACCTTTGGTGCTCAATGCATACGTGCAATTTTTTTAATGTTTAACCATACCTACATATTTGTGTTCCATACTCTAAATAGATTACCTACATAAAAATTTAGATATATAAAGTGGCCTACCAAATGAGGAATACGAATTAAACCATCCCTAGGTCGAGTTTAGCTCATTTTGAGTTGACGTAAAGTTTTAATGTCTCGGGATCCCTAACTATATGTATACAATTTGATTCAATTTATCTATTAGGTAGGTACACACGGACACAAATCAAGCTATACAATTCCAGTATAAGCTGACCCCTCATTGTGCGGAAATCCTATACAATGCGAGATCAGCCTAAACTGGAAAATTATAGCTTGATTTGTGGCCGATGTGTACATGCTTTCGCAGTTTTCTGGCAAAACGCAAATGACGTTTAGCCATTAAAAATGTATTATCAAACCCAATGACCCGTTTAAAGGTGCATTTTGTTTATATCTACATCAATATGCGTAACTTTATTACGATATGTTAATTATTGTAAGTACAAATAGTTAATTATCACTTCCGGTCACAAAAATCCCAAGAAATATTGAAGAAGTGAACATTTACTTCAGTAACGAGTGCTCAGTTGCACAATGGTAGTCGACTTTCACCTATTAATAATTCGGTTCTCGGCAATGTAGTCTAAATTCGTACGCATTCATAAATGTGTTACTCGGTGGGCCCCAACGTGACTAGGTACTTATTCTTTTTTACAAAATACTATTTATAGACTAACTGTCGTCGAACACTTGAAATAACCGAGAATTTACAAACCTGAATGAATGCCAACGAAAAATAACTCTAGTCATTTACCAGTAAACTAAAAATTAATAAAACAATTGTGTTGTTCTTTGATATTTAACTTCAGAAGTTTATTTTTGTATGCATCGTCTCGAGGAGAAAGAAAGTAGGTAAGATTTCTATGGCGTGATTTCTTATAAAGCTAAATGGCGGTTATTATATCGGCTATACTTGATACTAACAGAGGACGAGTTGACAACAAACATCTATACTTAGATATCATCCATTTGGAATACAATAGCTTTCTAATGAAAACAGAATGTTCGGAACTGTAATTTGTAATATTATTCCACGTAACAAATCAAACAAACAATCCATACCCAAAATAGGCCCGATTTTACAATATTTACGTTTAGTCACATGCATGTTTGGGGATAGAACTCAAATAAATACCCACAAAGCACCTGCTTCACAGTCTCCTTATGGTACCTATCCTTATTCACCAGATAGCTAAATAAATTTATTGACTGTCTAATCTACCAGTTAATAATTTATAACCATATCTTATCCCAAAATGGCGCAACTTGCCGTAAAGTTTTGATACAGTGTCATTTGTTCTGTAAAACAGCTAAACATTCCGTTGAGTCTGCCCCACGTGTCGAGTTCTGGCGAGGGGGCCGCTTGCGGGGCGTATGAAGACGATCCTATACCACTACGAGTGCATGACTGCAGCCTCGACTTGCAGATCGTCTGCGATCAAAAGGGAGTCCTGTGCATCTGTCATCATTATCTCTATAAAGTAAGTGGACTATCTGTATCGAGTTTTCCCTCCGACTCAGCTGCCCTAAGCCGAGGTTCGTACCCCACAGGGGGTGCCCTTAGCGAGCAGCAGTCGTTTAGTTTGTAGTTTTTTACGCCCTGGCTGGAGGCATTAAGTTTCGATAGGAGCTTAAGGCAACCACAGGAAAGTCCGGTTAAAGAGTCGGAACCTTAGTGGTTACACTCTGAGATGCCATAGATAAAAAAAAAAAATAAAAAAAAAAAGTATCGAGTTTGTATTTGTTGAGTTTGCCTTACGCTTACTTATGAAGATTATATAACATAATCAGCCTAGCTATAATAGAGAGGCTTGTGGCTAAGTGATTACAGCCGCACGGGTCGATCGATCAGTTTAAGCTACGCTTGCCGCAGTTGGTTCGTGGATGGGTGACCATCTTAACATACCAAGACTCCTTCGTGCCTCGGAAAGCACGTTAAGCTGTTGGTCCCGGCTGTAATTCGTGGATCTTTGACAGTCGTTACGTGTCGTCAGAAGCCCGAAAGTCTGACAACCAGTCATACCAAGGGGTATCGTATTACCCAGTAACTTGTGTTGTGGAGATCAGATAGGCAGTCGCTCCATGTAAAATACTGGTATTCAGCTACAGACGGTTAGACTGGAAGCCGATCCCAACATAGCTGGGAAAGGGTAGCAGTAACTAGAAATATCCCCACTGCTGGGGCTCTATGAGAGGGTTTGGCACTCAGTCATGACTCAGGCCCAGCGTAGATTATTGGGTGCCACATCACATGTCTTCGATTTTTTTACCTTCTATGACATGGCTGTTTCTCTAATGATTTTTCTTCAGCGATCTCTAGTTTCGAAGACATGGCCTCCGACGGCCTGCAACAGGGCGGCTTCCACTCTGAATATGAAATCAGTGGCGGATTTACACATTTTCCAAGACTAGGCTGTACAATGTTTGCCGCCCTTGCCTCTTCAATTGTCAGTTTATAGATTAGTTTTAGAATTCAACAATTTTGCTTGAAATTGCACAAGAAATAGTTTTTGGGGATATTTCTGAGCTAATCAAAGCTCAATCATATACCACTAATAATGTGGGGTAATGTAAGGCAGCACAACACAATGTGGCCGCCTCCGGTCTTCTGAGTACATATATGTAGGCATGTCTAGTAATATTTTGCAGAAATTGAATAATGACAAAAAAAGAAACAACTATATATATTTACGGACATTTTCGACGACGAAAGGGATGGAAATGTCATCGGAAAGATTTAAGATACAAAAGAAGAGAAAAACTCGGTCGCCAAATTTGCCGCTCCTAAAATCTGCCGCCCTAGGCTCAAGCCTACTCCGCCTACTGGTAAATCCGCCATTGTATGAAATACTAATAATTTGTAATGTAGTAAAGAATCTTCGTTTCCTCCACAGCCTCTAGATGACTCTACAACCTCATTGGTCCTAGAAGACAGTGCGGACCTGAAGGACTCGGGAGTGAACTTCGCCTACTCTATAACTCTGCTACAGCACGGCTGTGTGGTGCATAGCGTGGTGCCTGATCTGCCGTGGTCGCTAGCTAAGTCTTTGAGACCTTCCTACACTCTTTATGCTGGTAAGAATTGAGATAATAATTTCTATAATACTTACTAGTTGTCGATGTTGTTTCATACTAGTTGCTACACGCGGCTAGGCCCGCGTGGTTTTTCAAAAAAAAAAGTTACTCCTTATAAAATCAGTTATCTGTCAGTGAAAGTCCCGTAAAAATCGATTCAGTCGTTTCGGAGATTAGCCGGAACACACAGACACACAAAATAAAAGAAAAAATTGTTTTTTTTGTTTTAAGTACCGTATATCCATATTAATATTATAAATGTGAAACTAACTCTGTCTGTCTGTCTACCTGTCTGTATGTTACGTTTTCACGCCTAAACCGCTGTACCGATCGTCATGAAATTTGGCAGAGATATAGCCTGGGATATCGAGCAGGACATAGGCTACTTTTTTACGTGATAACCGACATCCACGCGGGCGGAGCCGCGTGCAAAAGCTAGTATGATATAAATTATGCCAATAAATTACTATGATTATACAGAGTGCCAGGGACATCGACGCGAAGCCTGTTACCATGAATTCAGTCCATGTCAAAGTCAAATCATTTATTTCAAATAGGCACATAAAAGGCACTTTTGAACGTCAAAGTTTACAAAAATAATAATTAATTGATTCTAGTTGAGTCCGTGATTCTGGACTCCCCTGCGTTGAAAATCGTCGGTAATTTAAATAAAAATTGCTGTCCCGTACATTTTGACCGCTTAGGTATTGCACTTTTGTAGGAAATTGTATTTTTTTTTTTAATAACTGTCGAAAAGTTTCAAATCTAGTTGCAAAGTCTATAATAGAATCATGTACTGTATCCATGGTAACCGATGTACCTTCCACCCTGTATTTTTTCACTACGCTTGCAAGTTCCAAATTTGTCTCTGTTTCTTGCTTCATATTTGATTTTGACAAATAAGCTTGCAAAACGTGCGCTGCCACACTTATTTTTAAATGTCGCAGCATCATGCTGAGATAGGAGCCCTTTGGCCTCGTACAGGACCTTCTTTTTTGTTTTCTTTTTATATATATTTATATTTTTTTTTACTTTTACCATTGTTTGTTTAGTTTAGTTTGTGATCTTTCTGTGCGAATCACAATAAATACTTTTTCTTTCTTTCTTTTCTTTAAACGAACAAAAAAAACTTCTCAGCAAAATGAGACGAGTATGTCATCTTAACTTTTACAGACAACCACCTGTTAGTAAACATTCCGATGCTCTACACCCAAATGATTGACATCAGTCTGTACCACGAGCCGTGTTGTCACATTGTGATCCCAATGGACGAGTGTGACAGTGGGCCCAGCCTGGCCCCTGTGCTGGGCTGGGGTGCCCATGCTATGGTCGACTTGAACACGCTGGACGTTGTCACCATGATCGTAGCAGATAAGGACCTCACGGCCACCTTCAAAAGTAACACTGCAGTTGAAAATAAGTTGGCTATACTACATTATTTGATTCAGCATGACGGGAATATGGATTTGGCTGAAGAGGTAAGCAAATTTATAAATTCCTAACATCAGCCCGCGATTTCGACCGCGTGAAATTTCGGCCCCCACCCACCGCGCCGCACACCGTCGCCCGCCCGGTGTATTCCCGCTGTCCCCATCAATGGCAATTCACATAAAATGGCGAAAAAAAAAGGTTCCATTTTGCTTTCATTTAACTTTTGTAAGTACTAATTTTTTAACTATTATTTCTAAAATCAGTACTTAAAAGAAAATGGAACCTTTTTTTTCGCCTTTATATGTGAATTACCATTAATGGGGACAGGGGGATACACGGCCCGCCCGCGCTATAACTTCGTTTTCGCTTAGCGTTCTTTATGACTTTTTTTCTTTTTGTTCGGCCCCTAGGGGTCGCAGCTTGATGTTAATAGCCGATAACCTTCCTCAAGAATTGGACTATCAAATGCAAAAAAAAAAAATAACAATTCCGACTAGTAGTTTAGAGATTAGCGCGTTCAAACAATATATTGTATAGATTTAATCAGCGCGATTAATTTTTTTAATTCATTAAATAACATGAATCTCACACAGCTACCTAGATGACACTTCTTATGACTACCTAGGTGCGGATCTAGATCTTCGAAGACATTTTAAGCAAACATGTCAAAAATCTAGTCATTGTCTTGCCCAAGCCCGAACATTGCCATAATTTGGCAAAAACATTAGAACAGTTTAATGTTTTTGCCAAATTATTGCAATGTTTTAAAATTGCTTTGTTATTTCGGTGGGTGGATCACTGATTAAGCCACAAGAACAAACACTACTTAGTTAAGGAGTCAAAGCATTCAAATATTGACCTATGTTATGTCTTTTATGTTTATAGGCATAAGTAAACAGTAAAAAACAGTTTTAGGAGAAATATAATCATTATTTAAAAAGAACTGTGCTCTAATTGCATAACACTATCAATCACAATCTGAATGATTTTGAAGTATATTGCTAATCCATTGCTTTATATGTTCGAAAAATTTGTCTGTAGTAACGCAATGAATGGTGTTGAACTGTTAAAATGAAAGCCATCGCTACTGTGTGTTACGGAATTACCCAGCTGGTTAGACCGTGTTCCCGATGCCAATAACTTTCTATTTTATTCACACTCGAATATTACTCAACTTCTGAAATATTTTAGCTAATATCCTGGATGTGCTTGAACCAACGCGACGGTTTCGGCTCGTTCCAACGCGTGATGCAGGAGTATCTAGTCGGCACTACGTACGCGGTGACGCGCCGCTCCCTGCCCGCGTCTGCGCTAAATCTCATGAAGATGTTGCCCTTCACACAACACCTCAAGTTTGCTGATGTTAAGGTGGGTATATTTAAACTTGTCGTGTTTTTAATTCTTGCTGGTGGTGGCGTGTGTTGGATCATTAAGTTCCCTTCAAAATGGTTGAGCTAAATGGTGCTGATCCCTGCGTCATGTTAGTGAACGGGCGCCGTCAATTGGGACTGGACTTACCTGCCACGGGTGTTTTTTTTTTTTTTGACATGACGTCTATTCCCGTTACGCTCATTTTCCCGTTACACTCATTGTCCCATTACGCGCATTGTACACTTGCGCCGCATCAATGTTTTGTGACGTTGTCACGTTAAACTATCGTCCGTAAACCAACTTTACAGACAACCAATTTTTTGTTTAGTACGGACGCTTCTAACGTGCACGTCTTTCTAAATTGTTCTAACATGTATAATTTTAACATGAATGATGTAACCAATATTTTGTTTTAAAAGAGTGTCCGTGGAGTTTCTTGCCCGTTCTTCTCCATAGGAACCTACTACGCTTTGGAATGGGCAACTAGCTTCATCTTTCTGACTGAACGACCACTTGACAGTTCAAAAGTGACTGTAATTGGTTTATTTGAAATAAATGCTTTGAGTTTTAGTCTAAGCAATATAAGAATTATATTCCTATTAAGACAATCGTCATTTGCATGAAAACAATATAAAATATTAGTAGGTAATATTATCCCAGAGCGGGTACAACGCGGCGGGTACAACGCGGCGGGTAATTACATAAATTAATAAAAAAAATAATATGAAGTTAAAGGTTTATTTTTTATTTTAATTAATTTATATAATTATAAATTAATTAAATGATTGACGACAATAGACTCGTCCCCTATTACATGGGACTTAAACATGACTGACGAAATGTACGTTCTATCGGTACACCTCTGCCTAACCCTTCGGGGATTACAATCGTTATGTTACATAACTTCTCACAGTAGTCAGATACGAAACGCCGACCTCATCTAGTTTTAAAATATGATTGACGTGTAAAAGTGTTTTTACAAACCTACTGAACGGTGTGTTAACCGAAGATTAATGTCAATGCAAAATGCAAGTATGCAGAAAATGTCATGAAAATGCAAAGAATTTCAATAAATGCTCAACGGAGATGAATCTAAACAAAAATGCGAGATGTCCGACTCAAATCACGTCTAATTAAACACTAATTAAATTATGTACATAAATGCATCATCTAGGGTCCGCCGTATGACAATGCACTGCCAAATGTAGGTCGCGATCAAAGTGAAAATACGCGAGCGTACTAACTGACTTATTGCATCAAAAATACATATTTTAAACCATGTTCGTAGACCGTACATATTGCCACCATAAAGAATGGTGACAGTAACTAACTGCAAGACATGTAAACAATTACAAACCTTAGAAAAAACAATGTAAAAAGCAGTAATAAATGTAAAAATGTAAACTTAAATGCATAAATAGAATTTCACACTTAATTAGCACACGTCACTATGTCTCTCAGTGTCAAATTTCACTTCACTAGACGAGGGGTTAACCCTTGTCACCGTATTCACTTCACTATGCACTTTTCATTCCCGTTTGTTGACCTTGCTGTACTCGTCCTCGATGTCATCTTCTTCTTCTCGTCTTCCTCTGCTTCTCGCATCTTGAGAACCTTCCCCCTGTCTTTTGGTTGTCATCTTTCGCCAAAAGTACACCGATGTTACAAACAGTGCAATGCTACCATTAATATCCACATATATCGCGATGTAGTGATGAACGTCATGGGAAAGAAAGAAAGAAGAAAGAAAATACGTTTATTTGCGGCAAACATAACGCAGATAAAGAACACAAACACGAAAATAACAAGTTGGGGGAAAATATGCGCCACATCTACGCATAACGGCCATCGCTCAGCATAATGCTGCGACCCTATGCGAGACAGAGCCCCAGCGCTGGTTTTCAGCGACAGCCGGCGCTGACGTGATGACGTCACCCGGTGCAGCATAAATAATGAGACAAAAATAAGAAATAAAATTAATACAATCCTTCTAAAAGTTTAAATAAATATAATATTTAAAATGGCAACATTCCATTCATGAGGAGATAAGGTTTCTAGCTTCGATTGTTCTTTCATCATTTCAGCCGAAAGACGTCCACGGCTGGACATATGGAGGCCTCTCCCAAGCACCGCCACCTCGACCGGTTCCGTGCTTCCCGCATCCAGCGGATTTCACAAGGTCATCAGTCCACCTTGTGGGAGGCCTACCTACGCTACGTCTTCCGGTACGCGGTTGGCACTCCAGAACCTTTCGGCCCCAACGACCATCTATTCTGCGAGAAATGTGCCCTGCTGATTGCCACTTATTGGCAATTCTTCGAGCTATGTCGGTTACCTTGGTTCTCCTGTGGATCTCTTCATTTCTGATTCGATCACGTAGGGAAACTCCAAGCATAGCTTTTTCTCCATTGCCCTTTGGGTGACTTTTAGCCTTATTTGATTGTTCTTTAATCGAGCGCAATTCAGTATTGTCAATCTTCTTGAAAGACTATTCTTGCGTTTCAATGTGCAATGACGAGTTATGAACAGAGGTGTTGATGGAATATGGTCCATTAACAAAAATGTCGCTTGTGTGTTTCATATGAAGCATGAATGAATCACCTTGCAGGTTACAACCTCGTTTAAGTGTTATCAGACCCGAGTGACGTAGCGTCTCCGATGTCATTTGAGCTCTGCACACTAGTTGTACTTCGCACGTGTCACAACAATAATGAAACCATGTGTTTTGCTTATGTAATTTTATCCACTTGTCAGCGCATAATTTTATTTCTGTATGACAATATGCACTATGTTCTTCGTTGTCTCGAATCCAATTCCAGAAATAAAATTATTGATCATTTATCAGCATATAATGTGTGCTCTAGGTTCGCGACATGTGCGTATCGGTCAGTCAAGAGAAGCTATGGAACAGCTCGGTGGTAGTCCTGGCTCCTCGGCAGCGCGTGTGTCAGTTCGCGGAGGACGTGTGGACGCGCCTGTGGGTCGCGCTCAACGACCAGACGCAGAAGAGGCTCCAGCCGCAAGCTGTCATAGACAAACTGCGCGTCAGCTTGCACTGTTATCAGGTATATCTACTTATTTTGACATAACCTTGTGTGGTGTCTTACTATTTTAACTAGTTTCTCTAGACATCATCATCCAGCTACGCTTACAGTATTTACACAGCGAGCCTTAATCCTAATTCACCGTTTCATCGAAATTATTATTGTAAAAAGTATCCCTTTACTGTATGATGAATTCACAGGGCTGTAAAACTTTAGTTTGTCAAAAAAAAAAAGGGGGCATACAGAAAGTTGGATGAAAATATCAAATATCGCGCTATGTGGACTAGAATATTGATTATGAACTGCAATGATTAATTACGTAAAACTGATAAATGAACTTAACTCAGAAAATGATAATGATTTTATTTATTTATTTTGTTGTTTTATTATTTGAATTGTGATTTTGTAAGACCGTACTTCCGTTATTTAATTTAAATTTTTGTAATTATTTATCAAAATAAATATTGCAATTCATAATCAGTATTTTAAGTGCATTATAGAGCGATATTCCATATTTTCATTCGGTAATATTGAAAAATTAATCAAGACAGGTATATATTTGGCAGCTGTTTGCGACGTTGCCAACTCAAACTCAACAACATCATCCATGTAAATAATGTGCATGTTGACCAGAAGACAAATTCAAATAAATGATGTTTCAATTATGGGTCAGAACCCAGCACCAGCTACTAATATGATTCTGTATATAGTAGTGTGTTATCGCTCCGCAGCCCGAGGCCTTGTCCCGCTGCAGCACGCCGCTGTCGCCGGGCGCGCCGCCGCCCGCTCTGAGCGCGCCCCAGCGCCGCTCGTCCATCGGCAGTGGGCAAGACCTGCTGCCGTTCTTCGAGCTCGATGTGTGCACTGCCAGCAAGCAGGAGCATATCATTGCTGCGGTAAGTCTATGTTATACAATAAATGCATCTTGTTGTCAACTCACAAAAAACGTAATATCTACTAATTTATTTATAAAAAGCATATTTTACAGGAATTTGCATGCTTAAAAGAAACATGGTCAGTTCTACCTTTAGATCCGTCTGATCTGATCAAAATCGTACTGTGTGAGGCTGTTACGGTCTCGAGATCTTTCGACAGCTTTGAACCCCCTAACCTGACTAACGTCCGTACCGCGCGGACAGAACCTGCGCGAGGTGAGCGTGCACCTGATGCGCGGCGGCGCGGGCTCGGGCGCGCAGAGCGGCGTGCACGCCGTGGCCACGCGCTGGGCCGCGGCGCAGCTGGACGCGGCGCGCGCGCTGTGCCGCGCACTCGCGCGCCCGCTCGCGGCCACGCCCGGCAACAACCAGCAGCGGGGCTTCACTTTTATGTACGATGCGACGGCTCTTGTCTGCTTTGGCTTTTTGTTGTGCTTCTGTTTTGGTTTTTGTTTTACTTTAGGTCGTCCTCATACTTATTAATGTCATTGGCATCGACGCTATTTATGTATTTGGCAGTTACGTTGGACCTCATTAAGTCCACTCAGCCACAATAAGTATGGGAATCCATTTTGTGTTGGTTTTCTTTGTTTGGCGATTTTTGTTTTGTGGTATTGGCTAAATTATTATAAGTACATACACATAAATATGAACTTTAAGCACCTGACAATCGGACATTCATCATTGGCTGTTTTGTCCAATAATTTTAAATATTCTCCATCCAGTCACAGGTAACGGTAACAAACGAGGCTCATATCAAAACATGTTCATTTTATTTAAATGGACAGCGGTAGAAGGTGTCTGGCTGTATTCCTGGACCTTAAAAATGCCTTTGATACGGTTTCTGTTCCCATACTTTTGCACAGGTTTGAAATTATTGGCATAAGAGGCCCCCCTCTTGAGCTTTTTAAATGTTACCTGACCAAACGCAAACGAATGGTTAAAATAGGGGAGTTTACTAGCTTAGAAGAAACTATTACGTACGGTGTTGGGCAGGGAAGTGTCCTCGATCCAACAATTTTCCTTATTTATATAATTAGCTTTTGTAACATTAAAATAGACGGGGGACACATTCTCATACGCGGACGTTACCGCTATTTTTTTTGCCGACAGGACGTGGGAAAGTGTTGGGCGGTTAGCCGAGAGTGGCCTGTCGGAAATAGCAACTTGGCTCAATCTCAATCTCCTCACATTAAATGCTTCCAAAACTAACTACATTTGTTTTACCAAGAACCACATGCAACCATCATCTAATTTCCAATTAAAGATTCACAACTGTTCGAACCCCCTAGATCTTGGTTGCTTTTGTGTCAAAATAGGTAGGCTACAACAAACTAAATACTTGGGTTTAATGATTGACCAGCGACTGTCATGGCACATGCATACAGAACTGCTCATGAAAAGGGTCAGGAAAATGATTTGGACATTTAAAACTCTCCGACACGTTGCTACAAAAAAACTTCTTAAGCCGGTTTACGTCTCTCTGGCCCAATCGATCCTCACGTACTGTTTGACACGCTGGGGTGGGACCACTAAAATTATTTCGTTGTAGCTAGAGAGAGCTCAGAGATCTCTCCTGAAGGTTATGCTCTTTAAACCTTTCAGATTCCTTACTCAAAACCTTTACCTATCTTCTGACCTTTTGTCTGTGAGAAAACTTTATATCCTCCAACTCATTCTTAGAAAACACAAATCCCTACCGTATGTTCCCCCAATGGCCAATAGACGAAGAAAACACGTAGCAGCTCCAGCCGTCACAGTAAGATCAGCTTTTGCTAAAAGGTAGTATGTGTGGCAATCACTCCACCTCAAATCAATCAACCTGATTGATAATGAATTAAGCATTTATACTCTCTGAAATTGCATGACTGTAAGAAGAGTGTATTAAGACTAAAAGCTATGATGAAGTTGAGTCCATGGCATCAACGATTCAATAGAATACCTATACTCTTTATTGTACACCATAAAAACTGCAGATATGAGTGTTGAAATTTTACTTAGGTTGACATAACGGGAGAATTTATCGCTAAATCGTTCATTTACAGCCTACTCAATTCCTGTCTATAATCTTTCCACGGTGTTTACGGTTAATGGAAGAGGCTGTGACTTCTTCCAATCCCAAGACACTGTCGTAGGGTTAACCACAATACCTAAATTAATAAAATTACACTAATTACTGAACATCTTCACTCATCCCCATACACTCACACACACACACCCTTCACATACCTTACACTACACTTCACTCAAGCGCGCCTATTTTTCCTTTTTGTTTATTGTTTAAATCTATTTGCATGTTCTTTTTTTTATTATATATCATGTTTCTCAATTCATATATTTTGGATAATGATAAGTGGAAGAGCGGAGTCTCCTTACACAAGCATTTCCTTGCTTAAAAGAAGTCTCCAAATAATGTAATGCAAACCAAGTATGTTAATTGAATTAAATATTTTTTTAAATTACTCTTTTCATATCTGTAATGCTTCGGCCGCATCTGCGCCTACGACCCGAAGCTTCGTACGTTTTGACACTAAAAAGTTATCGCGATAAAACCGTGGTCATATTAGCGGCTTCGATATTTTGAATGAACTATCGTGCAATAATCCAAGATGGCCGAAATCATTTCCAGACGTTTAACTATGGACGACGACTTTATTTACTTCTACATGTGTGCTAACAATTACATAATCCATTTCACCACTCCACTCCAGTTTTACTATAGAAATATAACGATAAGCGCTGATGATAAGGCTGTAGATATACAATGTATACCCACGCGTCTGAACGAATCGAGAACAACCGCCGAAATGAACAACATTAGTCTGACCACGCAGCGCGATATGTTGGCCCGCTAAAACCCTTTGATGTACCGCCTCCCGCGTGATAACGCACACGCAGCCCGAATGTTCGCGACGCTAGGCAATAATGGCCGGTCACATCTGCGCGTATCGTGTCATAGCACGAGGCTTCGTGACGATACACGCAGGTGCGGCCCCAGAATAAGGCTAAGGCCATACTACACTATACGTGCTAAGCTTGTGTACAAGACACAAAGGCCACATACAAGGCTCCTAGCTTGGTGAAATACAATTCAATTTCGCGTCGTCTGTTAATGAGAACAGAACAAAATATATCACTTTCTAAAGTAAAGAAATTACTGTTTATGCTATTGAAAACTCATACGATTATTTTAATACGATTCATAATCAAGGAATCCGATAGTTTGTACAAAGAATTGTGAAGGTATGACGATGAGTTTCATTCATACCTACATATGAAGCTTATTTTTTATGGGTTCCAAACTGGAACTGGTTCCCTTTTGAAAACAGCAGCAATTAAATCTACTTCCATTGTAAAATCACTAGGCAACTAACAAAAATTAACCAACGCGTTCGTTCGCTACGCGACTCGCCTGGTGACTAATTAGGCGCATCGCTTGCAGTGTGGCCACCCGCGAAGTATGCAATACGTCTGGGGCCTAACGCCCGGTTTCTCGACGGCTATTCAAATCTATAATCAACTAAGAAACCTGTTAAATTAACAGAACATTCAAATTAAATTGGGTTGCTGAATTGGCGATTACGATAAAATTAACTAATCAACGATCAATGTCAACTGATTAACGAAAATAGATTATGTGTATGGCAACATCGTATGCTTCATTCATTTTGATAAATAGTTCGTTCAATTTAATATCAAGTTGACACTGTTGACATTTCTAAAGGCGGCATTTTATTGAAAGTTTTGAATGTTTGAGGTATCTAGAGATATAAATAAAAAAAATGTTTAGTGCTTTTCATTGAATTATGTGCCGTGTGGTGCCGGACGTAAAGAATAGCATCATCCTATTTCTTCCCGTGGGTGTGGTAAAAGGCGAGTAAAGGATTTCCTAGAGAATGGGCAGCAGCGTTCTCTATTCATTTTTAACACCATACTGCGATCGCCAACCCGCCTGCTAAGCGTGGCGATTATGGCAAAACCCCCCAATTGGAGACTGCCTATGTCCAGCAGTGGACGTCTTTCGGCTGAAATGATGATGATGATGATGATGATTGAATTATGGCATCGGCATCGACATCAAGAGGGAGAAACTATACAGAACGCGAGAAATGTTCACTTTTGAGTATAATAGATAGGTAAGTAACTATTGCACGTTTTTATTGGTAAATATAATTTAAAATATGTGTATTTCTGATTTGTGTACAAATAAATCGTGAAATCCTTCGTAAGTACCTCACGGTTCCGTTTGTTTGTAAGAAATATAATTGTTCGGTTATCAAATCTCTAGTAGAAAATTAATCAATCTCGAGTCCGCTATGGGTAGCCGAAGTTGTTTTATTAATTATAAATAGAAAATATCCAAAGAAAACAGAAAATCACAGGGAACGCAAAGATAATCGCCCAAGCTCGACAGATTAGCCAACACAACATTTGACAGCTGCTTGACATGACATTCAAGCTTAATCGTTCTTTCAGAAACCCAAATTCTGATTTAAGAAGGGATTTTTGTACTAATTTGATTGTTGTGTTATGTGATCAACGATTTAAATCAAAGTACTTAATTAACGTTCGTGCAACTCGTTTTCGACTTAACAAGAGATTTGACACATGTTTAGTTAATTTTAGATTTGAACAGCCGTCGAGAAACCGGGCGTAAGTCTACTAATTTACAAACGTTGCAATGGTCTCGCCATTGTGAGTATTTGACAGTGTTTGTATGGCAAATCTGTCAAAAACTCACAATGAAGAGACCATTGCAACGTTTGTACATTAGTAGACTTGGCCCCCTGTTCACTAGGATCAATCATTAAGCGAGTAGCTTGGCTCTTAGCAATAAGCGAGGCTTCTTGTAGTGTGGCCTTAGCCTAAGTCGCTTGTTTCACCACGTCCGGAAAAATCACGTTAAATGGTTTAACATATAATTTCATTCCATTTGTTATTTTATCAGGTAATTGTAGGAAGTGCGTTTACGGTCACTGAAACAGACGCTCTCAATCTCACGTCATGTTAGTTCTCACAAAATTTAACTATCAATTTAAATACGGGTGGAAGGACATTTTTGAGCACAAAACTGACTATAACTTTAATTATTTACAGCGATGAAATGGACCCAACGCACGCGTTCATAGTGTTTAAAGTTCTGGAGCAGTACTACTTGGCAACTGACTCAATCGCCTTCCCCTTGCCTCAAGGATTTAGTTCATTCTTCACCTACCTCGGGTACCGCACGCTGCCGTTCCATTCGTTCGTTCAATACGTTCACCGCAACGTGTTCGAGTTGCAGATTGATGTCATGAAGGCTATTATTGCATGTAAGTATAAATTTTTTGTTATCTACTAGGTAATGCCTTGCATTGCGTTGCAATATACCATTTTAGGGTTCTGTAGTCAACAAGGAACCCTTATAGTTTCGCCATGTCCGTCTGTCTATCTGTCCACGGCTTAGCTCAAAGACTAACGCCCGGTTTCTCGACGGCTATTCAAATTTATAATCAACTAACAAACCTGTTAAATTAACAGAACTGTCAAATCAAATTGGGTTGCTGAATTGGCGATTACGATAAAATTAACTAATCAACGATCAATGTCAACTGAATAACGAAAATAGATTATGTGTATGGCAACATCGTATTCTTCATTCATTTTGATAAATAGTTCGTTCAATTTAATATCAAGTTGACACTGTTGACATTTCTAAAGGCGGCATTTTATTGAAAGTTTTGAATGTTCGAGGTATCTAAAAATATAAATTAAAAAATTGTTTAGTGGTTTTCATTGAATTATGTGCCGTGGTGCCGGACGTAAAGAATAGTATCATCCTATTTCTTCCCGTGGGTGTCGTAAAAGGCGACTAAAGGACTTCCTAGAGAATGGGCAACAGCGTTCTCTACTATATATTATACTCAAAAGTGAACATTTCTCGCGTTCTGTATAGTTTCTCCCTCTTGATGTCGATGCCAATGCCATAATTCAATCATCATCATCATCATCATATCAGCCGAAAGAAGTCATATATAATATGTGTATTTCTGATTTGTGTACAAACAAATCGTGAAATCCTTCGTAAGTACCTCACGGTTCCGTTTGTTTGTAAGAAATTAATTGTTCGGTTATCAAATCTCCAGTAGAAAATTAATCAATCTCGAGTCCGCTATGGGTAGCCGAAGTTGTTTTATTAATTATAACTAGAAAATATCCAAAGAAAACAGAAAATCACAGGGAACGCAAAGATAATCGCCCAAGCTCGACAGATTAGCTAACACAACATTTGACAGCTGCTTGACATGACATTCAAGCTTAATCGTTCTTTCAGAAACCCAAATTCTGATTTAACAAGGGATTTTTGTACTAATTTGGTTGTTGTGTTAGGTGATCAACGATTTAAATCAAAGTACTTAGTTAACGTTCGTGCAACTCGTTTTCGACTTAACAAGAGATTTGATACATGGTTAGTTAATTTTAGATTTGAACAGCCGTCGAGAAATCGGCCCTAAGGTCCATAATACAGAACGTCACTCAATACTCAAACATTACTAAAACTAGTTTCAACCAATCAAATGGCTTGAATCTAGTTTTAAGTAATGCTTGAGTATTTGAGTGACGTTCTGTAATATGGACCTTAGGGCCGATTTTTCAATTGCCTGATAAGTTTTATTTGAACAATAAAAATGGCGTTTTGACATATTTTCTATGCAAAAGCTGTCAAAATGCCATATTTATTCCTCCGATAAAACTTATCGGACGATTGAAAAATCAGCCCTTAGAATTAGAAAGCTTTACTTTAGTATGGGTAAATAATGTTTTCTGTTGAAAATCAGTGAATAGCCGGGTGTCTTTATACTAGGACACCCGGTGATTGAGTTATAAAATGCAGTTTCATTTTGTAAGTTCATTCACAAGCATAATATTACTATGAACAGCTCGGCAATAATATCTGATTTCATGATTCATCCATTATAATCTGTCGTCAAGATGACGGCAAATATATGAGATCAAAATGTAATGTTAAAATATTGTTTTACCATTTCCAGCCAAAGACGACGAGAACAAAACGACGGTCAACAACAAGCTGCGTCTCATACAACTGGTGGGCGAAGGGCGCGCGCGGCGCGCGCTGGCCGGCTGGCCCTCCCGAGCCGCGCTCGTACTGCGCGCGCGCGACCACGCGCACTCGCTGCTCAGTGGCGGCGCCGCGTCGCACCACGAGGCCAGTCGACACCGACCCGTCAAGGACACTGGTCAGTAATGTACTAGCAGTTTGTGGTACTAGTGTACACCACTCGCACACTGCTGATTGCGGGGCCGCGTTTATGAGATTCATACCTATATTTATCTTTCATATTGTTCGTTCCGTGTGGCGCCGGACGTAAAGAATAGCACCATCCCATTTCCTCCCATGGGTGTCGTAAAAGGCGACTAAAGTGCTCAATCACGTTGAATCGCGGGCGCGGTAACGAAATATCAAACATATGGCCTAATATCCAAGTGTTTACGTACGAAACGCACGTGTGGACTAAGTAGCGGGCAAGCTAGTGATTGGCGCGCGCGGTGCGTTCGCGGCAATATCAAACGCTTGAGATGTTTGTGTGTGTTCACGTCGAACTAGCGGTGGAGCGCGCGATTCACTCGCGACGTCAGGTAAGTTCAACCAGTTTGAACTTGTCGCTAGAAACGATACGCGCAAACGCCTGGCGGCCAATGTGAACACGAGCTCGCCACGTCTACCGCGCCCGCACCCGCCGCCCGCGCGTTCCTACGTGAACAAGCACTAAGGGACTTACTAGAGAATGGGCAGCAGCGTTCTCTATGCATTTTTAACACCATACTGCGATCGCTAACCCGCCTGCCAAGCGTGGCGATTATGGCAAACCCCCCCAATTGGGGGAGGCCTGTGTCCAACAGTGGACTTCTTTCGGCTGAAATGATGAATGATGATTGTTCTTTAGTACTTACGCCATCTGTTATTAAGGGCTTGGTGCGGTGGCCAGCACATCAAGTTACCACAAACTGTCAAATTTTCTCATTCGAATTTGAACTTAATCACCAACATTTTAAAGTTTGAAATCGTTTGGAGAAATTTGACAGTTTCGTGTAGCTTGATGTGCTGGCCACTATACATTTCTTTAGTACTCGTAGTGGTCATTCTAATTTGTATAGATAATATTTATGTAAAATTGTCATACTTTGTTCTTTAGATAAAAGACCAACTATTGAAAAATCACCTATAGTTAACATTATGCATAGCTTACATAAACATTCATTACAGGTATAGCAGCACTACCTTCAGGGGAACGCCTGTCTCCACTGGACACATTTCTGGACTTGTTGACAGCTAAGGCCAGCCTCAACGAATTGGACTTCAATCTCATCATTGAAGCCACATTGGCCTCGGTACAGCAAGACTCTGCCGCTTAGATTATTTCTTTAGTAAATGTAATATTTTGTAGTCGAATTTTAGTGTAAGCATCTCTACCAAAGAGCAAGGTATTTATCAAAAAGTTACTATAGGATAAACAACAGCCTTAAGTTTAGATAATTAATACTCTCACATTTTTGTCTGTCTACTTTTTTAAATATCTTAGTTTGTCACTGCTTCAGTCAGCAGTTAATATTATTTACAGTCATTTATTTATTACTATTAAAGCTAGCATAGTCAGTAGTCTTTCTTTTGGCAAAACCGTATTTAATAAAAGTATCACAATATCCATTTGTGACTGAATACAACCAAATAAATACCAATAATAATAATAATTGTAGTGATTTTTTTTTCGGTGTTTTGTAGTGATATTTTGACATTCCACTATTTCTTAATTTATTTAGTTCATGATTGTAACCAAAAAGCACAAAGATTATTATTGTGACAAAAAAAATAAAAATAAAAACTAGTCTTGATGTGCAATTTTCTAGTGCAATATTTATTGACGATTCGTATTGAAATAAAAGTATGAAAAACATGATGATTTATTTTATTTGCTAAACAATTATAATTCTAGGAATAAAAATGCCTTTGCACACTACGATAATTTCGCTTAAGAACGTGCTTCATCTTTGCCAAAGCCAAAAGAGAGCAATAATGCGACTGTATCGCGATCGTAGCCCGTAACAGCGTGTGAATAAGTCGTCGTGTGCAGGCTCTTAATAACATTAATTGTAGAATGGGTTGTAAGTCACCCAATGAGCTCTCTTTTGGTCTTTATCAGTTTTA
The DNA here is from genome assembly GCA_947523025.1 of Dryobota labecula. Lineage (NCBI taxonomy): Eukaryota > Metazoa > Arthropoda > Insecta > Lepidoptera > Noctuidae > Dryobota > Dryobota labecula. The sequence continues at coordinate 27,509,304 of OX383284.1, read as the reverse complement.
TGTGATGTGAACAGTGACTTGTATACTTCACTCGTCTGGGGGTCCTTGGCAACACTGTAATCTTTCTTAGTTTTCTTGTAAGATGGGTCCTGAGCCAGTTCTGTGGGGTGCACGCGCTTCGACGACCCGAAATGTCCTCTCGCCAACTTGTTAGGATTGTATTTAGGTAACGACAGTGGTATTGTCTCAATTTCTTTCTTCACTGCATTACTTGTGCTTGGTCCAGCCTCTGGTTCTTCTTTTACTCCATTCTCTGGTGTAACTTCATCTGTTTCTGTTACAACTTCAGTTGATATGGATGTTACAGGAGTGGATGGCTCTATTTTGACTTCAACTTTTTCTACCTTTGATTTTTTGCCACTTTTTCTGCTAGCAACACGCACAGCCATCTTTTCTCTTAATTTCTCAATGTCTTCATCAGTTCCGTTGAGTACAACAACGTCGTTATCTATGAATGGTTGCTGGCACTGGGGGCAAAAGTTATAGTTAATAAATAACGTAAAATTGACCTAAATTCGAATCTAAGTTGATAATACTGATGAAGAAATGGGAACAAGTTTATCATTGGTGGCATGGTATCCTATTTCTCAGTAGATTATGACCTGTTTGACCATAAATATGACCTTAGACACGGTTAGACACGGTACTAATAAATCGAAAGCGAAGCAACCTCTTTAGTGCTTTTTACGTTGACTAGAACCGGTCTTCATAGCCGAAAGATAATATTGTTTTCATAGTACAGATATTATAATATTGTTATTAAGCTTGTTTGCGTAATATTAATATTAGGGGCCGTCCATTAATCACGTCATGTTTTTTGCATTTTTTACCCCCTTCCCCCCTGGTGATACGTGGTGAGGTTTAAGAATAACCCGCCCCCCCCACCCAAAATCACGTGTATTTTTTAGTACCTACAAATAATCTTAAAATTTTTAGAATATTTTCTTTAAATACAGGTATAAAATACACCTAATCTAACTTTATTCTAAAATTAATGACCATGATAAAAATGTCTAGAAAGAAAGGTTGCAGGTTGTTTTTGACTGGCATAATAATAATATTAAAAGAAAGGTACTTATAATATTATTATACTCATACTACACGCCGCTTTTCGGTTTAGAAATCGCGCGTTTGACGCTAAAATAAATACACGTGATATATTACTACACCCCCCTCCCCCTTGTGACATTTCGTGATTATTGCCAAACCCCCTCCCCCCTTTCGACCTCACGTGTTTAATGGACGGCCCCTTACGCAAACGGATCCTTTAATCTTTTTGAACAGCCTATCCAACGATACTTCACACCATGCGATAGACGGGAAATAAAAAATATTATCCCTATTTTACGTGTAGGGGAGGTACCCTAAAAAATATTTTCCAAGATTCTATTTTACTATTTTGTCGGCGTGATTAATATATATACCCACTAGCTTTTGCCCGCGGCTCCGCCCCCGTGGATGTCGGTTATCGCGTAAAAAAAAGTAGCCTATGTCCTTCTTCATATCCCAGGCTATATCTCTGCCAAATTTCATGGCGACCGGTTCAGCGGTTTAGGCGTGAAAACGTAACATACAGACAGACAGACAGATAGACAGAGTTACATTCACATTTATAATATTAGTATGGATACCAAATTACAGCTTTCTAGTACTAGTCTCTGAGCTAATCCGCGGACGGACAGACAGGCAGATAGATAGACAGACAGACGGACATGGCGAAATTACAAAGGTTCCTTGTTGACTACGGAACCCTAAAAATTGCATTGATATGGAGCGACGACATCATTTGACACGAGAAGAGATGATGGGAGCCGACGGAATGTTGCAAACTGGTTCCAGGCAACGTACTGTGGCTGTAAGACCGACTCTTGGCACTACGCAGAGCTTCATAAGCCGCCTCTGGACACGCTATCGTATCACGGGCAGCGAGGCCGAGCGATATGGAGGATGATCTCGCATCACCATTCGCAGACAAGACCGGTACATCCAAAATACTGCTCGACGGAATCGTATCATGACCGCCATGATGTTGGCTACGAGGCTCCATAGCTCTTTAGGCTTGCTGATAAGCGACCAAAGCATCGGAAATCGTTTAAGTGAAGTGGGCCTGCGTTCCCGAAGGTCGCTGAGAGTTCCACCTATAATAGTACCCCGCAATCGTAGAGCCCGTTTACAATGGGCTCGCGAACACAGAAATTGGGAGGAAGAACGCGTTGTGTTTGCTTTTCCGATGTATCTCGTTTCGCTATGAGGCCGGATACAAAACGTACTCGAGTTTGGAGGACCTCTGGACGTCAAGAAGGTTTGAAATTTTGTCAGGAAGTTCATTCATATGGAGGGGGAACAGTAATGGTTCGGGCCGGTATTTGGATCGGTGGAAGAACCGATCTCATTTCGATCAGGGGCAACCTCAATGCTCAGATTTATGCGGGGAGGATTGTTTCAGACGTGATCATCCCTTTGCGAAGCCGGTTGGGTGATTCGTTCGAAACGAAAGCACGATAATGCACGTCCACGACTGGAATCGTAACACGCACTCTTGCCGATGCTCGCATCAACATTCTGCCGTGGCCTGTTCAATCCCCAAACCTCAACCCAATTGAGCATGCATGGGATATGCTCCAAAGAAGACCTCTGCCGGGTATGGATGCCGTGCATATCCCACAAAAACTTTTTGACTTGTCAGAAAGAACATGGGCGATATATTGGTGAACTGATTTTAAGCATGCCAAATCGTTGTGATTGTGTGATTCGTGTCAATGGAAACACAGATTACATTTGTTTTTATCTTTACAGTAAAAATTTAAAAAATCGTAACCGTAATTTACGACATTAACTTAGGTTAATTTACCACAATTACCTATCTAAATAATTGCAAAAAAAGGAAAGCTATAAAAAGCTTACCATATGACAGAGATTCTGCTTTACTTCCTTGAGAGCCCTCTCAGCAAGCACACAGCCACAACTCCATAGGAACACGAAGCGGAACTTTCCGGACATCTCCAAGCCGCTAATGGGGCAGATGTAGGGAGCATTGCCCTCACCCACGGCACCCTCTGTATGGTCAGCAGCGGTGTATGCAGGGTTCTTCACGAGGTTCAAGTCTTTGATGTCCTGGAAATTTTAGATAAAGATTGAGATTGATGATTTTGTCTGAGAATAATATTTCGATAACAACATGCAACGGTATATATGTATGATAAATTTAAAACTAGCCACACTTTTGCTAGTAAATTAAAACCTTTTAGCTAGACAATAGAATAAATATAACAATCTTTGAGCATAAAAATCTCCCAAGAGTAAAGAAACCTTTCCTAATGAGTATCCAAAAGTATAAATATTATAACATGAAATCAATTTATTTTATAAATATTATTCAATTATTTACCAAGCAAACATATAATGTTGTATGCTCTTTTTATTAGTTATTTATTTATAACTAAGATAAAGTGCATTCTAGCCATGCCATGAGTCAATTATGAGAGGATTTAGTGATGATGGCACTGTCAAGCATAATCCTATCCAATATTAAGAATATCTAGAAAATAGTTAATCTGCATGTGCTTCAGAGGCATTCTTGTCACTTTAAATCATCTATCTTCTATCTATATAAATAAAAAATCTATGTTTGTCCTCTATGCATTGCTAAACCATTGATCAGATTGTGATGAAACTTTGGTAGGGTGATCTGCGGACGATCGCGAGGGTTTCTGGCCCCCAAAAAAAAGTTCGACCAAACACTTTTTTACTTTACGTGGCATTGCAACGCATGTCGGGTGCAGCTAGTAAACTATATAAGACGAAAGCTTAAAATACTACAAGCATTTACCTTCAGATTCTTGATGTGGTTAATGGATTCTGGCTTGGTTTCTTTGTCAAGCAAAGACTCAAGGACGGAACTTTTGCTGTACAGCCTGCCGAGGCCACAGGCCACCACGGGCACCTGTAGCGGTTGTTGAGATAAAGCGCAGTTGCGCCACTTGAATGAACGTTCAGCATCTTTGTCTTTCTACAAGAAAATAACAAAATTAAAACACTGGAAAAGAAATGTATCCATTAAAAAAAAATATAAATATTTCGAAGACGTATACCTGTTCTGGCTTCTTTTTCATTCGCACAAGTTCATCTCGACGTGGGATAGTACCACCATCGCAACCCATATTGGAATATAGAGAATTGAGCTGATTAAAAATAAAGTTATTTGTGTTTTTGTAAATAAAATTGCTAAGTGAGAAGCATAGAGTATAGTTGACGTTAAGACGTATCGCATTGAAAATATTTTCCCGTAATGACAGTTAACAAAACAAAAACTCTACCTATTTCCGGTTGGTGTCTCTATGAACAAAAGTTGTATATTCTCGCATTCTCGGTGATATAACTGATCAAAAATTCACCGGTTAAATGTGTATTGTGTAAAGACCATTAGAACTTTGACTAAATAACCAATCCGTATGCCGACCAGAATACGTATGTATAAAGTGGACTTTTATTATTTATAACAAGGAGGTAGCATATCTTAAACATGACTATAAAACTAAAATAAAATAAAAAAAATATCTGTAATAATAACATACCTACCAACTAAATAACAATATCTAGTGAACTAAATTATATAAAACTAATAACAAAATAAACTAAAACATGGCGTCGAAAAATTCCTCAGCATCGCTGTCGACTGGTAATGTACCCAAGAGACTGGCAGCGTTGCCACGTTGTATGGCAACCGCGCTTAGCCTCTGGCTGGCCAAGGTAAAAGCCAGCCCTTGGGTCACGGGAAGTGTCAACCAGCCTTTTGGAGATTTCACTAAATAAAACATGAGCACTGGGACCCTACGGCCCGAGGGTTTCAACCCCAAACGGCTCAAAAATATAGTTACCGATACGGTTACTATACTTTTGCCGCTTGAGGTTTTCAGCAGCCGCAGCAGCAGCGCCAGCACAGTTCGCCGAGCCAGGAAGATGGGATGGCGCAAGAGTATCGACACAAGTGCGTCCCACACTAAAGGCCTACCCACCTTCCTTCCTATAAAGTTCTTATTAATCTGCGATTCAGACCATATAAGAACGAGCGGCTGTCACTGCTGTCAGTTCGACCACCATCTCTCCTTTTCTGAGCACCTAAAGAAGGTACGCGCTCGCGCAGCCTTCGCTCTCTATAGGCTCCACTCCATCCTAAATGCAAAAAGCAAACTGTCACTGAAGTGCAAATTGCGCATTTACACCGCGTGCATCCTGACATATGCGAGTCCTGTCTTTGCACACGCCAAACCCCATCTCATCCATAAGATGCAAACCCTACAGAACCGAGTCTTACGTAAAATCACGGGAGCCCCCTTGGTTCGTTCGTAACACTAACCTCCACGTTGAACTCAAAATCCCCACGATAGCCCAATTCATGAAGCGCACTTCAAAGCGCTTCTTTGATTCAGCAGCCACTCATCACAACGCTCTAGTTGTGAAGGCCGCAAGTTATGTCCCCTCTAAAATTAGTTCGACCCGCCGTCCAAGGCATGCACTGACCGACCCAGACGACCCCACTACTCTCCTCCAGGAGAGTCGTAGGGAAACTAGTACAGTTCGTAAAATAAGAATATGCAATACAAGATCGTCATTCCGACCTCGCCGCCGAGGCCTCCTCGCGAAATCCCCGACCCTTGACTGTAAGTGAAGCGCCAGCACGCGTTTTAGCTGAGCAGCATGTAATCCAAACTCCCCACGATAATAATCAAAACACTGATTTTATCCAGCCACACGGTCCCTTGCTACCCTCCCTCCGACGCTGCCCTAAGCCGAAGTTCGTACCCCACAGGGGGTGCCCTTAGCGAGCAGCAGTCGTTTAGTTTATAGTTGTTACGCCCTGGCTGGAGGCATTAAGTTTCGTTAGGAGCTTAAAGCAGCCACAGGAAAGTCCGGTTAAAGAGTCGGAACCTTACCCTGCGTTCCGAGTTGCGATAATATCGATATTCGCGTGCTAAATCCCGTACCGAATTAGCGTGAGCGCGATAACGATGTCCCGTGAAACGTCATAGATGACGTCATGACATTCGCCATCTTGCGATAACGCCGACCATGCCTTTTACTAATATCGCCGTGAACTCTGTCAAAAATGACAGTGTGCTGTTTTGTTTTGAGTCGCATCTTATCGTATCGATTATGACAGCCGAGGGCTGTCAACAACTCGGAACGCTCGTGAACGCGCTCACGGTGCTCACGCAATGTCAAAACGATATTAGAGTATTTCTCTGTGTATACACCAAAAATTTGTTCTTCTTAGGTTAGGTAGCAACTGTAGCCAGAAGAACAATTTTGAAAATGCCACGATACGATAAGATGCGACTCAAAACAAAACAGCACACTATAATTTTTGACAGCGCTCACGTCGATATTAGTAAAAGGCATGGTCGGCGTTATCGCAAGATGGCGAATGTCATGACGTCATCTATGACGTTTCACGGGACATCGTTATCGCGCTCACGCTAATTCGGTACGGGTTTTAGCACGCGAATATCGATATTATCGCAACTCGGAACGCAGGGTCTGAGATGGCTAGATAAAAAAAAAAAAAAAAACTGCTGTCAGTCAGCTGTCATGTTGTCTGTCAGTTTCACATGGCCGTGGGTGATTTTCTTTTTCATTTTTATCGAAAGTCTATTATTTATTTGACGGAAACGGAAATTTTGTGACTGCTTTTAATACAATGCCTGAGATTGAAATGGATAGAGTGCCGGAAAATGGTTCGGACTGCGAAGTTAGCTCACAGAACGCATCAGATGCAGACAATATTTCAGACTCTGGTGATGGGATAAAAAAGAAGAAGACTAGAAAGCGTGGCATCGTATTTTTGTCGACTATCCCTCCTTACATGAATGTGGCTAAGATACGTGAAATATTCAGCGAATTCGGTGAAGTTGGGAGAATATATTTGCAGCCGAGTGCCAGTAAGTTTTCGAGGTTATGTTGTTTGTTATTGTCCAAATGTCTTAATTATTTGGTATTTACGTTGTGCAGTCCTTACAACAAACTGTAGTGGTTTATGTCAGTATTAATAGTAGTTACATGTGTTGTTAATCATGAAACGTGTAAACATAGTTTTAAATTGTTGATATTACCTCACATTCTATTGTTACTTTTTGTAATTTAAAAACTGTCTTTTACAGAGCCTGGCGAAAAACGCAAGCGGGTACCAAATCAATTTACAGAAGGTTGGGTAGAATTCCAGAAGAAAAAAGTGGCCAAGATGGTTGCAACCAAACTAAACAATACAAAGATTGGCACTAGAAAGAAATCACGATATTATGATATGATATGGAATGTCAAATACATCCCGAGGTTCAAATGGATTCACTTGAGTGAAAGATTGGCTTATGAAAGGGCTGCTCTCAAACAGAGGTTAAGGGCTGAGATATCACAGGCTAAGAAGGAGGCCTATTACCTACAAACTAATGTGGAAAAAAGTAAGAGAATGAAGAAGAAGAAAGCAATGGAATCAGTTGAATAAAATTAAAATTTTAAGTTGTTTTCTGAGTTTTTATTTATTTCTACTTGTGCCTATATAAAAAAACTGGTTCTCGGGCTCAGTGAATCCTAATAATGGTCACATTATTTTTGACTGAAGTCCACTCTTCCACTGATTATTTCTTCCACCCGCATTCTTTGCTTTGAGTTAAGAGGATCTGGTGTCAACTTCTGCATGTACCGTCGAGGTGGTATAGTGTGCGAGAGGATTCCTTGTGAGAATTCTCGATGTACTCTCACTCCGTCTAGGGCATTCGACTGTAGTCTCTCAAAACTGTGCAGTTCCATCATAAATTGTTTGCGTTGGGCTGCTTTGGCGTAGTGATAGCGGTGGCGACAAACTACTCTGCTGCAATTAAATTATTATTAAAGCTCATTTGATAATTTTCAAATAAGTACTCTTATGTGAAATCACTATATTCTATGCACTGGCACACTGACTTTCTGGGACTATCACTAACAATTGAACTGAAATAACTTTTTTATTTTTATACTTACTATGCCAATGCCAATTTAGAGTAAGCAGGGTGTATGCTAACATCGGATCTCGCCAACTCTGGGAACCCAGGGTATAGGGGAACACGTCTCCTTTTCTCCTTCTCTGGAGGTTTTTCCTTATTTTCGAATTGATTCATTGTTAACAATTTCTCTAAAGGCGTGGAAACACTAATATTATTTTTTGCGCTAAGGCATTGTTGCTTTGGTAACTAAAACCAACTTGAACTAGCTGTTTGGTCAATAATGTATCTTTTTGTCAAAGTGACTTCTGGAATTTCTTGTAAATAAACAAAATGAGGTTGTACTGTAAATAATGGGTATTTATTTATGATCAAGATACATGAATATGATTTATTTTAATTACACACTAGTCTAGAATCTAGTCAAGTAGGTACGACCGCATCCTGAGTTTCTGAATAATATTAGGTACTTAAACAACATCTCGGGTAAATAAATCAGTCACAAATGCTATAAGCTGGCTTTAGTAGGAAATATTCCTTACCAGACTGATAGATGAGACTAACACTAAAACTAGGAGACACAAATTGGGGTTTTCTGTTGGCTAATACACGCAAAATATGAAAATAATCAACACGTACGGCATCGGCACCTGGTATAGTAGGTACGTGTGTAACGTAAGCGTGAAGAATGTAGGTACTTATTTCAACCGAAACAACCAAATTATTCCCAAAAGCATTTGACGTTTGATTGGGTTTAACATAAAAACATAGGTATTAGCAATACGAAAAAGGCCAAATAAATCACATAATATAAATTAATAACAGTTTATTGATACAGCATTAATATTAAATCTACTCCGCGGCCGAATGCAACCTCTGAGGTCAGTATTGCTTGGTGACGACGTGAACATTTTCTATAACAATTATTTACACAATTCTGGTTGTTAAGATGAGGCCGCGACGGCTGCTACCCTGCTCTTGCACACACAGTCATTGAATTCATTCACTAACACTGAACACAGGAGAGATTTGTTCGGATTTGAATTGTAGCACTGGAGGACCTGAAAGTAGAAATAAAATGATATGTACATACTTACTATGATTTCAGAGAACATTATACACAGTACACACGTTAGTGGTAAATTCTATTGAAATAATAAACTGTAGTTTTTATTATTGAATGCAACATTAATTTTGCAACTTGTAACAGTAAGTTCACTAATATGGTGGCTCCGTTGAGAAAGTACATTAACTTAAATGAGTAAAACTGGGCAGTAATTATAAAGCTTAATTTATTACTTGTATGATTATGAAATCATAGTTTTCAAACA